>CAMAPF010000933.1:3872500-5208750 GCA_945859915.1 Cuscuta epithymum | reverse complement strand
CTGTCCGGAATTCCGGACATGAATAAAATTCTATATATATATATATATATATATATATATTTATATAAGACATTTAAAATAAGGAGGGATATATATTGCTTATTAATCTTTATAAGTTTATCTTTCTCATGTCATGTGTACATCATGCACATTGCGCCATTAGTGATGATCTTATATTAATAAAAAAATTGATATAATTAATGAAAATTCTCACAAAAGTCTAGACAAGTCCATGTATCTTTACGTTTTCACATACTTCTAGAGAATTTTTCACATCTTCAGATAATTCTATGTTGTTCTAGAATATTGTACAAATTTTTCTACGCTTCTAGATTATTTTTTACTCCTCTAGAAACAGGTAGAATATTTTAGAACATTCAATACTTCTCTGCAAACATCTAGCTTAGTGAACTCATGTCATCTCCACAAGATTTTAGGATTCTCTTGAATTTCCCAATTAAGGAGGGAACTCATTACATTCAACCCTCATATAAAATTAGAAAGAAGTGCATGTTTTCAACGTGGCTACAATCTACCCCCTCCCCCGCCACCGAAACAAGAAAAGTCTTTTATAGAGACCAGCTTTGAGGTTTTTTATTTGGGGGTTGTTATTCAACTCGAGAGAGGGGTAACCCAGAAACTCCAGCGTCTCGGTGATAGCAGGAGCCACATATATTTTAATTCAAAAAGTAAATGTCTTGTTTTTCATTTTGGATTTTCCTCATAAAATAAATGTCTTATTTCCTTTTTATAAAAACTATATGATTCATATAATTTCACTATAATTGATCTACTTAAATCTTAATCACAACGTTCAATTTTCAATTAACAAGGTTTTCACCCATGCAATGCACAGGCCATATTATCGTAGAGTTAAATGATACTCCCTCCGTCCCCTTTTAAATGTCCCGTTTTATCATATATATTGGGATGTCCCTATTTAATTGTCTCATACCTTATTTGGTAAAGTTTGTGTGACTCAAAATCATTCTTACTTTATTCTTACTTTATCAATCAATATCAACCACACAAACACACTTTTCTTAAAACTGGTGTCACTCTCTTCCGAGACATTTAAAAGGGGACGGGAGGAGTATTATTTATGAACTCCATTAGTGAATGTGTAGATATTATTATTTATATAAATGTAATACATATAAATAATAATTATAAAAGAAACTATAGTTATTAGTCATTGTTGGTACCATTTATATATTACTCCGTAGGATAAAGAGGGGAAAATTGGATTAAGTAGTATTAATTAAGTTAAAGAGAAAAGGGAATATTCTAGGTATGACTAAACTCATTCACTTTCCCAATCTTTGACCTTATTAGTTTTTTTCCAAAACAATGTTTAAACTTGTAATGTTTAAGTAATAAATAAGTAAAAAATTATGGACTTATATGCCCTTACATTAATATTATAAAACCCTAACTTCCTAATAATTTTCTAAAAAATGTAGCCATTAGCCCATAGTCATGGCATCTGCACGCCCGCCGCCCCCTTCGCCGCGGCACACGCCACCCCCGCCGCGGCACCCGGCGTCCCCATTGTCATGGGACCCATTTCCGTGCTGCAGCCATCCTCATTAGTCAAAATTTAATTATAACTTTCATTATATCGTATTAATAGAAATCATGTCCAAATTTAATAGATGACAAATTGATTTGGGATGAAGGTAGTACAATTTATAAATATCATACATTAAAATTATCTGAAATGATTTTCCAACCTACGTTTATATGGACTATCAAATATTTATGATGATTTAAACGTAATCAATTTTTTTATAGATAAATTTGCATACTATTAAAATGCCAAACATTTTTTTGGCATTTTTTATAGTCCATTTGAACCTAACCACCCAATTTAAAATGTGTATAATTAAAATTTAATAGCTTTAAAAAAATTGAGTCAATTCCATTAAATTTCAGACCAAATTTACTCAATTTTCGGATACAACCCAGCCCACTAATAATAATCCTTCAGGATTATTACCCAGCCCACAACAACAATAACACAACCCAGTCAGTTTTCGGATCCAACAAAAATGTTGAGCCCAAACCCTACAAATGTATACCCCATTTGATCAAACCCAACCCATTCTCCCTATTGTTTTGATTCTCGAACATAGCCTCAGCCTTGATGGCAACCTGCAATATGTAGACCGACCGTTGGGAACGGGCTGTTGGTATATTTTCCACCCTATATTCCGTATATTTATATTTAAAAAATCTCTATACCCCCGCCCCCCTAATTTTTGTATATCTGATACTTTTTTATATATATGAACTACACGATCTGAAACTTTCAATTTGCTTGGTTTTTAGGTCCAGTTGTTTATGTATAAATCCGATTATTTTTTGAAAATATACAACAAATTGGTGATGCAATCACAAATCTGTGTAGATCTATCATTTTGGAATACAGATCTGCCATAATATCAGATATATATTCTATAAAATATGGTATTTATACATATTTTCGTGATGCTTAGTTACTTTTCTTGTACTACTGAATAATTTTCTATTTATATTTATACTCTGTATGCAATTTATTAGATATTTTCTTTATGTTTATATTTACTTAATTTCTTTTTATACGATTGTCCGATATATATACTTGTTTATCGGTAAATTATACTATACAACCGGCTGTACGGTGCTCACCGTACAGCCGGGTATTTTTGAAATTATATAAAACTTCGGGCCTGAAACGTAGTAGCTGCTCCCTGCCATTTCAGTCATTTTTATGAAACTTCTATTTTTCCTCCGTTTCCGTCGGATCCTTTCTTTCTTTTTTCCGCCATTTCAGTCATTGACTTCGATTCCTCCTTTTGTTTTGTTTCTTCTGTACGTTTCTTTAATCGTAGTAGCTGCTCTTACTTGTTAGTTGTTCTTCTCGTTTCTTTTTCTTTTTTCATTTTAACAATCGTTTTGCTTTTTTATTGATGAAAATGTTATTCAAATAATATAAAATATTATTTAATGTTGGAGTTTTTAGGATGTATATTTATGTGTTTATTAAATATTACGTACTACGCAGTATAAGCTAATTACTAACATGAGTTTTGTGTTATACAAAAGTGAGTATAGTGTAAAATAAATATGTATGGGTAAGTATTATAAAAAGAACCCGATTATATTTGTAATTCAAGAACAAAATACTACGGAGTATAAGTTTTTTGGGAAAATGGAAACTAATAATCCAACCTTTTAGCGGTCTTCTTACAATAATCCAACCTTTTGGTTATCCATGAATAGTCCAACCTTTGCACCTCATCTTCATTCACCGGTCCCTGACCGGTTGATGACCTGCTATTCCAAGCTATTTTCTTATCTTTACAAATCATTATACCATAAATCTCATCTTTCACAAAGATAATATTTTGCAAAGATAAGAAATAACTTGGAATAGTAGGTCATTAACCGACCAGGGACCAATGAATGAAGATGAGGTGCAAAGGTTGGACTATTCATGAATAATCAAAAGGTGGGATTATTGAAAGAAGACCGCTAAAAGGTTGGATTATTAGTTTCCATTTTCCCAAGTTTTTTTTTATTTAAAATTATTATATTTCTCATTGTAAATCAAATTATTTTCAACTCTCATTTTGTAAGTTACATATGTTCATCTGATACTGATTTTATGCTCATTTTAAAATATCATATTAATACACATTTCAAAAGTTTCATATTAGATTCGCATAAAAGATCAGAGTTAGATTATATAAATGGGAGCAGAGATCATGATACCCAATTACATGCTTCAGATACTCAATAAAGAAGGGTTGACATTCAATGAAAATGTTTTGATGCTCAACTAACAAAGATTATGATTTTCATATCATTGCTCATTTAGTGAGTTATGTATGCTCATTTGGTACTGATGTTATGCTCATATTTGAATGTTATATCAATACATATTTCAAAAGTAGCATATTACATTAGATTCAAGTAGGAGTTAATTACATATACGAGAGCACATACCATGATACTCAATTGCATGTTTCTAATACTCGATAGATGAGATTTGATGCTCAATGAAAATGTATTGATGCTTGGCCAACTAAAAAACTTATGATTTTCTAACTAATGCTCATTTTATAGTTTACGAATGCTCAATTTGTACACAATTGCACGCTTCTAATACTCAGTAGATAAGGTTTAATGATCAATGAAGAATGTCTTCATGCTCAACTAACACAACTTATTATTTTCATATTAATGGTTATTTGTTAGCTACATATACTTAATCGGTAATAATGTTATGCTTATTATTAAAATGTCATATCAATGCATATTTCAAAAGTATCATATTAATTAGATTCATATATTGAACTTCATAGGAATTGATTGTAGATATAATTTAATAAGTTTATATAAAAGAAAGTGAATTGGAAGATATGAAACGGAGATTACGATGCTCAATATTATTTAGACTCCTAATATTTAACAGAATAGGTCTAGTGCTAATTAAAAGTTCATTAATTCTCATTTAACAGAAACCGTTATTTTCATCTCAATATAGAAGGTTTGATGCTCAATGAAAATGTCATGACGCCCAACTAACAAACCTTACAATTTTCATGTTTGTGTGCATTTTGAAAGTTGTGTATGCTCATTTGATACTGATATTATGTTCATTTTTAAAATGACATATCAATTCATATTTCAAAAATACCATATTACATTAAATTCGCATATTGAAGTTTATAGAAGTTGCTTATAGATGTAATTTAATGAGTTTTTGTAAAAGATAAAATAAGAAAAAAAAGTGAATTACAATATATGAAATTGATATCACAATACTCATTATTCAACTCTTAGTACTCAGTAGAATACGTCTGGTGCTCATCTAACGAAAACCACGATTTTCACTCAAATTATGAAAATGACACCGTTTTTTAGTTGTGATATCAACTTTCTTGTAATAACATATGGTACTCACTATTAAACGATTAATACTCATTAAAATTGGACTATTGCTCATTAACAGTATAGTAATACTCATTTAGCAGAAACCACAATTTTCACATTAATTACAAAATTGCCACCGAATTATTTTGTTATTTTTCTCTTGGGCCTGTTACTGGGCCGGCTGTACGGTGCCCACCATAGAGCCGGTTGTATAATATACATACTCCCTGTTTATCTATAATTAACATATATACATATTTGTCGAGATTAAACAAATCTATAGGGATATACGGAGTATCATTTTGTGGTTCAGGCCTGAGTTAATTTGAGATATGCATCTTTATAAAAAAAAATATTAGTAACCAAGTTGATAAAAAAAACATTAGTAATCAATTAATATGATTTCATTACTACTCTAATAACTAATCATATTTGTGTAAGTGATCTTTATTTTAGTCATATTTATGTAATTATTTCAATTTCTAAACAATGGTCGAAATAAAAAAACACGATTAGAATAACTGATGCGCACGCTCATATATCTTCAAAATGAGATGAGCAACACTATGGTGTCAGTCCGCGGGCTCTGCTCACGGTGCAAGTGACGGCAGCATCAAAGGTCCCTAAGTCCCTCTCCTCTTCGACGACGGCGATAGCCGCCGAAACCTCTCCCATCTCCGACAATCGTGCTCGAAGTGCGAAAGGTTGAATAGAGACCTAATCGCCTAAGGACGCTGAGTGGAGTCCTATTTCTCTTGGAAAGCTACGGTGGCTCCATATTACTCCGTATCTATCAAGAGGCTATATAATTGGAGGAGACTTCAATTACGTTTGGAGGATTTTGACCTAAGTCAAAATTGAAAAAAATGGAAGTCTGCAATCCCAATACGATGCAAAAGCCAAGTATATTCTTGAATTTTGCATTATTTATCAAATTAAATATGATAAAAAGATATTATCAAAATCATAATAAAAAATATAATTGATGTAGTATCACTTTGAACTCGGGAGTGACGAGTTGAGCTATGTCATTACTATTTTTTATTATTGGTTAGTGTGCATTTTTTGGCATTGAAGAACGGATTTATGAACACTCAAATACACCTGACAGAGTACTAACACTCGCAAGAGAGAGAGAGAGAGAGTATTAACACTCGCATTACCGGGTCATACCAGACGAGTGTTATTTATAAGCTCGCGGTCTAAATGTCATGTACTGCATACTTTCATTCTTGTGTTTTGTATGAGTCATGTGTGCTCTTTTATTTAGGCATCGTATTCCAACCTCGGGGGCTAGTCACCCCAAATGTCAGATTCAAACTACGAACCTCGAGTAACGATTTGAGTCCTAGATATGGGCCGCCACACTCCACTAAGCATAGAATCTGGATTGAAAATTGGATGCCATTTACCTAGGCTCAAGTCCAATAGCGAACTCCAGAAATTGTCACAATTTTATTTCAATGCATAGGTACATCCGGATGAGGAATATCATATTAATCTCTCAAGCTTGTCTCGGTTATCTACCAGACGAAGGATTAATGAGGAAGCCATAACAGCCTGAACAGGAAGATCTGAATCCACTACGAGGCTGGCCATGCCTGAGCCGACCTGGACAGTAGGCGGCAGGCCTAATGGTCAGCCCGTGGAGGTCGGACTCTCCTTAGGGCTCAAGAACGAGTCACAAAGGTCCAAACAGGAGGATCCAAGTCCATCATGAGGTCAACCGCACCAGAGCCAACCTAGACAGCAGGCGCCCGGCTAATTGCAAATCCCTTGGAGATCGGACTCTTCTTAGGGCTTACGTGGTCGTAGTTCCGTAACAGGCAAACATAAGTGGCATCAGAAGAGTCTCATTCTTAATGAAGTCATTAATTACATCAAATGAGCCTCCTATTTCGAGAAGGTCGGAGTCGATCTGTCCCGGCCAGAACGTCGGGTTAAAATCGGTGCAGGGCTCCAGACCCACCTGAAAGCAAAGATAGTCCATGTCTTGATGGAATACGAGAAGATCTTTGCCTGGGGACCTGAAGAGATGACAGGGCTAAGAACAATCAACTGTTCCAGATGGACCATTATCTGGCCAACCTGAATTCCCAGTCAGCACAGTCCTGAATTACGCGACAAGGCAGGGCTTAATCACAATCCTCAAGGGATGTGACGTCGTCATCGGTCAATCTTCCAAGGGTAAGTTCTGTAAAATTCATAAGAGCGACACCCATGAGACCGACGAATGTTACATCCTAAAACTTTGTGTGGAAAAGCTCGCCTGGAAAGGACAATTAGATCAATTTGTAAAGAAACTCCGACAGAATCAAGATCCCTAAAAGAAGAACACCTGGAAAAAGGGAAAAGACGAGCCAGCCTCGACTTCCAAGAAAAGAGAGGTTGGAGCCCAGTTTGAGGATGATGAAGAAGGGGAAGATTCAGGCCGGTAGAACCGCCCACATGTTAACCAGATCTACGGCAGACCTGTAGGAAGAGACACGACGGTGGAAAGAAAATGGTGGAATCGTCAGCTCTTCATCAGAGAAATCAACCGCTTTCCTGCTGAAAAAAGAAAAAGCAGGAATTCATTATCTTCACCAACGATGACCTACCACCGTGCCCTCCACCTCATAGGGATGCGCGGGTGGTCAAAATGGAGGTCCTTGACACTATTGTCCATAGAGTTCTCAGAGACGATGGATGTTCGGTGAACATTTTGTACATGAAGACTTTCCAGGAGGTTGGCCTCCAAAAGGCAGCCCTCAAGCCCGTCAAGACCCCACTGTCAGGTTTTACCAAGGACACAATCGAGCTAGAGGGGGTCATCACCCTCAAGGTCCTGCTCGGATCGGAACCATGCGTACGAACGATCGAGGCAGACTTTGTAGTGGTCCAGTTACCAGGTGTGCACAAGGCCATCTTAGGCAGGCCTCTGTTGGAGGATTTGGGAGCCATCATTTCCCAGGCTCATTTGTGCATCAAGTTTTACATGCCTTCCGGGATAGGTATTGTAAGAGAAGATCGAGGGCTTACAAAGCTCGTGGAAGGAATGAAGTCAGGGTGAATGCCATCGAGCAGGACTTATCGAAATTTGAGGAGGGGCAGTTCAAAGCCCAACCTGCTTCAGAGCTCGAGGAGGTTGGAGTTGATCCGTCCCGACCTGAACGTCGGGTTAAAATCGATGCAGGACTCCAGGATATGTAACCCCCAGAAGTGTCAAAGAAGTTCAGATTCTGACCGGGAGGCTGACAGCCCTGGGAAGATTCTTATCCAGGTCGGTGGACAAATCCTTACCATTTTTCCAGGTCCTGAAGAAGAGTAATGGGTTCAAATGGACCCCGGAGTGCCAAGCCGCATTTGAGGACCTCAAGAAGTATCTACAATCAGATCTGCTGCTCAGCAAATCTGAGGTCGGTAAGACCCTCATTCTCTATTTGAGGGTAACCCAAGGTGCAATCAGCTCTGTGTTGGTGCGCGAGAAAGGAACAATGCAAAAACCGATTTACTACATCAAAGTCCTTCATGGATGGAGCCCAGCGAGGAGAAGGAGGTCTCCCATTAGGATCAGGAATAATACCTTGGAATGCCGTCATCAAAGTCTCCACCGCCCTTTGAAACGTCGCGAGGCTCGCTAATGCCTGTGCTGGATTCACGTTAACAATGTTATGTCCAGTGCCCAGTGTCTGAAACTGCGGTGGACGCACCGCCGTGCGCCTGGAACTCCCCGCGCCGTGAATCTGATTTCTCAAGTCACCTTGAGCGGTGACGGTGTTGTTGCGGCTCCGGAAATCACTTCCTCGTGACCTTGAACCTTCGTCCTCGATCATGAATTGGTTATAACGATCACCGCCTTGATTGCTACCAACATGATTATGGTCGTTTGATCCAACCATGATTCTTCGTAGATTCAGTTCTCAATGAGAGCACCAAATGATGGAGTTTAATCAAACTACGAGAGCTAAATATACGTAAAATATAGAAATAATATCGAAAACAATATGGCAGCGTAAGGCAGTATTACTCTTATTACGGAGAAATAATTGCGGATCCCTTAGTAGGGTGTTTACATGAAGTATTTATAGAGATTAGGAAGTAGAATTGTGGGAGGAATCTAATACAATAAATGCTTAATAAATGAACTATATTCTTTCTCGAAATAGAACTTCCTTCCTGCTGTATTCCCACGCCATAATCCTTTCTTAGTTCCGGTTGAGTCCTGCCTGTTGCCAAATATCTATCATCGAATGATAGCTTGCCACGTAGGCCCTAGGAATATCCCGGCCTCACTTGAACTCCGCCCAGGCTCGAGGTCTGCTGTCCAGCCCGGCCTGGCTGTGGGTTCCTATCGTGAGCCTGATTCCAAATGGGCCAAACGGCTTATTCAATATAAATCCCGTTTATGGGCTGATCCCATCAATTAAGCTGATCCCGTCAAGGGCTGATCCCGTTTATGGGCTAATCCTGTTAATTAGGCTGATCCCGTTTGTGGGCTGAGTTACGTAATTGGGCCATGGCTAGACTCCATAGTACCATCACATCTATTTTAAAATTTACTGAAATATAATTTACTCGTGTTTTATTTTAATTGATCCGAATTTATATTTTTACATCCATTCCTTATTACATAAGACGAAATTTATATTATATTTTAATGCAATAAAATTTTAGAACACTCCCTAAACCTGGAGACCCTTTTTTCCATTAGCGATTGAAATAATATTTTATCGGAAAAAGGAAGAAGAATCTGGAACAGGTCAAAAGTACAGACAACAACTGTAGCCACCCAGTGTAATAAAGAGCCGGTCCCACCTACGTTTAGTTTTTTAAAATTTAAATTAAACTACACATCAGTCTTCACCTCATTTAATGCTAACAACCCACCAGCGAATTTAATAATCTCGAACAGCCCACCCACACCACCACACTCACTGTTCTCGAACCAACCCACCACATTTATTAATTTAAAAACCCACCCACCACATTTATTATTTTAAAAACCCACCCACCACACTTATGAACCCAACAACCACACAATACACTTATTCGTCATATACGTCAACAATTATTATTCTGAACCACCCACACACATTTATTTTAAAATTCAATAACATGCACCTTTTATTTAAAATAAAGAACACGGATGTTTTTAAAATAAAAAACACGCATACCAAAGTATTGATGTTATAACAGACCAACCCTTTACACTATTTAGTTCTCAAACACAAAACACACCATATCTTTTCTAATATTTCGAAATCCTCACCCACATCAAACATGCCATATGACCTCAAATATTTCGAAACCCAAACCAATCAACAGTTTAATGCAACGAAAATACTACTATGCTAATGAAAAATGCACAGCAACACCTACTGACGTTGAACAAAAAACTTTACACACAGGAATTAAACACACCAAGGAGCGAGATAGGCAGCTATCATGGAAGTACGCATACATCCATTAATGTCCATTGAAGAAAAATGTTGATCTTCCATGGTCTTATTTCCACATGGTAAGCACCTTTGTACGTGTTTAAGTAAACTATATTCATTTTTAATAGGCCCATGTTTTCATTAAATGTTAACACACACTGTTAATTTCTTTTGACCGGCACGCGGAGAAATTGGCACAGTCCAAGAAGCTAAGGTGGAAACTGCTTATATATAAAGCAGGACTACAAAAGAGCATGTCACAAAGCCATATAATTAAATGAAAATTTTGTTTTGGGCACTTTATTTACGATAAATTGTCACTAATTTTGTTATATGTCACATCTCAGGATGAATAAAATTAGGAACCAAAACATCACAGAGAAAGATGCATAAACAAACTCACATGTGTATCTTGAATAGTAAGTCGCTCAACTCTGCCATCTCTAATAATCTGCACTCACAAGTTATGAGTTTGCTAACAACTACATATGACAACTTCATCTCAAAAACTTTTTCGCACAGATTTTGCTATATTGTTATATGCAATTAGATTCTGAAATCTATGTTAATGACTGCAGAGTTATTGAAGAAAATATGAATGCCTGTCTGATTGAACTATCACCACTGTTTCTCCATACAAAGGAGTGGTAAAATCCCTAATACTCACTTATTTGTTATTATTTATTGTCTACCACATCACATAACTAATAAACAAACCATTTTTTCGAGACAACTTTCCAATAAGCAATTTAAAACATCCTTTTATTTTAAAATTAAATGTTCACACTGAATTTAATATGCATCTAGGCACGACACAATAAATACCTGAATGAGGTCGCTTGCGACCGATTATCACGGACTTGGTAAGCCTAGGCATTGACAATGACCGCGGCACTACATTAGTCAGTTCCTGCTGCGCACATAATTTTCCCACCTAAAATATAAGTGTAAAAAGAATCATCTATCAAATTGTACAGCCGTACAATAAATATTTTCTTAAATGTTATTCCACACAGAAGAAACATAAACAGATTAATTTTATAATATTACAACCATCAACGAAATATTCAAAACATTCCTTGTATTCAACACTGAAGTGAAAAAAAACAAATTAACAATACATTACACACATTAAGGAACAGACAACCATAAACATAGGTAATCCAACAACATAACACTGAAATTACAGTAGGGCCTAACTATTAGGCTAGCCAACTGAAATTGAAGTGCACAACAAATGCCTCGTTGAAAAAACGCCTGTTCAAACAGACCGTGCGTGCAGAACGCCTCAACATAACCTCTTCACTTATGGGCGGGGGGGGGGGGGGGGGGGTCACCAGGACCGTTCCAGAAGGCTCACCAACGGATTCAAAGCACCACCTCATATCGGTATCTCCGTACAAAGGTGATAGAGATGCCGACGATGGCGCCATAGGAGCCAGGGGGGCTTCATCCGTGAAACAATACATCACACATCCAGTGTAACACCATAAACAAACCTCCACATATTCAACTGTACCCATATGCCTTGCGGGGATCAACTCATAACACTTTTGACACTGCCTTACAAAACAGGCATCAGCCACACCACCAACGGGGTTAACTAAACCTTCCTCACTCGACATTCTTGGTTTTTCAACGCAAATATGAGATCAATACAATGTAGGAACCCGTAGAGGCCTGCTTGAAAAAAATTATAAAAATTTTACAATGATATATTTATAATAGATTGATCTTGCCATGGCTTAGTTTCTTCTTCATTACTTTCCATTTCACCAAGCCCTGGGCTGATTTCCCCAGAATGATTGTGCAACTCAATTTACATACTTATATTTTCTTTTGACTACAAATTTGGTGCGGTTTTTATGGTTTATTTTTCATTATACAAAGATGCACACTTTGACATCATCAACTACTTTACCTCAAGTTTTATTGATTATTTGACCCTATACACATTTTTTGACTTTATAGGACATGAATTAATTTACGTCTGATGTTAGGGCTTACTTTTTTGTGTTTCAAAGATTGCTACTTTATACTACATCAATTATTTTACTATAGTTTCTGTGGTTTTCTATCCTCAATACACACATCCTTAGTTTACACTCCATCCATTACATTACCTCAGGATATAGGGTTCAGTAAAATTTACACATTAATTTTGGTGTCAACAGATTTGAAACTACATGAAATAACACAGGCACACGTTTAGGGCAGCATCCCTGCCAACACTGGAATTCAATTAAAGTATGCCCACATATTGCTTAAAAATACACACCATGATGAACTTATTTTTTCAAGAATGATAACCATAGCTACGTTAAAAACAAACAACAAAACTTCAAAAGGATAATACAGAGGAATACACTCACCTCAAAACCTTGACCTCTTAACTCTAAAAAACGATGAAGTAAGATCGAGCAGTTGAGAGGTAAACTACACAAACTGAATGAGAGATTGAGTAAGGTTATGGGTAAATAAGCTCTACCCTAGGGGATTATATATAGATCATTAGGAATTATAATCGGTATGGGTACTTTTTATCCCTAGAATATAAAACAAATCCAAAATGTATGACAATACCATTTTTTTCATCCTACGCACAGTGAAAATACATGATTACACGCAATAGCCCGAAAACCCATTCACTTATTTATACATCTAACACTGTTTTACTCAGTAAAGTAACCAATGGTAAATGACTTAGGTGTGTCTCGGCCAGGTTGGTAATCATTCCTCCCTAAAATGGTGATGTGAAGTATTTGTATCCACAAACTCTAGCTGGCAAAATCACTTAATATTGTGCATATAAAAATTTTTAACAGAAGATATATCCATATTTTTGATACTTTATTATGTGACCTTTTCTGCGATAAAATATTTTTCATCTTGCATTTCAAAAAATATTCCAGAGTAGAATATATTTGAAATTAGACTACATAAATGTTATTTTCATCGTGTATTTCGGAATGAATTCTTAACAATTAAAACTTTTTCCTAACGAAATAAAATTTCACAAACGAAATTATTAAAATTTTTAAGAAATGATATAAAATTTCACAAACTGCCAGTAATTTTTTTTACCCTGAAATTAAATTTGGTAAGTTCACACCTCATCGGGAATAGTATTCTTTGACATAGTATTCCTAAAATCTGGCCATCTTCGAACAATAAAATTTTTGACTGCCAATCAAGGGTGACCAATGGTGTGGCATTGAAAAATTTTCAAATTTCGTATAGAACTATAGTAAATTTGAAAATTTTTCAATGCCACACCATTGGTCACCCTTGATTGACAGTCAAAAAATTTAATATTCTAAGATGGCCAGATTTTAGGAATACTATGTCAAAGAATACTATTCCTGATGAGGTGTGAACTTACCAAATTTAATTTCATGGGAAAAAATTTATTGGCAATTTGTGAAATTTTATATCCTTTCTAAAAATTTTAACAATAATTTCGTTTGTGAAATTTTATTTTGTTTGGAAAAAAAATTAATTGTTAAGAATTTATTGGCAATTTGTTCAGGATTCATTCCGAAATACACAATGAAAATAACATTTATGTGGTGTAATTTCAATTATATTCTACTCAGAAATATTTTTTGAAATGCAAGATGAAAAATATTGTATCCTAATATTTTGATGAAGTGCCTAATGAGGATCTACATCCAAGTCCTTTCGAAAAACACACTTATGCAGAAAAGGTCACGTAATAAATTTTCAAAAATATGGATAGATCTTCTGCTAAAAAAATTTATATGCATAGTACTAAGTGATTTTTCCATCCAGCTAGACTTTGTGGATACAAATACTGCACATCACCATTTTAGGGAGGAATGATTACCAACCTGGCTGAGACACACCTAAGTCATTTACCATTGGTTACTTTACTGAGTAAAACAGTGTTAGATATATAAATAAGTGAATGGGGTTTCGGGCTATTGTGTGTAATCATGTATTTTCACTGTGCGTAGGATGAAAAAATGGTATTGTCATACATTTTGGATTTGTTTCAGATTCTAGGGATAAAAAGTACCCATAACGATTATAATTCCTAATGATCTATATATAATCCCCTAGGGTAGAGCTTATTTACCCATAACCTTACTCAATCTCTCATTCAGTTCGTGTAGTTTACCTCTCAACTGCTCGATCTTACTTCATCGTTTTTGAGAGTTAAAAGGTCAAGGTTTTGAGGTGAGTGTATTCCTCTGTATTATCCTTTTGAAGTTTTGTTGTTTGTTTTTAACGTAGCTATGGTTATCATTCTTGAAAAAATAAGTTCATCATGGTGTGTATTTTTAAGCAATATGTGGGCATACTTTAATTGAATTCAAGTGTTGGCAGAAATGTTGCCCTAAACGTGTGCCTGTGTTAATTCATGTAGTTTTAAATCTTTTGACACCAAAATTAATGTGTAAATTTTAGTGAACCTTATATCCTGAGGTAATGTAATGGATGGAGTGTAAACTAAAGATGTGTGTGTTGAGGATAGAAAACCACAGAAACTGTAGTACAATAATTGATGTAGTATAAAGTAGCAATCTGTGAAACACAAAAAAGTAAGCCCTAACATCTGACGTAAATTAATTCATGTCCTCTAAAGTCAAAAAATGTGTATATGGTCAAATAATCAATAAAACTTGAGGTAAAGAAGTTGATGATGTCAAAGTGTCCATCTTTGTATTATGAAAAATAAACCATAAAAACCGCACCAAATATGTAGTCAAAAGAAAATATAAGTATGTAAATTGAGTTGCACAATCATTCTGGGGAAATCAGCCCAGGGCTTGGTGAAATGGAAAGTAATGAAGAAGAAACTAAGCCATGGCAAGATCAATCTATTATAAATATATCATTGTAAAATTTTTATAATTTTTTTTCAACCAGGCCTCTACGGGTTCCTACATTGTATTGATCTCATATTTGCGTTGAAAAACCAAGAATGTCGAGTGAGGAAGGTTTAGTTAACCCCGTTGGTGGTGTGGCTGATGCCTGTTTTGTAAGGCAGTGTCAAAAGTGTTATGAGTTGATCCCCGCAAGGCATATGGGTACAGTTGAATATGTGGAGGTTTGTTTATGGTGTTGCACTGGATGTGTGATGTATTGTTTCACGGATGAAGCCCCCCCCCCCCCCCCCCCTCCCTGGCTCCTATGGCGCCATCGTCGGCATCTCTATCACCTTTGTACGGAGATACCGATATGAGGTGGTGCTTTGAATCCGTTGGTGAGCCTTCAGGAACGGTCCCGGTGACCCCCCCCCCCCCCCCCCCCCCCGCCCATAAGTGAAGAGGTTATGTTGAGGCGTTCTGCACGCACGGTCTGTTTGAACAGGCGTTTTTTCAACGAGGCATTTGTTGTGCACTTCAATTTCAGTTGGCTAGCCTAATAGTTAGGCCCTACTGTAATTTCAGTGTTATGTTGTTGGATTACCTATGTTTATGGTTGTCTGTTCCTTAATGTGTGTAATGTATTGTTAATTTGTTTTTTTCACTTCAGTGTTGAATACAAGGAATGTTTTGAATATTTCGTTGATGGTTGTAATATTATAAAATTAATCTGTTTATGTTTCTTCTGTGTGGAATAACATTTAAGAAAATATTTATTGTACGGCTGTACAATTTGATAGATGATTCTTTTTACACTTAGATTTTAGGTGGGAAAATTATGTGCGCAGCAGGAACTGACTAATGTAGTGCCGCGGTCATTGTCAATGCCTGGGCTTACCAAATCTATGATAATCAGTCACAAGCGACCGCATTCAGGTATTTATTGTGTCACGCCTAGATGCAAATTAAATTATGTATGAACATTTAATTTTACAATAAAAGGATGTTTTAAATTGCTTATTGGAAAATTGTCTCGGAAAATCGGTTTGTTTATTAGTTATGTGATGTGGAAGACAGTAAATAATAACGAATAAGTGAGTATTAGGGATTTTACCACTCCTTTGTATAGCGAAACATTGGTGATAAACATAGATTTCACAATCTAATTGCATATAACTCTGCAGTCATTAACATAGATTTCACAATCTAATTGCATATAACGGTATAGCAAAATCTGTGTGAAATTTTTTTAAGATGAAGTTGTCATATGCAGTTGTTAGCGAACTCATAACTTGTGAGTGCAGATTATTAGATATGGCTGAGTTGAGAGACTTACTATTCAAGATACACATGTGACTCTGTTTATTCATCTTGCTCTGTGATGTTTTGGTTCCTCATTTTATTCAACCTGAGATGTGACGTATAACAAAATTTGTGACAGTTTATTGTAAATAAAGTGCCCAAAATAAAATTTTCATTTTATTAGATGGCTTTGTGACTTGCTCTTTTGTAGTCCTGCTTTTATATATAAGCAGTTTCCACCTTAGCATCTTGGACTGTCCCAATTTCTCCGCGTGCCGGTTAAAAGAAATTAACAGTGTGTGTTAACATTTAATGAAAACATGGGCCTATTAAAAATGAATAAAGTTTACTTAAACACATACAAAGGTGCATACCATGTGGGAATAAGACTATGGAAGATCAACCTTTTTCTTCAATGGACATTGATGGATGTATGCGTACTTCCATGATAGCTGCCTATCTCGCTCCTTGGTGTGTTTAATTCCTGTGTGTAAAGATTGTTGTTCAACGTCAGTAGGTGTTGCTGTGCATTTTACATTAGAATAGTAGTATTTTCGTTGCATTAAACTGTTGATGTGGTTTGGCTTTCGAAACATTTGAAGTCATATGGCCTGTTTGATGTGGGTGAGGATTTCGAAATATTTGAAAAGATATTGTGTGTTTTGTGTTTGAGAACTAAATAGTGTTGAGGGTTGGTCTGTTATAACATCAATACTTTGGTATGCGTGTTGTTTATTTTAAAAACATTTGTGTTCTTTATTTTTAATAAAAGGTGTGTGTTATTGCATTTTTAAAATAAATGTGTGGATGGTTCGGAATAATATTTGTGGACCTATTTGACAAATAAGTGTAGTGTGTGGTAGGTGGGTTCATAAGTGTGGTGGGTGGGTTTTTAAAATAATAAATGTGGTGGGTGGGTTTGTAAATTAATAAATGTGGTGGGTGTTTTGAGAACTACAGTTGAGGTTGGTGGTTCGAAAACAGTGAGTGTGGTGGTGTGGGTGGGCTGTTCGAGAATATTAAATTCGTTGGTGGGCCATTAGCATTAAATGAGGTGAAGACTGATATGTGGTTTAAATTTTAAAAAAATAAAATGTGGGTGGGACCGGCTCTTTATTATACTGGGTCGCTACAGTTGTTGTCTGTACTTTTGACTTGTTCCAGATTCTTCTTCCTTTTTCCAATAAAATATTATTTCGATCGCTAATGGAAAAAAGGGTCTCGAGGTTTAGGGAGTGTTCTAAAATTTTATGGCATAAAAATAAAATATAAATTTCATCTGATGAAATAAGGAATGGATATAAAAATATAAATTCAGATCAAAAACCAGATTAGACTAGACCAGCAAATTATTTTCTAATTAAAAACATCCCTATTTTATTTTTGGACAATGATATAGGTAGATACTACATGCTCCGTAGTACATACCACATCGGTTGAGTTATCGAGAACTCCTGCTCCCGCGGAGGCAAAATTTACTCCGTCACTGAAGGTCGCGTTTGGTTGCATGAAAGGTGGGAGTATCTCCAACCCTGCAAATAATGTTGCACCATTGCGTCCACACATATACGAAGTACTAGTTATATTAACGCGCGATGCGCGATGAAAGAATGCCCAATTTTATATATAATAGAAGACTACTTAATGTGTTACAATGCCAAACTTAAGGGTGAGACCTTGGTGGTCTATTGTATGGTTTCAAGAGGTTGCGGAAACTCCTCTCAAAAGTAATTGTTTCATGTTAAAGTGTAATGAACATGCTAAGCAAGCTAGAAGTTTAATAACTCTTTTGTAGTTGTTATTATTGAAATACAATGGTTATCCTTGCAAATTGTACAATTCACATATATGATGTAAAACAACTTACACGGTTACCTTATTGAAGCCTAACCTGAAATACTATTGAGGGTGGTTGTTTAATTAGAAGGAAAATATAAAATGGGCCTACTAAAGTTTGCATATTCTGTGATGAGAATGTTAAAGGTTATGTTACAACTTACAAGTAAAGTAATGAACACAGTACCAAAACATAAAAAAAAACTTAAAAACACCACTGTCAAAGGCAAGGGAAGAAAAGAAAGAAATGCTTGCAGTGCAGAAGGCTTGAGGAAGCTTATAGGAAATTGGGTGGTCAGCGGGAGGCATAAAGCCTGGAATATGAGCATCTCCACCATCGAAATTACAAAGTATTCAATTACATGATAAAGCGGTGAAGACGGAAAGACAACGTATTTGGGTGATCAGTGGGTCATGACGGAAACGCTGGGAGCAGATAGCAAAGTTGTGAGGGATGAGGGACGGAAAAAACGGAAGGCCGATTCGGGAGACGATGAGAGGGAGATGGAGCAAACGGCAAACGGAAATGTATTCGGAAGTTAAGTACATCTAAAAAAGAGTACATATGATAAAACATATGGTACCACTTAACAAAGCAAGATGATTACACTAACATATTTTTTATTCCTTATATGCCCTAACCGTCATTGGCTAAGATTTTAGAATTTTAGATATTAGTAGTAGTTTTTCCCCTCAATTAGCTAGTTAATTAATTAATGAACTCCATTTGTATTTGCATTAGCGCCGTCTAACATAAACGAGCCAGAAAGTGTGAAACATACACGTACAGCGGGGTTGAATTTCTTTTACGATTTTTTTCAAATTGTGTAGTAATAAAAATACAAATAAGGTTCATCGGTTCAAGTTATTTTAATTTATATATATTTATTCGTTATTTCATTAATAAAATATACTCTATATTTAAATTTATTTTTTTTGCAATTTAGTAGCTTCACCCGATTTAACCTCTTTGTTGAGAAGTTCATCAATTTGAAAAGATTTAACAAACTTCATCAATTTCAATGTTACTAGCTAAAACTCAAACCTTTGGACTCCCTTGTGGCCTTGTCTATATGCAACAATTTTGGAATGCAAGAATTTAATTAAATGGCTAATACTATAATCCACTGATTTGGCTGCGCTAAAAAATGTTGGGCCATGTTGAATAGAACGTACCCCTCTATTTTTTGGCATATAACCATTTTCCATATACATATTTTTTTATTTCACGTGCTAAGAGCATCTTCGATGCTACAATGTGCACGGTGCACATGTGACATGAGAGATATAGACACAAAAAATTGATTTTATGACATTTCTGTCTCATTCTTTCCACGGTCTTATGTGTTTTTGGAAGGTTTTTCTCTACAACGTCAACCACAATGTCTACATCTAGATATTGTGTCTAACATTGTCAAGAAAAACTTACCAAAATGATATAAGATCCTTCAAATAAGGAGAGAGATATTTTATTTATTACTTTTTGATTGGTTATCTCTCATCCCACGTATGCACCGTTGATGTTTTAGCATTGAAAATGCTCTAAGTTATACAAGAAAAATTCCACTAATACTACTCCTGGAAAAGTGATGGATAAAAAAGTGATTTTTGGTAACTTTTAGTGACTACAATTGCATTCCAAAATACTATGATGTAGTGACTATGATGCAAAATCTGAACACAATTATAGTCACTAAAAGTTACTAAATCGCATTTTTGTGTATGACTTTTTTATTAGTAATATTTTAGGAAAAACCTCATTATATAATCGTCAAACTAAATAAGATTGAAATTACTTCTTGATTGAATTGGTTGAAGTTACTATAACAGACCATTTTAACTATTCTTCATATAATTTTTCTTTACTTTATTAATATAATACGGAGTATATTGTAAATACCGAGTATAATTTTTCCATGATTCAACAAATTCAGTGAATTGATCAGTTTCATCTTTCAACCCAAATTTCATCAATTTGAACAGATACAGCCTATTCAGCTAATTTGTGTATTACCAAAGTTGCTCTTAATCTAACAAAGGAATAGAAACGACATTACCAATAAAATCAGGCAGTAAAAGACCATCGGACAATCTGCCAGTGGAATGGTTATGGTTGTTTATTCCATAAGGCCAGTAAGTTGCTGGACTCCTTTTTGTGTCACTGCTATTAAGGTACTGATTATTGCCAGGATCAAAAAGTGAGTCTCCAAGCACAAACATAAGTTTTTCTCTGCATACTGCTTGAAATAATGATCATCACAATGGACAGAATCAGTGATTAAGCTCAGAGATATAACTGCTGCGCATATAAATTGAAAGATTATTGATTGGGAGTGTCTAGGAACTTCCATTGTTATAGATAATTATATGGAATTTGGTTTGCTCTTGGCATGGAATTGTGTTCATCGTTTTATAGCCAGACGTCATGAATGAAGGGTTAATTTTAGGAGGCAAATGAGAGTAGAGTGCATATTTTTTATTTTATTTTATACTCACTGTTTTTAAATGTTCGTATCCTTTCAGACATTGTCATTATTAGATAAGAAAAGTCAGGTCAAAGATATACCTTTTACCTCATAGCTAATTTGACCATCCTTAATTACTTTTTATTTTAGAATAGTACTTAGACCTGCACAAAACCGGGCCGGCCCGCCCAGCCCGCCCAACCGGCCCGCACAAATGGGCGGGCTTGGGCATATATATTTACCCACCGGGCCGGGCCCGGCCCGGCCCGCAATAACATATGGGCGGGCTTGGATTAGGGTGCAGGCCCGTTCGGGCCGATAAGCCCGGCCCGCTACATTTAATATATATATATATATATATATATATATATATATATATATATATATATATATATATAATTTATTTACATGTACATTTATATGTTCTAATATAATTTATCTTTATACATATTTATAGTTTATTATGTTTAAATTTAGGTTTTTAGATCTGAACCACTAGCCCAACTAATATAGTATCTATTTTTGTACTTAAAGATAATACTTTGTGCTTGAATTTTAAATTTTAGATATAGTTTCTCATTATTATTTTTGTGTAGGTATTATTTTTGTATGTGGTGAAAGACCTATAAACATTACACGAATATTAACAATTTTTTAAATGTTGTAATATTAGTTTTAAATTATTAAAAAAAATTCGAAAAATATAAAGGTTTTCCGGGCCCGGAGGCCCGGTGGACTACCCGGCCCGCTCTTATGGGCGGGTATGGACATGGGGTTAGGCCCGTTTTTGCGGGCCGGGCCGGGCCCGCCCACATATGATGGGCAAAAAAATTATAAAAAGCCCGGCCCGAGCCCGGCCCGAACCCGTTTTTGTGCAGGTCTAATAGTACTCCATATATACTACCTTCATCCCGCTAAAAACTTCCTACTTTGACCTACACATATTTAGGAAATAAATTTGACTTTAGTGTAGAGTACATTGTTTCGACACTCTTTGGCATTGTTTGACACTGATTGACACTGTTTTGCACTGTTTGACACTGTTTTGATGTAGGATAACTTTCCATTTAGGGAAATGAGAAGATCATTTTGGGACGGCTAAAAAAGGAAAACAGGAAGATCTTAGCAGGACGGAGGAAGTATATTAGAGTATTAGTATTAGTCTATTAGATCAGTAGTTCATAAACGAAATAATTCCACTTTAGGTCCTCCGAGTTTTGTGTCATTTCCATATTTAGGCCTCGTCTTTCACTTTATCCATTTTTGGTACCTGACTATTGTTTTTTTGACCATTTTTCGATCCATCTCTGAGCATTTTTATTACCGCAAAAGGACTATATATGGTTAAGAAAACAATAGTCAATTTATGCATGTTCCTTGTACTACTCACATGCTTGCTGTCAAGCGTATTTTCCGTTATTCACAAGGTACCATTGATCATGGATTATGGCTACAGAGTTCTACACACCCCGTTATTTTGGCATACTCAGATGCTGACTGGGCGAGCTGTCCGAATAGCTCTAGATCTACTACAAGTTTTGCGGTGTTCTTGGGTCTTAACCTTGTTTCATGGAAGCCCAAGAAGCAGCCTACAGTGTCCAAATCATCTACAGAGGCAGAATATCGTGTTATTGCTTATACAATACATGACACATTACACATCAAATCCGTCCTGTTTAAGCTCTGCTTTCTAGCTCTTCTGTGATAATATTTTTGCCTCCTATTTGACAGCTAATCCGGTCTAGCATGCTCAAAGCAAGCATATTCAGATTGACTAAGCTATCATTTTGTTCGTGAGAGAATCGCGCATGGCGATTTAGTAGTCAAATATGTTCCTACTCATCTTCAGTTAGTTGATATTTTTACTAAGAGTTTATCTAGTCAACAATTTCGTTTTTAAAGGACAACATGCGTGTTGTATCTCCCGCACAGCTTGAGGGGGTGTAATAGTTGATATATTTTAGGAATCCTTGTGTATTTTGGCAACTCATATTTATTATAAATATACCTATCAGGACTCCTAAAGGATAAACTTTTCTCATTATTTCACAAACCTATCCTGCCATTTTAGAGTATATATGAGGAGAGACAGTGAGAAATAACAACACTTTAAATATGAAAAATTAAGAGTACGGGTTTTGTTATTGAAATAAGGGCAGGCATAGATGAAAAAATCGTGTTTTGCGGCATTTATTTTACAAGAAGTTGCCCGTGTTAATTTTTACTAGTGTAGTGCCGCTAATGTAGTGCCGCAATTTAACATATTTCTACTAGTGAAGGCAGATCCAAGAATTAGGGATTTAGGGTTACAATAGACTAAGTAAAAAAAATACTTATATTTTATTTAAACATAATTGTGGTGGGTAAAATATTAAAAATGCAAAAAAAAAAAGATAAATAATCTTACATGTTCATTTACTATTTTTAACTTTTTCCATTTATTATTTTCATATTCAAAATTCTACTAAAATATTTATAAAAAGGAGGGGAGGGACTAATTACACGTGCCACAGTTGGCTTGATTTTAGGATCACTGTTTTTCTTGTCATCTATTGTCTATAGATGCATGTGTATCAGTATATATACATATATGGACAAGAGATGATTCCCCAAACCGGAGTAAAAGTTGTTGAAATTGAAAAAATAGGAGTCTAATGTTCCGTAGGAGTAAAAAGGGAGGGATTAACAAAATTACCCTTAATCAACAAATTAAGTTATTTTATTAATATTACAAAATCAAATAATAAAGAAAATATGAAAAGCCAACGTAACAGTGTTTGCACAATCCCCTGGCACAGAAGAACATTAATGCACATTATGTCATTAATACATAATTGTTAAAAAGCCATTAGTTAAAAAAATTAACTAGTTAATTTTTTCTTCACAGAAGAGCTGGAAAGCCGAGCTTAATTTTCTTCAACGTAACAGTGTAATTTGTTAAAAAATATATGATTAGAAAAATTAATACAAGATCATTCAATTGTAATCTTTTAATTGTCTCATAACCCATAAAAAGCCAATACATCTATGAAAACATAAACATTTTAAAAACTAATTAACCTGCTAAACAAAGATGTGATTAACAAACGACGCATTGGAGTGCTCCGAAGTGAATCGAACATAAAGATGGTACCGCGAGGAACCCAAATCACAAGTAGCACCCAATGATAACTATACAAAATTAAATTTTAATAATGCACATTATGTCATAGCAAGTAAATTGGATATTAATATTTATGACAACCAGACCTTCGATGATTTTTCCTTCGATTATGTAGAGGTAAAATCGTTTCTGCGAGGTTGAGTTTTCCTTTGATGATTTGAAGGCCTTCCACTACTCCGTTTGCTGCAAACCAGACCTTCATGGATGCCTCGTCTTGAGAGCTTTCCTTTGGTATCTTACACGCTCTATTTGGACGAGTGAAGCTCGAGTTATGGATCAAACAAGCAACCCTATCTACTGGAAAATGAACCTGCGGTCAGCTTCCTTCTTTACCTCTCTCTTGAAGGGCGTGGCTCTCTCCTCTATTATCTCTAATGGTTCGAATAGGGTGCTGGAGGGAGTGTATAGTAGGCCTCCATCATGCTAAGAGAGCATGTGTTTCACAAAAAAGAAGGGTAGGATGTTTGATTGCAATCAAACATAGGGTGAACCTCCTCTTTTATTTCATTTTTGTAATGTTGTAGATCTTAAGTCAAAATGTCCGTCCCACATAGTTGTCTCACCCATTTTTCTTTGTCTTGCAGGTACCAAGGTCATGTGTAATGGTTCCCAATTGATCCCATTCAATTTGGGGTCCAAAATATCTACCAATACTTCCAAAAATGGAAAGATGGATCCTATTGTTTTATCTTTGTCATGAGATGTCTTTTTGTACACATTGTAATTTATATAGACCAAGTCAACTCGCTAAATCATATTATTGATCTCCAATATGTGTAGGATCATCCCAATAATTTACATGATGAGTATTATAGAAGAAACAACCTACTCCCATTATTTAGCTCAATAATGTCAAAGATGGGACTATAGGTGTTTGTATTCTTCCCAAATCATCCTATCACTTATTTTGACATTATCATTCAGGTTATTGGACTACTAGCCATGTGGGTTACCCTCAAGTGGGCTAAGGGCGCCACTCTTGAATACTTACTATTTTTAGCACGTTGGGCCCAAAATGATGTTTGGGCCGCCCGACCTTCCTTAGTTTGCATCGAAAGGATATGTATCATTATTTAGATAATGTTGGACTCTTATATTTATTTAGATGGCCCAAATAAGTATTTGAAGGCCCATCATTAATATACGAGCTCAAACGGTAAAATAATCAACATGCATTACACAAATCATTAATCGTTTTGCACTCGTTCAACAATAGGAAGTTCAACACATAAATTTTGAATTTTAAATTGAATTTCAAGGACGTTTGGGTGCGGTGTCACAAGGTAGGTTAGTCGTAAGTGGCTACATTGTGGTAATACATAAAATTTAGACACACATGCTTTGTGTGACAAATTTGGTCAAAGAAAAATGAAAAGTCACATGACTAGCATTGACTTTTATAGATTATATGTCGGAAATTTGTCATAAACACACACTCATATGTCATAAACTATTATAGATTATATGTCGGAAATTTGTTTCTGGCATTGATTTTTTTATTGGAAAATGATTATATTAAACTTAAAAATTAAACATCGAACATTCTAAGTTTCTAACTACACAAACATTTCATGTAGACTCCTTACAGCCAATAAGCCATCTCACTCTTTGATCAGGCATAGAATAGATTGTCCAATAATGAGCAAGACTAATCGTTGAACATGCGAGAAATTCATATTGTTGACCAAACTAGCCTGATTGCTTCCTTCCAAACTAAAAATTAAAACCACAAAACATAAATTATAGCGTTCGACCTTAGACAAAACAAAAGGTAACAAAGTACTGGACTAAAAATATAAAATTAACGCGGATAAAACTAGATAATGTGAGCAAACTTGAGCCATCTTCGTCCAAAACCTAGATTCTCTATCGATCCATGGTGGCGATTCAGGAGGGGGCAAACCAATAGCACTTAACCTTCCTCCTCCACGATCAATGATCTCAATTGTTTCTGTTTGGGAATACTTATGCCCTTGCATTGCAACCTGCAGCTTTGAAGCCATTTAATCTTTCTTCCAATCTTTCTTCGCAACCTCCGTCGTCAACTCTCTGTGAAACCTAGACCTCCGTCTTCAACTTATGTCTCTCCCCTTGCTTTTCCAAACAGCACCGTCGCCGAGGAAAATCAGCGTCGGCGTCCGCCAAAACTAAACCCTAGACCCACTAGGTTGTCCCCCATTTTGACTTGTCTCCGGCATTGATATGTCTCGGAAAATCGCAATGACATATAAAAAAAATTGTTGTGGATTGTATCCTTTTTTTAATACATCGGAATAGTCATGGATGTTATCCTTGACATTACATTACAAGATTAAAAACTATGGGATTGTTCTGTCACGGAACGAATTTGTGACAGAACATATTGAACACAAGGAAATTGCAATATTAAATCAAACAACTAAATAGCTACAAAAAATAACATATGTGGAGGGTGAGAGAGGTTGTCATTGCTAGGGTCCAAAAATTCATTGTTGGACTGAGAATTTGATTTGGATTGAACGCCT
Organism: Cuscuta epithymum; assembly: GCA_945859915.1. NCBI lineage: Eukaryota > Viridiplantae > Streptophyta > Magnoliopsida > Solanales > Convolvulaceae > Cuscuta > Cuscuta epithymum. Next base: position 5,182,308 of record CAMAPF010000933.1, on the reverse strand, counting down.
TAACTGTCGTGTTGACCACCTTGACCATCGGGTTGACCGCTGGGTTGAGTTGGAGTGAAATATTGATTTGGGCTGATAAAACGGAATGAATGAGATATTATTCAATCCCGAAAAGCTTTGGGTTTTGGTAAATCCCCTAAGGGTACGTTTGGTTCAAGGAATGTGAGATTAACACGAGAATGTCAGATTGCTGGGTATGTTAGATTGATGGGAATGTATTCAATTTATTTCCACTTATGTTTGGTTAACATCAAGGCAATGTCAGATTGCTGAATATGTTAAATTGATGAATTACTTTTATGCCCTTTAAATATTTTCTCTTAACGCAATAAATCTATTACAACATACATCTAAAGTGATTAAAATTAAAGAAAAAATGAATATCTTAATATTAAATAAAATCAAACCTAATTGAATTATTTTTAAGTAAAATATGTTTAATTGTAAAAATTTGTAGATTCAATACAGAAATGAAAAAAAACTATGTTTAAAATTTACATATTTAGAGACTACATTAAAAGTTTTATAAAGTTACAAAAAATCAAATTTGATAACAATTGAATATATAAAGAAATTAAATGAAAAGAGATCATTAATTGAGGGTATTTTTGGAAGAAAATTAGATCACCCCGGGAATATGAGATAACCTAAGGCATGGACGGGTTTAAGATTCCCATTCATAATACAAACCTGGGAATGTAACTTTCCCGTTTTTTTTTTCAAACCCGTGAACCAAACAAGGGTATCTAACATTCCGTGCATCACATTCCTGCCTTCATGTGAGATCACCCCAAACCAAACGGACCCTAATAGCTCACATGAATACCACTAGTTGTATTTATAGAGAAGGGAGAGTAGAGAGAGAAAGATATCTCCTTATAAATGAGTTGCAAACCGTTTACATCTGCAGTAAGGGAAGTATTTATACTAGTAATACACGCCCTAATACCGTAATGTAGTGAAGTAGAGTTAATATTCACCGGGAAAAATATATTTCTTGTGTGAGGTCATGTAAAAAAATTGTTTGAACTTGAGAAAATTATCACACTAAGATAAATGAATTATGTGATTATATATCGATGAGCTAAAGACTTGGTTTTGCTACTTCCCGTTTGTTGAATTGTTCATTGATCCTGATTATATCTTTAAATATTCCCTATCGAATACTCATGGTAGAGTATCTCCAATCCAACAAGGATAATTATTAATAACGAGACTGTAAATTAACAACTCTTACGTACTAATAGCCAAGCATAGTAACATTTTAATTTCTTGACGAAATCAATTTAGGCTGATAACCTTAACACAACGATTTCGGTTCAACCAACACAATTAATTTTCTAAAAAATTATCAATCATGAGATCATGCGTTAATGACCCGAAATTACTTATGAAACTATCAATGATTAACCATTGATTAATTGATCACTTATAGTAATAAATAATGTCAAAGTGTTAAGTAATCATCACTTAGGTTTAGGTTGACTAATATGTAAACAACATTAGCAAATGACCAACCCACCCACGAAATTGAAAAAAAAAACTAAAGGTTGGTACCAAAACCAACAACGCTCTAGAAGAAGAGCAAAAATGCATACTTCTTTATGAATTAGATAATACTAAAAACTAAAATACATCCTCCCTCCATCTCTTATAATTCTTTCCGGTTTGACTTGGATCGGAATATATGAAAGTGAGAATAAAGTGGAAATGTATATAATTGCGATTGAGTAAGAAAAATGTAAATGAATAATAATCACACAAAACTTTTCAAAAGAGAATTGAAAAGAATTTATTAGGAAATCCCAAAAGTAAAATGAGAAAAATTTTGTGGGATGGAGAAACTATTTTTAGAATTATAGCTAATCCTAATTAGATGTCAAAGCTGAAAATCCAGCAGCTGGACAAAAGCTCACAAAAACATCCTAAAAAGGCAGATATGTCGCCTTGATTTTATGTGACTCGAGATAACTCTAGTCTCTAAAATCTAAATCATGACATATTTAGAAAATAAATTCGACTTTACTGTTTAGACACTATTTGACATTGTTTAGACAGTGTTTGACACTGTTTAGACACTGTTTGGCACTGTTTGACACTGTTTTGATGTAAGATAACTTTCCATTTAGGGAAATGAGAAGATGATTTTGGAACGGCCTAAAAGGAAAGCAGGAAGTTAATAACGGGACGGAGGGAGTACAAGGATAAGGATTGCATATTTTACATATTAGTCAACAATATGAATGGTAATCGAAATTTGGGCATTTGCTAAACTGCTAAAGTCGTTTACTTGTTTGGTTTTAGAAAACAATATTAGTCAACGAAACATGTCCTTGGAAAGGGCATGAAGTTAACTAATTTAAGGCCTAATGGAGTAATATATTGAAGTAAAATATATATATGAACTGTATATACTATATAAAGGTGGACTAGACCTGGGCCGGGCTCCAGGTCATAAATATTCAGGCCTGGTACCATCTCGGGTTAGCATCAGGACCAGACCGGGCCGGATCGGGCAATTTTTTTTTATTTTCTTTTAGAATTAATTTGAACCCCCCCCCAACCGCCCAGCCCCATCCACCTAGAACCAGCCCAACCCGAAAAATTCTATAATAAAAAAAAATGTTTGGTCCCGGAGTGGGCCCGGACCAGCCGACCAGCTGGTCCACCTATTTCAAAGCCCATAGCCCGCCTCTATAAGCCCCCGGTTAGGGCCCTAGTCCCGGTCCCAGACCCCCGGTCAGCTTGGGTCTATACAGTAACGAGCCGGGCCGAACCGGCCCACTCCATCCCTAACTGTATAGGAAGGGGCACTGATCAACAATCTTCCATACAAACCTAGTTTTTATTCCTCAAAAGAATACCAATCTACAATGCAAAATCAATGAAACACACTCTAAACATGACAATCCTCAATTAAAGAACTTTTTGTTTTTAGACAAACTTTTTGCCACATGGCACAGGTAAAAACTCTGTAAATATATGCTCTAATCGGAAGCTCGGCCACGGCCTCTACCACCATAGCCGCCATATCCTCTTCCACTGTATCCTCCTCCGCTGTATCCTCCTCCGCTGTATCCTCCTCCAGTGTATCCTCCTCCAGAGTACCCTCCACTGTAATATCCCCGAGATCGCCCTCCACGGTAAGGGCCACGGCCACCACGGCCACCCCTATACCTTGAGAAATCTCCAAATGTCTGAAAGATGGTCACATTACATTAAATTTTTCATTAAAAAAATCATAGAACTTGTATTTTAGGGTCTGTTTGGCGGGAAGGGTTTGGAGGGGAGGGCTTCATAGGGCTCTTTGTAGTTTAAAAAGAGAGAGATTACCATAAAATGCTCCCAAATTAAAACATTTCAATCATCTTTTTTTCATTTTTAGATAACAATATGTTCATGAAGGAATATGCTGGCCTTCCAAAACACTCCATCCAACTACATCCTTAAGGTACTCCGTAAGAAACTGAATGTACCTCGACATCAATCTTCCGCTGCTCAGAGAACCTAGTCCTCGCTTGATTGGATTCTCTGTCCAGAGCATTAGAAGACAAGGAATCGAAAAAGTCATCCTTGTTATAGATAGGCTGCAAATGAACAGTGCATTTTAAATTTTGTCCATAACGTCCAACACAAGCATAGAAATGGGGGAAGCAAAAAGGATAAGAGGATGCAAGTTAGAGTTCACAAAGGTAGTAGAGTGATAACCTTGACCTCAGCCGTAGGATGATCAGCGCCATCTTGTTTCTGATAATTATTATCCTCATCACTGTCATTCACATTCCCTTCTTTGTCCCTTGGATCGGATTTAGTACTCTTGCCAAGATGACCCCACACTTCATCTTTGTTAAATTTCTCATTCATGGCCATAAAATCAAACTCCTCGGCAAAAGTTGTCACTGGCCGTGAGGTCTATTATACAAAAAAAAATGTGATCAATATGGGGCACATATATTGAACTCATGTAAATTGAAATGACAAGCAAAGCCAAAATAAGGTAAAGGCAATTTTAATATCCTTAAATAGGCATCTTTCCTGTTTACTAAAACGCCATCATTTAATATCCTTACCTACCACAATTACTACTTGCAACCACTAAAGGCAATTTTAGAAGTGAACTGGCAAGCAAATGCAAAAACAGTACCTAGTCAAACCAGGAACATTACGTTAATAAGGTAAAGGAGTTCATAATTACCCCAGTTCCTCTTCCTCCACGACCTCTGTAACCATGTCGGATCTGATGCTGAGGTGCGGCTCCATTCGGCTGGATCAAAGAAGGAAAGTAACAAATAGTTCATTTGCTTATGCACAGCAGAGAATGAAAGCAAAGGGGAATTTTAATAGTAAAATAGCTACAGTTCTAAATCGTTTATGATGGTGATTCATATGTTTAGAACATGAATACACTTGCTCCCGTAAAGAAAAATAGATAGGTAGATTTACAGCATGAAGTGAACTGTAAAAGATGGCATACTTCGAGTGTTCCATCCCAAAACAAAATAATGTAAGAAATGAGTAAATGACAAAAAGATAGGAAATGCATGAGTAATGAAAAAATATAGATAGTATATGAAAGGGTAAATACCTTCTGTATGTAAGCTTGTGGAGGTAATGGCAAGATTGGCGGCTGAGCTTCAGATTTAACGGTTGCTGATGGTTCTGATGGTGACACTTGAATCACTTCAACATCCTTTTGAACAGTCTGTACTGATTGAGTTGGTGGGGGAGCACTGGGTACCGATTTCAATAGATGTCCCGGAGTTAACAGTGAAGGTGTTGGTGTCTCCCCAACAGCAATTTTAGATTGCACGGTCGCTGACGGATGAGTGGGCAAATTACTGACATGAGGCGAAGCCGCTGCCACACCAGGACCTGTCGTAGAAGACGCAGATGCTGTTAAAGTTGAATTAAATGTTGTTGGCGGGACAGCAGTTAGTGAAGTCTTGTTTGGCAAAGTACTGGATATTGGTTCAGAACTGGGAGCCAAATTTTGAAATGGAAGCACGGATGAGGACAGGTTAGGTATAAGTTGTAGGGGCAGCACATTTGGAGTCATGGTTGAAGCAGGTAAAGATGACGAGGTTAAACTAGCAGTGTTTGAGATCAGCTGAGAGGGGTATTCAGGTAAGTTTGAACTTGGTAGGCCTAAACCTCCAGATGGAATCGATGAGTTGAAAGCAGAATACTGCATCTGTGGCATGGAAGGAGGAATAGACAATCCAGGTGGGGGTCGAAGCAGTGGTTGTTGGTTCAATTGGGGCAGCCCATTAGGGGTACCATAAAACCCCGGCCAATACATGGGCATACCAAGTCCACTGCCACTTGCAGTTTGTTGCGTTAGATGTGAAGAGGCCCAAGGGCTGAAATTCCCTCCAGGCTGATACAAAGGTGGAGCATTTGGGGCTTGTGTTGGCTGAGAATTAAGATCCGTCAATGGTGTACTAACTGCAGGAGGCAAGTTGGAGGAGGTAGTTGGTGGACGAGGATAATGAGACTGCAAAGAGAATAAATTATCATAAGCCAGATGAATAAATGAATATGATAGATTGTATCGAACTAAGTTCCCCATTGCTTGCCTGGATAATAGCTGGGTCGTTGTTTATTTGGGGCATACTCTGAACAGGTGGAGAAGCCTTGACCTGTAAATCCTGGAGAAAATATCAAACTTGACTTGAGTTTGAGTTCAGCTTTAACCGCCACCATTTCATCATTTTCATTTACCCCAGTGCCGCAAAGGCTCCCACCTACGGTGGGGTAAGGGGGGGTCGGATGTACGCAGTCTTACCTCTGTACTAAAGCACAGAGAGACTGTTTCCGGATGACCCATAGTGAAAATCGAGTCCAAAATTGCATGGACTGACTACTGCTTCATAACAAAGAAGCGCAGACAGTTTAGTGAGTCATTTTGCTTTTTTCCATCACATTTTCAAGCCAAAAAGTAATGAATCTTTGGCTCCATTGCAAATGATGGAAAGAGCTTTAACCGCCACCAAGTGTGCTAAAAAGCACTACTGGCTAGACGAGAGCATCAGAAGGGACTAGCACCTAAGAGCATTAGAGATTTTTTTAATATTTCCTCATAAACTTTTATAACTTTTGTATTTCCATATGAGTTAAAATGTATATTTATAATATACTGTGCATCATAAAATATATGTTGTGAGACAATAACAAAATTCAACCATTAAACACAATTAATCTACACATGATATATGATTTTAATGACATCTCAGTTTTCAAGTGTACTATAGAATGATAAAATGAATCGCTCAAATATTATATACTCACAAGTCATAGCAAACTTAGATCATATAAGGCAATTTATCTAAACCTGATCATCTCATATGTTGTGGATTTAAAATGTGAAAATGTAGGAAGCCGGTCTTGACATTCTTTCATGATTTTTTAAAAAGAATGACAAAAAAAGAGTAATTAGATGGCACCCAACTGGTATTGCCTGGGCGACTACTTAGACGGTCGTGAATATGCTTATTTCAGTCAAACTGGGGACTTCAGAGTTAAGTACGGTGGAAACAATGGGATTAGATCCAGAAATCAAATGAAGGATTAGCCGCAAAGCATAGGGTTCTATGATTAGTTTATTTCACTCAACTCCAAGGCAAAAAATAATACTTTTAATAACCATTACTACTTTCAGTACCGCCATTTCTTCCTCAACCACCTTGTTTAAGTGAACATCAATTTTTTCACCAAAATGGCAAAAACAATGGACCCCTTCACTCAACCAGGAAATGGACGCATTAAATCACATAACTATATTGGTCTACTAACACCAAGGGAAAGAAGCGTAACACTTTAATTAGAAATCAAAATGAGTAACCCACCTTGATATCACTTCCACGAAATAATATATATTCATAGACTTTGTCACTTGGTAGAACTTGAGGACCGTCTTTTTTCCTCCCTTCTGTTCCAAATGATCGAACTGCAAATGACAAACTCACAGCAATAATAGTTCATTTTTTCGGATAAGCAGTGTCTTCTAAAATCAGATGGGATAAAGTTACAATATTTATGGGTCATTAGTATTTACCAGACTTATTTAAAGAGAAAAGCGAACAAAAGCAATGTGGTCGAGCTTTCATTAGAAGCGAAAGCGCAAAGCAAAGCGTTGCTTTCTCACAAAAAGTGATACTATTAAAAAAATATATGATCCCTCAATCCCTAAATTATTTATAAGTTTACTTCTCTCGGTCAACAGTCTTAGTTCAAAAAAGTGCAGGCGTGGAGCGCCGCTAGGCATTGAGGATATCGCATTGATTAGTCCTACACGCAGTACATACCCATAGCCACGCCCTATCCCTTGTATTTTGCCGCTTCCTGCACTTCTGGGAGGCCTCCGCCACTGGCGCCTCTGGGTGTCAACTATATTGTTTAAATATTTACTCCAATATTATTAAAGAAATATGAACGTTTGTTAGTATATTATTCCTCCAATTTCGAGTAGGTAGTTTGGCATTTCAAATGTTTCTTGCTACTGTTTGAAAAAATATTTTGTTTGTCTTAAGGTGTGTATTAAACTCGATTAATGGCTTAAGTTAGTTTTGTGATATAATCAATTTATTTGGAAGAGGGTTTCATGTCGAAGTAGTATAAATATATTTTACCAAAGTTATAATGTTAAGTTCCATGAGGCGCAATGTTTTAAATTGTGCAATAGTATCCCGCCTTGAGGCGCGCCTCACAGATTTTCAGTTGCTTTGCGATGGAATGTATCCCTTTCATGCTATAGCAAGGCTTGCGCCTTCTATCTGAGGCGTACGCTAAAGGTGCACGCAATGAGGCGTTGTGTAAACATACGCAATAGAAGGGAGCCAATTAAACTGAAATAATTGGGCCAATAAATATTTAACTTATCTCATCGATTCATCTGCTCCCACTCGTCTCTCCCTCTCATCTCTCCCTCTCGTCTTTGTCTGTGGTTGTCCTCTCGTCTCTCCCTCTCGTCTCACTCTCTCTCAACTTTGTCTGTGGTTGCCGTCTAGTCTCCAAGCATCCAAGATACTCCTGTCCACATCTCTTTCGTCAGCCACTCCCATACACACTGTCGCAAGTCGCAACTCCCGCCAGGTAGCCAAGTATCGTAGGTTGAATATATACTCCAAATACTACGTACTTTCTCTGTTCCAGAATTCTTGCAACATGAGCTTGGGCACAGAAATTAAGAAACATCAATAAAGTAAAGTTTGTTCCAGAATTGCCCTTGTACTTGCCATTATCATATACGGAGTAATAAAGATGCTACAGTAATAATTTAAAATAGCACAACTAAGCCAAAAAGACATCCAACAAAAGCACAACGGAGACTCCGGCATGTCACTGACGGAGGATGTAGAACGAGGATCTGATGGAGGATCTGATGGAGCATGTAGAACGAGGATCTGATGGAGGTCTGCAACCTGCAACTGCCATTCAGGATCTTGCCCAACGCTGGAGGTCTGCAACACTAATGCCACCCGCTCGAGTCCGCCGACGCCGCTCCAGAGCGCGACTGTCCCTGGACCTTGCCCGCCGTTCAGGACCTGCTTCTCTTGCCGTGACAATATGAGGGGGGTGTCAGGAATCACCCATTTTGTTTCTTCACTGCTACACGGCTGCAGGGGAGTAGGGAGAGGAGGGAGCAGACAAATCGGCCTCGTTCATTTCACCAGTCAAAATGGATTTTGAATTGAAGATAGGAGAAAGGGAAAAATTATAGATCTAATTTCTTTAAATTCTAACGAAAAGGAAGGTAAAAATAAGAGAAAGAGGAAGGTGGTGGGTGGAGAAATTGAAGAGATAAAGGGGAGGTGGGAGCCGTGAAGAAGATAGGGAAGAGAAAAGGTTATTGGGAGTGAGAGGTTGGGAGTGAGAGAGGGTGGGTGAAAAATTAAAGTGGGAAGGATAGTAAAGTCATTGTACCTAATTATATTTGCCAAAAAGAGTAATGTTGCAATTATTTTGAAACTGCCAAAAAAGGAAAGTGTTGCAAGAATTCTGGAACGGAGGAAGTATATCGTAGCCAAGGAGTAGAATTCATCAAGTCTTTTTCAATTTCCATTGGAACTCCCTTACTATGTATTTATACAATTTCCATTGGAACTCCCTTACTCTGTATTTATACAATTAATATTGTAATTAATATCATCATCATCATCATTGCCCCAGTGCCGCAAAGGCTCCCACCTACGGTGAGGTATGAGGGTCGGATGTATGAACATTACCCCTGTACTAAATATGGAAATATATTTATATAAATATATTTATAATTAATTAGCAAGCATTGAATTATATATATGGATATAATTTGCATTTATGTGTTCAAAAAAATTGTAATTTTAGAAACCATATTCAAAGTATTATTTAAAGATATTTTCCCTAATATTATTTAATTTTCATTGATCAATTTATTGAATTACGAATGTTACCATTAATAATGTGTATGATTTCATGTTTGAACTCACGGATTCCATTATTTTATGACATTATTGTTGGTGACTTGGTTTGTTTATGAAATGCTCCATATGTTGTTTTGGATTAATACTTAACTCTTATTAACTTTTTATAAACACAAATTCAGTACAAATTACGCCTCATCTTTACGCCTCATCTTTACGCCTCAATGCGCCATGAGGCTTACGTAATACACAATACCACAAAATCGCATCGTAACCGCAACATGCAAATTCAAACATTGATGAAGTGCGCGCCTTCGCCTCACGCCTCGGGTAAATTGACCCAAAATTCCTTATGCCGCCTTGCGCCTTTTAAAACTAAGAACACAGATTGATTTTATTTAGTTAATTAGGGAATCAAATTTTTATTATATCCTAATATGAATTTTTTGCAATTTTATAGAGCTTTAAATGTAGTTTCTAAATATGTAAATCATAATTAGTAAAACTGATTTAATTATCTGCAAGGAAGATTTAACTTCATTATTAATTAACCTTATATACTGCAAATTGAAAATCAATTTGGGACGGAAGAAGTAAATAATTATATATTATATATAATGCATACCAAAACATAAATACATAAATAGTCATAATAATCATAATAACAATAGTAGTTCTACATATACAGAATACCAGTAACAAGCTCACACATGAGAGATACTTCAGAAACTTATTATCAGATAGGTCCACTGTCTATAAATATTTAAAAAAATTGCAGCTAGATGCTTAGCTGTGAAAGATTGAAAAGAATAATCTTTGTAAAGTTTTCATTCTCCATTCTGAAACATTGTTCATAAACATCACTGAAAATGGTTTGTGAGAAATTTTTTCACAAAGCCCATACTGGAAATACCATTTTTTGTTAATTAAAATTAAAATAGAAAAAAATGGAAAGATGGAGAAAAACAGAGTAATTTCGAGGTTAAAAAGGGACAAAGAAATGGAAAATTTGAATATGCAAGACCATGCAAGCTCGTTCAAGTCATTTTCTCAATTACTGAAACCCAAACCAGTAGACTCGCTCAAGCAATTTCTCTCGCTTCAAGCATTTAGAATTTTCCTCAAATTGACACAAGCTAGACATCACTACATCAGGAAACAATTATAAAAAAAACTTCCTAGGAGAATATAGAACCAAATATAAAAACGCAGCGAGAAAAAAAACAAATCAACATTTTATAAGATGTCTGCACGTGAGAAGTATTCACCGAGCAAAACGGAGTTCAAAATTCATTTAATAATCTACCTGGAGTGGAAAAGTCAACCGAGAAGCTTAGCAGAAGGCCACTTTGAAAAAATCATTTACTAATCTAACTTTAATTTATGAGATTAAACTAAAAAGAGTCACAAGATGCAACCCTGGCTATAAATAAATAGATAGATAGACTAATTGAAACTAATTTTAATTAACCAGTCAAATGTCCACTTTTTGAGAGGAGCATACATAAGCGTCGCTATTGCAGTTAGACTCTGAATAAAAAAGCGACGGAAAAAGAGGCGCTTTCTCACCCACTCGTCACTTTGTAAAAGCTAAACACAAAACTATAGCTCTCCAGGGCTTTGGCACTTAAGCGCGCATTTGTCGCTTTTAACAAGTCTGTTATTTACAAAAGCGCTGCTTTTGCACTTAGCTCTGAATCAAGAAGCGACGGAAAATGCGGCGCTTTCTCATCTCCTTGTCGCTTAGTAAAAGCTACATGCAAAGCTATCGCTCTCTAGGGCTTTGGCACTTAAGTTCGCATTTGTCGCTTTTAACAAGTCTGTTATTTACAACTGTAATGTTGATGACTTCAATGACACTGTGTTTAAGACATCAAAGGTAATAAGAAAACAATGCAGTTTCAGTCGCTATGCTATCAATGTTTCCAAAGGTTGTGACTTGTGACCACGGGAAAAAAAGACTACCAAATCTGAAAAACAAAAGACAATTCTTTTGACCTCATATGGATTTTACAAAATTAAACAACGTCGATCCCCATGTGAAATAATTACCCATTCTTATTGCACAATATAGAAGTGATAAACTCGATAGAGATCTTTTCTGACATCCATGAATGGTAAATGTTCTAAGAAAACATGCTTAGTTTTTTCAACTGATATATATTTTATGGGTACATAGCCAACACAACGAGACTCTAATAAAAATGAACCATAGAAAGTAGCACAGAAATGACTACTTTAAATTTTAGGGTACCATGGAAACCACTGTGCGCAACTAAATCAAGAACTGAAATTCTAACTACAATGTAGCATAGAAGTGACTACTTTAAATTTTAGGGCACCATGGAAACCATTTAACGTGACTAAAAAGAAGAATTATAAGTGATCAACAACGGAAGAAGCATTCAAATTCACTGGAAATTTTATAGCTTAGTAGCTTTAAAAAAGTGAAGAAATCAAATATGTATGGGTAAGAATTATACCGTTGCGCAGACCGATACTAGACTCCTCGGTGTTGATGTTGTACAGAATACCTTCATATCTGATTTCGCTCTTCGATGTCAAGCTAATCAAGCTCCCGACGTATGAATCCGGCGATGCACCAGATCTAGGCGCCGATGAAGAACTCTCAGCTGCCATGCTAGGCAACTAAAACCGTTCACCGCAAAATTTATGTGCACAAGAAAGGTGAGAAGATAAAGAGCTAGATGAGTCCCGATTTGACTGTGTTTGAAGATTGACGGTTGGGGGAGAAGAAAACAGGAAGGAGATGGTGGATTATGAGGGATTACGGAAATTATATGTAGGGTTTCGGTTCCTCCAAATTGAGGGGTTTATTTCGTAATTATAGAGTTTCATGTGGGGATAATCGGACGCCACACTGAAAAGAAACATTAGAGCCATGGTCGTGAAGTCTATGTGGCACATGAGAGACATGCATGATTGATGTATTATGATGACTATTTTAATTTAAGGCTTATTTGGACATCGGCGATCAATGGATAATATTTGATAATCAGATCTTAACAAGAAACATAACAATCATGGCGTTCAATACTACACTAGTGTGAGACAAAGAACAAAAACGCCATATAAAAGCACTCGTGTTCGCTAACTCTGCAACAATGTAGACTCATACTGCAGTGTGTCTGTTCATGATACTCGGAATGGGTTCGGCTTGACCAGCCACCGAAAAGGAATTATTAAACTTGACGGTTTTTACAGCCACCGGTAAGGAGCCAAGTGCAGAAATTGTTCCGGTTTGACCAGCCACCGGAAAGAAAGCAATCCATCCAATGTCATCTTGGATCGGCGGTGGTTCAGGAGGGGGCGATCGGCCTCTATATCGATGCAGAAGAAACCCTGATTCATGATTGATAAAAAAGTCAATACAAACCTCTTACTAGCACACAAGAACACTCGATCGATGATGGCACACGGATTATAGAAAGATGTTTGACAATTTAATTGTTTACTTTTAGTTATTAATAGATAAAAAGATTAAAAAAGACATTAGTATGTATGATGTAAAAAATAGTACTTCATCGGTCCCCTTGTGTCTCAAATATAATAGGATGGAGGTAGTATATGTTAAAAAGACATTAGTGTATGTTTATTTGTTGTTTAATACTATCTACTAAGTATGGTGTTACAATCAAGTATACTAATGTATATCTGAGTGAATTAATGATTTAAACATTAACTCGATATAAAAATATACGGAGTATGTACTAATAAGTAAAATTATACTCTGAAGCGTATAGTAATGGACGCGTGTATTTTACATGTACATCGATATATATACAATACTTCCCCGGGCCATACAATACAAATATATGATACGGAGTATAAAAAGTAGCTAAGGTCTGCAGATATTTTACATCACTGCATGTACACCATATACCTATCTAACCACACATTCAATATAAATATATATACATGCATGTATAACGACCCCTGTATATATACATGGGTAACCTCTGATTTAACTAAGTGCACATGGCATAAAATATGAATGTCTGCGAATTACTTTACGTACGTGGCGATACTTTTGTTTAGAAGAGAAGGTATGCGTAATATGGAAGAATAAGTAAAGTATGGGAAGTGAAGAATAAGGAAGGGTAACATTGAGACTTAAATACGCATTTAGAATTCGTTGACCCGAAAACCCTTCAAGTTCGAACATTTTCTTTTTTAAGCGTTTCGGGCCAAAACATTATAGTAACAAGTCATCTGCCAAAGACTTAATTTCATCATGCATATATACATCTTTACATCTATACATACATACATACATACATACATACATACATACATACATACATACATACATACATACATACATACACACATACATACACACATACATACACACACACACATACACACATGCACGCATGCACGCATGCATGCATCCATACATACATACACACATACATACACACATACATACACACATACATACACACATACATACACACATACACACATGCACGCATGCACGCATGCACGCATCCATACATACATACATACATACATACATACATACATGCATACATACATACATCCATGCATGCATTACATACATATTAAGAAAAAGCACTTCATGTGGTCATCCAATATATTAAATGGTACCTAAAGTCAGGAGAAAAAGTCCTTTTACGATTCGCCTAAATCAAGGATATGTATTTTTTTCAAAAAAAGCAATGTATTAGATACCCTACTTTAAATATCGTGCACACCGCATACGTGCAGTGACGCGTTCGAGCCTCATGTGTGACTACTCGTGCCCACCTCAAAGAAACTCCATACACGTGCTAATCCTTAGAAGTTGGATAATAACAATAAATATCACATGTGTTTTTCCTCTGAAGTAGCAATTGTTGACAACAAGCAAATGAGAATAATCTGGATTCCGTGTGTATATGTCAGTCAGTTGTGCATGCATGAGTGGACGTAGTCTAAAATAATATTTTATTCTTTTATTGTTACAAGCACCATTCTTTGACTCATGTATTACAATCGGACAATTTGGAGTTAAATGAAACTCAAACTTCTCAATTTAATACATCATTTTATTAACCATTATATTTAAATCTCTATGAAAACTTGTCGTGGCTTCTAGAATATTGGTATGGTTTTTGCACATAAACAACAATAATTTGTAGGGGCATACAATACTACAAAAATCACCTTTGGAGTCACGTGGAAATTGCACCGTCTTTAAAGCGGTGCATATATATGTTACCGATGGTTGAGGTAAGGTATCTATTACATTGTTTTTGGTGGTGTGGAAGCTGATTACTATACACATCACATATTTGAATGAAGAGACCAATGAAACGTTTTCTGTATTTAGCATACACTACATTCCTTTTAAACTATAGGCAAATCATTAAGCTTCTTTTCTTTTTCTATTTTCCAACTTTATGGTGACCTTATATATATTCGATATGATGCGCCACATTGAAGGGTTTCATAGGTGAAAAGTAAGAACTAATCATGGTCATAGTTTAATGAAATCGATTGATGAGATAAAATTTTAAAACAACAATGCGGTGGCATTTTCAGAAATATTTTAATGTTGAATGTGTAAAAAGTGTATCGTTGTATTACAAATATTGTGTTAGTGCGCGTCATAAAGTGCGTCATATTTCAAACAAAGTGTGCTAGAATTAAAACAGTTGTAATAACTCAAAGTACATGAGTCTAATGTAGTTTTGTATTATACTGATACACATTCTATATCTTTTTTTACACATTTAGAATCAAAATACACTATATTCATTCTTACTTTTAATGGGAAAAGTACTTTTCAATTGAACTCATCTCTCTCTCTATATAATATCAATTTCATTAGCAAAAAAAACAATGATACAAATGGAGTGTTACTGCCAATTTGACAACATTCATCTAGAGGGTCTCCACTACAAACAAATAGAATAACTTGAAAGCTAACATACTCAAACCCTTAAAGTAAAAATCATAAAGCCGCACAACGGTACAAAACTTATAGGGGCATACACTACTACAAAACTATATATGGAGTCATGTGGAAACGCCTTTTATGTGCCTCCTTTAAAGCGATGTATAAGCTACCAATAGGTAAGGTAGGGCATCTATTACTTTGCTTTTTGACGATGTGAAAAATTTGTGCACATTGCCTGTGGTTGGTATTGATCCCAGGCACACAAGTGTCATCATATTCTGAGACACTGGGAGTGAGTTATTCTTCTATGGTTTGCCTTTAAAAACACCATTTCCATTGGGACCTAAGCCATGAGGATGAGGAGGTTGGTGTCTTGGCTGCTGAACATTTTGTTGTTGCATTCGGACTAATTCATTAGAACTCATACGCTTGTGGTTGCATTGTAATATCAACAACATTAATTAGCCTCATCAACTGATGCAGAGGTAGAACAAGGTATGTTGTTCCCTTTTTCTTTGCAATATGATGCTCAAAGATGGCTGAAAAGCAGCCCACACTGCCACTTGTTTCCATGGGACTCGCTGCACACCATTTTTAATCAAAGAATATTTTCCCACTTCTAAGGCCATTAAGCTCAATAAACAAGTGTAGGAATTTAGGAAAGGGTCTCTAGAGGTATGGAAGTGTTTGAAGATGCTTTGGAGATCTGGTTCCCAAAACATGATGAGCAACTATGAGTTTATCTCCTACTTCTATTGAGGTATATGTGACGAAGCGGAGATGATGTTAGATGCCTCAACAAGTGAAGCTTTTATATAGTTGTTATGTAATTCATAGCCGTTATATCTACTTGTGTTTTACACAAGTATTTATAAATATTTGTGGAACAAGATAAGAGAAATTGGGCAAATACCTTTAGAATGGGAGCTAGAGCACAAAATATTGCGATGCAGGGCTTTTTGGGCCAAGAGGATGATGTTTTGTCCATAACTCAATTATAAAGTTTTGTGTTAAAACTCCAACCAACTACATTCAAATTTCATGTGAACTATAACTCAACAAGCTACAAATGTTGTGAAGCCATCATGGCCAGAATATGAAAGGATCAAGACCAAATAAACCAATAAAGTCAAATGTTGCTGCTATGATTTCAAGATGTATACCTCTCCCACTATCTTATTTATTTCTTTTGATCGGATGATTCAAATCCAGAGATTAAAATTTTGGGGAAAGAAGTCTTTTGTCGCTACAACTTTGGTGAAAGAATGATGTCCGAATTAGTAATGTAAAAAATAATATTGTCTAGAACACACAAGTTACGGGGCAGAATCATCTGGCGCAAGGTTCAAACTTTTTCTCCAAGGCAAAATTTACGAGAGCAACCCAGCGCCGGTCATAAGTCGAACCAGGACCGGCTGTTTCGGGTTCTGTAGAAACACGAGAACATGTTGGAATATTTTGAAGGGATGTGAAGATTTGAAGGTTGGGAGTTGAGAAATTTCATCTGATCTGATACATGATTGAGAATAGACTAAAAGATGTCAATCTTTAGCCTATTTAAACCCCCACTTCCATTCCATAATCATCATTCATTTATATAGCTCAATTCTTATGGTGTTTGTAATTTTTATAATTTTCTTTCACTTTTATGGTGTTTCTTGAACTGTGAAAGTTCACTTTTGCAACCATTAGTGTTTAGGTAACATTTCCTTTGTATATTCATGTACCTTTACTTTTTAAACAATGTATTGTGATTAATATGAGCATTAGAGACTATCCTTAGCTAAGGTTATGGATGAACCTCTATATTCACTATGTGTTTATTAAAATTTCTGAATCAATAAATTATGATTTATGCTTTTCACTTTGATTACTTATGGCTATGGTGTACAACATAGACGTATGTTAAACTTAGTTTATACCTACAGTTAGCAGTGAGGTCTAAACTATGAACACTAAAGGATAAACATCTATAGTACCGAGAATAGAAAATATCCACTCTTATATGATACATGTGTGATGTCTTGATACTTAACGAGTTTTTTGGTAGATAAATGTAAGTTGTGATGGGACTTACACATAACGAAAACCATATTCCCACTGCCTTAATTGAAGTCGGGACTTGAGAATATATTAGCGACATCGTTGTCTCGTTGATAGAGTATATAAACTTGGACCCCCGGGTCTCACAACTATTGGGCCTGGACAACGGCCCACACACGCCTTACATATATTATTGTACTATTGTACAGTCCAATTTGTATTTGTATCCACTAGATTAGCCTTTTATATTATCAGTCAACTTATGTGACTGGGTCTGTCGGGCCCATATATTAGAGGCACAGACCGGGATTTCCCTATTTATACTCCTCTTGGAGCCTCTTGTAACACTAGAACCAAATTCCACATTCATACACACTTCATCTTCTTCCTCTCTATAGCTCAATCTCTCCTAATTTATATATGATGGATCCATATTATCTATCATTTGGTGCTTTCATTGAGAGTTTGAGCAAAAATTAAGCGACAAATCCTCCCAAAAACAACAAAAAACATCCCAATCACAAAAGTTCTAGCAAAAATCTGTCTGGGAATTGAAGAAACAGTCCTGAAAATTAAAATTAAAAAAAAGAGTTCTGGAATTATCCAGATCTGGAGTAGATCTGGCCCAGTTGTCCAGCTTCCGGAAGGTGAGGAGGAAGGACGTTGATGGCTCGTAGATCCACTGCTCCAGGCTTCCAAGACAACTTCATCTGCTCGTGACTCGAACGACGGTTGAGGAGTGACACACAGCGAGCGACCCTAGGCACGAGTCCTGCCGCCCCCATGGCAGCGTCGTTCGCCCAGCTCCGGTCGCCATGGCAGCGAGCCTAAGCACAAGTTCTGCGACTCCAGGCACGAGATCTGCCGCCCCCATGGCAGCGCCGCTCGCCCAGCTTCGGTCTCCAGCTCCTCATCTTGATCCGGTCACCATTTTAGCTCAAGGAAAGCCCAGATCCGGTCACCCGCTCTGGTTACCATTGTCCCACTCTCTTTTTTTCGGCTATTGGAGCTCAACCTTGAAGATCCGCCATTAATGGCCTCTGGAAAGCCTTCCTCACAATACAAGCTGTAACAACAAGCCAAAGAATATCCACCAACGAAGGAAGCAACAAAATTCTGCTCGCAGCTCGTTGGATGAAGTTGGACGGACACGAGAACGACTAGGAGCAAAGAATGAGCTTTCGGCAAACTTAGTGAAGCCTTCCTATGGCAGAGATAATCCAGGCGGACAACAAGATTGAGGACTGGATGACGGCAAGCTTCAGTGGCCACCCTCACTTTGACGGCAACGAGTTTTGCCCTCCCTTTCTGGCGGTACCAGTGACCCGAGGTATCCCCATGGCAGAAGCCAGAAGGGTGCGGTGTATAGGCTTCAGTTGACCGAGTCAACTGTTAAATGTGCCGGGGAGTTTTCGGCCAAGCTTTGAGCAGCAGGCCAATACACTCCAAAACGGATGATGGGCCACAATTTCAAGAGTCCATTATTCCACCCCACGCAAAAGTTAAGTAGTGACATGCACTTTGTCGTGTATGCATAAGGTTCGTATCCACAGGGAAATGATAATTTTTTCTTTTTATAAAACTGGAAATAAGTGGCAGGGGTTGATTGGTTGATGAACTTAATTTATATTTTTAAGCACGAAGATGAACGACTTATGTGGTTTAATTAATGAGAAGGAGACTTGGTTTTGCTTTTATTCACTTAATGAAATGTTCATCGATCCCGGTTATATCTTTAACTATCTTCCTCTCAAATACTCAATCGAGGAGTATATCCAATTCATCGAGGGTAGTTATTAATAACGAGACGCGTTCATTAATAAAACTTACTACCGAATCAATATAGAACACGCGCCGTATATTAACCCGACAGTAGCAATAAAATCAAGATGAAAACGATTGAGATTGATAACCTCAACACAAGCGGTTTATCGGTTTAATCAATATAATTAATCCCCCTTCGGTTATTAACCATGAGACGCATGCATTAACAACCCAAGTTTACTACCGTGAAAGGACCGAATTAATAACTAGCGTATTAATCAATCGATTCTAGTAATAATTAATATATGAAACAAAACTAGTTGATCCTTTAAGTAATGCTCGAAATATTAATATGAAATAGGAATAAGAATTAATTAATATTTAAGGAAGAAGATTAAAGAAAATAACTCACAACTTACAATTCATTAAGCTTCAAAGTAGCAAAACCAAGATGGAAGGGTTTAGCTCCTCATTTGGAGACTAAACATGAAGAAAATATAAAGAAATAACTTGTCTAAACTGAGCTTAGAAGTATATGTGAATTGGTGAATTAATGAGGAGGAAATGAGGTGTATTTATAGGCTTTTTTAGGCTTTCAGGGTCGTGTACCCGATCGGGCTGTAAGGGCACTCGATCGGGTACTTGGTTGCTTCGTGGAAGTATAAAAAACTAGGACATACCCGATCGGGTATGAACACTCGATCGGGTATGAACACTCGATCGTGGTCAAAATCTCCCCTGCATGTTGCCTTGTTCCCGGGTTGATCCGATTTGATTTTTCAGCGACTTACCCGATCGGGTATAGGTCATACCCAACCGGGTACAACACCAAAAATCAGAATCTTCATTTTGTCTTGAAATTTTTGCACCTTCCTTCCACTTATGATGTTCACCAAAGGTCCCTAGAGTGATCTTAGACCTGTTTGAGCTCAGAATAAACCTAATCTAAACAAATTACAAACATTTTTACAAACTAAACTATTACACCAAAAGTGTGTAATTTCCAAAGTAACAATCAATCTAAACTAATTAATAACACAAACATAAACATGGAAATTACATGAATGTCAAGTAGCTAAAAAACACCTTCCATTTATTAATTTTCAGTCATAAACTGATTCAAAAAAATTAAAAATTATAGAATGAAATATTTTAATAATATAGCATCAAACTTCAATTTTTTTTAACCACAAGTAATTTTTTTTGAAAATCAAAAACATCAAACTTCAATCTTAAGGGGCAAGTCATCCGTTAAAAGGTCCTGAAAAGCGTGGACTGGCGGATTCGAACTACAAACTTGAGTGGCAAGTTGGGCTAGATTATATATTAAAATCATTACTTTTAAAGACTTCAAAAAATAATAAGGATGAAAAATTAATAATTTAACATCAAACTTCAATCTTGAGGGGCAAGTCATCCGTTAAAAGATCTCGAAAAGCGAGGATCTGGCGGATTCGAACTACGAACTTGAGTGGCAAGATGAGTTATATTATTAACTGTTGAGGTTTATTCCTTCAACCCTCGGGTCCAACACGTAAGCCCAAGGATTTCGAGTGGAGTGTGTATGAATATCTAGCCCAACTAGCAAATGATATGGATCAAGGAGAACAGTAAGCCACAAGTAAGTGATTAGGTATTATTATCTCTTAATAACTCCCTAATACAATACTTCTCACTAAGGCTCGTCGGCCGTTCGTCTTACAAGGCAGTAGAAGTGCTGCGAGTAAGAATGCTATAGCTAGAGTGCTAAGAATAGAAAGTTGCCAACCCTTTACAATGAAATAAATTCTTCTATTTATACCCACCAATGGGCAGTTGGCTATACTGACGTGAAAGCCTGTGGATCGCTGGTGTCTCAACCACCAAATCTTCAGCATTAAATGCACTTCCCGCCAGAATCTAGGTTTCCCGCCCAATTGGTGGGGACGTTCGTCCGCCCAGGGAGTGAGCTGCTCCAGTGGCCTTCAAGGGGTATTGCCCGTTCGTCCCATGGCCTTTGAGGATTCTTGCCATGTGGACTGGACCGCCTCCGATGGCTATGGGCTTGTTCTGACGACGTTCGTCGTCGTTCTGGTGGCCTGTGGTCCTGCTCCTTGTTTCTGCATAGACGTTCGTCGAGATGGGCCGTTGAGCCTGAACCCCATCTGCAGACGATCGTCCATCCTGGAGGAAATGGGCTTGCCAGGCTCGCCTAGAGTTCTATCTGGACGTACGTCCGGAAAAAGGGGTGGATGGGCCGAACCTCAACTTGGGCCATTAACCCAACACAAGTTCCCCACTTCTGATGTTCTGAGCATGCACAGACATAAGGAAGTATGATGTCCCTCAAGGGTGAGACGCTCGTGGCCTGGTACTTGTGTCTGTTGCATCCGGTCAAGGCGTACGCTCGTGGTCATGGTGCTTAACAGCTGTCGATGGTTCAGGAATCGAGGTGACGGCTGTTATAGCGACGGTGCATTTTCCGAGGAAATGTCATCATTACGCTTCCATCCCACGCACAGCGCGTGAGCCGGAATACGCTCCTTGCTACGTGTCAACCCCTCGTTGGTTCCCCCATCGGTGCTTCTCCTATAAATGCCGGGTTTTCCCTTTGGACTAGGGTTCCCGATTTTTGCTCTGATCTCTTGCTTTAGAATCTCCGCTGCCCCTCGAGTTTCCTCCCCGCTTCCGAGTTCGGCTAATCTCCTCGTAAGGTAATTTTCCCTCCTCTGCTTCTTCTCTTTGTCTTGAATTCTTGCAACGATGATTTCGATGGAGATTTCGTCGAGTTCTAGCTCCGGTTCGTCGGATTCTTCTTCGGGCTCCTCCTCCGATTCCGGTTCACGCTCCCCCGGAAAGGCTAGTGTCTCCGGGAATTCGGGTCCGGCCACGACTGTGGGGACTATCCAGGCCGATGGTGCGCCTGGTAACGCTTCCCAAGGTAGCAGGGGCAACGCCGGCAACGGAAATGTTGACGGGGCGGTGGACGTTATTGATGCAGTCCCTCTTAATGAGCGCCCTGCTGATTATGATTCTGGGGACGAAGCCGAATCCGGCTCCGACATGGAGGTGCATGATCTGGGCATCCCTATGGATATGGAGCGCCATATTTGTCCGATCAGGAGCGCCCTCGATCACGATCAAGTCCTCTCCCGCGTTGCTTTGAACAAAATCCGGACCTTCTTCCCCCCGCCATTCGTCTTTAGTGTGAGAGGCGCCGAACATGTGATGAGAAGACGGCCGGGGATGGTCATGCTCCACTTGGACTCCGTTGAAGCCGGGCTGCGGTTTCCACTTCATCCATTCTATGTGGAGTTCTTCCATTGCTTCCAGGTGGCCCCGGCGCAGTTCATGCCAAACTCCTATAGGTTCATATCGGCCTTCCTGGTGCGCTGCAAACTTGCGGAAGTCATTGCCACCTTGGATCTGTTCCACTACTTCTACCGGATCACCCCTCGGAACTCCGATGGCTATCTGAGCGTGGCCGCACGTCCGAGCAGGAGGCTGTTCAAGAGTTATCCCTCCTCCATTCATGATTGGAAAAAGCGGTTCTTCTTCCTCCGATATGACGGCCCTCCCCTCCCAGTTCGTTGGAACGGCTAGCCCCCGAAGATAGAGTCACCGGAGTTGACCAACGATTTGAGCGAATATGTGGAGAAGATCCTGCAGAGCGGCATTCGCCCCATAGCCGGTTATCTGACCTTCGAGGCACTCTCGGGGGCAGGCATAGGTACCGCCCGTGTCTCTGGACCTTTTCCTCCCTTCGACGCTCGTCTCGGGGCATCGGGCGGTCCTGTCCTTCGAGGTGAGTGTCTTGCCTCATTTCTCGTCCGTCTCTTAACACTTTGTTGTTTTCACGCAAGTTCTCCACCAAGCGAAGCGCAAATGAATCACGCCGAATGCTTGAAGACCAGGAAGGCCAAAGCAGCTGCCGCTAAGGCCGCATTGGCGAAAGCCAAGAATGCTCCTGCCTCAGATTTCAACTCCTCGGCCTCTGATGCCGCCCGGCGAACGGCTGAGGGTGAGCAGCACCTGATCGCCACTGTGTTGGCCCAAGGATCCGGGGCCCCAGCTCTTGAGGCCGCTCTTCCACCGCCGGTCGTCCCCACGAAGGCGGCTTCTCAGAAGGGGGTAGAAAAGGCCCCAGAGAAGAAACAGAAGAGGGGCCGTGAGGCAGCCTCCACTGCCCCCTTGCTTGAAGACGTCGGCTCTCTGCCCTTGAGCCGCTCGGCGGAAGAACTTTGGAGGGAGATGGCCCTCAAAGCCGGCCTTGAGCTGCCCCCCCCGTTCGTCTTCTGAGGCGACCAGCGCTGCTCTGGCAGCTGCTCTTCAGGTATTTCCTCTATACTAGATCTGGGTACATCTCCCATTTCCTGTTCATCTTCTGATTATGCGTTCTAATCTTCCTTCCTTTGTCTAGTCTGGACTTCTGGTCCTGCAGGCTGAGGCCGCCAGGGAGGCCGGTCTGAAAGAGGCCAAGGTGAAAGCTGATGCCACCTTGTCCCAAGCCCGGGAGGCCGCCCGTCGTGCCGAGGCGGAGGCCGCGGCCAAGGAGAGGGAGCTCGCAGCTCTGCGGGCTGAATCCCGCAGCCAGCCGGCCGGCCTTGAGAGAGCCGGCTTCAAGCTTGTACCGGTGCTCCCCGTTGAGAAGGACGCTGTAAGGAATAAATGTAATTAGATTTTGATGATGCTAGGCTATTTAGATTAGAATTTTAGAATACCCCCATTTAGATTTTATGTGTTAGAATTTTTCAGTTGTAAGTATTAGTATAGTCGACAGTCAGAGTTGCTCTATGTGGATCTTATCAGAACTGCTAGGAGAACTGCTCCATGAGAGGTGCCCATCAGAAAAGCTTCATCAGAAGTCAACATCAGAGAACCATCAGAGTTCGAAGTAAAGATTCATCAGAACTCAACTTCAGAGAAGTATCAGAGTTCCCTTACTAAGTTCATCAGAATCCAAGGTCAGAATGCCATCAGAGAATCTCATCAGACCTGGATGGACACTTAGAAGATTTCGAAGTTGCTTTCAACGGCCGTATAACAAACGGAAAACCCTCTAACGGCTAGGAGATATTTCATCAAAGGAAAGCATTTAATGCTCATTTAATGAGCCTGATACGCTGCGGAATTGTTGCAGATGATTGACCGAGATTCCTGGAGAATATTATACAAAAATAGAAACCTGCCAAAACTGCGGGTCCAACCGGTCAACTCCACAGTATGCGCATTCAATGCAGTTGTCTCCTCCTCCTCCAACGGGTAGATAACTCCCAGTATAAAAGGATACTCATGAAGAACAACCTAACAACTTTTGCTCCCTACAACCATTCTACAAGCTCTCTTGAGATTCAATCTTCAAATCCTTCTACAAGAAAAAGCTTACGTTGGGAAGATTAAACATTCAAATCTCTCAATCCCAACCAAGAGCAAAGTTCATCCAGTTCTTCAACACTTCAAGAACTTCATTTCTACATCTTTTGTAACGAAGCAAGTTGGAGAAAAACTCTGTTTTTCAGAACATCTTCTGCAAAGAAGGGCGTCCAAGTAACTGCAGTAGTGAAGTGGTGATACTTCCGGGAAGCTGAGTGAAAGGACCAGTCATCGGGAAGCAGGACTGCATCCCGGGTGACAACTAGACTTGAAGAAGGCGTGGAGAACTTCTTAAGTGCTAGGGACTAAGGAATTGTAACTGTCGCTTTACAATCTTAGTGGAACAGTGGACTAGAGGAACGCGTTGTTCCTTGAACCACTATAAAAACACTGGTGTCATTTACTTTACGCACTTACCTTCTGCACTTTAGAACATAACTGCATAACTCCATAAGAACTTGGACTCTGTGTTCAGCAGATCTTGTTCTCAGAGTTATCAGAAGGGCACTTGCCTTAGTATCTGCTTGAGGCTACCCAGAACTCTTATCCGCTGCAAGACCCAGTTCTGATCATCAGAACTTGACCCTCTCTGATAAGTCAACTCTGACTTAGAGAAAAGTTTGAATAATTATAACAGTCTATTCACCCCCCCTCTAGACTGTTACCAACTTAAACGGGACCAACAGACGCAAATCCGGAGTGGCTGGTTGACACCTCCGGCTACAGGAACACCGGGGAGTTCATGGACTCTGCCAAAGACTACTGCGCCGGGGCCTTCGGCGACGTGTTCTCTGCAGCTCTGGCGAAGATACCGCCCCGACAGCGTCTGGCTTGCGGCGTCCGGATCCTCGAGAGCTCTCCTCTGTCCCACAAGTTCCTCTACGAGGTCGGCGACAGTACCTTTGCCGCCGGGTACAATGAGGGGGTTAAGGCCACCCTCCCCATCTTTGCAAGGCTGCAGGGGGCCGACTTTGACCTGGCTGCGAATACAGATGACGATCTGCTGATTCAAGCCCTGGGGAAGTTGGGGAGGGATCAGCGTCGGGAGGAAGCCAAGGCCAGAGGGGAGATTCCGGAACCCCTGACCCCCGAGCCCGAAGCCGAAGAGGAGGAGCAGACCCCGGGCGACAACCGGCCCGAGTCCCCCTTTCTTGTATAATGTAATTTGTACTTCCTTTCCGTTTTGAGCTTGTAATACCCAGCCGTTAGAGCTAAAGAATATACACAACTTTTGCCCATAATTGTTCCTACGTTCATGATCTTTTACTTCATCATGTTTCTTTCCTTCATTGCTTTATTGTGTGGATTCCCTTCGGGGCCTTGCTGTGCTTTGATCTCTTGAGATATAACTAGAGTCCGCGAGGACGTTCATACCAATCCTCCATTTTGTTTAGCACAATGTGCGCCCCCTTGCCATGCCCCCGTAAGTGCTCGAATGCGCGGACGTACTGCGAAAGCTTGTCGTCGGGTGGCGACGCCCGACGCCGATGCCTGCTTGTTGGCAAGGAGTGGGTTTCCCAAGTATGGAGATACGGACGTACCGTCCGGAATTTATATTCTGACAGCGACGTCCATCTTATAAGTGCGAGCATATCACTAACCGTTGTCTGTAGTCAATCTCAACGCCGTAAGACGACGTTCGTTGGTGGCTGCCTCCTTGGTCAGTAACAAATCTCTTTAAGTATGGAGATACGAACGTACTCCCCGCATGCGAAAGCGCAACTATCCATGCTGCGCGTGCTCAACCCAGGCTTCGTAGGGAGACGTTCGTCTGGCCCCAATGTTTCTGTGGCGCAAAGTATGGAAATACGAACGTACCCTGTTGATGCGTACGTCTCCCATTAGCTGCCGATATTAGGCACAGCCGATGGATGTGGTCTCTGGGCATCTCTAGATCCCTTGGAGCTGATAAATTCCCCTGGCAGGACGTTCGTGGCATCTATCCGGGTTTCCTTGTCGTGATTATGAGGCGATAAAATCGAGGCACCTTTAATACCGTGGTAGGTACCAGTATCTAGGTGCCACGTGTCCCACTTCGGTTGGCGTGATCCCACGGTGCTGTCTATAAGTACCCAGAACCATGTGATTCACTCACACTTCTCCTTACGCTGCGCAATTGCCTTCTCTCTCTAGATTTCCTACGAGCCGTGTTGAGCCTCGAAATCCCAAGGTACCGTTCGTTGCCATGTCTTCTGAATCTCGTTTCGACGATGGTTGTTCTTCTGGTGATGACTTAGAGTATTATGAGCGGGGAATGCCGCCTCGGCCTCCCCGTTACAGCCTTAACTTCTCATACGTCCGGCGTCAAAGCCAACGTTTGACGAATGCTGATAAGCGTCTGATCGGCCAGTGGTTTTATCCCCCGAGGATCTACGACGATCGGCGCCTGCGCAACCCCATGCGCCATCTGCCCGGCTATGTGGTGGTCCACTTGGACTCGGTGATAGCCGAGCTTCTCTTCCCCCTGCACAGCTTTCATTTGGAGCTTTTTAGGATCCTTAAGATAGTGCCTGCGCAGTTCGTCCCTGCCGCCTATCGGATAATCGTTGGCTTCATAATTAGATGCCATAGCGTCGGCGTGACCCCCACTGTGGATCTGCTGCACCGTTTCTTCCGGCTGTCCCCCTTCGGACGTACGGGGTACTTGACTCTGATCGCCCGTCCGTCCATGGTCCTGTTCTCGAACAACGCTGGGAATCCGGACGGCTGGGAAGAGCGTTTCTTCCTGGCCGAAGTAGGCTCACCGATGCCATTCCCTGAACGGTGGAATGCCTACCCGGTGAAGACGATTTCGCCGCCCATGACGGACGAGGAGCTTGGGTATGCCAAGCGCATAGCTGGACTCGGCATCCAGAACCTCTGGTTGCTGGTGGCCGAGCCTTTTAAAGCTCGGGCTGGGTTAGGTGCGTCCGTTTGTACTTGCATTGTTTTATCACCCCTTCATTGTTACGGCTCTGAACGTCTTGGTTCCTTTTGTGCAGGAGTTTTCCCATCTACGTCAACCATGGGTCGTACCAACCACGCTCCAACTGCCACTGGCCGTGAGCGCAAGGATCATGACAAGCTCGAGAAGCCGCTCGTCCCCAAGGTCGAAACTCGGGTGACCAGAGCACAGGCTGATGACACGTCGGGGGCCGGTGCTTCCAAGAGGCCGCGTGTCGAGGGTACCGCTTCCAAGGCCATCATAGTGGCCGATGACTTTGATGGTGAGCCTGGGAGCCCCCTCAAGCGGAAGCCCACTTCCCGGAATAAGCCCCATATTTCTCGTCTGCGGAATTCTGACGCCTGTCGCCTCCGAGATGAGGATGTCCAAACTGCCAAGGGTTCTAACGACGCTCGTCCTTCTTCGCCCCCAGAAGCCAATGGGTCCTCCCTTGGCCTGATTGAGTTTTCCGGGGTTGGTCCCCGCAAGGAGTCGATGATGCTCTTTGGCCAGACAGCGTCCTCTATCTGGTGCGGCCTGAATCTCAAGGTTCCCCAGGACTTCGCCGCTCAGGAGGCCCCTGAAGATCTCTTGGAGTGTGGTCAGAGCACTCTGGATAAGGCTGGGCTCTACTTCCACAGGGCTCGGATGGCCTTCGAGGATCAGGGTAGGGAGATGGCCAGAGTACGGGCTGAAAGTGATGCCCTTCTGAGGAATGCCAAAGGCAAGGCTGGAACTCTCCAAGAGAAAGCCGATGCCTATGACAAGCTTGTCCAGGAGAATGCTTCCCAGAAGGAGCTCCTTAGGAAACAGGAGGCCGAGCTCGTGGACCAACGTAGCCGGATGTGGGCCGTAGAGCAGGCCAAGGTGGAAATCCGCCGTACGGGCGTGGATAATCATGTTCCCATCTATGAGGCCGATGTTGCCAAGATCAAGGAGTCTGGCTCTATTGAGTTCCAGAAATCCAAAGCTTATACTGGCGCCATTCATACCATGGTCATGAGGTTCCTCCCGAGGCTCGTCGGTGAGTTCTTGGCCACCTGCCCGGACCCTTATCTGGATGGGATTAAGCTGCTTCAAGCCACCCCCACTGGAAAGCGTTTCCTTGATGATCTTGCCGATGATACCTATCGCAAAGGTATGGTTGGGCTGGTGGCAGAGAATCTTCCGACCTTCGAGCGTCACTTTGGGGCCCCCTTCGATCCGGAGGCGGCCGGTTTTGATTTTCTGATGGCGGACGCTCATGCGGGGGCACTTGAGCTGCTGAAGGAGCGTAGGGAGCAGGAGGAGGCCGAAGCTAGAGAGAAGGCCAAGCAGATTCTCTTCAAGGCTCCAACTCCGGACGTCGATCAGCAGTGATTCTCTGTTCATTGTCTTGTACTTTGTACCTTACACATTGTATCTTTCCGGTCATCAGTACCGAAGAATAAAATCATTCTTGCTCCATGTTCGTCTAGCATATCTTTCTTCTCTATTCTTTTTTTTTTGGAGTCTTTTGTCGGTCTTTGTTCTTCCCATGTTTCGTGATTACTAGTCTCCTGGTTTCGCAGGAGACGTTCGTCATCCCCACTCTGAGAAGAAACAGGTGTATTCACCGATCGCAAGGAGGACACTAGTTTACCCTATCGCGGGTTCCCTGCTTCGTCGTCCCATGCTCGTGGCCCTACTAGCCTTCTGCTCTGGCAGAAGGTGTTCGTCGATTCACGGGAAATGGGAGGTGCTGGTTTATCTTGCCGAGGTTCCCTTTGGTTCATCTAGCTCCCCCCCCCCCCCCCGCGTTCCGACCAACCTCCGTATCAGGAGTCGTTCGTCTTTCGCGAGAAGTGGGAAGATCTGGCATACCTCGTCAAGACTCCCTCTCTCATAGGAGTTTATCTCCCCTTCTCCTTCCTTTTTTTTTGAGGAGGAAATCTTTTCAATAGAACTTCGGCTCCAATCTCTATAGGAAGTAAAAGACAAGAAGGAATTCTTTAGTATAGAGGAGTTGATCGGTAATGTTACACGGTGCTTCGACCGAAAATGACAAAAATGATCTATCTCTAACTACTGGTAGAATTTCTTCAGGTGTTCGACGTTCCAGATCCCAGCGTGTTTTCCCTCCAAGGTATGGAGGAGGAACGTCCCCTGGTTATATCTTCTCATGACCCTGTACGGCCCTTCCCAATTTTTGGCCATCTTGCCACCTTCGAGCGGTTTGCTCTTCTCTCTCTTTCTGAGTACGAGGTCCCCAGCTTCAATTTCGCGGATCTTCACCGCCTTGTTGAAGTATCTTTGGGTGGCTCGGTGATATTCCTCCATGCGACGAGCTGCTAGGTCCCTTCGCTCCTCGATGAAATGGAGCTCCGCTCGTAGGTTGGCCTCGTTATCTTCCGGTTGGAAATGCTTCGTGCGATGTGTGGGCACTAGTACCTCCGTTGGCACCTTGGCCTGGAACCCGTATGCCAAAGCAAAAGGTGTTTCGCCGGTTGCCGTTCTTGGGGTCGTCCTGTACGTCCAGAGTACGTAGTTGAGCTGCTCCGGCCAGGTGGACGCGTAATCTTCTAATTTCTTCTTGATTCCATCCATGATGGTCCGGTTCATGTTCTCCACCTGGCCGTTGGCCTGCGGGTAGGCCACCGAGGCCTTGGAGTGCCTGATGCCCCACTTCGCCAAGTATGCCTCAAATCCTCTACCGACGAACTGCCGGCCGTTGTCGGTGACGATTTGCTCTGGAATCCGGAAGCGACATATGACATTCTGCCAGAGGAACCTCTGACATTGATATTCAGTGATGGAGGCCAGTGGCTCGGCTTCTACCCACTTTGTGAAGTAGTCGATTGCCACGATAACAAACTTTCTTCCGCCGGTCGTCGTCGGTAGAGGGCCCAACAGGTCTATGCCCCCACCTAGCAAAGGGCAATGTGACCGTCATTGGAGTGTAGAAACTTGCCGACCGTCCGGGGACAGGAGCATACTGCTGGCACACTGCACATTTCCGAGTGTGGTTGAAGCAATCCTGCTGGATGGTCGGCCAGTAGTACCCCTGCAGAATGATTTTCCGGGCCAAGGTACGGGGACCCTGGTGGCTGGAGCAGATGCCTTCATGTACCTCTTCGATGACGGCCGCTGCCAAGCTCGGCGGGAGGCATCTCAAGTGTGGCCCGCCGAACGTCTTCTTGTAGAGTTGTCCATCAATGAGCTCGAAGTTGGGGGCACGTCTCTTTATCCAAGCTGCTCTTCCGATGCTGCCATTATCTTTCGGATCGGGGAGCGTCCCATCCCTGAGGTAGTCGGCGATCTCCTTCGACCAATTTGGTTCGGCGATGGAGATGGCCTCTACCTGGATGACATCCGTCGCTGGTGCTGGGAGTGTCTCATGTCTGACAAAGCCCCTAATGTGTCGGGGGATGCTCGTCGCAGGGTCATCGTTCGGGGGATTGCCTAGCTTGGATAATATGTCAGCCTCGGTGTTCTCCACCCGCGATACCTGCTCGATTATCACCTGTTCGAACTGCGCGGTTTGTTCCTCCGCGAGTTCCTTGTAAACCTTCATTCTTTCTTCCCTGGTTTCGGTCGTCCCGTTCATCTGGGTTACCACCAGCTGGCTGTCCATCCTCACCTTCAGACGAGCTGTTCCGAGTGCTTTTGCACATTTCAGTCCTGCAATCAGTGCCTCGTACTCAGCCTCGTTGTTGGTGACTTTGAACTCGAACTTCATGGAGTAATAGGCCTTGAAACCCTCAGGTGAAGTGATCACCGCCCCTCCGCCACAACCTCGCGCACTCGAGGCCCCATCAGTGTACATCTCCCACCAGTTGTTGAAATCATTGTCGCCTTGGGGATCGTCCTCGGTGCGCGCAGTACATTCGGCAATGAAATCTGCCAGCGCCTGCCCCTTGATCGTCGGCCTCGGCTTGAACTCTATGTTGTACTGGCCGATCATCAGGGACCATTTGGTTATCCTCCCGCTGGCCAACGGGTTCCTGAGGATTGTGGCGAGAGGTTGTGTTGCGTATACTGTCACTGGGTGTGCTTGGAAGTACGATGTCAGTCGTTTGATGGATGCTATCAAGGCGAGGACCGTCTTCTCCATCAGTGTGTATCTGGTCTCTGGGCCGTTCAGTGCCTTGCTCACAAAATAGATTGGTCGCTGAACGCCCTCTGCCTCTTTTAGTAGTACAGCACTCACAGCCAGGTCTGCTACTGCCAGGTACATGTATAATTGCTCCCCTGGGTCCGCTTTGGTGAGGACGAGCGGAGAGGAGAGGTACGCTTTGAAATCTTCAAAGGCCGCCTGGCAATCCGGAGTCCACTCAAAAGGATTGGCCTTCTTCATGATCTAAAAGAAGGGGATCGCCTTGTCCGCTAGTTTGGACATGAATCGGCTCAGGGCTGCCAGTCGTCCGGTGAGCCGCTGTACGTCCTTCAGGCTCTTCGGGGCTTCCATGTCAACTATTGCCTTCACCTTCTCCGGGTTGGGCTCGATCCCTCGCTCGCTCATCATGTAGCCGAGGAACTTGCCTCCCTTGACGGCAAAGGCACATTTTTTCGGATTGAGCCTCATGCTAGCCCCTTCCATGATAGTGAAGACCCTTTCCATGTCCCGGATGTGGTCTTCTTTCTTATTGCTCTTGATCAGGATGTCGTCCACGTAAGCTTCCATGGTCTTGCCGAGCACGTCTTTGAACAACATCCCGATCATCCTCTGGAAAGTCGCCATGGCGTTCCTCAGGCCGAACGGCATGACTATGTAACAATACACGCCGTCCGCTGTGACGAACGCCATTTTCTCCGCATCGTCCGGGTGCATGAACACCTGGTGGTATCCTCTGAATGCGTCCATGAAGCTCAGCAACTCGCAGCCTGCCGTCTCGTCCACCAGTAGGTCGATCCTCGGCACTGGATATGGATCCATTGGGCACGCCTTGTTGAGGTCCGAGTAATCGACGCACATCCGCCATGTGTCGCCCTTCGGGGCCAATACCACATTGGCCAACCATTCTACGTGGATGACTGGCCGGATGTGCTTGATGCTAAGGAGCGTTGCAGCCTCCTTTTTGATGAAGTCTCGCCGGTCAGCCGCCATGTATCTCTTCTTTTGTTGGACGGGCTTGGCATCCGGCCACACGGCGAGTCTGTGACATATGAGGTTGGGGTCAATGCTTGGCATGTCCTCCGGCCCTCTGGCGAATAGGATCTTGAACTTCCGAAGGACGGCTATGACCCCCTCCTTGACCTCAGGTTCGAGGTCAGCGCATATGGATACCTTCCTGTCCGAAGGGTCATCCAGTTCCACCTCCTCAAGCAAGGCGGCTGGCTCCAGTCGAGCGTCGAAATCGGCCTGTCTGGCCTTCTCGGAGATGCTGTTGACCCGGGCTTCCCGCTCGCTGAACCTCTCCATGGCCTTGGTGTAGCAGGCCCTGGCCATGTGCGGGTCCGTGCGGGCCACTCCCACTCCAGTCTCGGTGGGGAATTTGATGCATGAGTGCCGCACGGAGCATATGGCCTCAAGATCTTCCAAGCCGGGCCTCCCCAAAATTGCGTTGTGAGCACATTTCAGGCGGACCACGACGAACGTCATCCGGATGCGGGTGGTGTGAGGTCCATCCCCGATCTCCAC
Organism: Cuscuta epithymum; assembly: GCA_945859915.1. NCBI lineage: Eukaryota > Viridiplantae > Streptophyta > Magnoliopsida > Solanales > Convolvulaceae > Cuscuta > Cuscuta epithymum. The sequence continues at coordinate 5,149,300 of CAMAPF010000933.1, read as the reverse complement.
GGGGAGGCCGATGGTGCCCTCTGCGTCGACGCAGTCCCCTGTGAAGCCAGAAAGAGGGGTGCGCAGGGGGGCCAGCTGATCCTTCCTCAGCTTCATTCCTTCGAACGCCTCCCAGTAGAGGACGTTCACGCTGCTCCCAGTGTCGACAAGGACGCGGCGGACGATCGCATTGTTGATGTCCATGCTGATCACCAACTCATCCCTGTGCGGGGCCGGTGACATTGGCAGGTCGGCCGGTCCAAAGGTGATGGCCTCCACTTTGTTCCTCTTAGTGGGGGGAGCTGATATGGAGCCCACATAGAGGGACCTCTCAAACTTCTTCCGCTCAGCAGGTGTGTCCCCAGTCTCAGCACCCCCGAAGATCACCTTGATCTCCAACTTCTTCTTTCCGCCGTTCGGGCCGAGGGACCCCTCCGGACGTTTATCAGCACTTCGATAATCTACGTCCTTTGGTTCAGCCTCGCGCCGATTGTCGCGGCGCCATGTTCGTGACCTCGGATTCGGCTGCCTTGGGCTATTCTTCTTTAGTAGCTGGGTGAACTCGCCCAGGTAGCCCTGCCGGACCAGCTCGTCGATGGCCATCCTCAGCTGTTTGCAGTTGTCGGTGAGGTGGTCGACCCTCTGGTGGTACTCACAGTATGCGGCCTCATCAAGACCAATAAACGCCTTCTTGTCTTGGGGCTCCCTCAGGAGGCCCTTGTCTTTGATGGCGTCAAAGATCTGGCCCACGGGGTAGGCCAAGGGGACGTGATAATCCCCTGGACGCTCGTGGCTTGCCTCAGGGTGGGCCTTCAACGGAACCATGCCTCCGTCCGTCTTCTGCCTTTTGCTTTTGGGGGAGGGGCCGCCTCCGGGGCCGAGCCTGTCTGACAGCTTTCGGAAAGGGGCCGCCGGCGCGCTGTCCCTCAATCTGATCTCCTCTTTAATAGAGGCATACTTCTGTGCCCGAGCTAACACCTCGGTGTAGCTGGTTCTGGGGTTCCTCCGGAGGTCCCGGTATAAGTCCCCCGTTGCCATAGCGCTGGTGAACATGTTCACTCCCAGCCGCTCGTCTAGGTCGTCCACCTGGAGCACTTCGTCTCTCCATCTGACCAGAAACTTGGCCAGAGGTTCGTCCTTCCCCTGCTTCACACTGGTGAGCGATGTGAAGCTCTTCTTGGGGGTGGTGCTGGCGGCGAACTGCGCCATGAACTGCTGGGACAGCTGCTCGTAGTTATCAATGGATCCAGGTCTCAGCTGTCCGAACCACTCCTGCGCCGGGCCCCTTAAGGTGCTGAAGAAGAGCCAGCAAATGGCCTCATCGGATGCTCCCAGCATGGAGAGGTTCCCCTGGAAGCTGATCAAGTGAGCCTTGGGATCTCCGGTCCCATTGTATATTATTCCTCCGGGCGGTTTGCAGTCCCGCGGGATCTCTGCATTCATGACCCTCGGAGTAAATGGTGAGGTGAGGGAGAAACGAGGCGTAGCTGGGGTGGCCTCCGCCCGTCTGTCCATCTCGGCTATTCGCCGTTCCATTGCCTCTAGCCGGGCCTCCTGTGCGGCCCTTCCGGGGGACACAGGAGGGGCGGCCTCGAGCGCAATGTTCCTTCGTGGGGCAACCGCGTCGGGTTGCCTTCGGGTAATATGGGCACCACGCCTTTGGAAACGTCGTCCAATGTTGCTGGCAGCTGGGGTAGCCGCCGTATCCTGACGTTCTGAGGGAACATCCGGCGTGCGTCCCCGATGATCGTCCTGCCAACCATAATGCGGGGTGCTGGCATTGGTGAGCCCCCTAGTCCCATGGGAGCTCCCCGCCGGCGGGCTCCGGCCCAACCTTGTGTGGACGGATGCCCGGCGTTCTGCAGAATCCGCTGTCTCATCCAGGGACTGCATGTGGTGGATTGGCGATATGGGCGTCCATATGGTGTTGGCCGAGTACACCTCCTCGTCGGCTTCCTGCTCGTCCGCCATTCGGCGCATGGTTTCTGCCAGCTCCCTCATGAGCCGGGGGTCGCGTCTGGCCTCATGTGGGATGATGTTGGTGAGGCCACCGTCATCCCTGGCAGTTCCCAGCGTTTCTGAACGCTCAGTGGTTTGCCCGCGGCTCCTCCGTCCGCGAGACAATCGCTCCGAAAGGTCATGTGGTTGGTTGTTTCTTGCCATCGTGCTTGCTGTGGGTAGATTTAGTAGCTGTTTGGGAGAGTTTTGGAAACTTTTAGTTCAGTTTCCCACAGACGGCGCCAGTGTTGAGGTTTATTCCTTCAATCCTCGGGTCCAACACGTAAGCCCAAGGATTTCGAGTGGAGTGTGTATGAATATCTAGCCCAACTAGCAAGTGATATGGATCAAGGAGAACAGTAAGCCGCAAGCAAGTGATTAGGTATTATTATCTCTTAATAACTCCCTAATACAATACTTCTCACTAAGGCTCGTCGGCCGTTCGTCTTATAAGGCAGTAGAAGTGCTGCGAGTAAGAATGCTATAGCTAGAGTGCTAAGAATAGAAAGTTGCCAACCCTTTACAATGAAATAAATGTTTCTATTTATACCCACCAATGGGCAGTTGGCTATACTGACGTGGAAGCCTGTGGATCGCTGGTGTCTCAACCACCAAATCTTCAGCATTAAATGCACTCCCCGCCAGAATCTAGGTTTCCCGCCCAATTGGTGGGGACGTTCGTCCGCCCGGGGAGTGAGCTGCTCCAGTGGCCTTCAAGGGGTATTGGCCGTTCGTCCCATGGCCTTTGAGGATTCTCGCCATGTGGACTGGACCGCCTCCGATGGCTATGGGCTTGTTCTGACGACGTTCGTCGTCGTTCTGGTTGCCTGTGGTCCTGCTCCTTGTTTCTGCATAGACGTTCGTCGAGATGGGCCATTGAGCCTGAACCCCATCTGCAGACGATCGTCCATCCTAGAGGAAATGGGCTTGCCAGGCTCGCCTAGAGTTCTATCTGGACGTACGTCCGGAAGAAGGGGTGGATGGGCTGAACCTCAACTTGGGCCATTAACCCAACATTAACTTATTATCATTATTATCTAATACACACTCTGGTTTCTATGTTCTGTACGAGCTATGTGTGCGCCCTAAGAGGATAAAACTATTGAGTCATACTCTAGATTAGGCGCGTGTCACGCTCCAATTAAGCATAGAAACATAATTTGAGCTCCAGCTTGAAAATTAGAGGCCATTTAATGTAGGCCCAAATCCAATAGCAAATTATAAGCTCAAGAAATTATAACAATTTTATTTGAATGCATAGGTGCAATTAAATGATGACCAGGATGCCGAGCTACTTAGCATACCGAGCTACTCACATCGAGAGACTGGTCTCGGCCATCCCCTCAGCTGACGGACACCGCTGTAGCTCTTGCCTAGGCCGAAGGGTTCACCCCTTTTGCTTCATTTTGGGGGCATCCGGTGTACTCTTTTTCCCTCATTAAGATTTTTTTCCACATGGTTTTTCCCTAGTGAGGTTTTTAACGAGGCATCTCCCCAACGTGGACAAAAGGTGTCGACCCTCGATCCCGATTGAAGACATCACGAGTCATGCACTACTCTACTCCTCTTCACAATGCATGCAAAAAAGCATTTACATAATGTTCAATTATTGAATGTTCAACAAAAAAATTAATTTTGATGCAAACTTATTTTACATATTGAGCAATTCTACTTGTATTTTTTTTTAAAGTGAATGTGTTTTATGGGACCAACGCAAGCACACCTCATTGGTGAGTGGTGAAACTATTCTCTCTTTTTCATGTCTTACTTTCTTATTCATTTTTGCTTATAGAGTTATATGGACGAGTCTTACTAATATAGGACTTTTAACTCCTATAATAGTCTCAAAAAAGTTATAAACGCATAAAATTCAAAGTTATACTCCCTTCGTCCCCAAATGATTTGTAATATCAACTTTTCTTGGCTATCACCACATATATCACTTTATTTACTTATTTAGATATTTCAATGTAGTTTAATTTCTGATGAATATGTAAATTTTAATTATTTAAAGGGAAATTTCCCGTGATATGACTAAAACATATTGAGTTTCCCGAAATATGATTAATTTTGTGTTTAAACATTCATATGACTTAAAATAAATGTAAAAATAAATTCTCATCATATTGAAATGTTAAAGAATGAAAATACCCTTATTAAAAAAGATGCATTTTACACTACTTTCATCTAAAAATATTGTACTTTATTCAGACGTTACTGCACGATATGTACTGCACTTTATATTGGGCATTACTGCAAGACATTACGAAAATGTTTTTTAAGCATTACGAAAATGTTATGATTTATCAACATTAAATAAATGAAATTGATGGTCCCTGATAGAGGTAAAGTCTAGAGGGGGGGGGGGGGGGTGAATAGACTTTTAAAGCTTTTTGCAACTTTAAAAACTTTCCCTTCGAGATGAGTTGATCTATAATCTTTTGGGAGATTAATAGATGCACATCGGAAGTCTTTACCCTCTAGTTGTTCAATGTATAACACTTTTCAACTTGAATGATGTTTGGATTTTTGAACAATGAGCAGTTGGCTTGGCAGTTGCCTGGATGGCAGGGAACTGCTGAGGCAACTGCTAGTGGAAAACAGGAGTTTGGGAGAGATGATTATATGGCCTTGTACAGAATGATGAGGGCTTACTGAATATGTGTTGAGCTGGAGAAAAGAAAGGGTTTTGCCTGAGCAGAGGTATGAGCAGTTGGGTAGACCTAGGAAACTGCTAAGCCGTCTGCTGCGTATGAAAGAAATATCTTTGAGAACTGACAAGCCAGACCTTTTAGTAGTAGTATTCCAAAGCTCGTGTGAAACAGTTGTCTCAAGGAAAAGTGAGTTATTAAGCAGTAGGATAAGTAGTAGAGTCAATTAAGACTACTGCTTAGGATGCTGCTGGCAAACTATGATCCCTTTAATGAGAAGTGTTGGGTGTGTGCTCTGTTGAGTAAAAGAGAATCAACACACGATATATCCTGGTTCAGAGGTGGTGTAATCCTCCTACATCCAGTCCCACCCTCTTTCAGATGGATTTCCACTAAAGTATTAAGCCCAATACACTTAGTGCCAATCTAGCCTTTACAACATGTTAACGTATGCATGTCTCATGCATGGCACATGCATGCATACCGGTGGTCTTCACACACATGCAACGGCTTCCATTTGACTCTCCATAATATTAGCAATTATTGTCGTGGACCAAGAATGCCGGCACCAGGAGATGGAGGCCGAGAGTTGTTGCTGGTCGGCCATGTAGTAGCGGGGTAAGGACACGGTGGAATGCTCCAAGGAGGCGGCCAGTATCCCCACGGCGGCATGTGCCAAGGGTTGGCAGTTTGGTTTGCCGGTGGAGAGCCGGAGGGACGGTTGCGACCGCCACGGGAAGACCCGCGTCCCCTGCCGCGGTTTGGGGTACGACCAGGCTGTCCGTCTGGACGAGGCACCGGTGCCGGAATGCCGGTATGGACCAGAGCCGTAGGGGCGGCAGAATGTTGTTGAGCCTTCCGGGTTTCTTCAAGGAGAAGCATTGAACGGGCCGTGGAGAAGACAGGAAGGGGAACCGTTTGTTGAATGAGTGAAGCAACAGAGTCATAAGCGGATGGGAGGCCATTCACAAGACGCAATACCAAGCGCCGGTTGTCCACAGAAGAGCCCACATTGGACAACTTTGTGGCCAAGTTCTTGAGGGCCTTGCAATAGGTAGAGATATTAGGGAAGCTCTCCAACCGAGTATTGGAGAATTCAGTCTCGAGATGAAGTGCTCGAGTGTGCTTGTTGTCAAGAAAAAGATCGGCTACATGATCCCAAGCTTCTTTGGCAGTAGAATCGGGCTCGAGAATAGTGTGCAAGAGATCATGGGAAACAGTCCCATATATCCATTGTAACACCATCGCATCGAGTCGTTTCCATAGAGCATCGGATTCGGCTTTGGCGGCGGCGGCAAGGATTTGTTCTGGGGTTTGTTCTGGAGGAGGCGTGGTAGAGGTGGAGGCAGCCGAGGTATCGGCCTCGGTGGGAAAGATGTGATCTTCAACCTGGTAGGCACGGGTTGTGATCTTAAAAAGTTCGGCCCAGGAGGCGTATTCCACATTCTCGAGATCAAGAGTAATAGGAATAAAACTTTTGATGTTTGTGAGAGCTAGAGCGGGGTGAAAAGACGGGGATTTGGCGGAAGCCATGGGAGGAAGAAGAAACTTGCGTCTGATACCAAATTAGAATTAATTGGAAATTCGACGTGTCGTTTCATTCCATTCGTTGTGTATATATATACACTTGGTATTCCATGTGAGGTGTACAGATAAGAATGCTAAATAACAAATTCTATCACTATCCATCCGCAGTACGTGAGCTACATGCATGCGTTAACACAACACTTGGGCCTAGATTGAAGGTTTTTCACAATGAGTATGACACCACTCAAAGTTACTCAGTCCTTAAACTTTTCTCAAATGATCCAGTGGGGATTAAAAGGTACTCTATCTATCTAACCACACTTTAGGATCCGAACAACTGTTCTCCTAAGTGTTTACAACCACTTTTGAAAATATCACAGGAAGGTTCAATTCCAACTAAACCTAAGCTCTAATAATATGAAGGTGAAGATCTAATCTAAGAGCTTAGTGAAGCATGAGTCAAAGCAGAGAGTGAAGTTATGATCAAGCACTTTCTCTTTGCTAGATATTCTTTGAATGCTCATAGGATCTTTCTGCTTTTGAACTCAAGAACTTGATTTTTCAACTCATGCTTCGGCCTTTATTTATAGGCATCTCCGGTAAGTTAATCTCATCTGTTGGTTAGGATGGATTAATCTTGATCGTTGAATCTTGAATTCAGAGGATAACAACTTGTTGTTTATCTTCTTCTTTGGAGCCGATAAGTTTTCTTGTCTTGTTTGCCTAGCCACTGTAGCTTTTCTATTTCAAGTTGACTGTGCATCCCATACTGTATGTTCTCACAATAATTTTTCTCCATGATGGGGTTTCCTCATTTTTGATTGGCTCCAAACAATCGAACAGTTAATTTTTTAGTCTAATAATATTTATACTGGTAGGATTTTAAATATCCTATTAAGGTAAATAAATTTACCTTATTTCATTTTTAATTTCCAGTATTAATTTTATTAGTCTTAAAAATTATACATTTATTTGTTCTCAATTAGACACATGTATTTTTCATATTAATGTGTCTTTCGTTTTTGTGACGAATTAAAATGTTCGTATCAAATAAATATATACCGGTAGGATTTAAATATCCCTTTTTAAGGTAAAAATTACCTTATTGCATTTTGACTTTGCCGGTATAATTTATTTGATACAAACATTTTTCTTTTGACTTCTGGTCACTCTTGGTTGTAGTATGGCCTATCTAGTATTTCGAACATAAACTTAATTATTTAACTGGTAGGATAACAAATCCTATTAAGGTAAAAATTATTACCTTATTGCATTTTGTGTTCCAGTTGGATAAGTAGTTTAGTTGTTCGAAATATTTTTGTGTCATTTGATGTAACAAATAAATTTAACTGGTAGGATCTATAAGAGATCCTTTTAAGGTAATAAAATATTACCTTATTGCATTTTATGTTTTCCAGTTATATTTATTTGTTTAGTTGATAAACAGAACATTTTTAGATAACATTTTACTAGCAATTTGGTTGAAGCAGAGTACATCATTTGACTTCCTAATGCTACAAAAGAAGGGGAGAAATAATTGAGGAGTTTTGGCATCGTCAAGAAAAACTGTTCATCAAAATCTAGGGGTCAAACAGAAACTATCATTTTCTTACGAATATACCAATTAAAATAGAGGCTTTCTTAAAAAAGTACTCAAATAAAATTTGTGGACAAAACTGAAGTGACAATGAGTGCACTTTTACCACTTGTCATTATTTTGGTCATATATTAGGTACTATTTCATAGAAATAAGGTTAGTTCTATGATATACCCTTAGGCTTAAGGTATATGTAACATACCTCGTTCACATGGTCATATTAGAATATTGCAATTGAAATAATGACTTTAACTGTTGGACAATAAAATGCGTGATATGTACGATACTCACATGTTTTATGGGTTTCATAACATTCACCAGAGAGAATGCAAGTCTAATATAGTGGATGCAGTTAGTGTTTTTTTTGCTACACTCACTAACACTACTCAAATGATTATTTTCAAGGCATTAGAAGATGAAGCAATTTCAAGTGTAATTAGAAGGTGGGTTTGATTTTGTGAAGGTGCTCTTTTTTATTTTAGGAAATATTTATCCCTCTTAATGACAATTTATTATCAAATTTCTAAAAAATGCATCTACAACATCGCGGTTATAATCAATGATCTTGTTATATTATAACCTATCAAAATTATTCATCAAAATATACTTGAATTAACTCATTTAATTAATATCTAAATAATTGTGTCATTTTGTAATGTGAACTTGGAGACTCATCCGTAAATATGTATATAGTATTAAAATACATGAATGACAAACTATAAATAAATATTTCAAAATAGGATCATTTGGAAACGTGTAACCATATACGTAGTACTAATTAAAATGTTACTCATAATTACTTAATATATTATAGATTATCAATTGTGCTTTAAAATTTCCTAAAAAACTGTACTATTGTAAGTAGAATAACCAAATAATTGCCTAAAAATCAATTCTTTCTTTGTTGATTTAGTGTAATGGAGATTGAAATTAGTTCTAGTGAATATTTTTCACATAATAATCAAATATAAATAATACCAATGAAACATAAAACATTACACAACAATGCCATATCATATTTTACTGTGAAGAACAAGAATACAACTACACAAAAGACCTCAGCTAGTATAAAAAATGTTCATTTGAATAAAGTAGTCAAAAAAATTGGGGATTTTTTTCATTCCTTGGCAAATGTAAGAAACAAACTGTCCTTAAAAATGGCGCGCAGTCGACACTTGTAACAATCTCGCTCTCCCTTTCCACCCTCTTCTCAACGGTGGGAAAATATCACTCAGCATTCATATCGCTTCACTGTTGAATTCCAACACTTTGCATTTCCGAACAAACTCTTTCCTTCTACGCCCTCTCTCTTCCACATCAATGACGGACGTTACTGACGACATCGCGGAGGAGATATCGTTCCAGAGCTTCGAGGACGATTGCCGGCTTCTGCAGAGCCTTCTCAACGATGTGCTTCACCGGGAGTTGGGCCCTAAGTTCATGGAGAAAGTTGAACGGACTCGTTGTCTTGCTCAGGTTTCTATATCTAATATCTCCCTTTCGTTTTCGATCGGTGGTTCATGGTTGTATTGTTGCTCTCTTCCTCACTCTGGATAAGTTATTATACGCGGAAGTTCAATCGGCTTCTGCTTACACATTGATAACGAGTTTTTGTTGTTGTTTTTATTGAATCACTCAATTTAGCATGATTGAGTTAAATCATTTGAGTATTATATATGGATCGCTGCGTGTGTATTTGTTTTCCACTTGCGTATTTGATCAGTCGATAGCTCATTTTTGTCAGTTTGGCTCATACTTTGCTATATTTAGCTTCTGATGTGAGGATTTTACGCCACATCCACATTTCATGGTCCCTGCTGGTACCCTAATTTATTGTACTCTACGCCGCAAGAGCGGTTAGAACTTAGTATTGATTAGTGTTGCTCAATTAAATAAAATGATGTGATTAAGCCTGATCCACATAACATGAAATTGTACTGGTTGAGAAGTAATGGACTTAATGCTACCCATTCACCATGTCAATCAACTATTCTTTCAAATCCTAGCATCCAGTTGTATGCCTCAACCTTTAGATGGTGACAATTCACTTCCTAGCGTACTGCCTTTGCTGCCTACTTATGGAACAATATAAATACAGAGTGCATGCAACATGAGAATAACAGGGATAGAGGATACGGCAGAGCTTTTGGAGAAACAATTAGCTTCAGAATTGTCTAAAATGACACTTGAGGAAGCTCTGTCTCTCGCTCGTACATTCAGTCACTATCTTAGTTTGATGGGAATCGCAGAAACACATCACAGGTGATTTGCTGATTGTTTGTGTTTTTAGTTCAATTCAATTGCTTTCCCATTCACGGGAACATTCTTCATATCTTTGGTATTGCAAAAATCTATTGCCAAAGTAATGTTTTAGCTTGATTTTATACTCTAAAGCTTAGTGATATGTTGCTCTTTCAGAAAATTTATTTGTATTGACTAATAAGTTTTGATTTATACCTTGACCCCATGCTCAAAACCACCTCCTTTATTTTCCCTCTTTTTGTGCCCATTTCTTCCCCATTTTCCCCTCCCCTAGTTCCGTAATGGGTTTTCCAAACATAATGAAAACTTCCTGCCAAGCTGTATCAGACAGTATACATATCTTAATGATTCTGGAGAACAATTCTCTGTTTATGTGTAACACAAGTTGAATGATTGTCTGAATCACAACAAGATGAACTATATTATTGCAGGGTGCGGAAAGCACGAGGTGATCCACAGCTATCCAAATCTTGTGATGACACTTTCAACCAACTACTTCAAAGTGGTGTTACCCCTGAGGAACTGTACAACACTGTTTGTAAGCAGGTGAGTTTTTTTGGATAATACTCCATGGAAGTTTTTGTAGAGTAAATTACAATATAGAAGGCTATCAAGGATACTCAAACAGATTTCTCTCTTCTAGGCGTTCTACATAAAATTGTACCTAAATTTGCTAAATCTACCCTTTTGTCAAGGTAACCATGGAACTTGGCTGCACATCTGACATTCAAAGATGAACAAATTTGGCTGCTATACAAAGTTCATAGTATATCTGCTCTATTAAAAATTATTTCTGTATGTCTGAAGTGGTGCATACACTTTAAGAATGAAAGAATTTCAAATATGATTTTACAGAGAAAAGGCTTAATGCATGCGAGTGCCATCTCTCTGTTTAGCCAAAATGCCAAGATGGTAGTGGTTGAAGTTATGAGGGTTATAATTTCTGAACTCCCTTTGAATTAAGATATTATTATCTTTTCAAACATAGGACCATTTGGGATATCTGTTATGCACTATAAAAGCCATCTTTGATCTTTGGCATTTGAAAATTGAATTTCGAACATGATGATCAGACACTGGACTAGTGGCTGAAGTCAATTTGTGAAGTTCTAATTTATTATTGATGAAAAAACATTATGTTTGGACTCGACACATCGAGTTATTCTGCGGCCTTAGTGAACTGTTTGATCTCGGACATTTCATGTTTGACAGGCTTTATAATACCTGCTGTCCTACTCAACATATTGAGTTTGAATGTGATGAGTTGAGCTAAAACTCATAGCATTGAGTATGGCCAGATCTCTAATTAGTTTTTAATACAGTAACCAAAGTTGCATGTAGTCATAACTCATTACTTGTTAGAGCATCAGCATGCAATTGCGGACACCACATTTGAATCTTTGTAGTTGTACCTACTGTTCAACATGTCTAAGTGAATTTGTGAAGTTCTAATTTATTGTTGATGAAATAACATTCTGTTTGGACTCGACACATTGAGTTCTTCTGCGGCTTTAGTCAACTGTCTGATCCCGGACATGTCAAGTTCGACAGGCTTTACAACACCTGTTGTCCTACTCAACATATTGAGTTTGAATGTAATGAGTTGTGAGTTAAAACTCATCGCATTGAGTATGACCAGATCTCTACTTTTTAATACAATCACCAAAGTTGCATGTAGTCATACCTCATTACTTCTGTACTTTAATTAGAGCATGCAGTGGACACCACATGTGAATCTTTGTAGTTGTACCTACCGTCCAACATTTTCTACCATGCATTTGATGGCAGTTTTAGTTGTTACTAAAATATTTTAGTTTTGATAAGATATGCTCTTCAGTCTTCACTTCAGTTTTTTACTCTATTAGCTCTTAAAGTCGCTACCATTTCAAATCAATACATAGTTGTGAAATATAGTATCAGAAGTTACATTATAGTACCACGTTAAAAACATACATCACCAAACCAAATATTCAAACAATAGTGTACCAAAATTGGAATGTTAACACTAACAAGAATAAGTATTAGGCAGAATTTTCACAGTGCTCCATGTCAATTTTTCACATATCGTGTGGCTAATTACTAATAGTGTAGCTGTTTAGTAGTTCACTACATTTTTTCCTTCTTTTCTCAGGAGGTTGAGATTGTACTTACTGCACATCCCACACAAATAAACCGTCGTACCTTACAGTACAAACACATTCGAATTGCGGTACATTTTGTCATTTTCATAGTCAAATAACTCTTTTTGTAATCTTTACCAACTTAAAAATATCTTACTTAGTACTCAATCTTAAGATCTGTACTCTTTCAGCACCTATTGGAGTACAATGAACGGCCTGATCTTGGGATTGAAGATCGAGATATGCTTATTGAAGACTTGGTTTGTGTTTTTATTATGGCGGTACTTAAAGGAAAAGCCCAAGTAAAAGCTATTAGATATTTCAATCATCTGCTCTGTTTCTTATTGTTATAGGTGAGAGAGATAACATCAATATGGCAAACAGATGAGCTGAGGCGCCACAAACCTACTCCAGTTGATGAAGCTCGAGCTGGTAACGATATGAGAGACTATAATATATTTTGGCTTTATATATGTTTATTCGTACTCCAAAAGATAACACTTATGATTTATGAACTTTCAGGCCTGAATATTGTTGAGCAGACTCTCTGGAAAGCAGTGCCACATTATCTTAGGCGTCTCAGCATTGCTTTAAAAAAGGTTTATTTAATTTTGTTATGTTGAGTTTGACTACCAATATAACTAAACTTATAGAATACTATGATGAGTCCCTTACTTTTCAGCATACTGGAAGACCTCTTCCATTGACATGCACACCAATAAAATTCGGGTCGTGGATGGGGGGTGATAGAGATGGAAATCCTAATGTGACATCAAAGGTAAAGTTTTGCAAATTAAAGTATTTTGCTATCGTAAATAGAAGCTAGAAGAATGGAATGGGCCAAAAACCTCTTATAAACAACATTTTTAACTTGCAGCGCATATTCCAGGTATGTTCTTATATCAATACTTTTGTCTAATTTCAGGTGACAAAAGACGTCTCTCTCTTGTCCAGATGGATGGCAATTGATCTTTATATAAGAGAAATTGATACTCTCAGGTTTGAACTTTCAATGAATCAATGCAGTGACAGATTATCAAGATTGGCGCATGAAATCTTAGAAAAAGGTACGCCCTTGTGATTTTTTACATGTAACTTTACTTAGAGGCTCGAGGTTTGCTGGTTGCCATCAACATTAATCTTATCCGTGCTCTGATATTTTTGACATTGCTTTAGGTCCATGAATGATTGATAAATTAATATTCCTTTACATACCTGCTTGAGTATACGTAGTCAACCTGGTTTTCTGATTTTGAACACAGACATAGAATTTAGGGTAGCTTTCTGTGACTAGAGCCATGGTCCTGATTTAGTTTCCATTGGTTATGTCCAACAGATGTAGATTAACTACTGCAGGTGCATGGTGTAATATTAAGTATTAACATATTCAATATAGAGTTTAATATTAAAAACAAAACTGAGTTAAAATTAGGGGTTGTCAGTGTGGTCAGGAGCTGAGATACTGTTATACAGAGTACTATTAAACTGGGCACATCTTCAGATGAATGGCTGATAGTATTAAAAAAGGAGCAACATAGGGGTAGATTTTCAACAATCAATTTTGTTATATTACCAGCCAGCCTGTCATATCTTTTGATTATACTTGAGCCTTTCCAGAAAACGCATCCCCGGATCGCAGTGACAGGAATCAGCCTTCAATTTTGACTCAGTCAAAGCACCAAGGCCACCATTCTCTGCCTTTTCCATCGCAGCTCCCAACTGGAGCTGATCTACCCTCTTGCACAGGTTTGTTTCTGGTTCTTTTCATTTATGTAGCTGTGTTTTGTTTAAATGGGTTGTTGTTAAGCAAAGTTAATTTCCTTTGGAAAATGGATACAAAATGAAAACAGTTGCCTTTTGTTAACAGCATAATTATATCAATTCTTAAGTGCTGGTTTGAAATAATTGATTTGAATTGATTACCTAATATTATATCAGACGGTTCAGACTTCAGAGTCTTGTCATAAAAAAGATGCAAGGAAATAAGTAGGATTTGTTTAATAGCATTTTCAGTTTTCCATTCTCTCTATTCTTTTCTGTAAATTTCATTCTCCATTTTTCATTTTCTATTCTCTTTTTGCCTTGAAATTATGTTTCAACAACAATACCAGTCCCATAAGAGTTTGGGGTCAGCAAACATGAATCGACATATGAAATAAAAAAATAAAAAAGACTAAAAAAGAAGATAAAAAGATAGGATAAGATATTGAGTCTTTGTCTCCATTGGAAATCATGGAAACATTTAAAATCTGAAATAAAATAGAATAAAAGGGCTCAAATGGATAATTCGATGCTTATACCAGAGACTTAATACTTTTCATTTTTTAAAGTTTGAAAACTGGAGTAAACATGTTTTTTGTTGTATCTTTCAGTTTTCAGGTTTTCTAGAAAACTAGAGAATTCTTAGACCTAGTTAAACCACCATTGTGTGCAACTGGGCATTGGTCATCGGTTACCAATTATGTATTTAGGAAGTGATGTTTTCCTGGGAAAAATAAAAAAATGTATTCCACATCTGAAATAAGACAGAATCCGAGAATAATTTTCATTATTTTTAATTTGGTTCACTGGAAGAGTATATATGTTTTCCATTGTTATTTTTATAAAAACGATGTTCTACCCTTCAGTTTCCAGGTTTTCCCGAAAACTGGAGAATTCTTCAAGTCACTAAACACCACCAAGGATTCTAAACTCTTCTCTTCATACACCCTCATATTTGTGTCCTTTGTTTTAAGAAGCATTTAACCCATACTTCCAAGATGCTAGGTTAGTTTATAGATTCCTGGGTGAATCATGTCATCCATATAACTCGTTGCCTCAACTGACTATTGGCTCTCCAGGGGGCAAACTTTGTTATCTTAAATTGTCTTGACTAGCAAGGGCACCTTCATTAACTTGAAACATATTTTCACTGCAAATTGATGTATCCATTGCAGAATGCAATGATGTTGAATGTCACTATCCTCGGTTGGATATTCCTGGCTCAGAATTCAAGCCATTTAATCGTCAGGTAAAGCTGCTTGTGCAACATCTTTGATTCACATGTTCTTGGGTAAAGATATTGTTACATACTGTAATGCTAATCCCTACATTCCTCTTATATTTTGAATGCCGTGGACATCTTTTTACAGGATAGTCAAGCTACATCCAGAAATCTTTCTACATCTGACTCCCTCAGACCTATCCAAAAAACTAATTCTAATGGCAATGCTCCAGCAGCTGGAGTTTCACGGGTTGCTTCCTTTAATTCCAGTCAGCTTCTTACCCAAAGGAAACTATTTGCCGAGTCTCAGGTTGGAAGGACCAGTTTCCACAAACTTCTTGAACCAAGCCCGTCCCAGAAACCTGGGTTAGCTCCTTACCGGATTGTCCTAGGAGATATAAAAGAGAAGGTACCTTCTGTCTAACCACCACCACCACCACTCTTTGTCTACTGTTTTTGTTTTAAGACCGTCAATGCTAGAATTGAGTAAAACAAATCGAACATTACTTCGGAAGCAAACTTTAATTAATGCCTTGAAGATTTTTATTTAGCTCGTAGGATTCGTAGTGCTAAGATTTGATGGAGTCAAAACTTCTATCTTTGGGAATGAGGTCGGTGTTATGAATTGCATTGAACTTTACTAAAAAACTGAGATAAAATGGTCAAGTCTTTAAGCTCACACTATCAAGAACATAAGATCATAATATACATTTGAACGACCTGAAGATGTTGAGGTAATGCAAACCAGCCTATGATCTAAACTAGGGTGCAGAATACTAACTATATCAGATGGATATAAGTTATTTATCTTATAAAATGACCATTGAGATGCTCAACTTCTAGATTTGAAATTAGTGAATGTGCTGAGAAGATCGATTCAAGGATTAATAAGTGATGATATGCTTTTCTCCATAGTCAAACTTGAGCTTTATATGTTTTCACTATTTTAGTCTTAAGGTGTTCTCTATTTGAAGCATTAAGTTGCTTCATATATTTGCTCTTCCCAACCAGCTCCTGAACACGCGGAGGCGGCTTGAACTACTACTTGAGGATCTTCCTTGTGACTATGACCCTTGGGATTATTATGAAACATCAGATCAGCTTCTTGAACCATTACTACTCTGCTATGATTCACTGGTAAATATCTTTTATTTGTTATTCCTTTATTACTTTCTTTAAAGGTGCGGTGAAAAGGAGAATATATGAATGGGCATCAGGGTAGATACTTCAGTCTCATAGAGTAAGGGCTTGCTTGGATAAAGGGTTTGGGAGGGGTTTGTAGGGGAAGGTCTGGGAGGGCCTAGTCTGATTCTTGGTGTATATATGAGATTTTATAAGAATTCGTACATCGTTTCATTCACCTTTTATTTGTTTTTTGAAAATTCTATTCATCAAAATATAGACTAAGCCTTCAAAATCCTTCCCTTCTCATCCCCCAAAACCCTCCATCCAATAAATCGTTAAAAGAATACATCTTTTTCTTTTTGCAGCAATCATGTGGATCTGGGGTTCTAGCCGATGGTAGACTTGCTGACTTGATCAGGCGAGTTGCTACTTTTGGGATGGTATTGATGAAGCTTGACCTTCGTCAGGTGTACTTTATATTACTTTCACAGACCACAATGCATATTCAATGATTTAGATATCCTTACTGCTACTGTAATGCGTCAGGAATCAGCACGGCACTCTGAAACACTTGATGCCATTACAAACTACCTGGACATAGGAACATATAATGAGTGGGATGAAGAGCGCAAGCTGGAGTTTCTAACTATGGAGTTGAAAGGGAAGAGGCCTTTAGTCCCTCCAACTATACAGGTAACAGGTGGTGTGTTTGCATCCCATTTGAAAATTGAAATGCAAATTTTTTGTTAAACTGAGTAATAAAGATTAAAGATGCAATGAAATCTCTGTGTATTATTCATTGGGTATAGCCAGTATATATACATACAAGCTAGAGAATGCAAAAGGAAACTAAATCTGCCAGATTTACATAGAATATTTAGTCGATCGCATATAATATATTGACTATTAAATATGTATATTCTAACAATTTTGCTCACTAATCTGTTTATATTTTCATTGATACACACTGAAATAAGTACTAACCTAAGTTACTTTAACTAGGAAACAACCTGAGAGAGGATATTTAAAGATTATTCTTGTAAACAATCTCCGAATTGCTTACTTAATTCTTAAAATAATCACTCCACTATACTGTTACACATTACAGATTTATGTCCTTAAGAATTGACTAGCTTGCCCTTCATGCGGTGTTTTACTGTGTACAACTCCATGTTTGGGAATTACTTTTAAGTACTGCAATTTTTTTATTGTTTCCCATAGGTCACTTTTGTTTTTTGTCCAGTGCTAAGATGTTTTAATCCCCTTTAATACTTCTAACATCAATACTTTCTCCATTGTTTCTTTTCTGTTTTCTTGTAAGGTTGCTCCTGACGTCAAAGAAGTGTTGGACACTTTTAGAGTTGCAGCTGAATTAGGGAGTGACTCACTTGGAGCATATGTTATCTCCATGGCATCACATGTATATTTCTCATTTATTTTGGTTGTTATTATTACTAATCATCACCACCGTCACCTAAATCCTAAATATATGGGGTTGGGCTCATAATTTTTTTAGTCTCATAGAATAAGGGCTTGCCAATTATAGAGTTCTCTATATAGTCTCACACTATAAATTCATGCAAAAAAATACAGCAGCAATGTTTTATGACAAATGTATGGAAAAACCAATAAATTTGTAGACAGTGATGGGTTGAGATAGTTTCTATAGTACCGTTCCATTACAACTTACAAGCTTAATATGATAAATTCAACAAGCAAATAATTAAACATGATAGGTTAGTTGTTCTTATTAATTTATAAAATAATAATCTAATGGTGGTAATAATAGTTACTGTGATGTTGCTTTTGCTATTATTGTGCAAAATAGTACATACACATTCATTTTCGATATCAAAGATCCCAGCAGAATTAGTGGATCTAGTGTTTTCATGAATTGGCTTCTTCGCAGGCTAGTGATGTCCTTGCAGTGGAGCTTTTGCAGAAGGATGCACGTCTTGCTGTTGCTGGTGAGCTGGGCAAACCATGTCCTGGTGGAACGTAAGAGTGAAATGTTACTTTCGTTTTCGTAGCAATAAGTAACTTTTTTGTTCAATCTCTTAACTCTGATGTTCTCTATTCATTCCCACATGAGACATTGATATAGGGATATATAACAGCTGAAGTTATCTGAACATTAACCACAAATTAATACCAAGTCCTTGATAGGAAGACCTTGCACTACAAACCATCTAATCTTTAGCATATATGGATATTCTCGGGAAGACTAAAATTTTACATCTTAAGGTCCATGTGTTTTTATCTGACTAGAAGTTATGCATACCCTCGAAAAGTTGAATGACGGGTTTGAATATAAAGGGATAGATTTAATAAGATTTTAAATATGCCGAGTATGAAGTATTATTAAAACCAAATTTTACATTTTGAATAGATTGCGAGTGGTTCCTCTGTTTGAGACTGTGAAAGACTTGAGAGGAGCTGGGTCAGTTATCAGGAAATTACTATCCATTGATTGGTATAGAGAGCACGTCGTAAAGAACCACAACGGACACCAAGAGGTACTCCTATATGTATGCACATTAGTGTATTAGTCAGTTCACTTACTTCACTATGCTGGTGGTTTCATATCTTGCTTTAATGTGCCTGCATAATAGGTGATGGTTGGCTATTCTGACTCTGGTAAAGATGCTGGCCGTTTCACTGCTGCTTGGGAGCTATACAAAGCTCAAGAAGATGTTGTAGCTGCATGTAACGAATATGGTATTAAAGTCACTTTGTTCCATGGTCGCGGGGGAAGCATTGGCCGTGGCGGCGGCCCCACTTATCTTGCCATCCAATCACAGCCACCTGGTTCTGTTATGGTTAGTCTTTCTAACCCATATTGAAACTGCACGCTAATTCATTTAGATTTTTCTCACCATCATTTGCAGCCGGCAGGAACAGAGTGCCTATCTTTTCCAAGTTTTAATCGGGATAAGTCAACAACAAATGATACATTTATAATATTACGGAGTAGGAAAAAAGCACACCAACACTGTTAACACGTTGAGGTCTGGCATGAAAATTTGTAGAGCCAAATATTTGTATAGAATATATTAAGACTTATGCAAAAAAGTAGTGGCATTGTTTCTTGGCAGACGATGCCCCTTCCTGTTTTGACTTTCTTGACAAGGAATATGAAAAAAATACATGTAAAAGACTTGCCAACTGTTGTCGAAATCCTTGGATTTCTATCTTTTTTCCCGCTTAGATCCCCATAATTTCACCGAATCTGCCATCCATGGCTTTTTACAGCATTAGTGGTGTCTTAAGATATTTGCGACATAATCCATCTTACCATATAGGGTTATAGGTCCTTCAACCAGCCTTTAGTTTTTCTGACTTGATATTGCCTCTACTTAGACAACAACTTGAATTTCTTTGCTAAATTGACAGGGAACACTCCGGTCAACAGAACAAGGAGAAATGGTTCAGGCGAAATTCGGACTACCTCAGGTGGCCGTTAGGCAACTTGAGATCTACACAACAGCAGTACTACTTGCCACTTTGAGGCCACCACAACCGCCAAGGGAACAAAAGTGGCGCAATCTAATGGAAGACATTTCAAACATCAGTTGCAACAGTTACCGAAGCACGGTGTATGAAAACCCAGAGTTCCTCACTTACTTCAATGAGGCCACACCCCAAGCGGAGCTTGGGTACCTCAACATAGGAAGTCGACCGTCTAGAAGAAAGAGCTCAGCTGGCATAGGGCATCTCCGCGCAATCCCATGGATATTCGCCTGGACCCAAACTCGCTTCGTCCTCCCTGCTTGGCTTGGGGTCGGGGCGGGCCTGAAGGGGGTTTGCGATAAAGGACACACCGATGACTTAAAGGAAATGTATAAAGACTGGCCGTTCTTTCAATCGACCGTGGATCTTATAGAGATGGTTTTGGGGAAGGCAGACAGTCCTATGGCGAAGCATTATGACGAAGTGTTGGTGTCTCCAGACCGACGAGCACTTGGTTCGGAGCTGAGGAGTGAACTAATGAAGACAGAGGCTTACGTGTTGTTGGTGACGGGACACGAGAAGCTGTCGGAGAACAACAAGAGTCTTAGGAGGCTGATAGAGAGCAGGCTTACGTATCTGAACCCTATGAACATGCTTCAGGTGGAGATTTTGAAGAGGTTGAGGAGTGACGACGATAATAACAAACTACGGGATGCTTTGCTAATCACCATCAATGGAATTGCTGCTGGGATGAGGAACACAGGATGAGCTGAGGAAGCACTCCGACACTCGGGGTTGCAAAAACTTCATGAATATTGTTAGTACCATGTGCATATAACAGCATGGATTATAACATCATGAGGTTATGTTCAAAGTATCTTGTTATATTAAAAATAGTGAATGCCTGGTTTAGTAGGTATGTACATCCATATATATGCGCTTATGACATGATTATGCATTCATGCGGTTATTGAATTCGGTTCTTCACAAGGATGTGTTTCATTACGTATTAAATTTACCACTTGCATTTCCCTTGTGAGAGTTTAACGGAGTACATGCAGTAGAGCGTTTCCTAGCTCCAGTTATGGCTGTTGTTTTTTAGTTTCTTTCTTCCTTTGATTAACCTGCTGCTCAGTTAGTTAATTAATTAATTATTTTTTACTCTGTATTATTTATTTAGTTATTTATGTATTTATTTTTAAAGCATGAATTAATGTAGTATCATCTAGTTTCCTCTTATATTTTTGCTCTTATTTTCCTGTTAACTTTTTGTTTTGATATACGTTCTGGAAATATGATGGACACAGTCAACACAATTATGTTCACAAGATAGGAAGGAAAAAACACAAACTTGAGGGCTGCTTGGTTGAAGTTGATTGATTGTGCTGTTTTTCTAACCTTGTTATATTCTTGCTCGTAATTGTTAACTCTGTGAAAGTGATGATATGAGTAGAATAAACAAAACTCAGAAGAAATACTCCGTAAGTCCGTGTCATTTTCTTACTCAATTACTCGTATTTAATAATAATTCAATATTGCATGCCTTTGGCAATTGGCATTAGACCTTTATGTAATTAAGTTTGATATGGTTTAAACTTTAAAGAGAGACTAGTATCACACCCGTGCGATGCACGGGGCAAATGTTTATTTTTTGTATTTTTTTGTATTTTATTTATGATATATTTATGATAATAACAGGATAAGGAGGATAAAGGGAATGAGTTCATATGACCGTGAAGTCATAACACTTTATGATTTTATGTGACATAGAGTCTCATCACGTATATAAGATTAAAGTTTTGCGATGAAGATAAGTCAAAACAATCTTTGTTTATGAGTGTATATACACACACACATATAAACGCCAAAAGTAATTGTAATCTCTAATGGCAAAGCATATGCATATCATAAATTCCACCAAATGATTTTTTAATAACATTATAAATACATAAGTAATATACCATCACAAATATCAATATATAAGAGGGGACTAAGTGGAAAGTGACTACGTGGTAGCGAGACTTTTTAACATTTCTCCACTCTTTACACTTGAGTTTCCAATTATCTACACTTACTACATAGATAATATTCGAATGCCTGTAGCAAATTGGCTATGTGGTAACGGGGATTTTAAATGTTTCTCCATCTTTTACAGTTCAGTTTTCAAATGATCTACATCAGTACATCTACTACGTACATACATAATGTTAGAATGCATATCATGTTGGGAGAATGGCTCTTTATAGGAATAAAGTAAAAATTCCTTTTTCAAATTTAATATTATAAATGATTCAATATTGATGGTCAAAAAGTAAGTACACATTTTGAAAAAACGTACTTCTACATGAAGGCGCAATATTTACCACCAAACTACATAAGATGCTGCTCTAGTTTATATGATTACAAATACTCATGTTTTAAGTATTAAAAGAATCAGATTTTTTAAATTATTTCCTAAAAAGTTAAAAAATGGTCAAGTTAGTATTTCGGATGCATCTGCTCATATAAGTTCTTATACAATTTAACTTAAGAAATCTAAAATTTAAAACATAAAAATCACATAGTTAGACGTACATAAACAGGTTGTGTCGATACAAAGATTTTTTTGTGTAAATTTTTATGACGAATTTTACATTAACTATTAAGAGCATGCTTGATAGCCCAGTTTTTCGACTTATCAGGCTTATCAGTCAACGTTTTCACCAAACACATGATTTTTTATTTCATGCGTTGAATTGAGTAATAATAGCGAAAAGTTATTTCAGGTTATAGTTACTTTTCTGGTTGTATTGGCTGAAATTACTGTAGAAGATCATTTTAACTTTTTTTACATATAATTTTGTCTTTATTTTATTAAAAAATATTTTAAATATTTTTTTTTAATAAATCAACAGAATCAGGCGCTTGAGCCTTATTAGCCAAAACTTCATAAGTTTCAGCAGAATCAACGGATTTTGACATTATTAAACGGGCTCTAAGTCTGTTTTCATATTCATTTGGACAGTCCAATATAATTAGACCCGTTTAGAACTCAGCCCATACTAACATTGGTCCAGTCTGAATAGAAAAAACCTAGTCTGCCCCATGTATTCGTTTCTCAGACCCCAAACAACTCATTGCACGCTCAACACCGATCTCCCTAGGTGCCGAAGTCTTCCGATCCACAAACATCAACACCACCGGTGTTGCCTGGCCGAAAGCTCCACACAAGGTGATGTCCAACACCATCGATGTCACCCCTCATGTCAGAGAGCAGGTAAGTATCGATTTTCTTCTTCTAATGTCTGATTTGGGTTATTTTAAAATTTGATATATATTAGTATATATCCACTCCATTATTTTAGTTGTAGTTATTTTTTATACGAACCGTATGAACTCATTTTAGCTTGAGATGTGATTATTCATTACTCTTGTAGCTTAACGACGATTTGTTATAAATCCGGTTGAATCTCATTTTATGATGTTATTTCAGTTCTTCATGATTCTTATATATATTTATTTAAATTACATAAACAGAATATATTTTTATTATTATGAATACTTGAATAGGTCAGAGTAAAAATTCCATTCTTTTAGCCATTTCTCCTGAAAAAGTAACTCAAGTAATAGATTTTACTTAATTAGACTGCTGTCTTTGACTTTTTTCACAAAATGCTTGCTGCTGGTTTTTGTTATTTCAGCCTAATTAGTATTCTCATTTACTTCGTATGTATGTGTGGTTTTGAACACGATGTACACTTTTCAGTTTAAGTATTTACTACTATTTTTTTATATAGATACCTTGATGTATGTATGGTGAATTATTATATATAAAATTTTCTTATCATTTCAATGAATTATAAACCTAATCTGTTATATAAAATCTAAATTATGATAACTTGCAAGTATGGTGTGTATTTGCACAG
This sequence comes from Cuscuta epithymum, assembly GCA_945859915.1. NCBI lineage: Eukaryota > Viridiplantae > Streptophyta > Magnoliopsida > Solanales > Convolvulaceae > Cuscuta > Cuscuta epithymum. Next base: position 5,125,703 of record CAMAPF010000933.1, on the reverse strand, counting down.
AAAATTTATTTTCTTTAATTGGTCTTTGTCTTTGTACATATGATTATATGGTATTTATATATAAATCATAAATTTATATATTAGAAATACTCAATGCATGTCAATGTTTCAGTGAGGGTATATCTATTCATTTTAATGAATTACATGCTTAATTTAATATATGTCATCTTAGTTGTAACAATTAGAACAAAAGTGTCTAAAAAAGGATAAAAGTTACGTTCCAAGTAAGGATATCTGGAAATATGATAGTTGCTAAGTATGGTATATTTTTAATTGTTATTCTGAACATATACATGCCAAGTCATACATATACAGTTATTTTTTTAAGGTATTGTTCATAAATAAAATTTAGGAGCAATATTTTTGAAGCTATATATTCTAGTTTAATAGTTAAAGGCTATTTTTAAACCAAACTATTTGAATTACTATTTTATGCATAATTTAAATATTGACATTCTTAAGTGTGAAAAACAAAGGAATAGAAGCCAACCATTATTAATAAAATTGAGAAAATAATCCGGAGTATAATTTAAGAGAAAATGTATCTAATTGGAAATAATGAATTGAAAATTTACCTGGAGTATTTGGTCTGGAATGGTTTCGCATTACACTTGGACTTAACATTGTCTTGTGCATGTTTAGTTGTAAGACTTTTTCATTTAATCATTTCAGAAATGCTTTTAACATATTGTGTTCATCCAGTTCAATAATTATAGTAAGGAACTTCTTAAAAAGAACTTCCCTACCTTTTCCTTTTTCTAGATCCATACAATTTCATCCGCCGTTTGTAACTGCTAACTATGTGTACCATTTTTAAAGCATCAATCCATTTTAAATCTTAATCTATCCCTTAAAATTTTAAAAATATTCGGAGTAATTCATTACATTGTTTAATGTGTTGTATGCAGCCTATCTTTAATCTCATTTTTTGTATACTTGTGTATTCATTTTTATTTCAGAAAGTTGGCTCCTTTAATCGCTTTTCGTATACATTAGTATGGAGAAAAAGTACACCTGTTAGTTCCAGCGGACCAAAACTGAGTTGCCCATTTATGTAATACAAAGTAGTTAGAAGGGTGATGTGAACTACAATTCATGGGGTTAGAAGGCATCATTCAAACGAATGACAACGGGTATACTTCTTCTTCATTGTTATTATTTCTATTTCTCTGATCCACATTACTTTATATATATGTGTGTGTGTGTGTGTAAATATAGTACTATGTAATTGTTAACTTCTTTTTAGATGACAATTTAATTCAGAGCAAGTCAATACAATAGTCTCATACTCTCATATAATATGAAGTAATTGACTCATTGTAAACAGCAAGTATAAATGATGTACAACCGCACTATTAAGTAGTCATACTTAGGTGAACATTAATAGAAAAAGTACAAAATAAGAGTACCAAGTAGGGGAATGTGAATGCTGTAGACCCTCCATTCATCTTTTCTCCACCTTCACTATCAATGTTTTTTCGTTTCTCTTTGTGATTCCTTTGGATCTGTTTCACACTTTCACCATTCATCTCCACACCTCTTTGCCTTACTAATGTAGTTTGAATGTCCTTGAGAATTAGGCCAATCTGCTCGGAATTGAACCTTCTTTAATCTCTTTTCCCTCATCACAGTAGGACCCCGAGTCCTTCAATTTTATCTAATATGTAAGTGAAAGAAAAGTAGATTAAAGAATACCAGATAAGAACAAATTGAAATATTAATGGTTATTGAGTTGAGAAAGAACACAGGGAATAGAAAGCCGCACGCACATCAATATTTCGCTTTAGGAGTCACAATGAAATTTCTCAAGATGTAAATGTTTCCTTCTTTTATCCGTTCCTTGAATGCGCCAAGCCTTTCCCAGCGAATTGTGGCATGAACTTTGTTGCCCTGTGTAAATCAAAGGCAAGTCAATTTGTTTCAAAATTAAAAACTGTAAAGTGGACTTGAACTCTAAAAATGATCCAGAAATACGTACCTCTTGATCGTGAAACACACTCCAGAGTATTGCTCACATTTTTGTTAGAAAAACTGGGACTGGATAGGCACGCACCAGTCTGACTCTTAGTGCCCAGTTGGTCTTTGAGGTGTTAAGCTCTTGTACCCTGTTGAACATCTTCAACCTTGACTATTTCTCAACCCTCTGCAAATTAGCACCGGAATTAAAATTCATTATTTGCCTAAAAAATATCATAGTAACGTAATATGACAGAAGGTGAGATATATACTGCAAGAATGCCTGCGCTCGAGTTTGATAGTTTGATTCTTCTGTGATGCAGGGTATATAGTGGTGCGATTGGGTGAAACTGCTGCAGTCATGGCAGAGAGGTCGTGCAATGGTGTTTCAATTGTGCGACTACCTGAATTTGAATTATAAAAGCAATAGGGATCGTGGAGAAACTGTTCCCCACATTCTGAATTTGAATTATCAAAGCAATAGGGATCGTGGAGTAACTGTTCCCCACAATTTGATTCGAATAGGAATGATATATTGCCACGTGTTTAGTTCTAAGAAAAGTCAGAACAGTTATAATGATTATTCTGTGATAGAATATAATTGTGACACGTGTTATAATCAATGGTCAGAATTGTTCACCATGTTGCACGATTGTGCTTTTATATATATAAAGATTTGCCTAAATAGGACTAAAAGATATCAATATTGCAAAACTAAGACCATTAGTTTTCCGTTTAAATCGATAGGACTAAAAATAAGGTTGAATCGCAAAATTGCCCTTGATTTACGCGTTCCCTCACTTTCTTCACAACTGCGATTAGTTTGTGTAGCGATGATGGCTGCGATGAATGTAGCCGACGATGATAGCTCTGCTACATGCCCTGCAGGTAAGCTCCCCCACCCCCCCCTCCCCCTTCATCTTCCTCCACCTCCTCTGTTTACTTCTTCTCAAACTCATATAGGAAGTATATGTTTTCTTCTTCCATGTTTTTTTGTTTTTGTTCTTCTTTTGAATGTCTACATTATTTTTCTCATCATTTGAATCTGAGAATGTCATCATAGTTGTTTTATTAAACACTAATTTGAAAGTAATGTCACTGTTATGTCATTACATTTATTTAAGATGACAGTTTTACTTGACATTTTCGGAGTAAATAATGACATTCTCATGACATTTTCATAATAAACATGACAATTTTAATAAACTGAAAGGAGAGACTGCCATGTTTTATAAATTTGTAAATGTCATCTTCATGAAAGTTTCACTTTACATCTTTATTGAAAATTTGAAGCAAAACTTGACATTTTCACAGAGTAATAATGACATTCTCATAAAAAAACATGACATTTTTAATAAAGTGAAATAAGAAGAAGCGACTGACATGTCTTATACATTTGTAAATGTCATGTTCATGACAATTTGATATCAAACATAACATTTTTTAAAAATAAAAGAAGAAGAAGAAGAAGAAGAAGAAGAAGAAGTGGGAAAAGAAATAGCAGGAAGCTAAGAGTAATACCTGAAACTCTAAATTAAAGTTGGCATCACCATCATTTTAATTTAGAAGATGAATCTTCTCAACGGAAGAGGAAAGGGAGAAGATGGGGGGATGCAGAGGTGTTTCCAATTCAATTAGAAATGTGAGAAGAGATAGGTCGGTGAAATCTCCGATAAAGAAAACTGAGATGGAGGTACAGAGAGATTAGAAGATGAGCAAAGGAAGTAATTGGGAGTTTTGAACATCCCTGGAGAAGAAATGTCGAAGGCGGCGATGAGGTCATGAGGACCCGCTTAATGTTGGAGGTGGAGATGAGGAATAAGAGAAGGATTGAGCGACAGGGACTTTTCGGACATTGCAGAAAGTGTAAAAAAATGGAAGAGGAACGTATGAGTCCTATAATGAGAATAAAACATGACAAGTCCTATTTTGACTTTTCTTCTATGTTTTGATCCTATTTAGGATAATTTCTTAACTTTAAAGTAACATTATAAATTTTAAAGTGGTGTCAGATAATTTGACAGATTTTAAATGTCAATCATGTAGTCCGGTCCAGAAACGTATGGAAAATCACACAGTGATTCTTAAATACGGAGTAGATCTTTTGATAGTCACCCTCTAATCTTTAGCGAATAAATTCCACTTTTGATCCTACGAGTTTTAGGTCAATTCCACATTTAGTCCACATCTTTCACTTTGTCCACTTTTGGTACATGCCTATTATGTTTTCGCCCATATATGGTCCTTCCGGCATTGTTTCCGATGGTTAAAATCGCCGGAAAAGGACCACAAACGGTTAAAAAACATTAGTCAAGTACCAAAAATGGATAAAATGAAAGACGTTGACTAAAGGTGGAATTGACACAAAACTCGTAGAACCAAAAGTGGAATTAATTCAATCTTTAGCTAATTGTCTGGTGAAGTACGAAATGACGCCACCTTAGTTTATCTAAACCTGCAGGGACTCATTTTCGTCATCCATAGTTGGCTTTGTCCGGCGTAGTAAAGAAAGGTTTAGCTTTTGCTCTTTAAAATACTGTAACATTGATCCAAATTTGACCAGTATGGAATTCCAACTATCAAAAGTTTTCAACTTTGGGTTTTGGTTATTTGAATCATCAAATAAGTTTATAAGCATCTTTGCTTAGTGCTAATGTGATATTCTCTTTTTCAATTTTCACTAATTCAGTTTGGGACTTTGGCCATAAATTCAAATGTTAGGGGTGGCCAGTGGCTACAGAGAAGCAAACCGAATTAAAAAACAATGTTATCTTTAATTAACTGATGTATTGTTTCCCCCGATTTTGTCATATTTACGGATAAATGACCGATATAAATGACTCTTCGTATTATCATTATGTTTTAGAAATGACACAATTTTCAGGCTGAGGGGCTACGGAAATTAACACAAACCTAAAAAAAGACTTCGAATTACGGGTAAAGATTGAAAGATAAAAAGGAATTAGGGAGAAGCCATCCTTTTATGACACTTGACCTATAAGTTTCTCTCTTTAATAGCCACACCTGTCCTTTTAGCTCTTTTTTAGTTCAGTTCTCTCTTGAGTTCTTATTTTGACCTGGTTTATTATTTTGCCGAGAGTTATGTCCACTTCAGGTCATTGAAATTTGTTCTTCTTCTATAAACATCTAGAGACTCTTTGTTCCTCGTTAGAATAATTGATCGACTGACCATTTTTAATTATTTAAGGCTAGCAAGACGGGTCCAACCTAGTTCTTGTGAAGCCTCAACTACTTACCCTCTTCCTCAACCACCGCCTCGCTCTTAGAGGAAGTTAGCATTCAACTTATCTCCTTTTGGGTAGCTGATCAAATCCTGGTCAAAACAGTTTTCTATTTCCCGTTGGCTGGTGAAACATGATATTTTATTTGTAATTTTTCAATTTTTCTATGAAGTAACAAAAAGAGTAGCACGACTATTAGATACTTAGACTAAACTACAATATTGTGGGGTTAACGATCTGGAAAGATTCGTGGGATTATTTGCATTCTATGTCTCATCCCGTTGTAGTCTTACATTTTCATTAACATGTTTCTTTGTTATCATTTAATGAATATATACGATAGTATTAATTATTGGTTTTAAAAAATAATTCAAATAGACTTATAAATACACACATTTCATTAATGAAAGATATATAATTCAAGTGCGATACAACTAACAAGGTGGCAAAGGTGCTCCATGAGGCCAACAACGTACACTTTTGTGGGTCTCTCCATCTCCAACACCAGCCTATATATGTTTACTCCCGAAGTCCCAACACTTGTATTCCCCATTCAAATTAAAATTCACACATCTCCTTTAAAATTCCCATCCCCACTTCTGTTTATTTCTCCTATGTCATTATATTACTTCTAAGTGTTGACTACTCCTTTCAAATGTTCAGTTCAACCATTTAAACTCCTCTTGTTTTCACATCATGCAGTATTTTTGTCATTGTTAACTAAATTCACTTATCAATATTGAAAATGTTGCACACCAACGAAGAGAATATTGTTCACGGCAATTCATCGCCTAATGCCCTAAAAGTCCAACAACTTGATCCTTCCATAACAAGTTCCAAAAGCAATGTTAGTCCTTGTTCTAATAGTGATATCCCAAACCAACACCTTTCGAGTCCATCTCATCTTTCAGTTCTTCAAACATCTTCGTACACAGTTATCCTCAAGGTATTTATATAGTTACATCTCGATTCATCGATCTTTTCTAATGCTCATTGATTAAATCATCTTAGTATCATAATAATGAATCTATAGTGATCATATAAATTTTGTGTTACTCTGAAGTCTTAAGATATTAGAACCATTTTAGAAAAAATATAATGATGTTTTCTTTTGGACTGCTTTTAGTCCCAGACCAGACCAAATCAGACTTATACGGAGTTACGGACCACACCAGACTAGATTTAAACATACAAGACCAAATCAGACTTCGATAGTTATAAAATACACAAAGACCATACATTTACCTGACCAAATCAGTTCAGACCAGACCAAATCAGACGTCAATAGATCAGACCTGACCTGACCAACTAATTTTAGTCCAAAGGAAAACATTCTAAATACAATTAAGTCTCAATAACAAGTTACCAAAATGATTTGTTTAACCAACCAAATTATGAGTAACAATTAGGGGTGGGCAAAATGGTTTGGTTTGACCAAACCGAACCGAACCGAACCGAAAATTGGTGGTTTGGATTGGTTTGGTTTTACTTAAATAAACTGTTTGGTAGCATTTTGCTCAAACCGAATGGTTTGGTTTGGTTTGGTTTAAAACCGAAAAACCGCAAACCGAACCGAACACCGAACAACTTGTCTTATATATAAATACTTTATGTTTTTTTCACTCTTCATCTTTAGGATATAAATAAATAATTTAGACATGAAAAATACAAATTTAGCATATATCATTCTAACTTTTACACATTTTATACATTAATTATGACAAAGTTACCTAATACGACATATTTATATCTGTTATGTTTGTACTCTACCTATATGAAAAGATATTCGGCGATAACCTTAGCAAATTGCATTTATATATTTTACATGATTCATTTGAATAAAAGTGTGAATATTACAACATTTAATTTGGATCACTAACTCATTTAGTTTTCTTTGAATATTTTATGTGATATTATAAATGCATGCTAATCAACTATGCAGTATAAATTTATTTATTGTTGGAAATGAATCTTTTTTTAATGATTGAGAAGATGTTATTAGAAGTTTTAATTTATACGTAGTAATATTTTAATATTTCTTTTTCTATATTTTATTTCTTTTTACATTTTATTTAAAGAGTAAATAAAAGAAGATGATATGGACAACTAGCTACTTTCATTTTGTAATTGTAGAATATAGAACTTGATCAAATAAATTAATAAACATAAGAAACCGAACTAAATTGAACCTAACAATTTTTACTTTGGTAAACCAAACCGAACCGAACCGAAACCAAACCGAAACACAAATAGTTTTAGTTTGCTACACATTCTCCCAAACCGAAGAAACCGAAACCAAACCGAAACCGAAGAAAACCGAACCGTAAACCGAACTGCCCACCCCTGAGTAACATAGTGCAATTCTAAAGAAGCACCTTAACTTTTCATCTTGCAGTTTGAGGACGTGGCATACTCTATCAAGACAGAAAGCAATGTGGGGAGTTGTTTCTCTTCGCCGTCTAAACGGAACAAAACTCGAGTCCTGCTCAACGGCGTCAGCGGGACCGTTAACCCCGGCGAGCTGCTGGCAATGCTTGGCCCGTCCGGAAGCGGAAAGACGACTCTACTAACGGCACTGGCCGGAAGGTTACCGGGGAAAATCTCCGGCACCGTGAGTTACAACGGCCAGCCGCTTTCGAGCTCAATGAAACGGAAGATAGGGTTCGTTAGCCAAGACGACGTTTTGTACCCTCACTTAACGGTCAAAGAGACGTTGACTTACGCTGCTCTGTTACGGCTACCGAAAAAGCTTTCAAAAGCAGAGAAAACAGAGCAAGCTGAGCTGGTGATCAGGGAGCTCGGCTTAACGAGGTGCCGGAACAGTATGATCGGCGGCGCTTTGTTCCGGGGGATTTCCGGCGGAGAGAGGAAAAGGGTCAGCATTGGGCAAGAAATGCTGGTGAACCCGAGCTTGTTACTTCTCGATGAGCCGACTTCGGGGCTCGACTCGACCACGGCTCAGAGGATCGTTGCGACATTGCGGTGGCTGGCTCGGGGCGGCCGGACCGTCGTCACGACGATCCACCAGCCGTCGAGCCGGTTGTTCAGGATGTTTGATAAGGTACTGGTTTTGTCCGATGGTTGCCCCATTTATAGTGGGAGGGGAAGCTCTGTGATGGAGTATTTTGGGGCCATGGGATTTGTTCCTGCATTTAGCTTCATGAATCCTGCTGATTTTCTGCTTGATCTTGCCAATGGTATGCCACTATGACACTCTAAATTTAGTTTGACTTTTGAGATATTCATGTAAACCTCATTGAATCTTTTTGATTTATGTGTATCAGTGTATACAAATTAAGAGAAATGATCAAAAGAAGAGAAATGATCAAACGCATTCGAAACTAAATAAGAGAAAGAAATAGAAACTTGAGGGAGTGCAAAAAATTAAAAAAAAAATGCTTCACCTTTTGGCTTATGAGTATCATAATCTGAGTAAAAATAATCCAAGTATGGATTATAAATATAGACATCTTCGGTAGGGATTATTATTGTAGAACTGCTAAAAGTATGGATTATTGGTATGAATTTCGCCAATTAAAAAAGTTGAAATCAATGAAACTTTTGTTTAAATTAAACACATAAAAGCTAAAAACAGGAAACACATAGATATGTGTTTTAAACTACTTTTAACTTTTTCTATTATACAAAAAACACTTATTTTATAACACTACAACTTTTAGTTTTTCATAAACATTTTTGTTTTCAAAAACACTACTCCGTATTAACTTTTAATACTACCTCCGTTCTCTTTTAGTTGCAACATTGGACTTTTTGCACGATTCACATATTCTATTTTGACTATATTTTATTTATTAATGTATTATAAATTAAATTTTTAAAAAATATCATTAAATTCTTCTCATTCTAAATTTTCAAAATATGATTTTTTTTTAATTTTTTTTAACTAATAAGAAATGAAAGATATTAATGGTCAAACTTATGCATTGACAAACGTGAAAAGTGAACTGTTGCAATTAAAAAAGAACGGAGTAAGTATTAAGCACATTCTCCAAAATTACTTTAAAAATCACTTTTTTTAAAGTACGATGCAATCACAAACCCTCATACATGTCATATGCTGCTAGGAAACACAAGTTTTAGTCATTTAAGTGGTCATTTTCTTTTTGTTTATTACTCTCTACAAATATTTATACTTCTTTTATGTAAGTTTTCCTTTTTTAATACTCCCTCCGTCCCTGAATGTTCTTCCGATTGCGGATTACGAAGGTTGACCGACGATAAAGTTAAATGATCCCTGTAAAAACTCGGATTATTTTTAGTAAATAAAATTTACATATTCAGAAACTACATTAAACCCGCTACAAAGCCTGCACAAAAAAAATCAATTTTCATAAAGTTTTGATACAAAAAGTAAGAGTTTAAGAGTGATTTAAGTTGACTCTCGAAAAGCGAAATGGAAGTAAATTTAGGGACAGAGGGAGTAATTAGTACTAATACTCAATGATTGTATTAATGATGAAAGTCGTGTGTTGTCAACGAAGTGAGATTATGGGTTGGTTTGCAATCACTTTTAAAAAAGCACTTCTCAGCTTTTGGCTTTAAAAAAGCACTTATTTTCCCAAACACTACAACTTTTATTTTTCTCGGCTTCCGCGTCAAAAGTGCTTTTACTTTTTCTATTACACAAAAAGCACTTATTTTACCAAACACTACCCACTTTTACTTTTCAAAATCACTTTTTTCTCAAACACAATCAACTTTTATTTAATCACTTCTCCCCATTTCATTAAAAAAAGCACTTTTTTAAAAGCAGAAGCTGTTGCAAACAGACCCATAGCTGTTGCAAACAGACCCATGGGGTCTGTATATATACTCCCGTTACTCCGTCCTTAATTTGATCTTTAAAACTAGGAGCGGATCTATATTACTCCGTATGAATGATGATGAGTTGAAGTCCAATAATGCAATATATTTATTAAAAAATTCAGTGTAATTTTTTTATTTTCTTCTTTGAGACATCATAGCCAGGGGCGGAGCTAGGGGGTTAGGGTGGTCAGCTAACCCCGATGAAAGTTTGAGAGTATAGAGATCTAAAATATCTTCGATTTGATATATTATGGCCCCGTAATTCATTACGAATAAAAATTTATGATTTCTGGAAAATCAACACCATCTAAACTTAAAATCAGCAAAATTTGATGCATACTATAGATAATTTTCCCAAATTTTAAAAATATACTCCCTCCGTCCCGAAAACAACCTCTCGGTTTGACTTTCACACACTTTTAGAAAATAAATTTGACTTTACTGTAGAGTGCACTGTTTTGCACTGTTTAAACACTGTTTGACACTGTTTATCACTTTTTTTATGTAGATAATTTGCCAAATAAGAAAAGTATTGAAGTGTGAAGTTAATTTTGGGACATCCATTTAAGAAAAGTGGGAAGTTGTTTTTGGGACGGAGGGAGTAGTATAATTCACTCAATACTTACGTGACACGACTCAAAAATAGAGCAACGACAATTCATCATATTGCTACGAGTGCCTATTTATCTAAACCACATATGAAATATCAACTCGAACACTGTTTAAAAACGATCCACCATTTTCATTCTTTTTAAATGCTGACTTTCAACCCCTCTGAGCCATTTTTCTGGCTCGATCATAGCCGTTGCTTTAAACCTATTACAACAATATATGTTCAATCGTGGCTAACCCGAATTCCTAACTACGACCATATTATTGATCAAAGATATACTTTTCTGCATTTTCTTATGGTGTACACAGTTTCATTTTTATATTCTTTTAGGGTAAAAAGATTATTTAGTCATAACAACTAGAGAACAAAGTCGCAATATAATCCAAACCTAAATTATACGTAGTATTTTGACTATTTTCTTAAGTTTTAGATCTTTGAAATCTTTCAAGCATTCCTGTCTTCTTGAGACTATGACGGGGGGCAGGAAAATCTTTCACAAATTAAACTCTTGTTTTAACATATAGAGGTCGTTTGGCAACACTGTTTTTCGGCTTATCAGGCTTATCAGCCAACTTTTTCACCAAATACGTAATTTTTGTTTTCGCGCGCTGGATTGTGTAATAAGCTGAAAAAGTAAGGTTGGAGTTACTTTTCTGGCTGTATTGATTGAAGTTACCGTAGATGACCATTTTAGCTATTTTTACATATAATTTTTTCTTTATATTATTAATAAAATATATTTTAAAAATAATTTTTTCTTAAATCAGCAGAATCAGCCAATGCAGTCACTTTAGTCAGAACTTCATATATTTCAGCAAAATCAGTCAAATCAGCCGATTTTCGTACTACCAAATGGGATCATAGAATAGAACTTACAAGTTTTAATTACTACGTAAGTTATAGTTCACGGTTGACCGGTTGTGACATACGTAGTATCACATATGCATGGCAATGTTTTGTCAACAAAAGGGAGTACGAAGTACTACGTATAATTGTATAAATGACATTTAATTTTAGATTTGGACTCTAGGTTTCTATTAGAATGTTTTCTTTTAGACTGTTTTCAATCCAAGACCAAACTAGATCAGACCAGACCAGACTTCCATAGTTATAAAATACACAGAGACCAGACATTTACCAGACCGGACCAGACCAGATCAGACCAACAAATTTCAGTCCAAAAGAAAACATCCTAATGCATAGGAAAATCAAGAAAAATAAGCAGATCCAGAAAAGTTCTCATGATCTTGATTCTGTTTGATATCAGAAAATAATTGGGAAAAGGTACATATATACCCCTATAGTATAGGTGCAGGAACAAATATACCCTTGTTCTATTTTTCGAAACAAATATACCCCTAAACTTTGAAAAAAGTGCAAAAATATCCCTCATGTTCTTATAAAGGAGCAAATTAATCCTTATTGACTTAAAATTAATAAAATAAATATCAAAAAACACCAAAAAATTAAAAATTCGAAATTAAAATATAAAAATAAAAAATAAAAAATGTAATTGTGTCCAATTCTCCCTTTTTGTTTTTTTGTATCACAATTAGATATTTTTAGTATATAAATTCACTATTTTGTAATTTTTGGGCTATTTATCATCATACAAAATATGTTATTTTATAGTGCAAAAAATGCAAAAATAATTTTATTACATTGCAATACATATGTTAGCACATTTTCGATAGAATCTTAAATATATAGTAAAATTTTGAAATAATATTTTATACTAAAAATATTAAATTTTTAAATTTTGTTTATATTTTAATTTCGAATTTTTAATTTTTTGGTGTTTTGGAAATTTATTTTATTACTTTAAAGTTAATAAGGGATATTTTTACACCTTTTTCAAAGTCCAAGGGTATATTTGTTCTGAAAAATAGAACAGGGGTATATTTGTTCTTGCACCTATACTATAGGAGTATATATGTACCTTTTCCCAAAATAATTTGTCAACTCTTGTAACAAAGAACTCTATGTTTCTCTAAGAATTCATTTTTTTTATGTTTTTTTTGTGCATCGATTTAAGGTAAATATTGGAAATAGGAAACAAATATTACTATAGTTTTTTGAAATACTACAAAGTGATCAATTTTATTCTTTTCCAAATATATGACTAACTTTTGTTTAATTGATCCGATTTCTTTCTATTGTAACTTGTATCCAATCTCTGCCCGAGCCCCCCCCAACACCTGCCTAGTCACCGGAAAATTTTCCGATAGTAACAATGGCATGTTTGACGACGGAAGTGCCCAGTCACCAGAAAATTTTCCGACAGTAACAATAGCATGTTTCACGACGGAAGTGACATTCGTTAGTAACATGTAAATCTGAAAGTGACATACGTTAATATCCTAAAATCTGGCAATGACATCTTACATTTTAAACATATTATCTCATTAATTTTAAAAGTATTAATTAACTTTTTTAGAAAATGACTTCAATTTATTCATATTTAAGGGGAAAACCCGTAAATTTTCATGTCATGCCCCTAAACCCGTGTTTTTCACAAGAAAACTATTTCTACGGGAATAAAATTCTGTAGCAATGTATTTTGAACTGGTCTACATTATTGAACAAATTAAGCAAGGGGCAGAAATTTGATCCAAATATAGTCACTTTAGCAATATAGTGATTTGAAATTTTGCATGAGTGGGAGTGTGGGACTAGGAGACATTCAGGACTTTTGAGCTTGCTTTTTAGCTCTTTGTTTGATGTGATTTTGAGTGCCAATGATAACATCAATGAATAATAGGAATTGAAAAAAAAAAAACTGAGGTCCAAGTATATTAGATCAGCACGGGCCGGACAACTAAATTAAACTTAAATCACATTTGTAGAGGTCTTATCCATTTTTACATAGTAACGTCTGATCAGTCCATGGTCCTATTTGGACAATGTTATTGAACTATAATCTGCTATAAGCCTATAAACTATTCAAATACGTACTACTTCCAAATTGTTTTATAACACAGGTTTTAGGTCCCATGCATTTACCTCAACCTTTTTGTGAAACACATGGTCCTATTTAGATTTCAAACTTACGTATGCATTTGGAGTTGATTTCCCTTTTTGCATAGTCATCATGCATTGTGAACTCACCAGACAATAAAAATGACACGTCTTGCCAAGTTGGTCATCGACGACGTTACAACTTTTGGTAGTGGAACCGAGATGATCTATGGTGGGGAGGCAATTTTAATTTTTTTGTTTACTTAAATAGTATCTCGACCTCAAAATTCATTATTATTTCAAAATAAAATAATTCCAAATATACAATCAAAATAAAATGAAAAAAACTGTAATAATTTTAGTGAAATTAGGTTAATCAATTCAAATTGACGAAAATTTGACTAAAGCGATTAAATTCACTGAATTTACTGATCGAATAATAAATAACTTATTTAGAATATGTATTATTAATAAAACCAAGAAAAATTATGTAAAAGATAGTCAAAGTATTCCCCTTCAGCTAGTTTTTGAAGTCCTACATTGATAAATTATGAAAAGAATAAAGTGATTATTACACAATTTAGTCAATTAGTGAGAAACGTAACTATGACCTTGTTTATTTTAATTATTACATAATTGAGCACATGAAAATCAAATGTTACGTGTTTAATAAAAAATAGTTATCAAAGAATTAAGAAATTTCAATATAGTTTCCAAAGTGTCTGGCGCTAAAAAAACAACTTCAAAAAAGACCCAAAAACAAAAAAAAAAGTGTGGAAAACAAATTTAATGGAAGGATCTATGATTTTCAACTTAAGTAAGAAAAAAAAAAGATGAATAGACATAGTTAGTTTTCATTAACAATTAAAGTATGAAGATGTTATACATGATGAATACATGGAAGATGTCATATAATTTCAGTTTTGGTCCTACTAATTTTATGTCAATTCCACTTTTAGTTTCCGTCTTGCACTTTGTCCATTTTTGGTACATGCCTAATGTTTTTTGACCATTTGTGGTCCTTTCTCACGCGATTTTAATCACCGGAAGGACTATATATGAATGAAAACACAATAGTCATGTATCAAAACTGGACAAAGTAAAAGACATGGACTAAATGTGGAATTGACATAAGGGAAAGTTCCTGAAATAGGACTAAAACGGTTTGAAATTTTCAAAATAAGATTGTCATGTTATTTATTCCCAAAATAGAAGTAATATAATTACTGTCGAGTTTGTAAAATACTGTCATGTTTGAAGTCTGGTACTGCCAAAACATGACAGTAATTAGTCCTATTTTGGAATTTTCAAACATTTTGTCCTATTTCGGATAATATTCTCTTGACATAAAACTCGTAAGACCAAAAGTGGAATTGATTCAAATATATTTCATTCCGTAATTTCTTCCATGGTAATGAAACGCATATATTGTACAGGTATAGCTCCTGAAACAAGACAGGATGAAGAACATGAGGTTGGAAGATCAGACAGTGGTGGCCATCAAAATTCAATAAAAAAATTCTTGATTTCCTCCTACTCCAAGAGTTTCAATGCCAGCAAAGAGGATATGGACAATAGTCTCTATGACTCAACTAGGCCGAGAAGCAATTTGCCATCAAGAAGTATTTCAATATCTCTGCTTCATTTTGATATAATATTAATAAATTATTCATACTTCATCCATCATAATGAGGTGTTACCGTGTTACTTCACATACTCACTTCAAACTTGAGAGCAAATTGCTCATATTTCACCAATCATAAGAAGAAGTAGCCTTTCATATCATTTATACATGAGAAATTTCCGTTAAACGCTGCGATCATAGACAAATTATAAAGGGAAAAGGTGCAAATAGGCCATGTACTAACAAAAAAAGGTCAAACGCAGTTAGAATCGCAGTTATCTTCAAGAATTCATTTGAATGCTTTCCCGATTGAAGTTTTAACTGAAATTTGGTATGAGTAAACTAGACTTGATGAATAAGATGCTCAAAAAATTTCATCAAAAAATTCCACCGGGAACCACCCCAAATGGCGATGACCGGACAGAGCCTCCTAAATAAGGGCTTATTTGACCTTTTTTGGTTAGTACATGGGCCTATTTGCACCTTTTCCCAATTATAAATGACATAAATAAGATTATCATTGTTTTCTTCTTAAAATATGACTCATACACTCCTAATTGTTTAAGTTTTATATTTTTAATATGATCAAATAAGTCATTTATCAAACATCTAAGCTAGCTATTTTAAAAACTCATTTATCAAACATCAAAACTAGCTCACTGACACACTCAAATAACCAAAGTTAATAAAAAATGGGTGATAGGATCGACTATATACCAAACACCCCATGTACGAAAAAAAAAAGGATGACACGATGGGAGGATGTAAATTGGACTATAATCACAATCTGACAGCTAGATAGAGAGTGGGGCTCTGTCCCCGGTACTTGCAGAAGCCCTATGCATTTTTCAGCATAGTAACCCCTCATCGCAGTTGCCGGGATTCGAACCCGAGACTTAACCCTTGTGGCACTCCCTCGCTACCAGTTGAGCTACGCCCACCGGTCCAAACACCCCATGTACGATACTTCAGTAATTATATTACCTAGGCAATGTGAGATTGCAGAAACGTAAGATAGTGATAGATTGAGATAGTAAAATTGCAAGATTAGACTTTTTAAGATAATTAATAATGACTCAAAAAAAGATACTACTAAATAATTATGAATACATAATTTAAAGATTGTAGAGTACATTACCTAAGTAGTCACACGTACTACCCCAATGGATATATCTACTAATCTTAAACCTTGAACCAAACAATAGAATCATAATTCCTTTAATTCCTCTTCTAATCTTATTAATCAACCCAGAGGAATGTGAACAAAACACCCCTAAAACTTGAGTTTCATCTAAAAAATGTGGGATAGCTTTAGAGGTCTTGGACTTTTTAAAAAGTTCAGTCATTGGAATAACAATCAATGAAGATCGAGTTTATTGTCTTCTTAGGTAACGAGGAACAATGGACTACAAGTTGGTGGATGCAGTTCACGGTTTTGTTGAGCAGAGGACTAAAAGAAAGAAGACATGAATCTTATTCCTTTCTAAGGATTTTCCAAGTCATGGCTGTCTCTATCCTGGCTGGGCTTTTGTGGTGGCATTCTGACACTAACCACATTCAAGATCAGGTTTTGAATTAATCTAAATACCAATAATTATATTTAAACCCTTCTTTAATGTTGACCCATCGCCATGCATTTATTAAGAACTCTTTGCACCTACGGATATAGAACAAGGGCCACTTCCAGCTAGATTTCTGCCCCCCATACAATAGGAATTTAACTAACACTGATGATACCCGTTAAATCAGGATGGATATGATTGCCAGTTCCAAATCCGATTTCATTCTTATCCATATTTAGCTCTTATTTTCTTAATGAGAAATTTGAAATTCTAGTCTACCAACTTTCGTCTGTGATTGTAATTAGTTGTGTAACTTTATTCGTTTACAAATTTGGTCCTATAATTAATAAATCTTTTCATTCTTATGGACTTTCTACTAGAAAGTGTAATAAAGTTACGGGACTAATAATCAAAACAACTAAAAGTTACGGGACTAAAGTTGCAAATTTGTCTAACGACAAATTCCACAAAAGAGCACACAAATCAATGTGAGTGACGTGGGAGCAAATGCCTGCCCTCAAACAATACATAGAGGGTACATGTTTGGAATTGATTTTGCCTCTTTTTTTTAAAGTAGAAGTAGAATCAGAATCAATTTTTCAAAAGTCGGTCTCCTCAAACTTCTAAAAAGTTGCTTTCACGAGCAATTTGGAGCAATAAAGTACTTCTTCATTTTTATACAAACACTTCAATATTTGCTTCTATTCCTTGAATGAGCAGAATCAGTTTTAAGAAGCAGATCCAAACATCTCATAGTTGTGAATGAACCGTATGCAGGCTATTGAAATGAATTTCTTGTGTGTGAACTAATTTGACATACAATGATTAATTATCCACCTCAAAATGTGCACAAAAAGTTCAAGTCAAACGTTTATATGTATGTATTATGTAGTATTATGAACGAATTTGTGATTCGGTTTATTTCTCTCTATCTTCTCTGCACAAGTCTCAACCACACAGTTTTTACTTTTCTAATTTCACACCTAATACAAAGTAGACATAGTTGAGTGATACGGAGGTAATACAGTAATGCTATGTTTATACTTTTTATTTTCTTTACATAAACCTTTTGATTCTACCATACCTTTCCTACTTAAACGTTGTAACTTCTTAAAGAACCAATCTTGACAGGTAGGGTTGCTGTTCTTTTTTTCCATCTTTTGGGGGTTCTTCCCTATGTTCAACGCCATATTTGCATTCCCACAAGAACGGCCAATGCTAACAAGAGAACGCTCCTCAGGAATGTACCGCCTCTCCTCCTACTACTTCGCCCGAACCGCGGGCGATCTACCAATGGAACTCATCCTTCCAACCATCTTTGTGACCATAGCCTATTGGATGGGAGGCCTAAAGCCTTCTCTAATCACATTCTCAGCAACTCTCTGTATCATTCTTTTCAGTGTGTTAGTTTCTCAAAGCCTAGGGCTGACACTTGGCGCGATCCTAATGGACGTCAAGAAGGCTGCCACTCTTTCTTCAGTGATCATGCTGGTGTTCTTGTTAGTTGGTGGGTACTACATTCAGAACATGCCTCCATTCATCATGTGGATGAAGTATGTCTCTTTTAGTCATTACACTTACAAACTTTTGGTTGGAGTTCAGTACACAGCCAATGAGTTTTATGAGTGTGGAGTTGGGAAGAAATGCAGGGTTAGAGATTTTGAAGGGATTAAGTGCCTTGGCATTGAAAACTTGATGATGGATGTGGCTGCTTTGGGTGCCATGTTGGTTGGGTATAGGGTCTTGGGTTATGTGGCCTTGAGGATTAGATGAAGTTCAATTCCTCATCTGTGTTATAATAATGTTATCAAGTTACCAAGTCAGATATTATTAGGTAGTAAAATAATATTGCATCTACTAGTGTATTATAACCGATGACCAATGTATTATGTGATGAGAAATGTATTTTATTGATAATAATTCAGGGTACGTACATTTTTATAAATATAATTAGAATGAAGAGTTTCAATGGGACTGTATAACAATGGAGATTATGAATAAAAAAATTAAAGATGTGGACAAGATTACAATGATAGTATCACTTAATTAAACGCAATAAGGAATGGGTCAATGCTTATCATAGAAATAGTTATCTCAAATATGATTAAGGGTCTTAAATTAAGGCTATGTTTGTTGACATTTTAGCTTATTCTAAGCTGAAATTTGATAAATCTAGACAGATTTTTCATATGTAGCGAGTCTTGTTTGAATGAAAATTTGGAGAAATGAATAAAAGGTCAATCAACTAATCTAAAATACTACTAATTTCAATGATTCACTTCAGCTATTTAATTATCGTAAGCTCATCTAATTATATCCTTCTATTCTACACAAATTATCTTTTTTATATTAAAATATACTTTCTCCATCCCAAAATTAAGTTCTTAGTTTGATCAATTTTTGGTTTGATTCTGTTCAATTCGGTTAAACGAAACCATTTTGTCCTTTTAAACCAATGTTGAGTAAAGCATAGCGAGATGGAGCAACTCTTCAATGTAGTTTCACTTTGAGTGTTCGAAACCTGAATTAAAGCTTTAAACTAGATTAACTCACATTGGATAAATCATAAATGTAATAATGATATTTTGGCGAAATTCATAAGAACACCCTCTACATTTAGGGATTCTACAATAATAATTCAATTCGTACTGATAGTGTTCATAAAATAACCCGAACTAGCAATAGCGTCTACAAGATAATATTGGGGTGAGTTCAAACTAATGTATTTTTACTACTCCCAACCCCTACTCCTATCACTACAAAAAAATAGGGCCGTAGTCACGGACTTAGTCACGGACCGTAGTGTTAAAAATCCATGACTAACCTCTTGACTCACGGATTTGGTCCGTGACTAAATTGGCGTGACTAAGTATAGTCACAAACTTTTATCTGTGACTACGTTTAGTCACGGATTAGTCACGGCCAGGATCCGTGACTAGTTTGTGACCCGAATTGCTACTCCAGTGCGTTTGTCACGGACATATCCGTGACTACATTTTATTTATTTTTTTAAAAATTTTACATTAGTCACGGACAAGTCCGTGACTGTCCGTGACTAACGTTTGTAATTTTTTTTTAAAATCGGCCGTATTAGTCACGGGACTTTATCCGTGACTAACATTTGCAATTTTTAAAATTTGATTTTTTTTTTAAAAACCGCCAATTTTCAAATTTTCAAATTTTCGTTTCGAATTTTCAAATTTTTCAATTCCGTGACTAATATTTAAATTTTTTTAAAAAAATTATTTTTAAAAGAATTTAAAAATATTATTTGAAAAAGTCGGACAAAACATTTGTCACGGACGTAGATCCGTGACTAGACTTTCTGTTTTTTTTAAATTAATGTTCTTTATAAAAATAATTTAATTTAAAATTATATTTTAAATTAGTTTTAAAAAAATTGTTGTAGAATTATAACAATTAAATAGAAAAGAAATTTATACACTTTTAATCTATCAACTGGAATAAAAGTAATAAACCGACTAAAATAAGAATTTAAATAATCAATTTAAATTAAAAATGTATCATTACATCCTTCGTCCGTTATGATAATATTCAGATTCATCATAATTTAAATAATCGTCTTCGGTCTCGTGCTCTTCGTGTCGGTTGCCTCCTCGGTTCCTCCGCCTTGGCCCCCGCTTTGGCCTCCGCGGCTGCCTTCGCGGCTGCCTCTGCCTTGGCTGCCTCCAGGTGTCTGAAACAGGTTAAAAGGCACATCCTGAAAAGATCCTAATGAAGGCAACCCGGACCCGGAGTTGGAACGGAAATAACCGCCCATCTGTGAAACTTGAGAAGTCTACTCAGGGTGCAATATATACGGCTGAGGCTGAGGCTGAGGCTGAGAGTCTGAGACCGAAATCCGGCGCTGAGGATCCGTTCCATCGCTTCCAGCCGAGCTCTTGTTTCTTCCTCCTTTTTCCGTTGCTCCTGCAATGCTCGCTGCATTTGGGCAATACGTGGATCCTCTCCCCGCCTAGAGCGAGAAGATGAAGCTCCACTACGGTTGTACAAGATTTGTTGCCCCTCGGCCCCCAAGCATGGAACCTGACCCTTGTACACCCCAGCTGCCTCGAGGATTGCATCATCATCCGCATCAGAATCGAGCTCATCTGATTCGGACAAACCTATTTGGAATGTTATTAAATTACAGAAGTGATGTTACTTACTTCGATTTCAGCGATGCAGGGTGGCAGCTCGGCTTCCGAATCATCGTCGGCCTTCGTCCAACAGTGCTTGACCAACTTCAGGATCCCGACCCTCTTTTAAACAGGCCCCGCTTACATAGTTTGAAAAAGGCTTAAAATCAATAAATAATTGTAAAAATGTGAGGGTTGTAATGGTGCAAAGTTTTTTTGAATAAGAACTTACTAGAGCTTCTTTATGTTTACTCTGAGGTTTGCGGCCCCCGTGCCATTGTGTCTCCAAGGCTTTCTCGGACATCCGGTTTTTCTTACCGGATTTGCTTCTTAGCAAGAAATTTGGATCTGAAGCCCAGTGGCGACAAAGGTTGGCCCACACATCATCCGAACACCATCTAGGCTGCACCCCTCTCAATCGGGCACGCCTAAAAGTGGGACGAAGCCAGCTAGAAATCCTTTTATTGTACGCTCTAAGAATAGCAGGGCCTTGTGCTTCGGCCCATCGAAATTTGCCCTTTATTAAAAAAAATTTAAATTAATTTATCATTTATCAAATTTTAAGTTACTACAATTACGCACTGATTTATTTTACCTTGAACAGCTTCCACCAAAATTCACGGACCTTCGGGTCAGCGTCCATGTAGCAAGCCCAATTCCCAAGAAAATGGCCTCCAACTATGGTTTTGATTTGCTCCAACACATCCTTTTCGCTTTAAAAATTAATAATATTTATTAATAGAAGTTTTGATTACATTTTTTCACTTTAGAAAAAATTATTTGACATTAGAAAAAGTTGATAGCTACTTACTCTTCAACCATTTCGGGTGTCACCCAAACGGCATCTTCGTTGTTGCGCTCTTCATCAGTTAAGGGGGCATAGTTCGGACGGGTACGGGAGGTGGATTGTTCATTACTCATCTAAAATTCATTAATTTATATTTTTAAATGTTAGTGTGATTATAATAGAAGATCAATTTTTTTAGAAGTTTTATTAATTGAAAATGTGTATAACATATTAAACTGTGTACAAGTCTAATATGAGGGGTAGTAATTTTTTGAATTAAATTTGTTACAACTTTGATACAATACATTTTTGTGTTAATTAGTCTTAAAGGTAACATGTTAAACTTTTTGGTAAGTTTACATGATGGGACATAAAAATCAATTTTTTATAACTTTTTATATGGAAGTTATAAAAATCAAAATAGTTTGATACATCAAAATTCTAGTGAACTTAAATAATTATATGGAACTTTTTTGTATTGAAATAAGATTTTGATAAACATAGTGAACTTAACTTTTTGTAGTAATTAATTAAAAACTGTTTTTTAAACTTATTAAACTTTATTTTTTTATATAAAATAACAGTTTATGAATAAATAGTTATAAAACAGTTTATTTTTAGAAAAACTGTTTAATAGTCTTTTTTTTATGAAAAAAACAATTTATGAATAAATAATTATCAAACAGTTTATATGCAACTTATAAAATATATTTACATAATTACATATTTTCAGCTAACAGTTTTTACATTTTATTTTAAATTAATTTTGGAAAACTGTTTATTGAAAAGTATAAATTTCAGAAAACAGTTTCTCATTTTATTTTAAATTAATTTCGGAGAACTGTTTATTAAAAAGCATTAAATTCGGAATATCAATTTGTAAACAGTTTATATTTGGAAAACAGTTTATTAAATTCGGAAAATAAATTTTTAAATTTTTAAACAGTTTATATTTGGAAAAAAGTTTATATTTAAATTCGGAAAGTAAATTTTTAAACAGTTTATATTTGGAAAACAGTTTATTAAATGGTATTATTTTCGTAATAAATATTTTCGTTTTGAATTGAACATGTTAAACTTTTTTGCAAGTTTAACATGAGGGGATGATGTATTGTAAATGTTTAATTTTGGAATTATATATGAGACATAATAAACTGTTTATTAGTTTAATATGAAGGAGTAAATGTTTTAAATTCATTTTCGAAAATGTGCGTAAATAATAATCCTAATTTAGATATATAATTCATATATTCATGCATATGGTTTAATAAAAAACTAAATCATGTTTATGTATGCATATTAAACATATACACGAAAAATTTAGGCATGGATATTAAACATATACACTAATTCATATTTAGGCATGCATTGTGTAAAAAGTAGATCATGCTTGACCAAAAACAATATATAACCAAGTATATTAATAATCATTGTGGATTTAAGACTAATTACATGCATTAGGCAAACCAAATATTCAAATCATGTATTCATACACAAAAAACCGAAATTTAATATACAAATAATTTTGAACATGCATCTTAACATTTTGAAAAAATTATAACATAAATAATAGATATTCAAATTCGAATAAAAAACAAGTATTTTGGTATTTTTCGGTCAAGAACATGTATACCTATACAAAAAGAACATGCATATTGAAAATTAAAGTATGTAATTGAGTATATAAATCTACATTCGGGTATGACACATAGAGCATGCATTTTTATTAAAATAACAACAAAACATGCATTTTTAAAAATTAAAACATTTATAATTAATTATTAAACTACGAAAAAATAGAAGTTGAGAACATAACCTTGATGGCGGTGGAAGGCGGCGGACGACGGAGGTGGCAGACGGCGGATAGAAGCGGCCGGCGGTGGTGGGGGGCGGCGGTGGCGCTGGTACCGGGATTGGAGTGCAGAAGAAGGGAGAAGGGAGAGATATGGATATATTCGAAGGGATCAGAGAAGGCAGAGATGCGTAGGTTTAAAAAAACCCTAAGTGTTGTTTTTATATAAGGGCTTAGTCACGGACATAGTCACGGATCAGGCCCTTCGTAATCAACGAAATCAGGCCGCGGAAGACGAGGTGTCAAGGCCGACTTTGACCGGGGTAGTCACAGACGGATCCGTGACTATGTCCGTGACTAATTCAAAAATTTGAATACACGTAATTCAAAAATAAAGTACTTCGAGTATATTTTGAGAAATAATTTTAATAGGTATATATTATAATATAGTTAGTATTGATAACTGTGATGTTATAAATGTATTATTTTTAATATTTAATGATTAATTTGTCACTTAAGATTTTTAATTGTTTCCTAAAATGGAAATGAGAACCTTCTAATGGGACGTCCAAAAAAGGAAAGTGAAAACCTTCTAAGGAGGGAGTATTAGTTTTGTTTTGTCTTTCATTCCGATGTAAAAAAAAGAGATGAATTCCAAGGCTTGGTGGAAAGAAGGTGGTTGAAGAGAGGAGGGAACCCCTGGTGATCCTAATTCACGGGCGAGCTGTATACGTGAAATCTATTGAAATCCCATGGGGGTTGAAGCTATTTTGGATGAAATGTTTTATGCATAAGAATTTAATAGAATCCCTTAAAATCAATTAGAACAAATAATAATTGAAATTCATGGAAAGATGGAGACATCCATATTTTAATGGAATCCATTGAACTCCATATTGAGATTCTAAAATCATTTAAAATCCATCAAAATCCAAATTGGGAACACTCAACTCTTTAAATGCATGTAATATCTACGTACTTACGTATATGTTTACTTTCACAGTTTCACATTTCAAAACCATTCGATTAGACTGTAATTGGACATTAACCATACGAGTGTGACATATATTGGGAAACAAGATAATAAATTCAGGAGTTAATTATCAAAATATGACTAAAAGTCATTCACTTTGCACAAATAGGACCAAAAAATAAACTATGTTTCCATAGGACTAATTATGTGTGTCTTGGACAAATATACCCTTATACCCATTGAAATGTTTTAATTCATAATAAAATAATAAAAAATAATAAAAATTCGTAAAATATACCAAAAAATTAATAAAAATATTTTGAATAATAATTAATTTTTTTTAAAAAAAAAATTAAAAAAAGTTTTAAAAAAAAAATCAATTTTTTTTTGTCACCGCCGCCTCTGCCGCCCCAGCACCACCACCTCTAGTCATTTGGGGAAAAATGCCAAATTTATTATGAATTCCATATTTTTGGCATAATTCAGAATGATTTAAGATGGCAGAAAAAAAATGTTGGCATTGTCAAAGAGAAATATGTCATGTTTTTGGCATTTTCCGAAAAAAATGGAAGTTTGTAGGAAATATGGCATTTTTTTTAACGGTCGGAGGTGGTGGTGCAGGGAGGCGGTACCACCACCTCCTGTCACCAGGGTAAAAAAAATGCCAAAAAAATTATGAATGCCATATTTTTGGCAAAAGTCAAAAGGATTCAAGTTGGCAGAATGAAAATGTTGGCATTCTCATAGAGAAATATGTCATTTTTGTGAAATTTTAAAAAAAGTGGCATTTTTTAAACCGCTCGGAGGTGGTGGTTCAGGGAGGTAGTACAGGCGGTGGGAAAGGTATCCATATTTTTTTAATTTTTTTATGGATTTTTACTATTTTTTATTAATTTTCAAAAAAAAAGTTAAAAAAAATTCTTATTTTTTATTTTATAAAAATTTTATTATTTTTTTATTATTTTTCTACGAATTATTGAATTTTTTTCGGATTTATTATGAATTAAATATTTAATTAGGACTTTTAGCTATCTTTTACTAATATTTAAAGGAGGGGTAAGAATGGAAGGAATAAATGAGTATGTTTTCAATAGGACCACTATGGTTCTATTTTGGAATAAAAACATAGCAAGTCCTATTTTGAGTTTTTGCCATAGTTTTAGTCCTATTTGAAGTAATTTCTATAAATTCAGGTGTCAAAAGAGTTTAAAATAATGGTTGTTAAAATGTTTTATCTCCCTCCCAAAAAACTTTGTCATTTTCAAAACTTTGATCAACTATATCTTTTTTATTGGAAATTATTTATAATATAAAAATTATATGAAAATGTTCTTTGTTAAAAATAATTTCATAAAAGTATAAAATTTATAACTTCCATAATATTATAGTAATCAAAATCATGGTTCAAAATTTTTGGAATGACAAAGTTTTTTGGGACGATAGTATGGAAAAGAGAGATAGCAATAGTACATATATATAGAATCGGGGAGAATATAATTGATGCTCAAATAATGGTTGTTAAAATATATGCCATACGTAGTTAAGCAGCATCGGATGCATTAACCAGAGAGGCCCGGATGGTGGGCTCTGTTCAATGCTTCCATTTTATTTCCACAAGCACAACAATATTGCTATAAATATGGGTCTTCATAGAGAGCTGAGAGACACAAGATCATCAAGTACTATTATTTATTTGATCTCTCTTTGTAAGGAAACAAGATGGCATCAATGAAGGCTGAGAAGTCCGCCGCCGCCGCCGCCACTTCCCAGGCGGCTGCACCTGCCCCCAAGAAGGAGGCCGCCACCAAAGCTCCGGCCTCCAAACCTTCTGCAACCACGTCGAAACCGGCCGCCGCCGCCAAGAAGGCCCAGCCCAAGAAGAAGGTATATATCTTGCCACTCTCTGCCTTACATGTTTTGACGTTTTTGTCTAAAATTTCTTGCTCACGCCCGCTTATTCTTGGGTTTTTCGAGCTAAGACGTGCACGATACATATGTGGCATGAGAAAGATGGAGACATAAAAATAAAGGTGGTTTCTATGGTACCCATAAGGTACCATACCTTTTTCCACATGGACCAATGAAAATGTAGCAGTTGAATTATTTAAATCTAAATTAAAATTGATATAGTGATGTGGTCCAATCAAATGAATGCTAGATACGGTACCCCTGTTTTTAGAAAGGTACCGGAGTTGTCACCAAAAATAAATTATTGACATTTATATCTCCTTTCAACTGTTTGATATAATTTTGGTAATAATGTCAAACGCAATGTTTACATCTAGACATTCTTTTTGAAATTTTGGAGATAAACTTACCAAAAACATATAAGATCGTTCAAATAAAGAGATACATATATTTTTTCTTATAAATATTTACTTGTCTATTTCTCTCATGCTACATGTGCACTGTACACGTTGTAGTGTTGGATATGCTATTAGCCCTTTATGTTATACATATACTCCGATGTTCAAAAGTAATTGTTAAGAGTTATACCAAATCTTTTCTAAATATAGGATTAAACACCAACTTTCCACTCCTAATACCTCTAATTTAATTAATTAATATAATTAATATAATCCAATTCGATGGTGACGACGACATTGAGATCTGGAAAGTTTGTGGTGCAGCCCTAGTTGCTAGCTGGCGACGGCAGCACCAAGCTTAATACCCATGCAATGGTATATTGGTATTCTCGTCCGATTACAAAAAATCATATCTTGGGAATTTTAAACCACTATGTACTCCTATTTTTGTCTTTTTATCATGTTTTACTTCTATTATGAAAATTTTATTTGTTACTCGTATAAATTATTGAATACTTCTTCCCTCACAAGGGACTGTCTTATATCTCTTTTTTTCTCACTAAAAATGTTTTTACTATGTTAGATCGGATCAAACTTAAATAAACCAGATCAGATTTCGATAATTGTAGAATATGTATAAATTAGACCTACCTTACTAGACTAGACCATACGAGACTTAAACATATCAATCCAGACCAAATTTTTAGTTCAACTAAAAATATCCTAAAATGCACAGATATCATATTTGATAATGTTTGTGTGATTTTCAATAATTTATACATTATTCTTACTTTATAAAATCAAAATCAATTACATAAGTTCACTTTTAGTACTTACTAGTTACCACACAACCTTCTTGTACCAACCTTTGTAACACCCCGGTCCCGCAGGACCCGAGGTAGTTACTTCAGACCTCTAGTACTGTTCTCACAAACCACCACAGGCTTTTACCGTGCACTTTGTCCTCACTCATGCGCGCCCTGAGAAACTTCCCAGGGGGTCACTCATGACTCACAAGACTACTCCCGTGCAAGCACGCTTAACTTTGGAGTTGTTGGGTGATGAGCTTTCTTTAAAGGAGATGCACCTCTGTTTGTATGAGTAATACTATTAATCCATTTAAATTAAATCCCAAGTGTTACAACCTTAGCATGTGGTAATTAAATACTTCCCACGTCCCTTATGATTTTGTCAATTTTGATCGACATGTGGAATAATAAAGTAAAAATTATGTAATTGAGATTTATGTAGAGGAAAAAGAAATAATAAGACCCTTAAATAAGGGTATTTAAGATTGGCATGGAGTATAAAAAACAAAGAAACAAATCACTTTAATTTATATTATTGAAATATTAATTTACTATGTACTACGTATTTTATAAGTATATAATCTAAAATATTAACAGTCAAACACTGATCGATTTTGAACATCGTAAAAATCAAAGTGTATTGTTAATTATTTGTAGGAGGAAATATAATTAATTGTCAGGTAAATTCCTGACATCCTAAATGTATTGTTAACTTGGATTGAAATATCCTGCCGCAGGGAGGTGGTAACAAGTCATCAAAGTAAATGAGGATCGGAGAATGGATGCATGGGCAAATTAAACAAAGGCTTTCATCTGATGATTTTTATTAGACTTTAATTAAGTGTGTGCAGTGTGATCTATAAGCTAAGGCAGACGTGAGATTTCTTAATAACATGGCTGCTGCTTTTAATTAGCTTTTGCATGTAATTAAAGTATATATTGGTTTGTAACCTTTAATTTGCTTATGTGATCTAATCCAATCTACTTTTATTTGCCTTCATCCAATTAATAGATTCGAATTGAATATTATCACTAAAACTTCATAACACGTACGGAGTACTAATTAATACCAATAATAATACGAAACACACTCCAAGGTGCTGGTTATATATGGTGTGTTTGCTTAGACAGTTAGATTCTTATCAATGACGTACACAGAATTAGTACAAACAATTTCTTCAAATAATTTTCTACACATTTTTTTTATACAATTTGAAAGAGAGTTTTTTTTATATTAAAATCGAAAAGGAGTATAAAACCAACCTCAAACAGTTATAGAAACAGACTCAACCGTCTTATACAAAACAACTTGATTTGCTAGATACAAAATGAACAATTTTAAGTCTAAAACTACTTGAACCAAAATAAAACTAAGTACTACTAAGTAGTGGCTATCAAAACTACTTCAATTATTCAAACCAAATCTACTCAAACCAAAATAAAACTAACACTACAAAACAAACATGGGATTGACAAGGATTTTTGGCAGGGATATCCCGAAATTTGAAGAGATTATGGAAGGGATATGCCAAATCCGTGCCAAAAACAGCTTGGCATGAGCTATTTGGCATGAAATCATCTGTAAATACATTTATCGAAAGTAATAGAAAAGGTTTTTGGCTCGAGAAAAATTACAGAGTTTATATCTAGTTTTTTATCATCTTATTAAACTTTTAATTTGCATTCTTTAGTTTCTTCCCTAATTGTGCATCATTACAAATAAATTGTGTGACACCCCCAAATTTCCCACCCAAAATAACAACTTAAAATAAAAATGGACTTTTATTTATTAATTAAACATCAAATGTTTGCAGCGGAAATTAGTGAAACTAAGGGAAATGGGTATGTCACCGCTACATTCAACCGTTGAATGATTGAATGCTAAGGCAATCTACTCAAAATATGAGTTTAAACAAAAATTAAAATGTTAAGATTCAAATCAACGACTAGCATCAAAGTTTATTCCAAAAGAACTACGTAATAGTCTTCTAGTTTGCGCTCTCAAATATTCCAGCATCATAATCAACCTGATCACCTCCTGTTTATTAAGGACAAAGAAAGAAAGAAAAAGAAAATAACAATTAGCAACAATGCTAAGTAAGTTCCACCAAACCCCGTAAAAAATATATAATTTGGTACATATATTTTTAGAAAACCTTTGGGGAAAAAGATTTTTAAAACACTTTATATTAATCATAAGTAAAACGATGTTTACAAAATTTTCAATCACATAACTCATAAACCATGAGGCACCATAGTAATTCTCTTTTCTTTGACCTTATCAAAAATCACTTTTTTTCTAACTTCCTAGTAATTTAGAAGGGCGGTGCTCAACACTTTGGCTGAGCCCGGTGGTCCGTTGTTATGTACGGCCACCCCGGGACTTTTGCCGGTACCACAACTGCTCAATGGAATCGGAACAACTACCTTAAGTGTGCACACCCCTTAAAGGGATTCCAAGCCCTCCTGGTTAGTAAGTCGATCCGGGTAGCCGGGATGTTTTCTACCAACTACCCCACCTCAAATTTATTCTGAGTGATTAGGACTACTACTACGACTACTTCTACTACTCAAAAGCCGGGATGTTTTCTACCGACCCTCCACATTTATCCGGATGTGGAAAACCGACACCACGGATCACTCCCGTGGTGCTCACCTTTTATGAAAATCTTAATTCTTCTTTGTTTTCTCAAAATCAATCAAAGTTCATATATACTTCTTTCAAAATACACTAAAATCTCCATTCATCTAACTCCAATAATGATATCAAAATACTTACTATTACAAAGTCTCCAAAAAAATCTTACACAATAACTCATATCAAAATTCAGTGATAACCAGCCAATATATCAAGTATAAACAACTTCATTGAATAAAATTTCACAAAATGCACATAAAACATTCAAAATAGTTACGAGGCCAAAAGGTGTAATTTTGGGTACAATGGAACTTACCTTAATGTGTAACACTCTTACTTGATCTCTTAACTTGATTTATTTAGCAATCACCCTTAAAAACCAAAACTATATAATTAGTCCAAAATACTACGTCCGATTAATGGGTGCAACCTAAATCTATTATGCCGTCCCTTTTATAACTAGTTAGTACGTATCTTAGTATAATTTATATTAGAGATAATTATCAATGATATTACTAAAACACAACGTGTTTCCCAAAGTATGAGTCTTTCAGTTTTTTCCCTAAACTATCATTCGTATGTTGTGCACGGTAAGTAATTTTTTATTTATTCCCATAGCTGCCCTTTGTATTAATTATAGTAAGAGTTTAAGTCATCCTATTTTTAAGGTAGTCACATTCACGATGAATTTAAACTGCCGTATACATGGGGTTCTATTAAATAATACTCCTATAAATAAGGAATTTTTATGTATTCAACCTTTTTTTCTCGGTTTCTTATAATCTTCTTCAACCAACCATTTGCCTCTTCTTCACATGCTTTCTTCTTCGGACGTGATGGATATTTTTGTTCTCCAAACCAATCTCTAAACATACGTGTGTTGATGAACGTACACGGCCAGTGGGTGTCTAACATTCATTTCCAGAGCTCATCATATTCGCTATTGTCAGAATGCATTGAATGCCAGCCTTTTACTGATACTTTACATAATGCACTGAATTTATGGAATGCCGATGAATATTTTTCATTCAGTGCAATCAAGTATTTCGTTTAGTGCAATGTAATACACTTATTGCCATGTTATTGCATTACATAAACAATTCAACCAATAATGCATGAATTAGCCACCCACTCAACCTTCTTATATTACCGATTTAATCTTAAAAATGTAATAAAAACTAATTTACGGCACATATTTTATAAGTTAAAGAATTGTGCAACACAATCCACAAAATATCATTTAATACCACACTATTTGGTGCAATATATCAATGCAATATGTCAATGCTATCATTGAAATTAAAAATCACTGCACTCAGGGGGAAAGAGACCATTCTCATCGATTCTATGGACCTCTGTTTCCCATGGAGTATTTTCTCTTTTTATTTCCTATATCGATTTTGGGGTGCACACTATTATAATTAGTAGGTTAGGGTATTAATTTTGGTTAAATCATTTATTAATTGCACTCCTAAAAATATGGGATTGACCTACTTTTTCTCCATCTTTATTTGTGCATTTATGAGGGATGAGATTCTTTCCTATCTAAATTCCATTGGATGAACGTATGTGGAAGGCTAATTTTGTCTTTCAATATCCTTATTTATACGGATGTAGCTATTTTTATCTCATTGGAGTCACATGTTGGGAAATAAACATACTAGGTTATATTTTGAGAATTGTAATGAGTTTTACTAATATATAGGTATTTAATCCTTTATATTAATCCTTGTTTTAATCTAGCTTAACCACTTTACAGAAAAGAAATTTTAAATAAATCACCGTACCACTACCTCGATAATCGTGTCATAATTTTAATTATCTTAAAGTAGTCAGTCCAGTTTAATTTGAGAAAATCCTAAGGCCATATTAGCTAATAAATTGATTTAAATCCATATCGGTTACTTCAATCCAATATTATTACACATCAATAATCGGTCAACTAGTATAATATAATAGGCATCCTACTTTTATCAAAACATAACAGATTATTCCTTAATTTTAATTTGATAAACGTACTCTTATTATTAATTATTACAAAATTAATCTCAATTTAATAATGTTATTTAATCATGGTTTGACCCTCGATTTTAAGATTGATTACCCTTTTTCTCGCCATGTCCTTATTTTATTTAGTTCGATCTCAATGAGTAATCCACCATTTAGTAATCTTATCATCTCAATTATATTCTGATTAAATAATTAGCATGAGGAATCCAACTCAAGTAATAAACATCCAGCAATAGTTAGTTTGCTAATACATATATCCAGTTTAATAGTTACGAGTAGTTTATCCTATTTGAATAATTATTTTGCTAGTTCCCCTTTTGTTTATTTATATTATTATCCGTAAAAAAAAAAAAAATTATATTATTATCAGTTTATATCAATCTATACCTCAATTTAGTCTATTATTATTATTATTATTATTTTATCTGTTACCACGTATCACTTTTATTAGTACCAGTAGTATTGCAATTTATCATACACAGCTTTATTAAAATTAGTTATTATTAACATCGTCGGCCGGCTACGTACGCATGCAAATCGTCTATGTCGTTGTCTACTTCGCTA
The DNA here is from genome assembly GCA_945859915.1 of Cuscuta epithymum. Classification (NCBI taxonomy): domain Eukaryota; kingdom Viridiplantae; phylum Streptophyta; class Magnoliopsida; order Solanales; family Convolvulaceae; genus Cuscuta; species Cuscuta epithymum. Next base: position 5,092,903 of record CAMAPF010000933.1, on the reverse strand, counting down.
AACGTCGGAAAAATACGCAGGGGAGTTAACTTACCTAGTGGATGATGGATCGAGTTTGATACGGCAGCGGTTAATTTCCTCCCTCTGACGAGCGTCCCCGGACGGCACAGCGGCAACGGCGACGTTTATCCTCCTCCAGCGAACCGATATTCTTCTATCTCCAGCGACGGCGAGTCCGGCGTCCTCTTTCCCCGACGTTGAACGGAGATCAGATGACTTGTATTTTCTCTCGTAATTCTCACAGTCTCACGTATGGTGTTTGCATTTTTGACGCTACGCTCTCTAGGGTTGTTTGTCCGGAGAACAGAGCACCGGTTGCAGGTCTATATATATGCTCGCAGGTGAAGGTTCTAGCCTATTTATCATTTAATTCAGTATTTATTTACTTTCCTTCATTACAGTCTTACAGATGTACCTGCCGTGCAATAATATTCGAATAGTCTCGTCACTTTTATTATGGTATGTGAATGATTTGGCATATCAACCAAGCCGTTATACGGGGATATACCTTACTACTACGCGATATACTATCTATATAAAAAAATGCATGTGTGTTGGTGCGTATTACTAATTAATACATGTATGTGTATTACTAAAAGTCAACATCCACTTAATTACTTTTTTTTTCGAATATATCCACTTAATTACTATTCTTGTAGAGTTGTAGTGTACATAGTTTTAATAATCGTACTCTTGGTATAGTTTTCTAAATGATCATATACTAAAATGTGTCACTTTTATTGTTTAAGTAAAATTTAATATGACTAGCATAATTCCCATAACAGTATCATTTTAACTATTTATTTTTATATACTACTGTTTATCTATTTTATTTTATTAAAATCTTTGGAGTGTCACAAATTGTTTGAGCACAAGCAGCGCTCAAGTGTGGAGGGATTTGATAGCTGTTATATTTACCCATGTTTAGCATAAGTATTTGTCAATATTTGTTGAATGAAAGAAGAGAAATCGTTGATATACCTTCATAATGAGAGCAACAACATAAACATTGCGATGAATGACTTTTTGGACTAGAGAATGACGTTTTGCTCATAACTCCAGTATAACTTATTGTAGAGAATTCCAAATGACTCGATTCTAATTTCCTGGGAATATGTCATGGACAAAATATGAAAGGATGAAGACCGAATTAACCCAGTAAATTTAGATGATGTTGGTGGGATTTCATGATGCATATATCTCAATGTTTTATCCATATCCTTTGATTAAATGATTCAAATCATGTAATTCAAGTTTTGGTGGACAGAAGACTTCATTATCTACAAATTTTGTGAATAAATAATGTCCAAATTGGTAACGTAAAAATGATATATTGTCCGCTGCCAGCCACAATCGACGCCGATCATGCTGGGATTATGAAAAAAGAGCTATTGTATGCGACCGGGACTGGTCATGTGAACCAACCGGTGCCGGTCACATGTGAAATATGAGGAAAATGACTCCTAAGAGGCGCTGGTCATGCCTAACTGGTGATGGTCATGCTGAAATCTGTAGAAAATCAAAAAAACGTGCAAAGATATCTTAAGTTGATTTGAAGATATTTGGGATGCATCATGCATTGCTTGAAAATTTCGCTCCAAGTTGATTGAGGATCACGAATGGACCATCAAAGATCATTGTCAAGCCTATATAAACCCTCCAATCCATCCCAAGTTGATGATCCAATCTCATTTCAATCCATTAGTTCATAACTAGTTTTTATAGTTTTTGTTCACGATGTTCTTGAGGTATGGAAGCCCATTTCTTGCAACCATTGATGTTTAGGTAACATTTACTTTGTATTTTCTTGTTCTTCTACATTTAAAGTATTAGTAATCTTGAATAATATGAGCGTTAGAGGTAAGTCCTTAAGCCACGACCCAGGATGAACATCTACGCCCAATATTTGTTCTAAGTCAAGTATTTTTTATTTATTCTACCACTTTCTTATGTTTAACTTTCCATATATGTTATGCAACATAATAATATAATGTATGTATTGATATATAGTAACAAACGTTGAAATATCAATTGGGCACTAAAAGAAGTAATTCATGTTTTACTCTCTTTAAACTAAGAGAGTACGAAATTTATGAAATTTTGATTGAAGTCGTTGTATCGGCTGATTCTGCTGGTTTAAGAAAAAAAATTAAAATATATTTTATTAATAAAATAAATAAAAAATTATATGTAAAAATAGCTAAATTAGTCATCTACAGTAACTTAAGCCAATACAACCAGAAAAGTAACTTAAACCTTACTTTTTGCTTATTACAAAATTCAGCGCGCGAAAGCAAAACTTACGTGTTTGTGAAAAATCTGGCTGATAAGCCTGATAAGCCGAAAAATAGTGTTGTCAAACGGCCACTAAATATTTCTTTTTTTTTTTTACTCTAGGGGAAGCCGGGAGGGTCTGGGGGGGTTGGAGTAATCAGGGCTGAAACTCACTTCATTGAGTTTTTGAACCCTTATTGCCTAGCGGGTTTCGAACTCGAGACCTCCCACTAGGCACGGTAATCTCACAACCAGTTGGGCTGGAATGCTTGGTTACCGACCTCTAAATATATATATATACAATTACGTTGCATAACATCTAGAGCTTTATATGGTCAATTAATGTTGCAATATAGATCGTTCTCAAGGATAAACATACAAAGTATTGAGAATAGAAATATACCTGATCATGTATGGTGTCTAGGGCTGTTAATGAACCGAGATTTTATCGAACTATTCGAGTTCGAGCTCGGTTTCGAACCTAACAAGCCGAGCTTAACGAGCTTCCGAACTCGAACCCGTGCTGAGTTTTAAGTTCGAAAAATTAATCGAGCCGAGCTCGAACGTAGTAGTATTCGGCTCGTTTCGAACTCGAGCCTATCGAACGCCCTGAAATTATAAATATAATTTATATATAATCAAAATTTAAATATAATTAGTACTCCGTATGATTTTATGAATTTAAATATGTTTATTAACGAACCAAATACTTGTCGAATCATTCGCCCACCAGCCTAACGAGTATCACCTAAAATTTTAAATTCGACCATATTTATCGAGCTTATCGAGCGCTCGGTTCGAACATCGAACGTCTATTGAGCCGAACACGAGCCTCATTTGTAAAGCTCGCCGAGCTTCAAGCTCGAACCCGAACACCATTAATTCCTTATCGAGCCGAACTCGAGCTTTAGGTGTTCGGGCTCGGCTCGGCTCATTAACAGCCCTAGTGGTGTTTGTGGTATATTAATATTCAACGAAGTTTTCTTTAAATCAATGTGAGCCATGAGGGACTTACATGTAGGGAAAATCATGCTCTCATTGTCTTAATTGGAGTTGGGAATATAAAAGTGATATTGTACTCATAAAAATTGACATGAATTTATATTGAATTCTAGTTAATGTTTGGGTGAATCCCGATGCCTTGGTAATTTAATCATATACTACGTATTCACTTAAGAAATAAATTTATGCACTTTACTTTGATTCTCTATTTTAATTCTCATAACCGAACTTTATAGAACAACGTTTCTCTGTGGATTTGGTACATGTTTTACCAGAATTTATTACGTAGTATTATATAAGCACTTGCATACTTGCAAGTTTAGCTCAATATAGAAAGTTGGTGAAGGTGTTTGGCCTGATCAGATAAGGAACGAGGGTCTGACTGAAGATATAGAGGCCGTTTGACAACACTGTTTTTCGGCTTATCAGGCTTATCACCCAACTTTTTCACCAAACACGTAACTTTTGCTTTCGCACGCTGAATTGTGTAATAAGCAGAAAAAGTAAGGTTGAAGTTACTTTTCTGGCTGTATTGGCTGAAGTTACTGAAGATGATCATTTTAGCTATTTTTACATATATTTTTTTCTTTATTTTATTAATAAAATATATTCTAAAAATATTTTTTTCTTAAATCAGCCGAATCAGCAATTGCAGACACTTCAGCCAGAACTTCATAAATTTCAGCAGAATCAGCCAAATCAACCGATTTTCATGCTGCCAAACGGCCTCATAGGCGGCGTAGGAAATTGCTGCTACAGTATAAGAATAAAAAAAAGGAAAACGAATTAAAGAAAAATAAAATTTACATATTCAGAAACTACATTAAAAATTCTATAATACTTGATCAAAAAAATTAAATTTGAAACTACATTTTCATTATTCTAGTCACTGTGTCTATTATATTTCTTGATTTCCTTGAACTATTTATAGGGCGACACATGTTGAAGAAATGAGAGGAAATATATTTAGATGGTATTAGATGTGATATTAGTTACTTGTCAATGTGATATTAGATGGTTCTTTCATACACGTAGCAGAGTTGTAGGTCGCCTAACCTCTCTCGGCGATCTATTAGGCCTAAACACGCGGCGAATGCCGCCATGTATATACCGTACTATAATCACGTTTTATTTACAGTCTTCAAATCAAACCAAAAGGCTGTCTTTTTTTAATCATTTGCTTAGGTACATCCCAAACCCGGATAAAATCATACTAATAATAATAGGAATATTTTTTCTTTGAACGTATATTAGTAGTAGTAATAGTGATGATTTTTTTTTTGGATGAAGTAATAGTGATGATTATAATAATAATAATAATAATAATAATAATAATAATAATAATAATAATAATAATAATAATAATAATAATAATAATAATATAATGATAATAATAATATCTCCGGGTATAATTTTTTTTTAAAATACTCCGTAATAATTACAATATTTTTTGGAGACATGGTGTTTATTCGATATTTAATGCTCATTATTTGTCTTGTATATATAAGAGGAAAAAAGATGTAAAATTCTAAAATATGAGTGTTAATTACGTTTCCCCCCTCTAAATAAAAATAAATTATTTATATTTTAAATGAATGGATTGTAATTGCAATAAAACTCACATGGGTACCATCTATACTACCATACATTAATTTGCCATCATCACTTACACAGCTCACAATACTTTTAACAAGGTATTTTTCTTGATGATATTTTAAGATTGGTATTAGTTACTCATATTTAAAAGAAGTTTTTCCTAAATTATTACTGATAAAAAATCAATCACAAAAATGTGATAAAATGACTTTTAGTGACTATTAATATGTTCAAAATTTATATCATTGTGACTACTCTGTATATCATAGTAATTTTAAACATAATTATAGTCACTACTGCTACCAAGTCACATTTTTATTCATATTTATTTTATTTATTGTACGTTCACTATTTTCCCTATCATATGTTTGTTTATCATTATTTTAGTGTGCATCTTTGTGAGCACATAAACACCGTGTAAAATACATCTTGATCATAAGGGCTTAGAATGTTTTCTTTTGGATTGAAATTTGCAGGTCTAGTCTGGGACTGAAAACAGTCCAAAAGAAAACATCCCGATTCATGGCGAATCAAGTCAATCATTGATAATTTATCTTTAGTTTGAAAATTTTATTCTTAGAATCGTTAAAAAATATAGTCAAGCGCACAAAGGCATTTCGCAAGACAGGAATTGAGAAAATGGTTATTTTTTGACAAAAAACTCTCTTGAACATGTGATCTTTCAATCACAAAATAACACTTTAATCAGTGCAATCAAGGCTTCCATTCTATGTTTATAATCATGCCAAACAAAAATTCAACTTAAAGCAATCAAGGCTAAACAGAATTATGAATATATAGGAGGAGCTCATTAAACATCCAACAGAAAATAAGCTATTTTATCGCTTAAATTTGGGGTTTCGAAGTGTTACTCCAAACCAGTTATAAGCTGGTATGCATATTAATTAGCTTCTCCGTTCATCCGGTATACATTTTGATATCACGTGTCGAATTGTTTAATAATCAAAATAAAAAAGTTTAGAATTGCTTTTGTGGTTGCATTGATTGAGTATATTGTAGATGACCATTTTAACTATTTTATCATATAAAATTTTCTTTATTTTAAATATAAAATATATTTTTATATAATTTTTCATAATTCAGCATAATCGGTCAATCCAATCATTTTAACCAAAACTTTGTAAATTTTACTAAAATTAGTCAATTCAACCAATATTTGGCCTAAAGTGTGTACCCAAGTCCTGTACCCAACTCTTGTGGCTGGACTCCGTACACTGCTTAATGCCAACAGACAGTTTATTTCTCTTAATACTCCCTCCGTAACTTAAAAATTTTCCCACTTTCCTTTTTCGTCCGTAACAAAAAAAAATCTCATTTCTAAATCTTCCTATCATACCCTCAATAATTCTTAAAATAATAAACTATTACAACTACTTTTTTTGGATCTATCCTACATTCCACCATATCATTCCATTATTTTCCCATCATACCCTCAATAATTCATATCATCTTTCAATATTCTTAATCCACTTACTTTTGAAATGAGAACATTGTAAAGTTAAGAAAGTATTTCCTCTCCGTCAGGCTTCCTAAGACCATTTGTAGTGGTCAAGAGTCCAAATTGTTAAATTTGGACTCCGTTCATTTGAAAACTGTGTTTAGACTCCGTCAATAATGTTTTCCCTGCATCCGTACACCGTCGATAAAATACATTCTGCATATTTTTTACATATCAATTTAGTAAAACATTAATTAAATTATTATAAACAATATTTTTCTTTGTTTTTATTTGTGAAGAGTAATAAAATTAAAAAATACACATTTTGATGTTAAAAATTAAAAAAAAAAATCATTAATTTTTTTTATTACTACTTTCACTTTTATAAAATAGTAAAATGAGTTTATGTAATATTCAATTATTTGTGGAGACACTGTGAATTAAAAATTTGTGTTTCGTTTTTTTAAGCCTACTCAACTCTTTGGCTATTGAAACTTCATTTTTAAAAATAAATTATATATGTATAATATTGATGTCATATGAAAGATCGTAAGAAATTGTGAATTTTGATATATTTTTCAAAAAAAATAGACAACAAATAAAAAAGTTATAGTCTTTTTTATAAAAGAGTGATTTTATTATGCAGGGATGACGTCAGCATGACGTCACCCGCTTAACAACAGTCACAGGCCGACGCTTTCTTCTCTTTTTTCTTTTGCTTTTGGAGAGTCTAAAACTCCTCTATATTTGAACTCTTCCACTCCCCTTTCCATTTTTAAACCTCATTTTACTACTCCAATGTAAGCAAATAGGAGTCTAAAAGCTCCACATTTAATTTTTTGGACTCCTAAAACCTTCCACTACAAATGGTCTAACAGCACAGAGGAAGCCAACCCCGTACATCTGTCAGAAGAAAATTTACAAAAATGCAGAATTATTGAGTTTTCGAGCAAAATTACAAAAAGGTTTCGTTTTCAAAAGTGGAGATTATCAAATTCTCCCACCCCAGCCCATGTCACCCCGCTCCACATCAATCCTTACAACCTTTTTACCTCAACATTTAACGATCTTTTACATTTTCTAAATAAATAATGTATGGTATTTATTAATGTGTATATTATATTTTTACCATAAAAAAAAATCTTGGGGAATAAGAAATTCTAGAGACCATTTGCGCGTGTTGAAAGCAAAACTCTCGGGAGTGAGTCAATAACGGGGTAAAGAGAGAGAAAGTCAATATTCAAAGCTTTTGTGCGAAAAGAAAATTCTTCCATCAATTATGACACAAAAACCTTATTAAAACTACTTATAAGGACAAGCTCCATGATTTGCTTCCTCTTAATTTCACTTCAATTATTTCTTTCTTCATCCAATAATCGAAAGTATCCGTATTTCTGCTGTAAAGGTCGGATCTTTTTGTGTGATTCAGTTTGTATAGCCCATCTATTCTTTTGGGTACCAGGTGCTCGTTTGGGATTGGTTGTTTTCCACGAATCATTACCCAACCCACATCTCTCATTTAGTTTTTCATCTCTGTCTGTGTGTCCTCAAGCTATAGTCAGTGAAGTGGCGGAGTTTTCTACCTGGGATTGTGTTATTATGGGAGCATTTAATGAGCATTGAGCTTCTAGTAATCGTAAAAAAGGTGAAAAAACCAAATCTTTAGGGGGGTTAAAGTGGATATTTAGGGGGGAATGAGGACAGGGATAAGGAGAAAGCTGCATTTGAGCAAGATCTATTCATTCAGATGTGGGAGGGCATCATTCAACAGAGAAGACCATTCGCAGTTAGGTGGGCCAGGGTTTTCAAGAGTGGTGTTCTGCAATGAACCAGATGCTTTAGAGGCTGGTTTCAGGAATTATTCTGGGAACTATGTTAGTACCACAAAGTATACAGCTGCTACTTTCTTGCCTAAGTCTTTGTTTGAGCAGTTCAGGAGAGTGGCAAACTTCTACTTCCTGGTTGTGGGGATCTTGTCCTTTACTGCTCTAGCTCCTTACTCTGCTGTCAGTTCTGTTATTCCTCTTGTCATTGTGATTGGGGCAACAATGGTGAAAGAGGGCATTGAAGACTGGCATAGGAAGCGGCAGGTATTTATTTGTTTGTTTGTTTTACTCGCAAGGTCATTTTTTAGTTTTTTACCTATTTGTTTTGGATATTGAATTGCGTTGAAGTTTCTCAAGTAACCTGCCATTACTTGGTTATTTTGGGAGACATGATCTTTTAGTTTAAAAATTCGTACTTAATCTGGTCTTTCAAAGGTTGAGTTGTCGTGTGTATTTAATAATTCCAATTCATATTTCTCTAAGACAACTTAAATGCATACCCTATGGAATATACGGTTATTTCTTTTGAGAGACTTCATTAATCACAGGATTTTCTGGGTTTTCCATTTCATTTATTTGTAATTTGGAATTACTTGGAAAAGATTCTGCATTCAAAAAGTGATTTTCCACAAAATGCTTGAAGTAATTCTTGGTAGTAACTCCGGGGAGAATTAGTATATCTTATAGATGATCACCTCTGAAAACGCATTTCAGGATATGGAAGTGAATGGCAGAACAGTAAAATTGCATCAAGGAAATGGAACCTTTGAGGATACTCAGTGGATAAACTTGAAAGTGGGAGATGTTATTAAGGTGCAAAAGGATGAATTTTTCCCAGCTGACCTTCTTTTACTGTCATCAAGTTATGAAGATGCAGTCTGTTATGTTGAGACTATGAATCTTGACGGGGAGACTAATCTGAAGCTTAAACAGGCATTAGAGCTAACTTCATTCTTACAAGAGGACTCAAAATTTGCCGATTTCAAAGCTTTGGTTAAATGTGAAGATCCAAATGCGAGTTTATACACTTTTGTTGGAAGCATGGATTTTGATGGACAACAGTACCCTCTTTCCCCTCAACAACTCCTTTTGAGGGACTCTAAGTTGAGGAACACGGAATACATATACGGGGTAGTTGTCTTTGCGGGCCATGACACGAAGGTTATGCAAAACTCCACGGGCCCACCTTCAAAGAGAAGCAAAATAGAGAGGAAAATGGATAAGATCATATACTTCTTGTTTGGGGTGCTGTTCACTATGGCGTTAATCGGATCAATATACTTCGGTATTGTCACTAAGGAGGACTCTGACGACGGGCACAAGCGGTGGTATTTAAGACCGGACCAGTCAACGATCTTCTTCGACCCAGACCGTGCGCCAGCTGCTGCAATTTACCACTTTTTAACAGCTCTGATGCTCTACAGCTACTTGATCCCAATCTCATTGTATGTTTCCATAGAGGTTGTTAAAGTTCTTCAAAGCATGTTCATTAATAGGGACATAAATATGTATCATGAAGAGACCGACAAACCGGCCAACGCCCGGACATCCAATTTGAATGAGGAACTCGGTCAAGTCGACACGATTCTTTCGGACAAGACAGGGACACTTACGTGTAATTTGATGGAGTTTGTTAAGTGTTCTGTGGCGGGGACCGCTTACGGGCGGGGCATTACGGAGGTTGAAAGGGCAATGGCTAAGAGGAACGGATCTCCATTGATCATTAACGGTAGGGAGGTTGATGACTATTCTCGTGACATGGTGAACAAATCATCTGTGAAAGGCTTTAACTTTGTCGATGAACGGATCATGGGTGAGGAGTGGATTCATGAGCCCCGTTCTGATGTGATACAAAGATTTTTGCGTTTGTTGGCAGTGTGTCACACTGTCATACCTGAAGTGGATGAGTCTTCGGGTAAGGTGTCATATGAGGCCGAGTCTCCGGATGAAGCTGCTTTTGTGATTGCTGCGAGGGAGATAGGGTTTGAGTTCAATAAAAGGACTCAAACTAGTGTCTCAGTGACTGAATTGGATCCCACTTCAGGCAAACAAGTCGAGAGGTTAGTCTATGTAAAATTATATTCCTGCAATTCTAAATGTTAGTGTCCCTGCAGTAAGAATTATGTGGGCGAATGGGGCTGAATCTGCCCAATTTTTGAAGGGAAAGACGTGTTGTAATGTCCATTTTAGCCAAATAAGTAAGCAAAAACAAAAACCATTGACTAAAATAAAAGTATACGACAAAAATATCTTTTAATATACAGTGATCATAGTGGTACATCCGCTGTGACTCTAGTGAACATAGTAATATTCAATTTTGTCCCCTTTCATGTTATTTTCATCCAATTGAAGCTCATGCAGAAAAAAAGTTTTAATAATGTGATGATATTATTCCCTTTCACAATTTCACACCATGTTGATGTGTAAAGTAATATAATTGAATTTTGCATGTGGAATATTGCTCATAACAAGTAAACTAATGCAGATTTACATCTAAATATTCATGCAAGCAGGTCATATAAACTTTTGAACGTATTGGAGTTCAACAGCACAAGAAAAAGGATGTCTGTGATTGTTAGAGATGAGGAGGGAAAGATATTGCTACTCTGTAAAGGCGCTGATAAGTTAGTAGTACAAACAAATATTGCCCCCATTTAGTTTTTTGTTTTTTCGCTACCCTATATGATCTGTTTCTTCAACTTCTTTCTTGGAACAGTGTCATGTTTGAAAGGCTCGCCATAAACGGAAGGGAGTTTGAAGAAGCAACAAAACAGCATGTAAATGAGTATGCTGATGCAGGCCTGAGGACTTTGATACTTGCTTATCGTGAACTAACTGAGGAAGAATATAAAGCATTTAATGAACAATTTTCTGAGGCCAAGAACTCAATTAGTGCAGACCGCGATGCAATGATTGATGAAGTGACCGAAAGGGTTGAAAAAGACTTGATACTTCTTGGTGCCACAGCTGTTGAAGACAAACTCCAACAAGGGGTGAGTTTTAAGACATCACATTGTTGTTTGTATAGAATTCATTTTTAGGTTGGGATTACTCACGTGAGTCATAATGCACACTGGTCAAACAATACTAAATGATTGAATACAATTGATCAAGTAGACCTTATACTTCGGAAGGAGACATAAAATATCAACATTTGAGGAGGCATTCCTGTGTAGGTTACGCTTATTGGGTGATGATTTCATGTTCGACTTTTTAACACCCAATGAATGTGTGTCACATAGCAATGCCTCCCTAAAATATCCATATATTATTGCTCTATAAATTCATCTATCTCTAAAGGTAGTATTTTGATAAGTGACTTATTTTAGAGATTATAGATAAAATGCTTAATTGTAAAATTTTGTAGTTTTTGGAAATACAAGTGCTTTAAAAAAATAATTAGTGTTTTGTAAAATACTAATTATTTGTGCAATATTTACGCCAAAGATTCATTATTTTTTGGCTTGAGAATATGATGGAATAAAGCAAAATGGCTCACTAAACTGTTTGCGCTTCTTTGTTATGAAGCAGGAGTCAGTCCGTGCAAATTTGGACGCGATTTTCACTATGGGTCATCCGGAAACAGTCTCTCTGTGCTTTAGTACAGGGGTAAGACTGCGTACATCCGACCCCCCCTTACCCCACCGTAGGTGGGAGCCTTTGCGGCACTGGGGTAAATGAAAATGATGAAATGATTTACGCCAAATATTATAGAAAAGCGAAAAGCTGTTTAAAACATCATCCCCACCTGCTTTAAACAGTATTTCCTAAGCAGCTTTAAAGTGCTTGAAGTTCAACAAAAACACCTACTACCTCCATCCCACTAAGATTGGGACAAGAGAAGGTGACACGATTATTAAGAAAAGTAGGTTTGTGTGGTTGATATTAAATTGATAAAGTAAAAAAAAAGTAAGTATGTTTTAGAGCCACACAAACTTTACCAAATTTGGTATGGGACAATCTTAGTGAGATTTCCTGAAAAGGTAAAATGAGACAATCTTAGCGGGACGGAGGGAGTATTTCACAACACTACAAGTTTTTCTAAGCGGAAAGAACAAAGGTGCTTTTTGTAAGCAATCACAAACACTCCTTACATTTTTAATGAACTATTCTTAACAGTATTAATTGTGTTATGCTACTTTTGGTAGGTTCCTGAATGCATCGACAAGCTTGCCCAAGCAGGGATAAAGATATGGGTTCTGACAGGAGACAAGATGGAAACTGCCATTAATATTGGGTATAATAATGATTTCTAGAAGTTCTTATGATTTACTTATTTTAGGTTATTAGTTACAGAATGTAATTGAGTCAAAATTGTGTTTGCAGTTATGCTTGTAGTTTGCTTAGACAAGGAATGAAACAGATAGTTATAAGCTTGGATACGCCTGAAATTCTGGCACTAGAGAGAGCTGGAGACAAAAAAGGAGCAGCCACGGTAAGTAAATGCCTATCCAAACAAGTCCTTTACGTTTTGAGAGAATTCTATGCTTTTGTATGAATGTTAGAATCCATAGGAGGTTAGGATCAGGGTCACTCAACTGTATAACACACCAACAGATTAGATTCAATCATTAGCTAATCTGAGACAAAGTTTAATAAACATATCTCTTTAGTATTTTATGTGGGACCTCTTAACAATGTTGTTTTCTGAACATATAATTTTATAGGCCTCAAAGAAAAGTGTTTCCAAGCAAATTACCAATGGGAAAGAATTGGTCACCTCATCAAACAAGGAAGCATTTGCTCTAATTGTTGATGGGAAATCCCTTACATATGCATTGAAAGATGACATAAAAAACTCCTTTTTAGAGCTTGCAGTTGGGTGTGCTTCTGTTATCTGTTGCCGTTCATCACCAAAGCAGAAGGCATTGGTAATCCGCGATGCACACCATATTCCTGCTTTTTATAATCTTCATTTTTCTTATCTTGAAATGTAATGTTCCGGAACCTTCAGGTCACAAGGCTTGTAAAAGAGGGAACTGGGAAAACAACTTTGGCAGTCGGGGATGGAGCAAATGATGTAGGAATGCTCCAAGAAGCAGATATCGGAATTGGAATAAGCGGTGTTGAAGGAATGCAGGTACTAATATATGATCTTTCGGATCGATAGTGCCTTAGGCCCCATTTGGTAGCCAGTACTGCTCGTCATCTACTTATCAGCAGATTAAGTAGTTTTTTACTTATTTGTTGGTTTTTGGTATGGTCGGTGTGGTTTTCCGAAATGCAAAACTGATAACCGAATGGAGTAACTAAATCAATTTCAGACTGTTTTGATTAGGTTATTTTTTGTCAGTTCGTGTCTGGTTTGGTTGGTTATGCGATGTTTCGGTCGGTTTTAGTAAGTCTTGGGTTGGTTTGGTCGATTTTAAAAGCATTTATCTTAAACCGTTGACTGGACCAGCTATGGTTTTGGTTCATCCAGTTTCTGTCATTTTTAATATGTTGGTTTTTTGGGTTCAGCTCTATCTGAAATGCATATCATGCAAGCCTTTCCTTCTAGAAATATCAGGAGATTCAGTGATTTCCTACCCTTCTAATTCCTTTTTCCTTTTCTATGGCGGTGCAATGACAGGCTGTCATGTCTAGTGATGTGGCCATCGCGCAGTTCCGTTTCTTGGAGCGCTTGCTTTTAGTGCATGGACATTGGTGTTACAGAAGGATCTCTTCAATGGTAATTCATTTTATTATTAATTTCTTCCATAGTTATAATAAAAAGTATTACATTGTTCATTAGATATATGATACGGAGTATTTCTTATTCCCTCTTGCAGATATGCTATTTCTTCTACAAAAATATAACCTTTGGCGTGACTGTGTTCCTCTACGAAGCGTATGCATCATTTTCTGCACAACCCGCATACAATGATTGGTTCCTTTCGCTTTACAATGTCTTCTTCACATCACTCCCTGTGATTGCCTTGGGGGTTTTTGATCAAGATGTGTCCTCCCGGTATTGTACAAAGGTATCCATTGCAACCAACACTCTATTGGGTGTATGTTTCATGAGTCTCTGTTTTCAACCCCGGTACAACTCAAGTGGTCCTAGTGATCCAAGTTAAGGGCCCGTTTGCTAAGGGTTATTTTGTTGAAAGAAGTCTGTGGTTAGATCAAGGTTTAGACATTCTTGATCATTCGTAGTGTCATTCTAGTCAATACCTTATTCTAGAGATTTTCATTTTGGCAATGCGTACTAAAAAAAGCTAGGACGTCTCATGTGAATGTACCCCTAAACACGTCTAAAGTTTATTTTCAAAAATATAACCTTTGTAGTGAATTTAAAAGCAGTGAGTTGTGTAACATCTGTTTCAACCAAATACGTCAAGTTACTTGTTGTGCCGAGATGCTGACAATCACAATAAGCAGAATAAGCTAGATAAGGCTACCCTTTTGGCTATGCCTAATATCATTGAATGGGCTAAATCTGCTTAATTTTCCAAATGATTTTTTAAATGCATTTTAAATAAGCTGAAGAAAATAACAGAAAGAATGAAGGCTACAACTTCATTTTCATTAAGCCAAAAAGCGATCTTTTCAATATCAACTAGTACAATGAAATAAGTGTTTAGTGGAAATATGTGAAAGGGGTTGTGGGGCCCTCTGGGTAGTGTTTCAACTCCGTTTTCCCTCCATTTTGATCACCCTCTTATATCTCTTTTCTCATGCAGTTTCCTTTACTTTATCAAGAAGGGGTTCAAAACGTCCTCTTCAGCTGGAAGCGTATAATTGGATGGATGGTCAATGGTCTCTGCTCAGCTATCATAATATTCTTCCTCTGCATAAACACACTTGACCCTCAAGCCTACGAAAAGGACGGGAAAACAGCGGGGTTTGCGGAGGTGGGAACCGCAATGTACACCTGCGTCGTTTGGGTAGTGAACTGCCAGATGGCGCTCGCAGTCAGCTACTTCACCTTAATCCAACACATCTTCATCTGGGGCGGCATAGCTCTGTGGTACATTTTCCTCATCGTATATGGAGAGCTTCCCGTGACGATTTCCACCACGGCGTACAAAATCTTCCTAGAAGCCCTTGCACCGGCCCCTATTTACTGGGTGGTCACTCCGTTTGTGGTTATTGCGGCTTTGGTCCCTTACTTTTCATATAATGCCATACAGATGCGATTTTTCCCGATGTATCATGGGATGATACAGTGGTTGAGGTATGAGGGAAGGGTGGAGGACCCCGAATACTGTAATATGGTCCGGCAGAGGTCAATCAGGCCCATCACTGTGGGCTTCACAGCCCGTTCTCTGGCGAGAACGAATCCATTGGAAGATGGGAATTACGAGACCAGATGACAAACGGCGTAAAAATATAGAACTGCTCGGGGGCACGTTGTACATATGTAATTGTTTGGGTACAGATTGCTTAATGTGTTTCAATTGATGTTGGAGATTGACCCCCCCCCCCAACCTCTGTAAATTTTGCAATTAATAGGTTTATCTATTCTTTCATTGTACACTGACATTGTTGACAGGAAGACATTATAGGTTTAGTGATAGAGGGTTCATTTTTGTTTGAAGCTATTCTCTCTTCTGGTGTAAACATTTTGTAACAAAGTTGAGTAATTCTGCACTTCTCTTCATAAGTAATGTGATATTTTTGTTGATATTTTTGTACGGGGTTGCTTTGCGCACCCCCAAATTACTTAATCTAACCTATGTTGACAATATTAACCTTATTAATTTGTCACCACTGAGTTCATGCTTGCAAGTCAAAAAATAACTTTTTGTTTCACTTGCATAGTTGCATCTATTTACATCATTGAAGATTTTATTGATCGAGATAAAATTATTTAAAATTATTAATATGTTTTGAAAATGAAAATTCATTTTCAAAATTAATGATCACATTTAAATTCATAAAATCATACTACATACTAATTACATTTAGATTTTGATGTGTGTGTATGTGTGTATAAACTGAATCGATAATTTTATAGTGTTCCATATGCTTGAGCTCAAATTGAGCTGAAAAATACTATGTTTTGAACTTGGCTAGATTAATTGAACAAATTTAGAACTCAGTTGTTGTACCGCCCTAGTCTGGCCCAGTGCTCTGGCTCCACTCCTGCCCATGAATAAGAGAAAATAGTCCAAGTTTCCAACTATCAACAAAAGATAGTTATATTTATTATGCTGAGCGGAGAACAATTGAATGATAGCTTTATTTATGTGCTTATAAGTTGTAAGTATATACCAACCTTAATTTTTTTTACTTACAACAATTGAATTTTAAAGATTTCTTGTATGGAGTACAAAATTTTGGCAATTGATTTATTTAATTGTATATGAATATAGATTTCATTAAAGTTGATATTTTAAAATTCTACCTTCCAACAAATTTATTACGTAGTACGGAGTAATATTTTATAGAATGTGACATTTTTATAGTAAATTGTGGAAGTATAAGACATGTTTGGTGAAATGGATGTTATCAAACCATCTTCATCAAACTCAACCGTATCAACCAAATAGTCTTGACCAAACTGGTCCTTGCGCAATTATTGCACATCCATGGAAACACAATTCAATGGGACCAAGGCCCCACCTAATTTAAGCGCCACGTCATCTTTGAATTCTAAATTTTTATTATCTGAATCTGGACTAGAAGAATTATTCCACCAGCTTGATGTTTTTCAGAACTGTGATTGGGAGTGGAAAAATTCAAATGTGTCTAGATGGCCAGCCATGACAATATCAGTAAACTTCTTGTTTGGTATGGCAAGTAAATATGACTGACTGGCATTGCAGCATCAGTGCATCACCACCCCAAAAGCTTCCAAAAGCAAATTCCCCTTTCAATGAAAATTCCTCCAATACCCTCTCAACTTCATCCATGCAACACCCACTAAACGGGAACAATCCGTCAACCTGATGAACCCTATGCGAGCCTCCTCCCTCGTCTCGCCACCTTCCGGAGCTGTAATGCCTGATGTTGAGTTCACCACGATGCGTTTTTACCTGCAAACGCTTCGTCCCCTTGCTCATTCGGGATCTCAGATTTTTCACATACCGTTTTGTCCTCCTAATCATCCTATAGGGGAGCTTGAGCAAGATGAAGATGATGACCTGGAGAATCAAACACTGGCAGCAGCATGATATGACAATGCAATCTGCTACAAGGGCGTTCCGGTCGTGCATTCTTCCAAGAGAGACAGGGAGAAAAAGAGGGAAATAAGAGGAGAGAAGTGTTTAATAGGGAAGACATGTTTCTTCTCCCCAAGAATATGTTCCTTCTACTCCTTTTGATGCTTTATGAAGTGTGAAGCAATAAGCCAAATAGGATACAGACACAGAGGGCCTTTTGAGATCCCAGAGAAGTTGATTTCTAAGGAAACGTGTGATGTCCTATGGAATAACTTGTCTTCCAAGCAAGGATACCTCTTGTACATTTTTCGTTCTTAATTTGCATATATGAGTGCACGCAAACAGAGCAGGATACAAGTCCCCAAAACAAGGCAGACACTCTAAATCTCTTATCACATGTAATATTGTATACAAATAAATATATACGAGTATAATTTTGTAAAATCAACAATTTCATATCTAATCTCACCAAAGTTGTCCTTATTTATAACAAATTTTTTAAGAGATACACAGCAAAATTACCCTAGTCCCACAAATATATCATCATCAACATCATCACCTCTCTAGTACCGCTGGCGCACAAATATATCATCATCATCACTTCTCCAGTGCCGCAAAGGCTCCCGCCAATGGTAGGGTAAAGGAGATCAAATGTACGTAGCCTTACCCATGTACTAAAGGATAAAGCCTTGTTTTTTTACTCCAGGGGGCGTCTGGGGGAGCCTAGAGTAATCAGGGCTGAAACTCACTCCATTGAATTTCACACTCTTGTGTTCTTAGGGAGTTTCGAACTCGAGACCTCTCACTCGGCACGGTAACCTCACAACCAGCTAGGCTGGAATGCTTTGTTAGGATAAAGCCTTGTACTAAAACACAGAAGGACTGTTTCCGGATGGCCCATGGTGAAAATCGCGTCAAAAATTGCATGAACTGACTACTGCTTCATAACAAACAAAGAAGCGCAAACAATTTAATGAGTCATTTTGTTTTATTCCATCATATTTCCAAGCCAAAAAAATAGTCAATGTTTGCCACAAGGCCCACAAAGATATAGCTATAAGAATTTATTTATGCACATCTAAATATTTAATACAATTTCTCAATTCTCTTTTACTATTTTTCCATTTATCTTATTTAACTTTCAGAAGGGTAAAACTGAAACAAATCATGGAGCAAAGTTTAGCAAGTAGACTGATACATAGGAGCTTAAAATAAAATCCGAAAACTAAACAGATAATAAGACAGGACGGAGGGAGCATCTTTTAAAACTAAAACAATTTGTGTATGGATAACAGTGCCTTGACCTAGTTACATGTAAAGTCTCTGAAAAGAATAATAACCTGAATACATCAAAAGATGTCAAAAAACAAAACTACTTACAAAAATAAGATCCTACTTTCAAGATCTATTCATCATGGATCTAAGCGCAAGAGCCTTTCTGCTTCAGCCACGGAGGAGATCTCAGACAAAAATATGTACCTTTTAGCCGAGTTTCATTCTACTGTCATGACAGATTAAACTGTAATTATTTACCCCATGATGAATCAGCTACTGTGACTGAAAAAAATCTATACTAAAGTTCCCACTCCCAAACGCCATTCTGCGAAACAGCCTTATCTCTGCTGATTGTTCTGCAGAGTTGAATATTTCACTTTCACCAACTCTCATCCCATTTGTGAGGTCAGACATGGCCATATTTTCAAAAGCTCTCACAACCTGTAAAAAAATGCAACCACTCTTGAATACTCCGTATAGAACTTCTAACATGAACAGTAAAAAGGGACCGCAAAGAAGAAGATAGTTAAAAAAAGCAAAATAGCTTTCCTGCCCATGTGGGGCTTTCTTATTCTCTTGACAAACACATGGAGCCACCGCCCCAAACTCTCAAAAACACCTACCACACACAAACCACTATCTATGAACCGTAAAAACACATGTGTAGCAAATAGTGGAATGTGTTAGCTATTCTAATGGGTAGTGGTGTTTCATGAAAATTTGTGGTTAGAAAAGAACAGATTCTGTTAGTTCACCTGACCTGTAAGAGCTATTTGGTATCATTGATAGTTTTAAGAGAATATATAAAATGGATTTTGCATATCAAATATCATTGCATATCAAATATCAAATGTCAAGACGTGGGTGAGTAGGATGTCGCCCAAAAGTGAAAAAAAAAACAGCCTCCCCATGATGGAGACCAGAGACATCTCACATCTCGCAAGGCAATATGGATAATAGTTACCTGTCCCATGCGTGGTCTTTTCGCAGAAGAATGGCGAATACATGCTGCTGCTGCCTCAACCATTCTGAACATTTCACTATCTACATAATTTTTCTCTAGCCCAGGATCTGTTAGCTGCTGAAACTCCTTATTTTCAAGAGCATGACTCAACAAAGGACGAGCCTGGAAAGTTAAGAGATCACTTAGAGGGTGTTGACATCTCAGGGTAGTAAAAAGTAATTCAACTTTGGACATTTTAAGGTAGTAAAAAGTAGCCTTTCAAAAGGTTTTTATAACCTTAATCAAACAATGCAGAAATGCACTCACTGAATTCTTGACTGGGGTAAAGCTTTAGTGGGAAAGAAAATTGTAGTAGTTACTTGAAAGAGTGATCATCTTTCCTCGGAGAAAAAACCTAAATTTCAGTTAACTAAATCTTTTTCCTTCACCATCCACTAACCAAACAATACTCTTGGCCTCTATTAATGAGAATACTACCTCCGTCTCAATAAAATAATCGTGTTTAAGCAAGGTACAACTGTACAAGCATACAACATTACAACCTTTTGATTTTGGTATCATATACTCTAAGTCACCAACGCTTTTTTCAGGACTCCTTTTTGAGAAGTTTCATGAAAACCAGCTTTGTACGTTGAAATGGAATTCCTTTTTCTGGAAGATTATTTTTAAATCATCACTTTCTCGGATGGACGAAGGGGAACCTTAGTGCACCGGTAAAGGTGTTGCTGTGTGACCGAGAGGTCACGGGTCCAAGTCTCGGAAGCAGCCTCCTGTCAAATTTTGATAGGGGAAGGCTTGCCCCGTATATACCTTTGTGGTGGGACCCTTCCCCGGACCCTCACGTTGCGGGGATTCCTTCGTGCACCGGGCTTCCCTTTTTTTTTTTACTTTCTCGGATGGACAGTATATAATGCAAAGTAATATGGCATAAGTATAATTGAATAGAAGATGTGTTAAACTGATAACCTAACAAATGTAGGGACTAGAGAGTAAGCTAACGAGCATACCCATTCAACCAGGCTCTCCTCCCCTAAAGGCTGAGATGCATCAACAGGCTTGCGTCCAGTTATTAGCTCCAAGAGCACAACTCCAAATGAAAAAACATCAGATTTTTCTGTCAACTTTCCGCTTGATGCATATTCAGGAGCCATGTATCTGAACCAAAACAATCACAGAAATTAGTGGTGAATTTAGGTGTCACTTTACCATCAATTGATGCTGAAGGTGTGAAAGAGAGGCGGCAGAATTTATTAGGAATTATTAGTTACATTTTTATATTAGTATGGATAACTCACTCCATCCTCAAAAAAAAACTTTTTGTATCCCCAAAAAAAGTTGTTTTAATAAAAAAAAAAGGCTAATTCTCATAATATTTAATGTATTTTTCGAAAATGAAAAATGTCCTTAACAAGTTTAGAATATTAAGTTTAAGTAAATCAACATATAAATTTATTAGCATAGCTTGAATGATGAATTCCAATAGTTATGCCTTTCTAAAAATAAAAAGTGTGCCTTGGTGAAATATGACTTTCTTTGGGACAGAGGTAGTAACATATTAACATGGAGATAACTAGCTCCATTTTGATGACTAATAAAACTTTGATTCCTAAAATTTGCATTTTTTATATTCGTCTCGCATCAACTCATTGATAATAATAATAGATGACTATACCCGAAGGTTCCCATCACACGTGTTGTAACATGTGTGTTTGCATCAAGAGCTAACTTAGCTAATCCAAAATCGGAAACCTGTTATTACAAACCAACAATGAGAAGTTGACGGAATGAAGCAATCATGAAAAGCTAGAATTTGTGGGCTGGTAGGGCATACCCTAGCGTCAAAGTTCTCATCCAAAAGAATGTTTGAAGACTTAATATCTCTATGGATAATCCGTGGATGGCCTGCAATCCGTACAACATTGAATCAATGAGTATTAACAATTGACAAAGTAAGCAACAATCTACATCCTATATAAAACAATTAATGTGTGTGACTTATTTAAGTTCATATTACTTTAGTCCTTGTTTGGTTGGAGGATTCCATAGAGGAGGAAGGTAGAGTTGATATTTATTTTATTGACTTATTCTTACATCTAGATGATTAGAAAGAAACAGAAAATGAAAAATTATATTAAAGTGCATGATTTAAATAAACATCAACATAGTACTCCCTAGTTTTTTGTCATTTGCAATGGAGCCAAAGATTCATTATTTTTTGGCTTGAGAATATGATGGAATAAAGCAAAATGTCTCACTAAACTGTCTGCGCTTCTTTGTTATGAAGCAACAGTCAGTCCATGCAATTTTGGACGCGATTTTCACTATGGGTCATCCGGAAACAGTCTCTCTGTGTTTTAGTACAGAGGTAAGACTGCGTACATCCGACCCCCCCTACCCCACCGTAGGTGGGAGCCTTTGCGGCACTGGGGTAAATGAAAATGATGAAAATGATAATACTCCGTAGTTTTCAAAACTAAGATTAAGAAATGGAGATACATTTTAAAACAAAAACCAATCAACTCCTCCGAAATTCCCCAACCAAACAATTTAGTTAGAGTCTTAAGTAGATGTTTGTCAACAAGACATGAAATGAGGAGTTAGTTTTAATCTATTTCAGGTAATATAATATTCACAATGAAAATATTCATGGGAAAAAGCTGCTATTTCACCTATTCCTCATTCATTTTCTTGATAAGAAAGCTCATAAGAGGAGAATACTAATTAACGAGGAGTTATTTTTAATCTATTTTAGGTAATATAATATTCTTTAGCAAAAAAAAAAAGCTAATGGTGGTTGATGAAATCGAGTCATATCTCAATCCAATGGAACAACCTAATCTATTATTCCGTATTAAATTTATAGGCCAGAGTGTGTTCTTAAATATGGAAGACCCACATAATTTAGCATAGTTAACATGTGATGAATCACAGTACATAAAGAGAGAAGGGAAAAGTTACTCACAATCTTCGTGGAGATAAGCTATTCCCCGAGCTGCACCCATGGCAATCTTTACACGTGTTGGCCAGTCCATAACTGGTCTATCTTTCCCTATGAATAGAAAGTCAGAAAGGGCACTATATAGCTTTAGTAACCGAGTAGGCAAATGCAATTCGCTTATTGAAATTTGAAAACTAAATAATATCTACCATGAAGATGGAAATGAAGGGTGTCATTGGGGACATAATCATAAACAAGTAGTCTTTTGTTCTCAGAGATGCAATAACCAACGAGAGTGACCAAGTGGCGATGATGAATACGGCTTATGGTTTCGACTTCTGCTCTGAATTCACGGTCACCCTGCCCTCCGCCAATTTTTAACTGTTTTACTGCCACCACTGAACCATCTCCTAGCCATCCTTTGTACACTGCACCAAACCCACCTTCCCCTAAAAGGTTTTGTGCTGCAAAACCATTAGTTGCCTCCTCTAATTCATCGTATGTAAACCATGACCGTGAGTTTCCAAATGTGCCGTGATCCCTTGGTGAATTGACAAACTCACTGCCAGAGCCACCTGGTAAACCAGGTGCTACAGCTTGCACCTTCAAAAATGCTGAATCTGTACACAAGTCATAATTTTTACAAAATTGAATTTCAATGGCAAATCGCCTAAAACTGCAGAAATGACACGCGGCACTTGGTTCAGGTAATCCCATACTCCCTTGGTAATGTGAGAACGTTAATGTTGAGTGTAAATGTGTCTATCTTAGGCTGCTTAGGTATTGCAACTAGTAAGATTACCGTGGTAATACTCAAGACTATTCTGATTTTATCCCTTACTATTTTCCAACATAATACCACATTCTGTGAACCAAACGTTTTGATCTAATCTTATATTCCCATAATCTCACATTACCTCCCAATAGGTACACCTATTACCCAAGGTATTTTTACATTCCGTGAACCAAGTACTAAAAATTTATACACAAGAAAAGAAATAAAAGTGTTAGATAAATTTACCAGATTTTGGAGAAGAACCAAGAGAGGTTGGCAAGATATAACCAGCATTATGTCCCAAAGCCTTTCTCTTACGCTTCCATATGCACCACCCTGCTATTCCAATAACACCAAGCAATAGAAGACCAAAGGCCAAGCCAACAGCTACAGTCCCTCCCGTACCAATGCCCCCACCACTGTTACTAGAACTATTGTTAGAAGGTTCACTTGATGAGGGAGATGGTGGTGGCAAAAATGGTGCTGGTTGTTTTCTTGGTGGAGTAGGTGGTGATGGGACAATATTTGGGGTTCCAGGGGGCAAATTAGGTGAATTTCTTGGAGGGTTAGTTACAGGAGATGGAGGAGAATTCTGAGGTGGCGTAGATGGTGAAGGTGGGGTTGAATTGTTAGGTAGTTCAGGGGTTGGAGGTACTGGAGAACTTTGAGGTGGCTTAGATGATGGCGGTGGTGGAGGCTTGGATGGTGGAAGTGGGACAACAGGTGAGTTTGGGGGTGGAGAAGTCCCATTTTTAGGGGGGTCCACAGTGGGCGGAGGTGGTGATGGACTAGATGGAGGTGGCAGTGGTTGTGGTGGTGAACCTGCTGGAGGATCAGAAGGTGGTGGGGGTGAAGTAGGTGGACGATCAGAAGGTGGTGGGGGTGAAGTAGCTGGACGATCAGAAGGTGGCAGAGGCGGTGTATTAGCAGGAGGATCAGAAGGTGGTGTTGGTGGTGGAGGTGAACTAGGCGGAGGACCAGAAGGGGATGGTGGTGGTGAACTTGGAGGAGGATCAGAAGGGGTTGCTGGCGGTGGTGGTGGTGCACTGGCAGGTGGACCAGAACGTGGTGGGGGTGGTGAACTAGCCGGAGCATCGGCAGGCTGCGAAGGTGGGGAGTTAGCAGGACGTGGTAAGTCAGATGACGCAGGCGGTGGATTTGAGGTTGAAGGTGGAGGACTGGTAGGCGGTGGTGTGGACGTTGCAGGTGGAGAAGGCGAAGCCATTGGGGGCGATAATACTGGGACCGGAGGAGGTGACGTCAAATTAATAAAAGAAGGGGATTGTGGCGGTAAAGATGCAGGAGAGCTTGCCGTGCTTTCTTGCCAAGTAGAAGGGTCCGACGAAGGAGAAGAGTCCGGCGAAGGAGAACTAGGTTGTTGCAGTGGGGTAGAAGACGTGGGTGGAACAGGAGATGGTGCAGAATCTGGAGATGAACTGCTAGTAGACATTTCACACTCCAAGATTATCAAAATCTAACCGTTTCTAAGACGACGCATTAAATATTCAACCATTCTCAAGTAAAGTTTGAACTTTCACATAATCCAGAACTGAAAATTAATCAAATCCCTCCCCTCCACATTCCTCACTCGTCGAACAATTCAAACAGCCGCGCTCCAGTTCAAGCAACCATTCATCGAACACTTAACGGACAAAAAAAAAAGCGAAAAACTTTAGAGCAGTGAGCGGAGATTACCGAATGCAGTTCCAATACAAACACGGATCGTAAATCCGGACAATAACCAAATCGAGAAATCTCGAGGAAGACGAAAACCTCAGACCCGGTTGTCGCTGACGACTGATTCAACAATGCGCGAGAAATACTCACTGCTGTTCGAACAGGGTGACCATTTCTTTCCACTGGATTCCAGATGATATCAACTTTACCTTTTAACTCTCCGCACCGAGATGGGAAACGGAAGGCTGATGCATGAAGTTAGCCCGAATCAAATCCAATCCGTATCGTACAAAAAAGGGCTTTTTTTAGCTAGAGAAGCTCTTCTTCATCAGCCCCAATACACGCAAAATGAGATGTAGTGCGGATACATGAAATGAGAGTGTCCGACGACCAGAGAGAGAGAGAGCATCATTATAACCGCGGCTTTATTCTTCGACTCGCTGTTATTTACCATCAAGGAGTTTTTTATTAGTATTTGTTTGACTAAGATAAAATATTGAATTAATTGCATCAATATTACTTTTAAAATGCGATAGACAACTTTAAAAAATGTGAGGGACAAAAATATTACAGAGTAACTATTGAAGACTATAATTGTGTTCAAAATTTACATTATAGTAACTAAGTGTAAGTTACTATAATGTAAACTTTCAAAAAAATTATTGTCACAAATACTTATTAAGTCACATTTTTGTCGATAACATTTTTATCAGTAATATTTAAGGAAAAACACCTAAAATATACGGTTAATTAAAGAAAAGATAAACTTACAGTACTACATAGTTATATACTTCGTATTACATCTCTCTCGGGGATAGTGGTTAATTTTGAATAATAAAAAAAGTAAAAATTATATGATTGAGATTTGTATAAACTATAAAGTAGAGGGAAGAGATCACTTTTTACTTTTTTTTTATTCTTGACTAGATGTTATTCTATTTATTCCTCTCTTCTATTTACTTTTTTCATAGGTAATTTGAATTTGACAATGTCCAATAGGACAGAGGTAATATTGTTTTCCATAAATAAGAGTTTGTTATTGACATCTAGAAGTAATATTATAATATCTTAATTGAGAGTATTAATGTCATAATTGACAGTATTTTCAAACAATTAATTGCTCATATTTATTGAAAACCCTACGGAATAACATTATATTTTGGAATTTAATATTTTTCTACTCCTATTTGGCTATTTGGCGCAATTTTTAAATTCTGAATATAATTTAATGTTATGTTAGTAAAGAATGTGGTATATGTATTCTAATACTAGGTTAAAATTATCAACGAATATGTTAATGTTATTCTCATTCAATTTGGCAAATAGTGTTTCTAATCACTTTGGGGTGAAAGGAATATACTACTCCGTATTAGACGATGAGGCAGTTCTACACTATAGCCCCTCTTTCACTACTTTTGCATTTTCGATGTGCTTATGCCTTTATATATATGTTTTTGACATGTTCATTAAATCTAGGGAAAAGGTGCAAATTGGCCCATGTACTAACAAAAAAAGGTCAAATAAGCCCTTATTTAGGAGGCTCTGTTCGACCGTCGCCATTTGGAGTGGTTCCCGATGGAATTTTTTGATGAAATTTTTTGAGCATCTTATTCATTAAGTCTAGTTTACTCATACAAAATTTCAGCTAAAACTTCAATCGGGAAGGCATTCAAATGAATTCTTGAAAATAACTGCGCAGTTAGAAGCGCAGTTATCTTCAAGAATTCATTTGAATGTCTTCCCGATTGAAGTTTTAGCTGAAATTTGGTATGAGCAAACTAGACTTGATGAATAAGATGCTCAAAAAATTTTATCCAAAAATTCCACCGGGAACCACCCCAAATGACGACGGCCGGACAGAACTTTCTAAATAAGGGCCTATTTGACCTTTTTTTATTAGTACATGGGCCTATTTGCACCTTTTCCCTTAAATCTAAGCTCATAGCCTTTTCTCTCACACTTGTATTGAATCCAAGCTTATCGCCAACACGTTCATTAAAATAGAAATCTGCTAACAAAAGGTGATTTATTTTCTTTCTGTTCACACTATTTCTGTTCACTATTTTGTGGTTTTATCTTTTATTAACCTTTTTTAAAAACAAAAGGGAGAAATGGATATATAGCCTTTTAAATTAGAGTTAATTATCAAAATAGGACTAAAAGTCATTCACTTTGCACAAATAGGACCAAAAAATAAACTATGTTTTCATAGGACTAATTATGTTTGTCTTGGACAAATATACCCTTATACCTATTGGAATGTTTTAATTTATAATAAAATAATAAAAAATAATAAAAATTCGTAAAATATAGCAAAAAATTAATAAAAATATTCTGAATAATAATAAATTTAAAAAAAAAAATTAAAAAAAAATCAAATTTTTTTTGTCACCGCCGCCTATACCGCCCCAGCACCACCACCTCTAGTCATTTGGGGAAAAATGCCAAATTTATTATGAATTCCATATTTTTGGCATAATTCAGAATGATTTAAGATGGAAGAAAAAAAATGTTGGCATTCTCAAAGAGAAATATGCCATATTTTTGGCATTTTTCGAAAAAAATGGAAGTTTGTAGGAAATATGACATTTTTTTAACGGTCGGAGGTGGTGGTGCAGGGAGGCGGTACCACCACCTCCTGTCACCGGGGTAAAAAAATGCCAAAAAAATTATGAATGCCATATTTTTGACAAAAGTCAAAAGGATTCAAGTTGGCAGAATGAAAATGTTGGCATTCTCATAGAGAAATATGCCATTTTTGTGGAATTTAAAAAAAAAGTGGCATTTTTTACACCGATCGGAGGTGGTGGTTCAGGGAGGTAGTACAGGCGGTGGGAAACGTATCCATATTTTTTTTAATTTCTTTTATGGAGTTTTACTATTTTTTTATTAATTTTTAAAACAAAAAAAAAAATTTGTTTTTTTATAAAAATTTTATTAATTTTTTTATTATTTTTCTACGAATTATTGAATTTTTTTCAAATTTATTATGAATTAAACATTTAATTATGACTTTTAGCTATCTTTTACTAATATTTAAAGGAGGGGTAAGAATGGAAGGAAGAAATGAGTATGTTTCCAATAGGACCACTATGGTCCTATTTTGGAAAAAAAACATAACAAGTCCTATTTTGAGTTTTTGCCATAGTTTTAGTCCTATTTGAAGTAATTTCTATTTAAATTAACATACATAAAGTTAATAGAACTCATTTATATTTTATAAAACATATAGCACTTTTATATGGAATTTGCCTATTCAAGTGTTGGAATTTTGGAAGTATTTCAAATGAATAGATTTTGGAAGGATGGAGCCAACAACAGGGAAATTATCATTTACCACCCTTGAGGTTTCACGTATTATCACTTAGACCCCTGCACTATTAAAAATATACACTTACCTCCCTCCCTATCCTTTAATGAAAGTTTAATAACTCTTAATTACGTTTAGAAATAGTATAAATTCAGTTTTATAAATTTACTCACTTGCATATTTAACCTGATAATTAATAAATTTACTTGTATTCAAAATCTTTCCACCAGAAAGTACTTTTTTGCAAGAACGCGTACTTTCCAATGAAATAGCCCTTATTATTGACAAGGTACATAACTACATCTACATGTGAGTAAAATTATACACTTAGCAGACACAATCGAAAGGTACGAGCTTAAAACCATAAATCTCTGTTACTTTTAAAAGTTCAAAAATATATTTGAGGTTGTAGAAATCTTGGTGAAACTTTTCTGACAAGAGAAAGATGTCTAATAACGAGGAATGTTATTTTATACGTAAAACAAATGTTGTTGAAGGACTTTTAGGAGACTATTGTTACCTATTGTAAATTTGTATGAGAAATACTTACTTTTGTGGTTCATAATAGGGGAGGACAAGGCCCGGTCTCGAGAATGTCCGATTTTTTAATTAAGATTTTAGGTTGGGATCGAGACCAGACCGGTGAACAAGAGGCCTCAGGCCTCACTTTTTGGACCAGGATTGGAGCCCATGGTTTGACCCCATTCATTTTTTCATTAAAACCATTGAAAACATTTTAAAATTGGTTATAGTCCGTTTAAAAGTTAAAAAATAGGCAGTTAAATATTTAAATTATCGGGAGCGAACCTAGACAAATTAGGAGATTAGAACTGAAGATAAGGTCATGGGCCACACTAATTATTTAGCACTAACTAGTTTGGGTGTGAAACTCATGATAAATTATAATGTCTTTACCAGTATTTTACATGTAAACATGTTCATATTTTGTCAAATGTTAAATTACAAGTTATATTATACATTTATACCTATAATGATCTCATTTTCAGTGATAAAAAAGTTTCTAGTGTGCAAAATGGGAATTTTCTTGCATTCAATCTTTAATGGTAAAACCGAGTAGTCAACATCACCTTTGAGTCGGTTTGGTTCAATTAAGTTGATTTGTTTCAACTCTTGACAAATTTAGCTTATTTTGATCATTTCCATGCCAGTTGATCGAGTATATTTAGTCACTTTACAAATTCAAAGATATAAAACGAACTACCTAGAGTGGGGTCAGTTTTGTTCGACTTTCGATAAAAATGTCATTAATATGGACAAATTTACTAATTACCGGATCAAATTTGTAATTGAATAAAATTACAGTATTAAAAGCGGACCTAACGAAAAATAATGAAATTATATCTATAGTTTTCTCTAAATATAGATTAGAAGTTATTTAATCATCATTAAAGGATAGGGAGGAGGGTAAAAGTATATTTTTGATAGTATAGGGGTGTGATTGATAATGCATCAAACCTCAAGGGAGGTCAATGATAATTTCCCGCCAACGACAAGACCCGTGAATAATGGATATGGACACAGTGATGCTGAAACAAAATATATATTCTAGCTTGATAGCAGTCAAGAAGACGCTATTCATTTTATTTTGGATAATACATATCATTAACGTAAACGTAAGTATTTAAGCATGTATATATATCCAATTGGGATAAGGGTCAGATAGGGCCTCGAACTCGAAAAAAAATGTCAAATAAGGTCATATTTCGGATGCTCTGTCTGGCCGACGCCATTTGGGGCGGTTCCCGATGGAATTTTTTGATGAATTTTTTTGAGCATCTTCCTCATTAAGTCTAGTTTACCCATACCAAATTTCAGCTAAAAACTCAACCGGGAAGGTAGTCAAATGAATTTTTGAAGATAACTGTGAAGTTAAACAACGCCGTACATTTCGGAAACTTATTTGACTACCTTCCCGGTTGAATTTTTAGCTGAAATTTGGTATGGGTAAACTAGACTTAATGAGGAAGATGCTCAAAAAATTTCATCAAAAAATTTCATCGGGAACCGCCCCAAATGGCGTCGGCCAGACAGAGCATCCGAAATATGACCTTATTTGACATTTTTTTTCGAGTTCGAGGCCCTATCTGACCCTTATCCCTATCCAATTTTATCTTTATTAAATATGAAATAGTTGTACGGTGATATTTTATTGAAAGAGTAAGTATGAATGCAAATATATTTTTAAAAGTTTTAGGAGTTATGGAATTCGGGTAGAAAATATCTAGAAAGAAGTTGGAAAACATCTAGAGTGAGAAAGTTGTTTGATAAATTTGGCAGAATAACATCATAAAATTCTAGCTCCCTTTTTCAAACGAGAATGTGTTATTTATTGGCAAAGGTACAAGAATTGGGCCTTAAGCCCAAAATGGTAATTAATGAGAAGATGACATATGCCCCTTGAATACTCTCAGAAAATGCCTAGTGATGTAATGCTTATGTGGGATGACATCAGCCCTCCCAGAACTAGATTGTGACGTAAGCCTTGAAGTGTGTATATCTTGAACACCTGAGAAAGGACAAAATGTAGAAAATGTAACCTAGTCAAGGTGGATTAGGTCTGTTCGAGGTGGATTAAGTGTAGAATTCTAGTGTTAATCATCTTGCTCAGCCTCACTGCAGTAACTCAACCAGGAAGGGAAAAGGCCCGCCAATAGAGAGTTGTGCTTAGATTGTAAGCTCGACCTCGAAGATCGGCCTTGGCCCGCTAAATAAGCAACTTGGATTAATTGTTATCTTGGACTGTATTTCTTGGACAATATACTTGATCAAAGTTATATTTATTGTTTTTGCGCGGATGAGGTATGAAACAATGACATAAATAATACTCCATAAAATAGACTTTTCAATTGACATGGATAGGACCAGATATAATTAAGACCAACCCCCCCCCCCCCCATATATACTAACCAAAGCCCTAACCTAACTCTACAATTTTGCATCGCTTCTTCTCGTCAAAGGACCCTCTACAATACTTCTCCATCTTCACCTTCATCGGCAAGGCAATCTACTCATAGTACTGTCGTGTCATGCACCGTCGCCACACCTTCATCTTCATTGTGCGCCATCATTTGGCAGAGAGGATTTGACGATGACAACAAGACAGAGGAAATTACCAAAATACGGGACTTTTTGGTCTGGCACGCCAAAAGACGGGAATTGCAATTAGGTTACCAAAATGCGGGAGTCGGAATTGGGTGTTCCGACCAGGGGCTAGGGTTATATTTTCGTTGAACAGCTCCTGTCGGCAGCTCCTGTCGGCAGCTCCTGTCGGAATTGGGTCAAAGTATACGGAGTAATATTTATATACGTGATCAATTTTAATCAGATAAATCCAATCAGATCAATTTCTTCAGATAGATTTAATCAGATAAATTTTAATCAGGTAAATCTAATCACATAAATTTCTGATGATAAATTTAATCAGACAAATTTTATTCTTTTAAATCTTAATCAGATAAATCTAATCAGATAAATTTAATCTTATAAATCTTAATCAGATAAATCTAACCAGACAAATCAGTCAACTTTCGTGCTACCAAACGGGCTCTAAGTGTTATAAGACTTATAATTAAAACGTCAAAAACAATAATAATTAAGTCTCCCTAATACTTCCTTGTATTTAAAATATCACTACATTAGATTTTTGGACCAATATTTAAAGAGTGTTTCCGATTGCTTCTACTTTAATAAAGTGTTTTTTAAGTGATTTTGAAAAAAAGTGTTGAATAGTGAAAGTTGGTAGTGTTTAAGAAAAAAGTGCTTCGATTAAATGTATCAAATAAATTTAATCAGATAAATTTAATCAAATAAATTGTATTCGATATAGTTAATGAGATAATTATAATCAAATAAAATTTAATCAGATAAATATAATCAGATAAATTTAATCAAATAAATATAATCAGATAAAATTTAATATAAAGATAATCACTCGCTTGATTTCGAAATTTTTTATTTGAAATTATTTACAAACATTATTTATTCAAAATATAAAAATTGAGCAATTATAAAATAAATTAAAAAACTCTAGTCGGATGTGCAACTTCCAACAGGAGTGTGATTCCATTTTTTCAAAATAAATCTTACCTGTGGTCAGATTCCCCACTTCCGACTGGAGTTTTGTAAAGAATTAAACCAACCCTATCTCCAGTAGGATATCACCCAACAAGACAGGGGCAGAGCCCCGTTCTGCCCCGTTGGGCCGGAATGCGTCGGTACAAAGAACATTTTTGGAACAAAATTACACCATATTTTTTACACTAAAAAATAGTCATTTTTTAAATTTGGGTTGGGTGCCTGGGTCGGGGTCAGGGTTCGCTCCCCTATCTAATAGAATATTATTAGGCAAATTTGTTTCCTAATCTGTATTAGACTCTTTTAATATAAATATACATGCCAGGACTCCTATTGGAGTACCTTTTCCCAAAATATTCACATGGTATCAAGAGCCTAAGTTATTCTTTTTCTCGGCTGCCTTCTTCCTCGATTTTTTTCGTTGTCGCAGCCTACTATGGATACTTCCGCCGCTGCAAGTTCATCGGTCATGATGACCTCTTCCTCCAGCGCTCCGAGTTCTGTCGCCCCGTCATCATCTATTGCCGCTGCCTTCTCGGTGCCGGCGACCGCCTTCGTCGTCTCTACTGTAGCGCCGACAAGCTCCACAATTTCCGGCGCCACTTCCTCTTCAGTGACGCAGCCGGAATTCTCCTCATCGACTCCGGGTCTATCGTCCTCCATCTAGACGCCACCTCCATACAGCCTCTTTGACAGTTTGCCACCTCGATTCCCATGGCCAACGGTGGTTCCTCAGACAGTTTCTCCTCCGGTGCTGCCACCATTGTCCTCTTACTTTTGGTCCGTCTTTTGCTGGAACAC
The DNA here is from genome assembly GCA_945859915.1 of Cuscuta epithymum. Taxonomy (NCBI): domain Eukaryota; kingdom Viridiplantae; phylum Streptophyta; class Magnoliopsida; order Solanales; family Convolvulaceae; genus Cuscuta; species Cuscuta epithymum. Next base: position 5,059,822 of record CAMAPF010000933.1, on the reverse strand, counting down.
CTGGAGTTATACGGCCAACCCATGATAATTCTTTATTTGGGTCTCCTATGGCCTCATTGGCGCAATCTGTCTCCCATGGTATAGCCAATGTCAGTCAAATTGTTGTCACTATCAAACTCAAAGCGGTTGAAGACTACCTTACATGGCGCACGCAGTTTGAGTCATTCCTCGTCTCACAAGGGCTGTTTGGCATGGACGGATCAATTCAGGTACCTCCCATGTATACGGTGAATTTTAATAATCAGCAAATCACTAATACAGAATATTATCACTGGCTTCGGGGCAGACCAAACAATTCGTTCTTGGTTGTTTGCTACTCCTTCTCGTGATGTATTAACTGATGTGCATGATATTAAACATTCATCTGGTATATGGGATCGTTTGCAAAAACGCTTTATGTCTGCTAGTTTACCTCGAGATATGGAACTTAAGCGTACCCTAAATGCGATTAAAAAGAAGGAAAATCAGTCCATGGAAAATTACTTGCTAGAAATAAAGAAATTGGCTGATTCTTTAGCTACAATTAATTATCCTGTGAGTAATAAAGAATTATTGCAATGGACTGGGACCTGAGTATGCGTCAATTGCGGGAACCATATCTCTATTCCCTGATAATTTCCCACCAGATATTCTTCATCCTAGATTAATGGAGGCCGAGCAACTTATTTTATTCCAAAGGCAGCAGGATCCTTCTCAGGTCCAACCAGCCTTTAGAGCTCATGTTGGTGGTGCTCCACAGGTGCAGGCCGGACAGCATCCTGCCAATGGCGCTTACCGCGGCAGAGGAGGCCGCGGCGGAGGCGGCCACGGCAGAGGGGGCCGTGGCAGAGGCCGATTCCAGCCGCATGGGCTCGGGCAGCAGGGTACACAGTACCATGGACAGCAGCCGCAACCTCGGTTCTTGGCCGCAGGGGGTGTCCATAATCCGACACCACAAAATGTCTCATCTGGTAAATCTATTGTGTCCATTTTAAATATTAATGCTAAATCTACTTCTGGTGCTCACTCTAATTATATAGGTTTCCCATTAACTGAGGGTATTCTTGGTTCAATTCCTTCCCCGGTTGTGTGTCAGATTTGTTTCTCTACAGGTCACTCTGCCTTGCATTGTCCGTCTCGCTTTTCTCAGTCTTCTGCACCTGCGCTGGTTGCTCCTAGTGGTGAATCTAACGATGTTTTGTGGTATCCGGACTCTGGAACTTCAGCTCATATGACATCTTCTGAAGGTATTTTGTCAAATAAATCCCCTTATTATGGCACCATGTCTGTTAGTGTTGCAAATGGTCTTAAACTTCCCATTGCTAATATTGGTGATATCACATTAACAACGCCTAGCCGCCCATTGTCATTAAAATCTGTTTATCATGTGCCTCAAATTAAATTAAATTTAATTTCCATTCAAAAATTGTGCGCTGATAACAACTGTGTTGCTATTTTTGATAAAAAAACTTTTTGTGTTTAGGACAAAATTTCGGGGGCAATTCTTCTTCAGGCGCGTCATAATGTTCATCTCTACCCTGTCAGCCTCAGTCCTCCTGCATCTCTAGCTTTAGCATCTACCATTACTTCTAGCCTTGTGTGGCACTATAGATTAGGACATTATGGCGAAACTATCTTACGCCAGTTGCGTAGTAGCAAACTTATTTCTAGCTCTTCAAATTTTGAACATGATTGTGTTTCTTGTCGTTTGGGTAAATCTCAACGATTACCCTTTTCAGCTGCTAGTCATAATTCTTCTTCACCACTACAATTAATTCATTCTGATGTGTGGCAATCTCCTGTTTATCTAATTTAGGATTTAAATATTATGTGTGTTTTGTTGATGATTTTTCCCGTTTTACCTGGATCTACCCTTTGCGTACCAAAAATGAAGTTTTTATTCAGTTTCGTTTGTTTAAAGTTTTAGTTGAAAATTTGTTTAATGCTAAAATTAAAGTTTTTCAAAGCGATGGAGGGGGTAAGTTTGTTAATTTTCACAGGCAGCAATTTTTGGCTGAACACGACATCTATTTTCAAAAATCATGTCCCTATACTCCTCAACAGAATGGTGTTGCTGAACGCAAACATCGTCATCTTCTAGAACTTGCTCGGACTATGCTTATCACGGCTTCTATTTCGAGCACATTCTGGGTTGATGCTATTTTTACCGCTGTATATATTATTAACAAACTTCCTTCTCCTACTCTTTTTGGTGTCTCACCATATGAAAAACTTTTTCACAAAACTCCTGACTATAGTTTATTACGTGTTTTTGGGTGTGCTTGTTATCCGAATTTTTCGGCATCTTCTTCAAATAAACTCTCTTCTCGTTCCATTCAGTGTGTCTTCCTTGGCTATGCATCTGGATTTAAGGGTTATCGTTGTTTTGAGCCCAAGTCTGGCAAAATTTTTATTAGCAGACATGTTCGTTTTCACGAAGATATTTTTCCATATGCCACTTTGTCTTCTTCTATGAGTCTCACACCTTCTTCCTCTTCCACTCTCTCTGATGATTTTACTCTTACCAATACCGCCTGTAATTCTCAAAATCGGATGTCTTCACCTCCATCCCATAATGGACCATCCAGCATGCATATCCCCAGCTCTTCCCATTATCTGAAGCCTGCAGCCACTTCTAGTCCACCAAATCAGCACCTCGCCTCTCACCAACCTCACACACCACCAGTAATTTCCCACGTCCCAGACCATGCATCTAACCACGACCTGACCTCAAGCCCTTCTCCTGTCCGGCCTTCCTCATCTTCAACCGTGCCTGAAGCTTCCTTCCCCCAGCCCAACTCTATCCCAGTACCGCAGGTCACGCCCAGTACTTCCGAGCCAGCTATACCCCACGTCCAGCCTATCAATAACAATCCCATGCAAACCCGGGCTAAGTCGGGCATTTTTAAACCCAAAACCATTTTTAATTTAAACACAGTTACTTTATCAGCTGATCCTACTTGTTTTTCAGAGGCTAATAAACAGTTAAAATGGCGTGAGGCAATGGCGGAGGAATTTAATGCTCTTATTTCTAATAATACTTGGGATTTAGTTCCGTTTGATAATACTAAAAATGTTGTGGGCTCTAAGTGGATTTATAAGACCAAATATAATTCTGATGGTTCCATTGAGCATCACAAAGCGCGTTTGGTCGCTCAGGGATTTAATCAACATGCAGGTGTAGATTTTTTAGAAACTTTTAGTCCAGTCATTAAACCCCCCACTGTTCGTATTGTTCTTACACTTGTCATTTCTTTTGGGTGGGTCATTCGTCAATTGGATGTTAAGAATGCATTTTTGCATGGTCATCTTACTGAGGAGGTTTACATGCGTCAGCCGCGGGGTTTTATTCATCCTTTGTTTCCTAATCATTTATGTCGTTTGCGAAAAGCCATTTATGGTCTTAAGCAAGCCCCGCGCGCGAGCTTGGTTTCACAGATTTAGTATTTTTCTTTTATCTCATCATTTTACATGCAGCAAGTCTGATAATTCATTATTCATTTTTTCGCCAAAATAATAATGTCATTTATTTATTATTATATGTTGATGACATAATTATTACTGGCAATTCTTCCGCTGTTGTCACCTCTTTTATTCAGCTTGTTGCTCAACATTTTGCAATGAAAGATCTAAGTGATCTTCATTATTTCCTAGGAGTCCAGGTTGTTCGCTCTGTTAAAGGTTTATTTCTCTCTCAGCATAAATATGCATGTGTCTGATCTTCTCTCTCGCTTCCATCTCCATACCCTTAAGTCGATTCGTACTCCGCTTGCTACCCGCACTTCTTTATCTCTCACTGATGGGGAGCTCTTTGCTGATGCCACTGAGTATCGTAGTATGGTTGGTGCATTACAATATTTAACTTTGACACGACCTGATATTACCTATGTTGTGCATTAGTGTCTCAGTTTATGCATGCTCCACGTACTACTCACCTTTTTACAGTCAAGAGAATTTTTAGGTACTTGCAGGGGACTCTTGATCATGGTTTATGGCTTCAGCCTACGTCTAGAGCAACCTGTGTCATTGCTTATTCTGACGCTGATTGGGCAGGTTGTCCCGATACGTCCCGATCCACGACTGGTTTTGCTGTGTTCTTGGGCCCGAATCTTGTTTCTTGGAAGTCTAAGAAGCAACCTACTGTCTCTAAATCCTCTACAGAAGCCGAGTATAAAGTTGTTGCTTACACTGTTCAGGATATCTGCATATCTGTTCTATATTGTTCGAGCTTGGTTATCCTATTACTGCACTGGTTCAATTATTTTGTGATAATATCTCTGCTTCTTATTTGACTGCTAATCCAGTTCAGCATGCTCGTAGCAAGCACATTCAGATAGACTACCATTTTGTTCGAGAGCGTGTGGCACATGGAGATTTAGTTGTGAAATACATTCCCACACAGTTGCAGCTAGCTGACATTTTTACCAAATCCCTTTCTAGTCAGCAATTTTATTTTTTGAAAGACAAACTGCGCGTTGTATCTCCCGCACAGTTTGAGGGGGTGTAATAGAATATTATTAGGCAGATTTGTTTCCTAATCTGTATTAGACTCTTTTAATATAAATATACATGTCAGGACTCCTATTGGAGTACCTTTTCCCAAAATATTCACACTATCTACGCCCCTGAGCAAGACGATGATCACAAGACTCCAGTGATGGCAGCGAGCCGGCGGGGCTTCGACGAAGACAATGAGAACATGTCGATGACATTTCCAACTTTGACATCGACGACTGTGTTGTTGATGATGTCCTAACTCTTCTTCTCCTTTCTGCTGATGAAGAGATCTGAAGCACTAACATCTTCTTCATTGATCCGGCAAACTATGACGGTGATGTCTAGGGGAGGGGTTGTAGAGGTTGCGAAACGACATGGTGAGAAGGGGTTTCAATAGGGCTTAAAGGTCGTGGAAGGGGAAGAGGAAGGGGCAATGAGGCATTGGCAGGGGCAGGGGGTCTTGGGGCAGCATTATAGTGGGCAAGGGGGGTTGAGGTATGGGGGAGGAGAGGGCTGTAGTGATAGGTGGGGTTGGTGGGACTGGTGGCGAAGATGTAACTCTAACCGAAAATTTCCCAAAATAGGAGTAAATGGAGTTTGGAATTGCAGAATAAGACTAATATGTTTTTATTCTTGAAATAGGACTAACATGACAGTTTTAACTGTCATCTTGTAGGTGTGACTGCCAAATAATTGCAGTACAGTGCATTTAACATGACAATATTTATTATAATTAATCACAGTATTTTTCAATCATGACAGTATCTTTCATACATGACAGGAACAACTCCTATTTCGGGGGGAAAATATGGTAGTTCTATTTTGGAATTCCAAAACTCATTTACTCCTATTTAAGGTAATTTCCCAACTCTAAGTGGCTGGTGGTGGTGACTATAACCGACAGATGTCTCTGTGATTGTGGTGATCACTACCTCGAGATTGGTCACTGCCCATCAGTCTTCAGTTGAGGCGTTGGTGATCATTGTGGTTGGAATCATTGGGACCAAGCTGATGATGGTCACTTATTGAAAGGGCAAAACTGTCATTTGCAGTAACGTTTTTGGAAAATTTTAAATTTTGTTCTATTTTTCTTTAACTTTTCATTAATTTAACTAGTACTCTGTATTATTTTTGACAAAATTCCATAAAATATAGGAGAAAATGATTTAAAATCGAGATGCTTCCTTTGGAGTTGGATGAATAACCCTCTTCTCCCTTCCCGGTGAGTGGTGAAATCTGGACGCTTGAATTATGTTGTTTCTTTTATTATAATTTTAGTAATTGTCCAAAATAGAACTACAACTTGCCTAAAAATCACAAATAAGACTACAACCCTAAGTTATTCACAAATAGGACTAAACATTAATTTTCTACCCTAAATACGCCTAAGTGTATTAATTCATAATGACATGTTTTAATTCATAATAAAACGTAAAAAATAATAAAAAACGTAAAAAAAAATCAATAAAATATTTATAAAATAAAATTTTCAAAAAAAATTATGAATTCTCTTTTTAAATATATAAAAACTAGTAAAAACCCATAAAAAATATGGATGCCTTTCCCACCGCCTTAAAGCACTACCACCTCTAACCGGTAAAAAAATGCCATTTTTCAGAAAATGCCACGAAAATGGCATTACTACTCTTGATAATGGCAAAATTTTTATGGAAACTGGCATAGATATGGCATTACTAATGCACGTTAGCATTTTTTTCTTCACTGATCAGAGCATACCGGGGCGGTGATGGGCTCCAATTTTGGGCTAAGACAAGAACCAGTATCAGAGCATATCGGCCGATACCAGGCTTCAATTTTCCAGAACCGGTATCGCCCGGGCCCTGCACGGCCTGAACTGGGTCCATCCCTAGTCCTACTAGGGAATTTGAAACAATGTAATCCTATTTGTCATTGTGGGCTACCTTTTACTCCTACTCTCCTAGTTAGGCAATTCTCTCTTTTAATTTTCATTATAGTAGCGTCTGCAACATTGTTGTTAGTGGAGTCTGCCACATTGCCAGATTGGCGCGATGGGCCACTCTTATGCGTGATTACAACTCTGAGTCTCATCCTAGTGTAGCATTTGATATGACAATTTTGCCAAAAAAGTGGTTACACCATGTTTAAATCCTTTATTTTCTTTAAAGTGGTATAACTTTTTTATTTGTACTCCAAATTGTTACAAAAGATATATCAAAATTCATAATTTTTTTTATCTTTCACATGACATCAATATTGCATATATAAAAATAAAATAAAAAAGTAAGCACTTTAAAAAGACTTTAGGTTTTTAAAGTATTGTAACTTTTTTATTTGTATTCTGATTGTTACAAACAATATATCAAAATTTATAACTTTTTATTGTCTTTCATATGACATCAATATTACATATATAAAAATAAAAAAAATAATTAAACACTTTAAAAAGTCTTTAGTTTTTTAGAGTGTTATAACTTTTTATTCGTACTTTGAATGTTACAAAAAATATTATTAAAAATATATAGATATAAGTTGTTATGAACTTTGATATATAATTTGTAACCTGCGGAGTAAGAATAAAAAAGTTACAACATTGTAAAAAACTAAAGTCTTTTTAATGTTCTTAATTATTTTATATTTTAAATATGAAATATTGGTGTCATATGGAAGGCAATAAAAAGTTATAAATTTTGATATATTTTTTGTAAGATTCAAAGTACAAATAAAAAAGTTATAACAATGTAAAAACTAAAGTCTTTTTAAAGTGCTTGTTTATTTTTTATTTGTATATATAAAATATTGGTGTTATATTAAAGACAATAAAAAGTTACGAATTTTGTTAATTTTTTTGTAACATTCAGAGTACGAATAAAAAAGTTACAACAGTGTAAAAACTAAAATCTTTTTGAGTTATGAAAGTTCTTAATTGTTTTTTTATTTTTATATATGTAATATTGGTGTTACATGAAAGATAATAAAAAATTTTAAATTTTGATATATGGTTTGTAACAATTAGCTTATAACATAATTGAGGGCAGTTCATATACATAGCTCCTGAAGAGAAGCCTCGTGCGGACAACACCATCAGAGAGTCTTCTCGGTGACATTTTTAGATGAAATTTTTTTAACATGTTCTCCACCAAGTGTAGTTTATCCATATCAAATTTCAGCTCAAAATGCAATCGGGAAAACAGTTAAATAAATTCTGGAAACATACGGCACATTCTGCGCACATATAATTTGCAGTATGTTTCCAGAATTTATTTGATTGCCTTACCGATCGAATTTTGAGCTGAAATTTGGTATGAATAAACTAGACATGATGAGGAACATGCTCAAAAAAATGTCATTAACAAATTCCACCGGGAAGACCCTCTGATGGTCTTGTCCGCACGGAGCTGCTCTTCAGGAGCTCTTGATAGGAACGGGACTATTATTGTATTGTTATACAGAACTACGAAGTATGTAACATTTGCCAAAGCCACTTCAAGTGGGCGCTTCTCTTAACCTCCGTTTGTCCCACCGGTATTTTGGGAATACTTTTAACCGAACACTAACTTAGTAATTATTTTTTTGGCAAAATTCATACCAATAATTCATACTTTGAGCAGTTCTACAATAATAGTCCATACCGAAGATGTCTATATAAATAATGCATACTCATAAACAGTTAAACACGTCTAATAGATAGATTAGAGTAATCGTTTTGATATTTAATACGGAGTATATAAGGATACAATATTGACTTTGTTCACCATTGTCATAAATTTGAGTTTAGTGTTTTTTATATCATTAATTATTTTCTTGAAGGATAATAATCTATCTATGAAGGTTTAATCTATCTATATAGACGCATTTATGAGTTTGAATTATTTGTATTGACTTTTTTTTAGAAATTATTATTATAGAACCACCAAAAGTACGGATTATTAGTATGAACATCACCTTATTTTTTATCTGACATTATTTCGGGAGAAAACTCAATCTTACACCCCATTGCAATTGAAAATCTTTTGACTTTCACAAAATGTTTTGAATTGAGGTATAATATCGCCCAGAAACTGAGGTGCAAAGTCAAATTCCGCCAAGATTATACTATAAAATTATTTCATGCCTCAAGGTAAAATTTAAAAAGATGTTTTGTTTAAAAAAATTACTAATAGTCAGCCAAATATAATAATGGCCAAAATCACGCTTTTAAGAATTGTAAAATTCAAAATATTGCAACTAAATAAGAACCTATATAATATTATAGTATATAAACTACTTGTTTAGTGGTATGACAATTTCCAGAAAAATATGCTTCTAAAATATACTACATCTGTCTCGTTGGAAAGTTTCCATAGCAAAATGACACAATTATTTGACAATAATTAAATAAAGTACTTCGAGTATATTTTGAGAAATAATTTTAATAGGTATATATTATAATGTAGTTGGTATTGATAACTGTGATATTATAAATGTATTGTTTTTAATATTTAATGATTAATTTGTCACTTAAGAGTATTAATTGTTTTCTAAAATAGAAATGAGAACCTTTATATGGGACGTACAAAAAAGGAAAGTGAGAACTGAGAAGCTTCTAATGGGACGAGAAAGTATAGAGTATTTGCTTTAGACTAACTAACTAGAGATGCTTATGCAAAATCAACGTCCCCTTCCCTTCTAAATCAACTGACCAAACAATCCCCAAAGGAGCATCACCCGTGGGATTATTACAAGAGAATACAACATCCAGATTCCAGGCTATCCAGCCAGTCGACACCATCGAGTCAATTTCAATGTTTTAAGGCAAAAGGAAAAAAGTGCAGTCGAGCTATGGCTGGACTCGGGCCGGTTCGGGCCCGGTTCGGGCCTGGGCCCGGCCGGGCCTCGGGCCAGAAAACTAGGGCCCGGGCCCGAACCGCCGGTGGGCGGTTCCGGTTCCGGTTCCGGGCCAAACCGGGCCGGGCCGGGCCGGGCCGAACCGGCCCACTTAATTTTTTTTTTTTTTTTGGTCTCCTATTTAATCCCCTACCCCTCCCCCTCAACCCCAAACCATCCCAAACCACCTCAAATGGCCCAAAATACCTAATCCAACCTAAAACTTAAAAAAATTTCAAAAAAAAAAAAAAAAAAATTAAAATCCGGCCCGGACCGGGCCCGAACCGGCCGGGCCGGTTCACCAAAACCTGGGCCCGGGCCCGAACCGCCCAGCAGCCGGGCCGGGCCGAACCGAACCGGTGGACCCACCGGGCCCCGGGCCGGGCCGGGCCTAACAGTAACCGGGCCGGGCCGCCCGGCCCGAGTCCAGCACTAAGTCGAGCTAAAAATTGAACTACGGGTAATGGATTGTTGAAATGGACATTACCAAACACTTTTCCTTTCAGCAAATACAGCCTTTCGGGCAAACAACAGTTGCTTAAATACCAAACTCAATAAAGTTTATTGCAAGAATATATTACCTATAACCAAGTGTGTGTACAGAACCCTGAAAAAGTAGGGAAAGTGTGTGATTATATTCTGTATCCGGGGTAGATATTATGAAGGACAGTAGCAGAATAATTTTTGCATGAGATGTCCAATAAAAATGTATCCCCTTACCCTTATACGGAGTATTGTATAGCAAAAAATCATGGTGAAAGGGGTAAAATGGGCCAAGGGTAAGAAGATCCCCAAAAGAAAGGGAAATTATGTCCACAAAAAGCTCTACAATGAATGGAGCAGAGAATCAGTTCTGCCCTTTGGTCAGTCTTGCATTTCGTCTAGAATGGATCTCAGCTGCCCAACTTTTTCCTATTTCAGTTTGAATTTTCCCTGCACCTCAATGAATAGATAAAGCATAAGGCACACAAACAACTTTTTAGCAAGTAGTCTATCTCTCTTTCAAAGAATAACTGCCGTTTAAGGGTTGGTACACATACAAAAGTAATACATGTTTTGACATTATGATATGATGATGATGATGACTACAATGATCTCAATATCTCTTTAATGCTTTATATATATGCAAAGAAAAGGTTCAGGGAATGTAATAAGTTTCACAATAATACCCTTTTTCGAGTATAAAAGATCAAACAGAAGACCACCACTGCAGGTGCATTGCAAAAAAAGGGCTCAATCACCTGCAATTGAGAGGAAGAATTCATCGAGTTCTTTCCCATGTTCTGCAGAAACATTTTTAACATGGAAAAAGGAAAAGGTTAGTTCTGTCACGACGAAAAAAGAAGTCATGTTTGTAATGTTGACTTCAATAATACAAATATGACTCTTTGGGGGGATGAATGTAGGACATCTAACATCTTAAGTTCGCTAACTGTTAAAGCACATAAATAATTCAAAAAATGCAATTGAACATAGAGGGTAGCACATTTTGAGAGTGGAAAATAAAGCCAGCTTGAAGTTGAGAATTACCAATTTCATATTCCAGTGCCTGCAGAATCAATTCGACCTGGAGAGGCATAGAATTGTCAAATATCTCTTCTGATGCAAGAAGAACGTCAATGACTTGCCAGAACTTGAACAAGAAAATCACCAAAATTTTTAAGTAGACCCATATGACTCCCTTATGGAGTCATATGGGGTATTGTGGCATATTAATATTCACCCATTTTTTAGTGGGGTCTCCCACTTAGAAAATGAGTGGTAATTAATATGCCACATTACCCACATGACTCCATAAGGGAGTCATATGGGTCTCCATAAAGCTTCTCAAAAAATTACTAGTACAAATTGTGCATGCCAACATGGGGGGAAACACTAAAAATGAAGAAACAAAAGCAACGGTTGAGAAGATTCAACTACTTTGGGGTGTTAGGGTGAAAGTCCATTTGACAAGAGATTGCCTATTCAAATGGTCCAATATAGGAAGTGAGATGTTACGTAACTATCAATTAATAGATAAAAATGACAAAAAATGTAACCAGTTGGTTCCTTTTATATCGTGGAGTTAGAGCAGGAAGATATAAAGTTGAACGAACATCTTGTGTAGAATGTGTGCTTAAAATAGGATACCGGCATTCAATATTCTCCCAAAAAGAAATGAATAACAAAAAGCTGAGAAATATGAGAGAATATTAAATACAATAATAATAAGAGTAGAGTAGTATATGGAAATATTTTTTGCTTAACAGTTACCTAAATAACAGTTCACAAGTTTTAGAACCAAAGGTAATACAATAATCCCTTTGCCCTAAAATAAACTTCCTACTCTCCTTTTTTGTTGTCACAAAATGAACTAATTTCTTTTCAACCACATTATCTTACTTTCTAAATTCTAGTGCCAGAAGAAATTGGGAGTAATGCACTGATGCTGATGTGCAGCATACAAAAGAATACAATGGCAAAAAGATAGATAAACTTAAACACGAGAATAACATCACTGAGACGTTGATTAAGGTCATTTTAGATTATACCGTTGTAGCTTTGTTATTTGAGAAACGTGTTTTCTTCGAAGTAATGAATTACACATTTTTTGAAGTTGTTAAAATGATTCTAAAACAAAACATTCATGAAAATGCATATAACTCTAGCAAATGAGACTGCGTTTTTTATACAAAATATGATCCAAAAATTTTTGAAAGCAGTGGCATAACCAGGAGGGTATATCAGGCTAGGTTGGTACAAAGAAGTTCTCCAGATAACTTCTAACACAATCGTTTTACACATAAATTCAAAGCATTTTTCAAATTTGGGGTGGGCCTGGGCTTAGTATGCCCCCTGCTACACCCCTGTTTGAAAGGGAACCTGCCTGAAATACAAAAAACACTTCCCTAAAGAGTTTCTATGCATTATAACTCAATTATAGATAAGAAACTTCTTATAGTGTTCATAGTCTTCATACATAAATAATCAGTATCAATAAACACAACAAAATACTTCAGTAAACCATGTCAAAAACAAAATATGACAGCGAATACAGACCTTATCAAAATCTTTTACAAGATTGGCCTCTAAGGAAGCATTGTTTTCATATTCAGCCCAGAGTTCCTGAATCTCTTCAGCTGGAGACATTAAATGGATGGACGTAAACTTCCTTACCCAAAAGTAATGTTTATTGGTCATTTTCTCCACAAAAGAAAAGAGGTTTAAGATACGGAGTACCTCTCATTCCTCCACCAAGAACTTTGCACATTTCATTCAGTGCAGCTTGCTCTCTTCTGCTTTTTTCTTCCTTAGGCACACCATCAGATGGAGTTATATCTCCAACAATTGCTATATAAATAATAAATGAAAATAAGCTCAGGCTCTCAGAGAAACATTTAAAATTGCAGAAAAAGAAAGTTTAAGAGCATAAACTTTTACTAAACCTAAACACTATTTTCCATTGAAAGAAAATTTTGAAAAATAGGATAAACATAAAAGCCACGGAATAAATAACTATCTATACATCACGTATTTGGAAAACAATTCTCACGTTCTATGATTTGTTTTTGTGTCAAACCATTATAGAATAATATATGTGCATGCTAAACATAGGGTACGGAAATAACAGGTATAATAGAAAGAAATACCTTCTGCAATATCATGAATAATGGCTATTTTAATACACCTGTTATGTAAATTGAGAAACAAAGCAATTATCATTACCTCAACCAATATATAAAAATAACCAATGGAAGTATGGTAAAGCTTGGTGACTAATGGTTTTATTCAATAACCACCTTTACTTTGCATGACTCAAAGGATAGTTGCCAACATGATAAAATTTTGAATATGAATAGAGAAGTTTAAAGAGAAGCAACCATGACTTTCATCAACTAAAATGGAGTCCTACAGTCAACCTTTCCCTGTTGACTCCAGGAAGATCGCCAGCAATCAAAGACATTAGGGCCATGCGGTACATGTGATCAGCAATGGACTCAGGACCTTGGATCCCATGATTTATCCATCCTTTCCTTTTTGTAGTCTACCATGAAAAAAAAGGAAAAAATATAACTCCTTTTTTTGAGGAACTACAATGGTTTATCATGTTCTAAGAACCAAACACTTCCATTGTTTTCTGAAAGCTTGTCTCAATGTTTAGCTTTTAGAACATGCTCAAGATGAAGTAATGCAGCCCATTTCTCTTTACATGTTAAACATGCACTTTATTTAAAAAAGTTCCCTCTTTAAAATGTTAAATGACTAATATATAATACATGGTGTATTCAGTTCATTTAAAAGAGATTATTTGATTTGACATCATTCATACTTCATACTTATTTTAGTAATAATCAGCTATATGACTTTTGAAATTTTAGCAAGGTACAACTTGACATTAACCTTGAATCATACTCATTAATTCATTTATTATTTACTGGTTTAACTATCAACTATGTTTATCATATGGGTTCTTTTACTTATGTTTGCTGCATTATATGATGTTTCTGTTTCCCTAGTTTTCTATTTCTATTTTCCACCTATATGATTTTATTTTCAATTTCTTTTCTATCTTTTCTCCCTCTCTATTTTTCATTAATTTCATTTATCTTTTATCTTCTTTATCTTTCTATGTTCCTGTGTTATTTTGTCTTTTATCTTTCTAATGTTCTTTTATCTTTTATCTATCTTAATCTTATGTTCTTATATTGTTGTAAATTTGTAATCTTATATTTATTTTTATCTTATCCATTTATCTTACCTTATCTTTTTGTGTTTCTTATCTTTCTTCTCTTTTTGGCTCTGATTATCATGGATCAATTCATGTTAGCCGATCCCAAAATCTTTTGGAAATAAGGCTTGAATGTTGTTGTTGTATGTTTTTATTTTCAACAAGTTGTCAATAAGATGTTTTTCTGTGCATTGTTTTCTAGTTTTACTATTCTCTATTATTTAATAATTTGGAAATCATTTATTCCTAACACATGTGTCCAATATCATATGTGTGGTGTCAAGGACTTGAGGCCACCTGCGGGGCAGCGGTCAAGGGTAGTTGCACTGTTTGATCATGGTGATGATGATCAGCAGCGCCAGTGGAGATTCATGCCACCAGTAGTGCTAAGCATAAATAATTGTTTCTTAATTTTATCAAGAACAAAAGATAAAGGAAAGCAGTTTTCTGTTTCTAAATTTAAAGCTGGTGAAGAACAATGTTTTCTGTATTTTGAATTTTAAAAACAGAAAAACTAAACATGATTTTTTTCTGAATTCAAATTGCCATTGCTAAACAGGCCAGGACATTTGTTGGGACGGATAGTATTTACTTATGTACAGTATTAATTATAGATTCAAAGAAATGATATGCCAAGCATCTGATGATGTGACATGGAATAATCACTTTCCATTTGGCTTGATCATTGATCAACAGCCCTAAGGCAAGTAAAGATGCAATGTTTCAACAAGAACATCTGAATAGTGAATGCCACACTCTTTCACATCATGATTCCTTCTGTCAATAATGCTATAACAACATACAGTTTCGAGAATATATTTCAAGAATAGTTTCAAGAATATATTTCACAATAACGTATCTAATTTCCTCAAATCTTTTCCCATTCACACAACATTTATACCACAAACAAGAAAAAAGTGAAATTTGCTTTAACAAACAGTAATATCCCATAAAAAAAATCTTAGTCATATATACCTTGAGGCTATGGCACAGCGTAAGAAAATCAATGGAATTAGAAGGAGAAGGCAAAGCTCCGGCACCGTTGGAATCATAACTCAAAGAGGTTGGGCTTCCTGACTCAGATCCGGTTCCAGCTTCACTCGAGCCGGTATTCACGGAGTCGGAGTTGGGAATTACGGCACGAATGGAAACGAGCCTCGCGCATTGGGGCCGAGAATTGAAAAATAAGTATAGCTGCTTCGATGAAATTTGATTGGAATGATGGCGGGGAGTTCGACAAGAATGGGAGGGCGACAGAGAAAGGGAGGCAAAACTGCGTTTAGCAGCCATTGTCGCAGAGAAGAGAGGTTTTGATTTGATGTGTCGTCGGATTGTAGGCTTTCAGGTGAGGAGGGAGAGTTCGCCGCCGGTGGAAGAAGACATGGGGCCCTTAGTCTGGATCTTCGTTTCGGTCATTCAGTCAGTATTGCCCCGTAGTTCATTATGGTCAGAGTTGCTGACCTTGGAACGAATTTTTAACCAAAATTATGCAAAAGAAAAATGTATTTACCCGAGTTGAGTTAAAAGTTCTTACCAAAATACCGTTGATTGGAACTATGGTTAAAGAAAGCTGCCAAATGAAATGTCGACTTTCTTTAAAACTAGATTTTAACCCGTGCTTTGCACGGGATGCTTTCAATAACCATTGAATAATTAGAAAAAAAAAAACTATCCCTGTTATTTTTTTTTTTTGCAAAAGTTTAAGAGATGTTCACAAAATTATAATTTTTTAAAGAATAACCATTAATGTCCCCCAAACTCCACTATAACTAATATGGAGTACTTTTTCAGTTAACTAATGTTTTTCAAGTTCGGTTAAACTCTGTTACTTACACTATAAACGCAAAATCTCAATGCTAGTTTTTTTCAACTTAGTTAATTGATTTATGGCTTTTCGTCATCAGTATAAAAAAACATTCTATGACAACCGGATCTTTATTACTTCTTAAGTTACCGATGTGGGACTTCAACATCCTTTCTTACGAACAGACATTTCATCTGAATTGTGTTGTCGTTCATTATTTTTGTCAATTCGTCACAATCATCTTTTATAATTGTATCATCATTTTTCATAAAAGACTTGCGCTATGGTTATGAATTGATTTGGATCTGATATTGTGCTAATATCTGGTGTTTCATCCTAAAAGTTCAATCTGATAGAAATTGAGAATCTTAATATACGTAGTAGCATTTTATTACTACTTAAGTTATTGATGTGAGACTTCAACATTCTAATATGTAACTATTTGATTGAACCAAAGTCTCGTTTAATCTTTTTATAATTTGGTGATACGTGAAATAACATTTTGGATGCGCAAAAGCACTTGTGACTTTCATAATAGAGAATATTAATAATTGCAACAAATAATTACTCTTTCCTCCTTTCCTCCGAAATTTCTACTTTTCATAAGAAATTAAGTTGATTGATTATAATATAAATGGGGGTAGGGGACGGGAGCAAAACAACATTTGATCGAATGAAAGCCTTCTAATGTGAACAAATTGGTCGAACAAAAATATATGGATTTTTTTTAAAATTATATGGAAAGAAATTGAGTGAACTCTTCATTAATTAGTCATGTCATCAACCTTTCGTTTAATCACCCCAACATATCTATAGTATTTGTTTGATAGAATGATAGGTAATGTCAACCTTGATTATGGTGATATTCAAACTTATGAATTCATTATGGAAGGTAAGAATGGGGAAGAACTAAACAATCACCATAAGTTAAATGCTTAAATAACATATGATAATTCACATGAAGTGCTGATGACTACAATTTTGAGAGATGGCTCAATTTTATCCGTCTTAACCAAAAGAAATGTACTTTACACTTGATATGAAGCAGCCTATGGCCATGTATCTTGTCTCCTTCTACCTGGTGTTCCAGCAACCTTTTGAATTGCAATGTCAATCCAAGAAATTAAGAAACATGTGTGATCCTCAATAGATGCAAGACGCACTAACTGCTGTAAAAAAAAAGTGAAGACATAAACATATGAAAATTCACCAAAATGAACACAAATAGATAGAGTTTATTAGATTGAGTAGAGTTTTAAAGTGCACATATTACAAATCTTGTTTAGAGTCAATTAAGATCAATTGTTTAAAGTGCACATATTCAGTCCTTTCTCTCAATTTGAAAACGAATGTGTTATATAATACTTTTTCAGCCCCAAGAATGTGAGGGTTTCCAAGCTTTGAACTCAATGAATTCTGATGAGGGAAAGATATGAGAAAAGATGAAAAGGAAAAGTCACCTAATTTCTGCAAAGTGTCATTCCTACTTCACTTTAAAATCGTTTGTCTTGAAATCAAGAAGAGTTATAGGGAGTGTTTGCAATTGCTTCAACTTTAAAAAAGTGTTTTTAAAGTGATTTTGGGGAAAACGATTAATAGTAGAGATTGGGTCATCAATATTACTTATTAAAAGGGTTTGGACAAATATAGGCTCCCTTTTAAACAATTCCGAAACAGCGACCACCCGTGTGTCCATTCACTAACTCTTAGGATCAAAATGTCTAAAATACCCCTCCCTAATTAATACACCGTATGTCATAACTAATAGAACAGTAGAACTCCGTACTACAGTTCTACGTATGAATCCCTCTTCGAAAATGCTCCAGGCAAGGACCATCAGGGTTGACTTTCATATTTTTCTTCCCATTTACATTTGTCTAGTATCGATTTATAATTATCAGTTATAAATACACATTCAATCACTTACCGTTACACTTTTCACCTATTACAATTTTCCACATGAACAGTTACAATTACCCACCGGATCAATTACAGTTACCCACCGCCAGTTACAATTACCAGATCCGACCAGTTACAGTTATCTAGACCTAAGCAGTTACAGTTATCCGACCCCACTAGTTATAGTTACTTGCTCTGACCAGTTACAGTTACTAGATCCGACCAGTTACAATTATCTGACCCGACCAGTTACAGTTACCTGACTCAACCAGTTACAGTCAATGTTCTAAAAGGCGCTAGGCGCTAGTCGGGCGCCAGCCCAGCGCCTAGCGCCTAGGCGCCTAGGCGGGCGCCTAGGCGGGAACTAGTCGGATACAAAGAATGCATTTTTATCTATATTTTTGCATAAATATGATAAGTAATATTGTGTTTTTGTGTGTATAAAATACATATATACATATACATTAACAAATATGAATGATAGAATTATAACATTTAATCATACGCAGTATATGATAACCAATCACTTGACTTCATTATGTTATAAATATAAAATTTAGGTTTATGGACAAACATATACTTCGTATAGTTTTATCTTAATTTACAACTTCATTTCTTTATATACATGGCTAATGTTCGGTGAATCTAGGTGGCCGATTAGGCGCTCTAGGCGGGCAACTGGGCGCCATAGGCAGCCGACTAATTCACCTAGGCGGCAAATAAATTAGTCGGAGCGCCTAGACGAAAATCGGGGTGCCCGGCCACCGCCTAGTGCCTAGGCGGGGACTAGCCAGACGCCTAGAATAATTTTTAGAACAGAGGTTACAGTTATCCGATCTCACGAGTTACAGTTACCTGACCCGATCAGTTACAGTTACCTAACACAACCAGTTACAGTTACTTGACTCGATCGGTTACAATTATCGACCCCATTTGTTAAAATTATATGACCCGACAAGTTTCAATTACCCGATCCAACCATAAAAAATTATCGGACACAACGAGTTACAATTACCATATTTTACGAGTTACAATCACCACTGCCAACCACCACCGCTGGCCACACTGCCGGCCACCATTGTCATTGATCCGCTGCCGCACTCACTCTGGCGGCCAACATCCCCAACCCCCAAACACCAGCCCCCATACGGTGAGAGCAACCTTCTTCCCCGTTGCACCCACCATCTGCCCATTGTCACCGCCAAGCCCACCACCGCCTGGCCCGTCCACCGCTGCCCTGACCGGGACCATCGACGCCCGGATTGTGACCACGCCGGCTGTGACCACCCGCCTCTCCACCATCGTCCACAGTGCAAGCCGACCCTCATCCCCACCACCCACCATCCCTAGCCCCCTCCCCCAGCCTCCCCTGCACCTGCCCCAAGCCTACCACGGTCCCAACAACCTCGACACCCGCCCCAGAATGCCTACAACCCTACCCACCGCACCACAACCACTATAAATAATCTCTGCAAGTCTGCAACCTATGTTTAAAAAACCGATCCGACCCGGCCGGGTTGACCCAGAACCCGGTGACCCGGACAAAAAAAACGGTTCGGTTTTTTTTAAAACCCGGAAATGGTCAAAAACCGGAAAAACTCGGCTGACCCGGGAAAACCCGGTCAAGACCCGGACCCAAGAAACCCGAAAAACCAGGGTTTTTGGGTGTTTTTACCAAAAAAAGTAATTTCTTTTTTTATTTTTAATGCATTTTTTATACCAATAAAATTGCAATTTCAATACCTTAAAAAGAAAAACTACGTAATATATTTATATATTTATTTAATAATGAACATCATGCCAAATTATAATATAGATATACAATAAAAATAAAAATATCGTTATATATTTTTATAAGATCAAAATATGCATTGAAATATTATAAGAGTGTATTAAATGCTTAATAAGTAGTATTGTTAGTTGATTATTATGAATAATAACTAATTTTTATTATAATTTTATATATAATTATATGTTTACTATTATTATATAGACGTATAATCATTGACCGGTTTTCCGGCGTTGACCGGGTTAACCCACCGGGTCCGGGCTGACCCGTGACCCAGTCATGTGGCCGGGTCACTCTCCGGTCCGGTTTTTACAACATAGTCTGCAACCACTAATCCACCCCTAGTTGCAACCAGATCTGCAGGGCAGTAGACATCACCACAATAGCCGCAAAATTAACATTTGTTGTCACTGGATCTGTCGGAATACTCGTCGCCTATCGTCATCCCCATCGCTCTGTTCGCAGATGAAGGAGAAACGACCTGTCATCTCCAATTCGTATTTGATCGGCTCATAGACAAGGAGAAGAAGAATGGGCGGCAGCGGAATGCGAGGGGCGAGAGCATATGAGTGATGACAATTGCGGCTGAACCAGTGACAGCACGAGGGGTAACAGTATGGAGTAGTGCGGCCGTTGCTTTTAATTGGTGGTTGTGCTTTCCTATGGGTGGCTGCAGTCTGGGACAGAAGACGAAGAAGCATCGTTGCGTTAATCGGGAAGCAGGGTAATAAGCAAGTGAATTCTTTTTTTTTTTAAAGGGCAGCTTAGTCTATTTTCTTGTAGTAAAGTCTTATTTTTGTCCAAAAGTACGAGCTGCTACATTTATGTCTTTAAGTACCGCACTAGTGCTATTCCAGTCATTTTTTCTTAATAGTAAAAGTTGGTAGTGTTTGAGAAAAAAGTGATTTTGAACTTCAAAAAATACCTTTCTATCTGCTTCTAGTTTTTAGCTTTTAAGTGATTAATTTAAGCAGAAGCTGTCATTTGAAAACAATCTTTTCAGCTTTTTTAAAGCCAAAAGCTGAAAAACGTTTTTTTTTAAGTAACCGCAAACACTCCTATAATAAGGTGCCCATATTGCAAATCTTGCTTCCATTTTTTGGTAAATGGCTGCTGAACTTCAAAAAGTAAATAATATACTCCCACAAAACCAATTTCAGAGAAAGACTAAAAAAAATCCCAAATTAGAAACTTGATGCACTTAATACATTACAAAAAACCGGTCCACTCAAACACATAAAGAGATGAAAAATTATACGAGTATAATATAGATAGTATCAAACTTGCACACAGTAAGTCATCGGATTTTACTGCACCCTCTTCAATTTTTTCTTTCCCATTATCCTAATCTCATTTTTTCCTACTTCTCTCTCTAACCAAACAGTTTTTCATTTATTAATTTATTTTATAACCGAACCATTAATATGTGAAGCAAGCAAAAATAATATAAAGTTCTGCACATAATGTAATTAAAACAGATAATGAAAAATATAACATTATACAATATCCATAATAAAACCCAACTAAAGGTGTCAAAATTATTTATGAAAGAAAGTTTATCATTCAACAAAACTCTACACCAAAAAGCATGCATAGGAAACTTACAGTGGATAAGAAAATCTCACCATATCTAAAAATGTCCCTTCTCAGCTCTTACATTAATAGAACTCAGGTCTTATTAAAGAATAGAACTCCTAGCCAAATGGCATTAAAATCTAAATATGTTCTCACTGTTCTCACATGCATACTTACTGGATGAACTTGTGGTTTTTATCATAGCTTCGTAACTTAGATGTTCATGCATAGAATATTTATTGAATGCCTTCTCTAGCAAGCAGCACTCCACAAGAACACACATGAGTTTATCCTGCATAGTAGAATGTTGAGAAGCTAAATCAGTTTGCTAAATGACAGTCTTTAGTTCACCGGTTGTTAGATTATCTTATGTAATAGAACTATTGCAGAATATGGATTAGGTAAATAGGAGCTTACCTTTAAGTCCAGGTAATATTAGACTATACCGAGTTTAACACAAAAACACAAAAAAATAGAATGTGTATCCTTATTATAAAAAGAGCTAATTGCAGAACTTTGATGAAAAACATCAAACCAAGTTACAAACTCTAATCAAGATACATAGTTAAGAGGCATAGATGATAGTGACAAACAAAATTACCTCCAGTACAAACTCTAATTACCAAACTCTAATTAAGAGGCATAGATGATAGTGACAAAGAAAATTACAAAAATAAAATAAAATTAGGAAACCTAAAACTATCTTTGAAACATCGGTTGCAAAAAAGAAGAAGAAATACTCAACTTCAGCTTTAATAAGTATAGGCAGTATATTCATTAGCTACTTTTTTAGGGAATGCATTGATATATAGTTAATTTGAAATTATCTTCCTTGACACTATAACAGAAGAGAAGAAAAGGAGTGTCCACTGTCAAAGATATGAGTTAAAGTCAAAATGAAGTTCCTACTCTATCTTGAAACCCTGTATTTTGAAATTGAGAAAAGGAAAAGTGCACCGGACATCCTCTTTCGAAGATATGAGTTAACATTGACATTTTGTTTTTATATTATTCTCCTCCTGCCTTGTGTGGTTCAATAAAGCAGAGTTCCAATCACATATTTTCCTCCATATACCTCTGTTCCCATCTCATTATGAGATACAAATATAATTTTGGATCAAACAATACATAGGTATAAGTAGAACTATTTACTTCTTTGTTGTTTTATGCTTAAATGTTCAACTCTTGATTTGTATATATATTAGCTTCTTTTATAATCACTCTTTACTGGTCGACGCAGGCCACATATTAACAATTTACTTCTTTGCTGTTCCAATTGAATGCACTCTTTTTTGCTGTTTCAGATTTAAAACACAAACACAAGAAAATAGAATAGGTGCTCTGAACTATTATAGATAGAGCTAATTGCAGAACTTTGATGCAAAACTTCAAACAAAGTTACCAAACTCTAATTAAGATTCATATTGCCTATTATCTCCATTACAAAGTACAAACAAATCATAGAGGCATAGATGATAGTGACGATGAAAATTAGAAAAATAGAATGACTTTTTTAGATTTTAAACACTAATACAGTAGAATTAGCTATGAACAGGCAGATACATTACTTAGACTTTTAGAAAGACCACTCTAAACTATTATTATTGAAAGATTTATCCCCAAGAGATTTCTAAATAAAAAGCACATTATAAGGAAAAAAAACAGAAAGTAAAAAAGCCGCTACCAAACAGAAAGCTCTCTCTCTCTCTCTCTATATATATATATATATATATATATATTATTATTTTTAACTTAATATGGTTTTTCGTTTGACACCACTTACATATATGTATATAATATTTTTAGAATGAAGATCATATAGTGTCCAATTGAAAGATCAAAATTAAAAATTACGTCTCCAATCAAATGTCTTTCTACCCAACCCAAGCTTAGGCTAAACAAAACTATCAAAATTTATAACTTTTGCTTCATACCTATTTTAGGAGATACTTCCCCATTTCTTAAAAGTTGCAACATTAGAATTTTTGCACTACTCACACACTTTACTTTGACCACGATTTTATATAAAAATATATACCAAAATTATGATGTATAAAATGTTATTAAATTTCTATTTATGTGAACTTTCAATTTTTTATTATATATTTTTCACTAATACGTAATTAGATATAATTACGGTCAAAGTTATTCGTTGGTAAACGTGAAAATCAAACTGTTGCAACTATTAAAGAACGGAAGATAGTATAAAATTTTGAATTTTTATAGCACATTCCCCTTTTCATTTTCCTAGCACTTTTCCCCTTTCCTAGCACTTTCCCCTTTTCACATAAAAATTTTGAATTTTTATGTGAACTTTCCCCTTTTCCTAGCACTTTTCGTAATATAAAGTTACCCCAAGCATTTATTTGGAAAGCGGAAAAACCTTGGGAAAGAAAAATTGGATATATTTGAAAGGAAATAAAATATTAGAGAAAATAAAACATTGGTTCAAGCTCAATATATTTATTTTTTATAAAATTGCGCACATCTGACCCCCCCCCCCCCTTACCCCTCTATAGGTAGGAGCCTTTGCGACATTGAGGTGATGATGATGATGAATTGTTCTAATATATACGAGTATATATTTATTTCTATTATAGAAATACTTAGGGCCTGTTTCCTAAAAGAAATATTTTCCAGTTTTCCAGAAAACTGGAAAACTGGAAAACAGAAAACAGGAAACGTGTTTACCAAAGAAATTCCTGGAAAACTGGAGAAAGGAAAAAAGAAAAACGCGTTTACTAAATCGTTTTCCAAAACGGAAAAAATGAAACATGTCTCTCTTTTCCTTAATGATTTGGAGAAGTGACTTTTACTAGTTTTCCAAATTTGGAAAACGCAGATGCTACAGTGCCTTTGCAATGAATTTGCATACTTACACCTAGTGGTGGGTCCGGTCCCGCTCCGATGTCGATTTCATTCCGGTACCTCCATCCTCGTACCTTACCCCTTACCCCTACCCTACCCTACCCACCCTACCCCCCACCCCGTGTACCCATTTTTCCCTATAATGACCTTACCCCACCCCCCACCACATGCCACGACCTCGGCCCCACCCCGATCCACTGTACCCTACCGCCACCCCCCTACCACCTCGACCCCACCCCGACCCACCCTACCCTACCCCCACCCCTCGTATATTACCACTTACCCCTACCTTACCCCTTACCACATGTCTCCTACCTCGGCCACACCCCACCGCCATCCTACCCCCACCCCACCCTACCCTACCTCGGCCCCACCCGGATCCCGGGCCCACCCTACCGCCATCCTATCCCAACTCCCTACCCTACCCCTACCTTACCCCAACCCCAAACCCTACCCACTACCCCCACCCTTACCGCCATCCTACCCCTTCCCTACCCCAACCCCACCCTGGTCCCGACCCCACCCTACCACCATCCTATCCCAACTCCCTACCCTTACCCCAACCCCAAACCCCACCCACTACCCCCACCCTTACCGCCATCCTACCCCCACCCTACCCCTTCCCTACCCCGGCCCCACCCCTGGTCCTGACCCCACCCTGCCGCCATCCTATCCCAACTCCCTACTCTACCCCTACCTTACCCCAACCCTACCCACTACCCCACCCACGACCCTAACCTACCCACTACCCCCACCCAACCCCTACCCCTAAACCTTACCACCCCACCCCGACCATACCCCTTACCCCACCCCCACCCATAACTTCCCTACCCGACCCCTACGAGTAGGTATGGGTGGGTATGAAGGGTTGTGGTGGAGTATGGGTAGAGTGTAAGATCATGGTACGGGTAAAGGTAGGGGTCAAGGGTGTGGAATTGGAGAACTATGTGAAAAAATTGATGAACATGTTTTCAAATTTGAAAATGGAAAACTAAAAAATAGAAACAGAAAATTGGAGATAGAAAAACTGAAAAATAAAAACAGAAAATTGGAGAACGAAAAACAGAAGTAGAAAACACGAAAATATCTCTGTTAGAATTCTAAACATTTGAAAAATAATAATCAAATTACATATTGCTTGGCATTCTCCTAACCCAACATAAGAGGATAACTTATTTTAACATTTTATAGCATTTCGAGGAACCAAAAATAGCCTAAGAAGAGCTGAATTCAGTGAAATGCAAAAAGCCATACTAAAAATTACACAGCTAAAACTTGGTGAAAAGCAAGACATAGAAGCAACAACAATAGCAACAACATCTAAGCATTATTCCCAAAAGATTTTGGGGTCAGCTAACATGAATCGATACATATCACATGAAACCTGAATAGAAGATGAGTAAATAATAAAAGATACTCTTGAGAGTCATCACATGAAACCTGAAGAGAGCAAAGACAAAACTGAGGTTATAATGTTGTAAGAAGGAAACAAATAACCTTAAGTGTAGCCAGAAACTGGATACTATCATAGCAACATGCATACATGAAACGTCTCATGCTTTCTACAACTAAATCATTTTCAGACATGGCATCCGCCCCTCCTTTTAGGCTTTGCATACTCTTTCCTGATAACGTAAAGGCCAAATGTGACTATATGCAACCACATTAAAGCATATCTTTTTATCATCCCCAAGAAAATTGTCCTCAAAAGATTTCTTTCTAACAGTTCAATTTAGTAGGCTTATATAGCACTAGTAGTAATAACACTCTTAAGTCAACTATAGTGAACTGAAAGACACAACTACAATAAATGCAGTGATCCACATTCCCCAATCACAGCTTTGTAGGAACTGGGCATAGACATTTACCTTTGGCTTCTAGTACGCGCTGCTTCTGAGAACGTGAAAGGCTCAAAATATCAAAGCGACAATCCAAGTCGATAAACATGACTGAGCGCTCCAAACCTCCATAATGCACGCCCTTCTATTCCTTTGGCAGAATACAATTGGTTGCAGCCTGAAATGCACTTGATCCTATCAGAATAACTCTCGCGCTTGGATTAATGCAATAGTCTAGTAAGAAGATACACAGATATGGACAAAGTCATTGCCTGTATGAGAATCCGGGTTTTGGCTGAAGGCGAAGGGCCGACTATCTCGACAACGCTGCCAGCGCGGAGGGGAATGCGGTGAAAAGGAGGTGTAAGAGGCAAGAAAGGTCGTTCCGTGAGAACGTGAGACAGGTACTGCTTTGCAGTTTCATCCGTTTCAATCCAATCTCTTGCGGACGACATCTTCTCTTTGCTCAATGGTTTCACAGCAACCAGAGCTTCACGCTTTAAGGTGCAATTTTTCCCACCACAATGAGAAGTCAATTTTAGATCGAGAAGGTAACTTATACTCCATATCTATTAGAGCATCTCCAATGGTATAATGTGCATGGTGCACATGTGGCATGAGTGATAACCACATAAATATTAGCAAATGAATTATCACTCTTCTTATTTGAATGATTTTATACAATTTTGATAAGTTTTTCCTTGCAATGTCAACAACAATGTCAACATTTAGACGGTCTCCTTGACATTGTGGAGAAAAACTTACCAAAACTGTATAAAATCATTTAAATAAGGAGAGAAAGAATTTATTTACTAATATTTATGTGGTCATCTCTCATGCCACGTGTGTACCGTGCACATTATAACATTGGAGATGCTCTTATGATGAAGATAGAATCCAACTATATAAATTTGATAACTGATAGAATTAATATAAAATTGATGAGTCATGTTACTTACATACATTTGTTTACACACTTGTTATATGCAGGGCCGGCCCAGGCCCATAATTTCGGAAGGCCCAAAAAAAGTACTAGTAGTAAGCCAGCCCAGGTACGAAATATGTGAAGAAATTAGAGAGAAGCGAAGAGCGGAAAACGGGAAGACCGGAAGAAGCCGCTCGAGTCTCGACTAAAACTTTGAAAGTCTGGAACGACCGAACCGCTTGTCACCGGCCCCAGCCCGCCGCCGCGACCCTCCTCCAGGACCGCACGTTTGTCGACTGTCCAGCGATGTCCACTCGTCCGCCGGTAAGCAACTAAGCGTATGAATCTCAGAATCTATTTATCTTTGATTTTCAGTTTTTTTTAATTGCAATTTGGAAATTACTGGAAATCTGAAATTAGTAATTAATTTGTTGCATTGTTGCTACTCCGTATCTTCTTTTTGTTTACTTCAGTTATTATTATTAAGTAATTGAATTGATTCTTTAAAAAAAAGTTATTGAATTGATAATAACTGTGTTTAACTGTTAAGATTTACAAATTGTTATACCGTATAAGTATGTAAGCATGTTAGTAATTAGGTAATTCTAGCCTTTGTGTTTGTAAATGATAATAATTAATTAATTTATTTTTATAGTCCTTCATGATTTCATACAAAATTTAGAATGAATTTTAGCTTAAAATTTATAATAATGTACAGAATACAAGAGAATAAAACATAATTGGTACCAATTATGTTTCCAAAGAAATACTCAGCCCATCACGAGAAGCTTAAAAGGAAAGAATTAAGCTCATTAGTAACTTGTAATTTAATGCAATTTACTTGTCTTGAACTTGGAAAAAAGGCCCAAATCTTGTTGTTGCACAGGGCCTCTAGTTACTCAGGACCGGCCCTGATTATATGCGTACAAGTTCTAAATGAATTGATTATGTCCTCATGCAATTAGGACTTACTACTTGCGTACAAGTTCTAAACGAATTGTTTATGTGCACTTGCAATTAGGACTTATTATATGCGTACAAGTTCTAAACGAAATGTCAATGTACACACGTAACTATGGGTGTACAAATAATGTGGTTTCTTCTGCTCTAAGCATCCTCACTAATGAGCATATTAGTTTATCTAAAACTAAAGAGTTTTTTCAAATATATTACTAATATAAAACATGTTTACTATAATATGACTAATTAGTACATGTAAACAGGGTAGTATTATAGCCACTTAAGTTTCAAAACCCACAACATTGTTTAACCCCATTTCATGTTGGTACGTATTTACCATAAGGAGGATTTTGGTAACAAGGTGATTGTTACCAATGAGGCTGTCAAGTTTATTACGGAGTATTATTCTTGGTTGTTATAGGGATGATATTCACTGGAGGCACAAGGGCGGAAGCAATAGATACACTGATCACCTTTTACGTTTATTCCTTTAGTCTAGTTGTTTAAGAGGTTTCCTACAATGTTCAAGTCCTCTTGTACGAAAACATGGGAGATGATTTAACATATTTCCTTATCTTTTAAATTTGCAAGTTTATTAAATGGTAGATGAAAGGAATAGACTAGAAATATTATTTTATGAAAGACTTTTGGTAACATTACTTGCCCGGAGGAACCAGTCCTGATTCTTTGAAACATAACTTCTTTGTTCACCAAAAACTAACTCTGTTATTTAGTCTTGATATATTACTCCTGACTTAAACATCTGTTGGGCCAAAATTTTCTTTCAGGATGCATATATGTGAAATATGGAATATATGTGTGTCAATAAGCATGATTGCTATTCATAAGAAAACTAAACAATCACCTTGTTACCAAAATCCTCCTTATGGTAAATACGTACCAACATGAAATGGGGTTAAACAAAGTTGTGGGTTTTGAAACTCAAGTGACTATAATACTACCCTGTTTACATGTACTAATTAGTCATATTATAGTAAACACGTTTTATATTAGTAATATATTTGAAAAAAACTCTTCAGTTTTAGATAACCTAATATGCTCATTAGTGAGGATGCTTAGAGCAGAAGAAACCACATTATTTGTACACCCATAGTTACGTGTGTACATTGACATTTCGTTTAGAACTTGTACGCATATAATACGTCCTAATTGCAAGTGCACACACACAATTCGTTTAGAACTTGTACGCATGTAGTAAGTCCTAATTGCATGTGGACATAAACAATTCATTTAGAACTTGTACGCATATAATATGCGTGTGTAAACAAATGTGTGTAAGTAACATGACTCATAAATTTTATATTAATTTTATCAATTTTATATAGTTGGATTCTATCTTAACCATAATAGATATGGAGTAAAAATTACCTTCTAGATCTAAAATTGACTTCTCATTGTGGTGAGAAAAATTGCACCTGAAAGCGCGAAGCTCTGGTTGCTGCGAAACCATTCAGCAAAGAGAAGATGTCGTCCGCAAGAGATTGGATTGAAACGGATGAAACCGCAAAGCAGTACCTGTCTCGGGTTCTCACAGAACGACCTTTCTTGCCTCTTACACCTCCTTTTCACCGCATTCCCCTCCGCGCTGGCAGCGTTGTCGAGATAGTCGGCCCTTCGCATTCAGCCAAGACCCAGATTCTCATACAGGCAATGACTCACTCTGTCCATATTTGTGTATCTTCTTACTAGACTATTGCATTAAACCAAGCGCAAGAGTTATTCGGATAGGATCAAGTGCATTTCAGGCTGCAATCAATTGTATTCTGCCCAAGGAATGGAAGGGCGTGCATTATGGAGGTTTAGAGCGCTCAGTCATGTTTATCGACTTGGATTGTCGCTTTGATATTTTGAGCCTTTCACGTTCACTGAAGCAGCGCGTACTAGATGCCATAGGTAAATGTCTATGCCCAGTTCCTACAAAGCTGTGATTGGGGAATGTGGATCACTGCATTTATTTTATTGTAGCTGTGTCTTTCAGTTCACGATAGTTGACTTAAGAGTGTTATTACTACTAGTGCTATATAAGCCTACTAAATTGAACTGTTAGAAAGAAATCTTTTGAGGACAATTTTCTGGGGGATGATAAAAAGTTATGCTTTAATGTTGTTGCATATAGTCACATTTGGCCTTTACGTTATCAGGAAAGAGTATGCAAAGCCTAAAAGGAGGGGCGGATGTCACGTCTGAAAATGATTTAGTTGTAGAAAGCATGAGACGTTTCATGTATGTCCGTTGCTATGATAGTATCCAGTTTCTGGCCACACTTAAGGTTAGTTGTTTCCTTGTTACAACATTATAACCTCAGTTTTGTCTTTGCTTTCTTCAGGTTTCATGCGAGGACTCTCAAGTGTATCTTTTATTATTTACTCATCTTCTATTCAGGTTTCATGTGATATGTATCGATTCATGTTAGCTGACCCCAAAATCTTTTGGGAATAATGCTTGGATATTGTTGTTATTGTTGTTGCTTCTATGTCTTGCTTTTCACCAAGTTTTAGCTGTGTATTTTTAGTATGGCTTTTTGCATTTCACTGAATTCAGCTCTTCTTAGGCTATTTTTGGTTCCTCGAAATGCTAGAAAATGTTAAAAGAAGTTATTCTCTTATTTTGGGTTAGGAGAATGCCAAGCAATAAGTAATTTGATTATTATTTTTCAAATGTTTAGAATTCTTAGTATTTCTATAATAGAAATAAATATATACTCCCTCCGTCCCAAAATGATAGTCCTGTATTTCCTTTTTGGGATGTCCCAAAATGATGGCCCTGTTTCCCTCTTTGGAAAGAAATATGTGGTCCACATCATTTCACCTTTTTCTACTCTAATCTCAACCATAACTTTTACCTTTTTAACCACTTTATTGAACTTTGTTCCCAAAAGAAATGAGACTATCAAATTGGGACGGAGAGAGTATGTATTAGAACAATTCATCATCATCATCATCACCCCAATGCCGCAAAGGCTCCTACCTATAGAGGGGTAAGGGGGGGGGGGTCAGATGTGCGCAAATTTATAAAAAATAAATCTATTGAGCTTTAATATTTTATTTCCTTTCAAATTTATCCAATTTTTCTTTCTCAAGGTTTTTCCCTTTCCAAATAAATGCTTGGGGTAACTTTTTATTACGAAAAGTGCTAGGGAAAGGGGAAAAGGTTAATGAAAGTTATTCTTTAATGCTTTGTTTGACTTTATAAATGCAAAGGAGAAATGGTTATTATTACTTTTTAATTTCATTGACATGTATTTAGGTTTCATAATTTCTATGTGATAGATAGACAAGACTAAATCACATGACTATCAAGTATCAACAAGTAAATGAAAAAAATATTCAGTTTTTAGTCAATGGTATATCCCCCCCCCCCACACGTTTTCTTTCATTTGCTTCTTTGCTTTCTCTCTATTTTCTTTCCCTAGTATTTTCCAAGTACCAGATGGACCCTCGATGTTCACGAAATCTGGAAAGAATCAAATATTTATTTTACACTCATGAACCAAATATTAGGTGTTCAGTGTTCCAAGACATTAACATGTTTAAATGTATTATTTATTTGATGGGCTTTTTGTGTAAATTTGCTTAAATAACCCATCTTTCTTATTTAAAATAGAGTTACCAGAATTGGATGTCACATTTTTTGTGGACAAAGCCGGACAAATTTGATTAATTAAATAAGTGCCGACTTGTGCACTGAATACATTTTTCCTAACTGTGTGTCTCTTCCTCTAGAGTGTTTTAGGGAATGTGGAACTGAAGGAGTTTGTGTAACTGAGGTTCATCTATGTATTTGTTGTAATATGTATTATACTTGTTGCATTATCTGAAATATAATACTCATTGTTTTTCTCCGTCCTTATTCATTGTAGACTATGCACAATCAACTTCAAAAGGGAAAAGAGGTGCATGGTGTTGGTGCTTATTTGCTGATTATTGACAGGTTTTCTCTAGTCTTGTCGCCTAATATTATATTTCCCTAGATTTCTTCATTTTGTCTTTTGATCTTAGGAGTTCTCTCGAATTGCACTTGGTATGTACGTGTTTCACTTGGGTTGTTTTTGATGTCCAATATTTGAGTTACCTTATCAATGGTTCCTAGTCTTGTATTACATGTTTGGCTCAACCTAGGAGCATAAGGCTTTAACAGAAAACATGGGTTCAAAGTACAATTGCTTCATAGTTTGCTCAATGAAATTCACATTTATTACCAATTTTGTTATCTAATAAATGAAAATATGAGAGCATGAATGATATCTAAACCAGATACAGAAATGGTAATGCCCAAGAAAAGTTACATCAAATCTAGCCAAGTTCATGAAACCAAACATCTGTTTCTGCTGGCCAACGCCATACACTAGTCTTCATTTTCTTTTCATCTCTTTTCATTTCTTTCGTTGGTAACTTCCTCTCTAAGTTTCAACCCACTATATATGTCCTCAACATCCCAAAGTATCATAAGAATTAACGAATAGGCACCATATGTCTGTTTCTCTCTACCACTTTGGAATTTTAACTAGGTAGTATGAGGATGAAGGTGGGCAGTTTAATAATGTATGTCTCAACGCTTTTTAAATCAGTATTGGAGCTTTTCACTGGATGGATCGGGCTCTTGCATTCATTCCACATGGGAGCAGCAACAGGTAATTACAATAGAACTTGGATTTTGACTCGTGTAAATTACCCCGCCCCCTAAAACCACCATTATCACCCAAGGGTGCTCATAGAATAATATGCGGATAGCTATAATAACCGTGTCATGCTTCCAAATGCCTTTGTTAGTGGATCAGGGACTTGGTAAAACACTGCTTTTGTAATCGCAGTTATGTGTTTTGTGGCAGTGAAGCACCAAGTTATCTGGCTATAATGTCATACTTTCAAATCTTGCTTCTCAGTAAGCAAATCATCATTATCAGAATCTTAATCCCAACTAGGTTGGGCCGGTGGCATTAACTTTATGTGCTAGTAATTTGTCTAAATAAATTAACACTAACTAATTCATGCAAAACCATAGTGGCAAAGCAATAATGAAGAGAGAATGAATATCATAAACATTAATTATCTTTCCTTCCATATTTTCTCAATGGCTGTTTTTTACTGTCATTACATAGTGAAGCTTGAGTAACCTGTAACCCACATGAATTCCTGAAGTATTTAATTGAATAAATCCATGACCTAAGTTCTCGCTCTGTAGGTTGAATACCTAAATGAAAAAGTTTCCCATTCATGTAATCATCTTGCCAAAGTGATGTATCCTAAAGCTTCTTGAAGTCATGTGGAACTTTTTCCTGTGATATGCTCTATTTAGAATGCAGATGCTACATGGTGGAACTCATTTCTATATTAATGTTGCCACTACTGCATTACTTTATCTTATATTGTAATTCTACATTTCACTTTTTGATTCTATATAGATTTTATCTTTGATGATTTTGCAATTATGTTTTTATATTAACTCAGAAAAAGTCTCTCTCTTCAAGGAGTATCAGAAGCTGTGGTTCAAGAAATTCAAAAGATTCTTCTGGCTCATCCAATGCTTGTCCTAAGTACCAAAACAGTGAATTTGGAGGATAAGTATACATCAAATGAAGTAGTAAGGTAGGAGTGTAGGACTTAAGAGGACACACGTTTTTTCTTGCTTAAATTAATTTTGTAAAGATGGCAAACCTTTGAACTATTGATTTAAAATCTGCATCATCAATGATTTTTATGTAGAGTGATATTAGTTGGGTTCAGAAGTATATGTATATTTATTATATTGCTACGTAGTTCATAAGGATGCAAGGTTAGTTATTCATATGTGTAATAGAAACCAAGATAAGTCACATGATTTAATGGAAGGAACTTGTTCTGCAATTATTTAATTGACAATGATGCAGCAGGGATAGCATAAAAGGCATTATTAGGTTGGACCACAATCTTTTGGCTAGGACTTAGGATTTGAGCCCAAGAGCCAATTTAATAAATGTAATTTTTATAAGAAAATATATGACGTAAATGTGCTGTAGTTCCATAATTGGACAATAGATTAGAAAGTGAATACAATGAAATATACAAATAGAGGGCAAGGCAGACCATGTACATGTTAGTGCTAGAATCTGGTATGAGCTTATTTGCCGAAGGGAGTATTACACCCTTTCTAGCATAATTTTGGTAGGTTTAGTGTTATTTTTATTTCTAAAATAGCTTTCAGGATTACATTCGCTTCATTTGATGATAGTCTAGTAAATTCAGACATGCATTTACAACTTGTTTGAATCAAGATCTCCATTAATTTGCTTTGAATGTTACTTGGGAGAAAAAATATTTCTCTTTACATCACGATCTTTGAACTCTTTTAACAGGAATGTTGAAAGATGGAATAATCAAAATCTACCATATCGTGAATATATGCCTTTAGTCTGGCAGGTAATGATCATTTTTCTGCTCTGGTAAGCGTCTTGAGGATATATACACATCACATTTCTCCTTAATAAGATATTATAATGTTCGGTTCTTTTGACCATTGTGCTAGCTAATCAAAGCCAACAGATAAATGAGCCATCCCACACATTTGGAACCATATGCTCTCCTACTTAAATAAGCAAGTTTCTTTGTGTCTGTATTAAGTTGTCTTGCTTGTCTAGAATTTTGGAGTGCCATATTAATGAATGCAGGGTGGATCTTGGTAACTGCTATTATTCACTTGGAGTTACCCCGAAACAAAATATTTCTCCTAAATTACATAAAAAATGAACTTTGCATTACATGCTCATGTTGTGCATGGAACTGCTAATAAACTACGTAGTGTATAATACTCCCTCCTTTCCAAAATACTTGTCCTGTTTCTTTTGGCCTCATTTCCGTGTATGGAAAAAACCTACCTAAAAAAGAAGCTATGATACATAGTTATAGTGTATATTACTGCTACAGTATCCCCCCACTTTTTAAATAATCCTACACACACTTTTACAAATTATGGTGGAGTCCCAAACAGGCATTCACTCTTGTAGCTTTTGGACATGTTTCTTTACTTGGCATCAATTGGTTTTGTACGGAACTAAAGCTAACAGGCATACCTTACTGTTGCAGTCCTTTGTTTCTCACAGAATGCTTGTGTACACTTCAGGTTTGCTTAAAAATATTTGGCATGTAAATTTTTCTTGTTTTGCCTATTTCCATTGTTACTGTTGAAAAATGAATCTTATAGTGTTCTAATTTTAAGGCGTAGATGATAATTGCAAGAATAAAAGCCGACCTACTTATTTTATAGAGTGGCTGTTACCATCTCTGCACAAACCAGAAAGGTTTACCATCAACGATGTATGTTGAATCTCTCTTGAAATAATAAACCTATCTATGAATTGTCAATTATCAGACTGCCCAAATTGTCAGTGGTGTATTTTCTATGATGCAGAATGGTGTATTTTCTACATGATTGACTGATTGTATGAATCCAGAGTGCAGAATCAATAATAAGCTCTGATTCAGGAGGAGTGCCTCTAGTGGGTAAGTCAAAACATTAATTAGAAGTGCAATTTTATTTCACAAATGGCCATTAAGGCCATGCATCCTGGTAATCCGGCCTCCTATAATGTAAATTGCTTTGATCATTGATGGTGGCTTTAGTCCCAAACGCGCATGTGGCATGCGCGCGCACTCAAATGCTTACCAACCACATTGCATTTATGTTGATGCAGGAACTAGTGTTCCTACCACTCTACAACTTGATAATGGCTGCTTCAGTTTTAAAGGAGATTTTGTGG
Source organism: Cuscuta epithymum (assembly GCA_945859915.1). Taxonomy (NCBI): domain Eukaryota; kingdom Viridiplantae; phylum Streptophyta; class Magnoliopsida; order Solanales; family Convolvulaceae; genus Cuscuta; species Cuscuta epithymum. The sequence goes on along the minus strand of CAMAPF010000933.1, from coordinate 5,024,382 downwards.
TGAGTATTCGTGAATCATGATGCCTTAATATTCAGAGAGATGTTTATAATTAGTTTAGACTCTGCTGTTCACAATTTTCGGCTAGTTGACTCCATCCCTCATTCCCAACAATCATTTTGTGTATTTGGTTTGCTAATTTGTTGTGCATTTCTCTTTTTTTTTTTGTTTGAGTGAAGGAAAAGTTGAACCGATGAAAATGAAAAAATGTTTCAACATTTTTCCCAAAAATGTTGAAAAATGTTTCAATTTTTGTTTCAATGTTGGAAGCCTTAATAAAGTTCTCTAAACATTTCAGTGATGAACCGATGAAAAAATGAATGACGGCACGATCTGGTCGTGAGGAGGGGTGTTAAATGTCCCACACCGGAAAAAGTATCGATGAAACAAGTGCTATATTAAGCTCTGGGCTACTCCTCCTAAAAGGTTGACCTTTTAGGATGAAACCCCAGATCTTAACAGAGGACTATTTTAACTATTTGTTCGCATAATTTTTTTCTTAATTCTATTAATAAAAGCGGTTTCTTCTAAAATATTACTAATGAAAAAATTGTAGAAAAAAATGTGACTATAAGTTAGGATGTTTTCCAGACCAGTTCAGACTAGATCAGACCAGACTTAAACAGACCAGACCAAACTAGCAAATTCCAGTCCAGAAAACATCCTTAGTATGTGTATTGTCTCTATAAAAGTGTATGCAAAACATTGTGTGTAGCTATCATCTTTCAAACTAATATTAAAACAGAAGAGTTTTGGATGACACAATTTTATTTTACTACTTTACGCTATGAGGAAGCACTAGGATTAGCTAAATTGATTGAATTTGTTGAAATTAATGAAATTTTGGTAAAAGTAACGATCGATTGAACTATAAAAAATTATATTTAATACGGAGTATATTTTACTATTACAAAAAAGAAAAAATTATAAGAAAAAGTAATTAAAACGATCCTCTACAGTAATTTTAGTCAATTCTTATATATTCCGATTGTCACACTTTAGCAAACAAATACAAAAATCACATATTTGATAAAAATGATACGGAGTAATTAAGGTAAATAATTTGAAAATAGAGGTTATCAAACAAATTGTTAGTTTTTACTGACATCTAAAATAATATATCACTGTCTTTAATATATAAAGTAGTCAAGTTATTGTTCGTATTGTTTAGTTTCTCCTTCTAAACTTGATCATTATTCATATTCATATATTCAAAACTTGAATAGAGCAAATGGACTATTAGTGTAAATAGTGCCCTTATATTTCAACACACTAAGTCACCAACCAAGTTTAGCTGATGCTCATACGATTTCCCTTTTGGTGATTTGATTGGAAATTGAATTCCACATCCTTTTCGACCCCACTTCAAGATTTGATTGATAAATCATAATTTAAATCCAGACAATGAAATCATACAGGGGATTCATTTATTGGAACTAACCCCTTCACTTTCTTGAATCAACACAGGCCATTATTGGAGAATATACTATGAGCCCGTTTGGAGAACTCTGTTTTCGGCTTATCAGGCTTATCAGCCAGCTTTTTCACCAAACACGTAACTTTTACTTTCGCGCGCTGAATTGTGTAATAAGCCGAAAAAGTAAGGTTGGAGTTACTTTTCTTGCTGTATTGGCTGAAGTTACTGTAGAGGACCATTTTAGCTATTTTTACATATAATTTTTTCTTTAATTTATTAATAAAATATATTTTTAAAATATTTTTTTCTTATATCAGCAGAATCAGCCAAAACAGCCACTCCAGCCAGAATATCATAAATTTCAGCAGAATCAGCCAAAACAGCCGATTTTGGTGCTACCAAACGGGCTCTATACTGCCATCCCAATTCCAAATCTTAATCTTGACCTATGTATCTCTGTTGCGTTCATCTTTGGCTTGCTAGCTTCATCATGTGCTAACAATAATGGCTACTTATAATGTGTTTTTTTGTTGTTGATGTGATTATTCAATAACAAAAATGTATATGTACATCATACTGTCCTAGTCATGTTTATGTATTTTAATGAGGTTCGTTTGGCTCCTTACAAGGAGTTGAATGTTCTTTAAATTTGCTTTATTTTATTTTTGTGAGTTTTGGGAAAACACTTATGTTACACGGGTACGGGTACGCTGATATGCCAATACGCGAATACGGATACAACAATATGGCAACTTCAAAAGCTATAGGACACGGGCACTTATGGGGTATATTTATAAATAACAATAATATAGAGTATTATTTGCAAATATATACAGTTCAAAGATTCATAATAAAATAATAATAATAATAATTATAATGATAATAATAATAGTACAAAATATTAACAATTGTAATAACATTTCAAGGATTAGACTAATAATAAAGCTAAATTATTGATATTTCGATTTAACTTCAAACAATATTTGATTCACATGTGTATTTACATCTTAAGTTTAACAAGACCGTTCAATTAAAGTTCATGATAGATTGACAATTTCAAGCATTTCAATATCTTACATTCTTACATACTCCCGAAATCATCTTACGGTCTTACCCAATATTGCACATCTTGTGGTCGCTTGGGCGTAGGTCGAGACTCGGGCCGGGTGGCCTGACCCGGAACTGGCACTGTTCCGGCCCGGTGGCTCGGTCAGTGACCGGTCTGGGTAGGCCCGACCCGCAGGGGTTCCGGTCCGGGCTCGGGACCTTCAAATGGCGAACCGGCCCGACCGGGCTGGGCTTGGTTTCGGGCCGTTTTTTTTTTCAATTTTTTTTTTTTTCAATTTTTTTTTTTTTTTTTTTACTTTCAGGTTGGGCTGGGTATTTTGGGCCATTTGGGGTGGTTTGGGGGTGAGGGGGTGGGGGGTTAACTAGGAAAAGGAAAAAAATACAAATACCCGAGGCCCGACCCTGCCCGGACCTGGGGATTACCCGGGCCGGTCCCGGGCCCCCATTCAAGAACTGCCGGTCCGACTGGGCCTAGACCCGTCCCGGGCCCGAACGGCCGAACCGGCCCGAGTCCAATCATACTTGGGCGGGTACTATATTCTCGTTAGATCGTACGTGTTCACGGATACTTGTATCGAAAGTATTTATATTTTTAAAAATAAGTTCAATACTTTTGTAAAATTACAGATACAGACCTAATACGTACAGAACGCTATTGGTGAGTATTGATATTGGATACGTATCGGGTACGCGGATACGACATCGATGTGAAGTATCGATGCATCATAGGAACACAACAAATTCAAACCGAATCAAATCTCACTAAGAGCCCGTTTGGTAGCCCTATTTTTCTGGCTAATCAGACTTATCACCCAATTTTTCACCAAACACGTAACTTTTGATTTCACGCGCTGAATTGTGTAATACTCGATAATAAGAAAAAGTAAGGTTGAAGTTAATTTTATGGTTGTATTGGCTAAAGTTACTATTTTGTTTTAATATAAAGGATCAGCTTTTATATTTGATGATAGAGTATATGAGTTCGGACCTCATGACACACATACTCAAGGGATTAAACACAGAAGACTGGCACCCACGTGGCACTTCGTCGGCCAGATGGCATTCCATTGGCCAAAACATAAGTACTCAGAATATAGCCTCGAAGCCCAGGAGTGAAATTGATCCTCCGTCGGCCAGGCACTCTATTGACCTGGTCATCCGTCGGCTAGAAGCCTAGAAATACTCTGGTAGAATGAGATTTTATACTTAGTCAAATAAATCAAGTACTCAGCTCATTAGAGACCTTATTATTGTAATGGGCCTCCTAAGCCCAAGGCGATAGAGAGAGAAAAGAAAAGTGCGAGTACAGAGAAGGGGAAGGAGGTTCCTTTGAGTAGTTTCCCCGTTTACCACAGAATTAAACCCTAGCTTTGGCGTTGTAAGGCCGCCTTTACCCTTGCAAAGTGCTCTCTGGCTTCTTTATCTTGAATGACCACATCTGAAACCAGCTCCATTTTGCTCTCGCTGTTGTGAGTTTGAATGAAAGCGAGGAAACATATGTAGCATGCATATACCCTGCCATTGTTTAATATGAAATTGATGTTATTGGCAAACCTTGGAGCTCATTTCCCAAGAAAGTTTTGAACTTTTCTTGTTGGGGATCGAAGGCATTAATTTGAGTTGGTTGGGGCCTGGGGGAGGGGCATGGCGAGGTGAGTGTGGAGGGAGGGGTATGAAGTGGAAAGACCTTTTACTTTGCCCTGCTGTTTTATGCTGAATGAGAAGATGGCAACCTTTGTCCGGTGGCTTTGTTGAAAGAGATAAATACGATGATCCTGGATGGAAGTAAATCTTAGTGAATTACTCTTTGTGGTTGTAGACTTGTAGTAGCTTTAGCATTGGCGAAGTGGAAAATGTAGGGCATTTCCATGATGCTAACTATGGGTTCCTTCATATAAGTATAGTTCTTTTAACAAAGTTATCTACATTAAGTAGGTGATCTGTGAAACCTAAAGCTGAATTTTTAGAGGTTTCATGATTTTGGGGGTTAGGAGCCCCATTTTCGTATAGGTGTGCTGTGTGCATTTAAACAACATATCTTCCCTGTATTTCGAGGTTTGTAGCCAAAGATTTGCACTGGAGTGGCTAGGGACTTTCGGAGCTGTGATCATGTCTTCCTTGAGGTTTGTAAGTAAGTCATTTTTGACTTCACTGCGTTTGATGCACACAGAATTGCACTTTGGATTTTATTGTTAGTTGTAAATGTGTATATTGGCACGCGCGAGGTGGCTTCCATGGCAGCACAACGGGCATAATTTTCAAACACTCTTCATCCTTTTTTGGATTTTTCATACGCTTAACTCCTATTTTGAGCAACTTTGTATAAAATTTTAGGTTATATGTAGGGATAGCCTAGTAGGATTGGGGTTGATGGGGGGCAAACATACACACCTAAAGATTTATGTTACACAAAATACATTGGACATTTTTTCCATCGCGCATCGCGCGTTACAAAAACTAGTCACTAAATACAAGAATAATAAAACTCACTTCCAATTGTATTATGATGATTTTGAATAAAAATTTTAGTGAAGAATTTGAGCACGTCATAGTTTAATACTAGTGCCATGATAAAAATTTGAGAATGTGGAGCATATATTATTGAGAATTATTTATCATTATTATTTATATATTGTATTAGTCATATATATGTTGTACGCCTCTATTATTTAGATTAGGAAGATGCATGTCACATGCATGTGTAGCATTCCCGTACTCAATAATTGCTGACTCATTTCCCTTGAATTGTGCATATATATACATGCACTCCAGCACTCGTATGATGTAATATAGTAAGGAGTTTATCCTGCTGCCAACTTCGTTCTCTTTCAATAGTTTTTATCATTTTCTTTCACCTTATACGGTAGTATTAATTTTATCATATATTACAATAAGATTACAACAAACAATCATCTGGCAAATGTAGGGCAATGTTCAAGGTGATTGAACGTTGAACCAAGATAATGCAAGCTATGACAATATCTATGAACAAATATATCTGATATTCTGCTTATACCATTAGGACAATGCCCAAACAAAAAAGGATCAGAGTCAAAGCCAAAATGCATTGAAATTTAACCCTCTTTCCATAGTAATAAATACTGCGTAATTGTTTTGAGATAGTAGTGGACTTTAGAGTTGAAAGTATGGATAGTTTAGAATTTTCGAAGTATACCCCCTTAATTTCAATTTAATTCCGCCATTTGCAATGGAACCAAAGACTCACTATTTTTTTTTGCTTGGGAAGACGATGGAATAAAGCAAATTGGCTCACTAAATTGTCTGCGCTTCTTTGTTGTAAAGTAGTAGTCAGTCCATGCAAATTCTGACGCGATTTTCATTATGGGTCATCCTGAAACAGACTCTCAATGCTTTAGTACAGGGGTGGGAGCCGTTGGGGCACTGAGGTAATGATAATGATGATAATGACCCCCTTAACTTCAGAAATCTGCAACTAGACTTTCTCTGAGCCAACAGGTGTTACACAGCTAAACATTCAAGTCAAGAACTTAATGCAATCTTCTTCAACTTTTCCTTCATTGAAAAAAAAGAGAAATGCACAACAAATTAGCAAACCAAATACACATTGGGTTTGTTGGGAATGAGGGGATGGAATCAACTAGCCGAAAATTGTGAATAATAGCAGTTACCAAGATCCATCTTGCATTCATTAATATGGCACTCCAAAATTCTAGACAAGCAAGACAACTTAATACAGACACAAAGAAACTTGCTTATTTAAGTAGGAGAGCATATGGTTCCAAATGTGTGGGAGGGCTCATTTATTTGTTGGCTTTGATTAGTAGAAATGTGATGTGTATATATCCTCAAGACGCTTACCAGAGCAGAAAAATGATCATTACTTGCCAGTTTAAAGGCATATATTCACGATATGGTAGATTTTGATGATTCCATCTTTCAACATTCCTGTTGAAAGAGTTCAAAGATCGTGATGTAAAGAGAAATATTTTTTCTCCCAAGTAACATTCAAAGCAAATTAATGGAGATCTTTATTCAAACAAGTTGATTCAAATTTACTAGACTATCATCAAATGAAGTGAACGTAATCCTGAAAGCTATTTTAGAAATAAAGATAACACTAAACCTACCAAAATTATGCTAGAAAGGGCGTAATACTCCCTCCGGCCAATAAGCTCATACCAGATTCTAGCACTAACATGTACATGGTCTGCCTTGCCCTCTATTTGTATATTTCATTGTATTCACTTTCTAATCTGTTGTCCAATTATGAAACTATAGCACATTTACGTCATATATTTTCTTATAAAAATTACATTTATTAATTTGGCTCTTGGGCTCAAATCCCATAGGTAGATAGGCTACACTGTACCTCCTAAGTCCTAGCCAAAAGATTGTGGTCCAACCTAATAACGCCTTTTATGCTATCCCTGCTGCATCATTGTCAATTAAATAATTGCAGAACAAGTTTCTTCAATTAAATCATGTGGTCCAACCTATTATTATATTAGTATTATTTTTTCTCATAATTATTATAATTTTTATCCTTTTTTATGCTATTCTTGATCGTTGATGTACTTTACACAATTTGATTACCTTTTGTCCCGTGCATCGCACGAGTGATAATCTAGTATTTTTAAAATGATCGATATATACACTACCTATTAATTCGATAAACTAAGGTCGGCTCAAATGGCACAAGCTCAGCACTAATTCGATAAAAAAATGGAAACTGCTAATCGGTCGAAGGTTGACCAGGAGTCATTCGTGATAAAAAACCGATCCATATATCATGAAAAATTGTCCGATTCCAATAAAATAAACGGAGCTAGAGCAAAGCGTGATCTACAAACAGATATTGCAAAACGTACAAACATCTAAGGAGTATATAAAGTCTGCTTCTCAGAGAACTAAGATGAAGGCAGAAGATGTTGACAAGGAGTGAGATGTTGCCGCAGAAGAGATTGCCGTAGAGATGAAGTCAGACGAGCGGACGACCAAACGAGAGGCCTGTGCGGCAATTTTTTATCTGTAAATGAAGGGCAATAGTTGGGGTGTTAAGAAAGTGGACAAATGGGGTGTTGGGGAGGTAATTACTAACACTTCTCAACAATTACTAACACCCTTTAACACTTCTTAATTTCTCTTCCAAACAGGTGTTAATATCAACACTTGTTAACACTTCCTTAACATCAATCCAAACACAGCGTAAATTTCTCCCTTACACTTCTGAAGTTCTGGAACCACAACTACTCGATCTCTCTCTCACATCTCAAACTACACAGACCAGTGCTCCATTCCATGAGCTCGGTGACGACAGGCAAAGCCAGATAACAGCGACGGGCACAGGGGCGATGCTCCATTTTGGTGAGCTCGGCTGGAAATGACGACGAAAATGTTGCTCCGCTCCTCTCCTTTTCTGCGGCTATTCATCAATCGCTGGCGACGACGGCCATGGCGGCTATGTTTTCAGGTCGTTGCTTGATTTGTTGCAGATGGTGAGCCATGGTGTGATGGATTTGGACAACAAACAGGTTCAATTTGTTCTTCACTGATTTGAGATCTCAGTCTATGCTTCGCCGATTTGGGATCGAATTAACGGTTGGCTGGGTTGCTAGTTTAGGTCGACGGTGGTGCAGATGTACGTTTAAGCTTGGGCGGCGGCAAGGTCTGTGAATTGACATAGCCGATGTCTGGAAAGGGAAGTTTGTGGACGGGCAGGGGTATATGGCAGGGCTGGGGGGGGGGGGGGGGGGGCGTGGGGCAGACTGTGTGCAGGCCGCAGGGCTGTGGAGTGGTGGGACTGATCGGGTAATTGGTCATTGACCGGATTGGTCATGATTGTTGGTCGGGTAATTGGTCACAGACAAGTTTGTCATTGATCGGATTGGTCATGATTATTTGTCGGGTATTTGGTCAGGGACGAGTTTGTCGCAAGTAGGATTGGTCATTCTCGGGTCGGATTGGTCATGGTCACCGGTCAAATTGGTCGTGGTTACTGATCGGATTGGTCACTGGTTGAATTAGTCATTGTCATTGGTCAGATTGGTCACTGATCGAATTGGTCATTGTCATTGGTTGAGTTGGTCACTGATCGAATTGGTCATTAGTGTGTTTGGTAATTGTCACTGGTAGTAGTTTAGTCTCATTTTTGGAAATTTTTAAAAGTGGTCCTACTTTTGTCTAAAGCCTTATTTTTCGTATTATTTTTGGACAAACCCCTAACCTAAATGGTATATTAGTCCATAAAAATTATTTGTTAATTAATTAATTACGAAATTAATTAAACTAGTATCTTTACCCGTGCCGTGCACGGGATAAAATGATTTTACTTGTTAATATTACTAACGCAAAATCACTTATTTAACTGATTATACATTTGCTTTCAAAATTCATATTCTAATTTATTGAGTATGCCTTATTTTTGAACTAATTATCTAAACATGTTTTCAGTTTATATTTTCCAATGAAAAGAACATAATTTTTTTTTGAGTTTTCTCCTAAAATATTACTATTAAAATAGTCATGGACAAAAATGTTACTTGGTAACTTTTAGTGACTATAACTGTGTTCACAACTTATATCATAGTCACTACATAGTAACTTTGAACACAAGTATAATCACAAAAGTTACTTACTCCCACTTTTGTCCACCACTTTTCCAGGAGTAATATTAGTGGAATGTTTTCTATACTTTTTATAACTATCAGTTGCATCGAATTGAAATTAATATATTTTTACCTAAACAAAAAGAAAATACTCAAAACCTATTTTTATTCATTTAATTTCATGTGTGGCTTATTGTTTTGTTCAAAATTAACTACACATTTTGGTAATTAATTTATCTAAAAATGTGTGTAGTTGTTTTTTAGGATATCAACCCTTCTAGGTTTTAGAAATTTTCAAATTAGTCTTTTGATCTCTTTCTTTAAGAAAAGAGTTTAAAATATATAATTTTGTGACATTTTGATTTTAATGAAGGCGATGGTGGCGACAATAGGCTGCATATTGTAATTGAAAGCGATCTATTTATTTTTGTTTGATTGAAGTTATTGAAGGTATATAAGATCTTATTAAGTAAAATAAGTGTTATTGAACGAATAAAGGTTGCAGCCTTACGACTTTTAATAAACAATTTTTACCTAGAATGTGAGATGAATAAAATCTATAAAAAAAATTATCATCACATCAAGAGATAGCTATAATCTAAACATAAACATGTCAAAATATGCAATGAAAAATAAAAAGACAAATACCCCATATTCAGAAACGAAAAATGATCTCAATTTTCATGACCAGATAATATTATATTAAAGTTACATCCATGAATAAAAGAATTGCCAAGTACCTTTTATAAAAAGTCCAGTTTATTTATCTAGCTCTTAAACACCACTTTTAGTGTCACGATAAGATGTTATATATGTAATTAGTACAACTTTCGGAGAGCTAAAGCTCTTGGGCAAGATATACCAAGATTATATTAATATATACACTACAGTAAAAGTAACTTCAACTTTCATAAATAAGATAAAAAAATTGGTTCCAATTGAAAATATCCTTAATTAGAAAGGTGAACATTTTACCTGTGTCATTGTGTGGTTTGGTTTTTATTCTACCGAGATTTATTTACATCCCGTGAAAGTGAAAGTTAATTTTTATTTCGATGTATCATGAGCATTGTGATGATTTTTCATTTTCAAAATTAGGGGCAAATTTGTTTGTGTTTTAAATATTTCTATTGCATAAATTTGAGATAACATTAAGACAAATTTGTATTTAGCATATTTTAACACATGTAGTTTTGCTATTACACACATCTTACCTTTGTTTTTATACATTGACTTATAACGTTAAATGAACTCATTTCATAAGCTCGTACATGAATAAAATTCCTATTCATGATTTTGAAATGTTTTTAGGATTTGTTTTTCTCAATGAGATCGTCAATAAGAAAGTAGTTTTTGTGGTTTCTTGTATGATTTTTAAAATCACATTTTGCATTTTAGTACCAAATCACGTGTCATCATCTCAATTTTTAAAATTTACTCATGCATACTTCTAAAATATGAATGATTGACCTCATAATAAGCTAATTAGTTCCAACTCTTGCTCGTGAATACTTTAAGTAGATTAATCTAATATATATATAGTTCTAAATTTTAGGAAGGACTCCACCAAAAACGTTTTTTATTGGATCATTTTTTGTTTGATTTATCTGTTCCGATCGAATATGGTCCGACCTGTATGATCTGATTTGGTCAAATCATATTATCCGAGATATTTTTTAGCTCTTTTTGCCAAACGGATTTACCTCATCATACTAACAGTTCAGATGCAACATTTCAAAATTCAGCTCCATACAATAATAGTGTCTTTTTCAGACAATAGTTTTTAATTCAGACATTAGCCTCCACCTACATTTCGAAGTGTCAATCATAACCCTAATCTATGAGCCCGTTTGCATATTGAGAAAAATTTACATAAATAGTGTATTGAACTTTGTTGAATTCTAATCGAACACGACAAAATTTGCATAACTCTTAATTTTATTTTTAAAATTATAGGAAAAAAGTCAAAAATAAGATTTTAAAAATTGCTATACTTGTTTTACATACTCAAAATAGTACTTTCGAAAATTTAAAAATATAAATCATGGAAACTTTATTGTGTTCAATTAGAATCCATAAGACCCCACCAAAATAAATTTCCATGTTTATTTTAATGTGATGTTACTTTCATTCCACGCACTAATATTGGGACATGAGGAGTGGCACAATTATTAACAAAAATGAGTTGCTGACATATATTTGATAAAGTAACAATAAAGTAAAAAAGATTTAGAACAACACAAAATTTACCAAATTTGGTGTGAGATGATCTTAGTGAAATTTCCCTAAAAAGGAAAAATAGGACAATCTTAGCGGAATGGAGGGAGTATATATAACCTTTTTATCTGTACCCCAATTGTTACAAAAATGTATCAAAATTCATATCTTTTTATTATCTTTCACATATATATATTGACACGAATATTGAGTATATATAAAAAAATAACACTTTAAAACATCTGTTTTTTTCAGTGTTGTAACATTTTTATTCGTAACACTTTAAAAATAATTCTCATATTTATTTTAATGTGATACTACCTCCGTCCCACTAATAACATTAGGATGGGGGGAACTTTTGTTGTGTGTCATATTCTAAATCTAATAAAAAATAAATCGATCGTTGTCGTATAATAAATAAATAAGAATAAAATAAAAAAGATTTAGAACAACACAAAATTTACCAAATTTGGTGTGAGACAATCTAAGCAAAATTTCCCGAAAACGAAAAATAGGACAATCTTAGCGGGATGGAGAGAGTATAACTTTTTTATCTGTACTCCAATTCTTACAAAAAAATGTATCAAAATTCATAATTTTTTATTATCTTTCATATGACACGAATATTGAGTATATATAAAAAATTAACACTCTAAAACATATGTTTTTTAAGTGTTGTAACATTTTTATTTGCAACACTAAAAATAATTCTCATATTTATTTTAATGTGGTACTATCTCCGTCCCACTAATAACATTGGGATGGGGAAAACTTTTGCCGTGTGTCATCTTCTAAACAAATATTCATGATAATATTTTTTATTCTCTTTCCCATTTAAGTTAGATTAGTATTGCATTACGTTAATTAATAATTAATTCAGTACCAAGCTACTACGGAGTATGTTGGAATTCTAAGCAAATACACAACCAATAACCCCAAGAACAAAAATGAATCATTCTATTTTTAAAATTGATAGAACTTTTTCATCTATAATTTGATTTTATAAAAAAATATATCAAAATATGTGATTATTTTTTATACGGAGTATAATTTTTGTAACAATCAGAGTACAATAAAAAAGATACACTCTAAAAAAACAAATATTTTTTAAAGTGATTAATTATTGGTTTATTTTTACATATTCAATATTGGTGTCATATGAAAGATAATAAAAAGTTATGAATTTTGATATATTTTTTGTAGCAATCAGATTACAAATATAAAAGTTATATCACTTTAAAATAATCATGAGATTTTATTTTTTAAAAGGATATTGTATTTAAAAAATAAGGAGATACACGAAGGAGTAATAAGACATCCTAATTGTGATGGAATAGCTAATTTTAAGGAAAATTTATTACGTACTACTACGTATTAATTAGGAAGAGAATTAGAGCAAATTGTTGAGAAGATGACATGTGGCAAAAGTTTCCTAAATTGTATCTTTCAAATGTATTATCTATAGATTTTATATATTTAAATATTATTTTGGGGAAAAAACTAGTTAGATCATTGGGAAAGTGGAGGTTTAATTTTATCGAGCATGCCGCGTGCTCTTTATTGAGCACGTACGTACCGTATGAAGACGTACGCTAATGCTAAGAAAATACTTCATGCTCCGTATTAAATTTAATTATTATACTACAACTATATTAAGTTAAAATATACGGGGTAGTCCCTATCATAAAAATAATACGTATAGACGTATGGTCTTGAACAAATATGAATTTAGACCACATCTTTCTAAGTATATATCTGTACATAAATCTTTTATTCAGATTTTATTTTTGAAATAAGTAATTAATACATTAATTCCTTCTTTTATTAGTTTATACTCTCTTCCATAAAACTTAGTTATATTGACTTTTCTTGATCAATAATGATCAAGTCCAACTAATGATATTTTTAATAGAAAATTATTTAAAGTTTGAAAATTATATAGAAAATTATTTAAAGTTTAAAAATATTTTAACAAAATTATAAGTGATAAAGTGATATACTCACAAATATATAATAAATGTTCTATCTTGGCTTTAGTCTGGCAGCAACCTAGTGCCTAGCAGTTAGGAGGACACCTAGGCGGGGATTAATCAGAAACATAGACATTATATTTTTATCAATATTTTTGCGTAAATAATTATAAAAGTTCTGAATAATATTTTTTGAAAGAAAATTAAGAATAGTTAAAAATATATAGTTATATCTTAATGTATAACTATATTTCTTCATATCTATGGTTAAGGTCATTAGTACATATATTTCTTAGAAAAAAAAAAACAAAAAACAAAAAAAAAAAGTTTAACGAATCAAGCTAGACGCTCTAGGCGGGCAATTAGATGCTCTGAGTGGGCCACTAGGCGCCCTAGACAAATGACTAGGCGCCTAGGCGGCGTTTAGCGGTGATCGGATGTACAATTTTAGTTAAGCATCCAAATAATTAGTTTGGCTCCAATTTGAATTAGTCATCTGTCTAGGGCGCCTAGTGGCACGCTCAGAGCGTACGTCTTGATTCGTTGAACTATATATATATATATATATATATATATATATATATATATATATATATATATATATATATATATATATATATATATATATATATAGTACTCTTCTGGTCAGGTATACCTGACCGGAGCCCCGTCCGACCTCCTCCATTTGGGGGCCTTTCCGGTGGTATTTTTTGCTCAAATGTTTTGTGTAGGTTCCTCATCAAGTCTAGTTCATCCATACCAAATTTCAGCCAAAAATTCAATCGGGAAGGTCGTCAAATGAGTCGAACTTGATCATCATTGATCAAGAAAAATCAATATGACTAAGAATGTTTTTACTCGGACTGTAATTTGCTGGTCTGGTCTGTTTAAGTCTGGTTTGGTCTGGTCTGGTCTTGTCTGGTAATGTCTGGTCTCTGTGTCTTTTATAATTACGGATGTCTGGTCTACTTTGGTCTGATTTGTCCTGGTCTGATCTGGTCTGATCTGTTTAAATCTGGTCAGGTTTGATCTGGTCTGTTTAAGGATGTTTTTTTTGGACTGTTTTCAGTCCCAGACCAGACTAGATCAGACCAGACCAGACCAGATTAGACAAGACCAGACTTGACTTCCGTAGTTATAAAATACACAGATACCAGACATTTACCAGATCAGACCAGACCGGACCTGCAAATTTCAGTCCAAAAGATAACATCCTAAGTCCAATCTGGTCTGGGACTGAAAACAGTTCAAATAAAAACATCCTTAATCTTATGGACATGGAATATAAAAGTAGGAATTAATCGTACTAATTGCTTAATTTCGAAAATAAAATCTGATTAAAAGATTTATGCAAAGATACATTCTCCGTACTTAAAAAGATGTGGTCTAAGACTCAAAAGAAGAAAGATACGTAGTATATTCTAAATTCATATTATTATTATTTTTGAAATCAAATTCATATTATTTGTTGAAGATTGAAATTACGAACTACACGTCTATACTTTAATTATACATATGATGATACGGGCTACTAATCTATATAATATAATACAGCAAACTCTTAGAGACCTCCATGTAGAAGTGATTGACATGTGGCAACACTCATTATAAGAAAATTTGACATGTGGCATACATGACATAAAATATGTACTAACATTTATAAGCATTTAAAAGGGTAAAGAAAAATCTATTCAACTTCCAAAATTTCACATCTATATTTATATAATATATTACCTCCGTCCCAATGGACTTTGCATTAATTGAGTTAGGTGAGAAAATAAGAATAGTAAAAATTGTATAGTTGAAGATTGTGCAGAGGACAGAGATATGAGGAGAACCACAAAATAGTTACTTTAATGGGAAAGTGACAAAGTTTTTTGGGGCAACCAAAAAAAGAAACTTGGCAAAGTCCAATAGGACGGAGGAAGTAATAAGGTGACAACTCTGGTACCCATTTAAAATATGAGGTACCGTAGCTATCATTCACTTCATTGGTCCAAATCATTATATCATTTTTATTTTGATTTAAATAATTCAACTGCAACATTCTGATTGATCCATGTGGACAAAGGTATGGTACTTATGGGTACCATAGAATCAACCATATAATAAAGCAATCCCTTGAAGAGCTTTTGAAGAATTTTTTTGACAAAATTTTCCTAATAAATAATGATAAATACACTATGTTGTGTATGGCCTTTTAAATAAAATGTTAAATCATTCAGCCATTTCTCCCTCACTCTTTTATAAGTTATTTATGTTCCTTTTCAAATTATGATTATCGTACAACTGTAAACTAACTCTTTTTAAACAATTATTTTAAGTATAATAATCTTTAATTATATTCATATTTGTATTTTCAATTCTATAAACTTACAGTTTCTCAAAAACAAAATCTATAAACTTACTGCACTCTACAACGTATATCATGGTAACACAAACTAAAATATTTGATATGATAATGAGTCGTTTCTCCATTTTGTATATTTTTCCTTTCTTTTTAATTATTTAAAATACACTTTTCATTTCTTGAAAAAATTAATCATGAACTACTCTTACCGTGCGACGCACGGGTACACATACTAGTTAAACTAAATACGGAGCATGAAGTATTTTGGCATCATGAGCCGTAGCACCGTACGTCTACATGCGTTACGTGTAATGAAACATAATTTAATTAAAATTTATTAATTCAAGACCCGAAAGATAAATGAATTATCAATCAGGGACCTAAAAGATGAAATGTATCAATATAGAACCCGAATGATGGAAAACTATCAATCTAGGACCTAACATTTTATAGGTTTTGATTTATTTAATTTTTTTATTAATTCCATTGCCAATTTTTGATAAACTTTTCTTCACAAAAATTTATTAGTTTAATAAAACTAAATAATATTTAAATTTTTTAAAATAAAATCAAAAATAAAATTCACGACAACTTAGGTTCTTGATTGATAATTCTCAATCATGCAGGTCCGAAATGGATAGTTTTCTATCATTCGGGTCTTATATTGATACATTTCATCTTTCAGGTCCCAGATTGATAATTAATCTATCTTTCGGGTCCTAAATTGATAAAATTCCTAATTTAATTCATTATTTACTCAGTTACGTATGTACATAATACTTGTATATCCGTTAGTGGAGTTTATCTAGTCTCCTAATACGTAGGTATATTAGTTAGCAAAGATTATCTCCATGAGCTGTATTTATACCTATCATTGTACATCGTAATTACTCAATTCAATATACTCTATTTCCATAGTTGTTCATGGTATCAGAGCCAGACTCTAAAGAGTCAATTTTTTTTTCCGATCTATTCTTTGTTTCACGATGACAATTACCGCCACCACTGCACCCAAGTCATCTCCCTCACTGCCACCAACCATTTCCCAATCAAACTTACTTCGTCCAATTTTTCCGTCTGGAAATGTCAGGTACATTCCGCTCTTGTTGGCCTCGGCCTTGAAGGCTACGTCGACGGCACACTCACTGCTCCGGCCAAATATCTAGATGATGCCAAAACCTAGCTCAATCCTTGCTATGCCATTTGGTATCAGCAAGATCGCACCATCATCAGTGCTCTCATCGGAAGTTGCTCCGACACTATTCAGCCACTCATCTCGTCGGCTGCTACGACTAAAAATGCGTGGGATAAGCTGGTTCTCACATACGCTAACACATCTCGCGGCCGCATCATATCTCTCAAGACCTCCCTTGCTCGGACCAAACGGGGTAGCAGATCCGTCACCGAATACCTCACTGAAATGTATGCCATAGCCGAGGATCTGGCTCTTGCTCAAAGTCCAATATCGAATGACGATCTGGTTGTTCATATTCTCAATGGTCTGGGCCCAGAATACAGTGACCTTCTCTCTGCCATTCGGGTCCGTGAGACACCTTTTCCTTTGTCACAACTCCAAGAGTTATTATTGGAAAAGGAAAAAGGTATTCAAGAGGCAGCAAGTGCAAATCAATTAATTGTCCCAACTGCTCATGCTACCAACGTGGTGTCCCAATCACATGAACGTCGCTCATCTCAACACTATGAGAAACGTGGAGGGCAAGGACGTCGTGGACGTGGCGGCCACTTTGGTCATCCGCCCAGATCTTCTACGTCCCAAGTTATTTGCCGGTTTTGTTCCATTCCGGGTCATGAAGTCCAACAGTGCCGTAAGCTGCAATGATTTCTCCGGGAAAATCATATCTCTCTCCCTATGCCATCATCACAACCTGTGGTTAATACTACGTCGGTCAATTCTGTTGGGCCGCGGGTATGCGGTGCCAACAACAGCCAGCCTGCCGGTGCAATCGAACCGCGTGGCGCTTCGCATGTGCTATAAAGGGGGAGGAGCGTGCTACACTATCAGCGATTGCTTTTAGTGTAGCGGTAAGCGCAACGATCCACAAGTGGTATCAGAGCCAAGGTCACAGGTTCGACCCCCGGCAACAGCATGTTGCGCAGTTGTAGGCTGGCCGGTGCTGGGGGGGGATTGTTGGGCCGCGGGTATGCGGTGCCAACAACAGCCAGCCTGCCGGTGAAATCGAACCGCGTGGCGCTTCGCATGTGCTATAAAGGGGGAGGAGCGTGCTACATTATCAGCGATTGCTTTTAGTGTAGCGGTAAGCGCAACGATCCACAAATTCTTTTGCGGGCGGACAACCGTGGTTGTTTGATACTGGAGCGTCACATCATGTAACATCGGCAGCCACCTCACTCTCGTCCTATACTGAATATGGAGTCCCTGGTGAGGTCCGTCTTGGTGATGGTAAGGCGCTGTCAATCACTCATACCGGTTCCACTACCTTATCTACCAATTCTCGACCTTTAACACTTTCTAATATTTTATGTGTTCCTCGTATCCAGAAAAATCTTGTGTCTATTTCCAAATTGTGTAAAACTAACGATGTTTCTGTTGAATTTTTTTCCTCTCATTTTATTGTTAAGGATCGGATCATGGGGGCGCCACTCATGCAAGGATTGAACCATAACGATGTTTATTATGCACCGTCCCGGAGTCAGCCTCAAGTCAACGTTTCTCAAGTTTCTATTCGGTCTCAATGACATCATACCCTTGGTCACCCGTCTAGTCGTATATTTGAGTCATTAGTTCGCCAAAATAAAAGTGTCATACCATGTAATAATTTTAGTGATTCTCATTGCATGTCATGCTCAGTCAATAAAAGTACCAAATTACCGTTTTTCAGTACATCTATGAATGCAACGAGTCCACTAGAATTAATATACACGTATGTGTGGAGTACAACTCATGTGTCAATTACCGGGTGTCGCTATTATGTTATCTTTGTGGATTATTACACTCGTTACATTTGGTTTTATCCACTTAAACAAAAGTCAGATGTCACTACAATTTTTCCGCAATTTCATCGTCTTGTGGAAAATTATTTCAATAAAGAGCACGCCATGCTCGATAAAATTTCTGGTTTAGTACTATCGTATACAGTTTGAGACTAGATGGGAAACTGACTAGTTCCGTTTGTTAATGGATTTGGAAACTTAACTAAGTTGTGCACATTCTGTTTATGTTAGGGTTCTTTTCCGTTTGTTAAAGGATTTGGAAAGTTTTAGCTTCTTAAATTCTAAATTTTCTCTAATAATTCTCTCTATAGAATTCCACTTCATATACTGCCTCCATATACGTCATATTGAGTTACCTGATCATTCAAACCTGTCTAGGTACGTCGAGACATCAAATCTTTTGAGGCTCTTGTTAATTCTTTCATAATATAACGTGATGTTCTTACTTCGCACGTGTATGTACTAGCTATAATCATCTTGCTTCTTTATTTTTTTCTTGTATAAAAAAGAATTGTAGAACTGTTAAGTTTCATGCATGCAATCGTTAAGTTTAATTAGATTTGTGGGTAGAATTGTATACCCTAACGCTATGAGAAAACTAGTATCTTTTGCAATTTAACAATTACTCCGTAACAATTGAGTTCGGGTTCCAACATTCCCATCAATGTAGGCCGAACAACCTCAAAATTTATATGCTAGTTTGAATCTTGATCGAACTTAATTTGACAAGTGTAAATTCATATTTACTACGTACATCATATCATAGCTGATTAAGGTGATAATTTGATATCTAGAGTCCATAGAAACACTTGTGCAATAACTTAAGCAAATTTAGAGTCAGTTTGATTTTTTTCCAATTCAATTAAGTCTTGTCTGGATTAAAGTCTTTAAGAAGGCTATTTATTTTATGTGCAGATCAATGAACAATGTTATTTCGTAGCATACATTTAATCCGGGGTCTTTTCTTAAAACACGGGAATTGCTTGCATGTAGTGCCAAATAACGGGACTTATTCTAGGTTTTCCAAAATTATTCGGAAGTCACCTTTCCGACTAAATGAGCGTTTATCAAAAAATTCCAAAAGAATGCTTCTTAGTCGGAACTCCCAGTTCCGAATGGGCGAATCCACTACTTTTCTGTGAGTAGGCTTTTGATTTTTAATTCAAAGAGGACTTTTAATTATCTTTACCAATTTCATACCTCATATATTAATTATTACATATTACATGGGGAGATGTTAAACACGTGGACTAGTTGGAGCCTTATTATTAATTTTAATCTACAAATCATAATAATTAACATTTTTATATATCACATGATTTATGTTAAAAAAATATAAAATGAAATTATTTTTCATGATCTTTCTTATAACATCAATATTAGTTATGTAATTTTTAAATAAAATTATTACATGTCTATATTAACCGTTACTCTCTCCACTCCGTTGAGGTTGTCTCGCCTTTCTCTTTTGGGGTGTCCCACTAAGATCGTTAATTTGATAAAAATTTGTGTACTTTTAAATTATTCTTACCTTATTCTAAGTTTATCGAGTCAATATCAATTCAACTATATACACTCACTTTTATTAATAATCCCACCGTCTTCTCATGTCTCAATGTTAGTTGGATGGAGGTAGTACTAGATTATACAAAAACAAATGATTGAAGAGCAATAAAAAAAGATAGCAAAAAATGGAAGCAGCTATATATGTATTTTGTATTTTTGTTCCCAAATATGAGTTATTTTGTTCTATTAAAGAATAAATCTTTACGAATTATAAGTGAAAGAATTATAGTTACTTGATAAAAATCTTACTGTTTGATTTAGTTCTGTTTAGAATAACAACTTATTGTGACTATTTATCATATAAAAAAATAAAGAAATTCTATCTGATTAATATATGCACTAAATTTCAATTTTTGTTTTTAAACCTTATACTCCCTCCGTCCCGAAAACAACTTCCCGGTTGGACTTTCACACACTTTTAGGAAATAAATTTTACTTTACTGTAGAATGCACTGTTTAAACACTGTTTGACACTGTTTAAACACTGTTTGGCACTGTTTAAACACTGTTTGGCACTGTTTATCACTTTTTTGATGTAGATAATTTGCCAAATAAGGAAAGTATTGAAGTGTGAAGTTAATTTTGGGACATCCATTTAAGGAAAGTGGGAAGTTGTTTTCGGGACGGAGGGAGTATATACAATACTGGTGTCATATGGAAGCTCGTAAAAAGTTATGAATATTGATATATTTTTTTATAAAAGTTGGAATATAAATGCAAAAGTTACAACAATTTAAGGAAAATTGATACGTATTTATTATTTATATGGGTCCACTTATTTCTCTCTCACCATGTAGCAGGCTACCCTTTGGGAATGGGATTTACAAAATGGTGACAACTCCGGTACCCATTTTAAAAATGGGGTACCGTATCTATCATGCATTCGATTGGTCCAAATCATTATATGCGTTTTAATTTAGATTTAAATAATTCAACTGCATCATTCTTATTGGTTCATTTGGACAAAGGTACGGTACATTTGGGTACCATAGAATCTACCTTACAAAATCCCCGTGTTTTCATACAAGAAAACACACTCCCGTGTTTTTGCATGACATTTGCAAAAGTCCCGTATTCTTGGGAATTCCTCTTTAATCCGATCCCTAATCGATTTAAAAAATTGGCCGAATATACGTCTTAGCAGGTGTTGTATGTAATAATACAAACTTCTATATACATCGTATATGCATGCAGTTTAATGATTAAATTGGTTTTTTATAAATAGATAAACCGAGGTTTCATGGTTATTAAAAATGACTTAATAATTATTGAAGGATTAATTAAGTCTTTATTCTTATTAAGTATGGAGTCTGGACATCAAGTCCTAAGTAAACAGTTTCCTAATGTTACTAGCTAGATCCAGAATCCATAACTAATGACTCATAATAACTCATAACGATCCTCGTGGGTATTTGCAGGAGATGAGTTCCAAGCCTAGTAATAACAGTTCTCTTCATATTCAAGAAGAGCACAGGACATTAATGGACTCTTCTTCAACTTGTACAGTTTTTTTCCCAAGTGATATAATTTTCGAAATTCTCACATGGCTTCCTGCTAAACAATTAGCACAATTCAAATGTGTTTCAAAATTCTTTTGTTCTGTAATAGCTGAGCCACTCTTTGTGAAAGTCCACCACGACCGATCCTCAACCCGCCCCGATGGAACTCAAATCCTCATATCTATTTCTGATTCCTCCTTTCATAAACGTCACCGCTTCTACACCGTAAATGACACCGGAGAAGACAAAGCATTGCTCCAAGTCCATTATTTGGAAGCACGACATTTTAAAAATCTGAATGCTTATGGACAAAGGAATGCTACTAATGGCTTGATTTGTGTATTCGACCAGCAAGAAGACGTCGTGATTTGCAACCCTACTACAAGGTACGTATTATATAGTGTATTACCTAGCTACAAGTATAAGGATGTTTTCTTTTGGACTGTTTTCAGTCCCAGACCAGACCAGACCAGACTTAAACAGACCAGACCAGACCAGACCAGACTTAAACAGACCAGACCAGACCAGACTTCCGTAGTTATAAAATACACAGAGACCAGACGTTTACCAGACCAGTTCAGACCAGACCAGACCAAACTTAAACAGACCAGACCAGACCAGACTAGACTTAAACAGACCAAACCAGACCAGCAAATTTCAGTCCAAAAGAAGACATCCTAAGTATAAGTGAGAAGCTTAAGTTACGAGTACTATCTATTTCTTTATCATATTGTTGTTCTCTATTTGAAGTGACTAACATTGTGATTCCTTCTTCTGTGGTATTCTAAATTAAACAAGGCAACAAATTTCCTTGCAAAGAGATGTGGTGAGCCGAGGTCAGACAGGCACTAGTTACATATTGGGTTTTGATCCGATTTCGAAAAGCTACAAGGTTTTGAAGTTGCAAGATTTTTGGGGTAGCAATGAATACAAGAGGCAATATTGTGTGTTAACTCTCGGAGTTGATAAATCATGGAGGGAGATCAACAATTATTTACTTGGGTACCCGGATGCGAGTGTTCACATAGGCGGTATTATCTACTTGATAAGCTCGATATTTAGAAAAGAAATTGTTACTTTCAACGTTGGAGATGAGAATATTGGGTTGGTACCATTCCCGGGTGTTGAGCTGAAAAAATGTAATATCTCAAATTTTTGGAGATTGTCATGGATGGAAATTGAAGGTCGACTTGCCGTCGTTCATATAAAAAGGAACAACTTTGTAGTAGGACGAGAAATGCGTATTTTGACTTTGGAGAAATCGATGAAATGGGAGAAACAAGTGATTTCTCTTCCATGGGAGGAGAGTTTAATAACTAAAGATTCTATGGACATTTTCTCCACAAGTACTAATTTAGGGGAAATACTGTTGTTACTTGATGCGAAAGGATCTGTTGAAGTTTTACTTTATTCATTTAGAAAACATGTGTGGAGAAAGATTGAAGTCTACGGGCCTGATGATTATATATATCATCATATGAGGTCTTCAAAGAATGTGGTGGATGTCATAGAGGAGAATTTGTACTTTTTCACACATAATGATTGATTAGTTATTTTTTTTTTTGGTTTAATGTTGGTTGAAAAGTTGTAGCACGCAAGGTGTGCACGTGTATTCATACATTTTATGAATTTCTCTCAACTTTAGACATGTTTTGTATTTTCCGTTCAAGATTTAGTTTTGACTTAAAATCAAATGTCGAATGAAAGTGAAAAGTTTGGTTCGGTTAAGTTTTGTCAACCTAAAATTTTGAAAGAGATGGTTTGTTTAGTTTGGTTTATTTGGGTTCACTTTGGTGTTTTTGTTTTTGTTTTTTTGGATGTGGTGTTTTTGATTTTTGTGAAATTTTTGTTTTGATTAAAAAAATATAAAATATTAATTGAAAAACCAAAACAAAAAATAAATACATCAAATAATAAATACAAAACAAATTAAAAAAGTGAGAAGAAGCAAATGCACTTCATATTTATAAAAGTGTAGCCTTGAATCAAACTTATTATTTCTGGTTTAATTAACTATGATCATCAGATTGGTTCTTTTACTTCTGTTTTCTGCATTGTATGATATTTCCGTTTACTTTATTTTCCTTGTTTTCTATTTCTATTTCCAGGCTTCCAGCTATATATTTTTATATGTTTTCCACTTCTGTGCATTGTTTTCTAGTTTTATTATTCTCTATTTTTTAATAATTTGGAAATCATTTTTTTCTAACGCATATGTCCAATATCATACGGTGGTCTCATGATGACGATGATGATTAGCAGCGCCAGTGGCGATTCTTGCCCCTGGTGCTAAGCATTAAAAATTGTTTCTCAACTTTACGTAAAAAGAGAGATAAAGGAAAACAGTTTTGTATTAAGAAATTTAAAAAGTGGAAGTACAATGTTTTCTGTATTTTGAATTTGAAAAATAGAGTGATGGAGTATATGGCCCAGGAAACCCCGACCCATAGATTCCTACTTCTCCTACACAAGTCCATTGAGCCCAGAGAACAACTCAGGCCCAAATGCAACGGCCCAAGCCTCAAAGTAGCCCAGAATACACACTGGGGTACCTTCGGCCTCCTTGGCCGAAGGCTCCAGAACTCACATGATAGCTTTTTTAGGCATACGAAGCTACTGGGAGAAAGCGGCGGAAAACAGGAGCCTTCGGCATCATCAAGCCCTCGTCATCAGAAAAGCCTTCGGCTGAACCAAGCCTTCGGCCACACAGGGGTCCTTGGTCACATGGAGCCCTCGGCTACACAAGAAGCCTTTGGCCAAACGTGCTCAATCATCGAAGATTCCTTTTGGAGACAGCCAACCACCGCATTTAATGCCACGTCACATCCGCCAACCGCATTCAATGCGGTGAACGTACCACTGTCGGTGCCACCCGACTGATGTGACCCCTCGGCCGTTGGATTACTGACACGTGTACTCTCATCGCATTTATTACTGCTATAAATAGCAGCCCGTTTTCTCCTTGTAAACGATCCAGATCCCAACTCCACACGCTGAGTTCATTTAATAAAATCGACTCTCTCTCCTCCTATTTTGCTCTGACTTCTCTCTAGTTGTTCCCGCAATAACCCCTCGGATAGGATACCCCCGGGTAGACTGTCCATCATAGAGAAAACTAGAAACAAAATTGTCAATTTGATTCTCGTACTATCACGAAAACGTTATTACCTGCCATGTCAGCATGTCAAATAATGCTGACGTGGTGTACACCTGCCTGGCAACTCATTCAGCAGTGACAATCTAGTCGGTAGCGATTTGCTGGGTCGGGTTTTTACAAAACCCGAAATCACACATAAAGTCTCGAGTTATGAAAATTAGGGACCAGAACAAATTAAAGCCCATTATATTCGGTCTGAGCTGGTTAAAGCCCTAATGTGTACTCATCTCATTTTTCTTATGCCCTATAAATAATTTACCTCTTTTTTTATACCCGGAAGGCAAACCACCGCATCCAGTGAGGCAAATGTCAGAGAACATTTGCCAAAATTTTATTAATAATCAAGAAAAACCCTATAAATAATTTACCTCCAATTAATATGTATACCTTTATAAATCTTTGAAAACGGAAAACTTCTCAAAAAAAACATTTGTGCAACAACGGGTGAATTAGTGGCAAAGGGTTTTACTAGAAGTGAGGATGTTAACAGGGATTAGTGCGGGACAGAAGATATTAATTCTCAAACATCCCTTAATATCCTCAAATGTTAGCTTGCCATTTCTTTTCCAGTTGAGATAATACCGGATCGTGACTTCTAATGTCATGCAAATAAAAGTTAAAGAAGCTCGTTGATGCAGGTTGGTTTTTGCTTGAAAAATATGTTTTTAGTCATGGTCAACTCTGTGACTGTGTCAAGAGTAGGAACCAATTGCCAAGCGTAAAAGACTAACATTACAAACGATGATGACAGAGGAACGAACAGTGAAACAAAAAATGTATTGGATATGATAAAGAAGTGTTTTATAAATTTAGCATGTGACATATTTAGTGTGTCTTCAAATTATATTTATATTGTGTACTGCTTATTATTTTGTGGGACTGTAAATATTTGTACTACTTTGCAATCATTGGTATGATACCCTACCGAATTACTTCGGTATGGTATCAGTATATATTTTGGAAATAAGTGGTATACCGGTATACCGTCATACCGTAATTCCAAGCCAATAATTTCCTTACAATTATAAAAAAAAACTAGAAACACAACACCAATTCAAGGGTAAATGACTTTATATCCATGTTTCTTGAATTATTTGTACTTTTTGTTGGAGATCAGTGTTATTTTAATTATATTTATGTTGTTTAAATTATTTTAGCAAAATGTGTTGTTATCTTCATATATCGTGTGTTGAAATATCTATACATATTTATAATATTTTTTGTTCAAAGTTGAATAGAACACAAATAGGTTATTTCATTGGTATTTTATAATTAATTTCATTAATGATTTTAGCATATCACTGTTAACACTGATTTTCTTTATTTCATTTGACATATAATAATTTGTTGTATTAAATCATGATAATTTACCGATACCGTACCTTACCGTACCGAAATTTCGGTATACCGAAACAAGGTATACCGAAATTTCGGTATGGTAACGGTATGTATTTTTGCATACCGAAAGTTTACGGTATGGTAAAGGTATGCGACAAAATATTCGGTATACCGTACCGAACCACCCCTACATGTACCTATACCTCCCGAGGGAAGATAGAATAATCCATCTTTTGCGGTGTCCTTGAGGGAGAATGGAAAAGCCCTCAATTTAATTTGCTTCTCGGTAACTCCGTTGGAGAACATGCTTGTGCAAACAACATGAAATTCCGAGAGATGTTTATTAGGATCCTCCCCTCTTAAGCCATGGAAGGAAGGAAGTAGATGAATGAGCCCAGATTTAAGCTCAAATGCATTACCTTCGCTGAGTGTAGGGAAGGTAATACATAACGGTTGTTGATTCATGTTCGGAGCTGTGAGCTCCCTCAAAGTTCTTGTTTTATTAGCCATGTGGGATGGCTCTTAAGATTCGCTAGAACTTGAACTAGCACTTGATGATTCTCCCGAGTCGGAGCTTGAGAATTTATTTTTCAACCGCTCGAGAGTTTGTTCTATTTCGGAGTTTGATTTGTAGGTGATTTCGTTCAGTGAACGATATTTAACCATATACTACAAAGCTCAGAAGAAATAGAAATCTTTATACTTGGATCATATATATATATATATTTTTGTTTATTTAATTTTTTTTGTTTTTCTTGAATTGAAAGAAAAAGAAAAATGATTGCCTTTCCCCGGCAACGGCGCCAAATTTGACGTGCACTTTGTCGTGGTGTGCACTCAAAGTAAATTATCAATACAACGATTATATGTAGTATAACGAAGTAAGGTTCGTATCCCCAGGGAAAAGAATACTTCTCTTTTTATAGAACTAGTAACAAATAGGGGATTTAAAGTTTGATTTGATTTAATTAATTTAACACGAAGATGAACGACTTATGTAGTTTAATTAATGAGAAGAAGATTTGGCTTTGCTTTTATCCACTTAATGAAATCTTCGTCGATCCCGGTTATATCTTTAACCTTCCTCTCGAATACGCAATCGAGGAGTATATCCAATTCATCGAGGGTAGTTATTAATAACGAGATGCGTTCATTAATAAAACTTACTACCGAGTCAATATAGAACACGCGTCGTATATTAACCAGATAATAGCAATAAAATCAAGATGAAAACGATTAAGATTGATAACCTCAACACAAAAGGTTTATTGGTTTAATCAATATAATAAGTATAATCGAAGAAAGCCTAAAAAAACTGTTACGTCACGAATAATATATGTTCTGAATTTAGGTTGTTTTCACTTTGACAGACTTTAGTTTCATGCCATATACTACGTAATATTTAAACACCCAATTCAAACCAGATCAATTCAAATCAAACCAGCAATTTTCAATGTAGCTGAAAACATTCTTACTGAAATATTGTAGTCTACCTATTTATTTATTTTTTTGAGAATAAAAGGGCGGTTTTTTATATTAAAATCGAGCAACTTTACAAGACAATATCCAGACAGCTATGACAGATCCGATCGTCAGCCCTAGGAATAGACATAGAATCAGCTACCTCGTAAAAAGCAACCTGATTCGCTAGACACAAAACAGACAATTTTAAACATAAAACAATCGGATCCGAAACATCACCGATCAAGCGTACTCCAAAAATCTAAACTAAATCTACTAAAAAATAAATACAAGTACTACTGAAGGAAAAATAAAATCGAAGTAAAGTCTTTCCATAATATACTCTTCCTGGCATGGAGGTGGTTCTGGAGGAGGACGGGCTCTATGAATGTCTACACACTCCAAAAGAAGACAAGCAGAAACCCTTGACCTGACGAAGCTGGCAAATACAACAAAACAACTCCCCACATTGAGAGAGACAAACCACCCCGGAGCGCCAGTGCCCGGGAAAGAACCGTTACAAAACAAAACAAACACAACCAGAAAAAAAAGAAGACTCCAGTTGGGTATATCCCTACCAAGAATCTCCAAGTTGATATCAAAACATCCTCCAACCTTCACGATTAGCCCTTCCTCTTCCTTGGACCTTGCTTCCGATCGGCAAAGCAATCTCACCGCCCTAAGAATCAATTGATTGACACACAGTTTCTAGGCTTAGCCTAGGGTTTGAGGTGTGCAGCCTCCGTGGTGCCTATCGTCTACCGTTCTATCTAGTAACTAGTAATGTTAATAATTGGAGTCTTAATGATATTAATTAAATAAATTTTATATTAATCTATCTATTAAATTAGGAAACAATTCCATTAATATTACTTTTTTTACTGTGGTGGACAAAAATATTACATAGTAACTATTAGTGACTATAATTCTTTTCAAATTTTGCATCGTAGTAATTACATGTCAGTTACTACAATGTAAACTTTGAAAAGAATTATAGTCATGAGTACTTACCAAGTAATATTGTTGTTCATAACCCTTTTATTAGTAATATTTAAGGAAAAATCCCTTAAATTAGGGATATTATGTTATTTGTATTCAATACTACGTTCTTCCTAACTTAACCTTCTCGTTACAAAATGACATGATTATTTATACAATAATTAAATCAGGTAATTTGAATATAGTTTCAGAAACAATTTTGATGGGTATATAACATATAATGAGATCATTCATGATGACGACGACTATGATGTTATATGTGTATTATTTTTAATATTTGATGATTAATTTGTCATTTAAGAGTGTCAATTATTTTCTAAAATACAAATGTGAAGCTTTAGCTGCAACATCAAAAAGAGGCAAATGAGAGGCTTAGTCGATCTGTTACTATTTATTTCCTTGTGGTTTTATTGTTCTCATTTTGACTAACATTGTGATTCTCTTTTCTATGCTATGAACTTAATGTTATTCTAAACAAGGCAACATATTTCCTTGCCAAGAGCTGCAGCGAGCCTAAAGCAACTCTACACTCGTTCTATCTTAGGATTTGATCCGGTTTCAAAAAAGTATAAGGTTTTGAAGTTCCAAAAATCATATGATTTTTATTGTAACGATTACAAGAGGCAATTGTGTGTGTTAACTCTGGGGATGGATAAATCATGGAGGGAGATCAGTTGTGATTTAATTAGGCACCTCAATGCGAGTGTTTACATTGACGGTATTATCTACATGATAAGCTTGATAAATTAAATAAACAACAAATTGTTACTTTCAACGTTGAAGGTGAGAATATCGGGACGGTACCTGTTGGGCCACAAAATAATTCAAGAAATTAATTTGGAGTCCAGCCCACAAGCAAATATATAATCTAGTGACTCGATCCAACACTTCGACTAAATGGATAAGGATTTGGAGGTTTGACTTGGCTGGTGGCACGAAGTGATATAAGTAGATAACAAATTCCCTAATTCCATGGCATAGGAGGAGGAAGTGCCTGGAAGTTAGGCACGTTAGCCTCATGATAGCAATTATATAAGTATAAATTGAGAGCATTATCTGAGGAGAGGGGGCAATCGACCATCAGTTCTACAATCTTCATATACGAAGCTTTTCATGATCAATTTAGTTCAAAAAGCATACTAATACGATTGTATTATAACATTCAGATTTATTAATATATTACTTATCTTTAGCTATTTTATTCTTTGGGTTATTCTTGTACGATTCCCATACATTAAAGTGATTGTTTTTAGGCTAATTATTTATTGCCTAAACAATTTGGCGCCCACCGTGGGGCATCGTGCAAGAAAGAAATCAATTATGGCAGGAACGAATCAGCCGTTAATTGAATTCCATGAGCAGCTTGAGACAGTCCGGGAGGAAATCCGGCGTGAGATGGCGGAGAAGATGGCCCATCTTCAACGCGAGAACGACGTACTTCGCTCCCAGGTACAATCTGTAGTCTCGATAGCTTCAAACTCGAGGCTCAATCGGAGGAGTGACACAATGACTGCCGCAACAAGGTTAGATCTCGGATCCTCCCCACCAGCGACGGATCCGCCAGCAACAGCGACGGATCCACCCGCAACATCGACGGATCCACCTGCAACAGTGACGGATCCCGTCTCCCTCACGCTAGGTCTGTCACCTACACCACTAGTCAATATTCCGGCTTGCTTTTCCCCGGAATCCCTTCGGGTCAGATCAAATGGATCTGGCATATATTCGGCGACCCAATGCATACCTACGATGACTCTGTCCTCTACCCCGACAGATCCGTCAATTCCTCATTACAGGAGCAGAACTTGTGGGGAGCCTGGTCCATCAAGTTTCATGCAGTACGCCAGACGGAATGAGCCTAGTGTATCATTTCTAGAGCCTCTAACGGAACGCTTTGGCAGACCTGTCACGACATCAGCGTCGACGCTTCCAGAGCGACGCCCCGAAGTGAATTTCATCCCGTCACCAACCCGTCCTGAAGTCACCCAGATGGTAGGACCAACATCTTCTATCCCAATACCAATCCACCCAGCCGTAGCAGATCAGATGTCCATGTTGATGGAGCAGGTGCGTCAGATGCAAGACAAGATCAACGGATTGCCAAGGGTACCCCCGCCCTTGGAAAGAGCGTCACGAACGTGCTATGAAGATTCACCTTTTGACGCTTCGATCATTCGTGTCCAACTGCCGAATAAATTTGACGTACCAACCATGGAGCCATTTGACGGAACCACGGATCCTGGAGAACATGTCGCGCGGTATAAGCAAGTGATGTCGACCGTCTCTGTTAAACTTGAACAGAAAGAGGCATGTATGTGCCGGGGATTCGGCATGACTGGTCCCGCTTTGACATGGTTCGTCAATCTTCCGAATAGAAGCGTCAGTTCATTTGCCGAACTCGTCAATCTTTTCAATCGACAGTTCGCGAGTAGTAGGGTATTGGAAAGACGGACCAGCGACTTATATCAAGTCACACAGAGGCATGGTGAATCACTTAGAGATTATTTGCACAGATTCAACGTAAGGAAGGTGTCGATCCCAAAATGTGACGTCTCTACCGTCATTGAAGCATTCCGAAGAGGTTTATATGAAGATTCAGAGCTATACCGAGAGCTGACGAAATACCCTTGTCGATCCTTCGAAGATGTCCAAGCAAAGGCATTGGCTTTCATCTGTCTAGAAGAAGACTTACGATCCCGTCTTGAACATGTTGAGCATGAATGGGGGCACGGGAAATCAGAATCTCCTAGGAGGCTTGATTACAAGTCTGGGAAACCTTATTCAAGACCCGAGGAACGAGTCGTCATTCCATGACGAAATGAACAAGACAAAATGATTGATATCCCGGACGGGGGGCACATCGTCCGATGATAGACAGACTCTAAAGAGCTGCAATACGGTACCCTTAAAAGTTGTTTCATTTTTAGTTTGTTACTTTCTTTCGCATATTGTCGTCAATTCCGTGACGAGTCACTTCTGTGACGGATCGCTTTCGTAACGAATCACTTTGATGACGAATCACTTTCTTGACGAGTTACTTCCGTGACGAGTCATTTCTGTGACGAGTCACTTTCGTGATAACTCACTTCGGTGACGAAATGATTGAAATCGTCAGACGGGGGGCATATCGTCCTACGGTAGACATGTTATGGTGATAACTTATCTAGATTGGTATACATATTCTTAATCTATTATTTTTATTTATCTATAAACGATCACCTACTAACTTAATCATCGGAGGGCCGTTGGCTTAAGGCCAACGACCAATCTTAACGACGTTTTGAGCGCAGGAAACCGAATGAGGCGCCAGGTAAACCTCTTTGATACGTCGCACAATAAGTCCATGACGTATCGGGTACGACGAATCTGTCAAAGTGTCATGGTCATTGGTCAGTCTGTACGTCACTTTGAGGTCTTGTCTTACTTTGATCCCTGACAGATCAGTGAGTTTAATATGAAAAATCTCATATCATTTATAAAACCGAGTGACTGATTTAGAATAGATTGAGTCTAGCTAAAATTTGGTTTCTTTAATAATCTATGCATTTTCCTTTGAGTTATTTTGTACATGATTAACTTATCTCATTTCTAGGCTTTAGTTCAATCAATTTCGGATCCTTTATGGAATCATTCTGTGGTCATCTTGTTTAGAGAAAGTTGTGACGTGTTCAGTGTAAAGTATACATTTACACTTCAAGATAGATTCATTGCTTTTACTGACTTAACCATCGAAGGGTCGTTGGCCCAAAGCCAACGGCCAGCTTTGACAGTTTTTAATGGATGCAGGACTATCTCGACGCATAAGACCAAGTAATTATTGAGGAAACTAGGATTTCAACCATGCATGCTCATGCCAGTTACATATTATACACTGACATCAAATGGGAAAGGGCTGGGCTGCCCATGAGAAGATCATGGATAACAGTCCCAGTCGGCCCTTACAACATATATTTTTAGCCAAAACCTACGCACGTATATGACAACGCACGTGCAATCAAAACATATATGACAAAACTACATAAATACACAACAGAAGCCTGTGCTCCAAGAGCATGACAACACAATCTCCAAAACATAAGGAGACAATACAAACGACATCAACACAAACCACAAACGTAACGTTATTTAAAGTTTTTGCAGGATATGGACCAAGTTCACACAACCGAAGTCGTCATCTTCAACTACAGACAGAATCACCCTTGCCAACTGAAGTGTCGACATCAACCTGGACGAAGATTCAACTCGTCAGCACTACCTAGATTTGGAGATAGAGCATAGGAGATCAGCTTTCGTTCTTTGTTGCTTCAGTCAAGGAGACGGATTCGATCAAAAACTACTTGCAAGGAAGGTGACAAGTTGACAGAAGCGTCTTATCTGAAGATTGACAGGTTGATAGAAGCATCTCCTCAGACAAATGACGAGTTGACAGAAGCGTCTTATCTGAAGATTGACAGGTTGATAGTGGCATCTCCTCATACAAATGACGAGTTGACGGAAGTCGTCTCGTCAGACGGGTGACGAGTTGAAGGAAGCGTGTCACCAGAAAAATGACGGATTGATAGAAATGTCTTGTCATTCGAGTGACGGGTTGACATTTGATGACATGTCTTGTCAAACCGATGACTAGTCTATAAGTGCAACAATCAGTGATGACCGTTTAAGTTCTTTCAAGATTTCGAAAAGTTGATGCTTAGCGGATCGACATGTGCGCCCATACGCTTCAACTTCTCGAAAGGGGGCAATTGTTGGGCCACAAAATAATTCAAGAAATTAATTTGGAGTCCAGCCCACAAGCAAATATATAATCTAGTGACTCGATCCAACACTTCGGCTAAATGGATAAGGATTTGGAGGTTTGACTTGGCTGGTGGCACGAAGTGATATAAGTAGATAACAAATTCCCTAATTCCATGGCATAGGAGGAGGAAGTGCCTGGAAGTTAGGCACGTTAGCCTCATGATAGCAATTATATAAGTATAAATTGAGAGCATTATCTGAGGAGAGGGGGCAATCGACCATTAGTTCTACAATCTTCATATACGAAGCTTTTCATGATCAATTTAGTTCAAAAAGCATACTAATACGATTGTATTATAACATTCAGATTTATTAATATATTACTTATCTTTAGCTATTTTATTCTTTGGGTTATTCTTGTACGATTCCCATACATTAAAGTGATTTTTTTAGGCTAATTATTTATTGCCTAAACAGTACCTTTCCCGGGTATTGAGGTGAAAGAATATACTATCAAAACATCGTGGAGATTGTCATGGATGGAAATCGGTGGCCGGCTTGCTGTCGTTGATAAACAAAGTAAGAACTTCGTAGGACGAGTAATGGATATTTGGACTTTGGAGAAATCAATGAAATGGGAGAAGCGTAGGATTTCCGCTCCATGGGAAGAGAGTTTAATAGTTACATATTCTATATATGGACATTGTCTCCACAAGCACTAATTTAGGGGAAATAGTGTTGTTACTTCATCGAAGGGGATCTATACGACTTTTACTTTATTCATTCAGAAAACATGTGTGGAGAAAGTTTGAAGCATGCGGACTTCGTGATTATTTATATGATCATCTTATATCAGTGGATGTCATACATGAGAACTTGTATTTTTTCTCACAAAATGATTGATTAGTTACTTTTTTGTTTAATGTTGGTTGAAATGTTTTAGGTCACAAGGTATATGTATTATGTGGAATAGTATGAGTTTGTATATCGTATAGTCAATGACATTTTCGTAATTTGATTGAAAATCGCGACTTCTGCTAATACTCAACTGAATATGTGAGACATTTAATAAAATGAATTGATATGACACTTTAAGATGGACATAACATTAATACCAAATGAGCATACATAATTTAAAAAATGAGCATTAATATGAAATCGAATTTTTTTTACTTGAGCATCAATACATTTTCAATGACAAGCTGACAGAGAAGCAACCATGACTTTCATCAACCAAAATGGAGTCCTACAGTCAAACTTTCCCTGTTGACTCCAGAAAGTGGACGATCAAAACCATTAGAGCCATGCGGTACATGTGATCACCAATGGACTCAGGACCTTGGATCCCATGATTTATCCATCCTTTCCTTGGATCCATTTCTCTTTACCTGTTAAACATGTACTTTATTTTAAAAAAGTTCCTTCTTTAAAACGTTAAATGACTTTCATAGATAATACATGGTGTATTCAGTTCATTGGAAAGATATTATTTGACTTGACATTGATCATACTTCATACATCATACTTATGAGTAATGATCAACTTTATGACTTCTGAAATTTTAGCAAGGTACAACTTTACATTAACCTTGAATCAAACTCTCTCCGTCCCATTTTACCTAGTCAAACTTGACTTTTCAAATCAATGAAGTCTAAGATGACTAAGTAAATTGGGATCCAAGGTCCTGAGTCACCAATACTATGCTATCAATAGCATTCTCTTTTCATAGCATAGAAAAGATGGCAAAGAAACACATAACTTTTAATTTCGCGCGCTGAATTGTTCAATAATCGGTCGATAAACACGTAACTTCTTAAAACTGGTTTGACTATGATTGTCATATGGGTTCTTTTACTTCTGTTTTCTGCATTGTATAACGTTTATATTTTCCTTGTTTTCTATTTCTATTTCCAGCTATATTTTGTTATATGTTTTTCTAGTTTTACTATTCTCTATTTTTTAATAATTTGGAAATCATTTTTTCCTAACACATGTCCAATATCATACATGTGGTGGTGTCAAGGCCACCACTCCACTAGTAATGCTATGCATTAAAAATTGTTTCTTAATTTTATGAAAAACAGAGATAAAGGAAAGCAGTTTTCTGTTTCTAAAATTAAAATCTGGTGAAGTACAATGTTTTCTGTATTATGATTTTGAAAATAGAAAATATAAAAATGATTGTTTTCTGAATTCAATTTTCCTTTACTAAACAAGCCAGGACATTTGTTGGGACTAATAGAATTTACTTGTGTATAAATCATCAATTCAAAGAGAAGTAGTGCCAGGCATCAATTGATGAGACATGGAATAATCACTTTCCATTTTGGAGCCCGTTTGGTAACACGAAAATCGGTTGTTTTGGTTGTTTCTGCTGAAACTTATGAAGTTCTGGCTGAAGTGGCTGCATTGGCTGATTCTGCTGATTTAAGAAAAAATTATTTTTATTATTTTTTAATAAAATAAAGAAAAAAAGTATATGTAAAAATAACTAAATGATCATCTATAGCAACTTCAGCCAATACAGTCAGAAAAGTATAGTAACTCCAGTCTTACTTTTTCAGCACACGAAAGTAAAAGTTACTACCTCCGTCCCATTTATATTGGGACGGAAGAGGGTGACACGGTTATTAAGAAAAATGAGTTGTGTGGTTGATATTAATTGATAAAGTAAGAATAAAGTAAGAATGATTTAGAACCACACAAACTTTGACAAATATGGTATGAGACAATTTAAGTGGGACTTCCCGAAAAGGTAAAACGAGACAATATAAACGGTACGGGGGGAGTACGTGTTTGGTGAAAAAGTTGTCTGATAAGCCTGATAAGCCGAAAAACAGCGTTACCAAGAGGCCTAAGGCAAATTGAGTTCTTCATTCTCGTAAAGAAAAAACTTTGCACAATAGAGCCATAGCCCATTTGATAATATCAAAACCGACTGATTCTGCCAAAATTTATAAATTTCTGGCTGAATTGATCGATTCTGTTGATTTATAAAAAAATTACTCCCTCTGTCCCTAATAAAACTTCCAAATAGGTTTGGCACACAGTTTAAGATAGTGAGTATTGTGTGATGGAGAGTTGTGCAGAGGAGAGAGAAATGTGTAAGAATTGTTGTGAACCACAAATTCTGGCCAAAAGGGAAAGTGGAAGTTTTAATTGGGGCGGACGAAAAAGGAAAGTTGGAAGTTTATTTAGGGACGGAGGGAGTATATTTAAAATATATTCTAGCTATTACAAGAATAAATAAAAAATTAAATATAAAAATAGCTAAAATTATCATCTACAACAACTTCAGCCGATACAACCAGAAAAGTAACTACAACCTTACTTTTTATAGAAATTGATCTAAATAGGACTAAAACATGGATTAAACTCCAAAATAGGACTTTAAGTTTTTTATTCCCTAAATAGGACTCCAGATTACAGTTTTGCCCTTCTTTAATTAAACTCTATTTCTCTCTTCTGCAATTCATCGCTACTCTGCCCCCTGGCCTTCATCGCTACTCTGCCCCCTTCGTCGCTGCTTTCTCCCAGTCAACTACAATTAATGGCACCAATTCTACACATCCCTTCCTCCCATGGACTCCAGCTCCGCCGTCAACCATAGGTAAATTCCTCCTCCTCTCTTCTTCTTCTTCCTCTTCTTCTACTTCTTCTAATCTTCTTCAAATTTCCGGTTCTATGTTCTCTTCTTCTTTGGATTTTTTTGATTTGAATTTTATTTTATTAATTTGGATTTTTTGGATTTAAATTTTATTTAATTAGGAAAATGACACCTTTTAATCTCAGAATGTCAAAATTATTGGTTATTTGAAAAAAACATGTTTGTGGCAGTACATTTATGAGGATAACAATCTGAAAATGTCATTTTTGTTTTAAAAATGTCATGAAAATGACATTTTCCCCTTTTGAAATTTCTTCTTTGAAACTGTCACCTTCAAAAGTGACATCAAACTGTTACTTTATGTCATAGTATTGCCTTACAGGTGGCATTACAAATGTTATAATTTCAAAGTGAGACTACCATAGTATTGCCTTGCAGGTGACATTTTTTTTCCAAACATGGCATTCTCACGTATGCCATAAAATGCCATAAGAATGACATTTTGAGATTGTCACCCTGATAAATATACTTCCAGAAATATGACAGTTTTTTCAAATTACCAATGATTTTGACATTCTCATATTATAAAAGTGTCATTTTTCTTAATAAATAAAATTCAAATACAAAAATCCAAATTAATAAATAAAATTCAGGATTAATAAAAATTTGGAAATCCAAAAGAAGAAGAAAATAGAAAAGTTATAGAAGAAGAAAACATGAGAGCTTGAGAAGAAGTTAAGGAGAAGAAGTTAAGGGAGGAGCAAAGGGAAAAGATGAAGACACTTACCTGGGCAGAGACATCCGTCCATCGCAAGCGAGATTGATCGCACCCAGCGAATCAATGCAGCAGGAATTAAGAAGGTTATTTTGGTCCAAAAACAAATAATTAGTCCTATTAAGGAAACTTAAAACATTATGTCCTATTTTTGCAATTCTACATTCTTTTAGTCTTATTTAGGTAATTCTCTCTACTTTTTATTAAAATTATTGAACAATTCAGCGCGCGAAATTAGAAGTTAGGTTTTTATCGACCGAAAATTAAGATTACCAAACGCGCTACGAAAACACGTAACAGTAAACCGGAAAATAGTTAATGCCACACTCTTTTACATCATGATTCCTTCTGTCAGTGATGTTATAACATACCGTTTGAAGAATATAT
The DNA here is from genome assembly GCA_945859915.1 of Cuscuta epithymum. Taxonomy (NCBI): domain Eukaryota; kingdom Viridiplantae; phylum Streptophyta; class Magnoliopsida; order Solanales; family Convolvulaceae; genus Cuscuta; species Cuscuta epithymum. Next base: position 4,986,277 of record CAMAPF010000933.1, on the reverse strand, counting down.
TTCGCAATAACGTATCTAATTCCCTCAAATCTTTTCCTACTCACACAGCATTTAACAAACAGTAATATCCCATAAAAAATTCTTTGTGTCATATATACGACCTTGAGGCTATGGCAGAGCGTAAGAAAATCAATGGAAATGGAAGGAGAGGGCAAAACTACATATAGCAGCCATTGTGGCAGAGAAAAAAGGTTGTGATTTGTTTAGTCGTCGGATTGCAGGCTTTCAGGTGAAGAGGGAGAGTTAGCCGCCGGTGGATTGGGGGCCTTGGTTCTCGGTCATTTAGTCAGTATTGCCACATAGTTTATCAGCCGGTATTTCACTTTTCATCGGTCTAATTTACGCTACATAACTTTTTTCTGTGAAACCATTACATATTTATGACTATAATAAACATTCATTACAAAAATGTGACTAGTGATCAGAGTAATAATGAAAATATTAATTTTATTCAAATTTTAAATTATCATGACACTATTTTTTTTATAACTATTAGTCATACTTATATACATAAGTTTTATTTTAATACACAATAATATTTTTGAAATAGCTCTTTTTTTTATTTTAAAAAGGGTCTATTTGGCCCTTTACGGTCTCAAAAGAACTTCATAGTTTGACTTTACGGTTTTTAAAAAAGTTGAATTTTTTGTTTTGATTTTCTCATTATCCCCCCCCCCCCCCCCCCCCCGCGCCTCACAAAAAAAAAGTAGATGAAGTGTAGTGGATGATGTAAAGTAGGTAATAAATAAGGGTATAAGAAAACTTTATATTGAAAAGTTATCAAAAATAGAAGTGTGATGTTTATTTTAAAACTACTCAAAAAGAATATAAGGCTATATTTTTACAGAAGAAAAGGAGCAGCGCTTTAGGATCGGCAAATATCGTATCTGACGGCCAAATCCAGGCAGAGAAACCGGATCCCTCCAAAACCGCCTCCCCCATGGCCCCATCCCCCATCCCATCTCCACTTTCCCACTTCTTCAATGTGCTACAACGTACACTTCTAGGAGTCCAAAATTTCTATTTTTAGCATTTTAGACTCTTAATACCTTTTTATTATAGATGGCCTTAGGATGTTATCAATTATGATTCCATAAGATTTTAAAAGATACGATTGTCACAATTTCACGAATCTCATGATCAATCTGGAATCTAATGGAATTAGGCAAAATCGTCTCTAGTCCACAAAATGTCCATGGTTTTTTTTAATCCTGGATTTCAATGGATTTGAATTTCGAACGCTAAAATGCAAAAGAATCTAACCAAACTCTAACCATTACCTCCGGATTTCAATAGATTTCACGTGGAGAAGCAGAGCAAAGCACGAAGTCTAGGATGGGTGTATAACGACACCCTGTCAAATGTGTGTATATATATGGTGCCAATCTTCATCCTTTCCTTCTTCGTCAAGAGTGAGAAGCACCTCTCCGAGATTGGTTCGGATACAGATTGAGACTAACTAAAGGAGAAGTATGTTGGGTGTGTACTGTACGTGTAAGTCTGGAAGTTCAGAAGCTCCATCTAGGATTCATTGTCGTTGGATATCGTTAGTGTCCTTGGGCGTCAAAGCCAAATGGTGAGAGGATTTCAATTTCATGAATTTTTATTACAATCTCATGCATTCTATATATTTTCATAAAATTACATTAAAGTCTCAATCCTTTAAAATCTTATGAAATTTAATAGAGAAACCCCCTTACCTAAGGTGGACATTATGAAATTATTCCATTCGCATGATGTGAATGTTTCTGATATGAATTTTCAAAATCTAATATGATATAATCTTAATCTTCTGATATGATCTCATCTGAATCTTTATAATAATAATAATAATAATAATAATAATCCTCGGTGGAGGTGGAGGCAGATGCATCCCGAGCTATTGGAGAGATTGTGCACGGTTCTAGCTGTTCTTCGATTCGTTTACTAGGAGATGACATTCGAGAAATGGCGAAGCATTTTTCGTCCATTACTTTTTGTCATATTAAGCGTTCAGCGAATAAGACTGCTCATGCTTTAGCCAGAGCAGCTTGTTCTTTGTCTGATTCGCGATCTTGGCTTTCTTCTCCACCGTTTTTTATTGTATCTGCTTTGAACAATGATTTAATTAATATTAATTACTTTAGTTTCTTGCAAATAATAATAATAATAATAATAATAATAATAATAATAATAATAATAATAATAATAATAATAAGAAGAAGAAGAAGAAGAAGAAGAAGAAGAATATTAATAATAATTCATGTCTGAACTTTTTTTATATGATCTATATATTTGTGGTTTGATCTGAATGTTTCTGGTCTGATCTGATTTGAATGTTTTTGTTCTAATCTAAAACTTTTAAATTCGCACAAATCTGGTATGAATCTTTATGTTCGGGAAAACTGTCAAATAGGTCCTCGAACTTTCATAAAAAAGTCAATTAAGTCCTTCTATAAGAGACTTTGTCCGGTCGTCGCGATTTGGGGCGGTTCCCGGTGGAATTTTTTGATGAATTTTTTTGAACATCTTATTCATCAAGCCTATTTTACTCATACCAAATTTTAGCTAAAAATTTAATCGGGAGCGCATTCAAATTAATTCGAGAACGCAAAAATGCGCAGTTATCTTCAAGAATTAATTTGAATGTGTTCCCGATTGAATTTTTAGCTGAAATTTGGTATGAGTAAACTAGACTTGGTGAATAAGATACTCAAAAAATTTCATCAAACAATTCCATCGGGAACTTCCCCAAATCGCGACGGCCGGACAGAACCTCCTATAAAAGGACTTAATTGACCTTTTTATGAAAGTTCGAGGACCTATTTGACAGTTTTCCCTTTATGTTCTGATCTGATATAACTAGACCTGATGTGATGTTTTTTATCTGAACCGGATTGAATTTTTGTGATATGACCAGATCTAATTTGACTTTTTTGTATGATTTGATCTAAATAAAATAAACAATAAACAATACAAATAAGATAAAAAGAAACCCTCTCCCTATATACACGTAAAAAAATTTATGCATTTTAATTTTGGGCCGACCTAAACAAGAAGACCGGTAGTCCGGTAGTATATGTACAGCACGTCAGCGCAGCACGCTATTGTTAGGGTTCTTTAATGGAATAGTTTGTTCTATATATACTTGCTTTCATTCTAAATTTTATAATCAAAATTGTACATGCAAAGCAATTTTATGGAACCTCACATCATGAATCATGCTACTGCATACACGTCATATGAACGTCATATGAATTACCAGATCTTCAAACCTAGGTAGCATCAAGCTCTTAATTATACTCTTGTTAATTTTTTTTACTAACGTGATACTTTTACTTCATATAATCATCTTGCTTCTTTTTTCTTGTATAAAAAAAGTGCAATCCTTATGAGAAAACTAGTGTGTTTTGCAATTTAACACTACGCCTTCTAGCTCTATTAATTTTTTTTTTTTTGCGAAGCTCTATTAATTTATTTATTTTAATAATGTACGTATTGTAGGTATTCTTAGATCGTTAGAGCTTCTTAGTTGGCTCCGTTCCATCAATATAGACCGAACTACCTAAAACTTTATGTGGTTGCTAGTTAGCCTAGTTTGAATATGGATATAGGATACTCCTAATAAATTTGTGGGAGAGATTTACCTAATAAAGGATTAAAATAAACTATAATTTTTTCCAAAAATAAAATCAACTTTAGTAAAATACATTAAATATTATTTGTTATTTGTGATTGAACCAAAATATCGTCATAGGGATGGAGCACTGCTGCCCCAGGTTGTCCGACCACCGCCTGCCATCGGAACCTTTCCAGATTTTTTCTGCTGGCCTACCAAATTGAATTTCAATATTGTAGTTTAATGATTCAGTTCGTTTTTTTACTAAATGATCAACAAGTTCAGTTTTCAATGAAATCGTAAATAAACATGATTTAATGGCTGCATCATAATTAAGACCTTTAAGTCACTTGTAAATAGCTCCTTCCTCAATTTCACTAGATCGAGATTCCAAATCCATATATAATGGGTACCTAATGATTCCTAATAATTTTTATTCAATAGAGTTCATAATAATTTTCCTTGCTGGTATTTGCAGGAGATGAGTTCCAAGCCTAATAATAACGGGTGATTTACCAAAAAACGGGGAAAATGGGTTGGGGTTGCCAAAACACGGGTATTTTTCTAGGTTTTACCGAAAAACGGGAGTCGGAACTCCCAATTCCGACTAGAAGTTAGGGTTTCGAAAAAAAATTAAAACTTCCCCTCCAGTCGGATTACCCACTTCCGACTGGAATATTATTTTTTTTTGCCACATTCTTTTCTTAGACTCTTGCTTTTGCTTTTTAAAAAGTAATAGTTTTAGGGCCAAATTTAAAAGTTTTTTTAGATTCCTTACATATTTTTAAAAATCAAAACTTAGCATTTTGATTTTTTGAGTAACAAAACATTTGATTGCTTTATATTGTTTTTTAATCCATTTGTATTGCCAATTTTGTTTTAATTGCAATTTTTGTAATTTGAAGTGCAATTTTGATTTAATCCATTCGTCAAATTAGATACAAATATGATTTTGTTTTAAGTGCAATTTTTGTAATTTTAATGGAAGTGAACAAAACAAATGTAGTTTTCAATGTAATTTATTAATGAATAGACAGTACATACAATATTAAATTTAATACTACATCTAACGTTGCGAGCTCGGCCCTGCTCCGTCCCCACCGCCAGTGTTCCAAGGCCCCGTTGTGTCTCCATAGTAAAACGACGAATTGAGAAATGACTCAACATAATCATCCGCTTGTGTGGAGTACTGAAAAGAATCATAATAGGGCGGTGGTTCATCAAATGAGACACCTTGATGCGTTGAGAATTGAGGGGGTGGTTGATGAAATGAGACACCCTGTGTTGAGAATTGAGGGGGCGATTGTGAGTCCTCACCCCCACCTTCATGTTCATCTGCATCATCCTCTTCATCACTTCCACCTTCATCTTCATCTTCATAATGGAATATGCCCCGATGGAGCATCTCTTCATCACCTACGTCCAGGGCCATCTGCCGTAGTCGTTTTTGACAGTCCTCATAACTCGCGCGGTCGGCTAAGAGCTGATACACCTCGTGAACGCCTTGTTTCTGAATAAAAATGTAACACGCGTAAATAATATGACACGATATATGTTAATGAATATGGTATGTATTCAAAAACTTACCACAATACCCCAATCGTGTGCTGTCGGGGTGTAGCCTGTCGTGGGCACATTGTGAGAAGGGTTCTGAACCCGTGTCATACCATGCTTCTTGTAAGAGTTTCGGTACCTATTAGTTGCTTCGAGGGACATATGTCGTTCATAATCAAGAACGTATATATTATGTTGTATGTCCGCCCACATCGCCAAGGCAGCGGTTACTATGTCCGAACGATTGCCGTGATTATCAGTACCCGTCAAAGGATCCGGTGACGGGTAAGAGCACTCACGGTGATATCACTCCTGCGCATATCAGTCTCTAGAGGAGTGAAACCACACGACTGTGTGCATAGGTCGGTCCACTGAGCCTTACCCTTAATGGTTGGACCACTGAGGGGCATGCCCCGAATGGGCAAACCAAGGATCATCGCCACATCTTGTAGACTAATCCTGACCTCACCGAAAGGAAGATGGAAAGTATGTGTCTCCGGCCTCCATCTCTCCACCAAAGCGCATATTAAACTATGATCCACCTTCATACGGGCAATGTGCTCTACCCCCAAGAACCCAGCATATGCTAACATATCTATCACTCTTTCATGTCGCGGTTCATCTCCGAATGCAGCTGAAGGGAAATTGACGCATTTCAAGCACAAGTCTTCGGAATCTGGTTCATACCATACACGGCCCGCACGATGGTGACGCAGTGGCAACGTGAGTAGTGAACAGGTAACAGGCCCTGGGCGCGGAATGTTTTGCTCCATTTGAAATTCCTAAAAGTTACCAAAATAACTACTAATTTCGAATTTAATGAGTAAAAGTCCAATTATTATATTTTAATTTTACTAGTAAAATTTCAATTTCACAATCTCAAATAAACACTAGGTAATTTGAGTAAAAGTCCATCATTAGTATTATTTAATATATTAGCCTAAGTATTTAATACACTAAGTAATACATATATTACTAATATCAGTGATATATACTCATTATGTTATAATATTTAAGATTAACTCATGATATGTAGTGTTGGCATTTAATTTTCGAAAAATTACAATGTAATCTTAAATCACCAAAATTAAACTCAATTCACTGAATTAATACTTCAAACTACTTGCTATATTTTTTATACTAAATTTCAAAATTGTAATTACAGAATACGAATTTGACAGACTTTAAATTAAATTAAATCACTAATTCAAACTACTTTATATTTTTTACTAAATTAATCTTGAATTTTGACAGATATACGAATTTGATAGACTTTATTTTACTTTGTTACAGAGATGGTTTGCACTAAATTTGAGGACCCAGCGAATTAATTTTGCCAACTTTAACTTTGACAGATAATTTTTGCCAGACTTCCAACTTTGACACTTATCTGATTGGATTTATCTCAAGAAGATTTATCTGATAAAAATTTATCAGATTATAATTTATCCAACTCTTAAGATATCATCTAACTCAATTCGCTATATTCCATACCATCTAGAATGTAAATAATTTGTTGTAATCCATATGTGAATTCATTTAAAATAATCTAATACTACGTTTAACTTATTATTACCCTTGTAATTTTCGAAAATAATTTTTTTTTATCTAAAATCACCAAAGTTTATAATTACGATACCCTTTTCCATATACTACGTATAATACAAATTCATCTAACTTATTTGTATAAATTATACTTTTCCATACACTTTTTTGAAGAATTTTTTTTAAATAACAATATAATCTAAAATCACCTAAATTATACTCCCTATTTCACAACAATAAGAGATATTCACAATAGAATGCATACTAACTTATTTGTGTAATGGTAATTTCGAATTTAATGAGTAAAAGTCCAATTATTATAGCTAAATTTTACTAGTAAAAGTCCAATTTCACAATCTGAAATGTAACACACTTTCTAAGTTTCAAGTATTTTATAACCAAATTTTACTCTAAAAGTCCAATTTCACAATCTCAAATGTAACACACTTTCTAAGTTTCAAGTATTTTATAACCAAATTTTACTCTAAAAGTCCAATTTCACAATCTCAATAAAAAATTCCAAATTACTTAATTAACTACTTCTACACTCCTAAAACCGAAATTTAAGACAAATCCTAAATGTAACACACTTTCTAAGTTTCAAGCATTTTGTAGCTAAATTTTACTCTAAAAGTCCAATTTCACAATTCATAAATTACAAATTACCCAAAGTTTTGATTTGCTTGGGATTGAAAAAACTGAAATTGAGTAATGATGTAGTAAGTGAGTATTGGGGTAAAATTTACATTCTATTTATATAAAAAAAAATAGATATCACAAGATGAATTGGACAAAAGGTTGCTGGACAAAAGGTTGCTCACGGGATTAAAGCTGAAAAGGAAAGGATTCCTCCCTGTCGGATTAGGCAGTTCCGACTGGAGTATAGGCCGTTAGATGGTGATCCGAAAGCTTCTTCAAACCGTTAGATTGTGATCCGCGTCAAAAAATGTGTTTGTTTATTGGATGAATTAATTAAAGTTGGATTCCTGCAGTCGGATTTCCCAATTCCGACAGGGTAAATGCGCGAAATAAACCCTAAACTCTAGTCGGAATCACCGATTCCGACTTACGTATTTTGGTAACCTAAACGTAACTCCCGTGTTTTGGCGTGTCAGGCTCGAAAGTCCCGTGTTTTGGTAATTCCTTCGTTGAATTTCAATATTGTAGTTTAATGATTCAGTTCGTTTTTTTACTAAATGATCAACAAGTTCAGTTTTCAATGAAATCGTAAATAAACATGATTTAATGGCTGCATCATAATTAAGACCTTTAAGTCACTTGTAAATAGCTCCTTCCTCAATTTCACTAGATCGAGATTCCAAATCCATATATAATGGGTACCTAATGATTCCTAATAATTTTTATTCAATAGAGTTCATAATAATTTTCCTTGCTGGTATTTGCAGGAGATGAGTTCCAAGCCTAATAATAACAGTCCTCTTCATATTCAAGAAGAGCACAAGACATTAATGGACTCTTCTTCAACTTGTACAGTTTTTCTCCCAAAGGAGATATTTTTAGAAATTCTCACCAGGCTTCCTGCTAAACCTTTAATGCGATTCAAGTGTGTTTCCAAATTCTTTTATTCTCTTATAGCTGAGCCCCTCTTTGTTAAAGTGCACAACGACCGATCCTCGACCCGCCCCAATGGAACTCAAATCCTCTTAAATCTTCCCTTCCCAGACCAAAACCACTTCTACACCCTAAAGGACACCGGAGAAGACAAGGGAATGCTCCAAGCCAATCAGGTCCATTATTTGGAGGGACAACAGTTTAAAAATCTGAATATGTGGTCACAGGCTAATGGCTTGATTTGTTTATGCAACAATGATGGAGACGTCTCTATTTGCAACCCTAGTACAAGGTATATTATAAGACTCCATTTCATTGGACTGAAGTAATCTAATATGGTTTAATATGGTTTAAAAATGATTTAAAATTCTAAATCAATCTGATCTTATAAGATTTAGTATTATGTGAAATTTACTATTGTCTAAATTTGATATGTTCTAATCTATTTCAGTGTCATAATGCATGTTAGAGTATGGTCTAGTCTAGGAATAAAATAAGTCTAACGAACAAAGCCTAAAATACCATCACGTCACAAATAATATATATTCTGTATTTAGGATGTTTTCACTTTGATTGATTTTTGTTTCCTTTCAAATCAGATTTAAACAAACTCAATTCAAACCAGATCCATTCATATCCAACCAGTGAAAACATTCTTACTTAAATGATTTAGTACTACCTATTACACAAACCTTTGTCCCATCTTTAGTTTCTCGTTGAATAATGACACGATAATTTAGACAATTATAAATTATAAATAAGATAACTTGAGTGTATTTTGAGAAGTATTTTGGATGTGTATATAACATATAATGAGGTCATTGATGATAATTATGATGCCGTAAGCGTATTATTTTTAATATTTGATTATTAATTTGTCATTTAATTCCTAAAATAAAAATGAGAAGTTTTAGCTACACTGACTCCAAATACTATTTTTTCTTTATGGTATTGTTGTTCTCATTTTTACTAAAGTTGTGATTCACTTTTCTATACTATGAACTTAATGTCATTCTAAACAAGGCAACATATATCCTTTCCAAGAGCTGCCACGAGCCCAAAAAGTCAAATCTACACTTGTTCTATCTTGGGATTTGATCCGGTTTCAGAAAAGTACAAGGTTTTGAAGTTGCAAATCTGGAATGATTTATTTAGTGGCTATTTAAAGAGGCAACATTGTGTGTTAACTCTCGGAGTGGATAAATCATGGAGGGAGATTAGTAATGTTTTGGTTAGGTACCCCGATGCGGGTGTTCACATTGGCGGTATTATCTATTTGATTGTAAGCTCAATAAATAAACACCAAATTGTCACTTTCAATGTTGGAGACGAGAATATCGGGTTGGTACCTTTCCCGGGTATTGAGGTAAAAAAATATCCCGTCCCAACGTCCTTGAGATTGTCATGGATGGAAATCGATGGCCGGCTTGCCGTCGTTCATATACAAAGTAACAGTTTTGCAGAACGAGTAATGGATATTTGGACTTTGGAGAAATCAATGAAATGGGAGAAGCATAGCATTTCCGTTCCATGGGAAGAGAGTTTAATAGTTAAAGATGCTATGGACATTGTCTCCACATGTACCAATTTAGGCGAGATAGTGTTGTTCATTCAGGCAAGGGGGTGTCTCAGAGTTTTAGTTTATTCAATTAGAAAACATTTGTGGAGAAAGTTGGAAGTATGCGGACTTCATGATTATTTATATGATTACCATAGAAGATCAAACAATGCGGTGGATTTCATTCAAGAGAATTTGTATTTCTTCTCACAGAATGATTGATTACTTAGTTTTTTTTGTTTAATATTGGTTTATAAGTTGTAGAGCACAAGTTATATATGTGCAATTATACTATGTATATATATCCAGGTGTAGGTTTAATTTGTATCTAGATGACTACATATTTTTGGGATTGCTTTCAACTTCGAATTGAACATTTTTTTATTTTTAGTCTTTGTTGAGTTTAATCCAACACGATATAGTAAATATATGGATAAATGTGTATGAACAAGCTATTTTAACGTGGAAACCCGAAAGGGAGAAAACCACGGGACTTTTTAGGCTAATGTCCAGGCCCTCTCATTCTCATTAGGCCCTCCTCACCATTACATAGTACAACATTCTGTTGGGTGTGTTTCGAAAAACTAAGAAAAATAATTAATAAAAATTAATTAAATAAAAATGACTTAAAGGAAAAATAAGAAACGAGATGAAGCAGAATAAGTCAAAGCTCGTGCTACGCACGATTTCCTTAAAACGTATTCGTTGCCTCCCGGGGTGCTAGGAGCGTTGCAACGATCGTTTCCCAGGATACGATGACTACGAACAAGCGTTTGAGCACTCAAACGAAAGTTCCAACGAACGTGAACAAAGCTCAGAACACAGAAGAGTTTTTATGGAATGCTAGAGGTAGTTTTTGCTTTGAAATTATGTGTACGAAGTGTATGAACGTGTGTGGTTAGCAAAGCACCTACTAGCCTTTTATATGGGTGGATTATGATGTGTTAATGGCTGTTCAAGGCTTGTGAACGTTGGACATCAATGTCCTAAACGTTGGGCATTGATTCCAGCCAATAAACATGGACATCAATGTCCTAAACATCAATGTTCAAGGCTTGTTAACTGCGCAGTTAAAAGCGCAATTATCTTCAAGAATTCATTTGAATGCCTTCCCGATTGAAGTTTTAGCTTAAATTTGGTATGAGTAAACTAGACTTACTGAATAAAATGCTCAAAAAAGTTCATAAAAAAATTCCACCGGGAACCGCCTCAAATGGCGACGACCGGACAATAAGAACTTATTTGACCCTTTTTATGCAACTTCGAGTACCAATCTGACCCTCACCTCATTTAATTTGTATCTAGATGACTACATATTTTTGGGATTTCTTTCAACTTCGAAATTGAACATGTTGTTTTTTATTTTTAGTCTTTGTTGAGTATAATCCAACACGATATAGTAAATATATGCATAAATGTGTATGAACAAGCTATTTTTACGTGAAAACTTGAAAGGGAGAAAATCACGGGACTTTTTAGGCGGTATAAGGGTCAGTTTGGTGCTCGAAGTTGCAAAAAAAGAGTCAAATAAGTCCTTATATAGAAGATTCTGTCTGGAAGAGCCATTTGAGGTGGCTCCCGGTGGAATTTTTTGATGAAAATTGTTTAGCATCTTATTCATTAAGTCTAATTTATCCATATCAAATTTCAGATACAAATTCAATCGGGAAGACATTCAAATGAATTCTTGAAGATAATTGTGCCGTTGAAAGCGCAGTTATCTTCAAGAATTCATTTGAATGTCTTCCCGATTGAATGTTTAGCTGAAATTTGGTATGAGTAAACTAGACTTAATGAATAAGATGCTCAAAAAACTTTATCAAAAAATTCCACCGGGAGCCACCTCAAATGGCACATCCGGACATAATCTTCTATATAAGGATTTATTTGACACCTTTTTTGCAACTTCGAGTACCAAACTGACCCTTTACTCCTTTTTAGGCTAATGTCCAAGCCATCTTATTCTCATTAGGCTCTCATCACCATTACATAGTACAACATTCAAGCTCCCATTAATGGGCAAGTTATTCTAGAGAGATAAGTAAGTTGGGGAAGAAGCCGGAAGCCCTTGATGAGGAGGGAAAACTCCCTATTTATAGTTAAAGGGGGAAGAGGGGGCTCTCCACCCTAATCGGCTAAATGGGTCGAGATGGGCCTAGGTGGGAAGGATGGCCGAAATGGGCCTAAAAGGACCTGATTGATAGGGCTCCATAATATGTAAAGTCTTGGACTCTTGAACAGTAACAGACCGGGATAATATATACCAACAGTCTTACTTCTCCACAATCCATGTAAAGAGTTTTTCTCTCTCATTTTTATTCTGCTTGTCTTATTAATCTATATTTGAGATGGACTCTTGTGAATTAAAAAAATCATATGCATGCATGTGACGATCTTTAGATTTGTTTTTTTTATCATCAAAACAAACCGCTTATAAGACATCAAAAAGAGAAACTCTGACAACAACTATCCTTAACCAACTAGCACCATCAACCCTACGGCTAGACTCAGAGACGATCACCCCTGAAAGAATAATGCGAAGGTGACATCTTCGGTACCCCAATAAAAAATGGGGTACCGTACCTACCACGCATTTGATTGGTCTAAATCATTATATCCTTTTTAATTTAGATTTAAATAATTCGACTGCATCATTCTGATTGGTCCATGTAGGCAAAGGTATGGTACCGTATGGGTACCATAGAATCTACCTAATGCGAATCGTTAACCACAAAGCGGGTGTGACACAATAATCACTGATCTTATAGATCCTTCTAACGATATAATATCTAGCAGACTTGTCAATCATAATTGTAGACATAAAATTAAGGACATCAACAAAATCAGAGCAACATAAAGCATAACGTGAAAATAAAACCATAAAAAATTAAATAACTGATAAATCTTCCAAACCCTTCACCTCGATTGCTCCAAGGCGGCGCTTCAGGAGGGAGACGGACTGCCAATCTGTCTTCTCCCTTGCTCAGTCCTTCACCTCTCCCCGTCTTCTCGTCGTCTTTTCCGCCTCCACTACCACAACCACCCTCTACCCATGTTGATTCGCCAGAAACTAACTCTTCGACCTCCTCCTCAAGTGTAGGAATGAGACAACGCTTCTCTAGATCATCCATAGAAGGCATGATTATCGTTTCTTGAACCTTGAATTCGTTTCCAAAAGCTGGAGCCGTACCTTAAAAAGCATTCTATCCTAGAAGCTTAGAGAAGAAAAGCCGCACAAACAATTAACGGAAGAAAACCCTACGTGACGGCAAAGCCGCTAGGGAGACAAAACCCTACGCGACGCAAAGCCGCTAGGGAGAAACTAAACGATCTGGAAAAATAGGGCTATGCGGAAGTTCTACGTGATGATATTTAGATTAAAAACATCTTTTTTCATTAATATAATTGCATTTTTTGAAATTGGCTCATCAATATTGAATAGCCACTAATTTCTTTCTGCTTCTGCACTTTTAAATACATTTAATTTAGTTGTTTCTACTTTAATTCTTTGAGTGACGTTAAAAGAACTTGTGGAATGTGGACTGGCCGGTTTACGTATATGCTCTTTAGCTCTTCCAATTTTTATAGTAAATCAGTACATGCAGTTAATTTTATTAATTTGAATTGTAATTGTTTTTTTTACCAAAGTGAATTCAGATTGCATTAATATAATCATTGTTTAATACATGAGAAATAATATAAGGAGGATCCATCAACCAACACTGGCAGACATAAAACACACAGCCGTAGCAAGTGTATGAGCCACTTTGTTGGATGTTCGTTTGACATGAGAGAAGGTTAAACTCGTGAAAGAAGAACCCAATTCTCGAATATCTTCAGCTATCAACCCCGCCAACGAGCAACTTGACCCCTTCAAATTTTCTGAAATTACCGTGGACGCATCAGCTCCACGTCAGCCGAATCTCAACTATGTTCTTTTAACCAGCTAAGTGCCTCTCTAATACCAACTAGCTCCACTTCAAATGGAGAAATATTTCCCCTCCACGGTAAAGCCACCCCTCCTCTGAAATCCCCCTTTTCATCCCGTAACACCAACTTAGGACCACACTTGCCATTCTGAACTGCCGCATCTGAATTTAGTTTTAGCCTCCCAGGAAGAGGGCGACTCCAATCTGGTGCATCAACATGAACTGCAGCAGCCACACCTCGGACATATTTTCACGCCTGCTCCCAACTCCACCATGGCAGCCGCTTTCTGCCTAAGTTGGCTCGCCTCTAGTCGAACTCCCTTTCAAAGTCGTTGGTTCCCCTCATTCCAGATACCCCAGCAGCCCCATTCTTCGAGCCATCACATCGTCTCTCCTGGAACTCCATTTGTGCCTGTTCAATAACAGAATCTGTTAGTTGCTCAGACCAGCTCCAGCCCACAGCCTGCCACGCTGTGCACGCGAGCAGACAACAAACAAACATGTGCTGCAAGGATTCTACAACCCCACTACACATACCGCAAACAACAGGTACCTCCACTCTTCTTTTCTGCAAATTCTCCGTAGTTGGAAGACAACCTGCACAAACCAGTCAAGAGAAAACTTCAATCTTAGGGGGTAACTGCCAATTCCACATTCTACGGACAGAGAATGTAACAACCTCCACTTCACCAACCAACCTCCTGTAACAACTACGGACAGAGAAGGAACCTCCTGATTCCCATCTCCAACACAGCTTGTCCGGTACAGAACGCCTACTCGATGGGATCAGGGTTTTAAATAGCGGCCCGCTACCGCTATAGCGTCCGATATATAGCGGTCGCGGTAGGGGCCACTACCGCTACGGCCCGCTATTCCGCCGTGAATTCCAAATCACGGGAAAAACCCGCTACGCCGCCCGCTACAGCCCGCTACAGCCCGCTATTGACATTTCCGGCAGTACGTCACGAACGGGTTGATGTGTAAATGTGTCTATGTTGTGTAAATGAACTCTTAATGTTATAAGTGTTCAAACAAATATTCACAATGTTTGTATTAACTTCAACACTCATTAAATATATGTTTTGCGCAATTGAAAATATTTCACGCCGCTGCAATCGCTACAGTCGGCTATAGGCCGCTACAGGCCGCTACCGCGATGACCGCTGCCGCTACCACTACCGCTGCCGCTACGGCTATTTAAAACCTTGGATGGGATGCTGCCAATCAACTCCATATCTTTGCTATTAAAAAGATCGTTGAGGATATCATAATCCCAAGCTTGCTAAGAAAAACCCATTAAATTATGCAATAGAGCATACAATCCTTCAACAATAGGTGTGGAAATTTTGGGTTGCTCCGCACATGGCAAGCATGACTCCTCCTGGACCTTAAATGTCTTCCCATCCCCCATCCTCCAATAATAACCATCTCTAATTAAATTTTAAGTATGAAATAAACTGGACCAAATAAAAGAGGGATTGTTTCCTAGCTTGGCAGTTATGAAAGTGCACCTAGGTAATACGTGATAAAGCCATAGAAGAGATGAGCTCTAGGGTGGAAGAAGACATACGTACATTGATAAAATGGGATAATGAATATGGAACATACAAAGAGTATATGTACAATAGCTAATCTAAACATACAAGATAAAATGACCAAACTACCCTTACTGGCTAATATAATATTTAACACCCTCTCTCAAACTCATGATGATGATGCAAGAATCATTGAGAGTTTGTTAACAAAAAAACGATGACAATCAATATTATGAGCTTTTGTGAAGAAGTCTGCAAGCTCATTTGAAGACGAGACAAAGGGCAAAGAGATGGTTCCATGCTCATAATGATGTCGAGTAATATGACAATCAATCTCAATGTGTTTTGCACGCTCATGAAACATGGAGTTATGAGCCATCTGAATGGCGCTCTTGTTGTCACATTAAAGAGGTGTTGGAGTTGTGCAATGTACTCCCATATCAGCGAGTAACCATCGTAACCAAACAATCTCACAAGTGGTAGAAACCATAGCACGATACTCAGCTTCAGTTGAAGATCGTAACACAATATCTTGTTTCTTGCTCTTCTAAGATATAAGAGAATCCCCAAGAAAGATGCAAAAGCCTGTAGTTGATTTACGATGTGTTGAGTTACCAGCCCAATCTGCATCTGAGAAGGTAGAAAGCTCTAAAGAGGAGGTAGAAGGAAACAACAAGCTCTGGCACATAGTTCCTCTAAGGTAGCGAAGAATACGAACAACAGCAGCCTAATGTACAGAAGTAGGAGAAATGACAAACTGACTAACAATGTGGACAGCATGAGCAATATCTGGACGAGTAATAGTAAGATAAACTAAGCTTCTAACAATAGTACGATATAGAGTAGGATCGACCAGAGGAGTTCTATCCGAAGGAGAATAACGAACATTAACCTCAAGTAGAGAATCAACAACCTTAGTATCTGTCAAATGAGCTCGTTCAATAATATCTGCAGCATACTTAGATTGAGAAAGAAGGTAACCTTTTGGTGAAGAAGTAATCTCAATTCCCAGAAAATACCTTGTTGGGATATATTATCCCGGCCTATTACTGTTCAGGAGCCCAAGACATTATGCAGTACGGAGCCCGAGCAGCTAGGTCCATTTCGGCCCATTCTGGCCCACTTTGGCCATTAGGCCCGGCATCGGCCCGTTTGGCCCATTAGGGTGGAGAGCCCCTTCTCCCCTTCCCCTATTTATAGGAGGTTTTCCCTCCATGTAAAGGATCCTCTTTTAGCTTCATCTTCCCCCTTCTTTTAGACTTAGCTCAATACTCCATTAATGGGAGCTTGTACAATGTAATTGTGAGGAGAGTCCTAATGAGAAAGAGAGGGCTTGGACATTAGCCTAAAAAGTCCCGTGGTTTTCTCCCTTTCGGGTTTCCACGTAAAAACTGAGCTTGTTCATACACATTTATACATATATTTACTATATCGTGTTGGATTAAACTCAACACTGGCGCCGTCTGTGGGAATCTGTCCAAAAAGATTCACGTTGTTCTTCAGTTTCTACAACAAAATTCGCACCAAAATGGACTGATTCCACCAAGAAAGAAGAAAAAATTCTAGATCCTGGGAAAAGAAGAAGCTGCAGATCCGGATTTTTCACATCTGAAGCATCCCAGACCTACGCCGGAGATGTCGTCGCCGTCCCACCCGCATCTGCGAGTTAGCGGCCGGTGTAAAACTCCGCCGCCTCCGGACAAGCTTGTGGCCGCACCAGGTCACCGCCGCCACGGCGTTCCCGTCGTTGCTCAGGTCCTTGGGGGTCCGTGAGTACTACCGGCTGGGCTTTCACTCTTCCGCCCTCCGCCTCCGTCGTAGTGGGCTCGCCGCCCTCCGTCGTAGTGGGCTCGCCGCCCTCCGTCGTAGTGGGCTCGCTGCCCTCCGCCTCCGTCGTAGTGGGCTCGCCGCCCTCCGTCGTAAGGGGCTCGCCGCCCTCCGTCGTAGTGGGCTCGCTGCCCGCCGCCTCCGTCGTAGTGGGCTCGCCGCCCTCCGTCGTAGTGGGCTCCCTGCCCTCCGCCTACGTCGGAGTGGGCTCGCCGGCCGGAAGCTCCCACAAGTGGCCGGCATACGAGCCGCGTCCTAGTGGATAGAAGGGTACTCCACCTGCCCTTTCCTAAAAAATATACTCCGCACACGATGCCTTGGTGTAAGGCAAGCCACGTCGTGGAGTGAGGCCAAATAATGAAGAGCAACTTTTTAAATAATGTTGACCGGGTCAAAATTGAGGGAAGGAGCCCAATCTTTTTGCATCTGGATTCTGGATGCTAGCTGGCCGAAACCTCATCTCCAAGAAGTTAAGTACCTATAACTTCTAAATTGGTACATTAATTATTAAATGTTTAAAATGTTAGAAGCATGGCTACTATTATTCTTTATCACCATTATTTATTAGGGAATAAAATCTCCCGAAATTAAATAATGTCGAGCGATGCTCTAGTGATAATTAATTCCACCATCATTTTAATTAATGACTGGTTGTTGTGGGCCCGTCGGCCCACTCCCGATCGGCTTTAATTAGCGAACGGAGTGTATCTGAATGGCCTTTAGTAGGATAGTATCATTACTATTACATGTTATATCACTATTATTTATTGGGGATAAATGTCCCGAATTAAATAATGCGGAGCGAGGCTCTAGTGATAGTTAGTTCGGCCAATATTTTATTGAATATTTAATTTTTTGTGGGGCCTGTTGGCCCACTCTCGATCAGCTTGATTAAGTGATCCGAGCGTCCCCGGAAGGGCGATGCCCCGACGACGCATTTTAATTTGAGGGGTGCGCATTAGTCCGCATGGCACTACGTGCCCGATCGACGATCATACCCCAATGTAATCCGCGCCGCTAGGCGCGAAGTGACTATTGCCAAACGTGGCCTATGGGGCCCGAGGGCACCAAAGCACTCAACCTCGTTTTTCCGAGGGCAGTGCGACTAACTTGGGTCTGAGTTGAAAACTCACAGACCGGTGAATATCTCTATGTGACGTTCGGCGGGCTGCTAATTGGCCCCGCCGCGAGCTGCTACGTCCATTAACCCCGCACGATGAGCCGGGCCGAGGGTTACGATAACCCATAGGCCGGTAATCGTAGGTGTTAGAGAGAAAGCCACGCAGATGGCTATGTATATATACTGTCGGGCCGTGCGGCCCGTTATCATGCTTATTGCGCAGCTGAAGCTGCTCGACGCGCTCGAGCGAAATGATTAAAAGACGCTCGGCCCGAGTCTTGAAGACGTTCAGGGCCAGCTAAAGAGGAGACCATCACGGCTGAGAGCCGAGAGACGAACATCTCCACCTCAGAGACCGATGGCCTAGGAAGAACACCTAGAGGCCGAGGGTCTAGAGGGAACTGCCACGACGAAGAACCGTGAGACGATCATCCATCATTCAGAGGCCGAAGGCCTAGAGGAGACCACCGCGGCCGAGGGCCAACTGACACAATCATATCACGACCGGCCTCTCGGCACGGCGTGATTATCATCTTCTGAAGACCGGTATCATCCCCGCGCTGCGCGGATGAGAGCCGTTGCACGGATACACTTGATCGGCCTCTCATTGCCGACATCATTATATCACGACCGGCCCCTCGGCACGGCGTGTTTATCTTTTGAAGACCGGCCTCGTCCCCGCGCTGCGCGGGTGAGGCCGTTGCTTGATTTTAGGTCGGCCTCTCATTGCCGACATCATTATATCACGACCGGCCTCTCGGCACGGCGTGTTTATCTTTTGAAGACCGGCCTCGTCCCCGCGCTGCGCGGATGAGGACCGTTGCTTGATTTTAGGTTGGCCTCTCATTGCCGACATCATTATATCACGACCGGCCTATCGGCACGGCGTGTTTATCATTTGAAGACCGGCCTTGTCCCCGCATTGTGCGGGTGAAGACCGTTACTGGATTTCAGGTCGGCCTGTCATTGCCGATGTCATTATATATCAAGACCGGCCTCTCGGCCCGGCGTGATTATCATATTTGAAGACCGGCCTTGTCCCCGCCCTCGCGGACGAGGGCCGTTGCTTGATTTTCTCAGATCGGCCGCTCATTGCCGACACCATTATATCACGACCGGCCTCCCGGCTCGGCGTGCTTTCCATATTTGAAGACCGGTCTCGTCCCCGCCCCTCGCGGACGAGGGCCGTTGCTTGATTCTTTCAGGTCGGCCTCTCACTGCCGACACTATCATGTTATGTTCGGCCTCTCGGCACGACATATTTATCTTTTGAAGACCGATTTCATCCCCGTGCTGCGTGGATGAGAGCCGTTGCTTGGATATATCGGCCTGATCGGACACTATTGTCATCTCATTATCAGGACCGACTGCTCAGCGACATTATGATCATTATTTGTTGGCTCCCAATGCCGACCCTCTTGAGTTTGCGATCGGGCTCACGACTCCCCTCCAGGAGGGTGACCATCGCCTTCGCATGACGACCAGCTATTCTATCGCCTCGTCATTATATTCGTTCGCTATGCCACCACCATTATGTGTGACATCCCGTGATCCCTGCGAGTTTCTTGGATACCGAATGTCTTCTTCGATGTAGGAAGATCGGTAGGACCACGGACCAGGGACGGACAAAGAAGAGCTAGGGAATCTCGATGTAGATAAACCTGTTCCTCCTTGCGAGTTTCGCGGATACCGAACGTCTCTTCGAAGCAAGAGCGCCGGTAGGACCAAGAACCAAGGACGAACGAAGAATATAGATTGCCTCCCTCAAACAAAAAAAAAAAAGATGGGGAGAAGAGGAGGGTAGCTCCTATGTGGAAGGGAATCTTGCCCGGGCGTGCCAGATCTTCTCCCACCGCCGAAGACGAACGCCTCTCGATGTAGAGGTTAGTAGAGACGCGGAGGGGGCTAGACGAACCAAGGGAGCTTTGCCAAGATAAACCTGTTTATCCCACAATGACCATGGATCGATGGACGTGGGATAACAAAGTCGGGAACCCGTGAGGGTAAACCTGTTCGTCCCTGCGAGTTCCTTGGGTACCGAACGTCTTCTTCGAAGCAAGAGACGCCGGTAAGACTAAAAGGACCACGGACGAACGAAAAAGGGGGAATCTCGATGTAGATATACCTGTTCGTCCCTGCGAGTTCCTTGGGTACCGAACGTCTTCTTCGAAGCAAGAGATGCCGGTAAGACTAAAAGGACCACGGACGAACGAAAAAGGGGGAATCTCGATGTAGATATACCTGTTCCTCATTGCGATGTCCGCGGATACCGAACGTCTCTTCGATGTAAGAACGCCGGTAGGACCAAGGACCAATGACGAACGAAGACCAAAAGACTCCAAAAAAAAAAAAAAAAAAAAAAAGATGCCAGAAGAGCACGGAGCAAAGAATGATTTTATCCCTCGGCGCTATTGGCCGGGGAGTACAAACTAGAACATATGTAAAGAATAATTACAAAACTTAAGTACGAAGAATGAAGTGGCCGACGACGATCGGCTAACATCAGGTTTGCTTTTGCCTTGGACGACGAATACCAGCTCCCCAGATCAGACGGAGGAACATCGCCCAGATTTATTTCAGGCTCACCATTCCTTCCTGGATGGAGTCCTGGCAGACGATCGGCTTCTCACAGCCAGTCAGGATAGAGACTTGACACATCACCAGCACGGCCGAGGGCCGCGAGACGATTACCACTCACGATTTATCACTATTTTTATGCATCACGATCGGCCTCTCAGCGCCATCGTGTCTCTTTCACGTTCGGATCGCCCCATTCCCTCCAGGATGGCGACGAACGTCTTATGCAGTGCGATCGGCCCCTCAGCGCCATCGTCCCTGGCTTCACGGTTCGGCTCGCCCATTTCCCTCCAGGATGGCGACGACCGTCTTATGCGGCACGACCGGCTTCTCAGCGCCATCGTGTCTCTTTCACGTTCTGATCGCCCCATTCCCTCCAGGATGGCGACGAACGTCTTATGCAGTGCGATCGGCCCCTCAGCGCCATCGTACCTGGCTTCACGGTTCGGCTCGCCCATTCCCTCCAGGATGGCGACGACCGTCTTATGCGGCACGATCGGCCCCTCAGCGCCATCGTACCTGGCTTCACGGTTCGGCTCGCCCATTTCCCTCCAGGATGGCGACGACCGTCTTATGCGGCACGACCGGCTTCTCAGCGCCATCGTGTCTCTTTCACGTTCGGATCGCCCCATTCCCTCCAGGATGGCGACGAACGTCTTATGCAGTGCGATCGGCCCCTCAGCGCCATCGTACCTGGCTTCACGGTTCGGCTCGCCCATTCCCTCCAGGATGGCGACGACCGTCTTATGCAGCACGATCAGCTTCTCAGCGCCATCGTGTCTCTTTCACGTTCGGATCGCCCCATTCCCTCCAGGATGGCGACGAACGTCTTATGCAGTGCGATCGGCCCCTCAGCGCCATCGTACCTGGCTTCACGGTTCGGCTCGCCCATTTCCCTCCAGGATGGCGACGACCGTCTTATGCGGAACGACCGGCTTCTCAGCGCCATCGTGTCTCTTTCACGTTCGGATCGCCCCATTCCCTCCAGGATGGCGACGAACGTCTTATGCAGTGCGATCGGCCCCTCAGCGCCATCGTACCTGGCTTCACGGTTCGGCTCGCCCAGGATGGCGACGAACGTCCCTTATGCAGCACGATCAGCGCCCCAGCGCCATCGTGTCTGGCTCACGTTAGGGTCGCCCATCCCTTTCAGAATGGCGACGAACGTCTTTATGCAGCACGATCAGCGCCCCAGCGCCATCGTGTCTGGCTCACGTTAGGGTCGCCCATCCCTTTCAGGATGGCGACGAACGTCTTTATGCAGCACGATCAGCGCCCCAGCGCCATCGTGTCTGGCTCACGTTCGGGTCGCCCATCCCTTCCAGGATGGCGACGAACGTATTTTATGCAGCACGATCAGCGCCCCAGCGCCATCGTGTCTGGCTCACGTTAGGGTCGCCCATCCCTTCCAGGATGGCGACGAACGTATTTTATGCAGCACGATCAGCGCCCCAGCGCCATCGTGTCTGGCTCACGTTAGGGTCGCCCATCCCTTCCAGGATGGCGACGAACGTATTTTATGCAGCACGATCAGCGCCCCAGCGCCATCGTGTCTGGCTCACGTTAGGGTCGCCCATCCCTTCCAGGATGGCGGCGATCGTCTTTTATGCAGCACGATCAGCGCCCCAGCGCCATCGTGTCTGGCTCACGTTAGGGTCGCCCATCCCTTCCGGGATGGCGACGAACATCTTTTATGCAGCACGATCAGCGCCGTAGCGCCATCGTGTCTGGCTCATGTTAGGGTCGCCCATCCCTTCCAGGATGGCGACGAACGTCTCTTATGCAGCACGATCAGCGCCCCAGTGCCATCGTGTCTGGCTCATGTTCGGCTCGCCCATCCCTTCCAGGACGGCGACGAACACCTCTTATGCAGCACAATCGGCCCCTCCGTGCCATTGTGTCAAGTTCATCTCCGGATCGCCCATTCCTTCTAGGATGGCGATGACCGTCTTATGCAGTACGTCTGCTTCCCGGCGCTGACATGCCCGGTTTATCGATGAAAGCCACCGCTTTCCATCACATCTCACATTCCTTCTCCCATACATTGCACCCATACATTACATGCATTCATGCATTCATGCATCATACCTCATACATTCATACATACACATGAGCATCGTGTTTTGACAGTACCGCGACGTCGGTTTATAGATGCATGGACCTCTAAGCTTCTCCGATTGGAAAGCTCGAGTCAGAGTCCTTTACTCCCGCCTGACGCATTCAGGGGGAGTGTTCCCGTGGAGGAGCACCCTTCGCCCGACCCCGTTGAGAAGGGGGGGCCTCACCGGCAGATTACGCTCAGGAGTGCAGACACCCACTCATATATTATGATTATTCGAAGACACAGTTCCCAACAAGACAGAGGAAGAGCGCAGGCAAGAGTATATTTTCTCGAGCAGATTCGCACGCTCACTACTCAAGAAACTGGGGGACTTGTGTTGGGATATATTATCCCGGCCTATTACTGTTCAGGAGCCCAAGACATTATGCAGTACGGAGCCCGAGCAGCTAGGTCCATTTCGGCCCATTCTGGCCCACTTTGGCCATTAGGCCCGGCATCGGCCCGTTTGGCCCATTAGGGTGGAGAGCCCCTTCTCCCCTTCCCCTATTTATAGGAGGTTTTCCCTCCATGTAAAGGATCCTCTTTTAGCTTCATCTTCCCCCTTCTTTTAGACTTAGCTCAATACTCCATTAATGGGAGCTTGTACAATGTAATTGTGAGGAGAGTCCTAATGAGAAAGAGAGGGCTTGGACATTAGCCTAAAAAGTCCCGTGGTTTTCTCCCTTTCGGGTTTCCACGTAAAAACTGAGCTTGTTCATACACATTTATACATATATTTACTATATCGTGTTGGATTAAACTCAACATACCTCAATGATCCCAAATCTTTCATGTCAAACTTCCTGCCTAAGGTATCTTTCAAAACAGCAATACCATCAATATCATCACCTGTAATAATCATATCATCAACATATAACAAAAGCAACACACGGCCTGCAGAGGAGGACTTGACAAACAATGCAGGATCATGATGACTAGATGCATAACCAAGAGAGAAAATCACTGCAGAGAACTTCTCAAACCAAGCTCTAGGGGCTTGTTTGAGCCCGTAAAGCGCTCTTTTGAGCTCACAAACCTGTCCAACACCATGGGGAACACCGGGTGGAGGAGTCATGTAGACCTACTCTTTAAGATCATCATTCAAAAAAGCATTTTTGACATCCAGTTGTGAGATATGCCACTGATGTACAAATGCAACTGCTAGGAGAACCCTTGCGGTTGTCATCTTGGCAACAGGAGCAAAAGTCTCATCATAATCCATACCATATTGTTGAGAGAAACCTCTCGCAACTAACTGTGCCTAATATCATTCAATAGACCCATCAGACTTTGTTTTGATTTTATAAACCCAACGAGACCCAATTTAGGGGTGGGTTCGGTTCTTGCGGTTCGGTTTTGACCTAAAACCAAATATAGAATCAAAGTAAAAAGTTCGGTTCGGTTTCGATTCGGTTTTACACTCCAAAACTTGGAACCACGGTTTCGGTTTTTTCGGTTTTTTACCAAAAAATTATCACTTGATTCAAAATTGATATAATACTTAGAGGGATCAAACATATTACATAAAGAATGCAAGCACAATACAATGACAAATAAAATAAAAATGAGAAGAGATAAATATATTTGACTTATATGAGTATGCGAGATAGATAAAACTGTATATATTATAGATTTAATTTGTTTGTGAGTAGTTCGAAAAAAGTTCATGAATATACATTCTATACTTCTATGTGATATAGTTGAGATGAATATTTTTATCAATATAAAATCTTTAAGTTATCTAAAAAAAGTTAATTACTACTAATAACTAGTAAACACATATTATCATCATTCAATATAGCTACATTATTACAGACAATGAATGTGTAAATAAATTTATAAACTAAATTAAATTAAACATAACACAAACATTATTTCTCTAACACAAGAAAACCAAAGACTATTGATGATATTAAGATTAATAATTAGAATTAATGCTAAACAATTAACACATAAATTTCATATTTTGAATAGTTCGGTTTGTTTGGTTCGGTTCGGTTTTAAAGGGTAAAAACCAAAACCGAACCAAACAACTTCGGTTCGGTTCGGTTTTTTACATTCGGTTTCGGTGTCTTAGCGGTTCGGTTTTATTTGGTTGCGGTTCGATTTAATTTGATTTGGTTTTCGGTTTTCGATTTTTCGGACCCAGCCCTAACCCAATTGGTTTCTTTACAGCTGGACTAAAGCAGTAAGTTCCTCCGTCATAGCTTGTTGCCAAAGTGGATCTCCTGATGCCTCAAGATAAGATGATGGCTCACACAATTGATGAATAGAAGATAGAAAAGCACTGAATGATTGAGAATAACACGAATAGGCAAAATCAGGTAGTTTAGTGGACTTACGGATGCGATCTGATCGAGGACGGACAGGAGGATGTGGAGAAGGATCTACAATCACTAGAGGTTCTTGGGAAGCCGTAAAGGGGGGACATCATCAGGATCACCATTCTCTTGGTTTGTGATGGCACTAAGAGACAAGTTTATATGATCTTCATGAATGTTAAATGGATCAATGCTAAGAAGATGAGAGCGAGTGAGATTATGAGAGACTGAAGGTATGGAGAAGAAAGGAATATGCTCAATAAATACAACATGACGTGCAACATACAACTTACCACTAGATGGATCAAAACAACGAAAACCTTTTTGAGTATCACCATAACCTAGGAAAACACATATGACACAACGAGAGGACAACTTAGTACGCTCTACACTAGGCTTAAGAACAAAACAAGTACTTCCAAAAACACTCAAGTTAGAATAGTCAGGAGTACGACCATACAACTTTTGATATGGAGAAATACCAGAATTATGAGATGTGGGAATCATATTAATTAAATGGACGGCAATAAGTACTTCTTCTCCCCAGAATTCACTAGGAACACTAGCTGACAAAAGCATAGAACGTGCAGTTTCTACAATGTGGCAATGTTTTCTCTCAGCTACCCCATTTTGTTGTGGGGTGTCTATGCAAGAAGATTGGTGCACAGTCCCATAAGAAACAAATAAATTAGAAAGACTATCAGAAGTATATTCTCCACCTAAATCAGAACAAAAACACTTGACAACGGAAGAGTGTTGGGTTTTAACATATGACTGAAAAGCTGTGTATATATTTAAGAACTCAGAACGATGTTTCATGAGATAAACCCAACAATAACGAGTGTAATCATCAATGAAAGAAAAATAATATCGAGACCCCCCTTTTGTGGTAATAGGGGCAGGCCCCCAAATATCAGAATGTATCAACTCAAAAGGTGCAGTAGACGTAGAATCACTTAGTTTAAAAGGTAAGGCAGAAAACTTTCCAAGCTTACATCCACTACAATCAGAAATATCATGAGGTTTCAAATTTCCCAGAAACATGACCAAGTCTAGGATGCCACAAAACAAATTTAGAAGATGATGAAGTCAAATGAAATTTGGATAAATCAACACATGTGGCAGCCACATTATTAGTATGGTGCAACCTATCCAAAATGTATAAGCCCCCTTGTCTCTATGACCGGTCCCAATCTGCTCCTTGGATTTCAGATCCTGTATATGACAAGTGGAAGGGAAAAAGTGACCAGAATTACAAGAATCACATAATTGACTGATGTGAGTTTTCTCGCACTTAAAATAGTTGTAGAAAAGTGGTTGAAAGTACGAGTATCGTCTCCACAGGGACGGACAAAAGGGAATTAAAGATTAACTAAATTCAGCGATTAAACAGAAATAAATAAATTAAAATGCGATGTGCGAGATTGATTGATTGAATTAAAATTAAAACTAATGCTAATGAGCGATAAAAATAAAAGATTGGTTTCTTCTCAATTAACGACGAAGGGAACAGGGATTGATTCCGGGGTAACCAGATTTCTGGCTGATCAGGCCTAATTACATGAATTTATATTAATTGAGCCTAGCGAATCATTACTAAGTTCTTACCGCTCTCGCGGCGTAGAGTACAATAATTTAGGGGACCAGGCTGATCTCTCATGCGACAGGATCCTAAGTTATTGTCAAGACGAGCGAGCTTACGACCCCTTAATCGCTACTAATCTCTTAGTGAACGATTAAGTGTGTGTGAATGTGTCCTAGAACAAATTAGATCTCTCTTAATTTATTCTACATGCAATTGTAATTCTAGCTGCAGTCTAGGTTACAAGAGATATCAATTAAATTATTCAAACACAAATTAAACGGCATTCATGCAATTAAACCGACAAGAATCTAGCCATCAATCATGATTAACCCCTTCATCAATCCCAAATCCCTAATTAAAACTACTCACAATTCATAATTGAAGAATCAATAGAATTGGAATAAAAAGAATTAATTGTCATTAATTAAAAAGGTGGAACTTACAAAGAATACCAAAAGATTGATGAACAAGGCTGAAAAACCCTCTAAAATTCGTGCTAGGCACTCTCTCTAAGCTCCCCCCTTGAAAACGGGGGTTTACAGGCTGTTTAAATAGAAAAATCGGGTGAAATTTGAGCTGAATTAGGATTTTCGGAGCCAGACACGATGCCAGGCACGATCGTGCCTTTGATCGTGCCTCCGGAGCAAAAACGCGCATTTTGGGCAGGCACGATCGTGCCTCCCTCCAGGCACGATCGTGCCTGGCAGGCAGTAACTTTGCGGTGCTTTTTTTCTTCAGGCACGATCGTGTCTGACTTTGAGGGCACGATCGTGCCTACTTAACTTCCGAATTTGACAAAACTTCCTTTATGAAAGTTGTAGATAATGCAGTCCTCTATCCACCCCAATTTGCCGAATGTGATTTGAATCATCCAATCAAGAGATATGATCAAAACGGTTGAAGGTGTCTTTCTGAAATCGCAGCAGAGATCATCTGACTTCATCGTCTGTTTTCACCTTCTTTCTCTCATATTATTGAAAAGGTGTCTTCATATGATTTGTAGCCCTTGAAGTTGGCTTTCATATGGAACTTGAATCGTGTACATTGGATGTTTGTACAAAGAGATAAGCTTGAACGATTGACAGAAGGTCATCCTGATCGTCATTTTCAAGCTTCATTCATCTTCTTTTGACCCCGTAGCCAATCCTAGAGCTCTTTTTCCTTCAAATCTTCATCGTGAATCTTCCGGTGACCTCCAAAGCTATCAAATCATTCTTGAATGCCTCTCGAATCATCCCGATTGTTCCTCAAGTGCCGGTGCCGGGCTCAAATTCCCTGATTTTGACTACAAACAACACAAAACTCGAACCAACGCCCGATAAACATAACTTGAGCTAAAATTGAGACTTGTAACACCTTAAATCTAGGAAAATCATCAAAAGCCGATCTCAACACGCATCAAATACGTGTCAAAATACGGACTTATCAAATTCTCCCACACTTAAGCCTTTGCTTGTCCTCAAGCAAACTGAACAACGGGACTTACGATAATCACCACACAGAATTAAAATAATTAGCATGCACAAGTAGTTAAAGGGATATTCACAGAAAAGGCAGACTAAACCAAGAAAATTCTTCCCTAAACTACATCTTTGTACTCAAGCTAAACTATTTGACAAATTTATTCACAACATCCTCAAAGTAGTGACAACGTACACAAATAAACTAGCTACTGGTCAGAAGGACTTGTGAAAATGGTGGTGAAGGGTGAATGGTAACAATAATAGTCCCTTTGTTTTGAGAGATTGGAATATTCTAACAAAGACTCAATGTATTCAGGAACTTCAGGGCTATTCTTAGAATCAAGGAACTTAGTAGGCCACAATTTAGGAACAATCCTTTAAACCTATGCAAAGAGTAGACATGGTGTACAACTAAGCTAAACCGTCGCGGCACATTTGTGCTTTGAGGTATACTTGAAGTACGTGGAGGACTAAAGCTAAATTTTGAGATAGCCTCCAAGTTCATTAATTTAAGTTTAGTTTTCCTTGTCATGTTGGCACGAGAACGCCATTTCTTTCGAAAGATACCCAAGTCTCATCTTACGCTTTTTGACCGGGGCTCCCATTCTCTTTTTCGTAAGGCAAGAGGTCTAGTTATATTAATTTTTCACCTTTCGGATTCTCACTAGACATTACCCTATTCTAATCTCGGCTTCACCAAGGAAAAATAGCAATTAAAGTTCATTAATTTCAAAGTGAATCCATGCCTACAATGCAATCCTCGAAAGTATCATATTCCTAAAAAGTGACTGCTCTTACCCCATTTGGGGCATAGGAACAGTGCCAAAATTGGCTCCTACACAAATTCCCTAAACTTAGCAAATTAATCCCTTAATTCCCTAAACATCAAGACTAAGTCAGAAATATTCACGGGTAAGGAACACAGGCCATTTGGCTATGGAGCTCAATTAATCGGGTAACAATAAACGGTCAGGCTCAAAATGGCTTCTCCTAAAGGGTTCTTTCAGGTGGGGTGGATGATTATTGGAAGATTCAATGGGCGACTAATGCCTTCCTCCTCTCAACAACTAGATTATAGTGCAAGCAATTTAAGCCTAAACACTTCAAAGATGTTCTAAAAGCATAGTCAAAACGCTAGCCAGCTCACAAAGACACAGTTTAAAGAAAAATTTTCAAAAAATTTGCATGAATTTTCTATGAATAGACAACTAACACCTGCGCATGCTAACTCTAATAAATCTCATGTAACAACCACTGCCCGAATGCCCAATTCACTCCCCCACACTTAAACTTTGGCATCGCCCTCGATGACCAAAAATGCACTATGCACAAGGGGGGTAAAGGGGAAAGGGTCACGCGTGCTCAACTCAGCTCAAGTCAATTATTACAAAAAGGCGATTAAATGAGTCGCAGAAACTTCCCTAAGGCGTTAGTCGGTGCAGAACTAAACTGAGTCAATGTAATCCTCGGCACATCATCCCCTAAGCAAGACCCTGAGCTGCAAAAAAAAAACATACAAACACAAAAACAAACCCAAAAAACGCCCCGATTTTTTTTTTTGTTTTTTGTTTTTTTTTCGGGGGTTTTCTGAAAGCAAACAAACAAACAAAAAATGCAGAAAAAGCTTGGGTTGCCTCCCAAGAAGCGCTATTTTTAACGTCGTTGGCCCGACGCAACTTCCTCATAGGCTCTCAAATAGCACAGACATTAGTGGTGCACTAATAGTCAACATCTCCAGCTTCCTCTCAACAAATGCCATTAGGTGGCGCAGATCTTTAAATTCGTCAGCCCACGAAGGCAGCACATGGTCTTCATAACCCTCATCAGCACAGAAGTGAAGTATGAAACTCTCATCCTCTTCAGGTGGATAGGGAACATGAGTGAAAACTTTGATTACTCTAGGATCACCGGAAGCTCAAAACATGTCTCCAAGCAAGGAGTAGGAGCAACACCGTAATCAAACTGCAACATAGAAAAGTCTTCTTCTTCCTCACAAATATCATCTACATTCACAACCTCTCCTCCGGACTCTGTATCACTCCCCATGAAGGCATCCCAACTCTCGTTAACATCGTTCTCATCAGGGTCTTCTTGGATGATGTTGTCACTCTCCGTACAAAAAGGAATATCATCAAGTAGTGAATCAAAGAAATCCAAATCTGAAACCACGTAAGAGTGGATCGGTGCATGTGTACAAGAGGGAAATTCTTGCTTGTGGAGCAGGACTTCTTCATTATGGACATCATCTACCTCGCCCCCACTCTCTTGGAGCATGTAATCATCTTTTCTCAACTCATCTTCAATACCCAAACCTACCTCCGTAGCACCATCATCATGACTGATCTTCTCCTTGCCCTCATCAGGTGTTGAGACTAACGGTAAATCAAACGGATGGGGAGTTTCTGTATGAAGATCACAGTGATTTGTGACTTCATCAGTTACATCTTGTACCGTTTCAAACTTTTTCCTGTATTCTTGGAAAAACAACTTGACACTATTATCTTCTTCTTCATCTTCAAACATAGGAGGGTCTTCAAAGGTATCAGGAAGTGTATCATCCATCATATTCCCACCTTTGCAGTCCGACTCACTCACATGATCATCCCTATTGGTCTGCTCAGGTTGGGCTTTTGTGTCGCTAGGATGGGATCTCCCGGACTCCTCAGATAAAGCCTTTGCAATCTGCCCCAATGGATTCTCCATTTTCTGCATACTTGCATCGGACACTTGCATCATTTTCTTTAGTGTCTCTTCCAGGTCAAACAGCTTCTCTGAAATTATATCTTCCAATTCGTCGTCTGAATCTTGTGGCTCATAGCTCGGCAAAGACGTAGGAGTGACTGAAACATTTGTGTTCGTAAATTGTGGGGAGGAAGAAGTGGGGTATGCAGTTTCCCGGAAAGGATGGTCATATAGAGGTTTGATGGGGCAAAGACATAAATGGTGATCTCCTCCACAGAAGGAACAAATGCTATCCTTAAAACATTCAGATATTTCCTCAGGCGTTTTATTAAGAAGCATAAATTCAAGAATGGAGCCTCGTCTTACGCTTACCCAAGGGTAATGTGATGAAGGATAGTAAGAATCAGAATGAAAGGGTTGTGTGGTTGGAGTGTACGGATAAGAAGGCTGAATATTTTGTGGTGTAGGAGAGTAATTTTGATGAGGTGTGTAATATTGAGGAGGAGGAGTGTAAGGAGGGTATGGCGTATATGGTGAAAATTCCATGGAGGTTTGGGGAAAAGGACTTCCTCCAGGAATTTGGCTGAATGAGTTCATCTCATGCCTCTTTGAAAAAAACCTGAAAGGTTAGCACAGAAAATCCTACGAAGAACAAAAAGGAAACTAACTAAAAAAAATTCTCGCTGGAATTAATTAACCCTTAAAACCGACACCGTCCCCGGCAACGGCGCCAAGAACTGATGTGAGTTTTCTCGCACTTAAAATAGTTATAGAAAAGTGGTTGAAAGTACGAGTATCGTCTCCACAGGGACGGACAAAAGGGAATTAAAGATTAACTAAATTCAGCGATTAAACAGAAATAAATAAATTAAAATGCGATGTGCGAGATTGATTGATTGAATTAAAATTAAAACTAATGCTAATGAGCGATAAAAATAAAAGATTGGTTTCTTCTCAATTAACGACGAAGGGAACAGGGATTGATTCCGGGGTAACCAGATTTCTGGCTGATCAGGCCTAATTACATGAATTTATATTAATTGAGCCTAGCGAATCATTACTAAGTTCTTACCGCTCTCGCGGCGTAGAGTACAATAATTTAGGGGACCAGGCTGATCTCTCATGCGACAGGATCCTAAGTTATTGTCAAGACGAGCGAGCTTACGACCCCTTAATCGCTACTAATCTCTTAGTGAACGATTAAGTGTGTGTGAATGTGTCCTAGAACAAATTAGATCTCTCTTAATTTATTCTACATGCAATTGTAATTCTAGCTGCAGTCTAGGTTACAAGAGATATCAATTAAATTATTCAAACACAAATTAAACGGCATTAATGCAATTAAACCGACAAGAATCTAGCCATCAATCATGATTAACCCCTTCATCAATCCCAAATCCCTAATTAAAACTACTCACAATTCATAATTGAAGAATCAATAGAATTGGAATAAAAAGAATTAATTGTCATTAATTAAAAAGGTGGAACTTACAAAGAATACCAAAAGATTGATGAACAAGGCTGAAAAACCCTCTAAAATTCGTGCTAGGCACTCTCTCTAAGCTCCCCCCTTGAAAACGGGGGTTTACAGGCTGTTTAAATAGAAAAATCGGGTGAAATTTGAGCTGAATTAGGATTTTCGGAGCCAGACACGATACCAGGCACGATCGTGCCTTCGATCGTGCCTCCGGAGCAAAAACGCGCATTTTGGGCAGGCACGATCGTGCCTCCCTCCAGGCACGATCGTGCCTGGCAGGCAGTAACTTTGCGGTGCTTTTTTTCTTCAGGCACGATCGTGTCTGACTTTGAGGGCACGATCGTGCCTACTTAACTTCCGAATTTGACAAAACTTCCTTCATGAAAGTTGTAGATAATGCAGTCCTCTATTCACCCCAATTTGCCGAATGTGATTTGAATCATCCAATCAAGAGATATGATCAAAACGGTTGAAGGTGTCTTTCTGAAATCGCAGCAGAGATCATCTGACTTCATCGTCTGTTTTCACCTTCTTTCTCTCATATTATTGAAAAGGTGTCTTCATATGATTTGTAGCCCTTGAAGTTTGCTTTCATATGGAACTTGAATCGTGTACATTGGATGTTTGTACAAAGAGATAAGCTTGAACGATTGACAGAAGGTCATCCTGATCGTCGTTTTCAAGCTTCATTCATCTTCTTTTGACCCCGTAGCCAATCCTAGAGCTCTTTTTCCTTCAAATCTTCATCGTGAATCTTCCGGTGACCTCCAAAGCTATCAAATCATTCTTGAATGCCTCTCGAATCATCCCGATTGTTCCTCAAGTGCCGGTGCCGGGCTCAAATTCCCTGATTTTGACTACAAACAACACAAAACTCGAACCAACGCCCGATAAACATAACTTGAGCTAAAATTGAGACTTGTAACACCTTAAATCTAGGAAAATCATCAAAAGCCGATCTCAACACGCATCAAATACGTGTCAAAATACGGACTTATCATTGACCAACAGAAGTAAGGTTCATGGCTAACATGGGAATACAATAAACATCAGATAAGGATATATTCGTTGTTTGGACATTACCAATACCTATCAAGGGCATAGGAGAACCATCAGCGGTTGAGACTGCTGTTTCAGAAACATTAGGTGACATTGAAACAAAGGAAGGCAAATGAGGGGACATATGATGTGAAGCTCTAGAGTCTAAAACCCATGGAGAAAACAAACCTGAGGCACCGGAGGATGAGGCAGACATGGCATGTGACTGAGGCATTGTCTGAGTAGCTAAAAATTTCTGAAACTGGTCAGCCAAGGAAGTCTCTGGACTAATTAACATGCTCCTCTCTAGGGGTCTGATCGGAATAAGGTGTTGGAAAAATGTGTGAAAAAATTGTATTAAATGGCTATTTTGGGACAATTTTTTGAGTGGGTCCACTTCCGATTTGGGTCGGGACAAAGTGGTTTCGGATTGTCCTTGCTTAGGGCTACAATTCGATATATGGTACGCTCAAAACGGATAACGGGTGAATGAGAAATTGTTTTCGAAGTTTACCCGTTAGAAGGGAAAAAGGATGGGTTTCTAGTGTGTTAATTTCACACACCGGAAAACCCAAGGGATTTGCAACCCTTTATAAAGAGACTCCCCCCTTAAGGAGTTAAGATTCCTAAGGGTAAAGGCTCTCTCCACGCGCGCGCGGGGGTGCAAATCAAATCCCGAATTCGGAAAAGAAAAACCGCGACTTGCGTGCGCGGGCGACCTGCGGACACGAATGTCGTCCAAAAATCCATCTCTCAAGAGATACGGATAATTTTTGTTTTCTTCCCAAAACGTAAATTTTTTCCCAGTTGACAGAATTGCCTAGCGGCAGAAACGCTCCTAACAGAAGGCCTCGACCAGAACACCTCTGTATGGTGTTCTGGTGGCTTCGGGCAGAAGGCCTCGACAGAAACCCTCCTAGGGTGTTCTGCCGGCTTCGGACAGAAACCCTCTTAGGGGTGTTCTGCCGGGTTCGGACAGAAACCCTCCCAGGGGTGTTCTGTTGGGAGGTCTTCTGGTGGCACTTCTGAACCGTTACAGCAATAAATGTCCAACGTTCTTATCTTTTCATGCAGCGTTAAATGGACAGTTCATGGACGATTCAATGCCCAACGGACTGGTCATTGATGTCCAACGTTCAGGTCCATTAATTCACCATTTACACACAACAAATCCTCCTATATAATGGCTGGCAGGTGGTTTGTAACAACAGACGAATTCATACACTCCAAGCACCTTTTGCACCTCAAAAAACACACTGCTAGCATTCTGAAAAATTCATTCTGAGTGTTCAGTCTTTGTTCTCGTTCGCTGGAACTTTTGTTTGAGTGCTCAAACATTAGTTCGTAGTCATCGTATCCTGGGAAACTATTGTTGCAACGCTCCTAGCACCGTGGGAGGAAACAAATACGTTTTAAGGACATCGTGCGTGGCACGAGCTTTGACTAATTCTGCTTCATCTCCTTTCTTGTTTTCCTCTAGTCATTTTATTTAATTAATTTATTTTAATTAATTTTCTGTATTTTCCGAAACAATCTTAAAACGTATTTGGTTGTTATGCTTGTATCATACAGATACAATCTTTAAAACGTAGTTTGTCACTTCTGTGAACGAACTTAAACCTTTTTTGTGTTTTCGGAAAAACGTTAAGAAATCGAAAATGACTTCTCAAGAAAACGAGATTGGTGTTGGGCAGAATGTTCTGAACGACAATCACTCTGAAAGCGGAGCTCCGGTGAACAATAGTTCACAACGCGGTGCATCTGCTTTGGCCAAACAAAGGGCTATCCCTATGGTGACCGTGCCAAGCAACTCTGTGGAGAAACCCGAAAAATTCAATGGGTTAAACTTCAAGAGGTGGCAGCAAAAGATGCTATTTTATCTCACTACTCTCGGTCTTGAACGTTTCTTGACCGAGGACGCTCCGGTTGTGACCGAGAGTGAGGTAGATGTGCAATCTCTCAATGCGGTTGAGGCATGGAAGCATTCTGACTTCTTCCTATGCCGAAATTATGTGTTGAACGGGCTGCACAATGCTCTGTATGACGTTTATAGCAAATTAGCTACGGCTAAGGAGCTATGGAATGCTTTGGACCACAAATATAAAATCGAGGATGCCGGCGCAAAGAAATTTGTTGTTGGTCGATTCCTTGACTTTAAAATGGTGGATTCGAAGACGGTCTTAAGTCAAGTTGAGGAGATGCAAATGATCTTCAACGAAATTCGAGATGAAGGAATGACAATTAGTGAGTCATTCCAAGTGGCGTCAATTATTTATTTGTTGCCGCCGGCTTGGAAGGATTTCAAGAACTACCTTAAGCACAAGCAAAAGGAAATGAACTTGGAACAGTTGATCCTCCGTCTGCGGATTGAAGAGGATAATCGGAAGAACGATGGGAAACTCCCACCTATTCACCTATTTTTTTTGCAGATGATAGCTATTTATTTTTCAGAGCTCGAGAAGGGGAATACCAGACAATAAAAAATATCCTTCAGCGCTATGAGGAGGATTCGGGCCAGCAAGTTAATTATCAGAAGTCCTCGGTGATGTTCAACCCAAACATTAGTGAAGAGAATAAAGACCATATTTGCAATTTTTTGGGAGTCAGCAAAGAGGATAGTAGAACACGTTACCTGGGACTTCCGGCGCTGGTGGGCAGGAGAAAAACTGAAATTTTGGGGTACTTAAAGGAGCACACCATCGGTAGAATTGGCAACTGGAATAATAAATTTTTATCCAAAGCCGGTCGAGAGATTATGCTTAAGACGGTAATTCAGGCCATGCCATCCTATGCGATGAACGTCTTTCTACTACCAAAAGAGTTGTGCACACAGATTGAAACCATAATGAATGGTTATTGGTGGAAGGGGTCTGATCAGGCAAGGAGAGGCATCAGGTGGAAAACATGGCGGACCATGTGTTATCCCAAGCAAAAAGGAGGGCTTGGATTCCGGTCATTAAGGGAGTTTAATATAGCAATGTTGGGGAAACGGGCTTGGAGAATAATCAAGCATCCCGACTCGCTAGTCGGACGAATTTATAAAGCTAAATATTTTCCTAATTGTTCATTTTTGCAGGCCAAAGTTGGAGGCAACCCCTCATTTATTTGGAGTAGCATTATTTATACCCAAGAATTAATGGATGGAGGTCTACGCAGGAAGGTCGGAAATGGCCAAACGATTTCGGTCTGGAAAGAGAGATGGCTACCAGGAACAAGTGATGACATGATCCAATCTTCACCTCCAAATGGGATTTTGGACATGAATGTGGCTGCTCTACTTAATGAAAGGGGAGATAACTGGAACGTGCCCAGAGTAACGTCTCTGTTCTCGGCAGAGGAAAGGGAAAATATTCTGAGCATCCCGTTGAGCAAGAGACGTGTGGAGGATGAAATATGGTGGAAAGCAGATCTAAGGGGCATCTACACAGTAAATAGAGGATATAGGAGTTTAAAAGGGGAGTATCAGGCGACGAGCTGGACGGGATGGACTAAGGTTTGGAATTTAAATATCCCTCCAAAAATTAAATGTTTTTTCTGACAGGCAATGTCGGGCATCCTTCCGAACTCAATCAATCCTCCCAAAAGGCGGGTGGAGGTTGACGGCCTTTGTAATGTTTGTGGGAACGATGCTGAGTCTGAATTACATCTATTTTGTGAGTGCCATGTGGCTCAAGCAGTCTGGCAGCATCTGGGAACAAACTTTATTAGGCAGGGAGACTCTTTTGAAACCTGGGTGCGGAGTTTCATTGATAATATGTAGCTGGAGGGCCTTAGTATGTTTGTTGTAATTCTTTGGAGCTTGTGGAAAGCTCAGAACGGAAAAGTCTGGAAGAATAAAGCGGTGGGCTGGCGACAAGTGGTTGAGGAGGGGAGGAGCATGATGACGAATTGGGTGTTGGCTCACAGAAATGACACGGAGGAGCGAACCAGAGAACCACCACCACGCTGGAGGAAGCCGACGGCGGGGAGCATCAAGGTGAATGTCGACGCAACTCTAGAGGAAGGACGAGACATGAGGGCCTGGGCATGGATAGCTAGAGATGACCGAGGATAGTTCTTGGCGGGAGGCAGCCGGTCTGTACAAGCAAGCTAGTCAGCGGCGTTAACGGATGCAATTGGCGTTCGGGAAGCGATTACACGGATCAAGGAACAACGTTGGCCGCATGTAAAGTTAGAGACGGACTCTCTGATGATAGCCTCAGGGATTATGGATCGAGAAGGAGACTCCTATTTAGACACTATACTTGAAGATATTAGACCCACTCTTCGCTATGAAGCTAGTTTAGAGGTCACACATTGTAAAAGATCCGCGAATAGGGCAGCTCATTTACTAGCACGAGCTGCTCTTTCACAATCGGATTCTTATTTTATCTATGATTCACCACCATGTAGCATTGTACTCCAGTTGGAGAATGATAGTTTGAATTAATATAAGTCAGTTTTCCTTTCAAAAAAAAATTAACTGGTGAAAAATTCTTAGTGCATATGATTTGTACATAGTGTACACAAAGGGTCTGTTTGCAACAGCTTCTGCTTTAAAAAAAGTACTTTTTTTAATGAAATGGGGAGAAGTGATTAAATAAAAGTTGATAGTATTTGAGAAAAAAGTGATTTTGAAATGTAAAAGTGGGTAGTGTTTGGTAAAATAAGTGCTTTTTGTGTAATAGAAAAAGTAAAAGCACTTTTGACGCGGAAGCCGAGAAAAATAAAAGTTGTAGTGTTTGGGAAAATAAGTGCTTTTTTAAAGCCAAAAGCTGAGAAGTGCTTTTTTAAAAGCAGTTGCAAACAAACCCAAAATCACTCTAGACCCTAGTGTCTGTGTATACAGGCAATTCGTTTGAAAAGAGACAGGATTTAATGCCAAAATCCTCCTAATTTTCTGTGTAAACTGGCAATGTACACTTTGTGTAACATTTAATATACTCCCTCTGTCCCGCAATTAAGTTCACACTTTGACTTCACACAGATTAAGAAAATAAATTTGACTCTACTATGCATGGAGTGCACTGTTTTGCACTATTTAAACACTGTTTGACACTGTTTGGACACTGTTTGGCACTGTCTTGATGTAGAAAATTTGTCAAATAACGAAAGTTTTGAAGTGTAAAGTTAATTTCGGGACTGCCCAAAAAAGAAAGTGAGAAGTTATTTACGAGAGGGAGGGAGTATATCAAGAGTGACCCTTAACCAATTTTGCAATGAAGAACAAATTTTGGTGGGTGCAGGCAAATTTACTCCGTAGAACTGTATTTTCTAGGCATTTTATTTTTACGCATCTTTATTGTTCTTTTATTCTACGTAGTTATCATTTCAGCACAATGTTTTATACTTTCACAACTTTTCTTTTTTGGATGTCCCATTAACTTTGTCATTTTCTCTTTTAAGTAAAGAATTTGTGGTTCCAAATTATCTCTCCTCTGCACAAACCTCAAACACACAGTTTTTACTTTATTAATCTCCATGCTGGACAAACTTGACAAAGTTATTAGGGACAGAGGGAGTAATAGAATACAAATATTTTAGAATCATGTGTTTTAGAGCATCTCCAATGCTAAAGTGTTAACGGTGCATACGTGGCATGAGAAATAACCAATTAAAAAACAATAAATACAATATCTCTCTTCTTCTTTCCACGGTCTTATGTGTTTATGGTAAGTTTTTGTCTGCAATGTCAATCACAATGTCTACATCTAGACATTGTGCTTGACATTGTAAAGATAAACTTACCAAAATGATGTAAGATCCTTTAAATAAGGAGAGAGATATTGTATTTATTATTTTTTAATTGGTTATTTCGGATGCCACGTATGCACCGTTAACGTTTTAGCATTGGAGATGCTCTTACTAAATTCACATTTTATATACTACCTCCGTTCTTAAATAAATGCAATACTTTGACTTTTATACTATTCACATGTTCTACTTTGACTACGTTTTATTTATTAATGTGATAATATTATTTTATGAAAAAATATTGTTAAACTTGTCTCATTGTAAATTTTCATAATCTAATTTTTTAAATCTTTTTACTAATACAAAATCATTTATATTAATGGTCAAATTTGTGTTTCGGCAAGTGTGAAATGTTGACCGTTGTAATTATTTAAGAACGGATGAAGTATATGAATGTTACCGAGTATATATTGTTATGCAACACGTTGTTTGTATTTTTATTAATATTACGGACTTACGGGGTATTATAAATTTGTACTCCGTATATGATTACCTCAACTTGACATGTAATACGAAATATAAGTAATTAATTATAAAATGTGATGTCTGCCGCCGTACAACATGGAAGAGGACAGTCTTCCTGAAAGAAGGTAGTGCTGTGACATTTTGGTATTCAACAACAGACTCGTGCTTTTGACGAATCTGCCGATGTTAACAGACATGGCACAAACTATTTTTTAAGAGTAACGATGTTTTTACCACGGTAATCTCTCAAACCACACCAAACCATATTAGACCATGTTAGATCAGGCCATGCCAGATCAGATCAGATCATACCAAATTAGACTTGGACAGTTATAAAAATACAAAGATATCAGATCAGATCAGACCAGAAAAGTACAGTTCAAGTCAAAACATCCTAAAGCATAACATATATTTTAAAATATAATCATATGATTTTTTTCTAAACAGGACTAAACATTACGTACTTTTCTACCCCAAGTTTTCTTGCATAACTAGGGTCAGTCTATTGGTGGTGGCAACTCGACGGTGAACTATGACAACGATTGCAGAATTATGACAAATGGGTGGCGGAGTTTTGGGAATAAAATTCCAGCGAACAGCAGCAAGCAGTCTGACGGCCTCAAAACCTGGGGACTGCAATGCTCCATCTCTATGAGGCTATATTGGTCCAATCGCAAATAAATTATGGTGATGGTACTATGCTCTTTACCCATTGCCCGGATCCAAAATAAGTATGAAGTACATAACTTCGACCCAACCCCAAATGAGAACTAGGGCCTATTCACGTTAGAATTAATCAAGAAGTCACAGGGCATCTTGAACAGGAGGATCCAAGTCCCCCATGATCGAGGTTGAACGCACTTGGGCCGAATTGGATACTGTTAACCGTATATAGGGCTCGGCCCATTCTTATGTTTATTTTACATTTGTTTGTACATGGTGTAAGGGCTCACCTTTGTATCTTTCCTGTATAAATACCCATACAGCTAATGAATAAACTAACGGATTCCCTAAACTCTTTTTGCCTCATACGTACGTAGATAGTCAACATGGTATCA
Organism: Cuscuta epithymum; assembly: GCA_945859915.1. Classification (NCBI taxonomy): domain Eukaryota; kingdom Viridiplantae; phylum Streptophyta; class Magnoliopsida; order Solanales; family Convolvulaceae; genus Cuscuta; species Cuscuta epithymum. Next base: position 4,945,539 of record CAMAPF010000933.1, on the reverse strand, counting down.
GAGCCTGCAAGGCAGGCCGCGTAACACGTTCCAGACTTGCCGACTTCGGGAAAAAGGCACCAGCGTGCTGAAGATCGGCAACCATGACGGATCCAACCTCTCCCTGCTACCTCGGACCTGGAGATCAGCCGGGTAACCTTATTACACATGTTATTTTTAAAGGAGATAATTACGTGGCTTGGTCACGCGCTTTCTCCTTGTCTTTGAAAGCCCGTCGGAAGCACGGTTTTGTGGACGGGACTTTGAAAAAACTGGAACCGGAGGCGCAATAATCAAATTGGGACACCGTTAATTCCATGATTGTGTCATGGATGCTTAGGATCATGGACTCGGGAGTGGTTGCATCTATTCCGTTTCACGAAGAAGTCCGACCTTTATGGGTGTATTTAGAGAAACGGTTTAGTGTAGCCAATGGACCTCGTTTGCAACAATTAAAAGCCTCAATCACAAGCTGCAAACAGACGAAGGGTATGTCGGTTGATGCGTACTACACGCTATTAATGGGACTTTATGATGAATTGTACAGGCTGAAGCTGTTGCCATCTTGTTCATGCGGCCTTTGTACGTGCAACTTGGTTGGAAAGATAGAGGCTAAACGCGAAGAAGAAAAGTTACACCAGTTCTTGGTGGGGATCGATGATGAACTGTACGGCATAGTTCGGTCCAATTTACTCTCCCAGGATCCATTAACAAGTGTGGATCGTGCTCATCATGCGTTTCTGCAAGAAGAAAACTCAAGGGTTGTGGCACGTGGAAAAACCTCTTCGACTGAAGCTACTGTGTTTGCATTGCAGGCTGACCGAAGTGCTAAAGGACGTCCTGAAAAATCTGACCGCCCTCGGCCCGTTTGTACTCACTGCAAACAAAAAGGACATGAAGTCGGGTCATGTTTTAAATTAATTGGGTACCCCGAATGGTGGGAAGAGATGAACAAAGGCAAACCGCAATCTGCCGGGCGTGGGGGAGGTGCTCGGACGCATGCGGTTGGGTCTGCTTTGCTGCCAGCAGGAGAAGGGTCCTCCTCTTCCAGTACAGGCACACCTAGTTCGGCCACTTTGACTAATGAGCAGGTGCAGGCCCTATTGAATTTAATTAACGCCGATACTCGATCATGTGACCGGATGACGGGTACGTACTCTTCTCTTAATTGGATAATAGATACCGGAGCATCGCATCATGTGACAGGGGATATCCATTGCCTTATTAATCCTGCTCGTATTATTGCTTGCCCGGTGGGACTGCCGGACGGACGCACCGTTGATGCAATTGTAACTGGCCGTGTGCCATTATCTGCGATGTTGACTCTTGATCACGTTCTTTACGTGCCTGGCCTTAATTGTCATCTTATTTCCGTTTCACAATTAACGGCTCAATCTGCATGCCTTGTCACTTTTACTAAAAAAAAAATTGTGCTATACAGGACCTACACTCGAGGAACCTGATTGGAGCCGATGAACAACGGGATGGGCTCTTTTACTTCAGAAGGGTACCTGCTTTGCATCATGTTCAGACATCTGCTGATCTGTCTCAGTTTGAATTGTGGCATCGTCGTTTGGGTCACCCGTCTGATCGAGTACTTAAATTATTACCTGCTATTGCTTCTGGTACTTCTCATAAAAAATTAAATAAAGCTTGCGATGTATGTCCTCATGCTAAGCAAGTGCGTGATTCTTTTCCTATTAGTAACAATAAAGCTAGTCGAATTTTTGAGCTTGTTCATTGTGATTTATGGGGACCTTATAAAACTCCTTCAACTTGTGATGCCATTTATTTCATGACTCTTGTGGATGATTATTCTCGTGCTGTGTGGGTATATCTGCTTCGGGATAAAAAGGAGGTTCATGCTTATTTTATTTCGTTTCTTGCTATGGTTGCACGACAATTTGATGTATCTATAAAGATTGTGCGTAGTGATAATGGGACTGAATTTAAATGCATGTTATTTTATTTTGACACGCAAGGTATTCTGTTTCAAACCTCGTGTGTACATACACCCCAACAAAATGGGAGAGTGGAGCGTAAGCATCAGCACATTTTAAATGTTGCGCGCGCTTTAATGTTTCAGGCTAATATACCGATTGGTTTATGGGGTGAATGTGTTCTTACCGCGGTTCACCTCATTAACCGCACTCCATCAGGTATTTTGGGAGGTAAAACTCCGTATGAGCTTCTATATGGTGTTCCCCCCAGTTTTGCTCATCTTCGTGTGTTTGGATGCCTTTGTTTTGCTCATAATATTAAATCCCGAGGAGATAAATTTTCTTCACGTAGTCGAAAGGGGGTCTTTGTGGGATATCCTCATGGTAAAAAGGGGTGGAAAGTTTATGATTGGAATACTCGAGAAATTTTTACTTCACGAGACGTTATTTTTCATGAGAATGAATTTCCATTCCTGATTTCTTCGTCCCCGGACCACGAACAGTCGGTGCTTGACCCACCTATCTGGCCTGATCCCGTAATACCACAACAGTTGTCTAGCTCCACTTCAGACCATTCCACGTCGTCTGCACCTTCCCAGGATGCCATGCAAGATCAGCCGCATGCTCCTCTGCTTGGACGTGGCCTTCGGTCCAAGAGGACTTCCGTACTGCTTCGAGACTTCGTTACTAATCATGTTCAGAAAATGAGCCCGTCCCTGTCTCACCACTCCTCCGTCAGTTCCTCAGGTACGCCATATCCTATAGCTAATTTTGTGAAAAGTGACAAATTTTCTATCCGTTACCGGACGTTTCTTGGAGCCATTCTTGCAGGTCATGAACCGCGCTCATTCAAGGAAGCTATGACCGACGCTGGGTGGCGTCAGGCTATGCAGACTGAAATTCTTGCTCTTGAAAATAATAATACTTGGGAGATGACCCAACTTCCACCGGGTAAGAAAGCTCTTGGGTGCAAGTGGGTGTACAAAGTTAAATATCACTCTAACGGTACCGTTGAGCGCCTTAAAGCTCGTCTCGTGGTCTTTGGTAACCATCAACAAGAAGGCATTGATTATACTGAAACCTTTGCTCCTGTCGCCAAAATGGTTACAGTTCGTATGTTTTTAGCTGTTGCTTCCGCTAAACACAGGGAGTTGCACCAAATGGATGTCCACAATGCATTCCTTCATGGCGATCTGCATGAAGAGGTCTACATGAAGCCTCCTCCGGGTTTTCATCCATCACGGCCCGGGCAAGTATGTCAGCTTAAAAAATCCTTATACGGACTGCGTCAAGCTCCCAGATGCTGGTTTGCCAAACTCGCAGCTTCCCTAAAGCACTATGGTTTTATGCAATCGCATTCTGACTATTCTTTATTTACATTATGTCGGGGCAACACACAGTTATATATACTTGTCTATGTTGATGATTTAATTATAGCAGGCAATGATTCCAGTGCCATCTCCGCCTTTAAATCATATTTGCACAAGTGCTTTCATATGAAAGATCTTGGAGTTCTTAAATATTTTCTTGGGATCGAGGTTGCCCGTGGTGCCGATGGGATTTTTCTGTGCCAGCGCAAATACACTCTGGATATTATTTCTGAAGCAGGTTTATTGGGGGCAAAACCAGCAACCGTTCCTATCGAGCAAAATCATTCTCTGGCCTTGTCTCAGAGTGACTTGTTGTCTAATCATGAATCTTATAGATGCCTTGTGGGTCGTCTGATTTATTTGTCTTTTACTCGTCCTGATTTAGCATATGTTGTCCATATTTTATCCCAGTTTATGCAGGCTCCGCGACAGGATCACTGGCAAGCGGCGGTACGAGTGGTTCGTTATCTCAAAGGCACTCCTGGCCAGGGTATTCTATTACGGACCGTGTGTGACCTTCGTCTTCGGGGTTGGTGTGATTCCGATTGGGCCACTTGTCCTATTACTCGTCGTTCTCTTACTGGTTGGATGATTTTTCTAGGCGACTGTCCTGTTTCGTGGAAGACCAAGAAGCAACATACTGTTTCTCGCTCCTCCACAGAGGCAGAATATCACTCTATGGCTGCTACCACAGCTGAGTTACGGTGGCTCAAGGGTTTACTACTTAATCTTGGCATTCCTCATTCGGATTCTATGTCTTTATTTTGTGATAGTCGTTCGGCTCTTCATATAGCTCATAATCCGGTTTTTCATGAACGCACAAAGCATATCGAGGTTGATTGTCATTACGTTCGTGAAGCAATCCAGGCAGGCCTTCTGGCTACCAACCACGTCTCCACCACCGAGCAACTCGCGGATATTTTCACTAAAGCATTAGGAAAGTCTCGGTTTCTGTATCTACAGCGCAAGTTGGGCATTTTTGAACCTCATGCTCCAACTTGAGGGGGGGGTGTTAACCGTATATAGGGCTCCGCCCATTCTTATGTTTATTTTACATTTGTTTGTACATGGGCTAAGGGCTCACCTTTGTATCTTTCCTGTATAAATACCCATACAGCTAATGAATAAACTAACGGATTCCCTAAACTCTTTTTGCCTCATACGTACGTAGATAGTCAACAGATACCAAGCGCCCTGCCCAATGGAAATCTTGTATCAAAAAATCTATTGTTACACACTTTTGTCACACTTTTGTACCCCCCCCCCCAATTCGTTAAGAAAAAGGCGGGATTTATCTCCCAGATACGTTGCCTGTGTACATAGGCAGTGTACAAAAGTGTGTACCACAAGACGGATTCAATCTCGTATAGGGCTTGCATGGCAAAACCGCAAAAGTTCAGTAATGGATAAATATGATTGGAAAGAACACAAATCACCTGAAGGAACATGAGCATTAAATATGGAAGTTATGACAGGGTGCGTTACAAGAGTCATATCATAAATCAAATCATTAATTGCTAATAGTTGAGTCTCTTAATACTAGTAGAAAAACATCAAATTGCGGCACAACATAAGCAGCGGTTCTATAATAAACGCCACGCATTTTTTTTAAAAAAAATCGGGTAACGCACGGCGGTTGTCATTTACAAAACCGCCGCCTTTACTTTATTTTATTTTATTTTTTTAGATAGAGGTGTTTGTTAATATCAAAACTGGCGCAAAAAGATAAGGTATTATAAGTAAACCTTTTATTTTATTTTACATTGATTTGTAATATTTTTTGTATTATACACTTTTTTTTGTAATTTTAATCTAAATAAGATTAGGTACATTTCATATTCATATACTATTTTTATTTATGTAATATTTTTTATACTATACACTTTTTTGTAATATATTTTTTCATATTCATACACTTATTCCTATAATATATTGTTTATCTCTTTTATATGTTTTTAGTGTTTTTGAAGACATTAAATTTTTTTTATTTCGATAACATTTGATAATATGTTAGATTACATTCTCATATGTGTGGTTTACATTTCCGCATGTGTGATATATATTATAGACAATTTTTTGAATTACATTTGATAGTATATGTAGCAACATATTTTTGTACCATACGTGTGTTACGTCATTTTATGCGTAAGTTACATTTTCCTGTGTGTGTGTTACATTTGGATTTGCGTCAACAAATTACATTTTGTATACATCTAAGTTAGACTTTCCATCAATGCGAGTTACATTTTCCATAACACGAGTTACAACACAAAATAAACTCAATCTATTGAAACAAAAAAAGACATTTTTTTTGCAAAAAATGATGTGTAGGGCAATTTTTGTTTTGGCAAAATATGACTTTTCATTGAATCATTTTATGGCCTTAATATTATTAAAAGCAAAAAATATATTCACTATTTAGGTAAATTAATTGAGCAATTAGACTCCTTTTTTATGGTTTACATTTGATAATATGTGAAGTTACATCTTATTATGTGTGAATTACATCTTCTTATGTGTGAGTTACTTTGGACATGTTTCAGAAAGTTACATTTTGCATACACATAAGTTAGATTTTCCATCAACGTAATTTACATTTTCCATAACATGAGTTACATCACAAATAAACTCCACTACATATTGAAACAAAAAAATCATTTTTTTTTGCAAAAAAAAAAAAAGAAACAAAACGGTTATTAAAAAATCAAAAAAAAAATCATGGCTTTAATATTAAAAACAAAACATATTTACTATTTAAGTAAACTAATTGAGAAATTAGACTCCTGGATTTGCATTATTTACATTAAAGTCAATATTTTATTTCTTATACTCCATAATACCTAGACAAATTACATTTCCATTTCTCTGTTGTTACATTTCTTATCAACATAAATTAAATTTTTTACTTCTGAGTTATATCACCCCGTACTATTGGGACAAGAAAAAGAAAAGTTACTCTTCACGCGGAAACGACATCTCACCTTGGACTGCTCCAATAGTATAACAAATGTCTTTGATAGGTACACGTACACATGATTTCAAAAAGAGGTATCGTTTACCAAGCCAATTAATAAAGTAATTGTTTGAAAAACGTGACCCAAAAAATTGTAAAATATGCATGTTCCACTATGTGGTGCTCAATAATTCTTCCATCTATAAATAGATATAAACTCCAGAAGCCGAATGAGAACAATTCCTAATTAAGGAAGACGAAGGAACTAGCTAGTTTATTTTTAAAAAATGAGACCAGTCTCCCAAGCTCTTTCCTTCTTCTTCCTCTGTATAATCTGCACTTATTTTTGCAAGAAAGCCATTAAAACGTTCCCCAGTTCAACCTTCCTAAACTACGTCGTTCTCATTGCTACTCAGCTAAAATGGGCCTGGGATTTCCTTCTCCTTCAATCTTTCTGCCAAGCTCGACCATCTTACAAGTTCGCGGCGGCGGCGGCGGGGGTGTCGCTGGAGGTCGGAGTAAGGCAGTTTGAAGGTGGGCCGGAGGGTGGCGGTAGCATGGAATGCGCTGTTTGTCTGTGCAAGATGGAGCAAGGGGAAGAGGTTAGAGACTTAAAGTGTGAGCATGTCTTTCATAGGGTGTGTTTGGATAGGTGGTTGGGCACAGGCCGAATGACATGCCCATTGTGCCGCAACCACGTTAAGCCGCCCAGGGCGGCGCTGTCGGGGCACCATGAGGATGTTATCGTGTTAGATGTCTTCGGCGGTAGACGCCGTGATCGCTGCACATGGTGGTTGAGGTGATATAACCGAACTGACTTATATGTATAGTTGAGATTATATTCCAATAAAAAGAAGCTAGCCTTTGATGTAGAATTAGAATGAATCTCGATCGTTAGATTAGACTATGTTGAAGAGAAAAAAGCATGATGCACAGAAATATGCACCTTAGCATGGTAAAATTTTCATAAATACTTGTGAAAGATCCATATTACATTTGTCTAATGCAACATGAAGATGTTTTCGGTGCAACATCATCAAATTTTAGTGCAACATATTTTTAGTGAAACAAAATGCAAAATTTAAATCTTGTTGCAACATGATGCTATTTTTAGTGCAACTTCATAAAAGAGCGTGATAAAGTCCCACATCGGTAAATCAAGAAGCATTAGAATGCTATATTAAGGTCTAGACTACTCCTCCTAACAAGTTGACCTTTTAAGATGAAACCCCAGATCTTAACATGGTATCAGAGCCAGGTCGATCTATAATCATGGTGTAGGCCCCCTATGAAAAATGACGACACGATTATAAAAAATGAATTTGACGAATGACGAAAAAAATGAATGAAGGCACAATCCAGACGAAGTGTCTGGTCGTGAGGAGGGGTGATAAAGTCTCACACCGGTAAATCAAGAAGCATTAGAATGCTATATTAAGGTCTGGGCTACTCCTCCTAACAGGTTGACCTTTTAGGATGGAACCCCAGATCTTAACAATGATAAAGTCCCACACCGGTAAATCAAGAAGCATTAGAATGCTATATTAAGGTCCGGGCTACTCCTCCTAACAGGTTGACCTTTTAGGAGGGAACCCCAGATCATAATAGAACGGTTGATATTCGTTCTCATTTCTGACATTAAAAACAATTCTCACTTGAACCAATATGTGTGTGTGTTAGACATATATAGAAATGATCACGTCCAGCAGGAGGGACTTAACCCTCCGTCCGTCCGCAACCATTTGAACATGTCCCTCATCAAGTCTGGTTTATCCATAAAAATTCAACCACAAATTCGATCAGGAAGGCAGTTAACTTGGAGATACTCTTAGTATTTGGGGTTTAGCACATTTATTAATGGGCTTCCTTCAAAGCATTTCTCCCTTTTTCCTGCATACATTATAAACTTTTCTTTTTGGGCATCCCAAAATTAATTTTCATTTTCCCTTTTTGATAAACAATTTGTGGTTCACAGAAATTTTTACGCATTTCTCTCTTATCTACACAACTCTCCACCACACAAATGACACAATACTCACTATCTTAGCCCTCATGCCATTTGTACTATGGAAGATCTTATAGGGACGGAGGGAGTACTACGTATTATGGTTAGTTGTGAGTTGACATGGACCTCTTTAGTGTCTAGGTGTATGTACGTTCTACATACCTCGACTATGACGGTAAACTGTGACAGTGTGGCGACTATTTTTATATGGGAAAATTCTACGAGGAAAAAAATTTTGAATTTTCAAAATTAGATTGTCATGTTTTTATTTCTTAAATAGAAGTAATTTCTGTCAGATTTGACATTATCAGACTTTAAACATGGCAGTTTCTGCCAAGTTTTTTCCAAACATGACAGTTTCCGCCAAGTTTTTTCCAAACTTGGCAGCAGTTAATTCTATTTAGGAAATAAAAACATGAAGGTCCTATTTTGGAATTTTAAAATGGTTTTACTCCTATTCATGGCAATTTCTACTTTTATTACGACCAGCTCAATTTTCCTTTAATGAAAGAAACGCATAGAGGCTGATTCTCATTTTGTTTAGCATTATACTATTTTCACACTTCATGTCTCTTGATTTCTTAGCAGTATGCATGGAGAATATTCTGACAAAATTCCTAGACAAAAAGCATTATGAATTTTTTTTATGATATAACTATCATTTTGTGTCTTTATTAATTTATTGGATTGCTTATTTATGGGTTTCTATAAGAAGTTCTTGTGGGTGTGTCTTCACATCTTTTTTAAATATTTCATTCAATAATAGAAATTCCTCAAATTCAATAAAAAAATTGATATGGTCTGATCTAACATGTTCTTTCCTAGTCTGGTCTAGTAGATATATATCTTGCTTCTATGTGTATTTTAGTATTGTCGAAGCTAGCCTGATATGATATGATCTAGTCTAGCCCATTTATGTCTGATCTGGTATGATCTAATCTGACCTATTGATATCTGATCTGATCTAGTCTGACTTGGGACTGAAACTGGTCTAATTACAAACATCGTGAGAGGAGTATTAAAATAATTGTTATACGGACTATCAAACTGGAAGAAAATTGGGCATCAACCAACTAATATATCCTGCCAATTACTTCAATTCGTCCACAGAGGAGAAGAGGGGAATAGGGTTCGGCCAGCCTTAATCGCAGCTATCATGGAAGGAATAAATAGGCATAGCTCAATAAACCATACATGGTAACCGTTCAGTAAGGAAAGAAGATAATAACGGTATCGCACAGTAAGAGGAAGGAAAGTAATCGCGCACAAGACGGGAAGAAGATAGGCAGTGCGACTGTTACCGATAAGAAATGGGTCGGGTACTCCTTGGAATTGGGCTTATGGATAAATGGGCCAATACCAACAATAATATACATGTAATTCATGTTCCAAAAGGTTGAATCCACAACCTCAAAGGTTCTCCACACTTCGACCTGATAAAACATTTATGAGGTTGTAAGTCATGGTGGCTCAGTCAGCCCGATGGTGGATGAATTTGTACCTGTGTGCAACAGAGGTTCGGTCCAGCACATAGGAACTGTAACCTCCACACAACCATTACGGGTTTCGATCATTGGTCAATGTTCGAACTCTCTCAAGTCTCATCATTCAACCAATTGAGTTAACCGTGTGGGTATATGTTTGGTACATATGGCCCATGTAGATTGGTATAGTGGGGTGAGACCATATCACTTGTATTTATGTATGCCTTGTGAATATTGTGACACAAAATAAGGTAGAGATTTTTTTGAAGAAATAATGTGGCGAAGGAATCATGGATATCTTTAAGCATAACTTGTCAGGTATCATTTGCTGGCATATTTGGAAAAATTATACTAACATAGTTTGGGGGAAAGGGGATTCTACTCCCACTACTGATAGTATAATTAGGGGTGAGCAAATAACCGATTCAACCGACCTGACGAAAACCGATGACCGAACCGACCGAAAAAAAACGGTTTTCGGTCGGTTTTCGGTTATCATAAATTAAAAATAATCGGTTATTCGGTTATTCAGTTTTATTTGTCGGTTATCGGTCGGTCACCGATAACCGTCCTATTTTTTTATTTTTATTTTATTTTTTGGAAATTTTTAAGTAAATATACTCCATAATAAATTAATTACTCTATAGTAACGATAAAAAAGAACTCCATAGTAATGAATTATGAAGTTCAGCCCACGCCCATTGAAGTCCACCTACAAAACTCATTAGTGGAATGTGTTCATTAGTTGTATTCTTATAACTTGTATTATCTTATAATCAATTAGTAGAGCGCGTTCTTCAATTATCCACTTTCCCCATCTCTTTAACTTGTATTCTTATAATCAATTCATGGAACACCCAGTTCAAAATTTCAAACCTCCACGTACACCTTCATTAGTTCTGGAGGAATCAACCTTGGTAGAGAAAAATCAACCGAAATCCTTATTTAATCGTTGCGAAATTGCACACTTTTTTTCTTTTAATGTTTTCTAGATCCTTTATTATCTTACTCAACATGGCAGATCTTTTGATTTTTAATTTTTTCTTTAGTGTGATTTAATATATTCAGAAACTTTTAGATGGGTTTACTCATTTGGGGTGTAAAGATTAATAAGATATTAGCTTATTTATTTGCTAACATATCCTTTTTTATTTTGTTTTCATATTGAAAAAGACAATTGTGGAACAGTGAAGTAGTTTCAACGTGGGATTTTTTAGTTTTTGTAATTGTATTGTGCTAAGAACAATTATTTACATTTAAATATGTTGAATCCATTTTGGTATTTATTATTTTATTTATTAATGTGCTATCTACAACTTTTATAATTTTGAAAAATATATCTTTTGGTCGGTTATGTTCGGTTATTCGGTTACCAATCGAAACCGAATGACATTTTTCGGTCGGTTTTTGTAATGTTGTCGGTCGGTTTTCAGTCGGTTATGAGAGGAAAAAACATTAGTCGGTTATTCGGTTATCGGTCGGTTATTTGACCGACCGACCGAATGCTCTAACAAATTAAACTTTATACTCAAAGTTGGTGTCTGAGCTTCCCAGCAATAAAAAATCGAACTGATTTTAGGGTGTTGAAAGAACGGTTACTTCCATTAGGCTTTAAGCCGAAAGGTAATTTCATTCAGATTGTTAGATGGCGCAGGTATAGAAGAAATAACAAAATGAATATTGATGCTAAATACTTAACTGATGGGGCTGTCGGAGGTGCGATTATTCAGAACTGTAAGGGGGAGATGCTTCGTGCGATTAGCTTTCAGGTCACGGCGTCGTCCTCCCCGGTTGAGGCTGAACTGAAAGCGATGATGAGGGCGGTAAAATGGGCTGACGACGAGGGATTTGCTGATTTGCAGGTGGAATCGGATTCGATTGAGGCTCTTGAGTTGATGAAGAATGAGGATACAAGAAGATGGTCTGATCTACTTCAGTAAACCAGACTGATTGCAGATAGGAGAGGAATGATTTTCGGACATACATTACGGCAGGATAACTGGGTTGCCCACTACATTGCTGCATCTCATAGGGGCTGCTATCCTCAGGTGTTTAATTGGTCGGATTCATTACTCATTCGTGCTAAACGGGCTTATTTCATGGATCAGTTTGGCATTCCATCGATAAGATTTTAATTTCTTCTTCTTAGATTTTAATGTTATTCCTTCTTGTCTGTTTAATTTTGGCTCTGATCTGTATTTTTTCCATTGAGTTTTGGCCTAGTCCCCTCAATGGACTTTGTTGTGTTTATTTTTGTTCCATCAGTTGTATTTTGGGGTGAATGCCTCTCAGGAGGGGTTTTGGTTTGGTCCCGCCCTCTTTATGTACTCCTCTCTATTTTTAATAAAATCTGGTTATCCCACTGATTTTAGTGGTTTGCCTTCTGGGTTTAAAAAAATCCCTAACAACAAGCCTTCAGCTGCAGCGCCGCATCCAGCAAAAGGGAGAAAAACAGCCGCACACCTCAAGCGCGCGGCGGGCTTGCAAACACTAGCTCTCGTCGGTAGTTGCTTCCTATTTTATGATATTTTAGGTCTTAAATTGATTATTTTCAATCATTCAGATCTTATATCGACACGCTTCATCTTTTGGATCTCTTATTGATAGTAAATGTATTTTTCATGTCCTGAGTTAATAAAATTTCCAATAAAAATGGTCGGAGATTATCATCAAGAGGATCGAATTAAGTTGTGTGTTGAAGCATCACAGTGGTTAAATATGAATTGTTGTGTTAAAATCATTGACTGCTCCTATATACTAATTGAGGAATATAGGTATTAGATTGGATGCAAAGCCAAATAGAAACCACTATGACAATTTGGAGAACTTTATCGGATATTGGGAAAATATATGGTTTTGTAAATCAAATTAACTTTCAAATTGGATGCATTTGGGGTTGTTCTATCTTGTAGGCAAATTCATGAAGTCGTTCTTTTGAAGAGTGGACTGGAAAACGGCCAGCCGAAAAGGATTTCAAGGAACCTTCTTTACGCTTCGTCAAGTACGGAGTAATATATAAGTGGACCTAGTCAACTGGTCAACTGGTCAAGTATGAATATCAGATCCCAAGTTTGAACGCACATTAGAATTACTGCTTATTTGTGGCTTCGTGACTGTCTAGATCTCTAAGATCTTTATTTGATCTGTTTCAGAACTCGTGTCTTTCTTTATTTGATCTAAACTTTTCTAACATAAATCTTAATTTGATATGGATTAAGATGATAAATCCAAATGATATACTGATTTATTTAGAGAAATGGTCATAAGTAGGAGTTAAAATGTCCTTATATACTTAAAGAGGACTCCATCTTTTTTAACTCGTAAATAAGACTTCGTTTTTTCTTAATTCCAAAAATGCCCCTATTTCCTAACCTTTCCACGAGATTCCTTCTCTCGTCCACAATCTCGCCAAAAAGTCTCTCTCGCTCCTTCCTCTATAGCCATAGCAGGCTGGCAGCTTCAAGATCCAACACCATACGAAACAAAGAAGGAGTTTGTTATTTGTACTGACGTACCGGTGTTGTAGATGTGGTGATCGAGACAGATAAGATATGGCGATACGGCAGCGGGGCGCCGGCGCCGGCGGCTCAACAGAGAAAACGCAGCGGCGCGGCGGCTGTGGTGGGATGCCCTGTTGCGCTCTCTTCTCACATCTTCTTCTTCCCCTTCTTCTTCTACTTCTCTTCTTCCCTTCTTCTTCTTCTACTTTATCTCTTCTTCTTCTTTTGGATAGATCGGGCAATTTTTTCTCTTGGTTAGATCTGGGAATTGTTTGCTGGTCGCTCCTTTCCCGGCCTACGTGATGTGTTTTTTTGGAACTTATTGATTTTTTATTTATTTTTTTACCATGCTATAGGTACCTCATTTTGTACCTCAATTTGTACCACAGCCTATTTGTGTGGCTCACAAAAATCCACTTCAATAAATGAATTGCTCCACTTTAATTATTTGCTTTTGTGAGCCACAAAAATAGGGAGAGGGTACAAATTGGGGTACAAGTTGGGGGTACCGGGTACCTTTAGCATTTTTGTTGTTTTTAATATACCATGCCCCTGGTTCGGTGGTTCCTTTCCATCTATTTTATTGTTTTATTGAACGCTCCTCCTTCGGGCACCCCTAAACTTGTTGTGCGCACCATTTTTTCCCCAATGTTGGACTAATTTATCCTTTTTCAAATCTGAAGCGACTCATACGTAGTACTTAGATTACGAAACTCATTCCTATTACGTAGCGAACCATACTTGCTGTATTGCCTTTAAATTAAAATAGATATTTATATTTCCTTTCTTTTTTGAAACAATATTTCCTTAAGTTTTCTTTAACTTTATCTTAAAAACCAACTATTTGTATAATATATCAAATAATTACTATATTTTTTGCTTTTATATTTATTTTTACAATCTTCTTTTATCATGATTGATGAATCGGAAAATTATCTAAAATACGGAGTAGTAGTCTTGACTTTCAGACTAACAAGATATCTATTTACCTTAATTCATATTAGGATGTTTTCTTTTGGACTGTTTTTAGTCGAGAAAATTGTCCAAGATAGGACTAAAACTCAACCTTTTTCTCAAAATAGGACCACATGCATGTTTTTCTCTAAATAGGACTAACCTTACCTTTTTTACCCCTAATTCTATTTAATTAATTAATTAATCTAAATAATTGTCACCCCTAGTTTCCTTGCACAACCAAGGCAGTCCGTCGGTGGCGGAGCAGTCCGTGGTGGCGGTAGCACTCCGGCAGCAGCCGGCGGATTCCGGCGGCGGCAGCGGCAACTCCGGCAATTAATTAACCCAATTAATTGCCCCCTAGTTCTCTTGCACAACCAAGGCAGTCCGTTGGTAGCGGGGCAGTCCGGAGGTGCCGGCGGCAGGTGGCGGCAGAATGTTGGCAAACCTCCAGAAAAAAAATCTGGAATTTTTCCGGCGGCGGTCGCCGGAGCTCCGGCGGCGGCAGGCGGCGGTCCGGCAGTCCCTGGGCAGCAGTGGTAAAGGTTGTGAGGGGTATTTTGGTCCAATCACTAATAAAAAGTCCTACTTAAGGATGTTTAAACTAGGTACTCCTATTTTGAGAAAAAAGCCATGTTTTGACCCTATTAAGATAAATCTCATACTAGACCAGACCACATCAGACCAAACCAGATCAGATTAGACCAGATCAGACCATTAAGTTGCCACTTTTAGTACGTAATTTCATTTGATGACTCTCAAAAGTCAAAGTTGGTCCAATTTAAATTAGAGTGCAAATAGCATTTTTTATAAAATGTGTCGAACACTTTCAAAAACAAATAAAAATAATAATAACGTGTTCAAGAATTACTTTTTATAAAATGTAATACTACTTTCATTTATTCTCCTATATTGACAAACATATATTGAATTGAATAAGATCTTTCATGAGACATTAAAAATGTTTTCTTTTGTACTGAAATTTGTTGATCTGACTTGATTTGATCTGGTCTGGCCTGACATTGTAACAAAAATACAATGTCAATGACAAGATATCTATATACCTTAATTCATATTAGAATGTTTTTTTGGACTGTTTTCAGTCTCATACTAGACCAGATCAGACCATTAAGCTGCCACTTTTCGTACGTAATTTCATTTGATGACTCTCAAAAGTCAAAGTTGATCCAATTTAAATTGAAGTGCAAATAGCATTTTTATATAATGTGTCGAACACTTTCAAAAACAAATAAAAAAAATAAAAACGTGTTCCAGAATTACTTTTTAGAAATCATATTTATGTTAAAAGAATTATGCTGTGGTATTACATTTAATACATACTAGTATACAAATACACAGACTACCATTTCAAGTTTTCAACAAAATTGTGCTCGTCATCTTACTTGACTTCAATTTTTGGTGAGAGAGTTTAGGTGACTCCGTGACTGGCGATTGCCTCCGCTTCTTATCCGATATTAATTCTAGGATACCTATACCTGTATAACACGTTCCTGGATCGGATCGGATATGTAATTTATTAAAAGTTTCTAAATTTTTTGATAATTATTTTAAAATTAAAAAAGCGTTTTTTAGTTCGCCAACTTTTCCATAGATGAACCAGAATTGAAGTTTGTCTTTTTGAAAGACGATATTATCCCTGAAAATTAGTAACTCATGTCGAAATACTAGTATGTATTAGAACTTTAAGTTTTTTATAAGAGTACTATTTTCTATCTCTATTATCCAATAACTTTGAGTACATGCACTTTTAATTTTAAAAAATTGTGATTGTTTGACTCATTTCTCATTTCAAATTAATGACTTAGTGACTATATTTTTATTTCGAGATGCACTATTGTACGAAGTATATAAAATAAAGATTGAATTTATTTCCAATTATCTTGATAACGTGAAATGCTTCAATGCCATGAATGAGCACAGGTTAATTTTAAAAAAAATCTGGTAATCAATATTTATACATAGACCTCCATAATTTTTAATATTTATAAATACACCCTCATAACTTTTAATATTTATAAATATGCTACCGTATCCGTATCCTTTTTTTGGTTTTGTCGTATCCCCGTAACCGTTTCCGCGTATCCGTATCAGTGCTACATAGCCTAGTAGGAATGAATTTAAGTGTCACAAGGGACATGTCTTCGGTTTAACTCCAAGCAATGACTAGGGATTGAAGTTCGCTCTTTTTTCCATCAGAGTGAGATCAAAACTCAATTTACATCCTCCAGATAGCTGTCCGGTCAGTTCCGGGTGGCCTTCAGGAATGTGAGTCTAGGGGTGGGGGAAAATACCGAAATTTCGGTATACCGGACTTACCATATCGAAAAATACCGAATTTACCGAAGTGTTTGGTATATCGACACTTTTGGTACGGTATGATACCGTACCGAATTACTTCGGTATGGTATCGGTATATATTTTGGAAATAAACGGTATACCGTTATACCGTCATACCGTAATTCCAAGCCAATAATTTCTTTAAAATTATAAAAATAACTAGAAACACAAAATTAATTCAAGGATAATGACTTTATATCCATGTTTCTTGAATTATTTATACTTTTTGTTGGAGAGCGATGCTATTTCAAATATATTTATGTTGTTTAAATTATTATTTTAGCATAATGTGTTGTTATCTTCATATATCATGTGTTGAGATATCTGTACATATTTATTATATTTTTTTGTTCAAAGTTGAATAGAACACAAATAGGTTATCATTGGTATTTTATAATTAATTTCATTAATAATTTTAGTATATCACTATTAACACTGATTTTCTATATTTCATTTGATATATAATAATTTGATAGTAATTTATGATAATTTACCGATACCGTAGCTTACCGTACCGAAATTTTGGTATACTGAAACAAGGTATACCGAAATTTAGGTATGGTAACGGTATGTATTTTTGCATGCCGAAAGTTTATGGTATGGTAAAGGTATGAGATAAAATCTTCGGTGTACCGTACCGAACCACCCCTAGATGTGATAATAATTTGATATATAATAATTTGATAGTAATTTATAATAACACTGATTTTCTATATTTCGTTTGATATATAATAATTTGATAGTAATTTATGATAATTTACCGATACCGTAGCTTACCGTACCGAAATTTTGGTATACCGAAACAAGGTATACCGAAATTCAGGTATGGTAACGGTATGTATTTTTGCATGCCGAAAGTTTATGGTGTGGTAAAGGTATGAGATAAAATCTTCGGTATACCGTACCAAACCACCCCCTAGATGTGACGTCATCCTTTTTTAGTTAGGAATATTCCCACCGTCTCATAAAATTTAGCCTGGTTTGACTTCGCTTGGATGCGAATTTAAGAAAGTGGAAATAAAGTGGAAATGTATGATCGTGGTTATGTAAGAAAATGTAAATGAATGTTAGACATACAAAACTTTCCAATAAGAGAAAAGAGAAGATTTTTTAGGACATTCCAATAAGATAAGTGAGAAGAATTTTATAGGACACATACATAAATATGAACTTTAATATTGCAGAAGTTGACATTAAGATATACTGTTACGTCTAGGAGGAGAGGAAATATGAATTATTATTTAAAATCAAATCCAAAAATATATCATTTTGATATGAGATATTACCCAAAATGGGACTAAAAAAGTTTGAAAATTCCAAAATAGGACTTCCATGTTTTTATTCCCAAAATAGGACTAATTACTGCCATGTTTTGGCAGTACCAGACTTCAAACATGGCAGTATTTTCCAAATTTGGCAGTAATTAGTCCTATTTTGGGAATAAAAACATGACAGTCCTATTTTGGAATTTTCGAACTTTTTTAGTCCCATTTCGGGAACTTTCCCTTTTGATATCAAAATTATCTACATAGAACAACTTTATCTCAACTATTAACATAAAAATGTGTCACTATCTTGCATTATGATGAACTTCTATACTATGTGATTACTTTATAAGTTATATCCTATGTCCCACAATAAAGTCCTCGATTTAGTTTACGGAGTCTTATATTTAATTGAGGTTGAGATTTAAATAACCATTATAGTATTTAAGTTAGTATAAGTAATTGAAATTTTCATATTTTAAAACTAAAATAAAGTAATGTTGAATAACAAAGGGAAAATTATCAAATAAGCCCCCCTACTGTTTCAAAAAAGTCAATTGAACCCCTTAACTAAAAGAACACCCGATCAAACCCATGAACCACAAAAAAATAGTCACCCCTGTAAGGTGTTAGAGACAGTTTCTTAATTTATTCTTGGAAACACGTTCCTTAATTTATTTTTTGAAAAACATCCTAATTTAATTAGGGGTTATGTTGCTTTGGGAACAAGACACTGCATCTCTATAAATACCACTTTCCTCTCTTGTAATCTGCATCCGGAAAATATTAATAACATTCTTGGCTTGGTAGCGCCCCCAGACGTAGTCCTCTGTGGCGAACTGGGTTACCAAATTTCGTGTGTTCTTTAATTGTTCTTTGTGTTTGTGAGTTAAATTCCTAACAACTGGTATCAGAGCCCTAGGTTCGAAGGGAGAGTTCAACACGATGGCAGATTTGAAGACACCGTTGATGCAGTTTGATGGGACTGATTTCGGCTTCTGGAAGCTGCAAATCGAAGATTACCTGTACGGTAAAGATCTGTATCAACCTCTGGAGGATAAGCCGGAAGACATGAAGGAGAGCGATTGGAAGTTGCTGGACAGGAGAGCGATGAGCGTGGTGCGATTGTCGCTGTCCAGAAACATCACCCTACATACCGTCAAAGTAAAAACGACGAAGGAGATGTTGCAAATATTAACGGATATGTATGAGAAACCTTCTGCTGCGAACACGGTACATCTCATGAGGCGTCTTTTTAACCTTAAGATGTCATAAACCACGGCAGTTGTGGAGCATCTCAACGAGTTCAATTTAATCACCACACAATTGAGCGCGGTTGAGATCAAGTTCGACGACGAAATTCATGCCCTAATTCTGCTGTCTTCTCTCCCGAAAAGCTGGAACGGAACGGTGACTGCAGTCAGCGCTTCGGCAGGGAAGGAGAAACTGAAATTCGATGAAGTCAGAAATCTGGTGGTCAGCGAAGAAATTCGCAGGAAGGAATCAGGTTTGGCTTCTAGATCGGCGTTGAGTACAGAGAACCGGGGCAGAACGAAGTCAAAGTCAAAGTCAAATCGGGATAAATCAAGATCCAAATCCAAGTCAAACAGCAAGGGCAAGAAGGACAGAAGTCAGATCAAGTGCTGGAATTGTGAGGAGTACGGACACTTCAAGAGCCAGTGCAAGGAGCAGATCAAGGATCAGAAGGAGAAGACATCTGCCAATGCAGCGGCAGAATCATCGGGTGATGATCTCCTGATTCTGAGCGTGAGCAGTCCGTTGGAGTCATGGGTTCTGGAGCCTCGTTCCATTCATGTGGTAACTCTGAAGTGATGGAACGGTATACTCCCGGCAATTTTGGAGAGGTGTATCTTGCTGATGATGAGCCTCTTAAAATTGTCGGGAAGGGGACAGTCCACGTGAAGACTCCGAACGGATGCATGCTGAAACTAAATGGTGTCCGACACATTCCTGGTTTGAGGAGGAATCTTCTTTCAATTGGGCAGCTGGATGAGGAAGGTTATGCAGTTACATTCGGCAGCAGAAATTGGAAGATCACCAAGGGAGCCTTGCTGGTTGCTAAGGGGAAGAAGGAGGGTACGTTGTACATGACAACAAACTCAAAGGACTGCATCGATGTTGTTGCCGCTGCAACAAACGATGTGAATTTGTGGCACTGTCGGCTCGGTCACATGAGCGAAAAGGGGATGAAGGAGTTGTGCTCGAAGGGCAAACTGCCCGGCCTGAAGACTGTTGAGGTTGGCTTATGCGAGGACTGCATATTCGGGAAACAGAAACGTGTCAGTTTCTCAAAGGGAAGACGAGCTATCAAACCGGAGAAGCTGGAACTAGTTCACACCGACCTTTCGGGACCTGCAGAAGTTACATCCTTGGGAGGATCCGCCTACTACATGACCTTTATTGATGATGCCACAAGAAAGGTGTGGGTTTATTTTCTCAAAAATAAATTCGATGCCTTTGATGCTTTCAGGAGGTGGAAAGCTCGTGTTGAGACAGAGTCAGGTCTGAAGTTGAAGTGCCTTCGGTCAGATAATGGGGGTGAGTATGAACTGCATGAGTTCAAGAATTTTTGTGCTGAGAATGGGGTTCGTATGGAGAAGACAACTAAGGGGACTCCGCAGCATAATGGCGTTGCTGAACGCATGAACATAACACTGAATGAGCGGGCTAGATGCATGAGGTTGAAGAGTGGCTTACCGAAGATGTTTTGGGCGGATGCAGTGAACACCGCGGCTTTTCTCATCAACAGAAGTCCAACGATCTTGTTGGAGAATGGCATTCCTGAAGAAAGGTGGACGGGTAAAGAGGTAAATCTGTCATATCTCCGCATATTTGGTTGTGTTGCTTATGTTCATATCAGTTCCGTTGACCGAAGCAAGTTAGACACAAAATCTGTGAAGTGTACGTTCGTTGGATATGGTGGTGATGACTATGGATACAGATTCTGGGATGAGCAGAATAGGAAGATTATTCGTAGACGAGATGTGGTGTTCAACAAGCAGGTTCTGTACAAGGACAGATTGAGCGCATCTGATTCTAAGCAAGAAAGTCTGAAGATCATAGAGCTGGATATCTCTAATTCGGGTGAGAGCAAGCAGGATCAGAATGAAGAGATGAGCAGTGATGAGGATCCATCAACTCCGCCAAGGCAGCGGCCTGCTAGGAACCGAAGAGCATCAAATAGGTATTCACCTTCTAATTTCTATTTGTTGCTTACTGACGGTGGTGAACCGGAGTCCTATGCAGAGGCAGTTCGGGTTGATGACAAGGGCAAGTGGAAACTTGCAATGGATGATGAGATGGCATCTCTCACATCCAATGATACTTGGAGGTTAGTTGAACTACCGAGAGGAAAAAAGGCTTTGCACTGCAAGTGGGTCTACCGCATCAAGAAGGAGGCAGATGGTAGCAAACGCTACAAAGCTAGGCTGGTTGTGAAGGGGTTTGAGCAGCGCTATGGTCTTGATTATACCGACATATTCTCTCCAGTTGTGAAACTAACTACTATTCGGTTGGTGTTGGGGTTAGTTGCTGCAGAAAATGTGTTGTTACATCAGATGGTTGTGAAGACTGCATTCCTTCATGGTGATCTGAATGACGAGATTTACATGGTGCAACCAGAGGGCTATGTGGCAGAGGGCAGTGAGAATCTCGTATGCAAGCTAGTGAAGAGGTTATACGGGTTGAAGCAGGCACCGAAGCAGTGGTACAAGAAATTTGATGGTTTCATGCGGGAAATCAGTTTCTTGAGATGTCACACCGACAATTGCTGCTACTACAAGAAGACTGAGAACTGTTATCTTATCTTGCTATTATATGTAGATGACATGTTGATTGCAGGAGCTAGTTCAAAGGAGATTGAGAAGCTAAAGAAACAGTTGTCAGAACGTTTTTCCATGAAGGATCTTGGAGAGGCAAAGCAGATTTTGGGCATGCGAATCGAGAGGGATGAGGCAGCGGGCAGATTGTTTCTTTCACAGGCAGAATACATTCAGAAGGTCTTGGAAAGATTCAGAATGCAAGATGCTAAGGCTACAAGTGTTCCATTGGGTAGTCACTTCAAGCTTAGCAAGGAAGATTCTCCAAAGAACAAGGAGGACCGTGCTCAAATGCAGAAGATTCCATACGCATCGGCAATTGGCAGCATCATGTACGCTATGGTTAGCACGAGGCCAGACATTGCACATGCAGTGGGAGTAGTGAGCAGATACATGGGAGACCCCGGGAAAGAATACCGGGAAGCTGTGAAGTGGATCATGAGGTATTTGAAAGGTATTGCTTCTAATGCTTTGTGTTTTGATGGAAAGAATGTAGAGCTGCTGGGACATGTTGATGCAGATCTGGCATCAAATGACTCGGATGGATCAAGAAGCACCACAGGGTATGTTTTTACATTTGGTGGGACAGCAGTATCTTGGCTTTCGCAGCTGCAAAAGATTGTTACATTATCTACTACAGAGGCAGAATATGTGGCCATTACGGAGGCAATTAAGGAGATGATGTGGCTTCAGAATTTACTTGGGGAACTTGGGAAGGAGTACAAGAATAGCATTCTTTACAGTGACAGTCAAAGTGCTATCTTCTTGGCAAACAACTCAGCTTTTCACAAGAGAACCAAACACATTCGGTTGAAGTATCACTACATCCGTCATCTTCTAGAGATAGAGTCATTGTAGCTTGTGAATATCCGTGGGAGTGAGAATCCAGCAGACATGTTTACTAAGGTGGTAACCTTGGAGAAGTTGAAGCTTTGCATAGCTTCAATTGGCCTTGGTACTTGAAGTTGAAGGTCGGCGTTACCATGCTAACAAGGGAGGATTTGAAGAAGACAGTCTCACGGTGGGAGATTGTAAGGTGTTAGAGACAGTTTCTTAATTTATTTTTGGAAACACATCCTAATTTAATTAGGGGTTATGTTGCTTTGGGAACAAGACACTGCATCTCTATAAATACCACTCTCCTCTCTTGTAATCTGCATCCAGAAAATATTAATAACATTCCTGGCTTGGTAGCGCCCCCAGACGTAGTCCTCTGTGGCGAACTGGGTTACCAAATTTCGTGTGTTCTTTAATTGTTCTTCGTATTTGTGAGTTAAATTCCTAACAACCCCCTCTTCTTTATCTTAAAAAAGGAGCATATTAACCAGTTATGTGTTATCCTACATGGCAATTTTCATTTTTCCCAATTTCTTTTCTCTCTCTTTCCCTCTCCACCACATTTCTCTTCCTGCAACCTTCACCATAGCTTCACCTCCTTCCTCCATCTTCTTCTACTCACATTTTCTTCTCCTCTTTTCTCTTTCTTCTCACTCCCAACAGTTTTCGGGCGACATTCCACTACTCAAAGTCTGAGGGGACCAAGGTCGCTAGAGACGCTCGAATAACCATCGCACGCCGGACACCTCCTCGCTGGCCGGTTGTTCCCTTCTCATGAGTCTATGGCTTGGAAGTCGGGGAAGGTACTCTGTCGAAGCTTCAATTCGGACGGTGCTTCGTGACTCCGTGAGACCCCCAGGCCACTTCCAGATCCCAGCTTCAATTTGGCTGGAGACCATAGATGACAGCGGAGAAGAAGAGGGTGAATTGAGGTCGGGAAAGTGGAGCAGAGGGACTAGGGTGAGAAGAGAACGAGGAAAAAATGAAAGAAACCAAAAACTTGAAAAGGAAGAAGAAGTTGTAGTGGGATGATGAGGCGTAGGGAAGAAGAAGGATAGAAAAAGAAAAAGAAGAGAAAAAGGAAAACAAAAATAAAAGAAAAAAATGCCACATCAGATGCCACATAAGAAATTTAACTAGAAATCGAGAGAATACCTACTTTTTTAAGAAGGAGGCTTATATTGATAAAACAACATTCAGATAGTGTTTGAAATAACAAAAGAAACACATAAACCGTCCGCCCACGAACCAACGACGATTACCGCAGATCTCTCAACACCCACTCCTAATGCACGAGTCTTACAACAATAAATAAAATAAAAGTAAACGACAATTGGAAATTTAAATGCAAAAAAGCAATAAAATAAAAACCAAACTTTGCCTTCACAAGCGGAAAATCCATTCGCATAAACGACCAGTCTAGAGGCCCGGACCCGCCGTCTCCCTGTTTTTTTCTTTATCTAGCGTCATATTCTCGCCCCCAATGTCCTCCCCTGGCTGTTCTTCCCAGATCCTTCTGCGCTTCTGGTCCGCTGGCACCTCCCCTGCTATGTGCATGCCTACATCTTTAGAAACACCGTTATTAGAACCCGCTGTAGACTCCCGCCCTCCTTGCTCCCCAGTCTCTTCCTCACCCATTCCTGCACTTGCACTAGCCACTTATTTCCCCTTATCGGACTAATTTCCTTCCACCCCCTGCTCTAAGCTCTACCCCACAAATAAAGCTGAAGTTTGATAACTTTTCATACTTGAAATCAACCCAATGCCCGACGCGATACCCCCTTTCGTGAGGGTCGAGCCCTTCTTCAAAGGTTTCTTAACATCCATTCTCACTCTAATTCTCAAATAAGACTCTTATTTTTCATTATAGTGACTCGGTCTCATCAAAGCTAATAAACCCCCCTATATAATTTCCCACCCTTCTAGCAGTACATATATTCATGAACTTATAAAGAACATTATGCACCTGCACCCAGAACTCAGATTAATATAAATTCATCTTATGAGGCATATCATCTGGACCAACCACCTTAAGCAATAATAAATTCCTCTAAAAAACCATGGTCCATCTTCAAGAACATGATTCACATCCACAATATGATAAAAAGTAAACAAATACCTTTTATCATCGATCTCCTTGATGGAAACCTCTTTGCCTGGTCGCCAACTGAATCCAAAAGATCCTTAAATGCCTGAATCTTGATCTTCCGATCCGTGAGAACAATTCCCACCACCGGAAATTAAGTCTCCTTCTCGGCTGCATCCAATTCTCCATCGTCTTCATCATCGAAGTTCAAGTTGTTGTTCTCTTCCCCAATAGCCATCTTTTTCTATTGAAAAACAACCTCCTCCATCTTTTTGTGTCCAACAATGAATGACTGGACAAAGATCTCATATGACAGTTGTTGGGATATATTATCCCGGCCTATTACTGTTCAGGAGCTCAAGACATTATCCAGTACGGAGCCCGAGCAGCTAGGTCCATTTCGGCCCATTCTAGCCCACTTTGGCCATTAGGCCCGACATCGGCCCGCTTGGCCCATTAGGGTGGAGTACCTCCCTCACCCCTTTCCCTATTTATAGGAGGTTTTCCCTCCATGTAAAGGATGGTCTTTAAGCTCCATCTTCTTTCTTCTTTTAGACTTAGCTCAATACTCCATTAATGGGAGCTCAAATTGTACTATGTAATGGGAGGAGAGTCCTAATGAGAAGGAGAGGGCTTGGACATTAGCCTAAAAAGTCCCGTGGTTTTCTCCCTTTAGGGTTTCCACGTAAAAACTGAGTGTTCATACATATATTTTCTATATCGTGTTGGATTAAACTCAACAACAGTGGTAATGAAACTATCAAAATTAGTGCAGCATCCCCGTCCTCAATCTTAACATCAATATTGTGCAACTCGAGTAAAATCATGTTCGACTTATCCTGATGTTCTTTGAGAGAACTAACTTCTTGCATACATAGTCAAAATAGGTGTTGCTTCACACACAACTTGCTGGTTAGAGACTTGGTCATGTAGAGATTCTCCAGTTTTAACCACAAACCAGCGGCAGGGCTCTCCTCGCAAACTTCATATGATGTCATCCACCAAACATAGCATGATCATCGAGTAAGCCTTCTCTTCTTGACTTTTCGATTTTGTGTCATCAACTTGAGTATTTCTCACCGGGGGAGCCCAAAACCCTTGTTTCTTCAAGAGAGCATGCATCTTGATCTGCTAGAGACTTACTGAAATTGTTTCTTCAGGTGAACTTATCAATCTTAATATTCACCCCAGCCATCATGTCTTGCCGAGAACCGAATAACTAACTTGGGTCTGATACCAATTTGTTAGAACCGAGTGAAAAACAAGAAATGGATTTTGGAAACTTAGGTTTATTTCAATACTACAATTCAGGTTACATGCTAAAAGTATTTGTAATACTCTTCGGCCTAAACATCTAACCTAATGTGGCTGAAATTGAATTCATATCGTATGATGAAAAACTAACTCCAACTAAAATACAAAGTCTTGGACCGAATTGAAGCTTCAAGTCATATCCAACAAATATTACTCAAATGAAACTTATTTACTAGCTAATAGTTGATATAGTATAGTCTCATAGTCACAAAGTGTAAAAATTGAATGTAAGTTACTATGGCTACAGTTAATACTAGGGAAATTATCATTGACCTCCCTCGAGGTTTCATTTATTATCACTAAGACCCCCACACTTTTGAAAATATGTGTTTACCCCCCTCCCTATCCTTTAATAAAAATTTAATAACTCATAATTACGTTTAGCAAAAGTATAAATTTAGTTTTATAAATTTTCTCACTTGCAGATTTAATCTGATACTTAATAAATTTACCTGTATTAAGAATCTTTCTACCAGAAAGTACTTTTTTTTGCAGGAACACATACTTTCCGATGAAATAGTCCTTACTGAAAGAATATAATTGCCTGCCTATTTCATTAAGCGCAATGGCTTATATACAAGAGTACAACCGTTACAAGAGTATAGTTAGGCTATCACTACAATACTAATTAGCTACAATTAAGGGGTAAACATTAGGCTAATGATGAGGCTAAATATATGCTTAACAAATATGACAAATATACATTGAATAGAATATATTCTCTATCACACCCCCTCAGTCGCAGCGGGAGGATTACGAATGCCAAGACTGTCACGGAAATCCTCAAATAATATACGTGGTAATCCCTTTGTAAAAATATCTGCAATTTGATAGCGGGAGGGAACATGAAGAACACGTACTTCACCCTTGGCAACTTTTTCACGAACAAAATGAATGTCCATCTCAATGTGTTTGGTGCGTTGATGTTGCACCGGGTTGCCAGATAGATAAATGGCACTCACATTGTCACAATAAACCAAGGTAGCTTTCTGGATGGGACAATGTAACTCTAGTAACAAGTTTCTAATCCAACATGAGTCAGAAACTACGTTCGCAACCCCGCGGTACTCAGCTTCTGCACTAGAACGGGACAAGGTTGGTTGTCGTTTGGACGACCAAGAGACCAAATTGTCACCAAAAAATACACAATAACCAGAAGTAGATCGCCTGGTATCCGGGCATCCTCCCCAATCAGCATCAGTATAAGAAATTAATTTTGTGAGGGAAGATTTATAGAGGTGTAGTCCAAGCGATAGAGTACCTTGCAGATAGCGTAAAATGCGCTTAAGAGCATTCATATGCTCATCCCGAGGATCATGCATATGGAGACAAACCTGTTGAACGGCATAAGAAATATCTGGCCTAGTAAAAGTAAGATACTGTAGAGCACCGGCCAGACTTCGATACTTAGTTGGGTCCTCATAAGGAGTGTCTTGAGAGGCACTGAGCTTTGGTTTAGTGTCAACAGGTGTGTGACAAGAGCTGCAATTAGACATGCCTGCCCGTTCAAGAATTTGGGTGGCATATTGTGTTTGAGATAAGAACATACCGTGAGGAGTACTGGTGACACCAATGCCCAAAAAATAGCTCAAAGGACCAAGATCTTTCATAGCAAACTCGCCGCCCAAGAGAGTCAAAAAATGCTTCCGGAGTTGATTAGAAGAAGCTGTAAGAATAATATCATCAACGTATAAAAGAATATAAGCCATGTTTGAACCCTGTTGATAAATGAATAAGGAATGATCAGATTTAGCATGAGAAAAACCAATAGTGAATACAAAATCAGCAAACCGCTGATACCACGCCCTCGGAGCCTGTTTTAGGCCGTAAAGGGATTTCTTCAGTAGACACACATGGTCAGGATGCCCCTTGTCACGGAAACCCAGGGGCTGATGCATATAGACCGTTTCATTGAGATGCCCATGTAGGAAAGCATTCTTGACATCCAATTGATGGATGGACCAAGATTTGGAGAGAGCAATGCTAAGGACAATACGAATAGTGGCCGGTTTAACAACCGGGCTGAATGTCTCATCACAATCAATACCCTGCTGCTGAGTATTCCCATTACCTACAAGACGAGCTTTATAGCGCTCAAAAGAACCATCAGAATTCCGTTTATGCCGAAAAATCCACATAGATCTAATAACATTCACATCTTTAGGCCGAGGTACCAATTCCCACGTTTTATTATCAATTAAAGCATTAAATTCATCTAACATTGCAAGTTTCCAATTGGGGTCACGAATAGCACTTACAGGGTCCTTGGGTATAGGAGATATGTGGGAGATGGATGTGGTGTGTAGACTGTGGGAGTATCTGGGATTTGGTTTGTAGATGCCATGTTTGGCTCTAGTGGTCATCGGATGGGAAATGGTAATAGGTTCGGCAGTTTGAGAATGTTCTGGGCTGGGAATGAGGGAAGGTGTAGGCTGTGAAGAGACTAAACTAGGCTGGACAGAGCTGCTGGATGGGGCAGAATCTGGGGGTGGAATAGGCTGAACAATGCTACTGGACGGGGAAGAAGATGGGGCAGAGGATGGCCCATTATAGGTAGGCTCCTCTCGGCCAACTGAAGAAGAAGTACTGTAATGGAAATGGTGGGAAATTGGGTGCACATCCAGAGGGTCATAGTCATGTGGTTGTGGTTTATGAAGTTTAGAAAATGGGAATTCGGTTTCAATAAATTTCACATGACGACAGATAATGATTTGCCCAGTTGACATGTTGTAGCATTTAAACCCACGGTGATTCTTAGCAGGACCAAGATACACACAAGGAGTGGAACGTGCTTGTAATTTGTGTATGGAAGTGGATGGGAAGAGGGGAAAACACAAGCAACCAAAAACATGTAAATCCGAATAAATGGGATCACATTGATAAAGAATTTGAGTAGGTGACTGAAAACCTAGGACTTTGGTGGGTAGAATGTTTAGAAGATACGTAGCCATTTCTAAAGCATGATGCCAAAAGGAGAGGGGCAGGGAGGCATGGGCAAGTAAAGTCCTAATGATGTTATTGATTGATTTAATGTGGCGTTCGGCTTTGCCGTTTTGAGGAGAAGAATGAGGACAAGAAAGACGGAATAACATGCCATGGTTATCAAAGAATTCTTTAAAAGTGCTATTAATATATTCTGTGCCATTGTCACATTGAAACGTCTTAATATTACGTTCAAATTGAGTAGAGATAAGAGAATAAAAGGATTTAAAGAAATGTGGAACTTGGGATTTTTTTGAGATAGGGAAAGTCCATAGGAATTTGCTGTAATCATCAAGAAACAACACATAATATCTATGGCCAGACGAACTAATAACAGGAGATGTCCATAAATCGCTATGAATGATATCAAAAGGAAGAATAGTATATGACATGGAATTATAAAAAGGCATTTTAGAGTGTTTGCCAAGAGGACAAGAGGAACAATAAGTCATATGACTTTTATTACAATCAATGAACTTTAAATGTCTAAGAGATCTAAGAACAGCAGCGCCAGGATGTCCTAAGCGGTTGTGCCAAAGATCGGGAGATATAGCAGTGAGTGCAGAATGAGGGACAAATGACTTGACTGGACTGTTGGTGAACAGAGGGTATAAGTCACCGCTACTATCACATCTCAGGAGTATGGTTCCCGTCTGTAAATCATGAACAGAAAATCCGTGAGGATCAAATGTAATAGAAACCATATTATCGGTTGTGAATTTCCGGACAGAAATCAGATTTTTAATCAACTTGGGAGCATGTAGCACATTATTCAAGGTAAATGGGGGGAATGGAGAGGGTAAAGTAGTACTACCGTAACCAACAACTGGAATTAAATCACCACTTCCAACAACAATGTTATGATGTTTAATACCCGAATTGAAATAAGAGGAAAGAGCACCTTGATCTGCAGTCATATGTGAAGTTGCACCGGTGTCCATATAGTAATTCCCGTCTGGTTGAGTGAAGGAAAGAGCATGCATTGCTGCTTCAATGTCAGTAGGAGTATAACTGACAGATGAACCCATAACATTGTAGGCTTGGGGAGGACGAGGGCCGAGAATACCCGGTGCAGCAGATCGTGGAGCCGGATGCGGAGCAGCAGCCCGTGGAGCCCAAGAAGCGGCTGGATAGGGGCATGGTGGTGGGACGGGCCAGTGAGAGAGCCAGGGAGCCCAAGAAGCCCAAGGTTGCTGCTGCCAGGTCTGCCCAGTGGGGAAAGAGATGGGTTGTTGGTTCATAGCGCCAAATGGTTTCCCGAACCCAGGTTTAGCACCTGTTTTCTTCGGCTTATTATTTCTAGAATTAACACGAGAGGACCCAGAGTTGGTGGTGTGGTGTGGTGGACCGCCAGTGGAGGTCACAAGAGCTGCCTGTGCACGATTACTGGATCCGTTCTCCTTTGCCAGCCGATTTTTAATAGTGCGCTCAGCAAGCTTCAGTCGAGAGCGACAACTCTCAAACGGTGGAATTGGGTCCTGGTTTTGGATGAAATCAACGGTGCCAGAGTATGCTTCAGGGAGACCACCTGTTAGTTTAAGAACAAGGCGACTGTTCGGGATAGGAGCGTCAACATCTTCAAGACGACCGGCCAGAGTTTTGATATGGTTGCAGTAGCTATCAATTGACGAGAAATTCTCGAAATTAAGATCAGCCAATTCTTCTTCAAGGTGTGTTGCTCGGGAAACTTTATTGTCTTGGAACAAGGATTCAAGACGAGCCCAAGATGCCTGAGCGGTGTCGTCTTTCTGAAGGATAGCAAGAAGAAGGTTGTTGGATATAGTCCCGTATATCCATTGCAAAACCGCAGCATCAAGACGCTTCCAGAGAGAGAGATCGGCAGCCTTTGATTGTTCATAGGTGGCGATTTCGTCTGGTTTGACGGGAGGGATGATGTGCTCATAGACATCATGAACCCTAACAAGAACTTTGAATAAAGCAGCCCAGGAGTGATACATGCCGTTCTCTGTATCCAACTCGATAGGGATGAGGGACTTGACGTTGGTGATTGTCAAGGCAGGATGGAATTTGGGATTAGACATGGTGCAGCGGAAGAGGTAAGGTCGAAGAGATTGAGGGCTGGTGTTAGGGAAAGAGAATAGGCCAAGATCGAAATTAGGCTGATACCATGAAAGAATATAATTGCCTGCCTATTTCATTAAGCGCAATGGCTTATATACAAGAGTACAACCGTTACAAGAGTATAGTTAGGCTATCACTACAATACTAATTAGCTACAATTAAGGGGTAAACATTAGGCTAATGATGAGGCTAAATATATGCTTAACAAATATGACAAATATACATTGAATAGAATATATTCTCTATCACTTACTATTGACAAATTTATTAGGTACTTAACTACATCTACATGTGAGTAAAATTATAGAACTAGTAGCAGACACAATCGAAAGGTACAAACTTAAAACAATACATATCTATTACTTTTAAAAGTTCGAAAATATATCTGAGATTGTACAAATCTTGGTGAAAGTTTTCTAACGAGGGAAATATGCCCGATAACGAGGAATATTATTTTATACCTAAAATAGATGTTGGTGAAGAACTTTTAGGAGACTATTGTTACCTATTGTTGATTCGTATGGAAAGTGGTCAAAATACCTACTTTTGTGATTCATATTCGGGGAGGACAAGGCCTGATCTCGAGAATGGCCGAATTTTAAATTAAGAATTCAGATCGGGACCGATACCAGACCGGTGAAAAAGAGGCCTCGTGCCTCACTTTTTGGGATCGGGATTGGAGCCCTTGTTTTTACCTCATTCATTTTTTTTTCATTAAAACCATTGAGAATATTTTAAGATGGGTTATAGCCCATTTACAAGTTGAAAAACAGGTAGTTAAAATATTTGAATTATTGGGAGCGAATCTAGACCAATTAGTAGATTGGAACCGAATATAAGGTCATGGGTCACCCTAATTATTTAGCACTAACCAGTTTGGGTGTGCAACCCGTCCTAAACTATAATTCCTTTACCAGTATTTTTACATGTAAACCTGTTCATATTTTGTCAAAAATTAATTTACAAGCTGTTATTATACCTATAATGATCTCATTTCCAGTGATAACACAGAGTGTCTAGAGTGCAAATTGGTAATTTTCTTGCATTTAATTTTTAATGGTAAAATCGAGTAGTAAACTTCATTTTTGAGTGGGTTTGGTTCATTTAAGTTGATTTGTTTCAATTTTTGACAAATTTAGCGTATTTTGATCATTTTCAATTGAGTAAATTTACTAACTTTACAAATTCAAAGGCATAAAACGAACTACCTAAAGTGAGGTCAGTTTTGGTTTTTTTTATTTTGTTCGACTTTTTATAAAAATGTATTTAGTATGGACAAATTTATTAATTACCCGACCAAATTTGTGATTGAATAAAATTACAGTATTAAAAGCGACATAATGAAAGGTTATGAAATTATATCTATAATTTGCTCTAAATATAGATTAAGAGTTATTTAACCATCTTTAATGGATAGGGAGGGGGTAAGATTATATTTTTGATAGTATAGGGGTGTGATTGATAATACATCAAACCTCAAGGGAGGTCAATGATAATTTCCCTTAATACTATAGTAATCACACTTAAGTGGTCATATTTTTGTAATCAAAATTTATTTTAGTCATATATACTAGCATTTGGACGCGCAAGGCGCGAGAGCTTTTGCCCAATGTCAACGTTTTTGTTTTGTTTTGTAAATAACTATTATTATATGTGAGATGTTTATAAGTCTTTTTTTAAATAGTGTGAGAAACTGTTCTTTTTGTAAATAATCGGATCAATTATATTTTTAGTCCACAACCTACTGTGTGGAAAATAGCCTATATGTTTTTAAAGCTATGTGATTATGTGAATTGACTATATTTTTCAATTAAGTATATGAAATAGTTGAAATGACAATATGCTCTTGAACTGTGACAATAGTGTCAACGCCTTAATTAATTATGTGCATATTGAGCTGGTAAGAGTATAGATGTTGGGTGAGTTTCGAAGTTTTAAAAAAACTTTTCCGAATACATGCCGCTAAGAGCTAAAGCTAAGAGCTGGAAAATCTTTTTCGAAAATTCTTGTTGTACACATCAAATCCATACACGCTCCATACATGCCGTCTATAACAGTATTTTTTGTTCGTGAATACACTGTTCACAAACAAAGCATATTTTATTTGTGAAAAATGTAACTTTGTTTGAATACCCTCAAAGACGTTGTGGCATGTAGGGCCGGGCGTGTATGGATTTGGGCATGTACAAATAATTTTTTGTAATTATTTACTAGGTTGAATATTCTCTTTGTGTATTCAGCAGCATGAAGTTTAGACTCAAGACTTTTTTGCTTGAAACAAGTTTTTAGTAAAATATACTCCATGAGTCAAGTTGATCGATATCCTTTTGATAACCTTAAATTAGATAGTACAGACGAGGCTATGTGGAATTCTGGGTTTTGAAAATCGACTTAACGGCAGTGGTGGATCTAGGCATCAAATGTCGGTGTATGCACACATACAATACTACCCCCATCTCTAAATGAAGTACCCGATCACTATTTTGTGGTCGAGTTAAACATCTTTTAATCTTTTACTTAATACGTCTAGCTTTAATGGGGAAAAAGTGCGCCATTAAAAAACTTTTAACGTAGTTTCTAAATATGTAAATTTTATTTGCTAAAATAATATGTGTATTCACAATGGATCGTTTGAATTTATCGCCAATCAAATATCGTAAATTGAAATGGAACCTTTATAATGGACGGAGGGAGTACTACACTAAATATAAACATGTGTATAGTAAAACTAACCTGGTGATTTGCATACCAAACATATTGAAGTGTTAGAGAATACAATTTGTTAAAATAATAATAACAATAGTTATAATAAATCTTATAAATATAAATAAAAAAAACTTATAATTTAGATCTAATAAATTAGAAAAAGAAGCTGCAGTAGTGAGTGAAGTCCTTTCAAAATCCAGAAATTTCTTTAATTTGTGCAAGGACTAGCAAATTAATTTTGATAATTGGATAGAATTTGTCATTTACGGTCCATTCACAATAAATTAAACTTCCATCTTGAACTAGAGCCTAGAAGCTAGCTTCTGAACTCTAGAGTAGAATTTTAAAAATTAAAAATATAAGGTGGACGTGTAGCCCCTAAGAAGGGTAGCAATTAAAATGGTAGTACCGGGTAAGCTGATAGCATTTTTTCAGGTGAAGCATTGGCTTACCCTAGTACGTTAAGCTATAGATCCGCCCTGCTTAACGGAAAACTAACGTTAAGGATAAAGAAGTTATATTAAAAGTAGAGTTCCATTTTCTAAATACAAGTTGAATAGATTAAACTTGTTTATGTACCCCTATAATACATATATGTACATCACTTCAAACTGTAGAGGACCCCTATAATACATATATGTACATCACTTCAAACTGATATTGAATACGTAGTAACTTATTTCCATTTCAAAAATTTGTCTGAACGCGTGGATTAGAGTGAATAGATTAGCCTCCTCACACATGACCAGTTTCCCTCCATACAACAGTGCCCCCGCTTGAGAAAAGTTCTAGATCTGTCACTGCGCGCGCACTTTAGTCCGCAATTTCTCGGGTTCAAAATGATTTGTAAAGTCAACTTTTCTTTCTCATCCCAATTTCAATTTATTTAACATATCAAAATATTATTATATTTTCATTTTGATTTGGGGACTTTATAGGCAGGGGCGGACCGTAGTACAGACCCAAGGGGGCTGCCGCCCCCCCAACAATTTTTTTTTAGTATATATATATACAAAAATTTTATTTTTACCCCACCAACATTTAATTCTCGCCCCTCCAAGAAAAATTTTGAACCCCCCCAAAAAATATTTTCTCCCCCAAAGCATAGCCCACTCGCAGAAACCCAATTGTTTAAGAGCCTAAAAAAATAGAAATTTTACAAGTAATATTATATCAACTCACTCCAAAATTTATTCCCCATTAACCCACCCCAAAATCTAATCCCAGCCCACCGCCCAGACCAAACTAATGAAAAACATGCGCACCTAGAAGAAAGAAACGGAAAGATCGATTATTTTTAAATGATTGTCCTTATGCCTACTATGTTCATTGCTTAGCAGATCAGTTGCAATTAGCATTGGTTGCTGCTTCTAGAGAGGTGAAATATGTGCACAATTTTTTCATCGATTCAATCTTTATTATTAATGTGACTAATTTTTCTTGCAAACGAAGTGATGAATTAAAGGAAGCTCAAGCACTTGAAATTGCAAGAATGTTGGAAATTGGTGAGCTTGAAACAAGCAGAGGAATTAATTAGGTCGGTACATTACAACAAGCTGGGGAAACTCGTTGGAGCTCACATTTCTGTTCTGTTTGCAGTTTGATTAAGATGTTTGCTGCAACTTGTTCTGTTTTAGAAGATGTTGAAGAGAATGGCAATAATTGTTCTACTCGTGGAAATGCAGCTAGAGAACTTAAGAAGATTAAATCTTTTGATTTTGTTTTCTTGTTGCATCTTATTAAAGAAATTATGGGCATTACAGATCTTCTATGTCAGCATATACAGAAGAAGTGCCAAGACATAGTAAATGCTATGCATTTGGTGTCAAGCACCAAAATGTTGATCCAAAAGTTAAGGGAGGTGGATGGGATAACTTCTTAGAAATTGTTAAAGAGTTTTGCACAAAGCATGAAATTGAAGTTCTTAATATGAAGTCTCCTTATGCGGTAAAACACAAACGCCATGATCAGGAAGGGTTTGATATTGAACGTCACTATCGGGTTGATATGTTTTACGCAGCCATAGATTCATAATTGTTGGAGCTGAATAGCAAATTCGGTGAACAGATAATGGATCTTCTTACTCTTAGTGGTGCTTTGGATCATAAGGACTCATATAAGTCTTTTAACATTGATGATATCTGTTCTTTAGTGGATAAATATTACCCCTTTGATTTTATTGAGCAGGAGAAGGTGAGCTTGAGGTTTCAATTGCAACATTATAAGCTCAATGTTCTAAACCATCCAAAGTTGGCGAATTTTTCTACAATGGGTGAACTTTTGTCAAAGATTAGCGGAGATGGAGATGTCAAAAGTGTACTTTCTTAGCTTGTTGATAAATTAATCCGACTTTTTTTGACTCTACCGGTTTCGACAGCAACAACCGAAAGGACTTTTTCCGCAATGAAAATTATAAAAACAAGGCCTCGCAATAAAATGGAGGATGAGTATGTTGCAGACAACCTTATTGTTTATATTGAAAGAGAAATTGCTAAAACTTTTGACTAAAAAGTCGTGATTGAGGAATTTATCTCGTTGAAGAAGCGTTGGGTACAATTCTAAGGTACTAACTTTAACTATTTTGTAATAATATATTTGTCTCTTCTTCTATTATAATGCTTCATTTAATTACTACTCCGTATTATACTGAGGTTATAACTTATAATAATAATCGCCTAGATTTTTTTTGTTTAAATTATCGCCCCCCCCAATATCAATTTCCTGGGTCCGCCCCTGTTTATAGGACTTTCAATGAAGTCCAGGAATATGTAATTTTTAACTATTAGAATTGATTTAATTATTTGCATGGATGATTTAACTTTATGGTGATCAAGTTTGCAAATTGCAATTCAATGGGGACAGAGGAACTAATGAAGTATTAGTTTTCCACCAGACTTTTGTCTTTCAACCCTATATTATAAGATACATTATAATTTTTGAATATTTTAAAAAGTATGAATGTCTTCCTTAATAAGTTCCACTAAGTTTTTATTTTCTCAGCTCTTACTTTCACGTTACGACATTTAATTAATTCATAACATCTTTATTGGCTGGAAAATGCTTCAAATCATATTATAAACTATGCTTCAAACCATATTAAATTGGTTAAATAGGTTGAATCTATTGACAATAATGAAATTCTGAATGAAGCGACTGAATTGTTTACTGAATTGTTTGAATCTACCGAAATATGAAAAAAGTTATTTTTAGTATATATTTTGTTAATTAATAAAATAAAGAAAAACATTATTTTAAAATAGCTAAAATGCTAAAATGATTTTCTACAATAATTTCATCCAATTTAACTAGCATGGTAATTTCAACCTTACTTATTTTGATTATTTCAAAATTTAACGTGGAAATTAAGGATAATTAATGTGTCTGGAAAAAAAGTTGGCTAATAAATTGAAAATAACAAGGGAAAGTTCTCGAAATAAAAGTAAAAAAGTTTGAAAATTTCAAAATAGAACTGTCATGTTTTTATTCCCAAAATAGAAGTAATTACTGCCAAGTATGGAAAATAATGTCATGTTAAAAGAGTAGTACCACCAAAACATGACAATAATAAATCCCATTACTGGAATAAAAACATGATATTCCTATTTTCGAATATATAAACAAGTAAATGTAGTAAAAAAGTAAATATAAATGAGATTGAATTTTGTGCTGTAAAACTCAGATCTTAACTAATTTGCAACAATAGCAAACACTTGTGTTTATCATAAAGAATGTTTAAAATGAATTTCAGTTTTTTTAAACGCATACTCCTCCATATTGTCACTTTTGTAAGCCACATTTGTATACAGGGATA
The DNA here is from genome assembly GCA_945859915.1 of Cuscuta epithymum. Taxonomy (NCBI): domain Eukaryota; kingdom Viridiplantae; phylum Streptophyta; class Magnoliopsida; order Solanales; family Convolvulaceae; genus Cuscuta; species Cuscuta epithymum. The sequence goes on along the minus strand of CAMAPF010000933.1, from coordinate 4,908,074 downwards.
CACTACCTAACTTTACAGTTCATTACTGCACCTCAGCAGTAGTCATCTTCAGTTCTTCACCAACAGTTTTGATCAAATGTGAGACTTGCAGAATGCATAAATACCCCTGGCCCCGGGAATCTACAGGATCTAGAGGTTTTTCGGGCATCAATGGTGCTTTGGATCAACTCGGGCTCGGCGCTCAAGAATCTGGGCCCACTCATCAAATCGCTGGGATCAGTCTGACACATTGTTGTATCGCAAAAGACTCGAATCCTTATGACTACAGCCGAATCTTAAATAATAAAACAAAATATTTGAGGTCAAAATTTTTTACAAAACAGACGACATCCACTCATTCATTCAGCACCATCAGAATGGCTTGTTATTGCGCTTTCAATGACTCAGCGCCATCAGAATGGCTTCCTGTTGAGATTTTGTTAAGCTCTGTAATGAAGAAAAAATGCAAAGATTAGTAATGTAAAAAGTGATTTGATCCTTCTTCAACGTCTTGTTTTTTGGAGAAAAGGATGAGAACTTAGAAAACACCTTTAAAACAAGGGGAAGGTGTGCCCCACAACTACTAGAAAACTTTTGAAGAAATTCCGTGAGATAATTCACCAGATTTATCTACGAAGGGAAGAAAGGGTTAGCAGATAAGGTTACCAATATGCGCTCAACAGCATTGATTCACCTTCACTTAAAATGGGTAATATACCTCGTAGAGGGGGTCACCACTACAATGAAGATCATCATATCCATCACCTTGATCCTATTAAGTCAAAAATGTTGAAATTTGTAAACAACCCAATATATGCTGTTGATCTAAAAGCGTATAAGCAAAGTTTTGGGCGGGGTCAATTCAGAAAAATAATACTGAAACCTTTGTTCAGTTTAAACGAGAAATGCGAGAAATGATTTAGGCAGAAAAGAAATACTCCGTGAGAGAGATGGATAATTTTCCTTTGTTTGGTGTTGAGAGGAATGAAAATGACGGGGCACCTCTCTTCAATTTCTCCTCTCATGGAGAGAAAAACTGGAGAGGTGAATTTCCTCCCGTGTTTGGAATGAAAGAAAATATGAAGAGAAGAAAATATGAGTCAAACGATGGAATTATTTCTATTTTACTCTGTTTAGATTTGAGTTTAAAATAGGCGGAGCAAGGAAAATAAGTTTTATTTTCTTTTCAACCGAATATCTCCATCTTCGAGAGACAATAAGTTGAGATCGATAACAAAAGTGTACTATTTTTTTAGATTTACCCTTTTACCCTCCAATTTATTCATTCATAAGATTGTTTTAGTTTAAAAAAAAAGTAAAACAATCTTATGAATGAATAAATTGGAGGGTAAAAGGGTAAATCTCAAAAAGCAATGGAGCCAAAGATTCATTATTTTTTGGCTTGAGAATATGATGGAATAAAGCAAAACGGCTCACTAAACTGTCTGTGCTTCTTTCTTATGAAGTAGCAATCAGTCCATGCAATTTTGGACGCAATTTTCACTATGGGTCATCCGAAAACAGTCTCTCTATGCTTTAGTACAGGGGTAAGACTGCGTACATCCGACCCCCCCTTACCCCCCACCGTAGGTGGGATCTTTGCGGCACTGGGGTAAATGAAAATGATGATGAAAAATGATAAGATTGTTTTAGTTTGGGAATCAGTATATGAAGGTTAAAAAGGTAAATTTTTACTTTCTTCCCTTTCTCTTTTGGGTAACCCAAACTAAAGAAACTCTACTTCATATTTTCTCTGCACTCTTCATATTTTACATGCAAGAGATTTAAAAAATGGGGAAAATCAAATGCCCAAACACAGTGCAAATGGCCTAATGGGGGGTCTAACATCTGTGCAGGAACTTTTGTGTTTTAAAATTTAAAAACAAAAATACACAACGATAACGAAGGATAAATGCGGTTAAACCTCATTAAAAGCCTTTGCCATTGCATCGAGATACTGATAATTGGGTCTACTATTGGATGCAGGACCAGCTGAAATCAATACAGCTTCATCTCTCCCAATATCTCCACCTTCAGCTTCTTCCCAGTCATCATCCTGTTGAATAGTTTTGCATTTATAATTCCACCTATTGTAAGCTTCAATATCAGAAGTACTGAAAGGACTTGAAACAGTTACCTCATCACCATCTACTGAAGCTTGTTCTCGGATTTCAACCAAGGAATCTGCCAATATGGCCAGAATCTAATTTTACCAAGAAGATACATTTTTGTTAGACCAATGAATTCAACAGTTTAGGAAAAACAGGAATTGAAAATTGAGGGGGTAATTCTAGAAGAATTGAGTTGACAAAGGTGCTAAACAAAAGAATCAAGAGCGTTGGGTATCATTTAATGGATTCATTCAATGTCTAGCGGACCATGAGAGAGTACCTTCATAGGAAGAGGCATTACTGTCCATTGATCTGGAGCTGTTTTAGCCTTTGAACGTGTAGTAATCCCAGCCGAGGACTTCAAAAACAAAAACGAAAAAAAACTTGGATTCTGACCATCTGGAGTAACTAATCATCATCATCATTAGCCTAGTGCCGCAAAGGCTCCCACCTACGGTGGGGTAAGGGGGGTTGGATGTATACATCCGTACCCCTGTACTAAATCACAAAGACACCGCTTCCGGATGACCCATAGTGAAAATTGCATCGAAAAATTGCATAGACTGACTGGTGCTTCATTACAAAGAAGCGCAGGCAGTTTAGTGAGTCTTTGACTTCATTGCAAATGATGGGAAAATCTAGAGTAACTAATATGCTAAAGAAAATATAAATGAACCTTAATAAGATTTCCTTGAACGTCGATTTTTTCCAGCTCTACATGCCTGGTAGATAACAACAATGCCAAAGCACTTGTCGTTACTTTGATTTGGTAGGCTCCTTGAATTTCCCCTGAACAGCATAAAGTTCATGAATTTCAAGAACAGGAGAACAGGTGACCAATAATTTGGCGACTTTGCAAATATTGACTCAAGAACCCTATGATAATACCGAGGTTAAATAAGTTAACTCTATGGAATAGAAAGTTCGGTTCACCAAATGCTTATCAAAGATGTATGCAATACAGGGACATGTTTCTTCAGCAAACATGTAATAAGTTAGTATCAGTTTGCTTAACAAAGTGTGGTTAATACTATTTCTCTACCTTTCACATCAATCACAACCATACAAGTTCACTTTCTTAACAAGTATGCCAAGTCAAACTGGGAAGAAACTTTTGGAAATTGGAATTGAGGGAGTAAAAAGAGAGAAATGTGAGAAACACCATCTTGAAAAAGGTGCAAACATCTCATATAAAATTAGGATATATTTTAGAACCAGATATAGCACTCCTACCTTCTTGACATTGCAAAAGAGTACAATTATATTGAAAACATGTCTTAAATTAGCACCTACAGCTTAATGATCTAAAATAATGCATGTTTGGCCCATTCATTATTGAAAGCTGCAAATTGGGGATTCTTGAAACGAGGCTTTTCACCTGTTTTTACAATCATTGAGGAGTCGGTGTTTTACCTGACTACTTTTATGGAGTTAAAAAACAGGAGCAAACAAGCACATAAAAGACTTGTGCAAAACCAATTCATTGGGTGATCAATGTACGACAACTATTGGTTTCACTCAATTGCAGCCAACCTAAATGAAAGCTATAGATTATTAAAAAAAACACTGGCCAGGCCAGCTAATTCTGCCCAAAGACAGTTCATTAATTAAGCCAATTAAACACAGTAAGTTAAATCACCGGTTGCAATATACTTGCCTTGCATTCTAGTCCATTCAAACATCAAATAAGCAAAGGCATTTTTGTGACCTTCAGCTGGTAGTGACAGCAATAAGTTAATGAATTGTTCAACATGTGGAACACTCATATGGACCTGTATTAGAAATAATGCATTTAGCTTTCTGTATAGATTAGTCATTCTAGAAGGTAGAGAAAAGCTTAAAGGCTTAAGAGAGTTTAATGAATAGGCATTAAAAAGTAAAAACACAGTGCAAAAAAAACCTATTTTTGTGCTCATCAATTCGTATGCATGTCCTGATGTTTGCAAATTTTTTATAAGGACTTGATTAGGTTTATTTGATATCTTTTTCATCCCAGATACTTAACAGCATAATAAGCCTGCATTGGAGGATTAATTAAACTCTCACTGCAGAGGGTGTTTAGAATAACTTGAAGGTGTCATTAAAGGAACTGTGAAATATAAGATTGTATTCATTATACTTCATATGAAATCCTATACAAGAAGCTATATTTATAGCTATATTTAGAGTACTAGGGTTTCTTATACAAGATATACAACTGGGCTAAGCCCAATACTACTAGGGTTTCCACACTCCCCCTCAAGCTGGAGCATATAAATCATATGTACCAAGCTTGTTACAAATATATTCCACTCTAGGACCTCTAAGAGACTTAGTTAAAATATCTGCAAGTTGTTCAGTTGTGTTCACATATTTTGTGATGATATGTCCACTCGTGATCTTCTCTCGGATAAAATGACAATCAACTTCAATATGTTTTGTCCTCTCATGATATACCGGATTTGATGCGATGTGCATTGCAGCTTGATTATCACACATGAGTTGAACCGGTTTTGCGTTTCCATATTTTAACTCTTGGAGGAGATGCTTCAACCATAAGATTTCACATGTAGCAAGAGCCATTGCACGATATTCTGCTTCAGCACTAGATCTGGCAACCACATCCTGTTTCTTACTTTTCCATGAAATTAAGTTTCCATCAATCAAGATGCAATATCCCGAAGTGGAACGTCTATCCATCGGACATCCGGCCCAGTCTGCATCACAGTATCCCACAATATCATGGTGGCCTCGATCTTCAAACAACAATCCTTGCCCTGGAGTTTTCTTGATGTATCTCAAAACTCGGATAGCTGCATCCCAGTGTCCAGTACATGGCTTATCAAGAAACTGACTAAGAACACTTACCGCAAATGAAATATCTGGTCTTGTGATGGTAAGATAATTCAATTTGCCGATGAGTCTTCTATATTTTTCCTTGTTAGGCAAAAGATCTCCCTGTTCTGATAAGAGTTTAACGTTTGGATCCATTGGTGTATCCACTGGCCTGCAATCTAGCAAACCTGTTTCCTCCAGAATATCCAAGGCATACTTTCTTTGTGAGAGAGCAATTCCATCTTGAGATTGTGCGACCTCAATGCCAAGGAAGTATCTCAACTTTCCCAAGTCTTTTGTTTGAAATTTGCTAAACAGATGTTGCTTGAGGAGCACAATTCCTTGATCATCGCTACCTGTAATGACAATGTCATCAACATACACAACAAGATAAATACATTTGTTGCCAGCAGAATGTTTGTAGAATATAGAATGATCAACATCACTGCGAATCATGCCAAAGCTGCAGACAACGGCACTAAACCTCCCAAACCATGCACGTGGAGATTGCTTCAAGCCATATAATGAACGACGTAATCTGCACACCATACCAGACTCCCCCTGAGCAACAAATCCAGGTGGTTGCTCCATATAAACTTCCTCGTGCAGATCTCCGTGAAGGAATGCGTTTTTAATATCCAATTGGAACAATGGCCAGTGGCTCATTGCTGCCATGGATAAAACCAAACGAACTGATGCAATCTTCGCTACAGGAGAAAAAGTGTCAGTGTAATCCAAGCCATATATCTGAGTATACCCTTTCGCCACAAGGCGTGCTTTAAAACGATCAATCTCCCCATCAGGCCCCACTTTAACTGTGTAAATCCACCGACATCCCACCACTGATTTGCCAGCGGGAAGGGGGACTAAGTCCCATGTCCCACTAGAATGAAGAGCCTCCATCTCAGCCAACATGGCTTTACGCCACTCCGGGTGTGCCAGTGCCTCAGGTGTGGTTTTAGGAATGCATATATGAGACAGGTGGGAAATAAAGGCATAGTAAGGGGTAGAGAGGCGGTGATAACTCAAAAAATTATATATGGGATGTGGATTCAATGTGGAACGCGTACCTTTTCGGAGAGCAATGGGCAAATTATCCTGAGTAATGGACGTGGTAGGTGATGGTGGTGATGCAGGATCCGTCATAGGGGAATCAACGGGCGTGGCCACGATGGGCTCAATGAGAGGAGGTCGAGGACGTCGATGGTATACCTGTAATGGACGGTCTGACATAGGAGGGCAGTTTGGGTGCTCATCAGATGGGGGGTTAATGGAAGTCTCCTGATGGATGGGCCGAAGATATGAGGTGAAGTCCAAACATGATGAGGTATCAACTGAAGATAATGGATAATAAAAGGACGACTCAATGAAAGTGACATCGGCTGAAATAAAATGTTTCTTAAGTAATGGAGAATAACAACGATACCCCTTTTGGAGTCGCGAATATCCAAGAAAGATACATTTTATTGACCTAGCCGCCATTTTAGCTAATCCAGGTGTCGTATCATGGACAAAACACACGCACCCAAACACATGAGGTGGTAATGGAAATAAATCACGAGCAGGAAACAAAATAGAGTAAGGAATTTCATTATTAAGAACTGAGGAAGGCATTCTATTTATTAAATGACACGCAGTGAGCACAGCATCTGCCCAATACTGAGGTGGTGTATGGGAATGTAATAATAGGGTACGAGCAGTATCAACCAAGTGTCGGTTCTTGCGTTCAGCAACCCCATTTTGTTGAGGTGTGTGAACACAAGAAGATTGGTGAAGCATACCCCGTGATGTCATGAATTGATTAAAGGATGCCCCAAAAAATTCTTTAGCATTGTCACTGCGTAAAATTTTTATAGAATGACCAAACTGAGTTTGAATTTCAGCACAAAAAGTTTGAAAAATATGAAACAATTCAAAACGCTCTTTCATTAAAAACAACCATGTGTAACGGGAAAAATCATCCACAAAAATAACAAAATAACGGAAACCTAAAGTAGAAGTGACTCGATACGGACCCCATACATCTGTATGAACTAAATCAAACGGTGATGTAGCCCGTTTATTGACTCGCCTTGGAAAGGAGTTACGAGGTTGTTTTCCAAGGTGACATGACTCACAATCTAAAGATGAAAGATTTGAGAAACCTGGAACCATACGTTGAAACTTTGAGAGACTAGGATGACCCAGACGGTTATGTAAGGTAATAGCAGGTTCAATTGAAACACAAGCGACTGGATCAAGAGGATGGAGATGATACAGACCTTGAGATTCGTGTCCGACGCCAATTGTTTTCCCCGTACAACGGTCCTGCACAATCACAGAATCAGCAGAAAATGTTACAGAACAATTAAGAGCACGTGTAATTTTACTGACAGAGACGAGGTTAAAAGGGGTGTTTGGGACATATAAGACGGAGTCTAACGGTAAGGATGAAGATGGAAGTGCTTGCCCAATACCCGAAGCAGAAGTTTGAAGGCCATTAGCAAGAGTAATCAAAGGAAGATGTCGGTGCTTGGTAATATGGGATAAAAGATGGGGATTACCAGAAATATGGTCTGAGGCACCTGAGTCAATGATCCATGAGCCTGTTGTGTTTGAAACACAAGCTGTAGACATCCCGGGTGTGGGTAAAGGCATATTAGTCAACTTAAATTGCTGATATGCTGCATATTCTTCCGGTGATAGAACAATGGGAGATGGTGGTAGCTGAGCAACATGGGCTGAGGGAGGAAGTCTCCCATGTAATTTCCAACACCTGTCTTGAGTATGACCAATTTTATGACAGAAATCACATTTAGGACGATTCCATCTTGAGTATCCGGTGTTGTTTCCTCTATCAGAACGCATAAGAGACATATTTTTTTTTATGCTGATTTGATTTTTTTTTTTTTTTTTTTTGTCTTTCTTTCTTTTTTTTTTTAATCAAAAGAAAATGAGTAACTTAAAAGTGAATTTGGTGCTTTGTAAATAATAAGGCAGAGAGAGCACCAGGATGCCAGACTTGGCAGTAGCAGCAGACAAGAGCAGCCAGCCTTGGACTCTGGCAGTAGCAGCGGACAAGGGCAGCCAGCCTTGGACTCTGGCAGTAGCAGCGGATGAGAACAGGAGTTCACGACACAAACCTGACTTCAGCGAAAAGGGTAGAGCAGCGGCGGGCAGGCGGAGCGACGGCGACGGCGCGTGGGTTCGGCGGCGGCGCGTGGGTTCAACGGCGGCGCGTGGGTGTCCGATGAGTGCCTGTGTTATGCTGTTGTGGTCGCCAGAAGCTCCAGGTCTTCAGTGTGTTGGCTGTGAGTGCTCCGAATAAGTAGAACGGAGTAGATCTGCAAATATGTTATTCAGCTGCAGTACGGAGCGGTGGCGCGTGAGGGCCGTCGTGTCGGTACTGTTCCGGGTGGTTGGTCGCGATGGTATGCTGAGCAAGGCAGTAGGTGTAGATCAGAGATTCACTACCGGAAGTGTGCTCCAACACCACTCACAACTACTGTTCACGCCTGAAATGCTTGCCGGAAGCCAGCGCCCTAACTATTGCCATATAGGCTCTGATACCATGTGAAATATAAGATTGTATTCATTATACTTCATATGAAATCCTATACAAGAAGCTATATTTATAGCTATATTTAGAGTACTAGGGTTTCTTATACAAGATATACAACTAGGCTAAGCCCAATACTACTAGGGTTTCCACAGGAACAATCAAGTGAAAATACTTAATTAAAAACAATGTCATGATTTCAATGTACTTTGAATTTGTGATAATTGTAAGCATTATAAATAGGTCAACAAGATTAGATGTACTCATGGACTAGAAATGTATACAGCCCATATAGAATATAAAACGGCAAGCACACTACTGCACCTAAATAGATGAGAAAGAATACCAGTCTGGCAAAAATAAGCAACAATGAACTTTTGAGCGCAGAAATTTCACAATATTGCATGCGCCTTATAAGTGCAGCAACCAAGTCTCTGATATGTTGTGCCATTTGTGAAGGGAGGTGCAAAATAAGTTGCAAGATGTAGCTCCCAACAAAAAGTGAGACTGAACTTTCTAGATCAGGATTCAGAAGCCTGCACCATAGATACCGATTTCTGATGTTTTAAAAAATCCCAAAACACATATCACTGGTAAAGATTGGACACAGAAACACTCCAACTCCGCACACACCACAATCAACTTGTAAAAAGACAGCTACAGGCTGCAAAGGCCATCGCATGGCAAAATAGTTGTTGCAAACAAAAAAACTCGACTCAAACTCTCTTGTTTTAATGATGCTAAAACATACTAGTCATTGGCCAGGTTGAATAGTCAGGAACATAACAAATGTTCATGGCATGAACTTCATGCTATACAGTGATGCAAAAATCACACATTATAACCCATCTATTGACATACATCATCTCGTCCTCTATGATTATTTCTCTCATTCAATAATTAACACATACTTCCTCCGTTCTTAAATAAATGCAACGGTCAACATTTCACACTTGCCGAAACACAACTTTGACCATTAATATATATAAATTTATATTAGTAAAAAAATTAAAAAAATTAGATATTGGAAATTTACAATGAGACAAATTTAATAATATTTTTTTCATAAAAATATATTCACACATTAATAAATAAAAAGTAGTCAAAGTAGAACATGTGAATAGTGTAAAATTTCATATATTGCATTTATTTAAGAACGGAGGTAGTATATCTTCAGCATTGCTGGCGGGTGTTGGCCTTTTGTCACCAGACAGACTTTGAACCTCATGATTCTGAACAATAATAAAACCGATTATATGTCCATGTCTTTACCAAACATATGAAATGAGAAATTTAATTACTAATACTTCAAAGTTCGACCATACTGCGTGAATAATGACTAAGGCTATGTTTGGCACAACGAGCTGAAACTGGAGGCTTATGTCTGAATTAGGGGCTATTGTCTAAACTAGAGACTATTGCCTGGAGCTAAATTTCGAAGTGCTGAATCTGAACTGCTAGCTGAATGAAGTAGATCTGAAAAGTGCTGAAAAGTGCCCAGATAATATGAAAATACATTAAAGGACATTTGAATAAATAAAAGAATAATACAATATAATAATTTTATATTTATTAAATATGAAATAAAGAATAATATTTTTGTTGCACTATTTTTGTCATACAAATTCCTATGAGACTCTGCCTCTAGAGAATTATGAGACTTTTTAGAGACACTTTTAAAATAATACGTAGTTTAAGGAACAATATTATAGAAATATGATTTACCAACTATTGAATTAAATTATTAAAACTAAGTATGGTGATGACATGATGATTGAATTCCATTATATACAGTAGAATTGGGAGGATGGAAGTATAATAGCCTTCAGTGACTGGGGAAGAAATTGGATTACGTGAGTGCCTAGAGGGATACCATGGGAACAGAAAGTCTACAAATATAAGACTGAATATAAACGCTTGTGGTCTAAACGTGTCATTTCAGTCTATTATTTTCAGCTTAAGCCACTTTCAGCCCATCAACCAAACAGGACGATTTTAATCACAATTGACTTGATTGAAAGGATTTCAGCTCTTTATTAGCTGAAGGAACGTGGCGAACATTACGTAAATCCAGAATACTAAGGCTGTCAATCTGTCACTGCCAACAATCAGAAGAGCTCTCCCAGAGAAACGAAATAAACAGCCCACATACATTCATATACCCCAGTTCTATATTACAAACCTGGCTCTGCACATCAGGCCATCAGGGCATCGATGGTTAAAGAGTACGAATTCCAAATGTGCATGGAAAACGTGTTTGGTAAGCCTAGCTGTTTTTGCTAACTTGGTACTCATTATTTTTATTCCTTTATTACCGAGTATTTTGTACTTATTTTCTACTAAAATAAAAGGCACAGAATAAGAAGGCCCATAGACAATGAGATTCCATTAGGCAGCTTCCGCAAACTAATAAGCATGGATTTATCCAATTCTATTGGATACTTTCCTTGGTAATATTCTACATTGATATAGCTAGGAATATACACAGGAAATAAATAACTTCATACTTTAGTGTTAGTGTTATCAGTGTGGGCACACTTTAATGTGCCCACATCACCAATTGTGATAATAAATCCATGTACTCGCATGGATCCTACATTAGTTTAATTCCACATTTGGTAAAGTGAGTCCATTAAGTATCCTACCATAGGTTCCTTAGAAACTTTTAATCGTATACTGGCAGCAGCTCCCTCACTCAAGGCTGGTCATTCTTGCACAACACAAGGATATTTAAATTTGTACAACCATGCGGTCCATGCTTGATGTTGGCAGATTGGCATGATAAGGCGTTTTCACACATAGAGAACTGTAAGCCCCAACGCGTGAGGCATAATTGCTAGAAATTCACAGTTTAGTCATTGTTGATCTTTTTATCAGGAAGGGCAAGTGATGGTAAACAATCTTCAAGGAGTTCCATGATGGAACAGTATGGTTAAAAGAATGAGATCATAGAAAGAGTAATACACCTTGAGGTTACATCAAGCAAGCAATTCATTGTAAATCCAGGATCTCCACCCCATCCAAGTAATTCCTGCTTTCCACCGTAGACAAGAGCTGACAGACACTGTGTTGCGTTCTAATTTACAAAAGCAGCAACACACTATTTTCAAAATCTTAAAGAAACAAAACACCCTAGAGCTACATTCTGTATGGAATACAGTGCACAGATTATTGTTCCCATTTCCTATCAGTCCAAAATAGAAAAAGTTCTACACTTCTAGAGCAGGAAAAGGAATACGCTCACCCTGCCTGGTTATTTTCTTTTCTATAGTTCTATGCTAGATAGAAATGAAAGTGTGATAAGGTGTAGAGTGTAGATAATCATTAGATATCAAAAAAAGGAACAAAAGGCAGAAAAGGAAATTGTAAAAGTCATTACATATTAAAAGAAAATGCAAGATACATTTGATTTTGGTAATGAGTTTTAAGAAAATAAAGGAAAATGTTGTTATTTTACAATTGTAACATTCTAAATGGAAGAAATAGCATATGGGTCCAAACAAAGTAAAACGTGAGATGATAGATAAAGGGTAAAGTGGAAAGTATAAATCTCGTGGGGTTCAAATTAGGAAAAAGTCCAAACTTTTGGGACATGAGCCTTGATGATGGATGGACGGTCGGTCCTCTCTTATTTCTGATTCCATTATGTATTCTTTTGAATCCTTCCATTGATCTTAAATGTATTCTTGATACTAATGTTTGGAATAAAGCTTGTTTGAGTTGTTTGATCTTACCCTTTGATTGACTAGTTAAGAGCCAAGTACAGTGATTTTAAATTTTTGTCCTATGCTTTTAAAAGGTATTTTATTCTGAATTATAAATATTAAAAATTAATCATAACTTTGCCTGGTTTTCAGGATTTTGCTTTCATTGTAATAAAAAACAGAAAATATCAACAAAAGGCAATGTGTACAACGCCTAAATGAGTAAATTACTCAGAAGTTCATACTTTTGAGAAAATGAAATATTATACTCCCTCTGTGTCATATTAATCTTCCAGATAGATTTTGCACATATATTAAGAAAGTGGGAATTGTGTGGTTGAGAGTTGTGCAGAGGAGAGAAATGATATGAACCACAAATTCTTTTTCATAAAAGGAAATTGAAGATTATTTTGGGGCGGACCAAAATAGAAAGAATGAAGATGATTATGGGACAGAGGGAGTAATTTTTTACAGTGCAATGTTTTAATTATTACTCCGTATTATTTAGTTACTACCTCCGTCCCCCTATTTTTGGGTCGAAATAGAGTGGTGTGATTTATAAGAAAAATAGAGATATGTGGTTGATAATGAATTGATAAAGTGAGAATAAAGTAAGCATGAATTAGAGTTACACAAATATTACCAAATATGATATGGGACAAATTTAGTGGGCCGGACGAAAAAGGAAAAAAGAGACAATTATAGTGGGACGGAGGGAGTGTTATTTTTCTTATGTTATTAGTATGCATGATTGCATGGTCAATTTGCTAACTACCATTTGATGTTTTCTAACCATTCCAAAGCAAACCAAACAATGAAAATCCAGTAATTTCATCCTCAACAACCAAACAAAAAAAAATCAACTACCACTTCAGTTCCTATACATTCCCTTCCATGCACTGGCATAGACCCGTAGGTAGGGGGCATGCTGTTCCTGGGTCTACACAAGTCCGGTAAAAACGTTTTACTTCAAACAACAACATCCAAGCTTTAACCTCAAAAGAGTTTGGGGTCGGCTTACATGAATGGACATATGACATCGGAGTTAAAAACAAATAACTTCATGTGATATACTTAACGTTTTACTTTTACTTCATGCGTAAAAAACAATTATGAATTAAATGTTTTGTCCAGCCCGCCCCAACATATTTTCCTTGTTTCCATGGAACACAAGTTCCATTCCTCATTAGTTCCTTTCCCCAAACCAGACAGTTTCAGAAAGGTGGAAGAGAACCTGCATCTCACTGTGGTCATCACTTTGGAGGATTATCCTGATAACAGGATCAAAAGAAACTTCAAAAATAGCTTTGATGACATCAATTGGTGCATCCTGAAATTTTAAATAATCATTAGCATTATGAGGTAAAATATAAATTCAACCCAAAATTTGAAGTAACACTAATGCCACTATAACATTGCACATCACACCTTCAACAACATTGTCAGAAGATCTAGTGAACCAGCTACTAAACCTTCAGGCTGCTGTTGTGGCTAAATGAGTGCCGAAGTTTTAAAGAAAATTCAAATTAGTGTTGATCTGCAAATCACACATAAGGAAATTCTCAAAAGATTTTGCATCATACTTTAGTCAGCACTTGCCCAACATACGGTAAAATTCGGGAAACCAAAGGCTGGATGCAACCAGGAGCTGTTTTTATTGCCTAGAATAAGGATAGCAGAGTATTAGAACTGAAGTCAGAATAGTAAACAGTACTCATAGATGACTGATAGAAAAAGTCAAATAAAGCATACTAGTACCCAACCAGTAACGTTAAGAACTTCAATGGCAAACGGGCAAAAAAAGAGAGGGAGAATAAAGAGAAAGGGAGCTAATATAGTATCTGGGCATCACCATAATTCAATTTCAAGATTTCATTTAGAGATAATTAATTGTGTACCTCCATTTAGACCCACATTCTACATTCAGTCTTAGGATCTTTTTTACTGAAAATGTACATCTACACATGAACTCAATACTCCCTTGATATATACGGAGTTATAACTGCCAAGACAGCCAAGTAAATACGAAATGGCAATGAAGTCATTTTACTATATCTTATTGGATTTCTATGGGTGGTAATTTATGTGTTTTAAGGGAGTCATTGTTAACAGTAGTGGATTTCATCCATAAAGATTATAGAGTGCTACCTCTAAAACTTCTAGAGCATCAATGCTGGCAAAAGGGTCTGTGACATGTGAAGCCCACACATTAAGAATGATAGGAGAAAGAATGGACTCCACTGATGGCAATAGTTCCGGACCTACAATTAATAGATCACAAAATAAATTTACAAAATATAATAACATTACAGCTAGGCATAAGTCATCTTAAATTTTGTGGATGAGCTATAACCTGCCCTGACAGCAGCCTGTAGTGTCTCAAGCACCAGATGCATAGTTTCGTCAGATGTCTAGGAAGGCAGTATGCAATTTGAGAAGGTTAGATTCACTTGATTCCAATAAGAAGAACAAGAAATAAAAACAACTACAAAAGAACAATGAATTCCAATCATAACTCCATACATGCTCAAGTAGGTTGGTGAGTGATGAAATTAAGTCCTTGATATGTGGCCAAATGACTCCAGAGTCTGCATCAGTTAAAAGCTGTGAAAGTGCTCGACAAGCACCTGCTTTTACAGGAGGAGGCCTGCACACATTAATGATCAAATTATTAACATTCAGAATGCTGTATTTTTTTAACCAGTAATGTCCATAATACATTAAGCTCTTAGTTTCCTACACATCCATGCCAACTGCCTTAACAGCCGCATACACAAACTGCTCATTAATTCCACGGCTGATCTGAAGAGCATAAACACAAAGATTAAGCACAAATCCATATCATGGCTTTAGTGTCAGAAAGATTCAAGCATTACCACAGAGGAAAACTTAGCAACGGATGAAAACATACGAGCATAAAGAAAAGGATATTCATCAACCCCTGGAAACAAAAAATGAAAAAGAAACATATGAAAATAGAATATGTTATATTGGTACGAATGTACGATATGGTAGCACCAGTTAAGGTAATTAAGTAGGAGATAACGAAACTATCTGCATAATACTCCTCCCTATGAAACTATCATCAAGCCAGTTCTGTAATTTCTAGATTACAACATCAAAAGAAATACAAATTAATATACAAAAAGAAGACTTACCTGTTGCAATGTCTTCTATAAGAATTTTCTCCAAGATATTCCCTACTGTAGCACCACATTTTTCCGAAACCTGTGAACAAGTCAACAAAGTATAAGATGTAAAAAAGAATACTTGCATATTAAGAGAACAAAAGGGTCGAGAAAGTGAGCATTGAGCAAGATTCCTAATCGTGGAGAAGGATGACAGCAACAGTATATTATTTCATTTTCTTGTATATGCTTTTAGTTTCTTTTCGTCCAGAGCTTAGATTCAACAAATAGAGATGAGAAATAGTACAATAAATAATATACTGCCCAATAAAAAAAAGGTATTTGTTTCCCTGTTCTTTTACAGGGTAAAGATTACATATGGCACTAACCTCTGTTTCAAGTAGCTGCTCTGACACTGAAGCCAATGCAAAAAGGGTAGCCTCACGTATCTGCAACATAAAAACAAAAAAGTTGCAAAAAATTAGTTATTGGCTAGTTCTTCACCTAAAAATCAGATAAGTATGAGTAAAAATTAAGATTCATTTGGGCTGACATGCCAGCATCATTCAACTTACTCTCCACCAACCCGGGGATCCAGCAGTCTTCTCTTGCTGTGATTCATTAAATCTTTTTTCTGCAGATTCAATTATAGCATTTATTCCCTCTGGGCCACAAGAGTTTATCACCTCTTCCAGTAACAATGCACCTGAAATCAATGTCTGGATTAAGGAAAATGTGCAAAAGAAAACAATATATAATGCACAAATTGTGACCAGTTGTCATGTTAGTATTTTGTGAGTTTATAATTTTTGAACAGTGAAACACTTACAAAGGTTAAAACACTTGATGTATAATTTTTATGTGCATGACATCTAAGACATAATGACATGCTAATTTTTTGCGGAATAACAAACTTGTAATGATAATTTTTTGTTACTGCGCGTATCACATTACCACGAAGGCACAAATGAAATTGTAATTGTATTTCAACATTAAAGCAAATTATAGACACCTATTTTTACTTCTCACGCCTAACAAATCATTGACCTCCCAAAAACAACTTACCAGAAGCTCGACAACTATAAGTATTATCCTCCTCATCAGCAAGGAATTGATTGGCATCCATCAACCATGTGTGGGCCTAGAGTAAAACAATGTTAAATGCAGAAGGAAAATAGAAAATAAAAAAGTTACTACAGAACCGCAAATATTGAATTAGTATGACTTGCTATTTAGGAGTATGAAAAAAGCTAGAGAATAGAGTTCAACTACTGAAAGCATGAACACAGAGTCACAGACGTAAGCATTAACGGTGTTGGACTACGGTAAATCGGTGAAATGGATTATGTGGTTATCTGCTGTTCGCGGGCTAAATTACTCTTTGGAACAAAGCACTTCCTCTGTTTCATATTGAGTGTTGTTTAAAGATCATGCACAGGATCAAGAAACTCATTAGTAGTTACTTTTATAACTAAGATGGTCAATAATAGCAAAGAGGGGAGTACTATTAAATGCGTTCTACATTTTATTGAACCAAGAAAGGAGTACATCCATTTAGAAACCTGTAACTGTAATCTCAACTTCACCTATACATACAAAACAGACCACTTCTGAACCTTTCCGATTGAAGACTTAAAGTATATGCAAAATATTAAAAAATAAAAGGAATAATGGACAAGAATAATCCCAATTATTAGTGACTTGCTTGAAATAATCCAAAGTATCAATTATCTCAAAATAATCCCAACTGTTGAAAAATCTTCTCAAAATACTCCACTTACTCATAAATATTATGAGTTATTTATGGATAATTATAAGTCACTGGATTATTTTGGGAAGATTTTTCAATAGTTGGGATTA
Organism: Cuscuta epithymum; assembly: GCA_945859915.1. Lineage (NCBI taxonomy): Eukaryota > Viridiplantae > Streptophyta > Magnoliopsida > Solanales > Convolvulaceae > Cuscuta > Cuscuta epithymum. The sequence goes on along the minus strand of CAMAPF010000933.1, from coordinate 4,890,940 downwards.
TTTTGAGATAATTGATACTTTAGATTATTTCAAGCAGATCACTAATAGTTGGGATTATTCTTGTCCATTTTTCCAAAATAAAACTACTTCAAACTCTAAATCAAAAAAAATACATTTAACAATATTAATAAATAGTCTCACGAAGGGATAGACTCAACCGAACAGTACAAGACATAACTCAACAACAATAAATGAGTAAATGCCCCACCACCACCAGCACTCTCACGCGCACAGAAAAGATCACATGAGAAACTAGTGCTAAATTTATAACGGAACAATAAAGCTTCTAGTCTAAGTAACAAAGCTAAATTTCTGCAACACGATATGTAACTTCTAATGAGTTTCATTTCCTATTTCTGCTTATCCCGTTTCTTTTGTGATAAACTTCCAATAATTATACTAAACTTCAAAAGCAAAACTTATAACTTGTAACACTGCTCAGCTGATCACCTGATCTGCTCCCTGTATGTATGTGTGTGTTGTGCGTGTGGAAACACTGTCCAAACACACGGTGGCAATGTGGCATTTGAAAGAACAATATTTGTATAAAAGCACTCCGTGTCTCCGTCAAAACCTAGAATAATGGGGCTACTGTGTGATTTGTTTGGAGGTGGTAGCTGAGATTTCCTTCCTCGCTGTCTTCGGTCCGGTGGTTTGTTTTGATCATCAGAAGATACTAAGTTATGTTTTCTTCCTAGTTTGTCTAGGACTCTGGTTGTTGGAGGCAGACGTCCTTGAAGGTGGGTGACCATGACAGCGTTTCTAAAGTCACTGGTGGAAGACTTGGTCACTAATCGCGGGATGATGAACAAAGAACATGTGGGGGCTGATAGGCAACCTCGCCTGTGCGTGTAGGTGGTCACTCGCCATCTGCCGTGGGGTGGCCATGACTGTGGGGGGGGATTTGTCTTGGTTATGGCATCTGGTTAGTAGCTGGTGAAACTGGTGTTAGGGTGTAAATCGTTGTGGACGCTTACCGGAGGCTGGTAGAATCGGTGGTGTTGAGTGTGTGGTTCAGGCTTCTGCTAGTCAAGTTCTTTCCTTCTCGGTGGATGGTTGAACCGGGACTACTGCATCCTAAAAAGGGAATTTGAAACCAAACCTTCCCAGTAGCACCGTAGCAGGCAAAACTGAATATTCCCATTAGAATATTTGCAACCTTGGGTGATTAGATGAGAAATCCAAATTTGGGTCTGTTGACCAGGTAAATGATCCACGTTTTGTGTAGAATCCATGTAGTTGGTGGTGCCAAAATGATAATATTGACCCCAAGGGATGGGAGAATTCACCTAAAGCAGCCAGCGAACTGAAAAGCAAAAATCCTGGGAAAGGAGGGAGAAGAGAGGCGGGCCCTCTGCACAGCAACTGAGGCTGCTTATTCCTTGGTTCCACACCTTATTCTACAATTGTTTCATTCAATTATTTTGGGGAAAATCCCGAAGTAGGAGTAAAAACGTTTTGGAATCCCGAAATAGGAGTACTATGTTTTATTCCCTAATAGGAGTAGTTACGGTCAAGCTTGGAAAATACTGCCACGTTTAAAGTCTAGTAATGCAAAACATGGCAATAATTACTCTTACTTAGGGAATAAAAACATAATAATCCTGTTTTGGAATTCAAGAGTGTTTTTACTCCAATTTAGAGCAATTTCTTAATTATATTTCTATTGTTTTTCAATTATTTATTGTTTTTTGGAAAAACATAAAAACTCTAAGTTCATTTTTTACATCAAAATGTGTGTTCTTTACTATTATAATTATTCGTAACAAAGTTTAGTCAAAAATAATTATTTAAAACAACAACATTAAGAATGTATTTATATATTGACGGTCATTGGGTTGCAGGGAAAAATTCAATTGATAGAGTGAATACGCTGTTTTTGTATTGATGGAGATGGATTGTGAGTAGCCTTATGTTTTTTGAATTAAAAGTGCTAGTAGAATTAGTTAAGTATTTCAGAGTTCACGTCTATTGGGGTTGTCTCTGCTTATATGTGTGATCTAGTTAGCCGATTATTTTGTTCTTCAAGATTGTACTCTTTATGATTTAATGAAGTAAGTTTGCCCCCTCCCCCAAACATGGTGGCATTTGTGTAAATAATATGAATTTTTCATATCACCATAATGAATGAAAGAAAGTAGATCATTTGCTTCATTCACCGTTCACAAGGAAGGTGTGATTCTCATCTGACTACACCCCTACATATGTGTGTTCGAATGTGGATAAAGTGAATTTGTTTGAAGACTAATGGCTCTAAAAGGCCCATAATGCTGAAGTGCTTATCAAAACAGTGGTAGTTTTGTACTCTATTAGATCAAACTTTTTAAGCCGCCACAAAAGGTGCATTATTTTATAAGATACAGAAAAATGCACCGGTGTTAACCAAAAGTGCATTGATTGCACCTTCGCACTTGGGCTTGACCCCTTCATGACGGACTTGTCCTTAGAAAGAGCATGTTGTATTTATACAGAAGTTGAGGTTAAGCTCTTGCACCCTAAGCCGAGGCATTTATAAGCCCTCAAGGAATTGACAAAATCCGGAGGAAAATTTAAGCCCTTGCACCACGGGGAGGAATCATCGTTTTAGATGCTCCCTTCATATTCTCTAAGAGTTAACCACTGAAAGAGTATGGCATAAGCCAAGTGGACAAACTACTTAATAGTTCGGCCCTTGAGGAGTGAATCATCGCATTTCTCCCTAACACTTGTGGTTCCTCAACATGAGGCTGGGGCCACTTAACAGCCTCAAAGGCGCAAACCTTGGAAACTGTCTCATCCTATGGATCCTTTTCCTAAATCACAACTCGTTCTAAACCAGGAGGCTGAGCCCATTAACTGGCACTAGAACATGAGTGAATCATCATAAAAGATGCTTCCTTTAAAAAAAATCAAAACTGGCTAAAAAGCCAAAAGACTGAGGCTATTGACACTCTCCCACAAATTTAAAAAAAAAAATCTCTATGGCTAATTTCCAAGCTGGGGAGTTAAAAACGGGTGTATATGCTGAGCATGACTCATCAAGTTCAACTCAGCACAGCTGAAGATGGTTAACTCTGGACTCGTTCTTAGATCAAGTCAGACAAGCATAAGGCAAACTATGTAGCCTCATACTCATCCTTAGAGCAAGTGAAATGAGCATAAGGCAAATTATGTAGTCATTCTCCCTGGAACTGTACTTATTGACAATTCTTCCATATGATAAAACATGTGTGTAGATACACCCACGAACACACACTGAACAGAACAATATAGTGAAATGCAAAGGCTGTTATTACCTGCTGCTCTGTTATCTGCAGAAAAGCAATGACACAGTACGCCAACTCCTCCAGGTTATGTACAATTACCTATAATACCAGAAATTTACTAATGCATACTGTGCACTTTATTATATAAAACATGGAAAACTACAGACCGTTCAGAACACACCTTTACAAACCTCTTGCTGCCCAAAATTGTCAACATGAACTCAAATAACTGTTTCAACAAAATATCAAATATGTGCAGAATATTAACTTCAAGTTAGAGAAAACACCATACAAGTTAGATACATGTAGAAGTTGGTAAAAGGTGCTGTCACCTGCCTGAACATAAAAAATTAAGAAGAGATGTAGGACATTGATTAAAATATTGTATGATCATTTAGGTTCTACCATTCTATGATTGCTATGTACTGTGAACGGTTTAATAATAAGGTAAATTATGCTAATACTCATGGACAAGGTTCTATCATCTCCTCCTGGAAGCTCTAGAGTCCAAACCAACACTCCAGTATAAAAAGAATCATGTACTCCCTCCGTCCCATTTTACCTGTCTTACTTTCCTTTTTGGGTTGTCCTAAAATAAGTGTCACATTTCCCTTTTTGAAAAGAAATATGTGGTCCACAACATTTCACTGTATTATACTCAAATCTCAACCACAACTTTTACTTTTCCAACCATTTTATTAATAATTGTGCCAAAGTCAAAGAAGACACATAAAATGGGACGGAGGTAGTATTCTACTATAGGTGGGGGAATTTGAAGAAACTTCTATTTTCTATGATTATATAGTAATCCTTTAAAAGGGAAATAAAATCTACACTTTCTGAAAACATTTTCTGTTTGCAGCTACGAAAAGGAGCACCGGAGTGCAGAAAGCTCTCTGGTGTGTTATTACCTGGATGACAAAGGATTCAAGACTTTGCTCTGCACCATCAGAATCATATCTTCCTTCATATGCATCATCCATGCCTTCAACTGATGCTTGTATATACACTCGCAAAGATGAAACAAATGTCTGCCACAGTGGCCCCATAATAACTGAAAAAGAAACATGATAAGATACAGTAGCAATTCGTCTAAAACTGAATACTATTGTGCCATTGAGTACTTACCCATAAACTGACCTTCCATGAGGCCAGGGAAGTTTTGGACAGACTGATTCAAGCACTTCAAAACCTGAAATTATTCAGGAAGAGACCGGAGTTAGATTACCAAAAAATGGAATAAGTAAACCTATGCATGATAATAAATCTAATGAGCACGATATCAGGTGAACAATTGGCCTTTGCACCCTGTCCCGTATCAAGTGGACTTGATTAATTCAAAGATCATGGAATTAAAAGCATAACCTCCATTCGGATGCTCCAATCATCAGGATCTTCAGATGGCACAGGCTGTTCTAGAATGGAAGAGAACTGATTGATCCAGGGTTGAAGCATGGGAGACAGCAAAGCAGTTGTCTCTGTCTAAAAGCATGTTTGGTGATTGTCATATAACAAGATAACAGCAGAATGTCACCAACTTTATAATGTCAGGGTATACCTTGTACACGCCACTCATTGTCCCCAACATGGAGATGCATGCATAAACTATAGAAAGGGCCTTCGTGCGCAGAGCTTTGTCATAAATCTGAAGTGCGACACACATTTAGAGGAAAGTGGAAAAGAGCATTAGATCATATAAAAGGTATTAGAGGTTCTATCATAAATGAAGAAACACCACAACTTCATAAGGACTGGGCAACTATTACTCCAAAAACTTTTCAGTCATTCAAGCATCAGTTGAAAAAGCAGTTTTAACAGGCCTCACTTGAATGAAATGGTGTTGCTTCTGATGGTTAGAAAGGCCATTGAGGCTTACTGCTCAAGTCCCTCATCGGGAATGAGGGATCAAAAAAGTTTATCGGGATATAGCGCCATGGATGAAAATTCGGGGTTACTTCCCCAGTAGGGTGGGGCTTAGACTTACGGAGTGGAACTAATAGGAGCTTACGCTCTGGGTCTAAAGCCTCTTGGCTTCAGGATTCAGGAATTTCAACCCACTATTGTCTGTTGACCTCTTACTTAACTATCCACCTGGTGTTCAAGTTTTCTCCACTCCAAGCAGCATAGCGACAGGTTTTCTCTTCAACATGAATGATTTCATGCCATGCTAGACTTTTTAGTTTTGGGTTTTTTATGTTTTCTGTATCGCTTTAAGCATGGTTTAATTACTACTACGGTATATTTTTTTATGAGTAATGATATAGTTACGCACATCAGTTCTCCTTCATGATATTCGAACTCAAATTTATGATAAAAAATATTGAATAAAACATATATTTGTGTGCCTTTCCAAAAAAAAATGTGTGGAATTTGAATGTCATTATATAAATTTCTAGAAATTCTTCTGTTCTATTCTATGTTTCTATTGGGGCTTGTGTCCGCCCAATTGTAGAAAAATTAGAAAAATAGCAATATAATAATTTGGGTATTCTGGTTTCCCTTCTCGTCTTTTAGACTTTAGAGCATAGAGAAGTCAAGCAAAAGATAACACTAGCCTGACCAGTGCTCCACACCACTTCTCACCAGGTTGTTTCTCATCTTCTATCTTTTTTAATTTGTTTCTGATGTTATATCAGTTTTTCCTATCAGAACTTTCATTCGACTTTTTGCCTCTAAATTGTTCCCAAAAAAATCCTTAATGTGTTTTTACTTTCTCATTCTTACACAATACTCAAGGAATAGAGTGAAAGTACACAAACACATCACCCATCTAAGTGTAGTGCTGAAAAAGACATAATTGAAACTCGAAAGACCCAGTAGGGAGTGGGTTTTGGTAGGACGTGAACAACAAAGATTTAATAGAATATTAGAATGTCACTATGCCATCAGCAAATGAATCCACAAGGATGCCCTAGCAAAGCAAGTTCTAGTGATAGTTTGAAGCAACACTTAGTTCATGGTTATGCAGATGGTGTTGTATGTCCTCAAACAACTACACAAATTTGTGAGGGTGGTGAGCGAATGCCTAACAAAGAATGCAGAATAAATTGATCAATATGAATGATGGTGATGATGATGTGATGTTGAAGAAATTTCAAATTGTCAATGACACAAAAAGTAAGAGAAAGACAAAGCTCCCACCATGATGGTGTCCTCTAAGGGCTCTACTTCTCATCCCAAGTTCCCGGACAACTAGCAAAAGAAAGTGTGTGGCTTCCAGATTCTTTGGCCCTCCATCGAAAGAACCAAGACAAAACAAGTTGATTGCTTCAATCATTCAAAGCCCATGAAGAGGTTCGTGAAGAAAGACAAAGCAAGGAGCCACTCAAGCTACCATTGAGCATTGAACAAAGCCCGAGGAGGAAAAGGAGAAGGGACATATGCACATCGCCATTTCTTTATGAAAATAACATACTGTGTAGCCTACTCAAGGAGTTACATGATTGTGATGGAGTCGATCACACAATCTAGACCCCGATCATGAGTTGTGTGTACCACTTTTTTGACAAAGGGAAAAATGAGACTAAGGATTTGAGAGACAAAAACATGAGATGGCTTGGAAGGAATAAATGACATACTTGTGTTGAATAGATTATCACATTCATGGAACTAGCAGTTGATTAGCTTCCTTGCCAGGTTGGAGCTAATTTAGGTTTTTTAACATTAGTTGCTTATAGGCCCTAGCAGTTTCATACTTTTCCATTTTTTTCTTTACCTTTTAATGTTTTTGAATTCTCCTCACCTGAGAAAAGGGGACAATAAAATTCATCTTCCTATAACATATTTTCCACACCTTCTACATTGTTACTCTTAGGATGTTTTTACTTGGACAGTTGGACTTAATTCAGTCCTAGACCAGAGCGATCAGCCCAGTTGTAAATTACACAGAGACCAGACATCTATCAGACCATACCAGATCAGACTAGAAAATTTCAATCTAGGTAAAAACATCCTTATTATCAAATTAAAACAAACACTTATGGTGACTACTAAATAAACTTCATTCCCAACTATAATCAAGTAAGCTTGAAAGAAGGAACTAAAAAGTAGAGATGAATTAACCTGTGGAGACGATACGATAGTGTGCAAGCATGGGAACAGGACAGGGACAAGTTGTGGAACCATCTTATCATCCAAATCCGCAGAGAGAAGAGCCAAGCACCTCAATGCTCCATGCACTGCATGGCATATTGACATCACAATTAAGATTTAATATTTGGATATTTTGAGAAGCAACATTGAAACTTGGCTACGTGTAAGAAACTGTTCACAAGCTCACTAACATCACCTACCAAGTAATACATTAAGAAAATCCAGAAAGAACATGTAATGTATTTCAATGTTAGCTAAAATGCATGAGCTGTTATAGGTACCTACCGGTATTTGTCTTAGTTTGATTCGTAACCGAGTTGATTAGTGTTGGCAAAAGATCAGGCCAATCCTCTGGCCAGTCATAATGTGCAATAGATGCTACAGCCATACTTATGGCAGTGCACATCTTTCTATGAGGGTCATCTAGCAATGAAAGGAGTAAATGACGAATAGATTCCTGAAAAAATTAAACTAAAGTATGAATAAAATACCTTGAGATAAAAAAAATGCACAATTTAACAGCATTTCTGAGAGGAAAAGAAACTGAATTCACTTCAGGTCGCCCAAAAATAAATGTTTCAAATAATAATGTAATCAACTGAACCTTCCATGACCACTTGGGATTCAGCTGCTCCTTTTACATACAATCTAAACATCATAAAATAACACCAAAATCCGCTTTTTGTTTCTTTCATCTTTCTTTCTTCCTTTTTACTTGTAATAGTTTATTAAGTGTCTTTTGGTGTAAAGTAAACAACAAAATTTAAACCTTAAGACTTGTTTAGATCCAAATTCAACTTGCGTCTTTCTCAATTAGAAGGTGATTCAGCTCAAATGACAACAACATTCAAAAGGAAACTAACTTGGAAACAAAAGCCACTAGTTAAAACTATGAAACACGAAGAAGCCAACATAATACAGAGTAGTTCATATTTCAGTCCTACCATATTCCAATGACTACAGCATCATGTTTATTTAGAATAGACATCAACAGAATGGTTTGAGGCAGAATAGTAAAGCTCTCATGTGCAGCAAGTTGCAAAGCAATTCTATGTGAGAAAATGGCATTCCATTATACTAAAAGACCTTCTGCAAGTTCCTAGTGGAGCTTCATCATTCACTTCAGTAGAATACATTTGGGTAATTATTTTGAAAATTATGTAAACAGCTTGAAGGAATGAAGGATAATAATAAAACCCAATGACTGCTGAAACAGACAGACAGAGATAATGGGTTTAAATTAATCAATTAAATATGAATAAGAGAAAGAAGACCTTTTCATCACTTGAAACAACTGGATGCTCAAAGTCCACTTCATCTTCCTGCCAGTGTTTCTTTATAAACTGCTTTAGAAGAACCGCAGCTAAGTAAAATTGTTAAATCTTACAAATGGAAATGAAATTGATAATGACAATAAATCACACTGATATGGCCTACTTCTTACATTATAAAATATTTTAACAGAATTCTATAAATTTCAAATAAAATAAGGAAAGGATATCTGGCGCAGTCCCAGAGGAAGTTCCCTACTTGCAGCAACTATGGATAATGCACCTCCATAACCTTCCATCAAAATTCAAAAAATGACATTTATACTTTATTCAAGATCACCGGATCACTCAAATTGTGCCAAGCTCTGAATCATGTAAAAAAAATGTATTTTTTCGGGTATAAACTTGTTCATTGCCTGCATTAATTCTGTCCTTACCTGGTTGAAGGGAAGCTTGTTGCAGGGAGGTTTCGGCAAAAGATCGGACCTGATGATTAGAATCAAGAATGGCATTCAAGCAGTTGATAAGCCATTGCAGATCTTGGTCCACTGTGGTGTTCATCGGAATTCAAAATGAGCAGTCTCCTAAATGAAGAGTGCAGGAGAGTTGGTAAAAAATGGAGGGAGACTGCTTTTTGTAATTCGCAGTGCACAGATTGTTAGGGTTTTTGTCAAAGCCTCAAAGGGTCACGCTTTTCCCGGGATCGGACATTTTTGTGCAGTGGTTCGGACATTTGTTAAACTAGATTTTCACCCGCGCGATGCGCGGGATACTAAAATTAAAATGTAATAGTGATACGACATTATTTTTAAATGTTATTTGGTCGTGTGAAATGTATGCAAATTATCATAAACGTGACATGCATAATAAGTTATAATTAAAGACCGGTTAGTGAAAACGTAGAGTTAGGTAGTACGTCTGTTTTGCAATAAGTAGAAAAAACTAAACGTTATATAGGGTTTCACAATCTACACTTTGCAAAAAAAAATTCTCATAAACTACATTATATTTGTGGTATGGTCAGTTGGCTGGCCATCTTCATCGCAGATCAATATCTTCAAACCCTTAAAATTTGTTATCCTTGACATTACAACATATAATTGACCACATGTGATGATTGACTTTTTCAATGTCATAATATGCTATGAAATATAATATAAAATTGGTTACCTATTACTTTTTCAAAAATATAAAAAAAATACTACCTCTGTTCTCTTTTAGTTGCAACATTGGACTTTTTGCACTATTCACATGTTCTACTTTGACTACATTTTATTAATTGATGTATAATAAATTAAATATTTAAAAAATATTGTTACATTCTTCTCATTCTAAAATTTCAAAATATGAATTTTTTAATTTTTTTACTAATAAGAAATAAAAGATATTAATGGTCAAACTTGTGCATTGACAAACGTGAAATGTTGACTGTTGCAATTAAAAAGGAACGGAGGAAGTATAAAATATCTTACGTATTAGTGTATTACATATAAAAACACTTGCACTTTGATATAAAATCCTCCGTATGACAAAGATAGATTTTCCCATACATTCAACACTATTTTAACAATATAATTCCAAATATCAGCCCAAAAGTCCAATTATCAAGCTAACCCAGTCCAACTACCCCATTTAATATAAATGCCCAACCAACCAACCAACCCTAAACATGACATATATAAACCGTGCATACCCCTGCGCCGCTTCATTCAACCTCCGTACACATGTAGAAAACCGCTAATAATCTGATGGCCTCTCATACATTCACTCGGATAAACTTCGTTTACCAGCTCTCATCGAAGATTAACCCCCAATCAACACTGCCTATGCTGAAATCGGGAAATCAGTGCTATACGGTGGCATATCAGTTCAGATGGTACAATAGATGAATAATCAGTTCCTTATTCGAACTTTGGAACTTCGATTGTGGGTGAAGAAGTTTCTACGGTGGCTGGCGTAATTCCTTAGCGGACCATTATAATTTGTCAAACCATGTCCTCACTACTCTCCCGATTTGGGTATATCCTATAACTCTCCTTCGTACACATTTAAAAATTATTATTTTCTCTTACTTTTGATTTTGTGTGCATATCATCAATTTCTATCACTTTTTAGATTGGTTTGTTGATGTTTTTCGTGTTTCAAAAATGGAGGTGGTTGTTTTCTTTCTTGCTTGTGCAATATGTTTTAACTTTTTAATTTGAGGCAAAAGGGTTTAGACAGTTTTGTAGATCTGCTCTGTAAGTTTAATTAACCGAGCATGTATAAAATTTGTCTTTTTGTTACATTAATCTTTGAGTATTAACAAAATTTTTGATTTTTTATGTTTGGATTAACAAAATTTCTTATTTTTTTAATCGAGTGGTTTGTTTATAAATCTGTCGTTTTTTGAAAATATAAAATAAATTGGTGATGGAATAGCAAATCCGTCGTCTGGAATTATCATTTTGATATATATAAGGCCAAATATCAATCTTACTCAAATAATACATGAAATGATTAAAATGATTTTTTAAAATTGATTTTTTTTTTGTTAAATTTTGGTCATTATGTAAGGCCTTTAATGTTTACTTTTACCTTCGTGTGTGTATTTCGAATGTTTAGACCTTAAAGTAAGTTTGCTGATCTGTTACACAAAATATTTTTGTTGTGAAACCCCGAGGTATACAAAACCAATTACTAAAGATTGATTTATTCATTTGAGCACACATTCTTAATTTTTAATATTCTGCATGTGCTTGGTGTTTATTACTGATGTTTCCATAAAAGAGAATTGAAATAGTTAAGCATACTTTTTTCACATACTTTCTTTTGATAAACAAAAGGGTCTTTAGACATTAAATATGATTATATAACCTTTGATATAAAGTGAGATGCAATTAATATGATATCTTCTTTTATATTGCAGGTTTAATCCAAAAAGATTGATTTCGGTTTATATTAGAATTGTATTCTTTATGAAATGTAAATTCGTGGTATCATGAGCCTAGATAAGGTTCCTTATGTCTATTTTTCGTAAATAAAATGTAATTATTATTTAGTAAAGGTTAGGATGCAGGGTTTTATTTTCTATGGGCAAACTCTCAGGTATGATCTTCATTATCAAACTTTAAATTCTCACTTTTTGGTTTTCTTTACCATCAAAGACATTTTAATTCTGAAATAAGCAGATTAAATCTGCCTAGATTTTGTAACACGCAATCTAAATGTTAAGTAATGAATAGGTATATCATATTCTTAGTTATTTTGCCTTTTGGATTTATAGGTATATCATATTTGACTTTTCTAAAAGTTATTTTGCATACTTAGACATACATTTCAAATTTACCTTTTGTTGTATCCAGAATCTTACACCGATGGTACAATGGCATCTGTGTTTTATCATAATGCCAAAAAGAATAGCAAACCTTAGATGAACACATAAATTCTATTTGCATATTTTTTTAAGAGTTTAAAGAAGATGTACCTTCTTCTTGCATGGGAAACAACTTCTAGTGCAAACTTCTAGAGCCTCTGCCAATTTTTGTGATTGTTAACCATAAATGAACCTTAGGGAAACCACATGAAAATCTATTTGCATAATTAAGTAGATGATATACCTATTTTCATAATGCAAAAGAGCTTGTCATGTATCCCAAAATGTGCAAAACATCAAGACCCTTGCAATTCTAACATTCAATGACAATGCACCCATGTTTATTGTTCACTTGGCTCTGGATGCGAATGTAATGAAGTTGGTGGTATATATATACTACTATTTTAAAACATCTCCGCAAACGTGTGATGAATTACCCCATGGGCAAAGAGATGCAATGGATTTTAAATATTAATGAGATGACATTTTAATAGAAAGTGCACAATGCTCAATAAGGTTGTAGGTATTCCTAGTTTCGTAGCCCATAGACAGCTTAAATGCCTTGATTTCGTATTATTCTTTGGACAAAAGAGTTATCCGTTAGCCGCCTGGATTCAATTTAATGGAACATTTAATGAATTGTACTTTTGGTCAACAAACAACCAAGATAATTCATTGAGCCACACAATCTGGGATATTGATATGATATTCAAGGATCTTGTAGTACAACTTAATTAATGGAAGCCCATTGCTATTATTATAAAAGGCACTGCCATTTTATTTGTGGTACAATTAAACTCTTTTTTTATTCATAAAAGCAACCATCATCGAACTGGAAGAGAGAGAGAAAATGTGTACCTAATAAGACTTTCAAATAAACATTTAATGAATTGCCTTGAGCCACACAACTGATGCATTAAATATTGGGCCTGCATTGAAAATAGCATTGGGCTGGCCATCTGACCCGTTTCTGCACCCATGGATAATCCGACCCGGCCCGTTACTGCACAGTGTTTGGGCGGGAACACTGTGCAGTTTTCATTTTGTCTTTGTATAATAAAAGATTTGACTGGTCTGTGTAAATGTTAATGACCATTAAAAGTGGTGGAAAAATTAATTATAAGAATTATATCACTACTTCTCATTTTATATGCTTTCGTTTTGACACAGTTTTTAATAAAGTGATTAAAAATGTAAAATTATGATTTAACATTTGAATATAGTAAAGTGAAATTATGTAAACCATGTATTTCTTTCAAGAAAATGAAATGTAACACTTGTTTTGGAATCATCCAAAAAGGAAAGTAAGACACGTAAAATAGGACGGAGTAACTATTAGAGCCCTTTTGGTAATATCCAAATAGGCTACTTTGGCTGATTGTGTTGATACTTATGAAGTTTTTGGCTGATTCCGATGATTTAAAAAACAAAAAAAATAAAATATATGCTATTATAAATACATCACATTCATTACAACAAAGGAGCTTTCAATAAAAGCATTCAATGGACACAAGTTAAGAAGCGTATGTGGCTTCATTGCCTTTTGGTTTTGCAACCTCCTTCGGTCTTAACGATGTGCCTTTGGATGACCTCGATCTCGTCCCCTTTTCACCTGCAAACACATCATAAACCAAAGACGAAGGGCAACAAGGTACAGTAGAAATGCAAAGAGGTCCAAGGCCTAAGTTGAGCAGTGATGATAGGAGAGGAATAAATGTTAAGTTGTTATGCGGTGCTAGTGAAGGGAAAGTGGGAAACTTCATAGTTGTGTAAATAAGAACAAAGCAACATAGTCCAACATAACATCACGCAGTGTGCAGGGGTTGTTGAAGAAAGCAAAAGTGCAAATGTTTGGTGGCGAAGCTATAAATATGCAAAGCTTTCTGAAATGCCATTGCATCAAAGGAAAAATATGAGAACTTTGGGCTATGCAATGCAAGTGTCCAAAATCCGCAATCCATGTATGGTTTCAAAGAAAGCAAATTAAAAGACATTCAAGTGCTATGAAGCCCTTATTGGCTGAAGTTGGGAAACTGAAGAGGTTAGAATATTGTTTAAGTTGCATAAGCCCAACCTCCCTACCTATCAACCATGCTGCTTTTCATGATTTTTTACGATTACACACATTGATGAAAAGTGGTTATACTTATCCAAAGAAACTACCAGGTTTTACATTTTGCCAACAGAACATGACCCATACAGAGCAACACAATAAAAATTTCATTCCCAAAATCATGTTATTAGCAGTGGTTGGCAGGCCTAAACTGGGACATGATGGGGAAGTTGAGTTCCCAAAAAACTATTATTAGCAATTTTTGGTTTGAATTCCCAAAAAAATTCAAAACTCATTTAAAACATCTTATGTGCTCAACATTCATTTGTGTATGTTCATTCCTTTTAGGTGTTATATACTCATTTGCGTTTAATATAAATCTCATTTCTATAATATGCAAATGTAATAGATTTATTATATAAAATATAATATTGTCAGCGAAGCCGCGGTGCGCGAAGACAACTAAATGATGGTGGCGATGGACGGCCAACAAGCGATGACGATGTTGGACGATCAACAAGCAAATGTGACCTTCTAAAACCGACTATACCTACGATGAGGGCCACCAAAGCTTCAGAAGCTAAGAGCCCGTTCGGTAATATCAAATTTGGTTGAATCGGTTAATTCTGCTGAAATATATAAAGTTTTGGCTGAATTGGTCGATTCTGTCGATTTAAGAAATAAATTATTTTAAAAATATACTCCGTATTTTTATTAATAAAATAAATAAATAAAATTATATCTAAAAATCACTAAATGGTCACCTACCACAACTTCAGTCAATACAACCGCGAAAGTAACTTCAACCTTACATTTTCTTACTATACAAAATTTAGTGTGCGAAATAAAAAAATACGTGTTTGGTGGGAAAAATGGATGATAAGCCAAGAAACAGGGTTACCAAACGGCCTCTAAATCTATCGATGTTGTGCGACTCGAGCATCGTGGATTTACAACCGAACAAGTGACGATGAGGGTAACGGAAGACGACAGCGATTTTGTCTTGACGAAGAAGACGATCGGCAAAAAAACTCAGAGCATATCCACATACGATTCAAAGGTCAGTGATAGGAGTTTTATTTAAATGTTTAAAGTCTTTATAGTTTTATCGAATTGTCTTTATATGCTACAAAAATAGACGAATGTATCGTGTTTAAAAAAAGTCTTGTGAGTGCGCATATCAATTTGGTTTAAGCGAACATAATCGTACCAAACTGAACTAAACCAAATTAAAATCATATCACATGCAATTTGGTTTGAGCCTGATAATATTTCTTCTGAACCGTATTAAACTGAATCGAACCGGACCGATAAAAATAGAGCAAAACAGAACCGAACTTGAGAAATTGAATAAAACTTTCACATGTTTACAAGAAACCACAGACCCAAACGGAATCAAACCACACTCACTCAAACCTATAAAAATCCCAGATTATCATAGCAAATTAAACAGAGTTAAGTAGAAAAAACTAAAAGAACATGTACCCTCCGGCCCTGCGCTGGTGACCATATATGAGTACAATCTCACTCTCCGACTACACATAACAAAAAGATCCTCCATGAATATCCTCAAGCTTCACCACGCGAACCACTATACTCCCAAACTTCCTCGACTTTCCGAAACTACTCTTCATCCACGCACATTAAATATCTGCCCGACTCGGTTTCTTTCTCCATCACGTGATTCTAAGACAGACAATTCCTGCAGTTTCACTAATTTCAGGTTCAGTTATCCCAGGGCATGGACTGCCCAGAGTCCAAATTGGAGCAGCAAAGAAGAACTAAACTGCTCGGGGGATGCTGAGGAGTATGATTACTTGGCGAAAGATGGTGCCGTTTTCCAGAAGACTCTCAGGCTTGTAGAGACTGCCATGTTCGCTGCTGTTTCTGGGTTAGCTTATCTATTGAGCAATTCTCTTGCAATTGAGGTAAATTAATAATTTCATTCTAGGTTTACCTGTTTCACATTTTTTTGAAATTCTTTTGGTCCTATTCATTGCTTTCTGATGATAAATTAGGCAGTAATCCTATGGTTGACGTTTAATGGAAGACATGCAATTAAAACTCTTAGGGGGGTGTTTGGTTAAAGTTATGTGAGGTTCCCTTGTTAAAGCAATATGGTATTGTTAGATTACCTTAGATAAAGTAATGTGAAATTGTAAGGTTGCATTGTTGGTTCATGTTTTGGGATTACTTGGGGAATCTAAAAATCTTATTACCTAAGGTGATCTTACATTCTGCGAAACAAATGACCCATTTCATTCCTATGGAAGTTATAATGAACAAATAACTGCTAAGAAAGACAATGCGGAAATGTTATGAAGAATACACAAAAAGACACGTGAAATGCTGGTCTACAATTCACTAAATTTGAGAGGTGCTGGAATATACTTCACTAGCAAAGGTTTGCACCTATCATCCATTCATAGTGAAATATAAATCCAGCAATCTTTATTTTATTTTCATTTTTTTTTGGGGGGGGGGGGTCGAGCCGTCGAGGCGCCATGTGTCTTCTTTTATTGTGGGATAATTAGTTGCATATGATTCTTACCCGGTTAGTTCTTTCACAGAATTACTTTGGATGTTTTTTTGCACTACCCATAGTAATATCTTCCATGAGATGGGGTGTTGCAGCAGGAAGAAAAACCATGGTCTGTCCTCACATTCATTACACATCATGATTTTTTAATCTATAATGGTATAATTCTCCACTTATACACAAAACTATCTTTAAGTATATATAGTTATACATTCTAAAAGTGGTTTATTTTTTCAATCTCTTCAGGTGGCAACTTTTGTGCTATTGTTTGTGCTGTCTGGACCCGTGAAAGCAGTTAACTATGTGGTGAGCAATGATAACATAGTTTTGAATATGGTGAAATTTACAGACTCCAGAGTACATTCTAAAGAAAACTACTACTCTACTAATAAACGCACCTCTTTCTTCAGTCATTCTAAAGCTGATGCTCTTATATGTTTTGTAGTAATGCACCAAGATAATGAAAAGTTATACCCCCTATCTCATAAAAAATAGTTTGTGTAATCAAAGTACAACTTTTTTAACTATGTACTGCATTGTAAGTCATAAATAGTACTTATGTTTTAGAAACTTTTAATTAAGTACTCCATATTAGACTTGTTCGACTTTATTATTTTAGAATTTTATTAAATACTTATCCAATGTTTAAAAAGGCACTTTTAAGTCATGAGGCATTTTGCATTTGCAAGGTGAGGCGCATGCCTCAAACTTTATACCTGAACTTCCTTTATAATTAAAAATTAAAATTATAAGCAGTTTAAATATCAATCATACATAAAAATGAGTCATAAATATGCGTCAAAGACCACTTCCTCAAGTTTAACTCTTTTAAGGGAAGCTTATAAAATTCATCATAATTTGAGAACAGAAAAATGTTAAGATGAGAAAAATGGAGAAGCAATGGCTGGATCCTGGATACTTTGATATCCTGGAGCAATTTGAATAAGAATAAAAAATAAAGAAGTTATATGTTACTTTGTTGTTATCGTTCAAATGACAAGAAACGAAAAACGAGTGGAGTTGTTTGAGTTATTTGAACCTTGTTGGAAAGAAGAGAATGGAAGAATATTTGGCAAATAGATTTTAGGTCTTTTTGATGAAATCTACACAGACCTTATTAAGTTACAGTCTGATAGTAAAACAGATCCCACCTCAAAACTGTTATGCGTGTGAGGCATGCCTCAAAACACGCCTCATAAGCGCCTTTTAAACCATGTACTTATCTGAATTTGATCTGCAACATTATTTTTTGGGACATCAATGCTGTTGACATAAGATTCTCTTTATGGGAATAATGGGACAAGAGCACATAAAATTTCTCATGGAAAGTCAGAAGTTCATCATGCTGTAAACTATGCTCCTTTGTAGAAATAGGTGGCATTTGACTTCTAAGATTGCCTCTTTTCTTAGTCATCGCTGGCCTTACGACTTCGCATATGTTTTGGTTCGTATGCATTTTGCTAATAGTATGTTCTAGTTACTGATTAGTTCACTTCTTCTTCCTCTCCTTCCCTTACCCAGCTAATGCATGGTTTACTTGGTTTTACTATGGGTTCTTTATGGAGGTACGCAATCATACCATTGCTTTCTAAATGCTTTGGTATCGTACTTGACTCATATTTTATTACCCCCATCCTGAAAGACAAAGAGTCCTATTTGTACCGTATTAAAAGTTAAAACTATAAAGATGTGTGTACCTTTGTGAAACATGTCTTTTTTTGGGATGAATGTAATATCTTTTTTTTAGATCATTCTAGGTGCTTTTTTCCTGTTATAAAATTTGTGGTAATGAATCAGTAGGCTCCCTATGTCCTCGCTATACTGAGATCAATACTCTAGTAATGAAAATCCCTATAAGACTATGATAAATTCCCTGAGAATTACAGACTATGTCTCATGTTGTAAAAATAAATGAAAAAATTTGAATGAATTGGAATCATTCTTTCTCCCATAAAAGGTGATCTGTTTCTTAAGGGTCCTTTTGCCACTCGGAAATAATAGTCAAAATTAGTTTGAACTAAAAAATTCAACTTCATTTATTTGGTCAAAAAATATGTGATAGTTTTCTTTAAAATAATCAATCTTTATATTCTTTAGCATTTGCCAGGTAATCCCAAACTAAGAGTCTGTTTGGTAACCCTTATTTTAAGCTTTATCAACCTTATCAATCAACTTTTTTACCCAACACGTAACTTTTGATATCGCGCGTTGAATTGTGTGATAATCAACATAAGTAAGGTCCGAGTTACTTTTCTAACTGAATTGGTTGAAGTTAGTATAAATTATAAATGGCCATTTTAGCTATTTTTCATATAATTTTTCTTTATTAATAAAATATATTTTGAAAATAGTTTTTTCCATAATTCAAAAGATTCATAGAATTCAAGCGTTTCAGCCGGAACTTCATCAATTTCAGCAGATTCAACCAATCAACCAATTGAGTGTTACCGAACGGGCTCTAAAAGAAAACTAGTTTTCTTAGTAGTTTTTACATTCTCTCTACCTTTTATACATTCCAAACATAACCGATGGGTTGCATTACTTGCATAATATTGTTTCAATTGTAATTTTGTCAGGTTTCGCACTAGTTGGATGCAATCAATCTTCTTTTGTGCAATTGTATTGTTTCCTCTTCCACTCTTACACCCTCCATAAGAAAACTTTATGTCCAGCCATTGTGTGATTTGTAGTAACTGGTGCTTGTTTATTTTGCAGGCTCGGGCAATAGGTGCTCTAGGGTATGTGCTATTGACTTCATTTTTAATAAGGGAAAACATACTCCAACTGGTATAAGTGTGATGGCTAAGTTATCCTTATTTATCCGTGTTTTTCTCCTCGTTCCTGCAATGTATAATGATTTTCACTTGTGATGTCTTTTCTCTGCTTTGTAGATTACCCTAAATATCCATGCTTCCCTCTCATACATTCTCACATCCATAGGAAGCAATTCAATTCCAACAATGGATGTCATATACACTATTTTTGGGACTGTGGTATGTATTTGAAGAGTTTCCTCTACTGCAGTGGACTGTGCATTGCTGAATATGTCACCTTAAGGGTAAAAGGGTTGCATCACCCTGTGAAAATGGGTTTTGGTTTATGAGTGAGAGTACATTGGGGAGAACTTATTTGTAAGAAAGTAGTGATTTTAGATGTAGAGAAGTATTTTTACCATGGGTCAGGACCAGCCTCTTTACATTTTTATCTAAAAACCCAGAACGCCAATCCCGCTAGGATCTTATGTGCCAAATTTGTTCACACTCGTTCATAAGTATGGACCAGGTTATTCACCAGGCTGTCCATTCAGGAATAAATATATTTATTTATTTTGGTAAACTTGTTTCTGTTCTTCAAATACTATTATAAGATATATGTGCATGACCATAAAAAAGTACTTTGCTATAACTCATAATAGCATACTAATTATAAACTTAAAATAAAAAATAACAAATAATACTAAAAGCTATTGACGCTCACAGATGTGGCGCGGGCCTATCGGAGCAAACAAGCCAAACGTTATTACATGTTCTGTTTTTCTTACTGACCCAGCAGCCTGATGGTTAAGTATGCACTTCCATACCTGCTCTTTTTATGGGCTGGCTAAGCAGGCTAGCCTGCATTTGTATAGGCCTACTTATATGCCATTAATTATCCCATGTACTCCGTATTACTTATAATATAACATTGTTTTTCTTGTTTTCCACTGGTGCACTGCTATGGATTGAATCATTGCTCCTATTTATGTTCCTTCTGCTTCAGAAATTAATCTTCTCTTAACTTAATAGAGCAAAGGCCTTATCTAGCTACCTCTCATATTTGCAGCTTATTATCAACTCCACTTTCTTTGTGTTATTGCTACACATTCTGTACGCGATCTTCTTTACCAAGTTCGGAATGAAGGCTTCATTGAGACTCCCAAAATGGGTGGACGTTGCAATATAATAGGGCATCAGAAGAGTAGATAAGAGATTCATATGCACAAACCTGAGAATGAAGCCTTGTTTTTATGGGGGTGTGAGGGTGTCTAATTTGCTGTCTAATGACAAAACTTCAAGTAAATAAGGGTTATGAAGCCACTGAAGCAAAAGTATTTGATGCATGCTGCATTGATATTATTAATTAACCCTGTCTGTAAGTGATGGGGTGCCTTCAAAATCGTGACAAGTACTAGGTAGCCACACTGATGGGTTGGTGTAAGCAAATCGGCTGGTGGGTTCACTGATGGGCGATGCCCAAAGTGAGCAATGAGGTGGCTGACGCCATTTGGGGCTGAGCAGGGGGGAGGGCTGGTCCCAGGGGTAACTTTTATTTCTGTATTATGGGGGTGTTTGGAACTGATTCTGCTTCTGCTTCTTTTTTAAAAGCATAAGCAGAATCAGAATCAGTTTTCAGAAGCTGGTACCCCCCAGCTTCTAAAAAAACTGATTCTGAGAGTAAATTAGAGCTCCAGAAGTGCTTCTGGAATTTCACCCAAACACTCCAGCTTCTGCTTCTGCTCCCTGAAGGAGCAGAATCAGTTTTGAGAATCAGATCCAAACACCCCCTATCATTTCATTATATAATATAAAGTAACGGTCGCTGCACCACAACTGGAGGGAAAAATCCCGCCCATTTCAAGGGGCATAATTGGAAATCCTTATGCAAAGTTCTAAAATGCCGCCTATGTTACTAAGTACTCTGTATAAATTGTGCAAAGTATTGCTACCATTTTTAGTCTTTTAGTCCCTGTCCATACATGGAATCATTCATTTAGGCCCTACAATAATAAAAATTTTCCATAAATAAAAACATTCCATATATTTGGTCATGATTATAGAATGCAAAACACACGTATGATTTATTTAAAGTTCCATAACATTTCACAACTACAAAATCACACATAAATTCCTACTCAAAATTTTAGATTTCATTAGGAAACTTTCGGTTATGAAATAAACACATTTTATTAATATTTTCATAAAACACAACCATTAAACATTGCTACTAATTAATTCAACTTTAAAATTCATAACCGTATAATTTTACTATAAAAAATATGAAGTACAGTATTTCACTAGAAGATTTAGCTTTGTTGAAATTAAATCAATATCGTAATTCAATCATATAAATCTGATAAAAAATAAGTCCATGTATTAGGAAATTTTTTGCTAAAATAATATTTTCAATTCTTAATTTATGAAAAAATATACTCCGTATAATTTAGCGAGCCTAATTTATTGAGAAATCTTTCGGGTTGCCCAATGTTTAATTCGTATGCAAAATGTATGCATAATATATTTATACACTATAATAATTTAGACTGATACAGAATTGACATCTGAAAAAAGTATAAATGGAAATATTAATAGATGAGTCTCCTTAAATATGACTAAAAATAGATAAAATGCATAAATAAGATTATCATTGTTTTCTTACTAAAATATGACTTATTCAATCCTAATAGGAAAAGTTTTCTACTTTTATGAGATCACATAAGTCCTATTTTGTGAATATAAGTACTCTTATTTGTACACTTTGTCTAAGTTTCAGTCATATCTAAAGAAATTTCTAATGACCGTAACCATAATGTAAACAACCAATTAATCAATTACATAAACATTAACAATCTTAGTGTGATTGACACTCGGGGGTGTTTGGTTGTTTGCACGTTAAAATTTTACACGTGAACTAATTACATGTGAAGTGTAGGGACACAAACATTTTACGAGTAAAGTCTAAATATATTGTTTGGTAGTTCTTACATTAAAACTTTACATTGTTTGTTTGGAAAGTAATTGTACATGCAACATATTTAAAAAACGATAAATAGCCCTTTAGTAAAACATGGAAAGTGGCGTGCAAAAAAAAAAAAAAAATCAAGTAAATTAATTTAACTCAAGTAAATTTTCCAAGATTTATCCTTTTCAATTATTTTCAGTGATCAAAATGATTAATGAATGAATTTATCAGTGAGGAATAATAAGTCTAGATTGTTTGCCTTCTTCAAACGCAAATGGCAGAAATAAATTTATACCCAGAAATTATGTTTGCCTTCAAAAGAAATTGCACCCTTGGCAAAGGATTTGGCGGCTTACATATACTCCGTATATAACTACGAATCAACCAAAGTGTAGAAGCCGTAATTCCATGTTCAGTATTCTCCATCGTATATATATAAACGGGTGTAAAATAGTTTACTACCCTCCACCCACGTAAAATTTTTACATGGTACGATGTAATTTTTTTAAAAGTGTTCTACAGTTTACATTAAGGAGTTAAAACAAACGGTGTAAAATGTTTACGTCCCCACGCTTTACACGCAAAGTGTTTACTTTACATCATAACAAACACCCCTAGGTGTGATCAGCATGTGCATAATTATAATATCCAAATTATCATAAAAACAGCCACATAAAAGACTATTTATATTTTTTGCAACGAACTATTCATAATAGAACAACAAAAGTTCTGATTTTAAAATTCACAATCGAATAATTTGAACATAAATAATACGGAGTACATTATTTCATAATTAGGAAATTTGATTTTGTTGACATTAATTCAATATCAATACAATAATTCAACCATATAAATCAGGTCATAAATTATTTCATGCATTCGGAAAGTGCGTGTGCTTCTAAATCATTCTTACGTTATTCTTGTTTTATTAATTCAATATCAACTACATAACTCACTTTTTCTTATCCCGCTCCACCTCCTCATAACCTCCTCATATCCTAATGTTAGTGAGACGAAAGTAGTTAATTATCTAAATGAATTGAAATTCAACTCAAATCTATATAATATAGAGTTGGTATATGTGAAATTGAGTTGTGATACGTTACCTACTTTATAAGAATTTAATTTCAATTATATATGAATAAAATCACAACTCGCTAATTATATATGAACATTTTTCCAAAATGAAAATAAAAAAATGTAAAATTATAAAACATAAGTACTATTTCCCCCTAAATAGGGGCAATCATCTTGAAACTTTACAATCATACATTTCAAGTATGTTAGCAATTACTTCTGTTTATGTAATAAAAACACAATACTAACATTTGGATGTTGTACACTAGCTGTTTTCATCCCGATTTAGAGCAATTTCATATTATTCAGTCCACATTATTTTTTATTTAATTATACCTGATAATAATAAAATACTTTGAATTTATTTTCTTAAGTATATCCTCATGATTTAATAATTTTTTTACTATCTTCAAAATCTTATCAACTTAATAATCTTCACATTGCTTTAGTGATTCGAATTTTCAATCCAATACATATTTTCCTGTCCCACAAATTAAACTTAGCCATATTCACTCCCCTTGATCCCTTGATCAATGTTGGTCAAATTTGACCAACAATATCTTTTTTATACAAAATTATTTGAAATTTGGAAATTGTATGAATATATTCTATTTTTAAAAATCCTTTCATAAAAGTATAAACTTTATGAGTTTGACACGAATACAATACAGCGCAACTGCAATCATTGTCTAAAATTTATTATCATTGATCTAGAATATTAAATTTGACCAAATTTTATAGAACCTAAGGGAGTATAATGTCATAATATTGTCATTATTGATGATTTTATTACTTAAATTTTCCTACAAGAACGTGACAAACCATTTTTATTGAACTATTTGACATGGAGTATTTATAAATTATTTATATACTATGTAGTACTTTGCACTATTTTATTAAGTTTAGCACTGTTTCGGTATATTAATGACACTGTTGTTATATTATTTGGGAATGTCATGCATATTTTTAGACTTATCTTCTAAGTGTGTTATTATCTCTCCTTTTTAGATTACTTATCAATTTAAAAGATTTAAACAAGTCATTTTTTCTCTTCTAGATATATCCCGTGCATCGCACGGGTACTTCGTCTAGTACGGAGTATATGCTAACAAAAAAGTTTTTTTTGCCACTTTTGGTCCCATTAGAATGTATCAAGTCTCATATATTTAATCCTCTTCTTTAGAAAGTCTCATTTTAGGTGCATCGTTTTGTGATCATTTCAAAAAATAATATTTACGGAAAACTTAGGACATAAAAGTTCTAAAAAAGTATTATGTATTTCTGTACCACATAACTAATAAGACATTTATGCCCTTTACTAAGTGACTCCAGCCTTAACCGTCGGCCCAGTGACCATTGTCAAGCCCTGGTGACAGTCACAACCAACCCAATGACCTAATCTCTGCCACATTACGAACGACCGCCCCCTCCTCGACTAGTTAGCATTGTCGTCACTGTTGTCAGCCCCTTGTCACAATCGCCCCGCCATTGCCACCCACACTCCCTCCCCAGATAGAGTCATTTGAAGATGCAATTCCACTGAATGGTTTGACCCTCCTATGGAACCACCTTACAACCACCTCCATTTGAGGTGCTTCTTGATGAATTTTTTTGATAAAATTTTGTGAACATGTTTTAATGAAATGTAGATTATGACATTATGTCCAAGCTATATATAAAATTAGTTAGGGAGTTAGGTAAATAAATTATTGAAAAACATTGTGCCAAGCTATATATAAAAAGCGTCGTGTTTTATACATTATCTCTATATATCTTAAAAGATATATGTATATTGTTGGGTATTGGATCTCGGCCTACTGTTTTCCTGGAAGCCCAATACACTAGCCCGTAATGTGACTCATATCTACCCATTTGACCCATTGAGACAAATTTGTACCCCTTCCCCTTTTTCCTATAAATAGGAGGTTTCCCTTCATTATTGAGAATGCTTTTTTTCTTTCTCTCCCCCTAGTTGGATCCTTCTTTTCTCTCTCTACCTAGTATTCTTCTTCTTCTAGTATAAAAAGCTTGGAACTCGATTCATGACTCCCAAAACTTAATACTTGTATAATGTAAATGATGAGGAGAGATTTATAAAAAAAAAAGTGATTTGGACATTAGTCCGAAATGTCACATGATTTTCACCCTTTCGGGCCTCCACGTTGAAATCAAGTATTCAGACAATATTTACATATATTTATACAAATTTGTGTTGGATTAATTTCAAGAAATGTATAACTGTAAATATAACTATATAAATATAAGTATAAGTCTGTAGCACAAGATTATTACCACTTTATCTTTATTTATCTTCAAGTTTGGGACCCTTGAATTGACACCCCCTACACTGTCCTCACAAACCAACATAAGCCTTTATCGCACACTTTGTCTTGACTCATACACACCTGAGAAACTTTCCAAAAGTTCATCATCCCAAGGCTATTCCCTTGCGATCATGCGCACCCTAAGAAATTCCCAAGGATCACCCATCCACATATGCACTACTCCCGTGCGAGCATACTTGACTTGAACTTTTTAGCGGATGAGTCTCTTTAAAAGATGGTACACTTTATTGATATGAGTAATACTATTAATCATTTTAAGCTAACCTTAAGTATTACACTTTTGCAGATCGAGCAGCAATGTGATTTGAGTTCTAGTCATCTTTCACCATCTGTTTTCAGTTCATTAGCTGATATTTTCCTCATTTTTTTGTGTTCCCGGCTTATTATAATAAAGTGGAGGAAGAGGGATATTTCTATAAGTGACATGCAATTTCTTAGAACTATGCATTGGATTTTTCGAGACTTCATAAATCTTCATATGTTTGTCTTTGTAATAGCAAATATTAACATAGTTATACACGGGACCTTGCCATATATGAGCCAAATTGCAAACACTCAATGTATATTGGTATTCGTGTCAAATCTCCAGCAAGTTCTTTGTTCATGATCAATGCCATGTTGCGCATTGTATGCACTGTTATTTCAAAGGGAAAATCACACTTTTAGTCCCTGAAATAGACACCATATTGAAATGCCAGATCCGTGTTTCCTAGTTTGCAAATGTCACCCCTCAATTGTCCAAATTGCTGCAAATGTAGTCTTTTAAGAGGTGAAATGTACTTCTCAACCACATTGTACATTTCACCCCTTGAAGGACCACGTTTATAGCAATTTGGAAAATTGAGGGGCGACATTTACAATCTCAAAAATACATGTCTGACATTTCAATATGATGACTATTTCAGGAACTAAGAGTGCGATTTTCCCCATTTCAAATAGAGGGTTAGTTGCTTGATATTCCAAATACCCAACTTTTTTTCATTTTTTGTAAGGATGAAACTTACATTTTCGCCTTAGTCCCTTCTTTCTCGTAGCATGGGAACTAGTTATAAGGAACTTCCATAGAGTTCTAAGCGTGTAACTACAGGTTCTTCCCTACCTTCTACCATGACAAGGTTAAAACACTTACATATATCATTAATCAACATATCACAATGTACAGTGGTAGAGAAGTGTGATCTTGATCGCTCGCCAGGATGCTTATCAAATATCCACTAATGTGCTTTTCATCACCCCTTCAATTTTCTCATCTCAATGAGAAAGAGTTTGCTGTGGTGGCCCTAGTGCATGACCATAATGCATTGAAAAATGCATTTCCGGGAAAGCAAGCCACTTTCATGTTGACATGTCCTAACACAATATCTATGTTTGTTTTGGGTACAACCTCTTTATAAGTTTAAATTGAACTCTTTTTGTTTATTAGGCATATTCAATAAGAAAGATGTTATATTCACTAATTCACATAAATAGTCACAACAGTTATAATTTGACCACACATGGTAAGTCTTTGAGTAAACCCATCAACACCTATTAATGGCTGGCAATATTTGAATCCAACTTTTCAAGCATTCCAACACATAAAATCTCAGAAACCTACTTTGCTCACTCAAACCAGTCAAATTACTTGCCATCACGACACATATTGATCTAGTATTAGTCCTATTAATTGCTGAATGATAACTCCAAATCTTTTGGAAGTTTTCCTCCTAATCCCTTTGGATCTGTTTCTTTTCCTTTTGGATTGCTCTATATGCTTGCTGGCACACAAATGAATATTTTATCTGTACACACCTTTTCTCGTAACTCTTTCATTTTCCAATTGATATAGAATTTTATCTCTTCGAATCATCTTTTTTGCAATTCGGTTAAATTAACCATCTTGTTGTGATAATTCCAACCGCATCCTTCATGTTTGTTGAAAATCTCAATGTGTATCCTCCATGATAAAGAAGTTGCACTTTTCTTGTCCAAGGACATTCATCTCTTCTAAACTTCAAAATAAATCTAAGGGAATGATTTCTCACAAATTTCATGTCCTTTTCATTCACAAATGTATAATTATGCAATGCATCTCTAAACTCTTCTTACTTGAAAACTGTTGGGTTTCGGGTAGAAAAACACATCGGAATAAACAAAAAATTTACTACCCAAAAAACACAAACGGATCTGAGGTTCATATTATAAACGAAATTATAAGACATAAGAGGGACTTACATAGCAATCTTAATCAAGGATGTCAGATACTCCGAGAAAACGATCCCGGGCTCTACCGGTATCCACACGCATGTGACTGAATTGACCACAAGGAACGTGTTAGCGTTCCCTTCTTTCTTCCTCTCTACTCTAGGTTTAAGAAGTGAATTTTAACTCTTAAAATTCGTGAGTCTATATAGCCCTATTTATAAGAGGAGGAAAGAAGAGGTTTTATAACTAATAAAACTCTCATAGAGGCCCTAGCCCAATACCATTCGAAACCCTATTTCGAATTGGGCTAATTAGGCTATTTTAATGTTATTACCAAACATTAATTATCCAAATCACTTACATGTGTGACCCTATAGGTTTATATATTATTGGCAGTGAGCTAGAAATTTAATTCAAGCCTCACAAATCATAAGCGGCCTCTAGCAAGACATTATGGCTATCCAAAAATATATAAATGTCAATTAAATCTGACATAACCTTTTAATGATTAGTTTGTGCTAATAGTTCTCTTTTGACAAACGATATCTTAATTGAGTCAAGGTTAGGTCGTGTCATCCTTGTTATTCTGAATTAATATTTCTTGATTACGAAGTAAGATTAATCTTGACCAAATGACACCTCATTTGAGCATGACCATGCTAATTAATCTTACTTGTCAAGGGGCCCAATAGATATCTCTCCCTCGCTATACAAGAGTGACAAAAACTATCTTGATAATTCACATACTACTACATGGTTCATAATATATACAATCACCACCTTTATAATTATCTATTTAAAGATAACATTTAATGATATTAATACATATTAATTCCCATGCAAGTAACCATGATTATCTCAAGTATAAGAATATAGCACCTCGTCATTATTGAGAACAATACTAATGACATATAACCTAACAGTGTCCTCAAGTTTGGTCTGTCCAATGAACTTGTTCTCTAACGAACATCTATGTTATTAACTTGATATCTCTATACCCATGACTAGTGGAATGTAGTCATTAGTTAATCTACATACTGGTATATTAATTATTAATTTTCCAAATTAATAATATTAGACCAGAGACAATTAGAATATTATGCTTATTTTAATGTGTAGCATCCCCCAATTAAGTCACATACTTCATTAGCTACTAAATATAATATTCAGGGACTAAATATTAATAAAGAAAACTCACAATAATAATTATCATAAAATGAGTCTGTGACTTTATTAATTAATGAGCATTAAATATTTATTGATAAATCATAAACTATGATTGTCCTAGGGCATATTTCCAACAAAAACGTCATATATAATGAAAATGTTAGTTTTTTCATTTCTGTTCAAGCTCGAAAAATAGACCACCTGATTTTTGAACTTTCGACATATCTTCTAAAGAACTATCATCATATAAGTTGAGTTCAGTCTAAATTACATGTAACAACTAATTGCTTATCATCTTTTGTAAAATCAGCATATTCGACACTAAGTTCGACATTCCGTTCGAACTCAATATTATCTCTATTAATTTCCTCTATATCACTTTATGAAAATTGCTCTAGATTCGAATTAGAATAGTTACAATCACTCTCTTCATCATCTCCATAATCAGATTCTCCAAGTATAAACACATATTTATAAAAGATTTACCCAATTAAAGAAATAGGTCTTTATTATTCAAGTACATACCAATTCTTTGAATGATAGTTTCATTTCCTAATGGAGGAGGGTCCACCATTTTTATTATTGGGATTGTGCTTCAAAACTCAACTATAGGTGCTTTCCTTCTTGAGAGCGTAGTGTTTACCTCAGATTTTATTACTTATTTAAGGACAAAAATGTCCCTCAAGTTAAGTACTTAAATAAGCGAAAGAAAATGTAAAACTTCTGATGAGTTTTGGCCAGCTAAATGATTGGAGGACTAAAATTGTCTCAAATATAATAGAATAAAAAAAAAGAGGTTTAAGGAGTGTTTGAACACGCTTATTAAGAAACGGTTCTCTTCACCTGATCTGAATGTTTCTAATATGAATTTTTTAACACTACTAGAAAAATAGCTATTTGCTGCGGTCATTTTTAGCTATTTGCTGCGGTTTTGAACCGCAGCAATTGGCAGGGCAGCAAATAGTCAAAAAACGTATTTGCTGCGGTCCCGAACCGCAGCAAATAGCTATTTTAAAAAAATGAGTTTCGACTTATTGCTGCGGTTCAGAACCGCAGCAAATACCTATTTTTTAAAAGGTGGACTTTGACTTATTGCTGCGGTTACAACCGCAGCAAATACATGAAAAAAGTGGCTTACGTTCCTTGTTTTGTAATTCTACCAAAATTATATAGATCATGGTTTACATCAAATAATATCTAGTTTACAAAATGAGGAGAAATCTTTTCTACTAACTTCGTATCTCATTAGCACAAATCAGAATTACAATCCCAATATTTTGAGTTATACATCACCAAAGTTTAAAAAGAATACAATACAAAATCATCTTTTTATTTTCCACTAAAGTTTACAAAAAAAATTATCACACGTGTTGACATAAATGCACAATTCCTTGCACACTTCAGATTCTTCATCACCCAACAAAAGCTCTTTTGGTGCTTTGGTAAACCTAAAATTGGTAAAACATTTACAATTATAATTACAAAAAAAATATCACAAATATTCATATCAGATCAATTCTAAACAAATTTAGATCAGATCTACCGAAATGTTATACGAAGTATGTCTAACAAAACCACACATTCAAAACAGCGAACAACAGAAGCATTTAAAGCAAATAATATAGACTTGTATAAAAACGTGTGGAAAAAAGGCCCAAACTAGATCTTAAACATATTGAGATTAAATCTCATCTTTTCTTGTGAAAAAATAAACAAGTCACCAAAATATTCCTAAAAACCAACAACCACATACTGTCCAATCCCCTCGGGGTGCTTGATTTTCATTCCAGATCATAACCAATAAAAAATTACTCCAGTTCTGCCAAAATAAGACAGGAACATACCAGTCTGGAACACAAACCCGCTCGAGTCCACCTAAATACGCTTGTCCTTAACCATTTCATTAGCATTAAATCTGTTAGGACCCAACTATGATGATTTTGATGATGCCACTATACTTTGCACCAGAATTTTGTGTCTAAGTTAACTCGTGCATTAAATGCTTAAAAGTGACAAGAATTCCAATGTACAAACTATGTATCAAATTAAACATACTGGAACTATAAAATGCAATAAGGTAAAAATTATTTACCTTACATGGATATTTAGATCCAACCAGTATAGCTTTAATTTGGTACATAAGTTTAATCATGTCACTTAAAGAAAGAAAGTGATTAGTAAAATAAGTGACAAATTTTACTGTGAAATTTGTACCAAATAAATTGTACTGGAAAGAACAAAATGCAATAAGGTAATCTTATTACCTTAATAGGATATTTCAAAGATCCTACCAGTACAAAATTTATTTGATACAAAATATTCTAAGTCACACATTTTACTACTTCACTACTTAAGCAGGTTCACGCACTCAGCTTCACGAGTATAGTTGCAAGACAAGGCCAAAATGCAAGAGCAGAGAAAACATCAGAATGGGTGAATAGTGAAGAAGTTTCAGAATAGGCATGCAGCGATAAGAAGGCCTAAGGTATGGGTGTTATCTTCGTACAAAGCAAGTGGTCTTCAAAAGACAAATCCTTATCCTGCTCCAACACAAGAAGACGCAAGTACAACACTTTGGACGTCTAGGATTAAATCCTCTTAACCAACGGAGGAGATTAATCTACTGGAGATGCCTATAAAAATAGGCAGAAGCATGAGATCAAAGGTAAGTCATTGAGTTCAAAGCAAGTGGTTCAGTCATTACACTACGCATATCCAGCAAAAGAGAAAGTGCTTGAACACTCTGCTTTGACTCATGCTTCACTAAGCTCTTAGATTAGATCATAAATTGTCATATTTTTAGAGCTTAGATTTTAGTTGGTAGGCCAGAAATTCCTTGTATTTTACAAGTGGTTGTAAACACTTAGGAGAACAGTTGTTCGGATCCTATAGTGTGGTTAGATAGATAGAGTACCTTTTGATCCCCACTGGATCAATCGAGAAAAGTCTTAAGGACTGAGTAACTTTGAGTGGTGTTATACTCATCGTGAAAAACCTTCAATCTAGGCCAGAGTTGTCAAGGCTAGATTGGCACTAATTGTATTGGGCTGAATACTTTAGTGGAAATCCATCTGAAATAGGGTGGGACTGGATGTAGGAGGATTACACCACCTCTGAACCAGGATATATCGTGTGTTGATTTACTTTCATACATGCAGAAGCACACACCAAACACATCTCACTAAAGGATTGTAGTTTGCCAGCAGCATCCTAAGCAGTAGTCTTCATCGACTGTACTGCTTAGCCTACTGCTTAATAACTCACTCTCCTTGAGAGTGTTTTCCACTAGAAGTTATCTACACTCAGAAGTTGCCTCAGCAGTACCCTGGTCTTCACCCTCCTGCTGAGCCCACTGCCCATTCATATGTGTCTTTCCGAACGCCATAACAAGCCAGAACAAAAAGCCATCCAAGAGTCATCCTGTTCTTAACAGTTGCCTCAGCAGTAACCTGCCCACCAGCCGACTGCCAACTCAGCAGTTGCCTGCCAGTCAGCAAACTGCCTGTGCAGCAGTAGACTAAGCAGTTACCTGCTCACCAGTCTACTGCCAAGCCTACTTCCTCTTGTCACCAGTCTAAACATCATCTAAACTAGAAAGTTATCTCACACTAAGTATAAAGAGGTTAAAGACTTCCGCTGTGCATCTATTAATCTCTTAAAAGATTATAGATCAACTCATCTAGAGGGAAAACTTCATAAAGTTGAAAAAGATTTAAAAGTCTATTCACCCCCCCCCCTCTAGACTTTTACCTCTATCCGGGACCATCAAGTGGTATCAGAGCAGTGTGTTCCTAGAGTCAGTTTCTGACTACTTTTGAACTAAAGATCCAAATCCACTTTTATCCCAAAACTTTCTGAATGATGGATGAACAACAAACAAAGAATCTGATGATCAACAGTAACAAATCCAATGACTGGAAAACAAAGGATGTATGGGATGAACTCACGGAGAGTCAATCAGAAGATGATCAAAGCAACTCAAATGAAGAAAGCTGTTCATCAGAAAGGCAGGAGGAGGCTATTACTAGCTTCTTTGGAATGATTCCAGAAAATAGTTCCTCTCACAACTATGATATGGCCAGATCCTATGAAGATGACAATGATGAGGTATTATCCTGTTCCTCGAGCAATTCATATTATTCCAACTCATCCAGTGTTGATATGGAGACATTGCTCCATCAATTTGAAAACTTCCAAAAAGAGCATCTTAGCTTAATGAATGAAAACTATAGACTTCAAGAAAATCTTTTAGTAGCTCATGCACAATTGGGTGAAGCAATCAAAAAGATAGATTTTCTTGAATATGAAAACATCAGTTTGAAAGAAAAGCTAAGCTCCCTCACTCCCCCACTCACTAAGGAAGTTCAACACACTGAAAAAGACACAGGATACACATCATGTTCCCACTCATTGAAAAACTCTCCCAAATACTCTTCTACCACAAAACATACTTTCAAAGAAGACACAAAGTCTCTTAGCCACCAACACTCCCACATCCATATAGTTCCCACAAGAAGGAACATGTCTGCTCCCAAACCGAAATCAAAATCCCTGTACAAACAGAAACTTCCTTTCAAACAAGAAAACCAAAGAACCAGTTGGCAAAACACCAATAAGACCAACTACCCACCTAAGAAGCAGCTAAATCAACCTAGAAAAAATCACTCTTATCCTACACACAGGAGAGAGATGATAAACACATACACAGCCACCCCATCTGAATGCAACACTTCAAAAGGCTGTAGATCACACTGCTTAGGGGGAAATAGTTCTAAATGGGTATGGATGCCCAAATCTGTTCAAAGGAAGTTGCCCACTCCAATGTGGGCTACTACCACTCAACATTGATAAATACAGGAAGGTGCTGGAGCAACTGACTCAACAGAATAGTACATACATTCTAGTTGCTTCAGGCACATGACAAGGAGCAGAAGGCCACTGACAAACTGTTCAAAGGAAGAACCCAAAGAAACACTTGTATAAGAGGAAAAGAGAAGAAGATATCAAAGGAGTTGGAGATTCAATCAAATGAAGAACTTACAAACCAATACACTCCTTGTGTTAAGGTTTTAAAGTTCAATCAAAAGCACAAGTCAACTCCAGATCAATTGTTACATCTCCCCAGACATCCAACAAAAGATGTCAAAAATGATGTAACTGTGCTTAAAGGAAGATGAAGGAAGGACCATCTAGGTGATGAAAGAAGAATAGCTGAGACCACCGCAAGAAGGTGACTCAGATGCCAGACTACTGCTAGCAGAAGACTCAGTCTCAGACAACTGCAAACAGTAGGCTTCGATCACACAGGATCATCACCAGAATTGAAGCTCCCAATCTTCCAATTCTATCTAAGGAGAGTAATGAGAAAGAGGAAGAAAAGCAGCTGCTCAAATACTCTGGAAGAAACAACAATTGACGAAACTTAGAATGCTTGATGATCTCAATCATCTTAAAGATTAATGATGCATCAACTCAGGGGGAACTTAACTCAAAATATTTCAAAATATTTTGATCATAAGGAGCATCATCTAAGGGGGAATGATACTCAGGAACAAGGGAATGAAGCAACAAAGTCCGAACAAAAAGAAAAAGAAGAATGCTCAGCAGAGGTCTCGGCAGAGGTCTCTGCCAAAGACACCTCTAGCAGCAGGAGGCTGGGGAAACTACAGCAGGCTCACACTTAATATCTCTAAACTGAGTATACTCAAAAGAAGCAGTCTGATTTGCCAGATACAACCAAACGTTACTCCTTCAACGGCTATAAACGGCTAGTTTCCGATAGAAGCTATATATACCTCCTCCGTACAAATCTTCTTCACTTTTTGCAAGTATTCCCTCTCTATTCTTACTCTAAGCATTCTAAAAGCTCTCAACCCGAACTCCCTTCTACTTTACCATCCTCACATTCATATGGCAACCATGAAAAGCATCAAAGATATGATCTTCACTGGATCAATCCTTGACACAGCCATCATCATGAGGAAAGCCAAAAACAAAGATCTAATGAGGAACCTTCTAAGAAAATTGGATTCCACAGGGCTACTCAAAATGGCCACACATGTCTATCCAAACTATTATCCAGAGATCGTAGCAGAGTTCTATCTCAACTCCACCAAAGATAGCCTTAAATCAAACGTCAAAGGCAGATCGGTGGAAATTAAAGAAGACGACATCAGAGATCTACTGACTCTTCCTAGCCATGATTTCCCATCAGTTGCAGAGTACGAGCTTGATGAGCATTCATTCAAAGAAATTGCCCTGATTCCATCTGCACAAAATGCTCAATCACTCAAACTGAAGACCAACAAAATGGTTTATGAGTATGCTCTTCTACTCAGCATACTCTACAAATGCATCGATTCAAAAAACACTGCACTCGATGAGCTCAACAGAACAAGAGCCATTCCTCTAGCTGCAATCATTTCAGGATCACCACATAACTGGAGCAGATATGTATTTGAAAACCTGGTGGCCTATGTCAATAAATTTCATGACAGGAAGATTGCTACACCAATCCCTCATCTGGGATATGGATTTCTCATTGGAGAAATCTTAAGGAAGAAGGGAGTCAACTGCTCAATTAAAGTAGCAACTGATTGGAGAAAGTTCCTTTCCCAAAAATCAAGTCAAGGAACTCCACAAATACCACAAGAAGGAGACTCCATAGTCTCAAATAATCTTCTCAAAAACACTCTCACCAGAATCAAATCTAGATCTCTGAAGAGAGCTCAATCAGACAATGAAGAAGTCCAGTCAAGAAAATCCTCAAAGAAGATGGCTGCCAATCGAAATCTTCAAGCAGATATGGAGGCAGTAGCCTCCCCACTAAATACATTCGCCTCAGCAGAATCCTCACTTCCAACTATCCATGAAGAAAGTGAGGGATCTCAACATCCAGAGGAGCAGCAGACATCTTCTTCTACATGCAAGACTACCTCTGGAGCAAGTATTGCCATCCCGGCCACTCCTCTCTCAATTAACATCCCTCAATCACCAGCACAAATCACTCAGCAGGCACCTTCCACACCAGCAGTCAACTCACCAACTCCTCTTGAAAGATTAGAAACTGAATGGGCTCGAGTCAAAGCTTGGAGGGATTGGAAACTCTCCAAGATTCTCCACCAAGCCAGTACCCTAACAAAATTCATCAGTGAAGAGTACTTTGCTCTCACCTGGCTTGGCACGGATGACATAGCTAAAGCAACAAACCTCCATCAAATGAATCTGATCTATCTCTCCAAGAAACGTAAAATCACAGCCAAGGATATTCATGAAGACAACAATGATGATGATGATAATGATGATGATGATCTTGATGATAGTGATATTGGAGATCAACCTCAACCCTCACCTCAATACAAAGGTAAGAAAATCATCTCCTCTTCTACATCCTCTAGTGACAAAGCACTACAAGAGGTTCTTGAAAAATCCAAGTATGAAACAAGAGGAGGTGGAGAATCATCCAAAGCAACAAGCAAGCAGCCAACTGCCATCTTGATCACACATCCAACCTTGGCTCAGAACACTGTCCAGACTACTGACCAATCCACTGCAAGTCTCGAAGAAGCTAATAAAGAAGAAGATCCTATATCCCTAGCCAATCTCTTCGTACAGGAAAGGGGAGCTTCTATCAAATTCATTAGCAGAGCAGAGGTCAGACTACATAAAAGGCTCATCAAAATGCAGAAGCAAATGAAAGAAAGACTTGATATCAGGTTTGAGGAAGTCCACAGGCATATCAGAAATGACCTCATGATCCAGCAGGTCTTCAATACAGAGCAGAGGGCTCTCCTCAAAGTCAAAGCCTCACAACACGAAGCTGTGGCTGCAGAAATCAAACAAGAACTTAAGGCACTCAAAACAAGAAATGATGAACTGGCCAGTCAAATGCTCACATCACAAGCCGCAAGCTCCTCTGCTCAGGTAACTTCTTTTACTACTTTACCCACTAATCTTGATCAGGCGCTTCAAACAATTCAAAAACATGAAGAGTTCATACAATATCTCAAGACCAAGGAACTACCTGCCATCCTTCAACTCTCCCAGAAAATAGTTACAAAACAGGTAGAGCACTCAGAAGCAATTGGTCAAACAAAAGCAGATGTTGAAAAACATCTCACCAATCTTCACAAAGCTACTCAAGAGGCTTTCATCAAACAAGGAAATGAACTCAAGAAACTTGATCAAAATCTTGAGAAATTAGACCGAGTAGTCAAAGAAGATGTCAAAATAGATGTCATGGATCTACGAAACGTTATAAATGCAGTGGCAGTTGAAGTCAGTGATCTACGCCCAAAAAGACGACAAGTGGAAGTTGACTCTGATCCAGAGATAGAAGCTCTATTCCAAGAAAGCCAGTCCACTGATCATGCTGCCAAAAAGGGGGAAAGATCAACACAAGCAGGCCCCTCCTCTTCAAGGTCATTAGCAGCAAAGAAGGCGGCAGAAACCAGGAGAAAGAACAAGCTCCTCCAAGAAGAAGCAGAGATCAGACAAAGGAAAGCTAAAGAAGCAGAAGCCAAGAAAAAGTTGGAGGAAGCCAACAAGAATAGACTTCTGAA
Source organism: Cuscuta epithymum (assembly GCA_945859915.1). Classification (NCBI taxonomy): domain Eukaryota; kingdom Viridiplantae; phylum Streptophyta; class Magnoliopsida; order Solanales; family Convolvulaceae; genus Cuscuta; species Cuscuta epithymum. The sequence goes on along the minus strand of CAMAPF010000933.1, from coordinate 4,853,333 downwards.
CGAGTCCAAAAGTGACTAAAAACTACTGTACTTTAGACTACTGACCAATGTACAATATTCTCATAAAAATCAAATATTCTCTCTCTTGTGTTGTATAGTTTTGGCATCATCAAAAAGGGGGAAATTGTTAGGACCCAACTATGATGATTTTGATGATGCCACTATACTTTGCACCAGAATTTTGTGTCTAAGTTAACTCGTGCATTAAATGCTTAAAAGTGACAAGAATTCCAATGTACAAACTATGTATCAAATTAAACATACTGGAACTATAAAATGCAATAAGGTAAAAATTATTTACCTTACATGGATATTTAGATCCAACCAGTATAGCTTTAATTTGGTACATAAGTTTAATCATGTCACTTAAAGAAAGAAAGTGATTAGTAAAATAAGTGACAAATTTTACTGTGAAATTTGTACCAAATAAATTGTACTGGAAAGAACAAAATGCAATAAGGTAATCTTATTACCTTAATAGGATATTTCAAAGATCCTACCAGTACAAAATTTATTTGATACAAAATATTCTAAGTCACACATTTTACTACTTCACTACTTAAGCAGGTTCACGCACTCAGCTTCACGAGTATAGTTGCAAGACAAGGCCAAAATGCAAGAGCAGAGAAAACATCAGAATGGGTGAATAGTGAAGAAGTTTCAGAATAGGCATGCAGCGATAAGAAGGCCTAAGGTATGGGTGTTATCTTCGTACAAAGCAAGTGGTCTTCAAAAGACAAATCCTTATCCTGCTCCAACACAAGAAGACGCAAGTACAACACTTTGGACGTCTAGGATTAAATCCTCTTAACCAACGGAGGAGATTAATCTACTGGAGATGCCTATAAAAATAGGCAGAAGCATGAGATCAAAGGTAAGTCATTGAGTTCAAAGCAAGTGGTTCAGTCATTACACTACGCATATCCAGCAAAAGAGAAAGTGCTTGAACACTCTGCTTTGACTCATGCTTCACTAAGCTCTTAGATTAGATCATAAATTGTCATATTTTTAGAGCTTAGATTTTAGTTGGTAGGCCAGAAATTCCTTGTATTTTACAAGTGGTTGTAAACACTTAGGAGAACAGTTGTTCGGATCCTATAGTGTGGTTAGATAGATAGAGTACCTTTTGATCCCCACTGGATCAATCGAGAAAAGTCTTAAGGACTGAGTAACTTTGAGTGGTGTTATACTCATCGTGAAAAACCTTCAATCTAGGCCAGAGTTGTCAAGGCTAGATTGGCACTAATTGTATTGGGCTGAATACTTTAGTGGAAATCCATCTGAAATAGGGTGGGACTGGATGTAGGAGGATTACACCACCTCTGAACCAGGATATATCGTGTGTTGATTTACTTTCATACATGCAGAAGCACACACCAAACACATCTCACTAAAGGATTGTAGTTTGCCAGCAGCATCCTAAGCAGCAGTCTTCATCGACTGTACTGCTTAGCCTACTGCTTAATAACTCACTCTCCTTGAGAGTGTTTTCCACTAGAAGTTATCTACACTCAGAAGTTGCCTCAGCAGTACCCTGGTCTTCACCCTCCTGCTGAGCCCACTGCCCATTCATATGTGTCTTTCCGAACGCCATAACAAGCCAGAACAAAAAGCCATCCAAGAGTCATCCTGTTCTTAACAGTTGCCTCAGCAGTAACCTGCCCACCAGCCGACTGCCAACTCAGCAGTTGCCTGCCAGTCAGCAAACTGCCTGTGCAGCAGTAGACTAAGCAGTTACCTGCTCACCAGTCTACTGCCAAGCCTACTTCCTCTTGTCACCAGTCTAAACATCATCTAAACTAGAAAGTTATCTCACACTAAGTATAAAGAGGTTAAAGACTTCCGCTGTGCATCTATTAATCTCTTAAAAGATTATAGATCAACTCATCTAGAGGGAAAACTTCATAAAGTTGAAAAAGATTTAAAAGTCTATTCACCCCCCCCTCTAGACTTTTACCTCTATCCGGGACCATCAAAATCTACCATCAGATTATATCGTTTTCCAGATTAAATCACATCATTTAAAATACTACTAATTCAAAGCCTATACTTTTACAATGAGAAACCTGATAATCTTGAATTTCTGCTTTTATGAATTTATGTGGGAACCCTTCACAGCGCGACACGTCGTTGTGTGGGTTCACCTTTCGTACATTGCTGGTGATATCCAAACCCAGCCTTTACAAAACAATTTATTCTGATCAGATATTATGAAGGAAACAACAACACATATTAATAGGTATAACTATCATACACGGCCAAATTAAATAAATTTAACAAGGGTTATTGAAACTAAGGAGAAAAACACAAAATTGACAGCCTTTGTTTTGCAAGATTTCTCAGCTTTTAACCTATGTATTGATTGTTTTTTACACATTGATCAAACTCTCTCAGCAAACAGAACACAATATGGATATCCTAGTTTTAGTTTCATTAAGCACATCTCTCTCAGCACTCTGGGCAATTTAACCACAATAATCACAACCATAAGTATAGAATATGACATTACAAAACATAATCAGTTAAAAAAAGTTCAGGTTATTAATCATTAGGAGTCACATCAGCTCTAAAAATAGTTAACATAATCAGGTTAAAAATAAGTATCCTAATACCATTACTTTGTAGTAAGAGAGTATATCATATTGTTAACATGAATTTCAAACTAAGGAAAAAAATCAAGGATTCAACATGAAAGAAATTGGTTGGAAAAGAGAAGATAAACATAGTATAGAGATTAAATTACATTAGTTAGTAATAGACCTTTTAGATGCTGAGAGTATAGTTATGGTCAGGAGCAACGAATCCTGAATAACTCTTCTATTAGTCATTTCTCTTCACTAGCTGCGTTCTTCTTCCCCCGGGTTGAAAAAGCATGCCTGCAAAACACACATTTGAATATAAAAATACTCATTAAATGGATTAACCAAGAACATGGAACAGAACTAAAACTGTAGAGTTCTATTTAATGAAATTATATACCAACAATCTGTAAAGGAATTATTCTGCCCTTTTGATGTTTGTAAACTGAAAGTCCAGATAAGCACTTAATTAACATATGTTAAACACTTGAAATAAAAAAATTAATCTCTAAAACTAATAAGCACTTAACGGGCGTTGTTGAAACAAGAATACAAGTGCCTATGTTGAAGCCAAACCACCGTATGAATTGGGTTGGCTTTGATGGTGCACATCATTTAAACTCAAAGTGTGCTTCATTTCACTTTGTTGAATTTAGAGTGGCATATCAGATTCCATAAATCCAAATAAATACTTAATTCATAAATCCAAATAAATATAAAATTTTCGTAAAATGATAAACATTTATAGCAAACTACTTGAAACTATAAAAGATTGAGGAATAAACCTCTAATAAGTGAAGAAGAGGAGAAGGCGGCGATCAAGAAGCAGTGGCGGGATGAAGGAGCAGTGGTTACTCCACGTCGAGCAGCGGGTACAGCTTGTTCACTAGACTCAGAGGACCGGCGATGGCGGATTCCTGCTGGAAGGCAAGCGACGGCGATGTGCTGCTAGGATGGTGGCGACGGCGGTGTACTGCTGGGAGGGTGCGACGGTGGCGTGTTGCTAGGAGGGCGGCGGCGATGTGTTGGGCAAAGGTAAGACGACTAAGGAGAAGAAATCGATATGCAAGCTTGTGAAATTCCTTCGCACAGGAATTCCTCGAGGAGCCGCGGAGGCGGCTCTGCTCTACAGATGAAGGGAGGGGGGCTGGGGTTTTGGGCGCGGCTAGGTCTTGCGATTGAAGAGAATTGCGAATTTGCGATTGAAAAGAACTGGATTTTAATAGGTTATTCACTTATTTGATGCGGTTTGGTCAACGACCGCAGCAAAGAAGGGAGATTTTTGGTTATTTGCTGCGCCACTATAAACGACCGCAACAAATAGGTGCGATTTCTGTATTGTTTGCTGCGGTTATCACTTGACCGCAGCAAAAAACCGAAATTTTCTAAACATTTGTTGCGGTTGTTCCATAACCGCAGCAAATAGATATACATTTTGAATATTTGCTGCGGTTTTAGTAAGAACCGCAGCAATTGGGTAGCAGCAAATAAGGAAAATTCTAGTAGTGTAAGTTCTGATCTGATCTGAATTTTTCTATCTGATTTGAATCTTTCTGATCTGATTTGAATCCTTCTGATCTGATTTGAATCCTTCTGATCTAGTCTGAATCTTTCTGATCTGATCTGAATCTTTCTGATCTGATTTGAATATTTCTATAATTACAATTATGATTATAATTATTATAATTATAATCATAATTATTAAGAAACTATAATTATAATTTTAATAATAATTGTAATTAAATTTAAATTATAATAATTACATTTAATACATTAATTATAATTATAGTATAATAATAATTGCAATTATATTTTTAATTATAATTAGTTATAAAATTAACACTGTAATTGTAATTCTAATGTTTATTTCTCTAATTACAATTATAGTTATAAATACTCCATATAATAATAATAGTAATAGTAATAATAATAATAAATAAAATAATAATGATAATACAAATAAGCATAATAATAATAATAATCATCATCATAATAATAATAATAATAGTAATAATAATAGTAATAATAGTAGTAGTAGTAATAATAGTAATAATAATAATAATAATAATAATAATAATAATAATAATAATAATAATAATAAAAGTGATAAATCATGTTTGAACTTTTCTGATCTGATGTGATCTAATCTGAATGTTTTTGATTTGGTATGATTTGATCTGAATCTTTCTGATCTAATCTGAATTTTTCTGATTTGACCTGAATAAAATAAGAATAAGTAATAAGTAATAAAACTAAGATGAGGAGAACAACCTCTAAATCTATTTCTACTCTTCAAAAAATATAAATATATATTCAAAGTGTTTGAGTGAAGCTACATGAATAGTTCTAAGTATCCGAAAGTGCTCATAAAAGCAGTTTTTGAGAAGTCCTACAGACCAATCTTTGGAAAATTGATTCTAATTTTATTTATAATTTGATAAAAGAAGCAAGTTCAAGATCAATTTTATACTAGCACATTGCCTAATTCCTAATGACCAGTTTATTTGTGGATTAAACTATATTATTGCATCTTCAATTTATACCTAATCACGTTTGTTTGTATTTTTACAACAAGAACCTAGATTATGACTAAATTTGGGTTAGCTTCATATAATTCTGGAGAATATGAAAAAATCTAAAATTGAAAAAAGTTTTTCTTTTTTTTTTTGTTGAAAAAATTGAAAAAAGTCAAGTTCTCATATAGATAGTATGGCATAAAATTAGAGTATTTTCAAATACGGGAAAAGGGGCAAATAAGGCCACGTACTAATAGGGGTGGACTCGGGCCGGGCCAACCGGCCCGGAACCGGACCGGCCCGCTACTGTGCGGGCCCGGACCGGCCCGGTAAACCGGTTGGTGCACCGGTTCGGGCCACCCGGCCCGGTGGGATGGCGGTCCGGGCTCGGGCCCTGATTTTGGTGAACCGGCCCGGCCGGTTCGGGCCCGGTCCGGGCCGGATTTTTTTTTTTTTTTTTTGAAATTTTTTTAAGTTTTGGGTTGGATTAGGTATTTTGGGCCATTTGAGGTGGTTTGGGGTTGAGGGGGAGGGGTAGGGGGTTAAAAAGTAGAACCCAAAAAAAAAAAATAGACCGGTTGGCCCGGCCCGGCCCGGCCCGGTTTGGCCCGGAACCAGAACCGCCCACCGGCGGTTCGGGCCCGGGCCCTAGTTTTCTGGCCCGAGGCCCGGCTGGGCCCAGGCCCAAACCGGGCCCGAACCGGCCCGAGTCCACCCATACGTACTAACCCAAAAAGGTCAAATAAAGCCTTATTTATGAGGTTCTGTCCGGCATTCGACATTTGGGGTGGTTTTTGGTGGAATTTTTTGATGAATTTTTTTGACCATCTTATTCATTGAGTCTAGTTACTCATACCAAATTCAGCTAACAATTCAATCGTGAAGATATTCAAATGAATTCTTGAAGATAATTGCGCTTTTAACTGCGCAGTTATCTTCAAGAATTCATTTGAATGTCTTCCCGATTGAAATTTTAGTTGAAATTTGGTATGAGTAAACTAGACTCACTAAATAAGATGCTCAAAAAATTTCATCAAAAAATTTCACTGGGAACCACACCAAATGGCGATGGCCGGACATAGACTCTTAAATAGGGCCTTATGTGACCTTTTTTGGTTAGTACGTGACCTTATTTGCCCCTTTTCTCTTACAAATACCGAGTACTCCATAATATTTAAAGCCCTAATATTTAACGCATGAACCTAAATCCATTAGCCTAATTTTTATTATTAAAACTTTGGTTATTGAGTCCATACCTTTAGCCACTTCGGCGAGTCGCAAAGACGCAAGGTCGCAGAGACGCCAGAGAGCCGACACTCGCCGCCCCGCCCTCCGACCGCTCCCCGCCTTCCGACCGCCGCTTCCTGGTAGCCTGCTTTTCACTTCTTTGCTTCTGGGTGTTCTGTCTGCCTTCTGCCAATCGCCCCAGGCAGCAGGCAAGTCATAACTCATTAGTGTTTATTATTTTTTTTAATTTTAATTTAAGTAGCTAATAGCTTGAAATCTTGATTCCCGAATGTTCTGATTGAATGTTTGACTGGTTTCCTTATACGAATTTGAATGGAGGTAAAATGTGAATTTCTTCTATATAAAAATATGTATTTAAAACTGAGGCAGTGTAGGCCTCATTGCGCAATGAGGTTTATAAAATCCTTACGAACCACCTCAACTACATAGTACACACTTTCCAACATTGATTGGCAGACTAGCCCATTAAGTCTGTTGTACAAACATTATGCAAGCCGAGCCCTCAGGTAAGCTCAGGTATAAAGATGAGCAATGAAGGTAAGGGTTCTTTAGCAGATTACACGACAGTATAGATTTTTGGAATTGTGTTAGGGAATAGGGATTCCTTTAGAATTATAGAGTTTGAATTGGTAATTCAAAGTTCAAACATATTATTACTCCCTGTTGAGGATATGAAGTTTATTGCTCGATCAAAACTAAACGTTTTGACGGAATTGAGGTAATGCAGACTTTTTTACTCATAATTATACATTTGCAGTCTTATTAATTTATTTATTCATTTATTTAATTTTACAGGTTGTATTAGTCACAAGCAGATAGTAGAGTATGGGTAAGGTTCTCCTAACTAATTTACTACATACAAGAGGAGCAAATACTCTATTGCATTTTGTCTGGTTAATGATTTGAGGTTGCTTTTCTTCTGGACCTTTTTAGCCAATGAAGACAATCAATCTCGAAGAGAACGCAGGAAGGAAGCTCGGTTATCAAAGAACAAGAAGAAATTTGATTGGTGGATCCAATATCATCAAGTAAGATACACATTAGAGTAGAATCGACTCCCTTGGGCTGTTTCAAAAAATACATTGGTTTATGAAGAATCAATTTGTAGCAGCTCCTTAAATGAAAAAATTGTTTGTTATACCATTAGCTTTTAGTTTTTTAACTCTCTAATCAATTAAAATTTTCAGAAATCATTGAAGCATGATAAGACAGAACAGGGGATGGTAGTCCCAAAGAACAGTATGGATTTGCTCCAGGAGTCTGATAGTGAACCAGACCATGGCATTAACACGCATGAAAAAGATAATATGTTTTCAAAAATAACAGTTGAAAGAAAACCAAGAATTAAGGGTGCCAAATTGAGGAGTGATGGCGATATTAATGCAGCTGGTGACTTACAAGATTCTCCTATGGCTACAAAGAGTCACACTTCAGGCAAGATAGGCATGGAAAAGCAATCGTCTGATGAGAATGTAGTGGATGCAAATTCTCTGTCTGCTAGTTGCAACGACTCTAATAAGACACATGAAGTTGTTAGAACAAAAGAGTCGGCCAAGAGAAAAAGAAAAAAATCAAGGCTTGAAGAGTTGCTTGATTCAGAAAATGGTGCAATTCCAGCGGATGAGGATCTTGCTTTGGAGAAAAAGCTCGCGAAGAAGCTCAAGGTGAAGAAAGGGAAACTAAAAGGAGATGATGATGGGTTTAACATGTTATTTGATGACATGCCTTCTGTTCTTGAATTGATTGAGGACGAAAAACTCAAAACTGCACAAAAAGGTGCTCCAAAAACCCCAGACAAAATGTTGCATATAAAATCAAAAAGCGTCAAGTCAATCAAACAAAAACAGGTCATAGAAGGAGACCACAAGCAGGATCAACGATCCGTAAACTCAACTGAAAAAGCATCTTCCCCACCACCAACTTCTGGTATTGGTGCGGAACCTGGAAAACTTTCTGCTCAATCTGCTATTGGAGCAAATGCAGCATATATTGCTCCACACAGAAGGTCTAAAATGGGAAGTGAATCACAGGAGAACGCTCAAATTCGTAGACAAGTCCAAGGTATGGAGTTTTAGGAATTACGTTTTTGTGATTTTGCTCAGTTCAAATTTATTGCTGTTGTTAACTTGTGAGCTCATCTTCTTGCAGGTCTCTTGAATAGGCTATCTGAATCAAATGTGGAATCAATCACAAGTGAAATGTCTACAATCATTCATGTAATTTATTAGCCATCATATTGATCAGGACCTAGCTGTTTACAATTAGGTTTTATAGAGAACTATTTTAATTCATTATAGTGTGCCTAAAAATCAAGATGATACTGCATTTGAGTGAATGGATCTCAGAAGTGTGATATTGCGTGGGATGTATACCATAAAGATGAATATAGTTCATAGCTCATTTCTTCCATGTGGCTTGGCATTTCATCATTTTTGGGAATTTCAGGCTAGCAACTGAACCTTTTCGTGTCCCTAACCTGCAGACAGTTGGTCGCTCTCTTGGTTCATTGATTATATCTGAAGCGGTTTTGACTTGTTTTAGACGTCCACATGGAAATGAACAGTTAAGAGTCATACTCGCCAAGGTTTTCCTATTTTTTACTGTCATTGGAGATTGTCTCTCTGGTTGCGTACATTTATTTTTTCATACAGAAAAATTTTCCTTGGTTGGTGCATCTTTTTTATTCTACTTTAACTTTTGCCTGTTTAATATTTTTCTGTTTTCTTTGTTAATCTATTCATTATGAAGAAACTCAATAATTTATCTTAACCATAAGAATTATGAGAAATTAGGATTTGAAGACCTGGTAACCAATAGCTACGAATTGCTACCAACCCGGAAGCTAACATACGAGAAAATTGAATATAATACCAAGTATACAACTAGGAGTCTGTATTTTTTCATGCAACACACTTCATTGAAAGGTGACACATCATAGCAATTCTACTTCGGAGGCTAATTTATAATTTGACGAGTCTAATTTAAAAAAAAAACAAAAAGCTGCTAGAAGGGTGAAGTCTTTCACATATAATGCACTTAATTTTAAATCTCTCTTTAAATCTGGTTCATATTAGATGTGCAAGGTGCGCATGCGTAATGGCTCACATAACTTGATTGCCTTATTTTGTGCTCTAAGCTGAAGTAAAATGTAGATATTGACTCATGATCTCCACACTGACCAATTTGATCTACAAAATTTCCTAATGCATTGATGGAAGTAATGAAGAACTAGAGTGATTCGGATCACTATGAATAGATGTTTGGTTATTAGTTGGAGAGTTGACTTCATGATTTAAAATATAACCGTTACTTGATATTGACAGACATGCAGCCGTTTTTGCGGCTTTTGTTGCTGGGATGTCTTGCTCAATCGGTATTGACTTTGGTGCTAAGGTTCTAGCTTCTCTGGCTAAACATTTTGAGGTGCGTGACGCATTGGCACATATTTCAGTCTTTCAAATTTTACTTTTTGAATGGTTTATATATAGTATGGTAACTATAAAAGTGCAATCACTTAAAAAGCAAAATTTGTTAAAAAATAGGAGTAAAAACGTTTTAGAATCTAAAAAGGAGTACTATGTTTTTATTCCCTAAATAGGAGTAATTACTGCCAAGTTTGGAAAAGACTGCCATGTTTAATGCCTAGTAATGCCAAAACATAGAATTAATTACTCTTATTTACGGAATAAAAAACATAGTAGTCATATTTTGAAATTCATAAACATTTTACTCTTATTTAGGGTGTTTTCTTTAAAAATACCAACTCACTTTTTTTATAACGCACACATGACACAAAACCACACTTGATATGTTTGCATCATACACACATATATAATATGTATGTATCAACTTATGTCGTAAGTTCTTGTGTTCTCTGTATAGGAAGAGTATCAGAAAGAGTATCCGAAAGAGGACGACAACATGTCACTGCGGAATCTGACTCTTCTTTTTTCATACTTGTATATATTTGGAGTTTTCTCTAGGTAGGTGAACTTTTTAAATCTTTTTTCATTGCACCCACAGGTATCCATGTAGATGCATCCTATAAATCCTTCTATTGCTTAAGCTTTATGTTTCAATAGTGTTTAACGTGACTTCCTCTTATCATGCTTTCCTAGTGATTTAATATATGACTTCTTGGTAATGCTGAGTAAGAGATTGACAGAAGCCGATGTTGCTACTATTTTAGCAGTCCTACAATGTACGATTTCCTTCTGATATTTTTACTCACTGGATTTAGTGTTATACTCATAAATCAGTTTTAACCATGTAATTTAAATATTGAAAGAAATTGCCCCTTCATCCCTTGCAAAAACATTCAACCGGGCTAGTTAGCCTAGAAGCGATTCTGAGCAGTTCATACTTGTGGCTGAACAGCTTGTGGAATGAAATTGAGAGCGGATGATCCTATTGCTATGATGAATTTTATAACTAGCATTCAGAACCGGGTTAATGAATTGAAGACCTTATCTAAGACCAAAAGGGTATGCTTTTCCGTCTTCTCTTCATGCATTACCACTATGTTGCCTCTCCAAGGGAATACACATTTCCAGGTATTATATGAGTAACTGTATTTAATCACGTTGCTGTAGATGTATTTCATGGTTCAGACAATATGTGAAATAAAAAACAACAAAAAGAGGCCCAAGGAGGAAACTGTGCAGCTTACTCGTATAAGAAAATGGCTACAGAAGGTCTGCATCTATTTATTGTATCAGCTATTCCAAAAGTATGTCTTGCGTGCTGCTAAAAAAGTCAACTGGTCAGTTTGAATGTGAAAAATGTTGAATTGATTATTTTGATTAATATTTAATTGTTTGGTTGATCATTAAATGGTGCATTGTGATGTGTAGAGAATGAATTGGAGCTGTAGTTTTGTAATTATAGTGTACAACATTACTACCGTTCTCCTCCTTCGTATTGGTTATGCATGTGTGTCCTCATAGGGAACTTTGTGATTTACGATAAAATCTTGTATGCTCATTGCTTTCCTGCTCCATTACATTGTGTGTGTTTATACCGATTTTGAGTTGGTAAAGTTTTTCTAGACATTTTGGGGAAGTTAGCTCTAAATATCATATATATTTTTGTATGTTTGGCATGCCGGTTTTGTCCACAATTGGCCAAAGTTCTCCAGATGCAGCTCTTGAAGGTAGCATTAGCTTCATTTGGATGAAGGGCCGGTGTAGGCGAAGTTGAAAAAGTTAGTTGATGTGAATAGCTAAAATGCTTATAGCTTTTCATTCCAGTGCATTGATAATTTGGTTGTGTGTGTATATATATATATTGTAGTACATTATACAGAGTATACATTAAAATATATATTACTACCTCCATCCCCCTAATCTTGGGACGGAAGGGAGTAATGTGGTTTTTAAGAAAAAAAGAATTAATGTGGTTGATAATGAGTTAATAAAGTGAGAATAGAGTAAGAATGAAATAGAGCCACACAAATGTTACCAAATATGGTATGAGACAAATAGACAATAATAGGGGGACATCCGATAGTTTTTCTATCGGTAAACAGAGTTTTACATGTTACCAATTTTTTTTACCAAAATATGGTAAACAAATGTTTACATAGTTTTTCTTCGACCAAAGTTGCCCTCAACTAATGTGTACAAAAATCAAATAGATGCTCTTAAACGTAAACATGCATTTTTGAACTCATTACTTTATGTTTTTTTACCCAACAGATCTACTCCTTTCATTTAGCATTTTAAGTTCATCAACCCCTAGTTATTACAATAGCCTCAAATCTAGACAATATAGTCTTTAGCTTCAGCTTGCTGCATGCTTAAGGGTCTTATCATCACCCAATAACCATGTGCCATGTAGGAATGCACACAATAAATGCACTTAAAACATGTACAAGTAGAATTATTCATGCGTGCAACCGTACAATGTCTTATGTCAAGGCCATGTAGGAATGCACACAATAAATGTACTTAAAACATGTACAAGTAGAATTATTCATGGGTGCAACCGTACAATGTCTTATGTCAAGGCATTGTGTATATGTGTTAATGACTGAACTCCATCCCATAAATTTATAATTTGTACTTCTAATTTAACCTCTGCATTTTATATCATATCATTTTACAGCTGAGGGTTGATGATATTCTACTTCGGGGATTAAAGTGGTGCAAGCTTATCGACCCAGATAAAAAAGGTCAGTGGTGGTTGTCTGGGGACGTGAATGTAAATTCCGTTCAAAAGAATGTTCAGGATGTTGCACAATCAATTGATATGGAGGTTCTTGAGGCTAAAAAAATGCTACAGCTTGCTGCTGAACAGAGGATGAACACAGAAGGAAGGAGAGCAATATTTTGTGTAATTATGAGCGGAGTGGATTACATTGATGCATTTGAGAAGCTTTTGAGATTGGACTTGCCTGGGAAGCAGGTTAGGATTCCTCAATTTGTTGCCTCTTCCTTATGGGAGTATCTATGTAATGTAGTAACACGACCTTTTTTGGTTCTGGTGATTTGGTAATCTAACATTACCTTCATCTTCCTAGTTATTTTAAGGATTACCTTTGTCCTTGGCAATCTGGCAACTTAGGTAGTGGAGTTTCACATTCTGAGAACCAAACGACTTAGGCCTGGGACTTAGAACCGCAAAACCGGGAAAACCGAGCCGAACCGAACCGAAATAACCGGTTTGGTCCGGTTCCTAAATTTTTGGACTTGCCTACTTTTCGGTTCGGTTCCTAACCAATACTAACTTCCAGGAACCGAACATATATTCCCTAGTTTTCATTGAGGTTCATTCGCACATATGGTTATTAAGCTGGACCGGCCCACTGGAAAACAAAAAGATTTAAAATTCACTTTTAGTTTTAACCACTAACCTCATAGCAAGTCTTCTAACTCTTCCCAAAGAATCACACGACCAATCTGCGGCCATTGCTACTGTGAATTCGGCTTCTTGATTTCTTCATCTCAGCTTTTCCACATGATTGAATGATATATACTCTTCCAGCCTTCCAAGTTCTAAGCTTTGACATTGAACCTCTAAATCGTGTTCCATCTCTTCATCTAGAAAACATCCAGGTTCTCATTTATTCCTATTATGGGTTCTTATTGTAATCATCTCTATGCGAGATGATAATATCGTCTAATCTCTGGAATATAATGTCTGAAAGCAGTTGGAGTTATTTTCAGTTTGAACTTTATCTAATCTTTGGTATAATTGATTACAGAGTATTACTTTTGTTCATCTTGAAATAGATTTAATGTAGTGGGTGATTACTCCTGTTTATAAGTTTTTGAAATGGGCATTCTCTCTAAAAAAGATAACTTTGTTGGAATATTATATTTCTCCACCATTTTATTTATTATTTATTTGTATTATATTTGTTATTTTAGCTCATCTTTAAATGAATGTTGTTTCTGGTAACTTTACTAATATTATTTGTTCTTTCATTATACTTAAACTGGAGAGCAATTAAGTCCATCCACTAAATCAAATGAAATTTTTATTGATTTACACATTATGTATTTGAACATCTTTAGGGGGAAAAGGCACATAATAATAGCAATATCCTAATCAAATGCAAACGACATATGTGGGCCAAGTATTAAGAAACGAAACCACTAGGCTGATCCTTGAAGTTTGACAAACAGTGAGGAGCAATTCTTAGCACACACTGTATAAATGACATAAGTAGTTCGTAAGATACACTACATAAATGACACAAGTAGTTATTAACACACACTGAACACTACAATTGGATGGCCAATTGGATGTTCATATGATATAATATAATGGCTATGTTTGACAAAATTTGTATTTATAATGATGTGAACTTTGTTTTTATGTAACATAAATTATATTGGGTTCATTTTAGAAATAGTACACTATTTTAAGGAACCGAAAAAAGTCCAGAACCGAACCGTTTACACCTTGTTTGGTTCTATAACGGTTCCAATTATTTTTGTATAGAACCGAAGCGATTTTAAAAAATACTCCCTCCGTCCCGTTGGACTTTGCCATATTCCCTTTTTATTTTGTCCCAAAAAACTTTGCCAATTACCTTTTTCAACACACAAAAGTATGGTAAAAGACTTTACTACCCTAAACTTTAAAACTATCGCCGACGCATATCTGCCTGTGCATTGAAACCCACCCAACCCCCTTGTCAGGCATCTTTTCCTTTACTTTCTTATCTCTCCTCACAGACCTCACCTTTATTTTCCGTTTCTCTTTGTTCAATCTTTATTTCTACGATCTACATGACCTACGAAGAAGGTTTGCAAAATACGAAGTTGGTGATGGGTGACCGCAATCACACTACGAACAAGACCTGCGAAATTCCAGATCCGGAGAAGAAGACAAAGGAAATAGATAACAACGGTGACTTGCAAAATTCCACATCCGGAGAAGAAGACAAAAGAAATAGATAACAATTGACCTGCGAAGAAGATGAAGAAGTTCCCCATGCTCAGGAAGAACAAGTTCACTGCTTTATTGCTTCGTACAATGCTAGCAGCCATGTACAGTTCACTGCTTTATTGCTTTTTGTCAGCCTCTCATTTCCTCTTGTAATCATTTTAAATCTCCACTTGTTTTTACTTGTTCCGTCCGCATAACTTTAAGAGAGGGGTATAAGTGTCTGGTCAAAGCCTCTCTTTTCATTTCCTTAAATCTAGTTTTAGTCAAACATGGCAAACTCCAATGGGACGGAGGGAGTACATTTTTTAAAACGGTTCCAATGAATTTTGACCAGAACCGAACCGGTCCCAGGCCTAAAACGACTTGGTGGAAATTTTGTTCGCAGAATGTAGGATCACTTTAGGTACTCCATATGTCCTGTTTTGTGTGCCCAGTATCCTTTTTGGTTTGTCCAACGATTATATCCAGTTTCTTTTTTGAACTCTACCTTTTTCCCTTTCTGGTTTACCATTTTCTGATTTGGCATTTGGACAATTTGTGCAATTTTTTAATAAAAATTAACCACTTAACCAACTTTTGGAAGGAAAATTGCAAAGCTAACCAAATGTGTCATTTGTTTCCTTAATATGCGTACAAAAAGAAATCAGAATATAACATTTTAGGACCCTAAGGAATATTGTAAATTGTTAAGGATAAACTCGGTAGTCTAATTTTACCTGGCCTTTAAGGTAAGCTCCTATTTTCCTAAACCATATTCTGCAATAGCCCTATTACATAAGATAATCTAGCAACTCGTGAATTAAACATTGTCATAGCTAACCGATTTAGCTTCTCAACATTCTACTGTGCAGGATAGGGAGATCATGCGTGTTCTTGTGGAGTGCTGCTTGCAGGAGAAGGCATTCAATAAGTATTACTGTGCATTAGCATCTAAGTTATGCAGCCACAATAAAAACCACAAGTTCACTCTGCAGGTATGGTGAGAAACCGAGAACAATGATAACATATATAGATTTTGGTGCCATTTGGTGAGGGCTCTTTTGCTGTGAATTCTATTAAAGGAAAGTTGTTTGATAACATGTGTTTCAACTTTCAGCCAAGCAAGTCAAAACCTAGTTATTCGGCTTATTCTGTGAATTTTACTGATAAGCAGAGTGAGCCCAAAATATGGCTACCAAATGGCCCTTGAATATATTTCATATTGCCAAGTAAAAGAGCTACTTATGCACCATATTCGGTTCATTTCGTTGAAAAGCAGAATAAGCCCTAACTGGCCACCAAACCCGCACTTTAATATGTTTCATGTAGGACGTATAGTCGTCACACATTTATTTTGTAATGCAGTATTGCCTTTGGGACCATTTCAAGGAATTGGAGTCTATGCAGCTGATGAGATCAATGCACCTCTCTAAATTCGTTGCGGAGATGCTTTCCTCTTTTACCCTTTCTCTTTCTGTCCTGAAGGCGGTCGATCTGGGTGATATTACATTATTAACCCCTAAGAAGATTATGCACTTCCGGATGCTTTTTGAGGCCATCTTCGAGTTCCCAGATGAACTTGTATGGAACATCTTCAGTCGGTTAGCTTCGCCGGAGTATGAAACCCTTTGTAATGGGATCGTCATATTTATAAGAGAGTATGTTCTATCTGGTGGTAAGAAGTCTTTGGCCGGTAAATTTAAGATTGCCAAGAAGGCTCTTAACAATGTTGAAGGGGTATTAATGTGAGCATTTGACTGGTTTTGATGCAGCTTTTAATGTAGGATGAGGCACAGGAAAATTTTGTTAAGTTATGCATTGAGCACATTTTGCTATAAAAAATTGAACAATGACACTGTTTTCTGTAATTTTCTCCAGAGTTATTTTATCTTTCTCAATGATACATGGACATCATGGTCGATGGGCGATCTCAGATATGGTTCAGTCATCTTTCTTTCAACTTGATCAATGCTTACTCAGTTACTCATACAAAAAAATGATGGAGGTGACATAATCTTTGTATATGAAATTCTTGAAAAACATCTACTACTCATCATTTTTTATTGTCAAACCAACAAATATATTAAATCAACAAAACGTTCGTCACATGATAATACAATCATTGGAAAAACAAGAAACTAAATGATAAGCCTTTTGCCGTACGTCCTTGAACCAGATTTAGAATCTATCACCTCTGTAGAAGCAATAATATTCGTTGATCTTGTAATGAGCTTAACTGAGCCAATGACAAACAAACCAGACTTCTCATCACCTGACTTACATTCTAGAATTTCTCTCCTAGGAAATAACAACACGTCCAAAACAACATGCAATTCGAAAGAAAAACACAAGTGGAATAGAACATAATTAAAAGAGAGTTCACTCATCTTCTTGCAAACCCTAGACTCACTTGCACTTCATGGCGGCGGCTCGGGAGGGGGACGCGCCTGCTGCTCATCCGCCTCAATAGCCATGTTTTTGTATTGATTGATGATAGCCTCCATTGATATCACTTGATTGTTGAATCAAACCCAAGCTCCGACACAGCTTATCCGCTTGTTCTTTGTCAACACTCGACCTTCGACCAGAAACAACAGTAGAAATCGAGCCTTGATCACCAAAGCGCATCCCTGGTCCCAAGCCTACTTGCACGACCAAAATCGACCGACGGCCGCTATTTGTCGATGATGAAAGTGAAGGAACGAAACCCCAACTCGTAGGGAGATGATCACTAACGAGAGATGTAAAATCTGCAATCTTGATGTTCTGAGGATGATTAGTGGTCTACTACTCATCATTTTAGAAATCTTTAAATCAATTGTGTACTAAATTCTCTCTTTTTGTTTGAATTAAAATGTTTTTTAAATAAAAATACAATACTCCACAGGAAACTCCAAATAGTATGTAGATATTCATGTGACGGACACCTCACTGGTCGAGCAAGTACAAGCACATAACGTGGATGGACATACCATCGCACAAGCACAACCGTGTCAAGTGTAACAAAATAACCAGAAACTCAACCACCTTCTTGGCATGATAATTATGTTCGACTTAATACTGTGAAAACTGACCCCACTCCTGTTGACCCCACTTCGTTAGTTGACTCAGGTACTCCGTATCCATTATCTTGTTATATAAATTATAAACGTTTTTCAGTGCAGCAGAGGGCATTTCTAGCAGCGATATCGGCACATGTCGAGCCTAGTACTTACCGGGAAGCTGTCCAAGACCCCAAATGGCGTGAGGCCATGACACGGGAAATTAACGCCCTAGAAAAAAATGGCACATGGTCTGTTCAAAAATTACCTGGTGGGAAGAAAGTCATTCATTGTAAGTGGGTGTATAAGATTAAACATAAGAGTGATGGATCGATAGAACGGTACAAGGCTCGTCTTGTCGTGTGCGGAAATCGACAAACTGAAGGGATAGATTATCATGACACGTTTGCACCGGTGGCTAAAATGGTCACGGTACGTATGATACTTGCAGTTGCTGCATCTCGACAGTCGACATTGAGAATTACATCAGATGGATGTTGATAATGCTTTTCTACATGGGGACTTGAATAAAGAGGTGTACATGTATCCTCCACCCGAGTTTTCTTATTCTTCCGGAAAGGTGTGTCGCCTGCAACGCTTGCTCTATGGACTTCGTCAAGCGCCCAGGCGTTGGTTTTCCAAACTTACTACCACTCTCAAACAATATGGCTTTCATCAATCTTATGCTGATTATTCACTCTTTACCTTGAAACGCTATGCTTCTATTCTTTGTGTTCTAATTTATGTGGATGACTTGCTTATTACCGGGAATAACTCTGATATGATTCGTGACTTTAAGTCTTTTCTTAGGCGTTCATTTCCTATCAAGGATCTTGGTAAGATGAAGTATTTTTTGGGGATCGAGGTAGCTCGCAACTCTACTGGCATTTTCCTCTCTCAACGTAAGTACGTCCTTGACATTCTCACCGAAGCCGGTCTTAGTGGTGCTCATCCGATGTCATTTCCTATGGTACAAAATCATCGTTTACAGCTTGATGAGGGTACCTTCTGTGCTGATCCAGATCGCTACCGCCGCTTGATTGGGAAGCTCATCTACCTTACTCTCACACGACCTGATATTTGCTACTCAGTGCATATCTTATCTCAATTTATGCAGAATCCTCGTCAAGCCCATTGGGAAGCAGCTCTGCGCGTCTTGCGATATTTGAAAGGACATCCTGGTCAAGGCATTCTTTTACGCAGTGACTCTACTTTTACTTTGACTGGCTATTGTGACCCTGATTGGGCAAGTTGTCCCTTGACACGTCGTTCAGTTTCTGGTTATTTTGTTACACTTGGTCACTCACCTATCTCATGGCGTATGAAAAAACAGCTCACGGTGTCTCGCTCATCGGCTGAAGCTGAGTATCGCTCTATGGCTACATTAACCAGTGAGCTCATTTGGCTTAAAAGTTTACTTCACTCACTGGATGTCCACACTGGTCCTGCTAGACTTTTCTGTGATAATCAAGCCGCACTCCATTTAGCTTCTAATCCTGTCTTTCATGAAAGAACAAAGCACATTAAAATTGATTGTCATTTTTTACTGGACCATGTTCAAGCTGGGACAATCCAACCTATGCATAAAAGCTCATATGAACAGCTTGCTGATATATTCGCTAAAGCCCTGGGAGCTGATACATTTCTTTGCTTACTCTCCAAGATGGATGTTCGTGATCCTCACGCTCCATCTTGAGGGGTGTGTTGAGATTATTATCATAAATAGGACATCTGTTTTGTGAAACTCCTAATATTAATTTAGGATAGTCCAAAATTAGTGCCGTACGTATGTATTTATCTTAGGCAAGTGTATTATCTTCTTCTAGAATATTTGGAAGCTAATGCTTGTATATATACGGATGTAACTTACATGCACATCGAGCGGGTCGGGTTTGTTATATTTCTGGGGCCTACTCAATTGGTTCGGGTTGGCTATTAACCAACCCGCGGTACGCAAAATAAGTTGGTAAACCATGCATGAACGGGTCGGATAGGGTCGGGTATTGGGAAAAAAATCACTTCGGGTTGCATCTTTCACGTGAGAAATTAAGAACATCTCCAATGCTATAATGTCCACGGTGCACATGTGGCATGAGTGATAGCCACATAATTATTAGCAAATAAATTATTTCTCTCCTTATTTGAATGATTTTATACAATTTTGGTAAGTTTTTCCCTGCAATGTCAACAATAATGTCAACATTAGACGGTCTCCTTGACATTGTGGAGAAAAACTTACCAAAACTGTATAAAATCATTCAAATAAGAAGAGAAATAATTTATTTACTAATATTTATGTGGTCATCTCTCATGCCACGTGTGCACCGTGCACATTGTACCATTGAAGATGCTCTAATGTAACCAATTTAAAACTCGATTAACTTGTTCCAAAACACACAAACAAATACAAGTACCCATATCTTTTATAAGCAAAAACATTAGGTAATAGTATTAAAACATCCTTCTGTAAAGGAAGTTCATTTAGAAGGAAAAGTAAATATATAATAATCACCTAGTCAAAATGATAAATGTTTAATTATAATTCTAATATCATAAAGTCCTAGATAGAGCACATTGATCTTAAAGTGAAATTATCCAAGAAAACATTGTAGCATAATAATAGTAAAATGAACTTCGGCCGGGTCGGGTACTATCGGGTTTGAGATTTTAATTTTGCAACCCTACCCATTAGGTGCGGGTTCAAACATATTTAACCCATGAATATTTTTAAAATTCAAATACCCAATTAAATAGGGTCGGGTAGGGTTGGGTCGGGCGGGTTATGCGGGTTCGGGTTATTCTTGTGCAGCCCTACATCATGTAAGTAGTGCAAAACTATCAAGGCAGAATCAATATTCTTCTCATTATATTCAGTTTAATTTTATTCCTATTTACGCATGTTTTTACAATTGTGCATGTGAGAATGGCAAGAGAATTGTTTTTAGTGTGATACAAAAATATATACTACGGTATATATATGTTTTTGTGCATATTATACGCATAAGGACATCAAAAACACGTGTATAATGAGTGATTATATTTAAAAACATTTGAATTTCTTTATGTACTTTTGGGATCTCAATTCAGAACTAGATACCTTGAATTTCTATAAATCTTATATGAAAATCAAAAGAATTGGAAATCATTCCTTGGTGAAATAAAACTCGTGCCGATCAATCTATATGTTCAGTTAGTTAATTGTTATGGGAAGAAGGGAAAGGGGAAGGGCAATGGTTGAGGCCTGGGATGTTTGTAGCAGAAGAGCTAAGCTAAGGGTCATTTCGTGAATGGGAAGGGAGTATTTGATCAGTTGCTTACCAGGAAGAAGCTGAGCTGATGCCACCGTCTAGATATAAACTCCATCTGTGATGTCCTAGAAATATTTGTCATTTCTATTTAAAGTAAAGAATATGTGCCTAAGTTTTTTTTTTTTTTTTTTTTTTCAAATTTAGAGGGCTTTCTTTTTTAATTGTTAGTGTAGACACCATACATTTTTTTCCCCGCTGACTAAATAGCTATTTGTAGTGTAATACAACTGCATTTTTTTTCAGACAAAGAAATTAGTCATAGAGTTTGTTTGTCTTAAATCTTCTATCCCTGGGAAATTTATTAAGTTTTCTCTATATTTGCTAAATAAAAGTTAATGTATTTCCTTATAGAATTTATAAACTTAGACTAGGTATTCATGTGTTCCATCGGTAGTTATTTTTATATTATAATATCTCATGTGAGCTATTGAAACTATGCCTGGACCCCATGTTAAAAACGGTTAAGAAATAGAATATTAGGTTTTAGTATTTCAGGTGAGCTTACTTTTTAGCGATTGCATATAAAAATGTTAAATAAATGGTCAATATTACAAAATGATTAAGGGTTGTGTCAATTTTTTGAAAATATATTTCAATTTGATCAAAAGCTATAGTGCTTTTCTAGCTTTATGATCTTGCTCTCTATTACTTTATTAGATTCAATCATGAAACTTAAACTCATTATTTAAAACTTTATAAATAAAGAGGTTGACTTCCCTTTAGTTTAAGTTTGTGGTGGTTAGAGTATAGCTGCACCAAGAAAACGAAAACACCAATTTTTGTTTAGGGAAAAAAATATTTTGTGTATTTTGACACCCGTTTGTTTACCTTTCATTCCTAACAGTTTACCGTCGTTATTTCGTTTTCTAGATATGATGTAAAAAATGCATTTTCTTTCTTTCCTTTTTGCCTATGAATTGCGAACACTAAGACCAAGTAGTTAATCATTATTAGTTTTTCCAGTCTAACATACTGGTGATCAGATCCAGTGACTTTTTCAGTAGGTATTGTAATGTCTTTGTGGCAAAATGCAGATGGATGTTTCTCTTAATGATTCAATGAGTTTTTTGGATGATGAAAATCACTTAAGTTCTGATGATGATGTTTCTTCTGCCGAAAACCAAAGTAAAGTTGATTATAGTGATGCTGAAAATGTTGTCGAAGGAAATGACGAAACACACTGTCACCATAAGATGATAATTAGTTTGACATGTGATGACATTAGAGGTCTAGAGTTTGGTAGTGAGGAGCATGCTTTTAAATTTTATGAAGCTTATGCTAAGAGCCATGGATTCGTCATTAGAAAAAGCTACTTGTTTGCAAACTGACCTTCTGTGACACCGCACCCGAACGTCCTTGAAAATTTGATTTAATTATTTAAAGTTTATGTATTGGATTTCTGATTCCCAAACAATTGTAAAACGATTAATGTTTTACGTAATTAATGATCGAGTATTGTACTGTTCGAACTCGTATATTAGTGTCGGGCATGCAAATACTATTTGGGACTTATTAATAAATAAAAGAGCCCAACATTATCTAAATAGTGATACATAATCTTTCAAGACAATTTGAGGAAGACCGAACGGCCCAAACGTTATTTTGAGCCCAACCTGCTAAAAATAGCAAGTATTCGAGAATGGCATCCTAGACCCACTCGGGAGTGACCCACACGGATAGTAGTCCAATAATATGTATGACAAATGTCAAAATAAGTGATATAATGATTAGAGAGGAATACAAATGCCTATAGCCCATCTTTGACATTATTGAGCTAAATAATGGGAGTAAGATTTTCCTTCTATGATATCCATCAAGTAAATTATTGTGATGAACCTACACATATTGGAGATCAATAATGTGATGAATGGAGTTGACTTGGTCTATATAAATTACAATGAGTACAAAAAAAAAGACATCTTTGACAAAAGATTAAACAATAGGACCCATTCTTCCATTTTTGGATGTTTTAGTTAATATTTTGCTCCCAAAATAATTGGGGAACAACATGCTGCGCCCCATCTTTTCCTTCCACCTGCAAGACAAGAAAAATAATGTTAGGAGGCTGCCATAGCTGACTTTAGGGGCTGGACTTGACAAAGGAAGTAAGAGGGAACCCCACCTAGTCTATTTTCGCACAAAGGGATGGTGCTGGTTGTCTCCCTCCATGAGTGATGTTATACTCGACCAAATAAGGTGAATGAGGTGTCCTTGGATAGCTTTTGAAGTCTAGTTTCTTATTTGAGTGGTCTCTGTTCGAGAAGGGAGAGTTTATCATACAAAAATAGAGCTGGAGTGAACTGCTTTCTGTAAACTCGAGCAGTGAGAGTGCTGAGGCGGTTTGGTTTATATCTCGAGTTATAACAATCCAATCAAGGCTTGTAAGATACCAAAAAAAATCTCTCGAGACGAGGAATCCGTGAAGGTCTGGTTTGCATCAATCGGAGTAGTGTAAGGCTTCCAAATTGTCCGAGAAAAACACAACCTCGCAGAAACGGATCTAATTTTCTAAAGTAAGTTTTAACCCCAAAACCTTTCCCTTCATTTTCCAAATGATATGAGAGATTGGTGGAACTATTATACACTACTCTAAGTGTATAATGTGTCCCTATTAAGTTATTTTATTGATGTAAAGGTTAGATACTAACCTAGAGGAAATCTTGGAAAACTAGGAAACGAGTTAGCCGGAAAACACCCATTCTAGGGGCTGTTTTCGTACCAACGATTAGGGGTTGAGCTAGCACTTTTAGGGGGCTGTTTAACACTCATTTCTAAGCAAGGAATCAGTTCTCAAGCTTCTTTGGCCAAGGCTTTGGTCATTGGATTGAGAAGGAAAGTTTTAAAGCTCATATGAGGTGAGGATCGACATCTAGTTGCTTACAACTTGTAGGTTAAGCATAAGATTACCTAAATGCCTAAATCATGTTTTTCATGGATTATGATGATAAATTATTGATGGAATATTGATCTATTTTCCAAGAAATGAAATGGGAAATGATTTGGTAAAGTATTGATAAAAATGGAGTTAAATGAACTATTGTGTGAAATAGGCATTTTAGACATGTGTGAATTGGGTAGATACATAAATGATTATTTATGTATTACATTGGATGATTAAGTTGCTGCTACATATTTATAAATATGTAGGGTTTTACAAATGGAATATATGATTGATAAGAATAATCTTAATAGTATTGAAATACTAGTTAATGATTGTTGTAATTGTTAAGGAATTGAACCTAAGGATTTGATTGTAATTGATGTACTTGATTGTGATGCAAATGACAAATTTGATGTAATGTGATGCTAAGACCATGGTTGGGCAGTTCGTAAGGATGTCCCAAAATAGATTATTGATATTACAATTCTAGGCATAGCGAGTGCTTAGGAATTGGGGTCTATGCCAATGTAAGGAAATGTACTTGAGCCCGTGCTCATAGAATTGCATTGGGTAGACATGATGGGGTGATTGTTGTGCATGGTGATGTAGTTGAGTTGGACTCAAGAAATGCACGGTGGAGTAGTTAACTTGTGTTAAATAAGGTGCATGGTGATGTAGTCGAGTTGGACTCGAGAATGCAAACATATGTGTTAGGGTTGAACCCTATGTATTGTTGTGACTAGGGGTCACGGGGTTTGGGCTATGTTTGGTAAATAAACCTTGGGCCTACGGGCCGACTACTTGACTTTATATATAAAGTAAGTATATTTTTAAAAGGGGTAACTTGGGGTTACGGCCTAGATTATATTATCACCCTATTTGAGGGTCTTGTGTTTGAAATACTTGTTGTATATCTATCTAGGGCTGGACTCGGGCCGGTTTGGGCCTGGTTTGGGCCTGGGCCCGGCCGGGCTTCGGGCCAGGAAAGGGGAGGCCCGAGCCCGAACCGCCGGTGGCCGGTTCCGGTTCCGGGCCAAACCGGCCCAATTAATTTTTTTTTTGGGTTCTCCTATTTAATCCCCTACCCCTCCCCCTCAACCCCAAACCATCCCAAACCACCTCAAATGGCCCAAAATACCTAATCCAACCTAAAACTTAAAAAAAATTCAAAAAAAAAAATTAAAATCCGGCCCGGACCGGGCCCGAACCGGCCTGGCCGGTTCACCAAAACCTGGGCCCGAGCCCGGACCGCCCAGCACCCGGGCCGGGCCGGGCCAAACGGAACCGGTGGACCCACCGGGCCACGGGCCGGGCCGGGCCAAACAGTGACCGGGCCGGTTCGGTCCCGGGTCGGGCCGCCCGGCCCGAGTCCAGCCCTATATCTATTAGATGCCATCCACACCAGCACTTTATAGCCCTATAGAGTGCTGACCCCTTCGGGGGCGTCCCACCACCATTTTTCAGGTTGAGGCTAGAGCTTGCTTCCTGTGCTCGTTGCTCGAGAGATCATCTAGGAGGGAAGACTTGGTTCGCGCTTCCTCCATTCTGTTTTTAAACATTAATAAACATGCTCATGAATATTTTACTACAGAGCCTGCGTGCTCATGTTTGCCACGTGTGGCATTTGTTTTCAAACTATGTTTTCCACTACGTATTCGATTGCTTGTTATGTTGTTTATGGATGGCTTACGTGTGAATGATATTCGAGACGCCTTGTATAATATGGATGTGCTTGACTGTGGTTGACTATTCGTATTGTACGGCGGGTTGTTGACGTGTCCGGGCAGGTCCGGGGTGTGACACCTTCATTTTGCAGGTGCTTAACCTACTTGTTTGCAAACTGACCTTCAATCAAAAAAAGTTTTCAGCAATTGTGTCAGCTTGGTTCTTACCTACCTATTTTTCAGTAAAGCCACTACCGTTTTTTGTTATTTCCATTGATTTTTATGATTATGAGTTCAGTAGTTAACTAATAGTCTGTAATTATGAATCGTAGCAATATGTGTTGAAAAGGGGAGAACAGCCAGAACCAGTTCAAAAAATACGTCGAATCTATCAAAAGAGATTCATGGGGAAAGCATGTAATTTGTGAAAGGTTCGTACTTTGTATGACATGATTACATATCACTCCAGTTTAACAATTAGAGTATAACCATTTGTATTTCCAACTACAGATATTTATTCCTATTAATAATGTGTTGGACTCGCTGCCATCTCCTTCTAGAAGACTCAGTACAAGGCTGGATGTTAACAAACTGGTAAGAATTGTGCAAAAATTGTAAACACATACAATTATAATCAATTTTGATTAACATTTGAGTTCTGTGACAGGCAGTATATCTAGAAGAAATTTTGACAAACTCTTCATTTTATGACTCCTCCGACGATGAAAGGCTATTAATATCAGATTATGCTTTGACTGTACCACAAGGAATTGGTCGGCAATTGAATGGATCGTAAGAAATGAATACATATTTTATTTTTTTGTTTCCTTTAAGAACTTTCTTTCAAATTACATGGCTGATTTTAATTCTATCAACTTAGGAACGATTGCGGTGTTTGGGTAGCTAAATGGATGTCAGAATGCATTTGGACCAACAATTATAGCAATGTTTCTGTAAGTCACTTTAATGTTTTTTTTTTTGCTTTCAATCTTTGCAATGCTCGTATAATATTTGGCTAACTTGTGTTCGTTACTAACATCATTTCATATTCATAGGTCATACCTGAAACGAGAATGCGTTTGGCAATTGATCTAGTTTTGGGTTCCTATAATGAATTGAGGGATGAAGTTGTTCAAAAAGCTTCCAAGAATTGGATGGAACTTGTGTCAAACAAGAAGAAGCTTGTTCAAGTTTAGCCTATGATTTGGTGTTTTTCCAGAGATTAAGTAGCTTATTTCATTGCAGTAGATAGAAACCTAATACCTGGATTTGAACCTTCCATGTTTTTTTGTTCCGATTAAGCTTTTCTGGATTGATTTAACCTAAATTATATTATTATGTTGAAAGCACAATGGATGAGTGAAGTAGCGACCCGGTATTTCCTAAGAAGTCCAAATTAGAAAAGGAAAAGGAAAAAAATTAGAAGAATGTATGGACCAGAATACATGACTTAAGCAGTTCCAAAAATATGGGGTACTACCTCCGTTCCTAAAAATTCTTCCAAGTTTAAATGGCACGTTTATTAAGAAAGTGGAAATGTATGGTTGTGGTTGTGTAAGAAAAAGGTAAAATGAATGTGAATCACACAAATTGTCCAAAAAGGGAAAGTGAGAAGTATTTATGGGAACGGCCCAAAAAAGAAAGTGGGGGGTATTTTTGGGAACAGAGGGAGTAATATAATTGAAAATCCACCACTCTTGTAGCCAAACACTTCTGGGGAAATCATAATTTTAGTATCCCATTTGTGTTGACATTTGATCAGAGATTACAGAATGTTAAACAATTTGACGACTAGATGTGCAATTTTCTTGACATTTTTTAGTTAAGTCATGCACAACTTTTGCGTATGACAGGCAACAAATTGCAGGTTCATTAGATACTTACTGCTTTACTAGCAATTGACAATGCGGATTCCCTGCTTAAGCGTAAACCATAAGAAGCCTTTCTCACAGATTTCGTCACTTCAAACTCATACCATTCCACACCTCCGGCAATTGCTTCCTTCACGACCTGTATAAAACATTTACACAATGGAGCAAATGGAGAAATCAAAGAGTGCAATCACCTCAAATGAACAAATACCAAGTATTATATCCTTAAAAATAAGAATCAAATGAAGTGATATTTCTCAACAAAAAACTTAAGCTGATTGATAGATGGACTACACATTTGTCATATAATGTGTAAATGTGAAATCTCAGTCCAAGGACTTCAATTTTTAGCAAACCTCAATTTTTAGCAAACCTTTCAATTACAGGTCTCGATATGGTATTGTATTTGCAACTTAGTTTGAAAATTTTATTTGAAAAAAGCCCTAAGAGTTGAGTGTGTATCAATGTGAATGTAAAGGGAGCAGAAGAGAAGCTTCACATACACTGCTCTTGGGCTATTAGTGGACAACAATAACTCTGGAACATCAAAAAATAGAGATCCACCAACATCAATCCAACATCATATTTTACCCTTAATATCATCAACCAGAGGAAACGAAGAAAGATATTCTTCTGCTTATTGTCTATATATGACTATCCTCGGCGATGCTAGTCGAAGTGTAAGAGAAAATTCAAATACCGATGCAAGGGATCCACTCAAGAATGATCTTCCATATTCTACCATCATCTTTATACCATCTTGGGCAGATTTACAATCAGAATCTCCTTCAGCAGAACCAAGCCACGGGTCAATGAAGTCCCAGTAAAGACCCTTCCATTCGTGAGATAGCAATTCTCTGTCAAGCATATGAATTATACTCTAAGAGATTTAAAAAAAAAGGGTATCGCAAAGATGCAAGTCAATAAACACAGACTTTGGGATATTTTCCCACCATTTACAGACTCTATTAAAGTATAGTACTTTGGGTATTGCAGCCGTATTATCAAAACAAGCAATTGATTGTGCACAGTTCTTCTTCTTCTTCCACTACTTCTAATCAACATTCACGTGGATAGTTGTGCTTATTTTCTGGAGGAATCCGTGTTAAGTCTCTCCAATTTAGTCCATTTTGATGACTCGAAAGATATGCCCGGAGGACCACTGTCTAGGAATGATTTGAATTCTTTAGGACCAACAATCTGGCCTATCTTAAAACTACCAATGGTGCTTTCAGGTGTAATAACAACAACTTGATGCAAAAGCTGCAAACAAAGAAAAAATGGTTTTTTAAAATGATTCAACATGTAATGAAAAAATAAACATAAAGGTAAGATTAATGTTGGAGTAACAATAGCTTGATGCAAAAGCTCCAAACAAAGAGAAAATGGTTTTTTAAAATGATTCAACATGTAATGCAAAAATAAACATCTTGATGACATTAGTCACAGGATATAGTGATACAATAGTTCCACTAATATAAAGTATTATGCACAAAGGAGGAAAGTGATCAATACAAGTTCAAGTTTTCACCATTTCCATACCATTTGTATGTCCTATAGAATGACAAATAGTTCATGCCATTATAATAAATTAAACTAGAGTATTAGACAATATGATACCGATGTTATTTCCACATACATTGGATGCACATACCAAAAAGAGCAGAAATTTCCACTCTTTCTTACTACCAACCAAAACCGAATCTTACTTTACACGCAAATCTCATCAATTTCGTGCTCTCCCCACATTATACTGCCCGTCAAACTCATATGTCAAACTGATTAGATATTGCATCTCCTTAACTTCGAATTATGATTTTTAAAACAATAAAAAAACTTTGAACAAACCAATTGAAACCATGAGTGACCGAAGGGGATATTTTTTAAGGAGTACTTAATCTTCAGAAAGTCATATATTTGGCCATTTGGTCTTGGAAATGTTTGTTGGTAGCTGGTTGCAAACAAAAACAAGAACCTCATATTAAAACTTGTTCTGCAAATTCAAGACTTGCTTGACTAAAATGAATGCTTAAGAAATGACAGAAATTTCAAAGAGACAAAAATGTAAAAATAAAAGCGAAGCTTACGAGAGCGTATATGGGATTTGGTCTGAGCGACCGGCCAGCAAAAGGTCACCGATAAGGGTCTGTTAGATGCGGACGAGGCGATTGAATGGTAAAACCGAACGAGACAGCCGATTATACGATTGAATTGCAAGTGACTTTCTTTCTCACCTTCTTCCTCCTGTTCCTTCCGCACAAGAGTCAGAGAAGGATATAAGCTGATTATACAATATGACATATCTTAGGGATCGCTTAAGCAAAATCAAAATTTTTTAAATTAAGAAATGACGTGGAATATATATCAAATAATTTCATCACATGTGTTGAATGCACCGGTGCATCCTACAATGGTAGTGCACCGAAGAGCTACCCAAAATTGAATTCTCAAAAAAGTGAGTAGCACACGTTTCCCGTCTTTCTTCTACAATGCTCCTCTGCGCCTCATACTCGCATAACGTTTTCCTCTCTTCTTCTCCTCTGCGATTTTCTGCCCCCCCCCCCTCCAATATGCCGCCACAATGGCCGCCACAATAGCCGCCACCTCTTCGTTGTGCCTTGCCGTGCTTCCCATCTCATCGTCTCACCGGCCACTCCTTTGCATCGCATCGCATCGCTGCTCCTCGCTCAGATCTGGGGATGGCGACGGCTAGGGTTCAACGGTGAGTGGTCGGGGATGGGATGTTGGAGGTGGGGCTGGGAAGGGATGGATCGAGGTTGTATCGTTCGGAGCTCTAGCTGGATCTGGGGGAGTGGGATGGGGCTGGGATAGGAGCTGGGCTATCGGAGGTGGGACGGGGAGGGTTGATCGGGGCTGGAACTAGGGGAGTGGTCTGGGGGGAACAGGGGGCGGGGCTCGTGGAGCCGGTCGCCGGAGAGGGGCGGCGGCAGGTTACCGTGGTGATTGGCAATTGGTGGAGATGGGAGGTCAGGTGGAGGTATAAAAGTTGAACGGGGGGCAGGGGAGTTGGAGACATGTTGAGTGTCGGTGTTGGGGTTGGGGTGTTGGAACATGTTGTCGGTGTGGGTGTTTGGGGTGGCGGCTGAACGGCGGGAGTGCTGGCGGCTGAACGACCAGAGTGCTGGCGGCAGTGACATGTCGCTATAGTGACACAGGTAGCGGCTTTTGTGACATGTGCGGTGACTACGCTGACACGTGCAACAGCTTTAGTGATAAGGGCGGTGTCACGAGTGGCAGCTACAGTGACACGAGCGGCGGCAACAGTGACACGAGCGGCCACAACAGTGACACAAGCGGCAGCTACAGTGACATAAAATTTAATAGTGACATACAAATCTTGCAGACACTATGTTTTTCCAAATATATGACCTTCTTGATCACTTTTTTGCCCCTTTTTTAAAGTGTCACTTTTTGGGTAATTGGTTCAAAATTAGTAATATTCAAATAAAACCTCCTTTAAATATCAACTATCTAAATATAGACCAAAAGTGATATAGAGCAATTTTTTTTAATGAAAATCAGTTATTTAAACCAGAAACTAGAATCGAAATATCAAATCAGCGATTGTATTTTCAAATATCATGTATTAGATAATTTGCATTAGTTTAATTTTTAATGTATTAAGTAATTAGATTTCTTGTCAAAAAGTGACTCCATATTATTTTTGTTTTATATTCAAATAATTGGTATTATTAAAAATCATTTTCAAAGTATGTATTACTATTAGTTTATGTGTGATAGTTGGTATTATGTAAAGTTATTTTCTCTTAATTGAATGGCAAGTTATATCTAAATATTTCAATTCTTTATATTCAATCTACTTTAATATAAGGAAAAAGTACGATGAACAATAACTCTAATTTTTAAAAGTTCCCGAAAAATTAAAAGAAAAATCACTACAACAAAACAAGTCTTTGGCAACACTATGAAAATGTTACATTAGACCATTAAAGTGTTACAAAAGGCTAATGCAACACTTTTATGAGTGTTACTTCAGGTCTCGTTGCATAAAGTAATAAGCAACACTTTTTCTCTTATTATGCAACACTGAATAAAAGTGTTGCATAAATACCTCAAATGCAACACTTTTTTCCAACACTTTAACCAGCATCTTACGCAACACTTTTTTAAATAAAATGCAACGCTTAAAATATGATTTTAGGCAACACTTTTTAATATATATGTAACATATTTGCTATAATCTTTTGCAACACTTATAATATTTCGTAACAATTTGATGAATATTTGTGCAACATTTTATTCAAAATTGGCAACACTTTTCTAGAATTATAAGCAACACAATATACTTAAGGCTAAAGGGTCAAATAGGCCCTTGAACTGACTTAAAGTGTTCAATTAACCCCTTATATAGGAGGTTCTGCCCGGCCGTCGCTAATTGGGGCGGTTCCCGGTGGAATTTTTTGATGCAATTTTTTGAGCATCTTATTAATTAAGTCTATTTTACTCATACCTAATTTCAGATAAAAAATCAACTGGGAAGGCAGTCAAATGATTTTCCGAAATGTACTGCGTTGTTTAACTTCGCAGTTATCTTCAAAAAATCATTTGACTGTCTTCCCAGTTGAGTTTTTAGCTGAAATTTTGGTATGAGTAAACTAGACTTAATGAAGAAGATGCTCAAAAAATTTCATCAAAAAATTCTACCGGGAACTGCCCCAATTAACGACGGCCGGGCAGAACCTCCTATATAAGGGGCTAATTGAACACTTTAAGTCCGTTCAAGGACCTATTTGACCCTTTAGCCTATACTTAATATGCAACATTCGTATTTAACCATTTTCTAACAAATTTGTAATAATTTTGAACTACAAGTATAGATATAAAACAACATGCTTGTAATACGAAATTTTATATACTATAATATTATTACAAGTATTAAAATGTTCATAATCTATAATGAAGAAATATCCAACATATCTTATGCTAGAAACAATATCTTGAATACATCTCAAAGAATGTATCTTAAACTAAAAATCCTCTAATTGGTCGGAAAGCGAATAAACAGAAGACACGCAACTTCATTTTTTCAACTTTATACTTCAAGTGAAGTAAGATCAAGATCTGAAATCACAGCAGCAAGTTTTGCAAGAATCAAGTTTGTCGGTTGTTGTCATTAAATCCAGCAAGGCTAACCCTCGGCCATATGCTCCCTCATTCTCATGGTTCTGGGCTCTATATGAAACCTGCAGTAAAAATACTTTGATCAGTACAAATAATTTGATCGATGTTGGTTATTTATTGGACAAGTTTTAGAAGCTAATTATAATTCATGCATGCTCACAAGGTTAATTAAAGGACAAATAGAAAAACGAAAGAAGATAATTATGACACATAAGAATACTAAAGTAGTGTTTGAAAAAGGAAAGTAAGGACAGTGGGCTACTTGACAGCAAATGACAGCAACTTCCGTGTAACTTAATCTAATGTTTGTGCCTCCATAGTTCATATATTAGTGCAGAATATAATTATTCAAAAGCTATTCATTCAAAAAAAAATGAATTTGTTAACAAAAACTGTCCAAAATCTTACCTTAGGATATGCAGAGTTTGACAATCTTTTTCACCTTACCCCCACTGCGCGCAAAACATAAGTAGTTTTCCATTTAATTGTCAAGTTTTTCCTCTTAAATGTACACTACTTGCTTTCATATCTCTTCTCTTTCTTTGATCACAGCGAATGAAATTGATTTCAGAGATTTCAACATAAGAAGTTAACATAAAACAACACAAGTAGCATATATATATATATATATATATATATATATATATATATATATATATATATATATATATATATATATATATATATTGAAGTAAAACAGAACTGAAAAAATGATGCTTTAAAGTAAAATGACCAACATTTGCATACTAGCAGCAAGGTATCGGCATAACCATGAGAGAAATGAAAAAGATAACGATTCGTAGAGAAACAAAACAAAAACAGACCAAAGAAAAAAGTAGAGAACTGAACTGACAAAAAAAGAACCGCCTCATTTGCAATCAAAGTTAAAAGAAGTTAAGAAACTATCTAAAAAGAAGAAGATAAAAACCAGGAAGAACAAAAGGCACATAAAATTCCAAACTAAAGGGATAAAAGATACACTTATATGATAGAATTGTTGTTAATTCCTCAATAGCAGCTGAATTTAAGCATCACCAAAGGTTCTATAAATCTCTATAAAAAAGTCGAAGGACTAAATATAAGCATCACCAAAGGTTCTTCTCTTTCTTTGATCAGAGCGGGTGAAATTTATTTCAGAGATTTGAATATAAGAAGTTGATATTTTTTTAATATTCCAAAATATAAAAATTTGTTTTAAATATTAACTCCAAGAGTTTCAAGTAACAAAAGACTCTTCATTTTTTATAAAGCACTTGTACGAGAATTTCTTGTAGGAAGAGTACTGGTAACAATTTTTTTTATAGAAAGTTAATATAATTAATCATGTTGAGACATAGTAAAGCAGCATGATTAGTGACAAAGCAAGGTATAGCATGAGTGTCTAAAGTGCCTTATTGTAGTCACCTGTTCCTTGCAAACTATACTCCGTTTCTTGCAATCTTTTCTGCTTCAGCAACAGTTAACTGCCTTATCCCATTCTCCTTCAGTGAAGTTTCCCCTCCTGTTAAACAATTTTGCTGTTGTTTCTTTGTCATTCATGAACTTAATATTGTCACTCAATTTGGGGAAGAAGCCCTCAGGTCTAAAACACCATTGCCTGAACACACTAAGCAAAACGCTCATATTATTACCAAGCCTCTCGACTCCTCATCAGAAAACTTGGTGGTGCTCCAAAGAACACCATTAACACAACGCAAGTAGCAGCAAATTATATATATATATATATATATATATAGAGAGAGAGAGAGAGAGAGAGAGATACGTAAAACAGAACTGACAAAATGCTGCTTAAAAATAGCACCTTGGTAGAAACGACATCATGTTGCCCATAGTAAATGTAAATAATTGTTTATATGAACTCTCATAAATGTAACTCAATAATTCATCAATTTTTCAATACATGCACTTTTCACCATCATAGTTTAACTATTGTAGAGCCAACATAAGGCTTAAGAATGATTACAGTAACACACTAGATATCTTAATTCTAAAATTCTTAATGAACATCTTACATTAACTATTTAAAGATATTTCTTTCTTCATCTCAGAATAAGCAATCCACCTATTAAATAGATGAGTGACAGGAGCTAAAACAAATTTCTATAAAAATTTCTAAACTCCAGTGAGACTATCAAATGCCTTGGTCATAACCATTTGGATGATCATCTCTGACTTTTTTGTCTAACTCCTGAATCGGTTCGGTAGATATTAGGTTATGATCTTTATACCCTTTGTTTGTATAAACCTTGTTGAGAACATATAAGTTAAGTAAGAAGAAATCTCAACTTATTAGACAGGATCATGGTGTTGTCACTAATGAAGGTTGAAAGCCAGATATATTGGTGGTCACTAAGCTGATAGGTTGAGAATATATGGTACAAAATAAGCAGTGGAATTGGACACAATTTCAGAACTTGGAATAAATTAAAAAAAAAACTAATTCATGAATAGAGGTAACATCACTTCCCACAATAATCCAACACTGTCAAAATTAAGATACCAGAATTAAGATGCCAAAAGGAAGCCTTGAATATCTCCTTTGAAGGAAGTTTATCCATCACGTCACTAGCACTCTAATTCAAAATGAAAGGAATGCTTTAAATGAAAGTTAATGTCATGACATAGAATTAAAATTACTAAATCTAAACACTAAATGAATAAATTCACATGTATGACTAAAACAATGTAAGAGATGACTAACGAAAGGAAGGTTATATTAAGGGCATGGTTGAATATGCACTAGATTAAAATTTTTGAAGTGTCATAGGGAAAATTATAACAAAAACTTATTGAAGGGTTATTTAAATGTCTGAGGCACCATAAAAAAATTCTGCTTCTGCCATGCCAAAAACCTATTCAAGGTTTTTTTTGTGCCGATATCTCTTTACCCTAAAATAGAGGAAATTAAATGGTAGATATTATGTAATCCTATTTATGATTATCAGATCATTTATGAAAATATCACAAGGTGCTACTGTTTGAGTTTTACAAAGGTATAATGACACCAGTTAAAAGAAAATATCATAGACATTTCATCAAACACATTGCAGACATTCAACAATTGGTATACTTTTAACTAAATATGGCCATTTTTGGGTCTTCATTCTCAGATTGATAATATTCAAGTTCTATCTCAAATTCAAAGTGAATTAACAATTCCTAAGAGAAGGTATACAAAACTGAAGACAAAGTATAAAACAATTCAAATTTCTAATGCAAAGTTTAGTTAAAAAGCATTTTTACCTAAATATGGATGGAGAGCACCTAAGGAGGTTCAAACAACGGAGGAGCAGTTGGCGGATGAAACAGCAGGTAGGCAGATGAGATCGAGGAACAAGAGAGGACCGGTTGTAGGCAAAGAAGGAACCGCGGGTTGGCGGATGAGATCAAGGATCGAGTGGCTGCCGACTCATGACAACGAATTCGCCTCTGGTTCCAGTCGGGACTGCACTTCATCCGTGTTTGCTGGCCTGCGGCTTTCTGCGGTTTAATTCTTTGATCAAAAGTATATGGAAATCGAAGACAAAGTATACAAATTGAAAACCTAATGCATATTTTAAAATTATTTACCTGAATATGAAAGAAGAGAAAAGGAGGAAGGTGACATGGCATAGTAGGAGTGGCGGTAGGTTGAGCAGCAGTGGTTGGCAGAGGAGAGGCGGCAGCGTGCTAGGCGGAGTACAGGCGGCAGGAGAGGCGGTTTCCGATCTAGGTTTCCCAGGTCTCCTGAATTAGTAATGCTTTTCTTTACAAATAAAAATGCTAATACAGAATATTATAATTTCGGGAGTCTAATATAATTGTGTGCGAAGTAGGGAGAGGGTGGGATTAGAGTAGGGTATAATAAGCATTATTTCGCAACACTTTAAAAATAAATGTTACATAACACTTCATAGTTGTAACAATTTTCAATAAGTGTTGCATAATTTGAATAATTTAGATGTTTTGCAACATTATTATATAAGTGTTGCATAATGTTAATCGTTGAGACTATATGTAACACAAATAAAAGTGTTACAAACAAAATGTTGCAAAAGGTCATTTTTGTTGTAGTGAATATTGGAAGATGCGTCTCGTCAAGATGACATCGAAACCATCTTCATTTTTGGATGTTTCTGACATATATGTTTGTATTATATTTTTAAAAATGAATTCGCTAACATAACTTCTCTGGTGGACTTTTTAGTGACAAGGGTGGTTGGAATAAAAAAGAAAGATGGCCTAGAGGTTGTCTTGTTGAGGCGCCCCGCACCTCTTCTATTTTGTTTTATTTTTTTGGGAAATTTTAAAAATTTGAGTTATTGTTCGTCGTCTTCCTCCGCCGATTTCTAACGACGTCAGGCGCAAGACCCTTTTGTGATAACAGAGCTTAAACACATGATCCACTTTGTTAAAAAAAATGAAAAACATAACCCTAGTTGCAAATGGGCTCAACCACATGTACCTTTTTTGTATTTTTCCCTAATATTAAATTGAGATTGAAATTTAATTATAACTAAATTACTATTAAGTTCAATTATCAAAATTTGAGATTTCATATTTTGCTATAAGCTAAGGTCCTTATTTGTCAACTACTTTAATTAAATGCTAATAAACACAATTTCAAGTTATTAATTATAGAGCACTTAGATGAGTCGAACTTTTCTCTCTCTAGGTTTTAGCCTAGTGTTTTTTCGGCGGCGGCCTATCCAGGTCATGGGTCCGGCGGTCTTCGACCGATCTTCTCCCCGGTAGGCAGCTTATCTCATATTCTTCTCAGGGTATTTAGTTTCGTTGTTAGCGCGAGGCTTTTTTGGTTTGGTTTTTGTTTCTTTCTGGCTTGCAATTTCGGAGAATCCGGGTTCTGTTGGACAAAGCTTTTGGTTTTCGTTGTTATCTCATATTCTTCTCAGGGTATTGAATTTCAAATGAGCGAGGAAGTTTTCAGGAGGATTCGAGGCTTCTGACTTTGGCAGGGGACATGTTTCAGCAAGTCGGGTTCGAAGTTTCTGATCTTGGCAGGGGAGCCGCAGATTTCAGAGGCTTTCGATACTCAGTGTTTGTGTGGGGGTTCTCGCGTGGAAGATGAGTCTGATTAGCTGGAACTGCCGTGGTTTGGGGAATATTGCCACGGTGCAAGGGGTGTCGGACCTGGCTCAAGCGCATAGTCCGGCAATTTTTTTCCTAATGGAAACTAAAATGAGCAGCCACCGTGCTAAAGAGGTCTTGTACATACTGGGGTTTGGAAATTTTGCTGGCCATGACAGTAACGGCAGCAGCGGCAGCCTAGGCTTGGGATGGAATGAGGAGGTGGACTTACAAGTTACACATATTAATGCTAACTATATTGATTGTCTTATTAAATTGTCAGAGAATGAATCAGTCTGGCGTTTAACCTGTTACTATGTTTTCCCCGATGCTCCTAGGAGGAGGGAGGCGTGGGACATGCTGCGTAATCTGGCAGAACACAATTCGTTGCTGTGGGTTATAATTGGAGACTTTAATGATATTATGTATGATTCGGAGAAAAAGGGGAGAGTCTCCCACCCGACCTATCGGGCCCGGGGCTTTAGAGAGGCAATGGCGGATAGTGGCCTTCGTGATTTCCCTTTTGATGGTTACCAGTGGACTTGAGACAGAGGCAAGAATACTAATTATTGGGTGGAGGAAAAACTGGATTGTATATTGGTTAATGATGATTGGTGGAATGGTTTTATGGTGGCTCAAACATCTTCTATAGAGGCTCCATCTAGTGATCACATGGCATTATGGATAAAGTTTAATCCAAATATCCATAGTCACAGGCCACGACGGTTCCGTTTTGAGAATATGTGGCTAAAGGAGGAGGAATGCAAGCGGTTGTCACAAGCTGTTGGAACGCGGGTGGTCAGCTTTTGGTTAGTGAAAAAAAAACTTTTTGTGGAAAGGAACTACTCTGGTGGGATAGCAGACGACCGAAAGATTTTCGTCATCAAATTGTGGCCAGCAAGAAGCGATTATCTTGGCTTCGAGGCATGGAGGATTCAGCTAGCGTGCTGGAAATTTCAAGGATCAAGTTTGTGGTCCAAGGCTTGATGGAGAAGGAGCATATCTATTGGAAACAAAGAGCCAAGGAATTTTGGCTTAAAGAGGGGGATATAAATTCAAGATTTTTTCACAATGCAGTTAAACAGAGGCGACGGAAAAATAAACTGGTGGGTTTGCGAGCTGAAGACGGATCATGGGTTTCACACAAAGACACTGTTGGGAGTATGGTGAGAGATTATTTTGAAAATTTATTTCAACAAACTGACAAGTTGATTGGTGAGACCGAGATGGGTCCGATGAAGCAGGTCTCGGATATGCAAAATCGGCTTCTCATAAAGTCGATCAGCACAGAGGAAGTTAGAGCAGGAGTGTTTGATATGCACCCAGAGAAAGCGCCGGGGTTAGATGGCATGAACCCGACTTTCTTTCAAAAAATTTGGGATGTAGTAGGTATGGAAGTGACTCGGTTATGTAGCCAGATCTTTGAGTCAGGTACATTGCCGACCGAATTAAATGTGACTAACATTGTTGTAATTCCAAAAAAAGATAAACCGGAGAATATGGGGGACTGGAGACCGATAGCCTTATGCAATGTTATTTTTAAAATTTTCTCCAAGGTTATTGCTAATAGGCTGAAGTGTATTTTGAGAGATTTGGTAAGGGAGAACCAGAGTGCTTTTATTCCAGGGCGCTCTATAGTGGACAATATTATTGTAGCTTTCGAAACCCAACACTATTTAAAGCGGAAGTCGACGGGGAAAGATGGTTATGTGGCTCTCAAGCTTATGATAGAGTCAGTTGGGACTATCTCAGTCAGGTTATGAGGCGAATGAGTTTCGGTGAAAAATGGGTGGGGATAGTTATGATCTGTGTTTCTACGGTGACTTATTATATCCTGTTTGACAGGGACTACTTGGGGTCGATTCACCCTAAGAGAGGGTTGAGACAGGGCGATCCGCTGTCTCCATACTTATTTATTCTGGTTGCGGAAGGTTTAAGCAACATGCTGAAGCTGGCCGAGAGCAGAGGGGTTATTCATGGAGTCTCAGTATGTTGCAGAGCTCCTAGGGTATCACACCTATTTTTTGCAGATGACAGCTTCCTATTTTTTAAGGCAGCAAGCAGCGAGTGTGGTGCGGTAAAAAATGTTCTCTTAAAATACGAGAAGATGTCAGGTCAGATGATCAATTTCAACAAATCTTCTTTAGCTTTCAGTCAAAATGTGGGAGAGGAATTCAAAGATTATTGTAGTAATCAGCTGGGCATTCCCAAGGGATAGTGGACATAACCTTTATTTGGGATTACCAGCGCTTATTGGACGGAACAAGTCGGTCATACTAGGTTATTTAAAGGACCGAATTTTTAATAGAATAAAAAGCTGGAATTATCGCTTTTTATCCCGGGCAGGAAGGGCAATTTTGTTAATAGCATGTAATATTACTAACAATATAGATAAAAATTTTCTAATCATATTTGAAAGTGATGTTTTTATTAGTCAGATAAAGTTTTGATCTAAATAATGGAAATAACATTTTGTTTTACAAGTGATATAAAAGAATATGCACACATGTATATAGCATATACTTCGTATAATAATATAATCATAATATAATAGTACGTACATAATACTTGCTTAATATACAAATGTTGACTTTTCCATATATACCTATCGAGTAATAGGTACACTGCGTATATTTTTGCACAGCGAGGCACGAAGAAAAACGGCCGCACAAAACGCAATAAATATAAAAGATTTTAACGGGTGAAACCCTAGAATCTGGAACCATCGGCTGGACGCATATATATATATATATATATATATATATATATATATATATAGAATAGAGATCAAATACAAAGCCTTCTTAATTTACAAAGTACAAACTCATCTTGACCGTCCGATGAGTTGATCCAAAGGACATAAAGGCAAGGTGGCATTTTTGTAATAAAACTCAACTTTATAGGGTGCAACTCGTGGCACCTTAATGTGCAACTGCTATTTTTATGACTTTATAATGTGCAATACTTTGAACCTCAATATGCAATGCAAATAACGTCAAGGTGCATCGTACAAATATTTGCACAATAAGCACACTTTGTACTTGATCTTTCCCCTATATATATATATATATACTTGTGATCATCGAAGGATTCAGCCCTAGTGATCCAAATCCTCCACAGAAACGCAGTTGCGGCCGAGCTATACTACCTACATCGACTTCTATACCTACGATCTGGGCTGTTGTATCACCCTCTCAAGGAAGAAGAACGAAACTTGCACATATATAAACCTAATGCCCCGTACACTCTAGCTCGTTGAAAGGGAGAGAACGAACGCCGGAGCTGCTAATTAAGCTCGCCGGACTGGTTCACACCGGGGAAGAGGGCACTACTAGAAAACTGTCTTACAGTGACACTTGTGTAGTGACACTTTATGAAAAAGTGTCACTAATTCACGACATATGTTTTTTAAAACGTATAATGACACTACTTTGTGACACAATTAAGTCAATATTTTATAGTGACACTAACCCAAACATTTTTTTTTACTTTTATTATTTTTGTGTCAAATTTTAACACTAGTATTTATTTTCTTTTCTCTCCTAAATTAAAATTAGCTGATTGCTCTTCCACCAAACATCATCAGCAGTTCAGCACTCTCCCCCGATTGCACTTAGCCCTCCGTCGCTCCGTAGAACCCTAGCCAACAGCGTCTCCTTCGTTAGCAACTATCCAACTCATCATCTTCCTCTTCCATCCTAGAACCCTGATAAATTAACTTCAATTAGTACTTTAAGCTTCGTTCGCAGGACCTTTTTTCTTTAAATCCAAAAAGGAATATATGCCATGTCCAAACAATATAAGAACAAAAAGTTTGAGAGGTAGACCTAGTGTCCAGATGCTTCTTTCAATGGTGAGAAGCTCAACCTGTGTCCAAGAAACGGTGTCTTTTGAGATCTCGGAAGTATGCCCTTCGTGATGTAATCGTTCCATAAAGAAACGATTGGGTCATTTGCGAAGAGCGTGATGTGGGTATGAATCCCGACCAGGAGGGAATAGGGGACCCGACTCGGGTGACACACCCTTTACTTATCGACATCGCGCCGTCCATCTCGCCGAAATGGGAAACGTATGGAGGCGGAGACGATTATGTGTCGGAGGAGAAAGAATCGGTTTCAGTTTTGGGGATGGAGGCGGTTAAAGAGACGAGAAAGAAGAAGAAACTGGCTAAGA
This sequence comes from Cuscuta epithymum, assembly GCA_945859915.1. Taxonomy (NCBI): domain Eukaryota; kingdom Viridiplantae; phylum Streptophyta; class Magnoliopsida; order Solanales; family Convolvulaceae; genus Cuscuta; species Cuscuta epithymum. Next base: position 4,811,446 of record CAMAPF010000933.1, on the reverse strand, counting down.
AGAAACGACCCGATTCCAATGGGGAGAAGGAGGCGCGGGAAGAGGTTGCGAGTGAGAAACGGGAGTTGGTATGTGTTTACTTACTAGTGCTGAATTTCTGATGCATTTTGCCAAAGGACGGGAGTTTAGGCATGTATTTTATCTGGCTTGCTCCCCTTCGTTCTTTTTTACTTCTCCTTTGGTTTCACTATCCTTTTCGGGGCTAGTGTTCTATGCTTTCTTTTTTAGGTTTATTTTAGATGAAGATGAATTGTAGTTCTTCATGAAAAGGTGTGATTTAAAGTCCCCTTTTGAAGCCTCGTTTGAGGTTTATTTTAGATGAAGATAAATTGTATTTCAGGTATACACGACTCTGGTGTTACTAATACTTTAAAGGCCCCTTTTGAAGCCCTGTTTGAGGCCCCTGCTGCTTTGGAGTATACTGTTTGTGCTCGAGTTGACCATCCCCAGGTTACCAACCAAACATTTGAAGCCATTTCTTGTTGTGATGCCACCACAACTGCTGTTGTGGAAAAGCTTGATGCTTGCAACATTTCTGGGATCATTGTCCCTGTTATTGTTGCTGGTTTAGATGATGCCATATAAGTTGATGTCCCAGTAATTAATGTTGGTTTAGATTCTAAAAATCTAACTGTTGAACGTGTCCCTTTTCCGATTTCAGTGGTCTCAGGCCACAGAGTAGCTCCTGCTGCTATGATGACTACGTTTTCTGCCCAACGGCAGCTGAATTTTCAAACGGATGAACCCCCAATGGCACCCCTCCCGTGGTGGTAACCGTGGGTGTTCATTCTTTACTTTGTTTACCTATAATGAAGATGCCATTGTTTCCTCGGAGGACCGAACAGGACATGATGAGACTCTCTGTGATCCTACACTTTTGAATCCAGTTACTACACTTGTCACACTATTGTCCGATGATGAAACCATTTCTGAGGACAGTCTTTTACTAACCTTTTCAGTTTCAGGTCATTTAGACAATCATCAAGCTAAAGAGGAACTATTTGACGGATTTACTCATGTAACAAGAAGAAAAAGCAGAAAAAGCAGAAAACAAAAGCTAATGTATTTCTTCTTCTTTTTGGTCTATTTCTCTTGTACTTTCAAATTTCAACGCATTTACCCATAACTATTTTAATAAATCAGGGAGGTGTTCCCCGGCACCTCTCACCTCGTCTGGTTCGGTCCGGGGAAAAAAGTGTGATTTTCTTCTTACTCGATGACTAATTTTTCATTTCCCTTTTCCAATTATTGCATCTCTGTCACACACACACAATCTCGGTTCTTAATTCTCCCAAGCTCTTTGGTTCTCACGTCTCACAAAAAGGTCATTCTATCTGTTTTCGCTCTCTTAAATTAGAAACATCTAGCAGGTATCTCTCAAAAAAATTCTATCTCTCATCTCTCTAATTCATAGTTATTAACCTTAAAATTAGTTATATGTATCAACATTTCTTCTGGAATTTGACTGAAAAACATATTGTATGAAGATTTTATTTAATCTATTGGAAATCAGTTATTTTGCAGACTTAATGTTCTCCCAAATCTGGTGTAATTTGCATCAGTTTCATATACATTTCTTATCTCTCCTTCTCTGCATTCGAGATTTTTGGTGTTCTTATGATATGAAGAATTTTTTTCATTTGTAGTTTTTACTTCGTATTAAACATAACCATTCAATGTGTTATATGTATGTTTAACTTTGCTATCAATTAATTTTTGGTAGCTCCCTATCTGCCCGCTCCCTGATCCTCCTTTCGAGCTCTAGTCTGAAGTGCCTGATAAGGCCTTGAATTGGCCAGGCAGCAACATCGCCTAATGCACAAATTGAATGTCCTTCGATTTGCTAGGTTGCCTCATGAAGCATGTCAATCTCCTCTAGCTTTGCATTTCCAACCTTCATTCTTTCCATGAGCATCCAAAGCCACGGAGTGCCTTCTCTGCAAGGAGTACATTGACCACAAGGTAAAGAAGTAACACCTGTGAGGATGAAGTAACAGCAGGGTAAAAAACTTAGAAATGATTTCTAGTTTAGTTTATTTTTCTGTTTGTGTGTATAGTATTTCTGTTAAATGTCAATGGTTAGTGTCCAACTTTCTTTATAATCATTTGCAACACTTGAGACTAAAAGTAATTTTTACATTACTACCAATTTCTTGTTCTATGGTTATTTTGAGGATACTCTTCATACTTTGGATATTGAAATCAAATTAGTTAACCTCCATTAGAACTACCGTAGTCTTCTCCAATACAAATTGCAAGGTGCATCACATATTTTGAGATGTCTTTAATAATGGATCTATGATGAAGATGAACCTGAGCCGGACCAGCATCGGAGCAAGAGGTAGAAGAGGACTAAATGCTCGTATATTCTACGAAATTATATGTTATTATTACTAATTAATATATTTAATTAGTGTTGGTCTTGCTGCAGGTTTCTTTGGCAGTAGCTTAGTCATAACAGGAGTTATATTCATTAGCAGTAGCCTAGTTTTATTGGGAGATAGAGTCCCAATACTTTTTCTGCCTTGTAATCCTTACGAGTAGCCTTGTTTAAATCCGGTCTATTCTCGTATGGTTAGGTCTATTTAAGTTTTTTATTTACAGTATTGTTCATTAGTATCTCAAACTCAATTTACTTGCTTGCTATTCAGAGCTTGTTGAGTTTTTACTTGCATCATTGTAAAGAGGACTCATTTCATTTATGCAGGGGAGAACTGGACTACCTTGTTATTGACATGCCTCCTGGAACTGGTGATATTCAACTCACATTGTGCCAGGTTTGCTCATACTATGCTCACTCATGTTTCTGATAGCTATTTAGATTTACTAGTCTATATAATACAAATACATACATAGTAATAGCTAAAGCCATTGCTCACTCTAGTTTTCATATATGCAGGTCGGGGGAACAAAAATTAGAGTTAAGGAGATGAATGCAACGTTCTTGATCTTTTGGTCTTTTTATCCGCCTTGTAGTATTTGTGTATTAGGCTAACACTTTCTTTTAATTATTCTTGCCGTCGTTTATTCTCCTCTTTTACTTCTTTAATTCTAGGGTATACCATTGTGAATTATGTACATTTACAATTGTAAGGAATGATGATCAAAATTTAATGAAAATAGTTGTTTGATGTTTTTATTATTTATTGCTAGTAATGGATGTTTTGATTATTTATTGATAATAAAACATTTTAGTATGATATATATGTAGTATATATATACACATATGATACTAGTGTATCACTAAAAAAATATGATGCAGTGGTATCACAAAAATTCTTGTTATGTATATATCACTAAAAAACATGATGCATTGGTATCACAAAAATCCTTGTTATGTATATATCACAGTTCTCAATGATGTTTATATGTCATAATTTTGTGACACAAAAATGATTTGTTAACGGTGACACTAAATTTTGTGTCACTTGCCCCGCTTTTCTGTGACACATTCAGTGTGTCACTAAATCGTTTAGTGACACTAATTTAATGTCACTATAAGCCATTTTTTTACTAGTGGGGAGAATGGAAGCTGGATGGAGTTGCTACCACCGCTCTGGACTGACAACCTGCGTACAAGACTGCACTGGGGCTGAACACCCCTTTCCGCTAGAAGAAGAAGACGCCGCTACGTGTGGCCGGACCTTTGGAACGCTGCCGACGGAGAACGATAATTGTCGCTGACCATACCATCATGGCATCATCCATCGCTTAGCAGCCGTGCCGTGAAAGGAGGACGCCGGAGGAGATCACTGCCGAAGTTGCAGGGATGCGATGCTAGGCTGCCTGCCTAGCCGGTGCTGCTGAGTGCTGACTGCTGAAGAAGACGACTCTACTTTCGCGTACGTAACTCATACTCCGTAATAAGTTTAGCATTTTTATTGGGCTGAACATTTGAATGCATGGTTCGAAGTCCATCTTGGACTGAATAATACGGAGTAATAATCTAATAATAATAATAATAATGGGATAAGTAAACCATGTTTGGATAATATTTATTAATTACACATTTTAATATTCTTAGAAGGTAAATTTGGAGGAGATCGCGGTAGAAGCTTCAGTTAGGAATTATCGCGATTGAGGCAAGTTCTACGTCAACCAACATTACACTTTTCCTCGTAAATCTATATATATATGATTATTTATTTGAAATTATTTGAGTACTTTGTGAGATTCTAGCATTTACATTTATACTTCGTATTTGAGTATTTAGAATTATTTATGGATTGTTATTAAGGATTATTTTTGTGATTTGAGTATTGAATATTGGGTGATATTTTTGAGTATTTAAAGTTATGAATGAATCATTATTGGGATTGAGATTTAAGCTATTTATGAAGTATTCTATATTTTGATCATGTTAGGAAATTTTGAGTTTAAAGTTTAAAGGATCAATTAAATCTTATTTTGGAAATTTATGTCCATGTATAATATGAGATTCTCGAAGCTATTAGAGATCAAGATATTTTGAACTACATGGTGAAATTGTGTTTTGAAATCCAAGGATAATAATCCTTATTTTAAAACTATGTCTATGAATAATAGATATAGATTTTTCGAAAAGTAATCAAGATAAAAAGAACCTTTCAATGTAAGGGCATTGCGGGAGAAATCCGCGGTGTCAGTGTTCTCCACGACCTTGACTGTGGAGAGTGATTACGGCTGCTACTACTTGTTTACTCATAAAGAGCTGGGATGTTGGTGTCTCCACGACCTTGACTGTGGATGTTGGTTTCTCCACGACCTTGACTGTGGATGTTGGTGTCTCCACGACCTTGACTGTGGATGTTGGTGTCTCCACGACCTTGACTGTGGATGTTGGTGTCTCCACGACCTTGACTGTGGATGTTGGTGGTAAAATTCGGGCAAAAGACCCTGTTATTCAGTAGTAGCAGTAACCTAGTCACTTCTATAGGGTAATCCCTTTTTGGTGGAGTAGGGGGACGTTGACGTCCGAACTACTTGGGCTTCTTACTACACGAAGGGCTTGGAATCCCTTTCAGGGGATGTGCACACTTAAGGTAGAGGTTCAGTTTCCTCAGGTTAGAAGTGGTACTAGCAAAAGTCCCGGGGTGGCCGTACATAACAACGGACCATCGGGCTCAATAAAATGTTGAGCACCGCCCTTCAAATGTATTAGGAGTACAAATTATATTTGGATTGATGTTTTGAGGTTTTGAGGAGAATTATACTAGTATTTGATTGGATTGGATTTGAGTTGTTGAATTATTGGATTGAATTTGAGTTGGATTGAATTATCAAATTATTTGTGGAATTTCAATGTACAAATACTTTTGGATTCGATTTGGTTTGATTATGCTAAAATTGATTATAAGTATTCGGAAGTATTTTGAGAATAACTTTTGGTACTTTATGTATATTTGGTATTTTGTAATTATTGTGGTTTGGAAATATTTACTTATATTTGAAGTACTATTATTTTACTAGTGAATTATGTTGTGAGAAGATTTTATAAATTGTTTTAAAAAGATTTTTCATCCTAAATGCTTTTTTTCAAAAATATTAAATTATATTATTTTATGGTTTTAGTTGGAACTTACTTAGCATTGTTGCTAATTTTTGTTTTCTTTTATTTTTCTTTCTGTACTTGATTTTTGTACAGGTAATGCTTTGCTGATGATGTTGATTTCGGGAGAGCTTCTGCTAGAGAAAATGTAATTAGTAGATAACATTGTAGTTTAATTTAATTTTCAAGACACTTATTGAGTTTGATGGTTTCTGTGGTGATTAGCCTGTGCACTCAGTTAGGTTAGAGCCGAGTGTGGCGGTAACGCCCCTATTTCCCTTTTGGTTTTCTGCTGCATAACCCTGATTTTTCAAATAAAGTTGATATTTCTTTTGAATAAAATATTTTTTCTGGGTGGGAAATTTGGAGGTGTTACAAGTTGGTAACAGAGACCTTAGGTTTTCCGAAAGGATTAGGACACGAGGTAATAGGTCGTAGGGAGGAATTCTGTCAACGAGACGATAAGAGTCTGAGCTGGTTGGTGCATAATTGAGCCTTTGCGCTCATCCAACTAACTGAGAATTTCTCCTTGTGCTGAATCTTCGTTGTTCGAAATCCCTAAGTAAAACCTTTGGAATCATACCTTCAAATGGGAATTTTCAAAATATTTTGATTAGGGAAAATAAGATAGTTAGAAAATGGCCTTTAGGAACGTGGTGAGGACTTTGTGAGTATTACTTTTATGTTATATATATGTTATAGGAAAAGTTGAGAATTGTGGGCTCATGTGAATTGAGAACCCCAAGTGTTGAAATGTGTTGTCATATGGAATGTGCATCCTACCTGTGAATATTTACACCTACGTGGTAATTGCATGATATAACTTGGTAGCATATGGAATCCTTAGTTCTAGGATCCTTAAGGGAAAGTAGGAGGAGTTTTCTTTACTAATTCAAGTTATTTATTAACGGAGACACCATGCCACCGAGGAGAGACCCGAATGACGTCCCTACCAATGCTGAGTTGGCGCAAGCTCTCACGCTGCTCACCCAGACAATCACTGTGGCATTTCAAAACCAACCCAACAACGGCAATAACATGGAGAGTCGTGTAGCGGCACGAAACCCGCCGAGCTTCCTTGGGCAAGAGGATCCAGTCCTTCTTGAGAATTGGATACGATCCTTCGACAAGCTGTTTGATGCGGTCAATTGCCCGACAGATCAACGAATTAACATTGCTGTTTATTATCTGCATGAAGAAGCAAATAAATGATGGGTTCATGCGGGACCAGGGATGAGCGCACAACCGGACTTCACTTGGGATCGGTTCAAACGTGCACTGCGAAAAAGATTTTACCCGCCAAACGCGCAAGCAGAAAATCGTGACAAGTTCCTACACTTGAAACAAGGGGACATGACGGTGCAAGAGTATCACAGTCAATTTGTTACTCTAACAGAATTTGCAACATCAATTGTACCCGATGAGGAGAGTAAGATCGAGAAGTTCATCGGAGGACTGAACTACTTGGACTTCTTACTACTCGGAGGGCTTAGAATCCCTTTTAGAGGGTGTGCACACTTAAGGTAGAGGTTCAGTTTCCTCAGGTTAGAAGTGGTACCGGCAAAAGTCCCGGGGTGGCCGTACATAACAACGGACCATCGGGCTCAAGAAAATGTTGAGCACTGCCCTTCAAATGTATTAGGAGTTTAATACAATTATATTTTTTAATACATTACTAGAGTACCTATTGAAGAAAATATTTTAGTTAGTGAAAGTGAGGATCATCCATTTTTTAAAGAAGTATACCATGAAATTTATCTCTTGAACTATTTTTTTCGTATATATGGTATACAAAATATTATTTTCACCAAACCTATTATTTTACGGGGTTAGGTGGGACTTACTTAGCTCTAAAGCTAATTTTTGTGTTATTTGTTTCTTTTATTTCCTTATGTTACAGATGATGTGATTTATGAAGATTGATGCCTTGAGAGCGCTCCTAGAAGACTTTTAGAGTAGTCACATCTAGAATAAACATTGTTAGATTTCATTATTACAAATGTTGAATTGAATATTTCTTTAGATACATTTATGGTGGGTAGCAGCATCCAGTCGGTTTAGGGCTGGGTGTGGCGGTAACACACGCCTTTTCCTTGTTATTGTTTAATTCCGCTGCAAAGAATTGAAAGTTTTGAATAATTAATAAAGTTTATCATTTCTTTAAGTATTGTTTTGGGAGGGAAATTTGGGGGTGTTACAGGGCATTGGAGGTGTGGCAGGGTGGCAACGACCTAAGCAGTGGGTGGTTAAAATTAATGTTGACGGTGCGGTCAACCAAGGGGGAGGTATTAGAGCTTGGGGGTGGGTGGCCAGAGACAAAGAAGGAAAATTTATTCATGCTAAGGGTGTAGGTCATTGGGCGGGATGGACGGCTAAAGACATAGAAGCGATGGGTTTAAGGGATGCTGTTATAGGAGCAATTGATATCAGTTGGCAGCAAGTGGAGATAGAATCCGATGCTCTTACAATTGTGCAGGGACTGAAGAAGAAGCAAGGATCGGCTTATGCTAAGCTTATTATTGATGATATTCGTAGTTTATTAGAAACAAAACAGTTCTTTTAAAATCTCTTTTTGTAAAAGGTCTGCGAATCGTGTGGCTCATGCCTTAGCTAAGTCGCACGTGTATATCTCAGATCAGGCTATAGATTATGATTAGCCACCTCATTGTATTTCTAGCCATCTGGCTACTGATTGTTTGAATTAATAAAGTTGGCGTAGTTTAACGATAAAAAAAATTATAGAGCACTTAGATCAAACGTTTTAAATATATATGTAGTTACAAACTAATCTCAATTTACAATACTCTACATCATTAGTATTAAAGTAGATGAGTAAATCTCAAAAATATAATTTTTAATGGGTTGCACTTAACATCAATTTATTTAAAAATGAATTTTAATTTACAATATTGTATTTTATAAATATTAAAATAGATTAGTACAAAGTATTAGAACCAGTTTATTTAAGAGTTTTTTTCCCGAAATAATGCTAATTAAATAAATAATTCCCAAAATACTGCTAGGTTAAAAATAATTCCCAAAATATTGCCGGGTTGACCGTGGTTAAGGAAAGACGCCACTTGAAGTGGCGGCTCTTCTCTTACAGTACAAAAGCCGCCACTCCAAGTGGCGGCTCTTCTCTTACACCACATTTTGTACATATATAAAATGCAGTATGTTTCAACAATTTTTTTTAACTATCTTCCCGATTGAATTTTGAGCTGAAATTTGGTATGAATAAACTAGACTTGATGAGGAACATGTTCAAAAAAATTCATCAAAAAAATTCACCGAGAAGACCCTCTGATAGTGTTGTCCGCACGGGGTTCCGGTCAGGACGTTGTGACAAGAATATGACATTTTTATGAAATTTGAGGTGCTTCCGAGTTGAATTTTTTGATGACATTTGGTGATCATGTTCTTCCTAAAGTGTAGGTTATGTTCACCGAATTTCAGATTAAAATTAAATCAAGAAGTTAGTTGAATTATTTATTGAAAAAACCTGCATTTTTAGGCCTAAAAGATTGTGCAATTTTCAAAAATTTATTTAACTAACTTTCCGATTGAAAGGAACTAATTGCAGATTCGAGCTATCACTGTCATCATTAAGCCCTTACAAACAATTCTTTCTCTTCCACTTACTAAATAAATATGAACTCTCTTTGGGCAGTTTATGGCCATTGGAAATAGTTTCAACACCCATATCAACTTTAGCAACCGGTACTATTGCTCTAAGTTCCAATTGCATAATCACTGTTTCGCCCGATTCACTTGAGCTCGTGTCTGGAAGACAATGGTAAATTCAAATTCTGTAATCTAGAGAAGCATGTGTAATCCTACAACATACAAACTATTGATAGAAATGTCAAAGTAGTGTAAAAATGGAATTGCATATCATATATAACACATGCAGCTAAAACATGATGACTTATGGATAAATTATCAACAAATATGAAACAATAAGAAATTATAAAACATTGCTTCCGGGAAATAATATACCAAACGATCTAGTTGCATAATTTCTAAAATTTTCGTGGCAAAAAAATTGTCATGTGCCTTCTGAAAATGTTCATGTAAGGTAGGCCTAAAAGTTGCAATTTTAGGCCTATTTCATTTGAGCTATTTCCGGGTCGAATTTTTTTGATGAAATTTGGTGAGCATGTTCCTATGGAATGTAAATTATGTCCACCAAATTTTAGATTAAAATTCAATCGGGAAGTTAGTTAAATAAATTTTTAAAAACCGTATAATTTTTTAGGTCTAAAAATGCATTTTTTTCAATAAATTATTTTAAGTAACTTTTCGATTTAATTTTAATCTGAAATTCGGTGAGCATAACCTACACTTTAGGAAGAACACGATCACCAAATTTTATCAAAAAATTCGACTCAGAAGCAACTCAAATTTCATAAAAATGTCTCATTCTTGTCACGACGTCCTGACCGGAACCCCTGTGCGGACAACACCATCAGAGGGTTTTCCTGCTGAATTTTTTTGATGAATTTTTTTGAGCATATTCCTCATCAAGTCTAGTTTATTCATACCAAATTTCAGCTCAAAATTCAATCGGGAAGATAGTTAAAAAATTGTTGAAACATACTGCATTTTATATGTGTACAAAATGTGCTGTAAGAGAAGAACCGCCACTTGGAGTGTCGGCTTTTGTATTGTAAGAGAAGAGCCGCCACTTCAAGTGGCGGCTTTCCTTAACCACGATTAACCCGTCAGTATTTTGAGAATTATTTTTAACCCAACAGTATTTTGGGAATTATTTAATTAGCATTATTTCGAGAAAAAAGTCTTTATTTAACAATGAATTTTAATTTACAATATTGTATTTTATTAATACTAAAATAGATTAGTACAAAGTATTAGAATAAATGGATAAATATGAAAATGGGCCATAACTCCATAAGGATTACATGACAAGCCGAAGGGATCCGAAGTACATAATAAGCCCAACTTTGTTGTTTTCCACACAGAGACCTATGCACCCCCTCTAATCGCAGAATTGCAAAACCCAATCCCCAACCCTCGATCAATCCTCCCATGGTTTCTCCGGTAACCACCTTTCAAATTGAGGCAGGGCCTCCACCATTGGAGCTTTCAAATATAGAGAAGCAGTCGCCTTCTGCGGTGGATGTAGCTTCGAGGCTACTGGAGTCCGCCGATAACACCAATAATGGAGGCGCTATGACGGGCTCTGCAGAGCAGCAAACGCTCTCTGCGGCATCTGCCGCTACTCCTAAGTGGCCAGGGTGGCCAGGAGATAACGTGTTCCGGCTGGTAGTGCCGGTTTTGAAAGTGGGCAGCATAATTGGGCGCAAGGGCGAGTTCGTGAAGAAGATGTGCGAAGAAAGCCGAGCTCGCATTCGAATACTGGAAGCCCCTGTTGGAAATCCAGATCGGATAGTAAGATTGACAGACTTCGAATTTATTCATTTTTTTTTTACAAAAAAATATTTAAATCACAAGCCAATCTTGATTGATTAAGCTAGGTTTTGCTCTTGAGCTAAATTACCCTTTCCTTGAAAAACCACAATTTTTACGGTTAATGGTACACTAGGTTTACCCTTTTTTTCTTCTATCTTGGAAACCTTCTGTTAAATGACTCCTTTTTCATGTGGTCAAGTTCTATCATGCTTTGTATGAGTAAACTATTTCCGTTACTCATTACAGTTCTTACGTGTTCTTAATCCAAATCTCAAGCTTGTTTATGCTATTAGAACCATAGACTTTTATGTGGCATTCTTGTGGTCAACGGCTGAATTAGGAGTTTTGAGTTTGTAATCTACAAAGGTTTATTTCAGAACTGTAATTGTTTCTTCTACTTCCTAGTTCCTGCAAACCTCAATACACTTTTTAAAACTTGAAACGTATGCTGGATATAAACTTCCTAGCACTATATATGAAGCACCTCAATAGTGGTGCAAAACAGTGTTACATAAATGTATAAAAAAATGAAACTGAGGATAAATAAGTTTCTATCTCTTCTTTCCATTTCCCCTCTGGCTGTCTCTTTTCAGTGAAGAGACGTAGATAATGCTACTAGAAAGATCTCGTTGTATTTGTTTATTTGCTATAAATTTGGGCCCTTGAGAACTAGAGCTTGCATAAAAGTATAGAATCAGATGGTATAGAAATTAAACCATTTAAGCATGTAACTAATATAAACTGCTCAGTTCAGGATACATTTGCACACTGCTCTCTAATTACCTGCGTGGTATGTGTGGTACACAATAATATTGATTGCTTTCAATCAAACATTTTGGACATTGCGGTAACCAACATTCCAGTAGTGACTTGATTAAATAATTTTTTTCGTTTTGATTTGGATTTTTTCTTTAAATGATACAAGCAAGCCAGGAGATGCCACCAAGAGAGCTGAGAGCAACATGAAGTCGACCCTAAACAAAGACCTATATATATTTATTTATATATATTGTGCCACAGTAGTTAAACCTAAACAACTGAGTAAAACAAGTACATTGTACTTTGTACCCTAAAACTACATGAGTTCATTTCATCCCTAATACTCCAGTAAAGGTACAAAGCTCTTAGCGTCTGTTGGGATATAAGGGTTTGGAGGGGAATGCTTAAAAAGTCGTAGTCTATGTCTCACGAGTCATGAACCAGAATGTTTCTAGAAATAGATAAAATGTGTTTGAAATGTTATATGATCACATGTTTTGTTTATCTTTTAATTTTGTAATATCTTGAAGTTATATCAAGATTTAGACTATGCGCTCTAAATCCTTCCCCACTAAACTTCGAAAACCCTTTATCCCAAAAGATCCTAGAATCATAGATCTCTTTCACATCAGATCAAGGGAAAAGGCTATTAACTAAAAAATATTCTTCTAACTTTCCTATGGTGATCTGTTGAAAATTGGTATTAGGTTAAGCAAAAAAGAAACTTTAACATGTTTTTATATGCTTTAGGTCCTAATTACTGGAAGAGAAGACCCAGATGTGCCCCTATCCCCTGCAATGGATGGAACACTAAAAGTTTTCAGACGCATTTCGGGATTGTGTTCTGCAGAAGAAGGTGGTGCAGATTCAGCTGCTGCCATGGCTGCATTCTGCTCTATTAAGTTATTGGTGGCTGCTTCACAAGCTGCTCACTTGATAGGGAAGCAAGGGTCTACAATTAAATCAATTCAAGAAAGTTCTGGTGCATCAGTGCGAGTTTTAACGGAAGGTTTGCTAACATTGAATGTCACTCCTTCCATCTTAACAACATCTAGTCTTAACAATATATTACTTTTTTACATGCTTTGTGTAATTTTCTTTGCATAGTTTTTCATTAATCTCATTTTATAACTTCTGTTGTCTATATACTGAGTGCATGATATGTAAAAAAGTGAACCAAATACGTACAACACTTCCATGGCTAAAAAGAAGTGTGATGAACTAGAATTGTTGAATCTAGCATATTGGAAAATTAATCCTCCAAAATAAGCATGAGCGGCTACTATATTATATGTTTCTTCCTCTGGGCCGAGTACGCAACCTTCTTTACCCTAAAGGTGACATGGAACCATGCATAGGAGTAATTAGGGAGCCGCCAAATACACCAGCTACACCTCACTTATGAAATGTGTGCATAGTAGTGTTGTGCTCAGCCTGAAATACAATCATCCATTAATGTCTCAGAACCTGATAATGGTTTCAAGATTGCAATACTTTTTTTTATGATTAAATTCTTGAGATACTGCATACTTTGTTCTTTACTCCATTTGTCGCTTTTTATCTGTGTCATATACACCTCCCAGATCAAACTTAACTATTCTTTCATTGTTTATTTTTGAAGTAATTTGTTATAATTTTCAATTTGTGGAGTTTAATTGCTGATTTTAGTGGTCTTTTGAGTGTATAGAATTTTACATTAAATTTAACATTTTCAGAAATATTTCATTGCAAATGATAAGAGTGACTTCTCATTTTAGTCATTTCCTATTAATTCTGTATGGAACAAGTAAATTATTAAGTCACTGATATATACTCCTTAGTATATCAATTTGGAGAGCATTGCTTTTCTTCCTGAAGACTGATACACTACACTGTTTATAAAGGAAATAATCAGTCCCAAGAGTAACAAACTAGACTTATGAGATTCTAATCCTTACTGTTATTCCATATTTAAACAGCATGCATGAGGTGCTATATTTCTATTTTGTTAAACCTGTGTTGCTGATTGTTATAAATATCTAATTATGAAAATAACGCCGTCGATTTCCCATTCTTTCATAGATGAGTTGCCCACATTTGCCACTTCTGATGAGAGAGTAGTTGAGATTCATGGTGAGGCTGTGAAGGTCCTTAAAGCTCTGGAGGCAGTATTAGGACAGTTGAGGAAATTTTTGGTCGATCACACCGTTCTACCTATATTTGAGAAGGGTGTAAGTATGATGAAATTTATACGTTGTTCTGATCTAATTGGATACATAATTACTAAGGCATGTTCAATTGCAGTACGATTCAACTGTTCCTCAAGAGCGCGCTCCCGAGCCCTGGAATGAGAAACCTCGGGCCCAACAACACCCTGGTTCTGTTCCTGCACTAACAACTCAATCTTTTTCCGAGTTTTCTTTCCCCATGAAACGGGATCCTTATTTACTTGATCATGAGACCTCATTGGACACCAAGCTTCAACGCTCTTCAGTCTCACTCTTTGGACAAGATCCTGCACTCCATGGCTTACACTCCTCTGTACCTTTACGGACTGCTCCAATAGTTACTCAGGTCAATTTAATGTCTATTCATTACTCCCTCTGCCCCAAGTCATTTGTCGTTTTAGTGAGAAAAAAATTTGTTCCAAGAAAATTGTTTAGAGAAATCAATGCACATATTTTACAAATTTTCGAAATTTTCCCTTATATAAAATGCTTTACACTCCTTATATAAAAGGAAAAAGGAGCAAAAACACCCCTAGAGTTGTCACCAAGGAAGATATATGCCCACAAACTTAATTTTTGAGCAAATGTCTTTAAAAACCCTGAAAAGAGGGCAAAACCCTCCTTTAACTAACGGAGGTAAGTTAACAAAACATGCATCAGTTAAATTTGTTCGGTTGGCTTTTAAACAGGCCGTATATAAAACAAATACTCCGTATGTTAGTGTGCTATGTTTGATATTATTTCTTTAAAAGTGTAGCTTGTGATGCATTATAGAAAAAAACCTGAAAGATTTTGATCCCCAAATAATCATATTTGCTCGTCCAAAAAAATATTTATTTCATATTAACATTATGCTTCGAGTTTTTATAGATGGTACACTTTATATGTATTCTAGTGCTAGAATAATTTAATTTTTTACTAGTTTAATAAATTGTTTTTAAAAAAGTCGGAACTAAATGAATGTGTAATTTTAATGTCACACAAGTATTTGTACTTTGAATTGGGAAATCATCCTAAACAGGACTAAACCTAAACATAATTGCACTACTAGGCAGGGGCGGATCCACGATTTTGAGTCAAGGGGGCGAAATTTTTTCAGCTACTATAGGGCTCTGCGATTTTTTTTTATATTTCAAAAACGAATTCCATTAATACATAACGACGATATTTAAATCTATTTATCTAAATTTAGACTGGAAAATATCTTTGATTTTATAATTGAAGTCTTCTAGAATAAAGTATTGATACATTAGAATGGTGGTGGGTGCATTCTGGATATTTTCGATGGATTCCGGTGACTGATGGCAGTGGCCAGTCTGTAGGCGGCAGATCTATAGACGGAGGCCCCCAACGGTGGATGGAGGATGGCGGCCAACGACAGTGGTCGACCGTAGGTGGCATGGACTGGGGGATATAGCTAGGTGGTGGTACTACTACAGGGGTATATTTGTCCAAAAAACACATAATTAATCCTATTTTGTGAATCTAAAACATCGGGTTCTATGTTTGCATTTAACACATATTTTACTCATATTTGAGAAATTCATTCGTTTGAATTCACTTTACATTGTCTGGGAATTGTTTTATTAATGTGTGTGGTAATCTGGTACTACATCCGTCTAAAAAAACTTTGTCATTACATAAAATTTTGGACCATGTTTTTGATTAATATAATACGAAGTCTTATGGAACTTATATGCTACCTCCGTTCTATTTTAATTGCAACATTGAATTTTTTGTACTATTGACATAGGCTACTTTGACTATATATAATTTATTGATGTATTATATATATAAAAAAATATTTAAATTACCCTTATTTTAAATTTTCAAAATATGATTTTTTTTCTCTAATAAGGAATGAAGGTTATTAACGGTCAAACTTGTGCGTTGACAAACGTGAAAAGTGGAACATTGCAATTAAAAAAGAACGGAGGAAGTATTTTGTAGTTACGTAAAAGTACTTTCAATAAAAACACTTATGTATCATATATTTTTATCGTATAAGTAATGTCTAATAAAAATATATAGTTGATCAATGTTTTAAATATGACAATGTTTTTTGGGACGGAGGTAGTATTTGATAGTACTTGATATTTTTCAATATCTAGTTTTCATTATATAGTAAGGATGCTTTTACTTGGAATGTAATTTGCTGGTCTGGTCTGTTTAAGTTTGGTATGGTTTGGTAAACGTTTGATCTTTGTGTATTTTATAACTAAGGAAGTCAAGTCTGACCTGGTTTGGTCTGTGTAAGTCTGGTCTGATATGGTCTGGTATGTTTTGTCTTGTCTGAGTTGATCTGGTATGAGAGACTAAGTAAAAACATCCTAAATATAAATTAAACATTATAAAATTGAGATTTTATATGGAATAAGTATTCTACATCTCAAACCAATGAATTATTCTAGTGTTTATTTGTTCAAATAAAGATAAATTAATTTAGTGTGGTTTCCCATTGTCGTTTATACGGCCGGTATAATTAATAGCCAAGTGAGCAATATAACGGATGGATGTTATAATAAGTTGTTTCCGTTTGTTGAAGGGCCTTTTTGCTCTATTTTCAAGTTTGTTAAAGTTTTTGCTCAAAATTTAAGTTTGTGGGCATAGATCCTCCTTGTTGACAACTTCATGGATGTTTTTGCCCCTTTTCCCTATATAAAATGCTTTTGCACAACAACAACAACATCCAAGCTTTATTCCCAAAAGACTTGGATGTAATTTTGAACTTACCGAAAATGCTTTACTCTCCCTATATAAATTCCTCTGCACATTGAAAATAAATTATTTGCCTTTGATATTAGGTTCCTTCATATGTTTGCGCTTCTCTAAAGTGTTAATCAATCATGGATAAGAGTAGTTAGGTGTCTCAAACTTGTAATCCTTTTCGGTTTTTTCCGGCAAGGTCATTATTTGTTAGCACTTAACTCCATTCCCTTTATACCCAGTATAAAAGCTGATATACTGACTTACCAAGAGAATAAAGGAGTGTACATTGAATGTAATTCATAAAGTTCGAAATTGCATTCAGACACTTTTGAGTAAATGTAGAAATATAGAATAAGTGCATTGTATTTAATTCATTTGACATGCAAAGTGTTCTGTATGATGTTGGTCTTCCAACGCTTCCACTCACTTATCTGTGATTTTGATCTGTGTTGAACTCCAACTACCCATACTCTAGAACATCTCAATATTATATTGAACTTGTGAACTAGTAGAGAGTGTTGGGAAGCTTATTTTGTCTTCCCCATACAATCTGACAGTAGCATCATCATCTTTTGCCTCTACTGCTTGAAGATTCACCCTTTGTAACCATTCTATGTCACTAAATTGGGCATTCCCTTCGCCCTCTTCCATGGCAATTATTAGGTTCAGATATTTGTATGCATAGACCGATCCCCTTCCTTGCCTGAAGAATAACCTGTGGGTGTCACTATTTTTTTGGTTGTTGAGTAATTTTCATATGTGTTTGGCTTTGCAGATGACGAAGATAATGCAAGTGCCCCTATCATATGCTGAGGACATTATTGGTATTAGCGGAACAAATATTGCCCACATCCGCCGTACTAGCGGGGCAATTCTTAGCATTCAAGAGAGCAGAGGCTTACCTGATGAAATTACTATTGAAATTAAAGGGACCTCATCACAAGTTCAAACAGCTGAGCAGCTTATTCAGGTAATAGTTTCATCTTATAGCTGATTTTTTGTCTCTTTAGCTCTGTTACATTGTAATTCGCACTGATTTTGCCATGGGATGTTGCCTCTGATAAGTGTCAACTGGCTATTGCTTTCTGCTCTATTTTTCTATGTATTCTTAAACAGAGATATGCATTCCGGTTCTCTGTTAATCTGAACCAAAGATATGTAATTTGGTTTTAGTTTATAGATATTTTTTCGAAACTTTTTAAACCGAAACAAATTGATGAAAACCAAACCAAACAAAAAATAACACAAGCCCAGAACTCCCACCCTTTTTAAAGTTAAGTAGCTAATTGTCCCTTCAATTTTTCTCATTTTCCTTACTGATCATATCCATGTCTCAATCCAACCCAAGTTTGTACATTCTTGAACACCTTTAGTCCTTTACTATCTATATTGTTCTTTATTGATACTTCCATCCGTTCCATTCTGCCATCTCAAGAGAAAAAGAAGGGACACCTTTACTGGTTAATATTTATTCTGCGTGTGTGTTGAAGACAGTGATATCTGTAGCATGTACTAGAAGCCTATGTGCAGGGTTTGCATATACTCTATTAGTAATTTAGTATATTGGAAACTTGCCTGAACTGGATTAAGAAGAGGATAGACAATCCTATTCGTTAAGACATTAAATTTAATGATTTTGGTGTCTCCCACAATGTTGTAAGGCTCTATTTGAGCCTATTAGCATTTACACGATTTCCTGAAATATAGAATAGTTGTTGGAGTATTAGCGTCATATATGTCTCTTGTTTTCCAGCAGTAGTGAGGGATTAATTATATGAACTTTCGTGTGTGTAGGATTTCATTAACAAACACAACGAACCAGCATCAAGCATGTATGGCAAGACAGATACTGGACTTGGGTCATTCTCACGTTTTCGTGAGTATTCGTCGTCTTCATATCCTCCTCAGCAGCCCTTGGGAGGCGGGGGCGGGTATGAATCCTCCAGTCTAGGTGGCTATGGGGGTTATAGGTTTTGAGCGGTCTGACTCACCTGGCATTTGACTAAGTTCAATGTTTGGCTGTATGTATACTTACTATAAATGCTTCCAGTGGGGTTATGTGATGTTGAAGTATTTAAATTCTTAAAAAAACTAGAATTTAAGGCAGAGATTAGAATGAGGATTCGTGATATTTGTTTTCTCATTTTCTTTATTTTATTTTAAATGCTGTCTTATTTTCTGTATGGATGCCATGTGTTGTATGTTTTTATCATTATTACTAGAACTTTTGCTTTTGTTTACTGAATTTGAGCCGTTGAACTTTTAAGGGAAAAGGGTCAAAAAACCCCTTCAAGAGTTCAAGTTGTCACCAAAGGACATCTAAGCCCTTAAACTATTTTTTTGTGCAAAAAGCTTTAAAAACAATGAAAGGAGGGCAATTGCACCCCCTTACTAACGGTGAAGCAAACCCAACTTGTTTCTTTGTTGGTTGTTATGACCGTATGTAGCAAAATTTTAACCTGCTACTATTTTTGATATTTTTTCTTTTAATTTCAGCTTGTGCTCTATTAATGATATAAATTTAGACTACTTTGGTCCCTAAATCAGGACATATTTCCTCTCTTTTTAAATAAATGCTATATGTTGAATTTTACAATATACACATGCTCTACTTTAACTACGCTTTATTTATTAATGTATTAATAAGTTATTATTAACAAAAGATGAGTGTGGTAGAGATGCGCATGTTGCGTTGGATGTGTGGGCATACTAGAAAGGACTGCGTAAGGAATGAGACAATTAGACAAAGGGTGGGAGTAGCACCTATTGAAGATAAGATGCGGGAGTTACGCCTACGGTGGTTTGGTTATGTGCATAGAAAACCGAGTGATGCACCTGTCAGACGAGTTGAGATGTGTGGAGAAGAGGTAGGGAAGAGAGAGAGAGGAAGGCCCAAACAGACGTGGGTTAGAGGAGTTAGAAGTGATATGCTTCTTCTTGGATTGGATGAGAGTATGGCTTTGGAGAGAGCAAAATGGAGGGAGGGTATTCGTGTGGAAGAGTGATCTTGTATCATCCTTTCTCCTCTTTTTTTTTCTTTTTCTTTTATATTTTTATCCTTATATATAAATATTACTTTATCCTTTTTATTTGATCTTTTATATGTATATTCATCTCTTTTATATTATCTTTTTTTATAATAACTTATCTTTTTTATCTTTATTTTCGTTCTTTTCCTTTTGGTGATATCATATATCGATTCATGTTAGCCGACCCCAATTTCGTTTGGGACTAAGGCTTGGATGTTGTTGTTGTTGAATAAGTTATTATTTTTTTGATTTATTATTATTAGAGAATTATACTTGCCTTGTCCATGAATTAGTTTTCAAATTTCCTGGTTCGTCAGTCTCAAAATATTTTTTTTTGCGAAAAATTTGTGGTTCATTAAATGTTTTACACGTTACATGTTTCTCTCTTTTCAGTACAACTCTTCACTACACAATTTTCCCTTTCTTTATTCCCGTGCAAAATCAACTTTGGAAGACAATTCAGGGACAGATAAAGTATATATTAATGGTCAAATTTATGCATTGAAAAATATGAAATGTAATGACACTTAAGAACGAGAGAAGAATTACGCAGCTGTCAATTTATCATGATATAACAAATACATGATATTCATTAAAAAAACATATACATTACAAATTAATTGGTTTAAAGATAATCCAAGGAACACAATAAACACTCAATGATGTTAATCACATCGATATTAGTTGCGATCTGATGTGCCGCCGTTACTTTCGTCGTGGATTTCCTCCGTGATTTGGAAACACACCGGTATAACAGCGTGATGCGATTGTGTCTCTGTCCGTGACCCAAGAAAAATTATACTACACTTCAGCTTGATTCAGTTTGAATTTGTTACGTTTTAAAAATGAAATAAAAAGCTATTGATTTTTTTTACTTAGTTCGATTTGCTTTTATTCGGTTTTCAAAAGTATATGGAACATTAAGAATTTAGTGAAATTTTCGTATCACATCACTAGTGCTATCACGTTTATTGGGCTCATTGGATTGTCTTTTTAATCGATATTTGTTATATGTTATAACAAATTAATATATAATTCAATCGTCCTTAAATAATCTTACAAAGTTGGTTTTGGATGAGAATGAAGAAAAGAAAAAATGTGTGGTAGAGCGTTGCTCTGAAGAGAGAGAAATGTATAAGAACGTGTAGAACATGTTGTGAACTACAAATTCTTTGAAAAAAAGATTATTTTGAGAATGAAGAAAAAGGAAATTTGAAAATTAATTCAGGTGCGGAGCGAGTATAATTCTCCATTAATAAAAAAGAAATTGAAAATTTATAATGAGACAAATTTAAAAATATTTAAATATAATAATTTATTAATACATTAATAAATAAAGCGTAATTAAAGTAAACCATGTATGTGAAGATTGTAAAATTGAACATGTAGCATTTATTTAAAAAAGTGAGAAAATATGTCTTGATTATAGGATCAAATATTCTAGATTTATTTTGTTGATAGAGCACAAGCTGAAATTAAAAGAAATAATATCAACAATACATTCAGATTAAAATTTTGTTACATACAGAAATATTAATCAAAGGAAATACGAAGTAATAATAAAAGAAACAACTTCCGTAGTTCCGTTAAATGCTTCACCGTTAATAAGGGGGTAATTGCCCACCCTTTCACTCATTGTGAAGCTTTTTGCACAAAAAATAGTATAAGGGCTTAGATGTCCTTTGATGACAACTTGAAGGGGTTTTTTGCCCCTTATCCCAACTTTCAAAGTAGTTCAAATTAGCTGGCTTCAATTTAGCCAGTAAAGTAGTAAACTGGTGTGCCGAAATGGCATTTTAGTTTGATTTGGGTTGGTTTGGTTAGGTTTGGTTTGGTTTTGAGCTTGAACACATTTGCTCTATTAGTAAAGATGGCAACAGGGCGGATCGGGGACGGGTACACATAAAACCGAAACCACCCCGTTGGATAGATGTTTGCCCCAAAACCGCCCCATTACCCGTTCGGGTAATTTTTATTTGAACCGTACCCGCCGCAACAGGGAATCGGTTTATCCACGGGTAACCGTTTCCCCAAATGATGCCAAATAACCATTGTTTTGGAAAACAAATAACCAATTTCTAATCCTACTTGTTATTTATATATTCAAAGCACTCTTAAGCATACAAAAGTAATTATTTAAGCAATCAAGCAGACTGGCCTAAATCCATTAGTATGTCATGCACCTAATATCTCTTGTAACATAATAAAAAGGTTGTAATCATCCCAGAATCCAAATTCCAAAAACAGGTTTAGGCCTATATTTAGTTTTAGGCCTAAAAGTAGTATACTTTTTATCATTGTTTATACTCCCTCCGTCCCAAAATTAACTTCTTATTCACTTTTCATTGGTCAACTCAAAATCACTCCTAATCTTTTACTTTATATATCAAATTTTTATCAAATTAATTTTTTTTGATCAGGTTTTGTAGCGGTTTTAATGTAGTTTTTGAATATGTAACTTTTATTTACTAAAAATAATCCGAGTGTGAACAGGGATCACGTTGCTTTATCGCTAGTCAATCATCGTAAACCGAACGGGAAGTTGTTCTGGGACAGAGGTAGTATGATGTATACTATTTAGTATACACAATTTAGCATATATACTTATTATTCTTATATATAAAAAGTTATAATTCATTAATAATGTTACGGATCGGGTAACGGTGCGGGTACCTGCACCATTAGTGAACGAGGCGGTTTCAGGGCGAATAACGGGGCGAATTAGCATAGAACCATAACCACACAATTAACCATTTAAAAAATTCGGGTACTGCCCCCGCCCCATACCCATTCCCCAGTCAAACCAGTTTTCCCTAGTTTGACCAAATCGGTTCGGTGCGGGTATTCAACGGGTCGGCCAAAATTGCCATCTCTATCTATTAGTTAGTCTATGACTCAATATAGGAGTAGGGGGGACCAGGACGATCGGACCAACCCAGTACCCGGCCCGGATTGCCACTGTGTGGTACCGGCCCGGATTGCCACTATGTGGTACCGGGTGGGTGGGGGGGTGGGGTGGGTGGGTGGGTAATGGGCTATAGCCCTGTTGGAACTGGAACTGGTCCGGCCGTCCGGGCCCAAAATGTTTTTTCTTTAATCGAATGGGTTGGGTGGTAGGTAGAGGTGGACTCGGGCCGGGCGGCCCGAACCGGAACCGGCCCGGCCACTGTTTGAACCGGCCCGGCCCGGCGGCCCAGCCCATGGGCGGTTCGGGTCGACCCGGCCCGGTGGCTACCAGTTCCGGGCTCGGGCCTTCATTTTGGTGAACCGGCCCGACCGGTTCGGGCCCGGTCCGGGCCAAATTTAATTTTTTTTTTTGAATTTTTTTTAAGTTTTTTGGGTTGGATTGGGTATTTTGGGCCATTTGAGGTGGTTTGGGGTGGTTTGGGGTTGAGGGGGAGGGTAGGGGGTTGACGAACCGGGCCCGGCCCGGCCCGAACTGGACCTGAGGTTACTCGGGCCGGTTCCGGGCCTCCCCTACCTTGAACCGAGGCCCGGCCGGTTCAAGGCCCGAACCGGGCCTGGCCCGGAACCGGCCCACCCCTGGTGGTAGGCGGGTTGGGCTGGGTGGTTTGGGGGTGGGGTAGGAATAAAATAGAAAAACAATTTTTTTTTAAAAAACATAAGACCAGGTCAAGGCCCGGTCCTAGAACCTACCTGAGCCGGTACTGGGCCTCCAACCCCAGGCCCGCCCAAGGCCTGAATTGGACCCGGTCCTGACCCTGGGTCTTGTCCTGACCTGGGTCCGATTCTGACCCGGGCCCGGTCCATTCCCATAGGAGACTATGAAGCCATTAAACCAAGCAGACTAAGGGAGTGTTTGAGATTGCTTCTACTTTAAAAAAGTGATTTTTTAAAGTGATTTTAGGGAAATTGCTTAATAGTAAAAGTTGGTAGTGTTTTAGAAAAAAGAGATTGAAAAAGATAAAGTTGATAGTGTTTGGTAAAATAAGTGCCTTTTGTGTAATAGAAATAGTGAAAAGCAGTTTAAAGCACCCTTCCACCTGCTTCTTACTTTTAGCTTTTAAGTGATTAATTTAAGCAAAATGCGTCATTTGAAAACACTCTTTTGAACTTTTTTTTTAAAACTAAAAGTTGAAAAATGACTCTTTTTAAGTAATTGCAAACACTCCTTAAGTTTTTGTGGCTTGAATCTTGATTCGAATCACATATTGTTACCAATATCTCAATCAATAGAAAGTTAGAAACTGATGAATGAGCGAGTAAAACATGGATTCATGCACCAACAGGGGCGGATCCAGGATATTTAGTGGTTGGGGGCACAAATTAAGAAAAAACATACTCCGTAATTTTTTTCATAATGAAGTACTCAGTATAAATTAAGTTCACATGATGGAGAGAAATCATCTCATCAGGCCGGCCTGACGGGCTGCCCCGTCCGGCCGAGCCCGTTTGGGCACCTTCCCGGTGGAATTTTTTGATGAAATTTTTTGAGCATGTTCCTCATCAAGTCTAGTTTGTCCATACCAAATTTCAGCTCAAAATTCGATCGGGAAGATCGTCAGATGATTTTTGGAAGTTAACTGGTCCGAAATATGTATTTTCCGGACCAGTTAACTTGCAAAAATCATTTGACAACCTTCCCGATCGAATTTTGAGCTGAAATTTGGTATGGACAAACTAGACTTGATGAGGAACATGCTCAAAAAATGTCATCAAAAAATTCCACCGGGAAGATGCCCAAACGGGCTCGGCCGGACGGGGCAGCCCGTCAGGCCGGCCTGATGAGATGATTTCTCCATGATGGAATAATTCAAAATTAACACGCTATAAAGTATTATGAAGTACATTTTATTTCAACAGGTCTCTATATATGAGTTTTATTCTTTGAAAATGACCCATCACAATTTTGTTTCTAACTGTATTAAACATATCTATATATTTTGACATAACAAATAAGACTCACAAAATTTTTTGTCCTCTTGTATACTACATTTCAACTAATCTCATACACTAACAATTTAACTGTCACGCCCCGGACCTACCGGACACGTCAACAACCCGCCGTACAGTACGAATAGTCAACCGCAGTCCAACTCATCCATACTATACTAGGCGTCTTGAATACCATTCACACATAGTACATCCATAAACAAACATAATGTAAAATATTCATTTAAAGCAGCGGAAACATTAATACACGTATTCAAGCCACACGTGGCAAACATGGGCATACAAGCCCCCAAATAGTATTCAAAATAATTTCCGTGAGCATTATTGTAGTTGTTTAAAACAGAAACGGAAGAAGCACGAACCACGTCCTCCTCCTTTGATCTTCCCGAAGCAACGGGCGTGGTAGCAACCTTCAAGTCCTACCTGAAACTGTGAGGTGGCCTCCCCCGTGAAGGGGAGGTCAGTACTTGGAAGCATTTGACAAGTACAATGACAACTATACTAAGTATAATCAACGTTTCAATTTCCAAGACCCTCAAATAGGGTGATATTACAATATAGGTCATAACTCGTGGTTACCCTCTTTACAAATATACTTACTTTATATATAAAGTCAAGTAATCGGCCGAAGGCTCATGTTTACTTTGAAAACATTTAACCCTTCCCCCGTGACTTCAAGCCACACCCATCTATATCAGTTTACCATGCTAGAGGCTTCCTCTAGTCATGTTTTGTCGTGCTAGAGGCTGACTCTAGTCACTACATTCGGTGTTAGAGGCTTCCTCTAATCACCTTACATACTTTGTGCTGGAGGCTTCCTCCAGTCACATTACATTATGCTAGAGGCTTCCTCTAGTCATCTTACACTACGCTAGAGGCTTCCTCTAGTCGTCCTACACGAATGCTGGAGGCTTCCTCCAGTCATTCCTCATCGTGCTAGAGGCTTCCTCTAGTCACGATACTACTCACTAAGCAAATTCTATGCCTAGGTTTTCTCTATCTTGAGTAGCCTATGAGGCCTACTCCTAATGTAATTTAGCGGTTACCCATTCCTACCTTAAGACATCTCATAAGACTACTTAAGGTGCATCCTTCACAATCCAAGCCCTTAGGATTTGTTCTATCACTTTTTACACTAACATTCCCGACTAGTGAATTCAATACTAATCCATTAGTCTTTAAACAACCAAGATCTTTAATTCATTGTTATAAGGCTCATTCCTACGGATCTTCCACTCCGTGTATGATTTAATCTCAATATAAAAATATCACTTTTATCCATTCATGATTTCTATACATGAAGTAAAAGTATATTTTATCACATAAATTCATGGTTTGTACAATCATTATACCATCATATTTGTAATGCATCATCATACACAATTTTCTCATAAACTTGTATGTTATGCATCTTCTATTCACAAACAATAATATTTCCATTTAGGCATTACTAATCATTAATAACCTATGAAAATCACATTTAATTACTTTAGGTAATCTTATGAAATTAACCCAAAGATTATAAACAATATAGTCGGTCATCCTCACCTCAATTGAGCTTTAAACTATCCCTTCTTGGTCCAATGGTCAAGACTTTGGTCAAGGTGGATTTGGAACTGATTCCTTGCTCAAATATGGGTGTTAAACAGCCTCTTCAAAGCGCTAGCTCAACCCCTAAACGTTGGTACGAAAACAGCCCCTAGAATGGGTGTTTTCCGGTGAACACGTTTCCTAGTTTTCCAAGATTTACTCTAGGTTAGTATCTAACCTTTACATCAATAAAATAACTTTACAAGGACATATTATGTACTTGGATTAGTGTACAATAGTTCCACCAATCGTTCATATCATTTGGGAAATGAAAGGAAAGGTTTTGGGATTAACAACTCACTTTAGAAGAGTAGATCCGTTTCTGCGAGGTTGTGTTTTGATCGGACGATTTGGAAGCCTTCCACTACTCCGATTGATGCAAAACAGACCTTCACGGATTCCTCGTCTTGAGAGCTTTCTTTTGGTATCTCACACGCCTTAATTGGATTGGTATAACTCGAGATATCCACCAAACAGTTTCAGCACTCTCAGAGCTCGAGTTTACAGACCACTGCTCGCTCCAGATCGATTTTTGGATGATTACTCTCTCCTCTCGAACAGAGACCACTCAATTATGAAAATAGACTTTAAAGGCTATCCAATGACACCTTATACACGTTGTTTGGTCGAGTATAACTCCCATAATGAGTGGAGACAAACAGCACACCATTTTGTGCGAAAAATGGAGATGGTGGCCCAACATTTGATTCCTATCAAGTCTTATACAGCCCCTCTCCATGGTGGTCGTCCAAGGTAAGTCTTCTCACCCATTTTTATTTGTCTTGCAGGTACTAATATCATGTGGAGTGGTTCCCCATTGATCCCAATTATTTTGCGGTCCAAAATATCTATCAATACCTCCAAAAATGGGAAGATGGGTTCTATTGTTTTATCTTTTGTCAAAGATGTCTTTTTGTACTCATCCTAATTTATTTAGAACAAGTCAACTTCCTACATCACATTATTGATCTCCAATATGTGTAGGCTCATCTCAATAATTTACTTGATGGACATTATAGAAGGAAAATCCTACTCCCATTATTTAGCTCAATAATGTCAAAGATGGGATCATAGGCATTTTTTATTCATCTCAAATCATCCTATCACTTATTTTGACATTTGTCATTCATATTATTGGGCTACAAGCCGTGGGGGTCGCCCCCGAGTGGGCCTACGACGCCATTCTCGAATACTTGCTATTCTAGCGGGTTGAGCCCAAAATAATATCTGGGCCGCCCGCCCTTCCTCAACTTGTCTTGAAACGTTATGTATTACTATTTAGATAATGTTAGGCTCTTTTATTTATTAATAAGGCCCGATACTTGTATACGAGTTCGAACAGTACAATAATCGATCATTAATTACGTAAAACATTAATCGTTTTACAATCGTTTGGGAATCAGAAATCCAATACATAACTTTGAATTTTAAAATCAAATTTTCAAGGACGTTCGGGTGCGGTGTCACATTAACACTTAACTTTTTCTAGCACCTCCACTTTTTTGGATGATGGCGCCATTTTTCTTTGTGATTTAAACTATCTTGTTACCATTGTTTAATCTGTCCAAATATATTTAATTTCAAAATTTTAGGATGAATATTAAAGTGAAAAGCATTTTCTTAAAGCTAAAATTAAATTAGTTATGAACTAAAAAGAAATAATTATAAAATAACTGAAAAAATAAGTGTACTAAGTCTATGTAAACACAACAAAAGCTTATTATGATTAGCAATTTAGCACCCTTATAAAAACTGAAATTAATAATTTATAAAATTTAAATTACAATCTGAATAGAAATGAACTAACTTATAAATGTGTTATTAAAATCATAACTAGGAAGTAAAATACGGAGTAGTAAAAAGAAAGAGCACGCACTAGAAATTTATTAACCTGAAAAAAAGAGAATCCACATGTAAAAGTGGATCTCCAAGATAAAGAAAGTACAGATCGAAAATGTTATATATAAACATTGAAGAAAATTTAATTGGCAATCTGTAGATTTACACTCTTACGAGCAAATGACCTCCGGCCATTCACAAATAATAAACCTTGAATTGGGAATACTTAATAGACCATAGCTATTTGTCTTCATGTATTGCTCCCGAAGATATTTTGCCCATTAACTTTCATAATTAAATTATTAAAATAATAAGTTAAAATGATGAGGAGTGGGGAGTTGGAGATTAGAAAATAGGGAGATACTAATCCCCATTTCCGTTCACTTATGTGGTAATACTAAATTACTAATGGAGTAAATTAATGGGGGCCTTTTTTATTTTCAATGGGGGCACCTCCCTTTTTATATAAAATTTAGTAATAAAAATTAAACAAAACTACAAAGTCATTGGGGGCATGTGCCCCCATCGGTTTCCAAATGCATCCGCCTCTGTGCACCAAAGCCCCTTGTGATATAGAAATTCGGCGCATTAGCCCCCTATGATTTAGGAAATGCATCAAATCCCCCTATGTTATTATTAATCATGCGCAAAATCCCTTTTATGAACAAATTGAATTGTCAAATAAATAAAAAATGGTTAACATTTTTGTATAATTTTGAGATTAAGACAAACTTATTTGCATATTCTATCATAATATTAAAAAAATGATTTTAAAATTGTTAAATTTATTCAAAAGGGATTCTGCACATGATTATTAATAACACATGAGTTTTTGATGCATTTTCTAAATCACAGGGGCTAATGCGCCGAATTTCTACATCACAAGAGGTTTTGGTGCATTAAACCCGAGTAAATCATAACAGGTGTTTTCAGTGTGGCTTGGCTGTATGAAACCAATTTAAGTTAATGTGATCTATACGTTATTTAATTTAGTTCAATATTGATTCGTACTGAAATTGTGTATATTGTATAATCGATTAAAAAATTACCTAGGTAGGGACTATGAAGAGGGAATATTTTTAAAAGGGAAAAATAATTAAATAACTCAAACTTTAATGGGGTGTGAGACAAGTATATCAACTTGCCTATGTAATATATATATACCATGAACTTTAAAAAATTATTTTCGTCCCATGATTGTATCTTACTCTCTACGCCCTCTTATCTTTGGCCCATTTTATCTTTTTCATCCGTTTGACTAAGTTTGTCATGTACCATATTTGGTACTTTGTAATATTTAGATGATTAGAGTTCATTCTAACTTTAGTCACACTTTACCAATTCAATACTAATCCGTGCGCAATTCTCTACATGCAGCGCAACTAGGGTTTTGAGTTGTCATGCTCGCGGTAGGTCGTTTAATTTCAGAGTATATACGACAAAGCCTAATCTGGATGGAAGAATAAGTAACCTAGATATCGATAATAAAACTGATTGAAATTAGGGAGACATTTAGTTTGTTCATATTTTGTGCACGTCCATATGGCCATATGTGACATTTATTTATTTATTTATTTGATATTTGTCCGATATCAAATTAGGAAGGGGTATAATAATGTAAGTAACGTCTATAACCTTAAAAATAGTAAGCTTGAATATGTTGATAGTCTCTCTATAGGGTTGCCGCTAGAGTAGCTTTTCATCTTCCGTTTTTGTCGAGGACAAAGAACAGTCGTCCCAGACGGAAGCTCGAGGATCGCGGTTTGTAATCGGCCGAAGTTGTCTTCAGACGAAGGCTATAGGCAGAAGACAGGGCTATGGAGTCGAGGCGGTTCGTCATCGACTGAAGGTGCAGGGGTTTTCGCAACAGGGTTGGTGACGATTGATGGACGAGTTCGTGAATCAATACAAGAAGATGGCTATCGAGGGTGAGGACATGTGCTCAACTTTGATGACGAGGGGGTCGGAGAAATCGATACAGTCGAGAAGAGGGCTGAATTTCCGGTAGTGAGGATCGTTCTCACGGATCGAAAAATCAAGTTTGAGGCTTTCAAGGATCTTTTGGCTTCGATTTGACGTCCAGGTAATGGGGTGTCAATTAAAGAGATAGACGACAAAAGGTAACTGCTTACTTTTTATCACATTGTGGATATGAATCGTGTTCTTGAAGATGACCCATTGCTTCTTAAGGAAGTTAGGCCAGATGATATTCCCCATAAAATGAATTTATGTAAAGCTGAATTCTAGGTACAAGTGGATAATGTCCCTTATAAATTTATGAATATAGGAACTGCTAGAAGAGTTGGAACTATATTGATGAGTTTATTAGTTTTGATGAGAGCCACTTTGATGAGAAGTGAGAGTCATATTTGAGAATTAGAGTGACATGGCGGCAATAGTTACAAAGGTGTAACCCGTTTAATCCACACTCTGCTTCTTCTAGGTTGGAACATAAACGTGTTAACCGAAATAGAGTGACAAAGGCAAAAGTGAAGATAAGGATTGAGAGTACTAAATAAGCATTAGTTAGTTAGAATTTATTTTAATTTGTTTTTTTTAGATACTATTGCTAGTACAAATTATTGTCGTGAAAATTTTGAGTAAGACTGATTATTGTAGAATGCTATCAAAATAGGAATTATTTCCGTGAATTTTATAAAAAAAATGAAAAGTAAGGTAGTTTACAAAATTATCCCTCATATCCTCTAACCAAACCGGTTTAAAGTCAGCCAACCGGAGAATGCATTCGGAGTGGAGGGGAGTGGACAAGTCAGCCGCATCGTACAGCGCCGCGCACCATACCCCCATCGGCTTCTGCTGTTCTGAACACCAGGCATTTGAGGGAAATCATATTTTCTTTTCTTAAACCGCTGGTAATGTGTTTCTATTCTACTGGCTTTTTAATCTGCTACTTCGATCAAGCTCATCAATCTTTATGATTTAGTTCCTCGGCGTAAAACACTCAACAATAATTTGAAGGGGTTTTTCGTTAAATTGGATAAATTCTTGAATTTGCTATGAATTGCGGTATGGATTCGTGCTCTGCGGTGGATATACTAGAACTCAGATTACTGTACCGCACGATTTTGTATCAATTTGAACTCTTAGATTACTGTATCGATTTGTTTCAATTCTGTTGCAGGTGAATGAAAAACGTTGTTGATGGATTTGGAGAGGGATTTCATAAGCGATTTGCCTCAAAGCATCATTGAGACCATCCTAGTAAAGCTTCCATTAAGGGACGCTGTAATGACCAGCGTATTATCAAGCAAATGGAGGTATAAGTGGTCTAGCATTACCCAACTTGTGTTCGATGACATGTGTGTTATACCCATTTGCTGTGACCAATCTGTTGTTGAGAGGACTCTCATACACTTTGTTACCAGAGTTTTGTTGCTTCACGATGGTCCCATTCATAAATTTGCATTATCCAGTAAATATCTTTCGAGCAAGCCCTATATAGATCAATGGCTTCTTTTCCTTTCCAGGAAAGATGTAAAAGAATTGAGTATTGAGTTAGGGGAACCCGAATGGTTTAGGGCCCCTTCTTATCTCTTCTTGTTTCAGAAGTTGACTCACTTGGAGCTAATTCGGTGTGAGTTGAACCCTCCTTTGAATTTTAAAGGGTTTTCATGTTTAAAGAATCTAAATCTTCAACAAGCTATTATGCCTCCGTGTGACATTGAAAACCTCATCTCTAGCTGCTCTCTTCTCGAAAATTTGACCTTATCATACTTTGATAGTTTTGAGCTCACTATTCGGGCACCAAAGCTAAGATATTTAAATTTGGAAGGAGAGTTTAAGGAGATATTCCTTGAAAATACCCCAAATTTGGTTACTGTATCTGTTGCCATGTATATGACTGATGATAATGCGGAGCACTTTGAACAAAGTTCTGGTTGCAATTTCGAGAAGTTTCTTGGTAATGTCCCTCATCTCGAACAGCTTATCGGGCATATATACTTCACAAAGGTAAATTCATTATTTTGGTGATGAGTTGTGGATAGAAGTTTTTTAACCTTTAGTTCCCAAGACTATTTGGTCATTTTCACTATTTGGTCTCATTCATGCCTTCATGGATTTGTTTCACTTTTGATGCACAAATATACATTTATTTCCACTTGTGTTCCTTCAGGTAATTTTTCCAACCAAATTCCGGTGAAATTTTGCCAGAATAATGACCAGATAGGATTAAAAGTTGTAGGAAATATGTAGTCATGCACCAAAAGTGAAAAGAATGAAAACCAGGGATCACAAGTGGGATTGCACTAATAGTTCATCATCATCATCATTACCTCAATACCGCAAAGGCTCCCACCTACTAAAGTACAGAGAGACTGTCTCCGGATGACCCATAGATTGCACTAATAGTTGTGGAATCCAAATGGGATTTTATAGGTATTATGATTTATGAGTATAGGTGGGGTGTTGTTGTATGAGTATAGGCGGGGAGTTAGCTTCACTTTTGGTCCTTTGGGTTTTAAAAATGTACCAAATTCAGTCCAAAATATCTAAAGATCACACAGTTCAATAAATTTAGACCTTTATACAAGGGTATGTTGGACTAGATTTGGTAAAACACTTAGAAGTCAAAGGACCAAAAGTCGTTGAATTACTAGCCAAGCTAAAGGATCAGGTAGAATTAGTGATGTGGCAGCATCTGACATATCCACATACGAGAGATCAAAAGTTGAATCAACATCTTAGACGTGCTAACAGAGCTTTCTTCATTCCTTTTCATACTATATATATGTATGAGTAGGTTGCCTATTAATCTTATCTACTCCTTATCCCTCCTCCCTTTCTTAGTATCTCAGTATAGGGAATGACAGACAAAGCAAATATATGATTCACCACCATCTCAAAGTTATTGAACTACATCAAGTTAGTTTTGAAGATTTGGAAGAGATACTTGTCGTTCTTCGCCTTATTTCGGGCTCCCCTAATTTAGAGCAGCTTCATATATCGGTAAGCAATGGTAAACATTTATTTTTCTATGGCACTTCCTTTAAATGCATATTCTTCACAAATAATTATTCATTTTGCAAACTCGTAAATGAAAAATTAGTAGAATTTTAGGTTGCTATGTCATACATCTCATTTCTGTTTTTTCTACCTTTTCATACATTTAGAAATCAGTAAGAATGTTTTTGTCCAAAAACACTTTTCAAAAAGATATTTACAAAGAAAGTGAACAATATCTTTAAAATCACATTGGAACTTGTTTTGTTATTGAAAGAAATTGATTATCATTTTTCGAAAAGGATTTTCATTTCTTTTTTTTCTTCATTAGGGTTCCACATACACAACAACTGACTATGAGGATTTGCAAATTTGGGAGAAATGGTTGCCAGCCAATTGCGAATTCAAAAAACTAAAATCTGTGAAGATGACTGATTTTTTCGCCATGTTGCATGAAATGGCTTTTATCAAGTTCTTGCTAGCTCATTCCCCAGTTCTTGAATCAATGACGGTTACCCCAAGTTTCTGCATTGCGGATAGACAACTTAAGGCGCTGATTGATTTGCTTAGTTATCGACGTGCTTCCCCTCTTGCTACTATCCAATTTGCTCAAACGCAATCCTAGATGCACGCTAAATGTACATTGTTGTCTCAGAAAAGAACAGAGGATGTGTTTGGTTATGTTTAACTTGTTCAGATTGTTTTGGATAATTTACTCTATTTGGTAACTTCATTTATGTCAGAATTGAACTCAAGATTGTGTTAGGTCATCACTTTCCATGTAGTTTATGGTATTAATTATGTAAACATCCTGTTGAGATTTTCTAAGCACTAGTGAGTGGTGTAGTTGTCGTAATGAGCTTATACTTCTCGCATAGCTCTACAAGCTCTTGACAGAAGACATCAGACCATTCTCAGACATACTAAAAAACTTGATCACGTCGCACTCACAATTCCACAAACTTTTTCATTCCTACAGAGTACACTCACAATCTTAAAACTACAATTAATATACTCCGTATAAGAATTAAAAATTGCTTCTAAGAAGAGTTTGTAATGATTTTGTTAGGAATTATTTTATTGTGTCCAATTGCATTAGTTATCTTTGTATTTGTGTTTTTATTAGTTATTGAGCTTTGTATTTATTTAGCTCATTTAGTATTTATTATGTACTTTATTAATAATAGGAAAGTGGTATGTTACTTTCCTACGGGTCGACTCAGTATCTCTTGTGCTGCTTTGGGATAGGAAGAATTTGACTAAGCACCCCACTTTTTGGATAATATTGGACTTTGCACCCCATTTTCAAAAAACTTTGACATTACGCCCCAACACATACCATTTTGTGAAGAAAAGTTTCTAAATGAGGTGCAAAGTCAAAGGAATATTAAGTGGAACGGATGCAAAATCAAAGTTTATTCAAAATGAGATGCAAAGTCTAATATCACCCAAAAAGTGGGGTGTAAAGTCAAATCTCCTCTTTGGGATATCAAACACATAAGTTTATGTATCCGAGGCTGATTGACTCAATAAGTAAGGTTTGGCTAAGCATTCCATTTTGCGTCCATACATTTTAGGGAGTGCTGTCCATATTCATACTTGGTACATTCAATGCACATATCATTGTTGCTATTGAATCCAAGCTCAACTCATATCTATTCTTGTTTTATGTATCTGGAGCTTCTCCATTCTTGTTTTACATATCTAATTGTTGAATAAATAAGGACTTTCATATCAAATTCGACCACTATGAAACACAATAACTTTTCTACCAACTTATTGTCCACCTATATTATTATTTTCCTTTCACGATTACCGTTAAATCGTTAATTAGGCGTGGACCCTGATCTGTCCCAATTTTGGGCCGAGGTCGCATGATCTTTGTCAATTTTTGGATGAACATTGGGACTGATCCAATTGTCTTTGGGTCTGGGCTGGTTCTGTGTATGTAGTCGATTTGGTCCAGGGTCGTATACATATTGTTATTAAATTTTACCGGAAATAAGCTGAAGACAAATCGCTGGTCGGGACAAACCCGGGCCTGGAACATCTCCAAATTTGTGGACCGGGACCCAGTATCCTTCTTGGACGGACAAAGCTTGTCCTAGGACCGAACCCAAACAGTGTCGAAAAAGATTCCAGATCGGGTCGGATTGGGTCCGTGCTTACCGTTAATGATACATAGTACTCCCCCCGTCCCTATTAACTTTGCCAAGTTTGACCGGCACGGGAATTAATAAAGTAAAAATTGTGTGGTTGAGGTTTGTGCAGAGGAGAGAGAATTAACTGAAACCACAAATTCTTTACTTAAATGGGAAAGTGGCAAAGTTATTGGGACATCCAAAAAAGGAAAGTTGGCAAAGTTATAAGAGACGGAGGGAGTACAACATTTGGGCGTGAACGGATTTTTCACCTTAATTTGATTTCAAGCATCCCATTTGTTGAGGAAATTCCTAAAAGATGTGACTTTTTTTGTTTGACGAGCAAAAAACACGAACTTCAAATTATGGTACAAAAAACACAAAAATATGAGCACCACATCTATATCTATTTTGTTTGACTGTTTTGTTTTGTTAAGGGTAGGAACGCCTAGAGGGAACGCCGTTCCTTCCTAGCGTTCCCCTGATTCCCCGTTTGTATAAATAGCAACCCTTGTTCGAATTTTCATAGTTTTGGACGAGCTCTCTTCTTGCAAACCCTAGTTTTGGTTGTAAGCTTGCTTAAACTCAATTGCACTTCATTTCTTAATATTATTTTCATCAAATCTTGAATCTAGCTTCATTTAATCCATTAGATTGCATCATTATCATATTTCTCTAATCTCATCCATTGATCTCACTTCATGTCTATGTCAAATATCTCTCCTATGAATATGAAATCTAGCATGAGTGAGTAGTTCGATTAGGGATTGGGGGTGTTTGAGGAACATCCAACCATGTGATGTGTTAGGTTTTGGGGTTTGATTTGGGGAAATTTGAGAAATATTTTATGCACACAACGTGTTTGTGAAAATGCTTCTTTGTATTTCTAAGACTTTGATGGCCACAATGTTCTTAGATGGTGTTTTGGATCCTCAAGGAGACTTGTAGGATTCCTTTTGACACATTCACACACACATTATCCCTCTCCATGAGAATGGGAGAAGGTAGGGAAAAAATGTTGGTTGGTCTTCTTTGCATGACTTTAGATTGCTATTGGACCATGAGAATGGCCAATAAAAGCCCTTAATACCCCCTTCACCATGAGAGTGGCAAGGGAACTTGTACCTATCCCTTTGTTGCATGATATATTATTCCCAAATATCCCTATTTTGACCCCTTATCCTTAATCATAGGTTGTTCCTTGTATGCCCCCGTTTCCCTTCTAGTTTAATTGTTATTTACCCCCATTGGAATTTAGTTATTCTCTTAAACTAAACATATTTCAACTTGGATAGCTTACATGTTAGATTTTTTTGATTGATTTCACACTTGATTTTCCATATACACTGTCCCGTGAGACGATATCCGGGACTTCCATATCCCGACACCCGATGAACATTATTGTGAAAATGACTCGTCAAATTTTGGCGCCGTTGCCGGGGATGGTGTTGAAAGTTTATGTGTGATAATTGATCTTAGTTATCTAGTGAGACTAGTCTTTACTTTCTTTACTTTTTGCTTTCATTTGCATTTCATTTTGTGTTGTTCGGATCACGTTTTGTTGTTTTCTTTGATTGTGTGTAGGTCACTTTTGTATGCACACTCGCTCTCGCGGTGATACAAATTTGCTATTCATCCCTGAGATCGAGAGAGTAGCTAGACAAAACCAGCGTTCCACCCGATTGCCACCAAATCCTCCAATGGAAGAAACCAATGGAAACTCATCTTCTGGGGATGGATCTATGCCCCTCAACCAACACACAATCACTAACCAACCACCTCCTCTCAACCAACGACCTCCGGGGTTTGAACATGTTCTTAATGGGTTCCCCTTTCTTCAAAACACCAACAATCAACAAGGGGTTCTCAACAACAATCCACCGGTGAACAATCAACCTTAAGGCAATGCTAGAGCCCCAGGAAATGTCCAACAAGGTGGTGGTCTACTAAATCAAGGAGTTGGTCAATTCAATCAAGGTGTTGGCCTCAATTTACAAGGTGGTCCATTTAATCAAGGAGCCCCTTTTAACCAAGGTGGTGGTCTTTTTAATCATCCATTCAACCAAGCTTTTATTCGTGGATATCAAGGAGGAGGAAACTATGAGAGGCCTCCCGGACGTTCTATTGCGGATTATTTAGAGCCTCAAATTCAAGCTCATGAGAGTATCCGGTATCCACGGGTTGAAGCAAACAACTTTGAGCTCAAAGCTTCTACTATAGGCTTAGTGTCTCATAACCAATTTGGAGGAGGAGCTAATGAGGATGCACAAGGACATATCACAAGGTTCCTAAGAGCTTGCAATACAATCAAGATGAATGGAGTTTCCGATGATGCCATTAGACTCCGGTTATTCCCATTTTCGGTTAGAGATGAAGCACAAAGGTGGTTAGATTCTGTCTCTCAAGATCATTTCCAAACTTGGGACCAACTACATAAAGAGTTCATCCAAGAGTATTTCCCTCCATCCAAGTCCTTAAAATCAAAAAGCAAGTCCAAGACTTCAAGCAAGGACCTCTAGAGAATTTACCGGAGGCTTCTTTCTATGGTGGATTACATGATGAAGCAAAGATGATCATGGATAGTTCGGCTAATGGAGCATTGATCCACTTGCAACCGGAGGATGCCGAAGCCCTAATTGAGAAGGTCACGTCACTTCAAATAATGCTTATTGGTACAACTCCAGAGGATCTCAAAAGTTGGCTCCCGGACTCTTTGAAGTGGATAATCAAACCGCAAATGCAGCCCGGTTGGATGGATTGGATACTACTCTCCATCATCTAATGAAAAAGGTTGACAAGTTGAGTGTAAGCCAAAGTGCCCTAATCCCTTCTACCCCAAGTCAATCAAACATGGTCAATCAAGGGCCCCAAGATTTCTCTATGGCAAGTGGTTATTCCTACCCCCTAATCCAAATCAAATTGTGGAGGAGGTCATAGTGTAAACGAATGTCAATACTTGACATCTCAAATGATGGGGACGGGCATGGAGCAAGTGGATGCAATCAACTTTTAAAGGCCCCAAGGACAAAACATGAACAATATGGGACATTATGGTCAAGGAAACCGCCCTTTTCAACCTTGGGGTGGCAACAACACAATTCCTTTCACTCAAAGCCATCCATCATTTGGCTATCAACAACAATTTCAAAGCAATCTTCCTCAATTCCAAGGTTCATACAATCAAGGTTATCCCAATAACTTTCAAGGTGGACAAAGTCAAGGTTACACTCCTAACTTCCAAGGTGGTCATTATCAAGGATTTCAAGGAGGCTTTACTCAAGGCAATTAAGGCTATCAAGCTCATCAATCCTAAGGACCTTCAAATTCTCAACAACGTCCTAATCTTGAGGAGATGATGGGGAAGCTTTTAA
Organism: Cuscuta epithymum; assembly: GCA_945859915.1. Classification (NCBI taxonomy): domain Eukaryota; kingdom Viridiplantae; phylum Streptophyta; class Magnoliopsida; order Solanales; family Convolvulaceae; genus Cuscuta; species Cuscuta epithymum. The sequence continues at coordinate 4,772,965 of CAMAPF010000933.1, read as the reverse complement.
AGAATCAAGAAACCAAGTTTGCCGAGTACGACTCCATCTTGAAGAACATGAGTATGCAATATGGGCAAATAGCCAAGGACAACTCCGAACGGAAAAAGGGATCTCTACCAAGCAACACGGAGAACAACCCTAGGGAGCATTGCCAAGCTATTACTCTTAGAAGAGGGAAGGAAGTTGAAGTACCCAAGGCACAAGAAGTTGAAGACTCAAGGGGGGAAGAGCATCAAGTGAGCCCCATAAGGGAGGATCCAAATGCACCAAAGAAGAGTGAGGTCCAAGAGAAGGCTACACCGGAGAAGGAAGTGGAGGGTTAATGACATGCCAAAATGTGTAATGTGAAATAGTGTAAAAATGTTAATGGAAATGATGTTTTTATTGGCTTGTAACGATATAGTATAGAGTAAGTGAGTATCGTTCCGCTAGAGAATGGCTAAAAAAGAGAACTAGAATTAATGATTGATTTTTAGCTAATCACAAATTGATAACATTTTGCAATGGAGCTAAGTGAACAGATTTTTTTATCTTGTTTTTATAAATGTGAAATTGCTAGGAAATAAAATAAATCACAATACTTGATAATTTAACAATTAATGATGTAGTGAAAATTAGGCTTGGGCTAAGAGTAATTTTATTTTCATGTTCATAATAATAAAGATTTAACTGATTAACTTGGTTACTTTTAGGTGTGTGAAAGATTTTCAAATGGTAATCTTCTAATCGTTCCCACGACTTAGTTGATTACACTATCTTAAATTAATTCCGCTCCCGAGGTAATTTTATTAAGACAGTAAAAAGTACAAAATCAAATTATCCTAAATTCCTTAACACTTCCGTGGAGCAATTTAGTGGGTGAATTAACTAAAGGGATTTTTAATGAAATTCCACTCCCGTGATAATATTCATTTCCCAATATAATGTATTTAGCAGATTAGAACATTCAACCCAACACTACTAAAATTAACCAGTTAATAGTTTTAACCAATTATTATCATATGAACATTAATAGTAAAAATTACATCTTGCCCAAACCTAAACTAATTTAGTTACACATAATTACAGTAAATGAAATAAAAGTAAAACTGATAATAGGCATAATTAATTTAACAGATTAAAGAAAATAAAATGAGTATTTGAATAAGAACCTGAAGGCATAAATAATTAAGAACATAGAAGAGCTGGAACAGAAAAGATTGAAGTCCTAAGATTAAGCTGGAATTGATTAACTTCGAACTGATATCTCCAAATGAACTTTATTGTTGAAATATATAGAACTGAAATTCTGGAAATGAAATTACAAACTGAATTTTTACAGAAAGTGTTCTTGAAAGAATCACTTTTATTTTATTGCTACTACTATGAACAAAGCTAAAGAAAGAAGAAGAATGATTTCTATCAGAACTTGGTGTGTTTTCGCAGCTCCCAAATGACTCTTTATATAGGCAACTTCAGAATAGCTTGGAGCACAAAAGTCATACGATGAAGATGGTGATGGAATTGAGTTCCTATTGAAGAATAGTGCTCTGGACTCATTTTTCTTCTTCTGCGGCGCCTGAAATGAACTTTGATTGAGCTTCTTTTGGTTTGTTGTTCAATGGTGAAGATGATACGTGTGTAGAGCTTTAATTGTGTGGAAGAAACTAAAGCCATCACTATTGAATGGGTCCCTCTCATAATGCAATGTATTTATTTCTTTTCATTCTTGGGAGCTTCCTACGTATGGAGTTTCACTCATAATAAGGAGTGAATAGTACCTGTGAGCCAAAGTTTTGGCTTGTATCCGCCACTTGCATTATTTGGCCGGTTAATTGTTTGATCAGTTAACTGGTCAAAATTAACCGGTACATTTTATTGCGGACAGTCTGACTTATTCTAAAATGTATTTTGGGACTCTTCATAAAATATTCCGGAGTTAAAGTAAGAACCCGCTTCACTTTGATGATTTTTCCATCTTCATTCGGGAGTAATATTTATTTCTTTTCAGAAATTAATATGCGTCTCGAAACTCAAAAATATACCAAAACAAGTGCAATACCTTAAAATGTCCAAGATGATAAAGATCAATCTTTTTTTATTTAAAAATAAGAAATAAAGTATTAAAAGTGTGACAAAACAAGATCATAAATATGATAAATTAGGAGTACATCAGTCAACCTAAAAGTAAAGAGCCTATCAAAGCTTGCACTCCTCCACTACCTTTTCCGGCCCGGTTGACAAAGAAGATTGACAATGATCAATTCGGGAAGTTCTTAGCTATAATCAAGCAACTACATGTCAACATCCCTTTCATGGATGCTCTTGCCGAGATGCCAAAGTATGCCAAGTTTCTCAAGGACCTCCTCTCCAACAAAATGAAGTTTGAAGAGGTCTCAACGGTGGTGCTCAATGAAGAATGCTCCTCCATGGTCACTAAGGACATGTCACAAAAGCTTAAGGATCCGGGGAGCTTCACCATTCCTTGTCTCATTGGTAACCTTAATATTGATAAATCTAGTATCAACTTAATGCCTTTTGCTTTGTTTGAGAAACTTGAGCTTGGTGACTTGAAACCAACACATATGTGTATTCAATTAGCCGATCGTTCTATTAAATATGCTAAGGGTATAGTACAAGATGTGTTGGTTAAGGTTGCCAAGTTCATCTTTCCGGTTGACTTTGTGATTTTGGACATGGACCAAGATCTAGAGGTGCCTCTCATTCTTGGTAGGCCATTCTTGGCCACCGCTAGGGCTCCCATAGATGTTGGTGATGGAAAGCTTGTATTGAGAGTGGGAGATGAAAAAGCCACCTTTGACATGTCCAAAATCATGAAACACCCATATCCTCCTAGTGATGAATGTTATTCTATTGATATCATTGACCCTTTAGTTGAGGAGTGCATTCCTAACATGCTCTCCAAGGATACTCTTTATAACTTGTGGTCTCAAGAGGGTGATTTAGCAAGGGATCTTAACCCTTCCTCTTGTTTTGAGTGTGAAATGGTTGAGAAAGATAAAGAGGAAGAGTTAAGTGATGCTTTGGTTGATGATGGTGATGGAAAGGCCTTAGATAAAGTGGTGGATGAGGAGTTCCAAACCGATTCTTCAATAATAACTCCTTCACCACTTGATCTTAAGCCTCTTCCAAGTCACATTGAGCATGCGTTTATTGACAATAACTTGAAACTTCCGGTCATTCTTGCTTCCGGTCTAGATGCCTCTCAAAAGAAATCTTGTCTTATCTTGCTTAGTACTCAACAAGAGGCTCTAGCCCAGACCCTTACCGACATGAAAGGGATTAGTCCTTTTTGCACTCACAAAATTTTAATGGAAGAAAATGCTAGACCGGTAGTGCAACCTCAAAGAAGACTAAACCCTGACATGCAAATTGTTGTCCGAGATGAGTTGATTCGTTTGCTTGATGTGGGTATCATTTTCCCCATCTCGGATAGCCCTTGGGTGAGCCCCACCCAAGTTGTTCCCAAGAAAGGTGGAATGACCGTTGTTAAGAATGAAAAGAATGAATTGATTCCTACGCTTGTGGTCACGGGTTGGTGGATTTGCATTGACTACTGGAAGCTAAATGCCTCCACCCGTAAGGACCATTTCCCTTTATCTTTCATTGATCAAATTTTAGAAAGGTTGGCGGGGCACACATTTTATTTCTTTCTTGATGGTATGTCGGGGTACTTTCAAAGTTTCAAATTCCAATAGCCCCGGAAGATCAAGAAAAGACGACCTTTACATGCCCCTTTGGCACTTTTGCCTATAGGAGGATGCCATTTGGTCTATGCAATGCCCCCGCCACCTTTATGCGTTGTATGTTGGCGATTTTTGGAAAATACATTGGGGATTTTATGGAAGTGTTTATGGACGACTTTTCTATCTTTGGTAATTCTTTTGAACAATGCCTCCAAAATCTTGAAAAAGTCCTTGTTAGGTGTCGGGAGGTCAACTTATGCCTTAATTGGGAGAAATGCCATTTTATGGCACAAGAAGGAATTGTCTTGGGACATAAAGTGTCAAGTAGGGGCATTGAGGTAGACAAAGCAAAAGTTGATGCAATCTCTACTCTACCCCCCCTACTTCGGTCAAAGGCATAAGGAGCTTACTAGGACATGTAGGTTTTTATAGGCGTTTCATCAAGGACTTTTCCAAGATTGCTAGACCTTTGACTCATTTGCTTGAAAAAGATGCCCCCTTTGTATTTTCCCAAGAATGCCTTGAAGCTTTCAATTGTCTTAGGGATAAGCTCATCACGGCACCGATTGTGGTGGCCCCCGATTGGAGTCTCCCCTTTGAATTGATGTGTGATGCTAGTGACTACTCCATCGGGGCTGTTTTAGGTCAAAGAAGAGGCAATCATTTCAAGCCCATATGTTATGCTAGCAAAACTCTCAATTGTGCTCAAGAGAATTACACCACAACCGAGAAAGAGTTGCTAGCAATAGTATATGCGCTTGACAAGTTTAGGTCTTACTTGATTCTTTCTAAGGTGAATGTATTCACCGATCACTTGGCTTTAAAATATTTGTTGCAAAAAGTGGATGCCAAGCCGAGATTGATTCGGTGGATACTATTGCTTTAAGAGTTTGATTTGGAGATTAAGGACAAGAAAGGGGCTGAAAATTTAGCCGCGGATCACCTTTCAAGGTTGGACAACCCCTTTCTTGAGTCCTTATGTGAGCATGATATTGAGGGGACCTTCCCGAATGAGAGATTGTTAAATGTGAGTGATGAAGTTCCGTGGTATGCTGACTTGGCCAACTATTTGGTTAGGAAGGTTTTACCTATGGATTTTTCTCCTCACCAAAGGAGGAAATTCTTTTTGAAACTCAAATACTACTTTTGGGAAGATCCTTATCTCTTTAGAATTTGTCCCGATAATGTGATTAGAAGATGTGTATCTCATAGAGAGGGGTTGGATATTTTGTTTCATTGCCATTCGGGTCCAAACGGGGGGTCACTATTCTTCAAACCGGACAGCCCGTAAGGTCCTTGAATGTGGGTTCTTTTGGCCCTCTCTATTCCGTGATGCACATCAATTTGTTATCTCTTGTGATAGGTGTCAAAGGACGGGGACGGTTACAAAAGGGATGAAATGCCCCAAAACTTTATTCTTGTTTGTGAGGTGTTTGATCTTTGGGGCATAGACTTTATGGGATCATTCCCTTCTTCCAAAGGAAATAAATTTGTTCTTGTTGCTATATACTACGTGTCTAAGTGGGTGGAGGCTCAAGCCTTACCCACAAATGATGGACGTGTTGTGATTAAGTTTTTAAAGAAGTTCTTCTCCCGATTTGGTGTGCCTCGTGTGTTGCTTAGTGATAGAGGGACCCATTTTAGAAATGACCAAATGAGCAAACTCTTAACCAAATACGGTGTTACTCATAAGAGTGGGGTCCCTTATCATCCTCAAACAAGTGGGCAAGTAGAGAACACCAATCGGGACATAAAGGTTATTCTTGAGAAAACCATAGAGAGACACCGAAGGGATTGGCCCGATAAGCTTGATGACGCATTGTGGGCCATTCGGACAGCCTTCAAGACCCCCATAGGTACCACCCCTTATCGTCTTGTTTACGGGAAGACATGTCACCTTCCCGTGGAGATTGAACATAAGGCCTATTGGGCAATTAAACTTTTGAACCAAGATCTTGGACTCGCCCAAAGTGAACGTTTGTGGCATCTTAATGAGTTGGAGGAATGGAGGCTTATGGCTTATGAGAACTCTAAGCTCTACAAGGAGAAAACAAAAGCCTACCAACTACCATGACCTCCATATCAAAAGTGGGAAAGAGTTCAAGGAGGGTGACCAAGTACTTCTTTTCAATGCCCGGTTGAAAGTTTTCCCGGGCAAACTCAAATCTAGATGGTCGGGCCCATTCTTAGTAACCAAGGTGTTCCCATTTGGCACCGTTGAAATCTCACATCCCGAGAAAGGTACTTTCAAAGTCAACGACCATCACTTGAAAAAATATTTTGGTGGCCAAATTAACTGGGCAAGAGAGGTTTCTTTCATCACCTCCCTTGATAGTTGATCCTCATTTGCGTCGGGCATTACGACGTTGAAAAAAGCGCTTGGTGGGAGGCAACCCACGTATTTGATGTCCTTGAATAATTTATCATGTCCTTTTTTTGTTCATATTGTGTTTTTTTTTTTGTTTTTTGCTACTCATGTTGATTGGGGGGTGGTCGGACTCTTTGCTTTGGTCATCTACGGTATGTATGCTACTTTATGGGGACGCCCTGACGTTTATTTTGTGTTTATGGGGGCGCTCTGACGCTCGCTGTTGTGCTTTCATGATCCTATCTGCTTGAATGCTTGCGCTTGGGTTTTTGAACCCCTCCACTGTGCTCACTTTTTGAGACATCGAGGTCGATGCCCGATTATTAGTGGGGGGGGGGGGGTTGTGTGCTTTTCTTGAAGTGAACTAGAGCTTGTGATTGTGGGTTTGGTTGTGGTCACTTTGACACTTCTCGATTGTTGTTAAGAATGAGTTTGTAGATGCATGTGAATAGGTGCATAAAGTTGTTTAAAGATTCTCATTGATCAACTCTTTTGCTTGAGACCAGTTGGGAGTGCACATTTTGACCACTTGAGCGTTTAGAGACACTTTCACACACTCACACTCTTGACATGAAATGACGAAGGCATTAGTTCACCTCCACTAAATCCACATTTCCGCCCCCATCACCTGCATGTTCCCTTTAGGTTGAGCCCATTTGAGCTTGATCATTTCTTTCTTTATCCATTATTGCTCTATGGCCATATTGCTTCGACTTCGAACCGTGTTGGGTGTTTGAGTTTTCATTAGGTTCTGATAGGTACACAATGGGTGGATTTACCTTAAATTTTGCCCTTGAGGGGGTTGAGATGCAATGACGACTAGAGTGAGCATGGCAGCCTTTTGAATCCCAGCAGCCATGTCAAAAAAAAAAGAGAAAAAAAGAAGAAGTCCTGACTCATCCAAATTCCCTTTGCACATTCAAGGTATACACTAGCAGGTGGTTGAGTCTTGAATGTGTACCATTGCTTGCCCACTAAAGTCGGAGCTATAGATGATACCCTTTCGGGTAAGAACCTTAGTTGCACCTTGATGCCCTTTGATGACTCCTACACCCGACCATTTTTATATTTTTGGCCTCAACCATCACCTTGCTAACCCATACCCTTCATCCATCTTAACCATCCCAATAATCCCTTTTGATCATGCCTTGAGTTTAGAATGTGAGAGAGAGGTGACCTTGTGAGGATAAGAGTGAAAAAATGTTGCCTGTGTGCTTGTGTTACTCCTTGCTTGTCTCTATGTTGAAAGAATTGATCATTGTGCATCTTTATCTTGATTATGCATTTTGTCTCTTGACATTCACTATTCCTTGTATACACTCATTCATTCTTGACTCATTTGGTTGGTGCCTTGGGAACCTATTAAACTTGTGCTCCGAGTTTTAGTTTGCTTGAGGACAAGCAAAGACTCAAGTGTGGGGAGTTGAAAGGTGGAAAGCACCTAATACTTTCTCATAAAATATGGTCTTTGTTTGTTAACCTTTGAAGATTTTTGCCCCATTTTGGTTAAACTTGTGCAATATTTTGGTTGTAGGAACCATGGGAAGGATTTGAATTTCGTAGGGGTGAAAACCGAGCATTTTGAAGAGTCTCGGGAGCATAAATGAATGATTTGAAGACCCCCGAAACCAAGCGGAGCACAAGGAAGCAAGAAACAAAGATGTCAGAGGTGTTTCGGGGAAAGCAGCCTTGGGAATGCCATAGGGAACGACGTTCTCCCTAGCGTTCCCCTGTTTTTTTTGTCAATTCAAAGTCCCAGGTGTGGGAACGCTGGAAGGGAACGGCGTTCCTGTCAGCGTGCCCTATGGAACGACGTTCCTTTTTCATTCCTCCCAGCGTCGAACTCTCTGCCAATCGACTGTTTTGTTTTGTTAAGGGTAGGAACGCCTAGAGGGAACACCGTTCCTCCCTGGCGTTCCCCCGTTTCCCCATTTGTATAAATAGCAACCCTTGTTCGAATTTTCATAGTTTTGGACGAGCTCTCTTCTTGCAAACCCTAGTTTTGGTTGTAAGCTTGCTTAAACTCAATTGCACTTCATTTCTTAATATTATTTTCATCAAATCTTGAATCTAGCTTCATTTAATCCATTAGATTGCATCATTATCATATTTCCCTAATCTCATCCATTGATCTCACTTCATGTCTATGTCTAATATCTCTCCTATGAATATGAAATCTAGCATGAATGAGTACGTAGTTGGATTAGGGATTGGGGGTGTTTGAGGAACATCCAACCATGTGATGTGTTAGGTTTTGGGGTTTGATTTGGGGGAATTTGAGAAATATTTTATGCACACAATGTGTTTGTGAAAATGCTTCTTTGTATTTCTAAGACTTTGATGGCCACAATGTTCTTAGATGATGTTTTGGATCCTCAAGGAGACTTGTAGGGTTCCTTTTGACACATTCACACACACACTATCCCTCTCCATGAGAATGGGAGAAGGTAGGGGGGGGGGGAAATGTTGGTAGGTCTTCTTTGCAAGACTTTGGATTGCTATTGGACCATGAGAATGACCAATAGGAGCCCTTAGTACCCCCTTGACCATGAGAGTGGCAAGGGAACTTGTACCTATCCCTTTGTTGCATGATATATTCCCAAGTATCCCCATTTTGACCCCTTATCCATAATTATAGGTTGTTCCTTGTATGCTCTGCTTCCCTTCTAGTTTAATTGTTATTCACCCCCATTGCAATTTTGTTATTCTCTTAAACTAAACATATTTCGACTTGGCTAGCTTACATGTTAGATTTCTAGATTGATTTCACACTTGATTTTCCATATACACCGTCCCGTGAGACGATATCCGGGACTTCCATATCCCGACACCCGATGAGCATTATTGTGAAAATGACTCGTCACTCAGCGTTTTAAACTGCCTAATGCACAAGAGGACTAAATTAGCACTGGTTTTACGAGTTTAGGTACCTCTCAGTCACACTTACACTATCAGGTACTCTTTACTCTCCCGCTCCCAACTTCATGTACCGATCTGACACTTTTCTCAAATTAAAATATAGCTAATATACCTCAATATTAAGAGGCAGGAAAAGATCATGAAGTGAGTTCAAAAGGAACCACCCACTGACCCACCATAGCTAGCAAATCTAACATGGTCACATTCCAAATTCACTATAATGTAATATTAAGTCTCATAAGGTGCTTGTAACAAGAAGTGCATCCAATGCAAAAATTTGCGACAATAGTCAATAGTCATTAACCAGTACAACCACAACTCATGAACAAAACAATTCATCTTTTTGGAACAGCTTCATTTAAACTTCTTAAAAGGAGATATTCTATGGAAACGAAAGGATTAGGGCATGTTTCAGTAAATGCCGAAATCATCTTTCAAGAAAATGCGTGCAGTATCTCCCACCTCATTTGAAGAGTATTTTGACAAATCAATATTATTCCCTAAATCTTTCACTAAACCTTTTTTTTCATCACTGAACTTTTCTTTCCCCTGGCTTTTTAAGTTTCTAGTAGAAGATAAAGGCTATGTGCAGGAAAAACTTAGGGGAAGTTTCAACAATGCTGGAATCACGGAAGAAGAGTGTAGCTCTCACACCCTCATCCGTCAATCCTCACCTCCTTCACAAACAAATGAATCCGAAATATAATAAAAACATCATTTAGTGAAATAAGAAACAGAGAAAAAATGAAACAATACCACAAGTGCAGCGTAGGCATGACAAAACCTGGAATTGGCATTGAGCAACCAAAGTTTTCCAAAACAAATATTAAAAGCTGTCGATAAATGGAAAACAAATCTAAGTAGCAAAAAATAGATGTAGTTTATAGAACACCCCCCCCCACATTTTCATGAGAAACTCCATAGCCTTTTTTTTAATTCTACCTACCTTTCAAGAAGTGTTTGATCAAGAAGTGTGCTTATGATGCCCAACAAACTATTTGAGAATAATGGCCTGATGCAAATTCACGGGCTTTTTTATTTATGAGTAAATTCGATACAAAAGTGCAGGTTACGCCAAGTGCTCAGGAATTCAACTTTACACTTAAAAATAATCAACATCATCTAAAAAAGATCACAACTAATACCAATCTTCTAAGAAAACGATTCAATATAAAGTAGTTCAGAGAACTAAACTGGAGTTTGGTGAATAACATATTGTGTGGAAGGAGAAAGGAAAGCTTACCTATGCTCCGTGCAAGATACTATCAACTTCTTGTATAGTTGTATATGCACAATACAACTTTTACTGATAGGAAATTCTCATTTCTTAATTCCTTGTAACACCTTTGCTCAAGTGAGGCTGTAATCTGCTCAGCATTTGTACATAGTCTAGTGAGAAGACACATTTACCGGCCGTTACAACTAAAATAAATCTGCAATTTGATTAGTATTGGGCCAAATCGGTTCAAAAGGAATATTTTAGCATATAATATACTAATCAGTGAGTTTTATGCAGGGCCGATCCTAAGAATTTTTTGGTCTGAGTCGAACGGTATAAAAAGGCCCTTGCGCACCATAAAAATTATACAAAAATAAAGAGAATATTACCCTAAATAGGACTAAAAAACTTTGAAAATTCCAAAATAGGATTCCATGTTTTTATTCCCAAAATAGGACTAATTACTGCCATGTTTTGGTAGTACCAGACTTCAAACATGGCAGTATTTTCCAAACTTAACAGTAATTACTCCTATTTTGGTAATAAAAACATGGTTGTTCTATTTTGAAATTTTCAAACTCTTTTAGTCCTATTTCGGGAACTTTCCCAAAAATAAACAAACAGTTTATGTATAATAAAATAAATATCAAAGTACCTAAACTCCAGTCTTCAATTAGCAACGATTAAGAATAAGAACACAATGAAATATCTACGATTCTAATATGTGAAATAGCGGCCTGCAATTTGCACAAAATTGACATTTAAAAACACAACAATCACATTTAATAACATTTATACTTACCTGCAAAGTTCTGGAGTTCTGGACTACACTTCTACAGTTCTAGCCTTCAAAGATTGATGTTGGAAACTTGGAATCTCAAATCAAGGAAGTTGCAAATGAGAGGCGAGCGGTCCAGAGCTGTTAATCAAGGACCATTCAAGTTGGACCTATTGTGCTATGTGTATAAATATAAAGGGAACTAAATATTTTTGGGCCCTAATTTTCCCCCCAAATTTGTGGGCCTGAGGCAGTTGCCTCTTTGCCTCATCAATAGGTTCGGCCCTGGTTTTATGCAATATCAAAGAAAAACGTTTCACAGAATTGAGGAAACTATGAGTCTATGATATGACATTGCACTGTATTTGTCAGATGCTAAATAATTTACTTTTCTCTTTTCTAAAAAAAATTACATTATGTTAAATGTTACAAATATGTGTACATAATATTGTGAAATACGTAGTACAATCTAAGAGGAAGTGTTTAAAAAAATTGTTTGTGGAAGTGTTTGTGAAATACAAACTTTTTTTTGAGAGGAAGTGTTTTTTTCTCCAAAAAAACTGTTTGTATCCACCCTTATACCCACTTTTATAGCCACCATTTTGTTCAAATTATTTTGTCTGTGAATCGGATTCACAGACATGATGGGTATAAGGTGGATATAAGGTGAGTATAAAAGTGGGTACAACAAGAACTTTTCTTTTTTCTCAAAAGAGGCATTCCCAAAAGAGTACCTTTGGGGTGCGCAAAGGATCTTTTGCTGCACACTCACATAGTTTCCCAATCTTACGGTCATTTGGTTCTTCCTGAACAAAATGAAATTGAAAAAAGAAAAATTGTTAATACAAGTTTTTGTCTAACATACTCATGCATAAGGAAGATGAAGTAATGGCAGGGAAACCTTGTTTGATCAAACTAAAGAGGCTAATTAATTTATGCTCATAGCTGATAATTGAATAAACACATAGAGAGGAGCACCTTGACCATGTACCGGAAGGAACATAAATGTCCAAGCTTCTAGGAGTTGAAATATTAATTTTGATGAAATAGTCCTCCTCCTCCTCCCCCTCCCCCTCCCCCTCCCCCTCCCCCCTCCCCCTCCTAGAGTATAAATAAGGCCTCCCTAACCCTTTTTGATGGTTACGAACATTATGGAGAGGCCTCCCTAACCCTTTTTTATGGTTACGAACTCATATTTTTCCCCCTTTTTCTATAAATAAGGCCTCCCTAACCCTTTTTGATGGTTACGAACATTATGGAGAGGCCTAGGGACGAATTTACTTGCGTTTTTACGATTGTTTACTCCAAGACCCTGGGATTATTTGTAAGTTCATCTTTTTAATTAATGACAATTATTTCTATTCTTCCCAATTCTGTTGATTCTTCAATTATGAATTGTGAGTAGTTTAATTAGGGATTTGGGGTTGATGAAGGGGTTGATCATGATGTATGGCTAGATTCTTGTTGGTTTAATTGCATGAATGGCGTTTAATTTGTGTTTGAATAATTTAACTGATATCTTTTGTAACCTAGAATCGCGACTAGAATTACAATTGCATGTAGAATGAATTAAGAGAGATCTAATTTGTTCTAGGACACATTCACACACACTTAATCGTTCGCTAAGAGATTAGTAGCGATTAAGGGGCCGTAAGCTCGCTCGTCTTGGCAATAATTTAGGATCCTGTCGCATGAGAGATCAGCCTGGTCCCCTAAATTATTGTACTCTGCGCCGCGAGAGCGGTAAGAACTTAGTAATGATTAGCTAGGCTCAATTAAATCAATTTCATGTAATTAGGCCTGATCTGCCAGAAATCTGGGAAACCACATTTATTTTTATTCGCTCAACCGCATTAGTTTAATTTTCAAATCAACCAATCTCGCACGACGCATTTATTTTATTTTATTTTCTTTTTAATCGCTGAATTTAATTAATTCTTGATTCCCTTTTGTCCGTCCCTGTGGAGACGATACTCGTACTTACACCACTATATTACGATCTATTTTAAGTGCGAGAAAACACACATCAATTTTCCTTACTTTCTAGGAAATTCAGAAATCGATTCTTCCACATAAGATATTCTCCTCTTCTTAGGATCAGGGGTCTGCTTTCATTTCCTAGTGATAAAGCGTCCATTTTGCTGTTCTTTTAAAACATTGACCGTTCGAGTGTTTGATCAGATGATTTAACTAAAACAGAGTTCAAAGTCAGAATATCAAAAACCTAAGATTCAAAAACTAAGTTCGAGAAATTGGGGTTCGAGAAACGTCTATCGAGAAAACTTGTCGAGATACCAAGTTTGAAAACTTGTTTATCAAGAAGCTGATTATCGAGAAGCCGTGTCGAGAACCTGTAAATCAAAAACAAATATCGAAAATTCAAATATTCAAAATAGTTTTTCGAGAACTCAGATGTCAAAATCTTGATATTGAAATCCTGCACTTTAAAAAATTTGTTTTAAACAATTTGAAAAATCCTTATGCAAAGTCATGTACTTTGAGAAACGTCATGTGATGATTTCGAGTAGAAAAACCTTCTCCAACCTCGAGAAACCTGTTTTTTGATAGAAAGATGGGAAAACTATCAAATAAACCCCTCTACTTTTGAAAAAAATCAATTAAACCCCCAAACTCAACTACCATGTAATTAAACCCCCCAACTCATATAAAATTTTCAAATAGGCTTTTTAGCCGGTGACCTTCAGGTTCCAGGTAAATTGTATCTATTTGACTTATGACGTGGCGTTTTTTTCTCCCGGTCAAAGTTGATCCTTCGCCCTTTTGCGTTTCAGTCGTCCCAGCTTTGAAATTTCCCCGTTTCTTCTTCATTCTTCTTCTTCTTAAAACTCACCATTTCTGCTTGGGAGTAAAACTCTAACATTCCCAAACTATGGCCTTCAATTTGCATATATGAGGCAACTTGGCAAGATGGGGTGAACCAAAGAGAGTATTTCTGGCGGCAATTTTTCCAGAAGGTGAACTAAAGGCCTAAAGCGGGTCGAGTCCTTCAGTCTCGTATGAGACATCTTGGTGGGGTGATGACTCCATTAATGGAGATAGGATACAAACAACGGTCATGGAACTAGGGGGGACCAAAGTGGGTCGGTTTCGAATTCAAAATCAGGGAGTATGAGGCGCTTAGTGATATGGTGACTCACTGACTCCATTAATAACGGTATGAAAGTCCGGCCGAGTACAAACGACGGCCATGGAACACACCATAATCGATGGAGGCGAAGTTGGATGTCGGAGGCTTCTTTCGCGTTAATAGACGGCGGCGATAATGGAGCTTGAAACATGCCTTCCGCCATGCCTAACGGCCTCCTCTTATGCTTTTTATTCCTTGTTTTTTCATCTTTGCCAGCCATGGAGGACGAATGGTAGCTGGAGTGTTGGAGATATCTCATCAGATATCTATCTATATACAAAACGCAGTGGAAAGGCAGGCCATTTTCCCGCCCATTTCCACTGCACAAAATGGGTCAAGTCGGGTATAAACCGGTTGACAACTCAGGTCAAGTCCAAATTGTAGAGATGCGTTTAATGTTGGTTGCTTTTGTAGTTTTTAATCACCCAAATACAGGCTGTAAAGGTTGGCGAATAGGCATTAATTAGAATTGTAGCAACCTGTCTTTTCAAAACTTTTTGAAGATTAAATGCAAACCCAGTTCGATCTTTTAACAAGGAAATAAAAATACGGCCATCAGTTTGATTTTGAGCAAAATTCACAGTATTCCATCTTTTCAAATCTTTTTGATGCATTTAATGAATGGTACTCTCATATCTTATTGTGCAGCTCAATATTTTAAAAGTGATCTTTAAAGTACAGTGACATTAAATGCATTGCAACTATATTGTGTGAAAGATAGAATCCATTGGTTATTAACCGTTTATTGCATGTGGGATATTAAAGTAATGCAGACTTCCGCTGCAGTATAAATAGGCCAACTTAATCACTTCAATTGCCATCCCACACTCACACAGCATCATACAGTATCACACTACATGTTTCAAGTGCAGAAAATCAAGGAATGAACTCATTCCTCAAAGAGGTTGATCACACCAAGACTACTTGGGCTATCAAGGTGAAGGTGGTGAGGACTTATGAAATGCCACCACAGATCAGGCTCCAGGGGAGGGCATAGGATGGAATTGGTGTTCATTGTGAAGTTTCTGGATACTTACTTATTAAGTTGGTCAGTTTCAGAGAGCCACAAGTTGCTGCCACAAAAACAAATGGTGGAGATAGGGGAAGGACAAGGTACTACTAACTTGATCTATTTTGTTGTATAACCTGGTCACTATTTGACCTTAATAAATGACCCAACTAAGCTTTGTACCTAATTATGCAGGTTGATGTTAATGGAGATGAAGCCTCCAAACCACCTTTTGCAGAAAGAAGTGGATAGGAATGAAGTGCTTAGATCATACCCTGCATTCCCTATTCTAAATTAAATTAGAAGGGCACATAATTTATGCCACAGACTGTAAGAATTACATATACAATGCTAAATGCTAAATTATGGCAAAATATAATCCAAGATGTTGAATGCCACCTGTAATATAAAAAGTACACAGTAATATTAACAAATGGTTGAAATTGACAACTCGCCCCATGACACACAATAAGTCTACAAGATATTTTAGATAGGAAATAAATTATTATAAAATATAAATTAGCATGAATGTTAGCTCAAATATACATCACAATTCTTAAATAATGATGGAACGTAGTTTAATTTGTTCCCAAAATTGATTGCCAGAATGAAATCCTGGTGATCTTCCCCAAATCTGCTTAGATTTACACTTCTAAAAAAGAAAGTTTTAAACTATCTACAGTGAATTACTTACTCGGTAGTGCATATTTTTTTATTTGTATTTTTTTATATGGGAAATATTTATGCTTTTATATATTCAGTAGAATAGAATGTGTGACATATATACTCCATATCTAATTTTTAGAAGATACCAGTATGTATGTGTCACTTATGTGAAGCATGTTCACAATGCTGACCATATTTGTCATATTTTTGGTAAACATGTAAGTAAAAAGTGATATACATTTCACATGGCGATGTATATTAACAGATCTTAACGGTACAATGGATCCAGAATTTATAAGATGGGGTGTTAAAAATTAAGGAGTGTTTGGGTTTGCTTAAAAAAAGCGCTTTTCAGCTTTTGACTTAAAAAAAGTTGAAAAGAGTGTTTTCAAATGACATCTTCTGCTTAAATTAATCACTTAAAAGCTAAAAGCTGGAAGCAGGTAGAAGGGTGCTTTAAACTGCTTCTCACTTTTTCTATTACACAAAAAGTACTTATTTTACCAAACACTACCAACTTTTACTTTTCCAGAATCACTTTTTTCTCAAACACTACCAACTTTTACTACTAATCACTTTTCCCAAAATCACTTTAAAAAATCAGTTTTTTAAAGTTGAAGCAATTGAAAACACTCCCTTAGTCTTGCATGGTAAGTTTTTCAACAGGTATGTGTGTAATTTTACAAAAAGATAAGATTTATTTCAAAACCTTTGATCTTATTTCAAAAAAGTAAATGTTTCAACCGGGTTTCTTTGTTTGTAATCGTCTCTCACATGTGTTATGACTTATGAGTTTGATAAATATACACATTTAAAGATTTACATGGCAACTACAAATCAGATTTATCCAAAATAGATTCACGTTAATAGAAGTTGTATTAACCGGTAACACAATTCAAATATAAGAGATTTTGTTAATCCACACCTTAAACACTCAAAGACCAATGTAACAAAAAATAGAGCTAGACAAATTTTATATATCCTCAGTCAAAATTAAACTGAGCAGATTTACATAACGGTGTAACATTTTTCCCTAAGCACAAAAATTAAAAATTGAAGAATTGGACAAGTAGCAAACAGAGAAAAAAACCGACCTCAATTTTTTGAAGAAAAAAACACTACCAATAAACCAATCTAAAAAGTTATAGAAATCGTGGATATGCACACAAAATCAAGAGTATGAAAAAATTAGTAATTTATAACCGAAAATTAAAAAGTGTAGGACGAAGATAAAAGGGACGTACCCAAATAACCGAGTGATGAGTCCGAGAAATTTCAATTGTCGGATAAGAAATTACTTCAGCCACCATAAGTTCAGCCGAGCGACGGTTTGAGAGGCCATCGGATTAACCGATGGTCCTCTAAATGTTGTGTACGGAGACTAAAAATTGATGCGGCACATGGGTATGGAGATTTTATACGAAGTATGTGTCATGCTTAGGGCTGGGTTGGTAGGTGATTTAATACTCCGTATGCAGTATTAGGGCAGCTCTATTGGGCTGGAGAATTGGGCTTCTTTAATTTTTATAAGGTTGATATATGGAAATATGGAATTATGTTGTTAAAGTGGTCTTGAATCTATGGGAAAATTTATCTTTGTATTATTTTATATATTAAAGTGTTTTTATATTATATGTATTATACGGAGTATATTTTTATATTTTATATATTCTTTTTGTAATTTATATTATATTTTATATTCACTTTGTCATATCTTACCCATCTTATTTTTCCTTTTTGGGCTTTATCAAAATAAGTGTCATTTTTTAAATAAATATGAAGTCTATAACATTTCATTTTATATTACTCAAATCTCAACCATAACTTTTACTTTTTCACAATTTTATCAATATTGCAACAAATCAAAAGAAGAGATAACTTGAGACGGAGGAAGTTTATATTTTATATATTTTACATGTTTTATGTATTTAAATACTTATAGTATTGATTATTCTTTTTATAGTTATACTATATATATATATATATATATATATATATATATATATATATATATATATATATATATATATATATATATATATATACATAATGGAATTCGAAAAATGTGGCCCAATCATACTCATATTGTTATATATTTTCTTTGTTCTTTTGTGGTTTCAACACTTCTATTTTCATGTGTTAGTCCCTATTTCTAACAATCAAACAACCATAGAAATGAAAAAGGGGGCAAAAACATTCTCATTCATATTCATATATCGAGAACTTTGGTACATCGTATGAAATGGCCGCTGCTCTCCCTTTAGAGAGAGAGAGCAGCCTGAAACTATTCTATTATATTCTGCCTCTATACTCTATTTTATTCTATTCTGTCTCTATGGCTCAGCTCTTCTGGACAGAACTGATGAACTCAAGGAAGAAGAAAACTAACATCATGCTTGTCAACACACAACTTTGATCATTAATATACTTATTACCTTAATTATAAAAATTTCAAAACTCTTACATTTTGAAAATATAGTAAGAAAAATGTAATTATATATTTTAATTTTTTTGATACATCTGTAAATAAAGTATAGTCAAAGTAAAGCACATGAATATTATAAAATTTATAATGTTGCAACTACTTAAGAATGTAGGTAATATGAGAAATTCAGACAAATTTCCCATTCCAACGTATATTGATCGAATTGTACTTGCTCTTTTTAACTATTTATTATAGCACTTATTGTTATATACCATACTTTCTTTTGCTCATTTATAAATTATAATTTTATGATTTTTTTATGCGATTGTTAACGTTTTTTATAGATATCGTTAACGTAAATAAACAACATTAAATCTTCCTATTAAATTTTGTTTCCGTGCATCGCACGGGTGAGAATCTAGTTTTGGATTAAAAAATAAGGATAAAAGCGGGCCATGTCAGTATTACCGGTATCACACCTTCTTTACAGGTAAACAAGGCTTTATTGCATGTTTTTGTATAGTACATGGGTTTGATTGGACAATAATTAAGTTGGGGGATCTAATTGATTTTTTTAAGAGTAAAGGGACTTATTTGATAGTTTTCCCTAGAAAGATATACTGCTGAATCGTTTCAAGGTGGTGATTTCAACAATATAACTTTTACACTGATTTGTTCAGAACTAAGATTACATAGATTAAAAGACTAAAACACCAAAAACTGAAAACTGAGCTTCTTCGCAATTTGATATTCACTCGATCGGCTCTGATACCAGCTGTTGGTCCCAAATGTGTATGAGATAATGATCGATCAGCAGAATGGATTCATCGATACATAGAAGACAGATATTCTGAGAATGGTATGGAGATTATCGAAATAGAGAATTCTGCTTCTATTCATATCGAGAAACTTATACAGAGTGTGAAAGGATTGTATCACTGATTCTATTGCTGACTATTCGGACCTGCACACCATACACGCATATATATAGGCGCAAGTGTAGGTTTCTGTAAAAAGTAGGCCTGGGACTAGTTCAGTTTCTAAGCAAAATATGTGGAACCGTTTGAAAATATGAAATTTCACTAATGGTTCGGTTCTTATAAATTATCTTATAGAATCGATAAGGAATCGAACCATTCTTAACGGTTCGGTTCTTGTAATTTAACGGTTCCTAATCTTTAATTTTTTTAAAAAATCACAATTAAATGTGTGTCAAAAAGACATTCAAAGTTTGAAATTACAATACAAATATGAAGTATGTTGGGCATCATTTCAAACCTCAAAAATTGAGTTTAAAACATAAATACATAACAAACTGAAAATTTTAGTAAAAAATCCACATGCGGAGATGCATGAATTGCGGCGGGGTATGAGTGCGAGAGTGTGGGATTCCGGCGGTGGCGCCGCCACCAACCCTGGCGGTGCAAAACAGTACAGAATTCACCACCGCACAAACAACCATGGAAATGGGTCTCAGGTCACACATGGACAGGTTAACCAGTGACCTCAACGGTTGCTGCTTTCTTCCCGTCAAGGTTTCAGGAGCTCCCGCCATCAGAGCAGGTTTCTTCAATTGAGGCAAAGAGACATAAACCTTATAGTGGACAAGATCCTAGCATCTCTGGCCGGAAGGGAAACTATAGATACCAACATAGGCGTCACCATGGCCGACCTTCCATTAAAAGGGGGTGTTTCAAACCCAGGATTTCAAGGCTTGCGTGCTCATTCCACTAGAGCTCTTAAGCTAGGCTCCACGCATCCTCTAGGGATGACTTACTCTCGCCACAAAGATAACAAGGATGGTCAGAAACTTGCAGGTGGCGGAATGGATCACCCCACAAAGCAAACGACCGGAGAAGATAACCGGAGGAACACCAACGCCACCACGCACAACCAGCGTCCGACAGTCAAAACGGTAAAAGTCTCCACGAGTTTAGAGGTCTCAGGTCAGACGAAGAAGGGCCTTCACGCTGCTAATTACGTTGGTGGCCAGATTGATCTCCAAGCGGACAAAACACCGGCAACACAATCCCCTAGCAGCAAGACTTGGGCCGAGATCGTTCGTACATCTCCTCATCCTGTGAGCATCCCCTCCGCCCTTACAGATCTTCACATGGGCTGCATGTTCCCACAAACTCAGCTGCAACTTAACCTCAAGACAAACAACTCAGACATGGGGCCTTCTTCAAATTCAGATTTGGCAGTGCAACCTTTGGACGGTCATATACAGCTGGATCCAGCCCACTCATCTATTGGGCTCATCTATTGGGAAGGAGCTGGTTTTATTTGAAGGAAGTGAAAAATTGTTCTTTCTCCAAAATGGTTACGATTCGATTAAGATTGAATCCAAAACCTTTAAAATTGCAATATGCGGTTCTCAATTGTCGATCCTAGAAATAAAAAATAAGGGACTTCGCAAATTATCATTTACTTTTGACTCAGATATCTGGCTACGGGATTCAATTGCGTAATTTCTTCGGACTAAGTCGAGGTGTTTTTCAAAACACAGCTCGCCATTGATGATCGGTCTTGAGGGAAATAAATTTGGAAAATTTTTCCGAATTTTCCAATCCAAAATACTTTTTCTGATGATCCCAGTAGGGAAAAATTTTACAGGTCTAACTTGTTTTTTGAATTGTTAGATAACATGTTACTAAATTCTGGGTACACAACAACGGATCCACTTACCGCCTGCAAGAGTCAAGGCATGGACGAAGTCACCTCAATATCCAAGGTTCTTTTTCGAGCCGATTTGGAAAGACTTGAGTGCAGGAAACCGACTGTGCAAGTTTTCATATCCGAGGATATAGATATGCACAAGGTGTTGGCTTATTCTGAACATTCAAACAAATTCTTCTCATGGGATGACTTTCAGGGTCACGCTTCAAGTAGCGATAAAAGGTCCCCGCTCTCGACTACTGAGGATCTTTGGGACTCAGATACAAACAGAGACATTTGTTACAAATCCAAACTGGTTACTAAGGAAAATTGCCTACCGACAAGCAATTCAAATACCCAGTTTAAAATCTATCAAAAGAAAAAGAAAAATCGGCGTTTGCACTCTATGAGAACTAGATCTCAATCTCGATGTTTTGGGCAAGACATGTGGGATGATGATTGGAGCGGCTCCGAGGGCTTTCTTTCTTAATTTTCTCGCTTTGTTCTAATTTTCTTCATTGTATCTTTTTTCTTTCTCTTTTCCTTGCTTTCCCTTTATATGTAACATTTCTTCTTTTCAAAAAAAAAAAACCCTGAAAATTTTAGTAAATAAAACAAACAAGATATTTACTACAATCAACAACATAATTATTCAACAAAAAAAGTTCATACAATAGAATTGAAAGCAAATGAAGCTTATCTATGAGAGCTGGATGTTGATGAAGCCACAAAGAAGACAGAACACTAAAAATCAATTATAGTTTTTGCCTAATATGTCACGAGTGACCTTCCGACCCCCTGAAGTTTGGACCTAATGAGAGGTCTAAGAAGCCCAAGAGAACCGGTTAAAATGATTAATAATTTTAAATACTCTTTTTGCAACTCAATAATTTTAAATACCTAAATAACTAAACAAAAATAATCCATGTAATATGAAAATAAGTAAGTAAATATACATTAAAATATATACACAAATAAGAAGTATATAAAATTTTAATTATTATATATAATGGTTCCTAACAGTTCCAAATACATATTTTTTTAAGAAACTGAGAACCGAACCGCTAATAAAAAATAGGAACCGAACAATTAACAAATAACTTGTTAGTACCCAACTTTGATAGATCTTGATGATGCCACTATACTAATAAAACACACCGCCACCACCTAATAAATCATAACTATTAAAAGTATCAAATAAAGCATACTGGAAGATTAAAATGCAATAAGGTAATTTTTGTTACCTTAAAAAGGATATTCAAATCCCACCAGTATGACTTTATTTGATACACAAATAAACTAAGGAGTGGAAAGTGTTGAACGAATGCTCCAAATGAATTTCTACTGGAAAATTAGAAATTCACTAGGGTAATTTTTTTTACCTTAAGAATATACAAAAGATCCTTCCAGTACATAATTTACTTGGTGCATAGTGACATGCAGGGATAAGCCGTATAACAAAGGCGTAAGGCTAAAATGCATTTAATGCAAGAATTGTACATGGGTCCCTGAAGATGATGATGCTACGCAAGAAGTGATCTCTCGGAGAAAAACTAATCAACAAAGATTATCTCCTTATCCTGCTCCAGCACATGAAGACAAAGAGTACAAACTCTTTCAGTGACTACGATCAACTCCTCTCAACCAACGGAGGAGATTGATCTACTCAAAAGGCCTATAAAAGTAGGCAGAAGCATGAGTTCTTAAACCAAGTTTTTGAGTAATCTAAGTAGAGTATCCACTTCAAATATTCAAGAAGATATCTAGCAAAAGAGAAAGTGCGTGTTAAAACTTTGCTCTCTGCTTAGACTCATGTTTCACTAAGCTCTTAGACTAGATTATACACAGTTACACCTTTAGAGCTTAGTTTCTAGTTGGAGGTTAGAATTTTCTTGTAAACATTCTGTTGTAAACACTTAGGAGAACAGTTGTTCGGATCCTATTGTGTGGTTAGATAGATAGAGTACCTTTTGATGCCCACTGGATCAATTGAGAAAAGTCTTAAGGTTTGAGTAACTTGGAGTGGTGTCATACTCCTCGTGAAACGCCTTCAATCTAGGCCAGAGTTGTCACGGCTAGATTGGCACTAAATGTATTGGGCTGAATACTTTAGTGGAAATCCATTTGATATAGAATGGGACTGGATGTAGGAGGATTACACCACCTCTGAACCAGGATACATCGTGTGTTGATTTACTTTCATACATTCAAAGCACACGTCAAACATTTCTCACAAAAGGATTGTGGTTTGCCAGCAGCATCCTAAGCAGTAGTCTTAACTGACCCTACTGCTTATCCTACTGCTTAATTACTCACTCTTCTTGAGATTGTTTTCCACAAGAAGTTGTCTTAAACTCAGAAGGTGACTCAGCAGTACTCTGGTCTTTACCCACCTGCTGAGCCTACTGCCTACTCTCAAGTGTCAACCTAACTTCATATCAAGCCAGAATAAAAAGTCCATCCAAGAGTCATCCTGTTTCTCATCAGGTGCCTCAGCAGTAAACTGCCTACCAGCCAACTGCCAACCCAACAGTTGCCTCAACAGTAGTCTGCTCACCAGCCAACTGCCAAGCCTGCTTCTACTCATAACCAGTCCAAACATCATTCAAACTAGAAAGTTATCTCACACTTAGTATAAAGAGGTTAAAGACTTCCGCTGTGCATCTATTAATCTCCCAAAAGATTATAGATCAACTTATCTAGAGGGAAAAGTGTTTCAAAATTGAAAAAGCTTTAAAAGTCTATTCACCCCCCCTCTAGACTTTTACCTCTATGCGGGACCATCAAGTGGTATCAGAGCAGTGTGTTCCTAGAGTCAATTTGTGACTATTTTTGAACTAAAGATCCAAATCCACTTATATCCCATAAACTTTCTAGTCATGGACAATCAACTATCCAAAAATCTCTTGTTCAATTTAAACAAGTTTGATGACTGGAAAATCAGGATGAAGACACATCTAAGTGCTCTGCACGATGAAATGCTGGAAGTAATCACTGATGGACCTATCAAAATTATGAAGGTCATCACTTCCAGAGTAGAAGGAGCTGAAGATGTGTACATTCCAAAACCAAAAATGGAATGGACAACTGAAGATAGGAAGAGAAACAATCTTGACAAAATCGCCAGAGACACTCTCTTCAAGGCAGTAGATGAATCCATATTTCCTAGAATAAGGAAATATGAAAATGCCAAAGATGTCTGGCATGCATTAACCAGAATTGGAGAAGGAGATGAGCAAGAAAAGGACAACAAACTGACCATTGCCCTCAAACAGTTTGAAGACTTTAAGATGCTTCCAAATGAATCTATCCATGAGATGGAGTCTAGATTCCTAAAAATTATAGAAGAGGTCTCCGACCTAGGTAAAGTTCTCTCTCAAAAGGAAATCTCTCTCAAAATTTTGAGAGGACTGCCATCCACATGGGATATGAAGGTCACTGCTATGAGAGATAGCAGAGATCTAAAAATCCCGTCAACTGACAAACTGTTCAGTGAACTTAAAGCTTATGAATTTGAGATGAAGGAGATCAGAGAAGAAAAGGAAGAAGAAACAAAGACACTAGCCTTGGTATCTGCACCAAGTACATCAAGATCCTCTGAGAAATCACTCAACAATCTTCTCACAGATGAGCAGTTTGCAATGTTCGTGAAAAAAATTTAAAAGGTTCATGAAAAGAGAAGGATCAGCCACAAAGAAGCCTTTCAATAACTCTTACAGAAGGCAAGGAAGAGCTCAATCAAATGAGAACACCATTCTATGCTACAACTGTAGACAGCCAGGACACTACAAAAATGAGTGTCCTCTCCCATTGGCTCACTAGTATCAAGGGCAGCAGACTACTGCTCAAAAGAATGGATACAAAGACTTCAAAGGCAAGCGCCAAGCCTTTGTAAGCGAAAAGAAGAAGGAGGATTCTCATAGTGAGGAAGAAAGCAGTTCAAGCGATGAAAGCTCTTCATCTGAAAGCTCACAATAAGCATTACTCTGCCTTGGGACTTGGCAGAATACTAAAAAGAAAAGCAGCAGTGACTACCAAGAAAATTGCTCTTTCAGATGCCTCATGGCAGATGATCACTTCAGCGATGTAGAGGTAACCTCCTGCTCTTCATATAGCTCTAGTGATTCTGGACCAAACAACATCACACTGGAATCTTTGCTTCAAGATTTCCAAAAGGTCCAAAATCACCACGTTCTCTTAAGATCAGAAAATGATAGACTAAAAAAGGACATACAGGTTATGCATGCTAAACTATTAGACACCTTAGCCAGAAACCTTGTCCTAAAAAAGGAGAACAGAGAGCTGAAAATGAATAACTTTAGCATGGAAAGTAAAAAGTGTGACTCTACTGCTAAAGTTACTCAAAATAGGAAGAGAAGAGGTCTTGGCTATGTATCCCCCATCAGACCCACTCCAAACTCACCATCTACATGCCATCACCAAGATACAAGAAAACTAATCTACCAAAAAATCCATTCCCAAACCTTTCCCACAAGAAGGAACCAATCTGCCCCCAAGTCAAAATACCAATACCTGTATAACCAAAAACTTCCCAACCATCAAAAACCAAAAACTCGTTGGCAACCAATAAACATGTCCAACCACAGCCAAAATAACAAGCAAATCCCTACAAAAACATTCAATCCCTATTTCACTCCTAAGAGAAAAAGGATTAACACTTATATAGCCATTCCCTTTAACTACAAAAAGGGGGAAATTGTTAGTACCCAACTTTGATAGATTTTGATGATGCCATTATACTAATAAAACACACCGCCACCACCTAATAAATCATAACTATTAAAAGTATCAAATAAAGCATACTGGAAGATTAAAATGCAATAAGGTAATTTTTGTTACCTTAAAAAGGATATTTAAATCCCACCAGTATGACTTTATTTGATACACAAATAAACTAAGGAGTGGAAAGTGTTGAACGAATGCTCCAAATGAATTTCTACTGGAAAATTAGAAATTCACTAGGGTAATTTTTTTTACCTTAAGAATATACAAAAGATCCTTCCAGTACATAATTTACGTGGTGCATAGTGACATGCAGGGATAAGCCGTATAACAAAGGCGTAAGGCTAAAATGCATTTAATGCAAGAATTGTACATGGGTCCCTGAAGATGATGATGCTACGCAAGAAGTGATCTCTCGGAGAAAAACTAATCAGCAAAGATTATCTCCTTATCCTGCTCCAGCACATGAAGACAAAGAGTACAAACTCTTTCAGTGACTACGATCAACTCCTCTCAACCAACGGAGGAGATTGATCTACTCAAAAGGCCTATAAAAGTAGGCAGAAGCATGAGTTCTTAAACCAAGTTTTTGAGTAATCTAAGTAGAGTATCCACTTCAAATATTCAAGAAGATATCTAGCAAAAGAGAAAGTGCGCGTTAAAACTTTGTTCTCTGCTTAGACTCATGCTTCACTAAGCTCTTAGACTAGATTATACACAGTTACACCTTTAGAGCTTAGTTTCTAGTTGGAAGTTAGAATTTTCTTGTAAACATTCTGTTGTAAACACTTAGGAGAACAGTTGTTCGGATCCTATTGTGTGGTTAGATAGATAGAGTACCTTTTGATCCCCACTGGATCAATTGAGAAAAGTCTTAAGGTTTGAGTAACTTGGAGTGGTGTCATACTCGTGAAACGCCTTCAATCTAGGCCAGAGTTGTCACGGCTAGATTGGCACTAAATGTATTGGGCTGAATACTTTAGTGGAAATCCATTTGAAATAGAATGAGACTGGATGTAGGAGGATTACACCACCTCTGAACCAGGATACATCGTGTGTTGATTTACTTTCATACATTCAAAGCACACGTCAAACATTTCTCACAAAAGGATTGTGGTTTGCCAGCAGCATCCTAAGCAGTAGTCTTAACTGACCCTACTGCTTATCCTACTGCTTAATTACTCACTCTTCTTGAGATTGTTTTCCACAAGAAGTTGTCTTAAACTCAGAAGGTGACTCAGCAGTACTCTGGTCTTTACCCACCTGCTGAGCCTACTGCCTACTCTCAAGTGTCAACCTAACTCCATATCAAGCCAGAATAAAAAGTCCATCCAAGAGTCATCTTGTTTCTCAACAGGTGCCTCAGCAGTAAACTGCCTACCAGCCAACTGCCAACCCAACAGTTGCCTCAGCAGTAGTCTGCTCACCAGCCAACTGCCAAGCCTGCTTCTACTCATAACCAGTCCAAACATCATTCAAACTAGAAAGTTATCTCACACTTAGTATAAAGAGGTTAAAGACTTCCGTTGTGCATCTATTAATCTCCCAAAAGATTATAGATCAACTTATCTAGAGGGAAAAGTGTTTCAAAATTGAAAAAGCTTTAAAAGTCTATTCACCCCCCCCCTCTAGACTTTTACCTCTATCCGGGACCATCATAACTAATAAATATTGGAACCGAACCAAACCGGGTCGATCATAACGGTTCGATCCGGTTCGGTTCTACGGTTCTTGATTCCAAAGTCCCAGCCCTAGTAAAAAGCCTAAACCTAGAAATATGGGCCTAACATATTTGGTCCCAATTCCTTTTCTAACCTACTTTATAAAATAAGCTAAACACCATAAAAGGCGTATAATTAAACTAAGTAATAAACAAGACTTAGACAAACTTGAATCACAATATAAATAATCTTCAACAATTCCTTAATTCAAGTAGCATAAAAGCTGTTTAATTCAATGCAAAAAAAGAACTATTATGCGGCCAAACAAATTATGCATAGTCAATACTATATTCAAGTACAACAAAGTTTATCAAAAATTTGATCAAGAAATGAACCCTATACATCGGAGTTTTTACGAACAGAGTGATGAAAATGTTTCAATTAGATTCTCATTACCTTTAATTTTTTCAAAAATCAAATTGATTCCATTTTGGGAAGAATTTAAAATAATTGAAATAAAGAAAAAATTGGAAAGAAGAAGTCCATGTGCGCAGGGAGCAACATCGAGGGAAAAGTCATATAGTTTGCAAAAATATCGGGTCTTATTGCAACGACCCACTTTTCACGTTTTTCAACGCACAAATTTGACTATTAATATTTTTAATTCCTTATTGGTATAAAATTTAAAAAGTTTAGATTTTGAAAATTTGAAATGAGAGAAATTTAACAATATTTTTTTAAAATTTAATTTATAATACATTAATAAATAAAACACAATCAAAGTAAAACATGTGAATAGTGTAAAGTTGCATTTAAAAGAGAAGGGAGGTAGTAATTTGAGCCTGTGGTTTACCCATCACCGGAAAGTCAAATCCTTAATTAGTGTACCTTAACTTTATTGTGTGCTTATAAATGAGATGCAATGCGATCTGATTGGGGTACAGTCAGTATTAAAAAAACACTGACGTCACGGCATACTTACTAAGTTACTAAGCAGTTTACGAAATTAAAAGAAAGTATACCCGGATATCTTCCTCCGAAACAAAAATTCTTCACACTGATTTTCCATTTCTAAATTCTCTCATTATACTCTCAATAATTTTGAATATAATACACTATTACAATTATTTTTTTTGGCGATATCCTTCATTGTATCACATTATTCTACTATCTTCTCATCATATCTTAATAATTCAAATCATCTTTCACTATTCTTAATCTACTTACTTTTGAAATGGAAGATTTTAAAGTTACGGAGGCGATAAAACTTTATATACCTTTGTATTTTAATAAAAAAAGTAAATTAACCCCTCCTATATACTCCGTATATAACGTATTTCATCTCCAGACATCTTAATAAATTATATATTTCCTGATGATGATGATTTTAGATGCGGACTACTATACATATCATCTCCTCTATCGGATTTTATCATATACTTTGAGCCTGTGGTTTACCCATCACCAAAGTGGCAAAGTCAAATCCTTAATTAGTGTACCTCAACTTTATTGAGTGCTTACAGCTTATAGATGCAATGTGATCCGATTGGGGTATCGTCATTCGTCAATATTTAAAAAAAAAACACTGACGTCACGGCATACATACTAAGCAATTTACGAAATTAAAAGAAAGGATATCCGGACAGTAACTTCCTTCCTAACAAAAAATCTTCACACTTTTTTGGTCTGTAACTAAAACGTCTTCCCATTTTAAATCCTCCTATCATACTCTCAATAATTTTGAAAATAATCTGGTCTTACAGTTACCTTTTTTGGATTTATCCTACATTCCATCACTTTATTCCATTATCTGGTTTGGTCTGTTTTTTTTTGTATTTTTGTAACTACCCAAGTCTAGTCTGGTTTGGTCTGATTTTGTCTGATCTGGTCTGATCAGGGAAAAATTACAGTCCAAGTAAAAACATCCTTAGTAGAACAAAAAAGGCATAATATTATATTATTAGCAGCTTGAGGCTGGGAGGGGTTCATTTGTCTCAAATAATTAATTAACTAGTTAGGGCATCTTCATTCATAAGATTATTAGATGATTAAGTTGGTGATGTGGCGGATTATCTTTTATATCATGATTGGGTGATGAAGATTATTTGACAAAATAATACGGGATTGAAATATGAATCCGGATCATCTCAAGATTATTGTGGACCCAGTATTAATTAGTGAGTGCAAGACCCACAAAAAATCTGATTATTTTCAGATGATAAATGATACAATTTAGAAAGTGTGAGATTATTTTGAAAAAATCTACGTGTCATTAAAAAATTATTTGGGTATAATGTGGATGCTCTTATTGCAAGCTTAAATAGCTCAATCAATCATTTTGTCCTTACTAGGATGTGAGTTTAATTAAAAATGATCGATAAATCCAGGTTTGGCCGTTTTTTTGATGCATTTTCCTTGTGATTTTTGCGTGGATCCCATGAAGTATCGATCTTTGCCGTTTATTGGGTCAAAAAGAATTCCAGCTACATGCATTTAGTTCACATTTCATTCTTCCTTTTCTTGAAAGCTAGTCTTTTAAAGTAAATATTTTATTCCTTAAACAAGAGAACAAGAGTAACGTATGAGAACTCGATTATTGAAATATAAGTAATTATTTCCAAGTTTTGAAAATAGTGTCATATTTAAAATCTGGTACTGTTAAAACATGATAATAAATTCTCTTATTTAGGGCATCCCATTGGTAGGATTATTAAGAGATTAAATAAGTGACATGCCAGATTTTTTATAGAAGCATCATTGAGAGATATAAATTATTTAATGAGATTATTTGCTACAATAATCCGGGGGATCAAAATATGAATCCAGATTATTTTAAGATTATTTAAATTGTATATTTGTATATGTAATAGAAGTTAATGTAGGACAAAAAAAATCGGATTATTTGAAGATGATGGTTGGGAGACATAAACGAATATTGAGATTATTTAAAAATTAATTATATAACAATATTTAAAAGGTAAGAATATATCATAGAAAAAAGTGATTATTAGAGATGGAGACGCTCTTAGAAAAAAAACTAACAACTCTATTTTAAAATATAGATACAAAATTACGGTTGCTTGTCTTTGTTCGTTGTCATTGACGACGTGTTCACTGTGGGAGACATGGGAGCAAAATAGAGAAGGTTAAATACTTTAATGACTGCAACTAATTAAAGGGATTAAAAATATACTTCTATGTATTTAGAAATTTAAGCAAAATTTGAATGCAAAAAAAACTCTTAGGAGCCAAGTACCTTGTAGTCTGATGGCACCACTGCTGATCTCCCAAAGAGGAGGTCGCAGGTTCGAGTCTCATCCTAATCAAGGATATTGAACAAGAACAGATATTATAATAGATTTAATTTAAAGAATGTTCCAAAAACAAACTCTTTAGGAAATAAAGCCCCATAATTAGCGGGGTTCTGTTACCGTGTTATATGTATAACCTACTCCGTATATAATATGCCATTAGCTGGCACTCATCAAACATCCCTTCTATCTTATATTCTTATATACTACCTTCGTCCCGGAAAGAAGTTTTTGGGTTGACTTTTCACATTTTAAGGAAATAAAGTAACTGGGGATAAATTTTAATGTTTTGACATTGTTTAGACACTGTTTGACACTGTTTTGATTGTAGATAATCTGCAAATAATGAAATGAGAAATTTATTTTGAGACATTCAAATAAGGAACGTGGGAACTTGTTTCCAAGATGGAGGGAGTATATATATTCTCTCAGTTTCGCCTACTTCATATCATCTTAATTAATTAGCTTCTATCTAGCACTTTTGCTACTTGATTAATTATTACCGGCCAGTTAAATAAATAAAGCTACGAGTTTCGTTTTTTAGACTCGATCTTCATCAACTTAAACCTAATATGAATAAGTGCCAAGAAATGACACTGGCTATCCTGCTGCCTCCCGTTGCTTTCTGGAAGATTGACACTTTAAGAGCAGGACCGGTATGGGATCGGAGTACTACTTACTGCTACAGTGCTACCTCTTATTTAGTTACTCCGTATTTTTTTAGTTTTCCTTTCATTTGAATTGTGGCTTGATGATGATTCCAGGATGTTCATTTTTACATATGCTCGGTCTTGACCGTCTTAGGGTGGTTCCCAGGAAGTATCTATGCTGCTATTTGTGTCCATTGCATATCACCATGATCTTTGATGGGAAAAACACAACACTCTTAGCTATCGGCTGGGTAATTCATTATCTAATCTTTATTTATTTGGCAATTACTGTTTGGCAGCTAGCAAATCATGTGAAACGAATTGTGTTTCACATGTTGATAGTGGATTCAATAAGCGGATTTGATTGGCTCATTGAGTCAGCATATTGCGGAAACACATTTGATAATTTAGTCGTTTAATCATAATGAGTAATAGCAGGGACGGATCCAGGATTTCGAATCAAGGGAGGCGTAATTTTTTTCTTTAGTGTAGTGGGTGATTTTTTTCGCTAGTGTAGTGGGGCGATTTTTTTTCTCTAGTGTAGTAGAACGTTTTTTTCAATAGTGTAGGACTTTGTAGCTAATTTTTATTTAAAAAACAATCATAAATACATACATGATGACATTTCAATATATTACATTCTAAGTTTTGACAATGACAAAATAACTTTGATTTTATAATTGTATGTGCTTTAAATAAAAGTATTGATACATTAAAGGATATATAACATATTATCAAATTATTTGAAGATATAGAGTTTAAAAGGTGCACAACCACCAATACTTTTTAAATAACTCCTGCGATGTTTAATCACATGAATCTTATCGGTACAAGAAATTGATTTTTGAATTGCAATTTTTGTTTACCAAGAAGGGTGTTCTTATATATGGTCTAATATTAAATTTGTTTTAATTCTAAAATAAGTTAAACTTTATTATCTATGCAATAAATTGTTTTTAGAAAATAAGAAGTAAATGAATTGTGTAATTTTAGATTCACTTTACATGCTCTAAAAATCATTTAACTAGTGTGTCTCGTATTTATATTGTTTGATATTTTACAAATCGAGTACTGATTATCTAATAAATTAAAGATAACTAAACATTTCAAAACTGTGAATTTTTATATAATAGGTATCCTAAGTCTTAAATAAAAAGTTGTTCTATTGTTTATTTGTTTAAGTTGTGTCAATTAATTTAGATATTTCTTCTTTTAAATCTTCAATTAAGTATTATGTAATGTAAGGCTATATATTAATTTTGAAAATCAAAAGCTAAGGGGGACGAACACACATATATATTATATAGTTTCAAAATTTTATGAAAATATTACATATATAGTAGACAAATTTGAAAGTCCAAGGGGGCGGTCGCCCCCCGCTCCCCCCCTTAAATCCATCCTTGAGTAATAGTATAAATATTTATCACCATGTAGATCACACGTTTATGGTAAGAAATAAATCATCAACGAACTACGGGTATGAAGTTAGTTTCTCACCTTGGTGGCTAGACCCGAAAGATGAAATGTATTGCTATAGGACCAGAATGATGGAAAACTTTCAATCTAGAACCTAACAATTCATAAGTTTTGATTTATTTAATTTTTTATTAGTTTCATTACTAATTTTTTATAAACTTTTCCTTACAAAAGTTTATTAGTTTAACAAAAATAAATAATATTTAAATTTTTTAAAATAATACAAAATAATAAAATTACAGACAACTTATTATGTTCTAGATGACTAGATTGATAGCTTTCAATTAATCATTCATGTTCTAAATTAATACGGAGAAGTTTTCCATCATTGAGGTCCTATATCGATACATTTCATCTTTTGAGTCTCGGATTATAATCGTCTATCTTTCAGGACCTGGATTAAACATCAAAATTCAACTCTCCATTAATAGAAACATATACCGGTAAATAATACTCATAATCACTAGTGAACTATCCGACATAAATTGATAATCAATTGAGCACGCCCTTTGTAGGAAAGAAAAATAAAAGCTATTTCGTCTTAGGGAATTGGATTGAGCAGTGCACATGAGAGGTCGATGTGGATTCTTCTGTCTCTTAGATCCCTGAGTAAAGGCGCTTAGCTCGCTAGTCAGCCGCCTTGCGCTGAATAGCAACTATTCACCGGCGTGAGGCGTGCGTGACCGGCTGACAAATACTTGGAGACATCAAGTAGGCGAGTAGTACATGATTGTCGCCCAATTGACGATACAGACAACGGGTTTGTTTGGCTATTGGATTTTTACCCAAAACGCCATCTTTTTTTATGCTAAAAGGCTGCAATAAGCAGCGTGTTCGGGTAGAAAATGCTAACAACCAAACTACCCTGCATTCAGGAATTTGGGCCGTTATTTTAATTTTGGGCTCAGGGAGAATGGATTTCCGGATGGATGTGTATTAAGTTTATTTTTTGATGGTGGGATTGGTTTATATATGACAATTTTTTTTAAAAATTACTTAAATTAAACTTATTTACTCAAATATGACTAATAATTACTATAATATAGTCCCATAATCAACTAGTGTAAAAATTGAACATAAGTTACTTGAAGTTATATTTTTGTAAATAAACTTTTTTATAGTCGTATATATATAAATATATAATTATTTCTTTATATATACATAATAGTGATAATACATATACTCGTTTAAAAATAAAATTAAGGGTGGGCCTAGGCCCTACCTTGCAGGGGTGGAGTCAGACTTTCGTACAATGGAGGGCCGAAATATAAACCAGTATTAAATTACAAAATATAGAAATATCGTAGCAACACCAAATGATATACTAATGTTCATTTATAATATACAAAATTACAAAATAAAACTACATGTCAATTAAAATTTAGAACATCTTTTTGCATATCACGAAAGTTTTCAGCTAACTTTATAGTTGAAGTTATGAAGTTAAAGTCATATAACCACCTATTTAAAGTGATAGTCACACAAAAAATTATTTGACATACCAGTAATAATAGATTTAATTGGAACAAATGATTAAAAGTAACTGATACAAAATTAATAGGATTTGGAAAATGATATTCTAATTACAAAAAAATAGATCTCCTACACAAATTAAAACTAATGCATATTTTCCTGTTAGGGCCTATGTTAGCAATGTGTTTTATATATTGGGCCTAAAATAATGAATTGTGTTTTATATATATTGGGCCTGAAATATATTACCATATATGGCTGCACACGTACGCACTCCAATATCTAGTTGAGGGGGGCAAACATGTATAATTGTAACACTTGAGATTTAATATAAACGGATTAATAGTATTACTCATACCAACAAGGTGCATCTCCTTTTAAGGGAGCTCATTAGCCAAGAACTCCAAAGTTAAGCGTGCTTGCACGGGAGTAGTCTTGGGATGGGTGGCCCCCTAGGAAGTTTCTCAGGGCGTGCACGAGTGAGGACAAAGTGCGCGGAAAAGGCTAGTGGTGGTTTGTGAGGATAGTACTAGAGGTCCGGGGGATGTTTGGAGTACCTACATCGGGTCCTGCAGGGCCGGGGTGTTACAGGTGGTATCAGAGCAACCCCGCGACAGTATGCTGACCCGTTGGATATCGGGCGGAAACTTAGCGGGGGAGGATTCTGGGATTTGATTGAGATTTGAGATTGGTTCATGGGCGCAACGAGAGTAGTCTTGCGATGGGTGACCCCTTGAGAAGTTTCTCAGGGCGTGCACGAGTGAGGACAAAGTGCACGGAAAAGGCTAGTGGCAGTTTGTGAGGATAGTACTAGAGGTCCGGGGGAGGTTTGGAGTAACTACCTCGGGTCCTGCGGGGCCGGGGTGTTACAATAATAGTAGTAAAAAGAAAAAAAAAATCTGGAGGGACATGTCCCCTTCCCCATTAAAAATATAGCTTCGCCCTTGCTCCGTGGCTCTAGGCCTAATCCGTCCCTCAGAATAAAAATATTATAGTTCTATTATTAATTTAAGAGTTATTTTATTTTATTTAGGGCTAATAGCAGAGTTTAATATTTTCATCATCAATTCACCAACCTAACACCAGTAGTCCATTTTTAGAGAAGAGAGGCTCAGAGGGTCTAAATTTTCTATTCTTGTTTTACATGCTTTGACAGGTGGAAATTTGAAAGTGGGTATGCATGCAGTTTTTCTCGATCATTAATTATTGCTACAATGGAGTATCTACGTCGTGTTCATTATGCTTTGACAATGTTGTGTTTCTTCTTCTTCTTTTCTTTAATTTCTTTCCCCCCTTTCAATTTATCCAATTCTAAAGTTGTTGAATAGTAGTCCGTAGTTGACTATCAATGTGTCTTCTTTTGCAATGTTCTATTTGGGTTGAATCACAATTCACCAAAGAGCGGATGAATTATATCTTTGTGAAACTATTATCTTTGTGAAACTATGACAGACTGACAGTTTTCACTAAAGTTCTAGTGTAGCTCAAGGAAAGGCATAAATTAAAGATGGAGAAATGTAACGAGCTGAGGAGAAATCTCTTGGCTAAAAAAAGATTAAATAATCTCGATCTCTTTTGAAGAAATTTGTTAAGACCGGGGTTCCATCCTAAAAGGTCAACCTGTTAGGAGGAGTATTAAATGTCTCACACCGGAAAAATTTGGATGCACAAAGTGCTATATTAAGACATGGGCTACTCTTCCTATCAGGTTGACCTTTTAGGATGGAACCCCATGTCTTAACATGGTATCAGAGCCAAATCGAACCACGGTGTGGGGCCCCTTATGAAAAATGATGACGTGATTACAAAAACAGCCCAATGAAAAAAAACGGACCAATGAAAAAAAAAATGAATGATGGCACGATCCAGACGAAGTCTCTGGTCGTGAGGAGGGGTGTTAAATGTCCTACACCGGAAAAGTTTGGATGAACAAAGTGCTATATTAAGACATGAGCTACTCTTCCTATCAGGTTGACCTTTTAGGATGAAACTCCATGTCTTAACAGAATTCGAAAACATTTCACTAAAAGCCGTTTAACAAGTTATAAGATAAACTACTACAATATATTTTTTAAGTCACCTCAACTCTACCCCATCTAGGTAGATAAGAAACCTCTTAGCTTGGCGACCTTGCTTGCGTTTCTTGATATTCCGGAGTTGAAAATCTTAGATTTGATTTCAGAATGATGATTTACGGCTAAAGGCTTTACTGTTCATGTACGATTCCATTTCTACAAAGATTGGATTTAGGGGCTTTACTGATCATGTACGATTCCAGACGCTGCTTTTTAATTCTTAGAGCGGATTTGAACTCAGTTGGCTTTGACGAGTGTTATGATACAACCCCTGCGCTTCTAGCTCTGCTTCTGCTATGGTGAGAAAGAATAAGGGATCAGGGGAGGCTACTGGGGCGAGAGCTACTCGTTCCTCTTCTAGATTTGCAGCCTTGGAAGGCACTGATGAAGAATTCCCAATTCTGGATTCTGGTAATTACGTGAAGCTGCCAGTGAGTAAGGTTGGTCATGTGGCTTCATCTGATGTAGGGGCTGACCAGAATGGAAAGAATGAGGGGATGCTGGTATCTGTAGAAATTTCTGCCATTACACAGAAGGATGGGCTGACTATGGGGGATGATCATGCTGGGCAGATTAGTGCTTTGGTTGAACCCAAAGACAATGAAGTTGTTATCAAACCTTGGTCTACCTTATTCAAGGATAATCGATCACCTACACACGGCCTCAAACTGAAATACATCCCGCCAAAAGGTAAAGAGTTGGACTTTACGAATAGAATTTTGCCATCCATGATTGAAATGTGGGGATATTGTCTCGTTGGTTGCTTCACAGGGAGATTCCCAGGCCTTAAAGCTATCCATGAATTGAAATGGAAATGGGGGGGTGAAATGTCTTGTTAGGTCTCACGATAAGGGTTGGGTCATCTTTAAGTTTCAAAATGAAGCGGATAGGACTAAGGTGCTTAATGGGGGCCCTTACTCCATTTTTGGGAAACAATTAATGTTAAAGGTACTTTCCGAGGACTTCTCGTTTGAAGATTAAGAATTTTTAAAAGTGCCAATTTGGGTTAAATTTCCTAAACTACCATGGAAGCTTTGGAACGATGAGGCTATGAGTGAAGTAGCATCGATGGTTGGAGTTCCGATGACTACGGATAAGATCACCCAAGACAAGACAAACCATAACTTTGCTAGGGTTTTGATAGAGGTTGATATTTCAAAACCACCAACTTTGTCTTTTCCCATAAGATTACCTTCTCGGAAGGTATTCAAACAAATGGTGGTATATGAAACTTTTCCAAATTTTTGTTTTCATTGCAAAGAATACGGGCACCACCCGTTTATTTGTGAAAAACTAGCAGGGATTAGTAAGGAGAAGAAGGATGCTGAAATTGTTAGTAAAGAGAATGCAAACGAAAAGAAAGGAGATGAAGTTGTTCAAGAAAGGGGTGATGCTATGGCTGGAATGGGGGATAAGATTGTGAATGAGATTGTTGATATTGAGCACATAGGGACAGAAAAGGAGGAGCTACCTAGTACTCATGTGCAGACTCTTGTGAGGACAGAGGAGAGTGAGAACTCTCAGCATGTACCAGAACCAAAAGCGTTGCCTGCCGTGCAGGACAATAAAACTGAACCGGTAACCACTATGGTCAGTGAGCTTCAAGGTGATAAGCCAACGCTGGTGCAGACTAGCGGGGCAGAACCCACTTTGGACCAGGACACTGAACCTGCTGTGCTGGATAGCAACAAAACTGCGAAAAAGAAGAAGAAGAGGATGGTTAGGCCGGAGACTAAGCAATCTGGCACTAGAGTGCCGGAAAGGACTGAAAGTGAGAGCTCAGGATATTATTCATATGAGACCGCCAGCTCGGGGGAGGAGGACTTGAGTCCGGACTTTGATGAAGTTTATATGGATGGTAAGGTTTTTACGATTAGGAAAGATGCTAATGTGAACAGAAATAGAATGATAAGGAGAATTCCAGGTTTAAGTTGGGAGGAAACATTTGCTAAAAAGAAGATGGTTCTTCCAAAGCTTTTTAGGGGCAGGACAAATGGGAAGAAAAAATAGCTTCTGTTTCGGTTTTCCAATTTTGTGATTTTGAGGGATTATGCTAGAATTTCTGTCTGGAATTGCTACTTCACTGCATTCGCTGGGAGTTGCCGATTTTAGCTGGCATTTGATACTTCATTTTAGTTAGTTAGTTAATTTTGATTTTGTGATGTGGGGGCTGTCCCATTTCTAATTGAATTATTTATCTGGGTTAGTCTTTTATAGCTTAGATAGTCATTGAGGTCTATTTTGATGCATTGTAAAATGCTATTTTTGGGTGCTTATATATATACTTACATTTCATCCAAAAAAAAAAAGAAACCTCTTAGCTTTACGGCAAGCCTTCACCCCAACCCTAAGAGGAGAACATCCTCAAATGTGTTGAAAATTTATCGAGAAATGGAGCTTATGTGTTTAACATATATGATTTTTGAAATATTATTTTTAATAATTATTTCCAATCATTAATCATTAAAGATAATATTAAAGTGTTTAATTATTATTATGAAAATTATGAAACTAGACATGTTTTTTTTAAAAAGAATAAACATGATTATCATTAATCGAATCATTGTTCAATACATGAATAATAAAATCCGGAGGAACTGAAATCCAAAACCAGCAACCAGACACAGAACACACAGCCCGGGCTAACCCATGAAAAAGGAAACCTCGGAATTCCTTGAACAAGTATCTCGAATATCTTCAGCTATCACGCCACCTGCAGAAATACTGGAACAGCAGCGTCAACATCGAGTTGGCCCTTCACTCAAAGATTCCAACATTATATTTGCGAAGAATTTTTGATAAGTCCGTATTTAGACACGCATTTGATGCGTGTTGGGATCGGCTTTTGATGGTTTTCCTAGCTTTAAGGTGTTACAAGTCTCAATTTTTGTGACACCGCACCCGGATGTACTTGAATTTGGAATTTGATATGTATTCGAATTTCCTAGCGAATAAAATTCGTGTAATTTATTGGCATATTTAATTAATATGCGATTAATTAAATTATTTATCAGGACCAGCATATGAGAATGGGCTACCAAATATTTAGTTGGGTCATCGTAATAATTATAGAATCCCAATAATGTGCCAACTAAAGTTGATAAAAATATTTGGACAACCCGAGTGCTATTTTGACCCAACCTACCGAAAATAGCACGAATAATTGGGGGAGACTTCCTACACCCACTTGGGGTATTCTACACACTAATTAGACTCAAATAATAAGGGAGGGGGACCACATAAATTGGCTTGTGCGTACATGAAGGGAGAGGAAGTCTCCATGAGACAAAAACAACACCCTCATGACCCCATCACCAAATTATTTTGGTTGATTGGCTTGGTGATACCTCCCCCCTATCCTCTTGCATCATTCGGCCAACACAAGGAGGAGGAGAGCTCAAGGAAGGCCTCTCACAAGTTCCAAGCTTGAAGGAAGCATCACAAAAGAAAATCCAAGGAGGAGAGGGTTGTTCTTGAGGTAAGAACACAACTAGTATTTCTTTAACTAGTATTAATCTTGTATGATTTTTGAGAAATCATATGGTGGATTAAACATGGAGTTCTTCATGTTTAAAAGTGTGGAATAATGTTATAAAGTGGTGGTATTTAACTTAGAAGAGTCGTGGAATCGATAGGAGTTGAAATCGCCGGAAACCGCCACTTAAAGGGAGCTGTTCGTAGCTGCAGACCACGAAAGCCGCCCACCTTTCACGAAAGCCGCCCGGCTTTCGTCTGCTGCCCAGATTTTTCATCTCCAAACGGTTTAGAACGGGGATTGATCGAAGGGCTTAACAAGGACAACTATTTCAGCACTTCATAAGGTGAGGATGGCTGACTATATTGCTTATAATCTTTGGGTTAATTTCGTAGGATTACCTAAAGTAAATAAATGTGATTTTCATGGATTATTAATGATTAATAATGCCTAAATGAAAATATTGTTGTCAATGAATAAAGGAGCATAATATACAAATTTAAGGATAAATTGTGTATGATTATGTAATATGAGCATATTGGCTTGATGAAGGGATTAGTTATAAATATTGTGTTGAAATATAACTATAACTTCATATAAGGATATATGAGTGGTTAAAGGTTATATTTTGTATATTGATATGAACTATATTTTCAATGGAAAATTAGTTTGGAAATTGTCTATATGACTTTGAATTGAAAATGAGTTTTGTTGGAATTTATCCGACTAGTATTATGATACTAGTCGGGGTTTTGGAATGAAATATGTTAAAATTGATCCAAGGTTTGGATTGTAAATTGTTGAGCCTTAAGTAGTCTTAAGAGATACTAAGGTGGATAAGTGATGCTAGGGGTAGGCCTTAAGGGATACCCAAGATAAAGTGAATAGTAAATTGATCCTAGGAATAGGATTGGCCTACGGGTGTATTCGGTAGTCTTTAAGGATTAGCCGATAGAGTATTGGAAATTAGTAAGGACCATGGCCCTTCCCGACTCTAGAGAGCGG
Organism: Cuscuta epithymum; assembly: GCA_945859915.1. Classification (NCBI taxonomy): domain Eukaryota; kingdom Viridiplantae; phylum Streptophyta; class Magnoliopsida; order Solanales; family Convolvulaceae; genus Cuscuta; species Cuscuta epithymum. The sequence goes on along the minus strand of CAMAPF010000933.1, from coordinate 4,732,229 downwards.
GGTTGGATAGCATGGACTTACATCGTGATCACGGGTTAGGGTGGAATCCGAACCGGAGACCTTACGAGGCTCCCGACAGCGGTAACACATAAGATAGGACCCCGAATGGACCTTACCTTCCTACGGGATGATGGGTATGAGTTCAGGGGCGGGATGTTGGACTCCGGCCCGAGAGCCCGGTGAGGCCTCGGAGAGCGGTGACAAGTCTCGTAAAGGATGATAAGACCTACGGGCGGTGTCGTGATAACGACGGGTATAATGAAATATATGAAATGGGCCGTGTGCCGACAAATAAATAAATTTACTTATTATAGAGATAATAAGTGGGAAATATAAATTATTATTTATATTATGATATCACCCTATTTTGAGGGTCTTAGAAATTAAAACGTTGATTATACTTAGTATAGTTGTCATTGTACTTGTCAAATGCTTCCAAGTACTGACCTCCCCTTCACGGGGGAGGCCACCTCACAGTTTCAGGTAGGGAGTAAAGCTTGCTACCATCGCCCGTTGCTTCGGGGAGCTCAGGGAGAGAAGACGTGGTTCGTGCTTCCTCCGTTCTATTTTTAAAACATTAAATTAATGCTCATGGATATTATTTTGATTAATTATTGGGGCTTGTACGCCCATGTTGCCGAAGTGTGGCATAAACACTTGTATTAAACGTTTCCGCTGATTTAAATGATTATTTTACATTATGTTTGTTTATGGATGTACTATTGTGAATGATATTCAAGACGCCTAGTATAGTATGGATGAGTTGGACTGCGGTTGACTATTCGTACTGTACGGCGGGTTGTTGACGTGTCCGGTAGGTCCGGGGCGTGACAATTAAGTTGGTATCAGAGCCTTAGTCCGTAAACTTCATAATGAAGCTTCAAAATTCTTTTGAAAATGATTTTGAAAACCATGAGCATAAAGTTTTGTACTTATAGAACTTTTGGTACTTGAGTTGCAAGGTCTCTAATTGTTAAGATGGTACCCTTAACAATTGGTATGGCGGTGATTTGAGCCAAAAGATGTCTTTAAGTACCTATCCGTCACTTGACATTTGATACGAGTCTAATGGCTCAATCTAAACTTCTTTCAGAAATGGAGCCAATCGGAAGAATCACTAGGAGGAACCCGACGGGCCGTGTACCGGGTGGATCCGAACGCGGCAGCCGGGGGTCCACTAGGGTGTCAAGGGGAAGGGGCCGTGGAGGCCAACAACAAACCGTGAGCGATGGCCACGTCGACACGGAGAGTGAGACTTATTGGTCCTATGAGGACTCAACCTATAGGCCGGAAACCGAGCCGGTGGAGACCCCTTATGAAGGGGATGATGATGATGTTAGTGACGAGGAGCAAGATGGCTCCTTGGCAAGAATTGAGGCGCTACTCCAACAATACCACCGAGAGCGCGAGGAGAGGAGGGAACGCCGAAGGCGCCGGGCGGGGCAACCTTCGGGTATGGCTTTAAGAGGAGGAAGCCACAATGCATCTAGAGTCCATGTGGAACCACATGGAGGCCGAAATGATGGAGGTCCAACCATAAGGATCTCCAAGTTTATCAAGGAAGCAAGAGACTTGGGGTGCAAACCCTTTGACGGAACCGGGGACATCTCGGTTGCCGCTCAATGGATCAAGAGGTTGAATGAAGCAGCCCTTGACATGCAAATCACGCCTAACCTTAAACTGAGAATAGCGGTAAGGTTGCTTGAGGGGATGGCATCCAAATGGTGGGATGGAACCAAGAGCAAGTATGGCGAGGGCGTCGTTTGGGAGGACTTCCAACGGGAGTTCTTTGCCCAATATTACTCCGACTTCGAGGTGAACAAGAAGGTGAGGGAATATACCCTCCTAACTCAAGGGGGTAACATGACGGTGAAGGAACTTGAGTACAAGTTTCGGGACCTTGCCGACTACATACCGGAGTACGCTTGTGATGAGAACCGGATGGTGAACCACTTTTGGGATGCCCTAGACTTAGAGATACGTGATAGGGCAACACAATTGCCTAACATGACTTTTGCCCAAGTAGTAGACCAAGCTTTGAAGGGCGAGAAACAGTGGGAAGAGAGGAAGAAAAGAGACGCCGAGGAGGCGAAGAAAAGAAAATGGGAGAACCATGGCCCCCAAGGTTCTAACAAGAAGGGGAACCACGGGGGAGGTGGCACATTCAAGGCCCCTGCACCACCATCGAGGGCGAACCAAGGCCCAAGCGGGCAAAACTCGAGGTCTCAAAACTCGGGTGTACCAAGGTGCAGCAACTGCAAGAAGCTTCACCAAGGCAAGTGTCGCGATCCCCCGAGATGCTATCAATGCGGGGAGGTCGGGCACATGAAGGTGAGTTGCCCACAGCTTGGGCGAGGTACGGGTTCCGGACCGAATAGTGGGACTATGGTGAGCAGGAACCGAACGGGAGCACCGAGTGCAAGCATGGGGCACGGTGGAGCTAGCACAAGCAATGCACCGTCCGTTAATCAAGGGAGGACCCAAGCGAGGGTCTATGCGATTTCGGAGGCCGATGCACGTGCTAACCCGGACTCCGTCGCGGGTAAATCCTTGAACTTTTGATGTTATTCCCTTGTAAACAACATAAGTGTTAAAATGTATACATTGTATAGCCACCGGGAATGTGCAAGTTCGAAGAAGTGGATGGATATCCACCTGGGACGAATGCCGCCCGGCATTGACGGAAGCCGCCCGGCTTTCGCCTTCGAATTTCTTGGAAAATTCTACGGCGGCTATAAGGCGCCCGACTTTGACGAAAGCCGCCCGGCTTTCATACTTGATTTTTGTTAAAATCTTTCGGCGGGGAAAAACCGGCCGGGTTTCGTACAAACCGGCCGGCTTGTGTTCAGGCATCTCCGGTGTGAGGCGCTGCTAATGAAAACCGGCCGGCTTTCGTAAGAACCGGCCGGCTTTTATAAATGAAAAATCTGTAACTCTTTCGGCGACCGAAAACCGGCCGGCTTTGGCAAAAACCGGCCGGCTTACGTAACCCCTCATTCCGAGCCGAGGGCAAAGGCATGAAAACCGGCCGGCTTTCATGAAAAGCGGCCGGCTTTCCCTTATTGGTGCACGATGTTGATTTTTAGGTGGGAACCGGGATGGAATCGGGATGGGGCGTTAGCTGACGATCATCCAAACCATAGCCGGGGTACTCTATAACCTAAGAAATGAGTCTAATAAGTGGGGAGTGTGTCTTACATTGCTTATGAATGTAGGAACACTAAAGATTAACGGGAGGGACGCAAGAATCCTCATTGACACCGGGGCGCAACGATCATTCGTGAGTGAGGCGTTTGCCGGGGGATTCAAAGAACCACTTGTACCGATGGCTCAAGCCCTATTGGTATCCACACCTCTAGGGGAAGACATCGAGAGAGATAGCCACTATCCATCGTGTGAGGTGGAAGTGGAGGGCCACAACTTGACGTGTGATTTCGTACCGCTGAGTATGATTGAATTCGATGCAATCCTGGGGATGGATTGGCTTGAGAAGCATCATGCTAGGGTCGATTGCTACACAAAGATACTTGAACTAGAAGGCGATGAAGGGGTAACCTTACGCTTCGAGGGGGATCGGGCCAAATCCAATAGTTGTATCATATCCGCCGTAAGAGCTAGGAGTATGATGAAAAAGGGTTGCCACGCATATCTAGCATACGTGGTAGACAAAACAAAAGAAGAGACGAGCATTGATGATGTGAGGGTGGTATGCAAGTATCCGGATGTCTTTCCAAAGGACTTATCGGGACTTCCACCCGATAGGGAGATTGAATTTGTGATCGAGGTCGAGCCCGGCACCAAACCAATCTCCATACCGCCATACCGCATGGCACCCGCAGAACTTAACGAGTTGAAAACCCAATTGCAAGAGCTTTTGGATAACGGTTTCATTAGACCAAGTCACTCCCCGTGGGGAGCACCAGTCCTTTTTGTGAAGAAGAAGGATGGAACACTTCGAATGTGCATTGACTATCGTCAACTGAACAAGGTCACAATCAAGAATAGGTATCCTTTGCCTAGGATTGATGACTTGTTTGATCAACTACGAGGAGCAACCGTGTTTTCAAAGATTGACTTGAGGTCGGGGTACCATCAATTGAAGATTAAGGAGGAGGACATACCGAAGAGTGCTTTCCGCACAAGGTATGGGCATTTTGAGTTCCTTGTTATGTCGTTTGGGTTAACAAACGCCCCGGCGGCATTCATGGACTTGATGAACCGAGTATTTCACAAATACTTGGACCGATTCGTGATCGTGTTCATAGATGACATCTTGATCTACTCAAAGAGTGAGGAAGAACATGAGGAGCACTTGATACTCGTTCTTGAGACACTACGGGAGAAGCAACTCTATGCCAAATTTTCCAAATGTGAATTTTGGCTTAAGGAGATTGGCTTTCTCGGGCATGTGGTTTCGGGATCGGGAATTGCGGTTGATAACAAGAAAATAGAAGCCATTACCGAATGGGAGAGGCCAAAGAACGTCAAGGAAATTCGTAGTTTTCTTGGGTTGGCAGGCTACTACAGAAAGTTCGTGGAGAAGTTCTCCGTTTTGGCATCACCATTGACGAAGCTCACTCGTAAAGGAGCTAAGTTTGTATGGGATGACAAATGTGAGAAAGGTTTCATTGAACTAAAGAGGAGATTGACCGAGGCACCGGTACTCGCATTACCCAAGCAGGGTATGGGGTACGATGTCTATAGTGATGCCAGCATCCAAGGGTTTGGATGTGTGTTGATGCAAATGGGGAGGGTAATTGCCTATGCTTCACGACAATTGAAGAAACATGAGGTATATTATCCTACTCATGATTTGGAGCTCGGGGCAGTGGTGTTTGCACTTAAGATATGGAGACATTATCTCTACGGGGAGACATGCCACATATACACTGACCATAAGAGCTTGAAGTACGTGTTTACTCAGAAAGAGTTAAACATGAGGCAGAGACGGTGGATGGAGTTGATAAAAGACTACCACCTGGTAATCGAGTACCATCCAGGCAAGGCCAATGTGGTGGCAGATGCCTTGAGCCGGAAGAGCTCATCTGGGGCATTGATAGCTAACTTGAGGGCTTTAAGAGCCCAACTGGAGGTATCCAGTAATGGAGCCTTATTGGCACGATTTGAGGTGAGACCTACTTTGCTTGATGAGATCAAGAAGGGTCAGGAAACTGACGAGGAAATCATGAGGATCCGGGAACGCATGCAAGCGGGACCAGTGGAGGACTTCAGGGAAAGAGATGATGGTCTCTTATTATTTCGTGACCGAGTGTGTGTACCATCGGATGAGGGGCTCCGAAAGTCCATCTTAGAGGAGGCCCATTCATCGGCGTATGCTATGCACCCGGGAGGTACGAAAATGTACCGTGATCTGAAAGAAAGTTACTGGTGGTCTGGTATGAAGAGAGAAATAGCCGAGTACATCAGTAAATGCCTTACTTGCCAGCAAGTTAAGGCAGAACATCAGCATCCAGCTGGGTTATTGCAGCCACTTTCCATTCCAGAATGGAAATGGGAGCACGTGACCATGGATTTTGTGGTGGGACTACCACGGACAGTTAAGAATTATGATGCCGTATGGGTTGTGGTTGATAGGCTTACAAAGAGTGCACATTTTCTACCTATCAACACTACCTATGCACTTGAGAGGTTAGCCAAGTTGTATGTGGATGAGATCGTGAGGCTACACAGGGTTCCCATAACCATTGTGTCCGACAGGGATCCACGATTCACATCACGATTTTGGCCGAAGTTCCAAGAGTCTATGGGAACGAAATTGAAATTCAGCACTGCTTTTCATCCACAGACGGATGGACAATCCGAGAGAGTTATACAGATTTTGGAGGATATGTTGAGAGCTTGTGCATTGGAGTTTCAAGGGAGTTGGGACAACCATTTAGCACTCGTGGAGTTTGCCTATAACAACAGTTATCAGGCGAGTATTGGCATGCCTCCATACGAGGCATTGTATGGGAGGAGATGTCGTACACCCTTGTGTTGGGATGAGGTTGGCATGGCCAAACTCGAGAGCACGGAACTGGTGGAGATCACCAAGTCTAAAGTGAAGATGATTCGCGAAAGGCTTAAGGCGGCCCAGGATAGACAGAAGAGCTATGCCGACAAGCGCCGGAGGGCCTTAGAGTTTAAGGTGGGAGATGAGGTATTCTTGAAAGTTTCACCCTGGAAAGGAATCATCCGATTTCAAAGCCGAGGGAAACTTAACCCACGCTACATAGGGCCATTTGTGATTCTTAAAAGAATTGGGGCCGTAGCATACCGACTACAGCTGACTCCGGAATTGGAGAAGATACATAACGTATTCCACGTGTCTATGCTAAAGAAATATGTGCCGGATCCGTCTCACGTGTTAGAGAAACCACCCGTGGAAATACGTGAGGATTTGAACTATGCCGTACGACCGGTGAGGATACTTGATAGGCAAGTAAAGAAACTAAGAAGCAAGAAAGTTCCAATGGTTAATATCCTTTGGAAAAGTGACCGAGTTGAAGAAGAAACTTGGGAGACGGAAGCCTTAATGAAGGAACAGTATGCATTCCTGTTTGAATGAGCATTAGCGAATTTCGGGGACGAAATTCCCGTTAAGGGGGGGTGAACTTGTGACACCGCACCCGGATGTACTTGAATTTGGAATTTGATATGTATTCGAATTTCCTAGCGAATAAAATTCGTGTAATTTATTGGCATATTTAATTAATATGCGATTAATTAAATTATTTATCAGGACCAGCATATGAGAATGGGCTACCAAATATTTAGTTGGGTCATCGTAATAATTATAGAATCCCAATAATGTGCCAACTAAAGTTGATAAAAATATTTGGACAACCCGAGTGCTATTTTGGCCCAACCTACCGAAAATAGCACGAATAATTGGGGGAGACTTCCTACACCCACTTGGGGTATTCTACACACTAATTAGACTCAAATAATAAGGGAGGGGGACCACATAAATTGGCTTGTGCGTACATGAAGGGAGAGGAAGTCTCCATGAGACAAAAACAACACCCTCATGACCCCATCACCAAATTATTTTGGTTGATTGGCTTGGTGATACCTCCCCCCTATCCTCTTGCATCATTCGGCCAACACAAGGAGGAGGAGAGCTCAAGGAAGGCCTCTCACAAGTTCCAAGCTTGAAGGAAGCATCACAAAAGAAAATCCAAGGAGGAGAGGGTTGTTCTTGAGGTAAGAACACAACTAGTATTTCTTTAACTAGTATTAATCTTGTATGATTTTTGAGAAATCATATGGTGGATTAAACATGGAGTTCTTCATGTTTAAAAGTGTGGAATAATGTTATAAAGTGGTGGTATTTAACTTAGAAGAGTCGTGGAATCGATAGGAGTTGAAATCGCCGGAAACCGCCACTTAAAGGGAGCTGTTCGTAGCTGCAGACCACGAAAGCCGCCCACCTTTCACGAAAGCCGCCCGGCTTTCGTCTGCTGCCCAGATTTTTCATCTCCAAACGGTTTAGAACGGGGATTGATCGAAGGGCTTAACAAGGACAACTATTTCAGCACTTCATAAGGTGAGGATGGCTGACTATATTGCTTATAATCTTTGGGTTAATTTCGTAGGATTACCTAAAGTAAATAAATGTGATTTTCATGGATTATTAATGATTAATAATGCCTAAATGAAAATATTGTTGTCAATGAATAAAGGAGCATAATATACAAATTTAAGGATAAATTGTGTATGATTATGTAATATGAGCATATTGGCTTGATGAAGGGATTAGTTATAAATATTGTGTTGAAATATAACTATAACTTCATATAAGGATATATGAGTGGTTAAAGGTTATATTTTGTATATTGATATGAACTATATTTTCAATGGAAAATTAGTTTGGAAATTGTCTATATGACTTTGAATTGAAAATGAGTTTTGTTGGAATTTATCCGACTAGTATTATGATACTAGTCGGGGTTTTGGAATGAAATATGTTAAAATTGATCCAAGGTTTGGATTGTAAATTGTTGAGCCTTAAGTAGTCTTAAGAGATACTAAGGTGGATAAGTGATGCTAGGGGTAGGCCTTAAGGGATACCCAAGATAAAGTGAATAGTAAATTGATCCTAGGAATAGGATTGGCCTACGGGTGTATTCGGTAGTCTTTAAGGATTAGCCGATAGAGTATTGGAAATTAGTAAGGACCATGGCCCTTCCCGACTCTAGAGAGCGGGGTTGGATAGCATGGACTTACATCGTGATCACGGGTTAGGGTGGAATCCGAACCGGAGACCTTACGAGGCTCCCGACAGCGGTAACACATAAGATAGGACCCCGAATGGACCTTACCTTCCTACGGGATGATGGGTATGAGTTCAGGGGCGGGATGTTGGACTCCGGCCCGAGAGCCCGGTGAGGCCTCGGAGAGCGGTGACAAGTCTCGTAAAGGATGATAAGACCTACGGGCGGTGTCGTGATAACGACTGGTATAATGAAATATATGAAATGGGCCGTGTGCCGACAAATAAATAAATTTACTTATTATAGAGATAATAAGTGGGAAATATAAATTATTATTTATATTATGATATCACCTTATTTTGAGGGTCTTAGAAATTAAAACGTTGATTATACTTAGTATAGTTGTCATTGTACTTGTCAAATGCTTCCAAGTACTGACCTCCCCTTCACGGGGGAGGCCACCTCACAGTTTCAGGTAGGGAGTAAAGCTTGCTACCATCGCCCGTTGCTTCGGGGAGCTCAGGGAGAGAAGACGTGGTTCGTGCTTCCTCCGTTCTATTTTTAAAACATTAAATTAATGCTCATGGATATTATTTTGATTAATTATTGGGGCTTGTACGCCCATGTTGCCGAAGTGTGGCATAAACACTTGTATTAAACGTTTCCGCTGATTTAAATGATTATTTTACATTATGTTTGTTTATGGATGTACTATTGTGAATGATATTCAAGACGCCTAGTATAGTATGGATGAGTTGGACTGCGGTTGACTATTCGTACTGTACGGCGGGTTGTTGACGTGTCCGGTAGGTCCGGGGCGTGACAATTTTAGCTCAAGTTATGTTTAACAGGCGTTGGTTCGAGTTTTGTGTCATTTGGAGTCAAAATCAGGATTTTAGAGTTCGGCACCGGCGCTTGAGGAACAATCGGGATGATTTGAGAAGCATTTGAGAATGATTTGATAGCTTTGGAGGTCACCGGAAGATTCACGATGAAGATTTGAAGGAAAAAAGAGCTCTAGGATTGGCTACGGGGTCAAAAGAAGATGAATGAAGCTTGAAAACGACGATCAGGATGACCTTCTGTCAATCGGGCAAGCATATCTCTTTGTAGAAGCATCCAATGAACACGATTCAAGTTCCATATGAAAGCCAACTTCAAGGTCTACAAATCATATGAAGACACCTTTGCAGGAATCTGAGAGGAAGAAGGTGAAAACAGATGATGAAGTCAGATGATCTCTGCTGCGATTTCAGAAAGACACCTTCCACCGTTTTGATCATATCTCTTGATTGGATGATTCAAATCACATTCGGCAAATTGGGGTGGATATAAGACTTCATTATCTACAACTTTCATGAATAAAGTTTTGTCAAATTCGGAAGTTTTACGCACGCCGTGCGTAGGGGAACGCACGACCGTGCGTCTGAGGCGAGAAAAGCAAGGAAGACACTGCCAGCTACGCACGGCCGTGCGTAGGGGGGACGCACGCCGTGGGTAGCACCGGGTGACGCAAACTTGAATCCCAAATCGGCCCGAATTCATATTTTCCCCCCGTTTTCTATAAATAAGGCCTCCCTAACCCTTTTTGATGGTTACGAACATTACGGAGAGGCCTAGGGACGAATTTACTTGCGTTTTTACGATTGTTTATTCCAAGACCCTGGGATTATTTGTAAGTTCATCTTTTTAATTAATGACAATTATTTCTATTCTTCCCAATTCTGTTGATTCTTCAATTATGAATTGTGAGTAGTTTAATTAGGGATTTGGGGTTGATGAAGGGGTTGATCATGATGTATGGCTAGATTCTTGTTGGTTTAATTGCATGAATGGCGTTTAATTTGTGTTTGAATAATTTAACTGATATCTTTTGTAACCTAGAATCGCGACTAGAATTACAATTGCATGTAGAATGAATTAAGAGAGATCTAATTTGTTCTAGGACACATTCACACACACTTAATTGTTCGCTAAGAGATTAGTAGCGATTAAGGGGCCGTAAGCTCGCTCGTCTTGGCAATAATTTAGGATCCTGTCGCATGAGAGATCAGCCCGGTCCCCTAAATTATTGTACTTTGCGCCGCGAGAGCGGTAAGAACTTAGTAATGATTAGCTAGGCTCAATTAAATCAATTTCATGTAATTAGGCCTGATCTGCCAGAAATGTGGTTACCCGGGAATCAATCCCCATTCCCTTCGTCATTAATTAATTAGAAACCACATTTATTTTTATTCGCTCAACCGCATTAGTTTAATTTTCAAATCAACCAATCTCGCACGACGCATTTATTTTATTTTATTTTCTTTTTAATCGCTGAATTTAATTAATTCTTGATTCCCTTTTGTCCGTCCCTGTGGAGACGATACTCGTACTTACACCACTATATTACGATCTATTTTAAGTGCGAGAAAACACACATCAATTTTCCTTACTTTCTAGGAAAATCAGAAATCGATTCTTCCACATAAGATATTCTCCTCTTCTTAGGATCAGGGGTCTGCTTTCATTTCCTAGTGATAAAGTGTCCATTTTGCTGTTCTTTTAAAACATTGACCGTTCGAGTGTTTGATCAGATGATTTAACTAAAACAGAGTTCAAAGTCAGAATATCAAAAACCTAAGATTCAAAAACTAAGTTCGAGAAATTGGGGTTCGAGAAACGTCTATCGAGAAAACTTGTCGAGATACCAAGTTTGAAAACTTGTTTATCAAGAAGCTGATTATCGAGAAGCCGTGTCGAGAACCTGTAAATCAAAAACAAATATCGAAACTTCAAATATTCAAAATAGTTTTTCGAGAACTCAGATGTCAAAATCCTGATATTGAAATCCTGCACTTTAAGAAATTTGTTTTAAACAATTTGAAAAATCCTTATGCAAAGTCATGTACTTTGAGAAACGTCATGTGATGATTTCGAGTAGAAAAACCTTCTCCAACCTCGAGAAACCTGTTTTTTGATAGAAAGATGGGAAAACTATCAAATAAACCTCTCTACTTTTGAAAAAAATCAATTAAACCCCCAAACTCAACTACCATGCAATTAAACCCCCCAACTCATATAAAATTTTCAAATAGGCTTTTTAGCCGGTGACCTTCAGGTTCCAGGTAAATTGTATCTATTTGACTTATGACATGGCGTTTTTTTCTCCCGGTCAAAGTTGATCCTTCGCCCTTTTGCGTTTCAGTCGTCCCAGCTTTGAAATTTCCCCGTTTCTTCTTCATTCTTCTTCTTCTTAAAACTCACCATTTCTGCTTGGGAGTAAAACTCTAACTTTCCCAAACTATGGCCTTCAATTTTGTAAGTCCCTATTCTAACAATCATACAATCATAGAACAGTGAAAGAAGAAGCAGATAGATTTATCATTCATATCAAAGTATCGAGAACTTTGGTACACCGTGTAAACCGGCCGCTGCTCTCCCTCTAGAGAGAGAGAGCAGCGTAAAAGCTAATCTATTCTCTATTCTGCCTCTATGCTCTATGCCTTAGTTAGGTTTTCTCATAAGTTAGCCTCCTTTTATAGGAGAGGATGGCTAACTTATGGCTTACAAGAGAGGCTAATGGGCTAATATTCAATTGTGGCCCATATTACACATTTAACTAACAAATACACAAAGACAAATACATCTAACTAGATTGGACACCAGAAAAAGTCCTAACAATCTCCCCCTTGGTGTTCAATCTTGTTTGATCAGCATTGCAGCGCGGATGTCTTTGTCTTTGTGTTCAGTTGCTCCTCAATGCAGCTCAGCTTCCTTTGTCTTTGCGCTCGGTGTAACACCCCAGCCCCGCCGGACCCGAGGTAGTTACTCCGGACCAATAGTACTGTCCCCACAAACCGCCACTAGCCTTTTACGCGCACTTTGTCCTCACTCGTGCGTGCCCTGAGAAACTTCCCAGAGGGTCACCCATCCCAAGACTACTCCCGTGCAAGCACGCTTAACTTTGGAGTTCTTGGCTAATGAGCTCCCTTAAAAGGAGATGCACCTTGTTGGTATGAGTAGTACTATTAATCCGTTTATATTAAATCTCAAGTGTTACAATCACCCCCACTTAGGATCGCAACGTCCTCTTTGCGCCCTTAAACCAATCTCAATCAAATCCCAGAATCTTTTCCCCTGCTAGGTGTCTGCCCGATATCCAACGGATCAGCACACTGTCGCAGGGTTGCTCTGATACCACCTGTAACACCCCGACCCCAACGGACCCGAGGTAGTTACTCTAGACCTCTAGTACTGTCCCCACAAACCACCACGAGCCTTTACCGCGCACTTTGTCCTCACTCGTGCGCGCCCTGAGAAACTTCCCAGGGGGTCACCCATCCCAAGACTACTCCCGTGCAAGCACGCTTAACTTTGGAGTTCTTGGGTGATGAGCTCCCTTAAAAGGAGATGCACCTCTGTTGGTATGAGTATTACTATCAATCCTAGGGGCCGGGGTGTTACAGGTGGTATCAGAGCAACCCCGCGACAGTGTGATGACCTGTTGGATATCGGGCGGGCACTTAGCGGGGGGAAATTCTGGGATTTGATTGAGATTTGAGATTGGTTTATGGGCGCAACGAGGACGTTGCGATCCTAAGTGGGGGTGATTGTAACACTTGAGATTTAATATAAACGGATTGATAGTACTACTCATACCAACAGAGGTGCATCTCCTTTTAAGGGAGCTCATCACCCAAGAACTCCAAAGTTAAGCGTGCTTGCACGGGAGTAGTCTTGGGATGGGTGACCCCCTGGGAAGTTTCTCAGGGCGCGCACGAGTGAGGACAAAGTGCGCGGTAAAGGCTCGTGGTGGTTTGTGGGGACAGTACTAGAGGTCTAGAGTAACTACCTCGGGTCCGTTGGGGTCGGGGTGTTACACTCGGCTTCTTGAAAAGGCTTTTTGAAGAAATCCTTGCAATCTCCCCTTTGATGTCTTCATGGAAATTTGTTCTTTGATGCCGGGGAGTTGAAGAATCTTCAGGATGTAGCTTGTGATCTTTACCTTTCAAAAGTTGCTCTTGATCAGCATTAATGAATTCCGATGGCGCCTCTGGAATGAGTGTTCAGGTGATATACAGGCGCACACAGAATTCATCTTCAGAACTTGAATACTTGACCTTTGTCTCCTCAAAGTTTACATTGCACAGCGGAAAATTATTGTCTTTGAGGAGATCTCGTCAGTGGCACAGCGGAATAAGATAGTTGACTTGTGAGCGTAGCTGACCATTTGACTTGAAGCTGGCTTGGCCATTTAGCAGTAGAGATAGTGGAGAAAGTGTCCAAAAATGATTTGTTGATAGTGAACAACATGTGGACTACTCTCCCCCTCATGACGATCCGATGAATCGGGGCGTCATGCCTTTATTCTTTTATTCTGGGTAACAAAATTGAAAACAAACAGAAAAGTTAAAGGATAAAGACCGGATACACAGAAGTGTTCCGTTAACACAACATCAATGTAAACACTGATTAAAGCTCTAACAGGACTTCCAACCAATCATTATGAAGCATCTGAAGTAGATGTCACTCTGGTTGTTAAGGCATGATCATAAAGATCAGCAATGAAAGTGGTAGCCCCCCGAGGTCGTGAAGACGCTCGTTATAGATGAGCCCTATGGAAGTTCTCGCATGGTCCCTTAGACCTGCAACTGACTCAAAAATGTGTCTGTGTCCTAGAAAATTCAAAAACATTTGGGAGTGAGATAACTAGACACAGCGTGATCAATGAAAGTCCAGTGGCATGGGGCTGAGGCCACTGTAGTCAGTTTCACTTGCCTCGGAAGGAGACAGTAATGAGAGATGAGGTTCCCCGTGAAATATGATTAAACACTTGTCTGTTGGGAGACAAATGAGTGGTCTTGGGTAGGGTTATGCATGCACTGTTGGACAAGATGCAGTGACTTCTACCCGGGATCTGAATATATTCAGTCCTGAACCTATGGGGATTGTCCAGAGTATTTGAGTGACTGGGAGTAATTGATCAATTGATAGTAGGCAGTTGAGGTAGCAGACTTATCATTGAATATTTTTTTCTTGCTCACTTGAGCCTTCTGCTTCCTAACGCTCATAGTATTCACTCACTCACACATTCACTCATTTACTCTCGGCTTTGTCCCTTGGGTAGGCTTAGTTGGGTTTACTAAGCCATAGGGACTTCTCTCTCATTCTCTTTGTTTCTTCATTTTCTCTCTGTACTCCCCCTCAACTGAAGCACTCGGTATGCTTTTTCATCGTTCGGTACCGAGGAGGACAAAATTGAAAACTCCCCCTCAAATGTTGCATCCTTTGAGAGAATCCTTGCTTTGTCGTTGTGTGGCGCCAGGAGAAGAGAATTGTAACTCCCCCTCAGATTGTGCAAGGTTTGATTGCTCACAGCTTGATATACCTGTCATGTGTATGGAGCAATCTGTACAGGTACCACACATGACGGTTGGTTTACCCAGAACTCATCATCTAGAAAATCAGCACAGTGAGATGATCACACATTGTTGATGAGTTAGGGGAGGCATCAGTAATTGATTGTTGATTGTTATGAAATGACCGTTGACGCGAGGTTGATTGAATTATCTACGAGTTCCGGACCTTACAGTGTAGATTAGACCAACTTTGACATTTGTTTTGACTTTGGTTTGATTTTGGAAGAATTGATCAGATTTGTCTCAGTTTTGACCTTGATTTTGACTTTGGTGATTTTTCGGAAAGCAGGTGATATCTCCCTCAAGAAAGGCGAGTGAGGGAGCGTGAGATTGGGTTCTGGGGTTCCCCTAAGAATTCATGTAGATCTTTTCACGAGCTTTCCGAAAAGGTATTATACGCGTAAATCGGATCACCGAGTCAAAAGTTATGGCCAAAACAGTGCAGGACATCGAAAAGTTTGAATTTTTAACTTTGAAAAACTTTTCGAAGTTGGGGTTCTCGAGGTTGAGTTTCTCGATGTTGGACCTCGAAAACCTGTTCTCGATGTTGAATATCGAAAACCTTTTCTCGATACTGAATGTCGAAAACCTTTTCTCGATGACTGAATATCGAAAACTTTTTCTCGATGTTGAATGTCGAAAACTTCTTCTCGATGATTGAATATCGAAAACGTCTTCTCAATGTTGAATATCGAAAAATTTCTTTTCGATATTGAATGTCGAGAAACGTGTTTTCGTGGTTCAAACTGCGAGAAACGTGTTTTCGAACCTCAATCTGCGAGAAACCTGTTTTCGAGATCCAATCCGCGAGAAACCTGTTTTCGAGATCCAATCCGCGAGAACCTGTTTTCGACCTTCTACCTGCGAGAAACGTGTTTTCGAGGATTAACTTCGAGAAAATCAAGACTTCGAAATCGTTAGAATTTCTAACCAGTTTAGAACATCGAATACTTTGATATTTCTAAAACCTCAGAATATCGAAAACTTTAGCTTTGAAAACTTGCAGAACTTCGAAAACTTCTTTAAACTTCGAAAACTGAGAATATCGAAAATCCTTTTAAACTTCGAGAAGCTGAGAATAAAAAAATTCTTTTAAACTATCGAGAAGCTAGGAATATCGAAAACTCTTTGTAAGCTTCGAAAAGTTCTGAATAGGGAAAAATATCAAGTTTCGAAAAATTCTGAGATTCAAGAAAACCCAAAGTTCGAAATATTCTAAACATCGAGAAACTCCAAAACTTCGAAATCTTCATATCGAAAACTTCCAGCTTCGAAAATCTGCAAATGTGAAATCAAAAATTTCTTTACAAATGAAATTGCAGGTTGTTGTCAAACGGATTTCGATCCTAATCTTCCAGAAATCGCTGAAAAAACATTGAAAACAGATCATAAAACCAAAATATCGAAAACTCAGTTTTTCAAAAAGGTGAGGTCTTTCTCGATAAAGGCAGATCCAAAAAACGCAGATGGATTCGATCTATTTCACGCCTCGGCTCTGATACCACATGTAAGTCCCTATTCTAACAATCATACAATCATAGAACAGTGAAAGAAGAAGCAGATAGATTTATCATTCATATCAAAGTATCGAGAACTTTGGTACACCGTGTAAACCGGCCGCTGCTCTCCCTCTAGAGAGAGAGAGCAGCGTAAAAGCTAATCTATTCTCTATTCTGCCTCTATGCTCTATGCCTTAGTTAGGTTTTCTCATAAGTTAGCCTCCTTTTATAGGAGAGGATGGCTAACTTATGGCTTACAAGAGAGGCTAATGGGCTAATATTCAATTGTGGCCCATATTACACATTTAACTAACAACTACACAAATACAAATACATCCAACAACTGGTATCAGAGCCTGCTCGAGTTTGATCGTAGAAGAAAAGTTTTCGAAGTTCTCTGTTTTTTTTTCATACTTTTCGACCTCTTTGTGTTAATCACTGTAATCTCGTTTCTGATCGATAAACTGTGAAAGTTATACCATTGGATTCGTCATTCAGAAACGAACCAAGGGTATATCTTACTTTTCGATTTCAGTAGATTTAGTAATCTTGATTTCTCGATAGTATGATGTCGAAAAGCAGAGTTCTCGACATTGTAGCAGGGTTCTCGAGCTGAAAATCATTCCAGGAAGATCTCTGGATTTAGGACTTCAAACTTTAGCTGTTTTATCTACATAAAACTGAGTTTTCGAATTGCAGGATCTCGATACTGGCTTCTCGACATAAGTTCTCGAACTGAGTTCTCGAACTGCTGTTCTCGATACTCAGTTTTCGACATTATATCTAGATACCTTGTTTTCGATTTGCAGGATCTCGAAATCTCTTCTCGATAGTCAGTTCTCGAAACCAAGTTCTCGAACTCAGGTTTTCGATACTGACTTCTCGAAAGAACTTCTCGAACCCAGCTTCTCGATAGCAGGGTTTTCGATATAAAACATCGAAAACTGCTTCTCGAAAGAGCTTCTCGAACTCCGTTTTCGATCCTATTCTTGAAACTTAGGTTTTCGACATTCTGTTTTTTTTACAATTTAATTTTATCTGATCAAAACACTCGAACGATCTTTTAAGGCTCAATCAGCAAAGATGAAAGCATTAGCACTTGGAAATGACAACAGACCACCCATCCTCAGAAAAGGAGAATATCAGATGTGGAAGACAAGATTCTTGAACTTTCTGGAAGGGAAAGACAATTCATCTGCCATGCTTGAATCACTCACACAAGGTCCTGCTGAGATCTATACTGAAGTAGATACCTCAGATGTAAACAACCCCCCTGTCAACTATGTGAAAAGACTGAAGACAAAAGGCGAATACACTGAGGCTGACAAGTTGAGAATCAACGAAGCAACGAAGCAAACAGCGGCTGACAGTGCAATTCTCGACTCTCTCTTTGAACATTTCTATGAAAATGCACGCACTGCCAACCAACAATTACCAACAGAAGCTGCTCAACCACCATTCATGCCTGACCTCAGTGAAGAAGAAGCTGACTCACCTCATACATCAGATCACGAAGATACTGAGGATCATGGCACGGCAGCAACACAAGCAACTTCACCAGCACAAGTTTCAGAAATACCAGCTCAAGCAGACACAGAACCTGAATCGACCCCCGAGCACTCCACTCCTCAACAAACCACATCTACTACTTTTGAGGACCCGGATCACACCATCATAACTCCAATCCCTCTAACTCATGAGCGGAAATGGACAAAGGCACATCCTGCAGAACAAATTATTGGAGATCCGAGTCGTGGAGTTTGCACAAGAACAGCTACAGCAAATGAATGTCTCTTCTCCTGCTTCATCAGCCAATCTGAACCAACCAAAGTTTCTGAAGCACTGAAAGATCCTGACTGGGTAATCGCAATGCAGGAGGAGATCAATCAGTTTGAAAGATTAAATGTATGGACCCTAGTGCCGAGGCCCTCGAAGAAAACAATAATTGGCACTAAGTGGGTTTTCAAGAACAAGAAGGATGAAGATGGTGTAATCATAAGGAACAAAGCTCGACTGGTTGCAAAAGGATACAATCAACAAGAAGGCATTGACTATGATGAAACCTTTGCGCCAGTGGCCAGAATTGAGGCAATCAGGTTGTTCCTTGCTTATGCTGCTCATAAGAGTTTCACCGTCTATCAAATGGATGTCAAGACTGCATTTCTGAATGGAGAACTGAAAGAAGAAGTTTACGTGGCACAACCAGAAGGCTTTGTTGATCCTGAACGTCCACATTATGTCTACAAGCTAAAGAAAGCTCTGTACGGACTCAAACAGGCACCGAGAGCCTGGTATGATGCACTTTCTGATTTTCTTGTGCAATCAGGCTACTCGAAGGGAAAGATAGATCCAACTCTTTTCATCAAGCGAGAGAACAGTGACATCATGCTGATACAAATCTATGTCGATGACATCATATTCGCCTCGTCTAATCCGAACTTCTGCGAAGAATTCAGGAACTTGATGCGCACTGAGTTCGAAATGAGCATGATGGGAGAGTTGAACTTCTTCCTAGGGCTACAGATCAAGCAACTGCCAGACGGAATTTTCATCAGCCAGTCGAAGTACATCCATGAAATGCTCAAAAGATTCAAGATGGACAGCAAGTCAACCATGAAAACCCCCATGTCTTCCTCACAAAAGCTCGACTCTGACCCTTCCGGGATATCAGTCGATGCTACCAATTATCGGGCTATCATCGGTTCCTTGCTGTACCTGACATCTAGTAGGCCGGATATTGTCTTTGCAACTTGCCCGTGTGCTCGTTTTCAAGCAAATCCAAAGGAATCACATCTGAATGCAGTAAAGAGAATCCTGAGATACCTAAAAGGAACAGTCAATTTAGGACTTTGGTATCCCAAGGACACGGGTTTTGACCTTGTTGGTTACTCAGATGCTGATTTCGCAGGTTGCAAGTTAGACAGGAAAAGTACATCCGGTGGTGCTCAATTTCTGGGAGAGAAGCTAGTCTGCTGGTCCTCCAAGAAGCAGAACTGCGTGTCAACTTCTACAGCCGAGGCAGAATACGTTGCGGCTGCTAGTTGCTGTTCACAAATCCTATGGATGAGGACACAACTCAGAGACTATGGCTTCCTATTCAACCATATTCCCATCTACAGTGACTCCCAAAGCGCAATCGCCATAACCAGCAACCCCGTTCATCACTCGCGCACCAAGCACATCGACCTGCGGTATCACTTCATCAAGGACCATGTAGAGAAGGGAGATGTTGATTTATACTTTGTTAGCACTGAGCTTCAACTGGCTGACATATTTACTAAGGCATTGGATGAAAAGAGATTCCAGTTCTTAGTATCTAAGTTAGGCATGTTGAATCTCGATCCTATGTAGGTGTGTTATCTCCATGGTCTGAATAAAATGTGTGTGTGTGTGGTGTGCGTTGCATGTGTTGAGGGGGAGAAAAAGGGAGAAAATAAAAGAGGGAAGAATACTTTGAGGGGGAGAAAATCAGAAAAGAAGAAAAAGAGTGTGTGTATGTGTGTAGAAAATCAGAAAAGAAAGAAAAAGAGTGTGTGTATGTGTGAGAAAATCAGAAAAGAAAGAAAAAGAGTGTGTGCGTGTGTGAGAAAATCAAAAAAAAGAAAGAAAAAGTGTGTGCGTGTGTGAGAAAATCAGAAAAGAAAGAAAAAGAGTGTGTGTGTGTGTGAGAAAATCAAAAAAAAGAAAGAAAAAGAGTGTGTGCGTGTGTGAGAAAATCAGAAAAGAAAGAAAAAGAGTGTGTGTGTGTGTTTTTTTTTTTTCATTTTTTTTCATGAACAATTTGAGGGGGAGTTTTTTTTTCAGTACATAAATAAATCTTTGGGACCCAAAATAATTTTTGAAACAAAACCAGGTCCCATTTCAAACTTTTGGGCCCAGAACACTTCGCGCAAGGCCCAAATGACTTTCTCGCGTATAAAAGAGACTTCGAGAACCAGAATACCCATTTTCTCGCAATCTCAGTTCTCGAAGTCCAAGAGCAAAAATCGTTTTCGCAAACCTTCTTCTCAACTCATCTCAAATCCATCAAAAGGTGGTATTTAAGTTCTCGATCTTTAAGGGCATCAATAAAACGATTTTCGAAAACAATGCAATGGTTCTCGACATCAACTTTAGAAAAATCTCGAAAAGTTGATTATCGAGAACTAATTTTCTCGAACCAAGAACATGGAACTCGAAAAGTTTTTCTTCATTGATTATCATTATGTTTTGTGAAATTTGCAGGTGGTTCTCGACACTTACTCTGAGTACGAACTAGAGAAATCCAATTTCTCGATGTTTAGAACTCGAGATCATCTTCTCGATATTTTGATTTTCGAGGGACGGTTCTCGATGTTAAACCTCGAAAAGACACTTTTCGATGTTTAATACCGAGAACCTACTTCTCGATGTTTGAAATACTGAGAAGAGGTTCTCGATACTAAACCTCGAGAAAAGGGTTCTCGATGTTTAAATCTCGAAAAGAACTTTTCGATACTCCCATATTAAGAACCAAGTTTTCGGTATCTGAGTATCGAGAAGAGCTTCTCGGTATTTAAACATCGAGAACCTACTTCTCGATACTCAAATCTCGAGAAGATGGTTCTCACAGTTGGTACTTAGAATTTTTTTTGGTTCCACCTATTCACACCTGATCTGAAAAATTGCAAAAACAGAACAAAAATAAAACTTTCATTTGAACAATGTGCTGACCCAATGTCTTCAGCTAATCATGTCAGGAACAGCCAAGAATACACAATCAAGCAATGAACTGTACCCAAAAGAGAACTGGGTCCCACTTCATGACAACAACTTCCAATTGGACCTGAAGCTTTTCAAGTGTCAGGACCCAGTCATTCTCTCCATTTTACAGAAGCACTACCTTTGGACCGCATTCAATGAAGCCAAACCAGTACCAATGGTTTACCTACAACAGTTCTGGGGCCTGATGCACACAGCCTCAGAAAAGGACAGGTCAAAAATCATGACCAAGCTGAACGACAAGAGAGTGGTGCTCACACCCTCCACAATCAGGGAGACACTGAAGCTCCCGGTCCTACAGAACTACGTACCCCTGCCTACCAATGAAGAACTGATCAAGGGGATGAAGGATTTAGGCTATGACAGCCCGCTGCCCCTGCTGTCAAATTTCACTATCTCCAACCTGCCCCACCCATGGAAGAGTCTGTTCGGCCTGGTCAACAAATGCTTGTCTCCTAAGCATGCCGGACATGACAAGTGCAACAAGCAGATCCTACAAATCTTCCATGGGATTGCATATGACAAGAAGTACGACATGGCCCAGCTCTTCTGGACAGAGCTGATGGACGAGGTCAAGATGAAGGAAAACAACAAGGGAAACACAATCCCCTACGCTCGGTGGCTGGCGCTGATGATCCACAACATGTTGGAAGCCACCCCCACAATGCCTAAGCGCAAGGAAGACAAACACTTCGCCGCTCCAAAGCTCAAGTACTTCCAGAGAGACAACAATAAAGCTGAAGCACTGCCAATTCCGGATTCTCTGCTCAATCTAGCAAACCCGAAGGACAAGGCAATCATTGACTATAAAGAGTCACTAAAGAGAACTGTTCCTATGGTTCAGCAAAACCCAGCTGGACCTTCCCAGGGAACCAAGCCGAGAGAAAGTGAGGGTAAGAAGAAGAGAGCCCCACCACAGAAACTAGTGGCAACCCGGCATAATGATGATCAGTCTACTAACTCTTCCGAGAGGACCCAGACTGCTGAGGGCCACCCTACCAATGCTGAGGACACTGCCGATGAACCATCAAGCCAGGCCCCTTCTAATAAGGCTGGTGGTGAGGCCTCCGATAGCATGGCCAAAGGGAATGAACGAAGAGATGATGATGATGATGATGATGCAGATGATGGTGATGACATGGAGGGAGTCCTGATCAGCAACAGGAAGAGAGCTGGTAAACAGGCCATTCCGATAGACTCCGACTCCTCATCAGAAGATATTGAGGCTGCACTCACACCCCGACCACTCAAAGGGATCATCATTAGTGAGCAGCGCTCCAAGAAACTCAATGAAAAGCCTGCATCATCACAGCCTAAGAAGAGGCTCAGAAAGAAGAGTGCAGTGGAAGAGGAGCTGGCACTGTACGATGACTGTGACACCTTCGTCACTATAGACCGAACCACGCCCCTAGGAGCAGGAGCTGACCTTGTCAGTTCCCGGGTAGAAGTCGCAGCATCCGGTTCAACTGCGCATGCACAGCCATCTCCCATCCACTCTCCAGTCTCCCAACAGACTGGGGTTTCAATAACTCAAGGGGAACTTACACCGACCTCACTGATTCCTTCCGAATCTGTTGATAGACTTAGTGGTCAACAGCCCCGGACCACTACCCCCATCCGTTCTATCACATCGAGTCTAGGTGTCACCATTCCTACATTTTCACATTTTTCTAGGACACCTACACTATTCACTGCACATACAGGTGCACTCACCCTGAATGCAACGACCGGAGTGCAAACTATGATGGTCGGAAGCCCTGCTACGCCAACAATGCCTCGATCATTGAACGCAGGCCACACATCAGCTATCTTCACTGATGCTGTGACAACAGTTACAACCCCTGTAACTGGTACCATTATCCCCGAAGACATTCTCGTATATCTGAATAGCTTTCTAGAGTCTACCATTAAGCCATGGGTGCATGAAGCAATAACCGCTAATGCACAAGACTCTGGAAGTACCCCAGTTGTTCAGGATATACCACCCAAACCTCAAACAACACAGCCCCCAACCATCTCCATTCCTACTTCCAAACCTTTAGCCATAGAAAACCAACAACCATCCACATCAAGGGGAACCCAGGATACAGAACTAGTATTCTCCCCTACAACGACCAAACCCAACCTAACAACTGTACCCTTCGAGGATCTTGTAGCTGAGATCTACGACCGTATACTAGACGTGGAAGAAGGCAACCTCACCCCTCTTCAAAAAGCCCTTCTCCATGCTCTAGATACACAGAACACATGCCGTGACAGTCTCCGTGGCGCTAAACGTTCACATGAGGATCCTGATGATTCGGATTCTCATGAGGGGGAGAACAAGCGCCCGCGGATACTTGAGCATGTTGCTTCTACTAGCCAACCCTCAAAGCCAAACCAACCCTCCACCTCTACCAATGAGCAACCCACTACTTCAGCCAGCCATAAATCCCTAGCCACTCTCTCTAGCATGGTCGAGCTAGACATAACATCCCGAGGTGCATCTCCTATAGATGTTAACCAAGGACGGAATGGAAGTCCTGATGATGCTACCACGAGTACATCTTCTTACTCAGGCCATCAGCTAGAACCTAGTTCGAAACTGATGTCAACGGGCAATCCTGAGGATCCCGGTGTTTCACACGACGAGTCACCTTCGACACAGCAGCAAGCTCCCTCTGAACCCTCTGACAATCCAATACAAGATGAGCTTGAAGATCTTCTAGTTCATGATCAATGGCCTCCTAAATGGACAGAGTGGGATGACCTTAGAGTGGAAGCCGATCAGTACGAAATGTGTCGAAGCTGGCATCTCAGAGAGTTCCTCAATAAATACCATGCAATGATGATTGGACTCGATAAAGACGAACTCAAGGAAGGAGAGAATCAAAAAGAAAACCTCAAGGAACCAGAACCAGCTAAAGAAAAATGGGAAATCATAAGGATCAAAGCCCCCTTTCTTGAAGAAATTCGAGAGAAGATTTGGAGACAACCAGAAAAAGTCAAGCAGTTCAGTGAATTAAAAATGCGAGGAATCAATCACTTGAAAGGAAAATATAGAGGAGGAAATCTGTATATGCTAGGACATAGATCCACAGGGCAACGTCGACAAGTTCTAAATCACAACCTTGCAACAAGTGGATGTCCCATATTGAAAATCTTGGAGATCACAGAAGATTACCTGGAGACAATTAAGTTCATGATTTTTCGTCTACAACGTACTGATGGCTCGGAGTTCACCTGTCAAGAGAATGACTTCTTTCTACTGCACATGGATGACATTTATCAAATGTTCATGAGGTGCAGGGAGCTTCCAGTTCACAAAGACAGACTCGCTAAAGAAGGCTTCGAGGCGATAAAAAGATTCATGACTGTAAGGAATAAATGTAATTAGATTTTGATGATGCTATAGGATTAGAAAGATAGAGTACCCCCAAATTAGATTTTATGTATTAGAATTTTCAATTGTAAGTATTAGTGTAGTCGACGATCAGAGTTGCTCTGTTTTGGATCAAATCAGAAGTGCATCAGAACTGCTCGACCAGACTTGCTCTGTGAGAACTGCTCCATCAGAGTTCTCTTACCAGAAGTCCATCAGAGTTGCACCATGAGAGTTGCTGATAAACTTGGACATCTGATAACCGATGAGAGTTACAGATCAGAGGTACTCATCAGCGGACCTATCAGAGTCAGAGTTAGAGTTCAGTCAGAGATCAGAAAGCCATCAGAACTCAACTCATCAGTAAGCCATCAGAACCCCCATCAGAAGAGCCTGATCAGAGCCCGACTAACACTTAGAAGATTTCAAGCAACATCCAACGGGTAAAAACATCCAACGGCTAGAAGACTGTGCATGAAAGGAAAGCATTTAATGCACATTAAATGAGCCTGATACGCTGAAGGATTGATTGCAAATGATTGACCAAGGAATCCGGGAAGATATATTATAAAAATAGAAACCTTCCAAAACGACGGTCAAGTCAATTGTACGCGCATTTAATGCAGCTGTCTCCTCCTCCAACGGGCAGACAACCTCAGTATATAAGCTACTCACCGAAGAACAGGAAAAGGACTCTTCGCAGAACTTTGCTAAAAACTTTTGCTCCATTCACTGAACATACTTCTTGAGATTCAATCCTCATAACACTCTACAAGAAAAGTCCTACGTTGGGAAGATTCAAACTCCAAATCTTTCATCCCCAACAACGAGCAAAGTTCATCCTGTTCTTCAACTCTTCAAGAACTTCATCAAACATCATTTGTGACGAAGCAAGTTGGAGGAAAAACTTTGTTTTTCAAAGGAACTTCTGAAAAGAAGGGCGTCCAAGTAACTGCAGTAGTGAAGTGGTTATACTTCCGGGAAGCTGAGTGAAAGGACCAGCCATCAGGACGTGGAATTGCATCCTGGGTGGCATCTAGACTTGAAGAAGACGAGGAGTGCTTCTTAAGTGCTAGGAATTAGCCTTGTAACCGATCTACTTCAAAGCTAGTGGAACAGTGGACTAGAGGAACGCGTTGTTCCTTGAACCACTATAAAAATATCCGGTGTCATTTACTTTACTGCAATTTATATTTCTGCACTTAGGACATTAACTGATTAACTCTAAGACTTGGAATCTGTGTTCAGCAGATCTTGTTTTCAGAGTTATCAGAAAGGCATTTGACTTAGTATTTCTGAGGCTACCCGGACAGATCAGAATCCGCTGCCAAGGCCAGTTCTGATATCAGAACCAGCCGTTCTCTGTTACCAGAGTAAGACCTTCTCTGATAAGTCAGTTTGAACTTAGAGAAAAATTTGAAAAACCAATCAGTCTATTCACCCCCCCCTCTAGACTGATTACCATTTAATCGGGACCAACAAGTGGTATCAGAGCCTCCTTGTTCTTGTAATCTTTTAGGTTACTCTTTGAACAAAGATCCACTTGTTTTAGCCTCTATTTATTTATTATTATGGATAACTCTCTTGCCAAGCATCTAATGTTCACAGATCAGAAATATGATGACTGGAAGATTCGGATGAAAGCTCATCTCTGTGCCCTGCATGATGAAATGTGGGAAGTCTTGGAGAATGGACCTTTTATCCAATTCATGAAGGTCAACCCTGCCCATACCTTAGACAACAATCTGCCTCAGATGATTGAGAAGACCAGGTCTGAGTGGACCAAGGAAGAGAAAAGACAGTACAACCTTGACAACATTGCCAAGGACATTCTCTACAAAGCTATTGATGAAAGATATTTCAATAGAATAAAGAAGTGCAGGACTGCTAAGGAAATCTGGGACAAGCTTGATGAGATAGGTGCTGGTGATGAACAAGAAAGAGATAACAAGCTAACCATTGCAATGAAGAAGTTTGATGACTTCAAACTTCTGCCAGAAGAATGCATTGCCAAAATGCATGAGAGACTGCTGATCCTCATCAGTGAGATCTCTGAGCTTGGGAAGGAGCTCACTATCAAAGAAGTCAATTTGAAGATTCTCAGAGGACTACCCTCACTCTGGAAGATGAAAGTCATTGCTGTCCAAGAGAGCAAGGACATCAAAACCTACCCTACAGAGAAGCTGATCTCTGATCTCAAAGCTTATGAGTTCGAGATGCATGATGGTGAGAAGGAAGAAGTGCCAGATGAGAGGACCACAACTGCTCTCACAGCCAGCACTTCTAAGGCAACAAACTTTGATCCCTCAACTCTTCTATCTGATGAATATATGGCTGCCTTTGCCAGAAAATTCAGAAAATTTATGAAGAAAGATGGAAGGAGTCCATCTTCCATCAGAAGACCACATCAGAAGACCAAATCTTCTGAAAACAATGGAGAGTACCTCTGCTACAATTGCAGACAGCCTGGTCACTTCAAGGCTAACTGCCCCTTCCCCAGAGTGTCCAAGAAGCAAGGACACGAAGAAGAAAAGAAGCCTGAAGATCAACACAGAAGAAGAAGAGCATTCGTCTCAGAGCAAGCTGAGAGAGATCCACTCTCTGAATCAGAGTCCAGTTCAGACTCTGACTCTGATGAAGCTTTCTGCTGCTTGGATGCAGAAACTGAAGACCTTTGCCTCATGGCACAATCAGATGATGAGGTATGTTCTACAGCTGATTCTATTTCTTCTTCGGTAGGCACAGCCTTAAATGATGATCCAATGTCATCATTTTGGGAAGAGTTCAAGTCTATCCAAGGATCTTATTCCTTTATTAAAGAAGAGAACAGTAAGCTGAAAGCTGAAAATGAGTCACTTCTAAAGAGAATAAGAGAGATTGAACATCTTGAAGTCAGATACAATAGCCTTCTGAAGATGCAATCTTCTATGAAGGGTATCAATGACTTTCACAACTCTACCCCTGGTCTTGGATATGTTGAACCCAAGTCTGGTGAATCTTCTGTAAGGCCTAGCACTCAAGTTGCTAAAGCCAAAAAGGTCATAGTTTCACAGACTTGCAGCCCCATCTGCCATGCTAGTACCTCTGGTACTAAGGTTATTCATGAGAAAGTCCCACCAGAGAACCAACAACAAAAGGCCAAACCAAAACAAGTTTTGAAAACTAATGAATCTGGCAGAAGACCTAATCATAATAAAAGTTTTCAGAACAATAAAATTCAAAGGCCAAAATCTATCAGACATCCTCATGATAACCGTATCAGAAATTACTATCAGAAAGGCAAATATCAAGAGAAAATTAACTTTAGGCAGAGAAGGTTGACTGGTCAACCTCAGAAGCCCAAGGTTAAACGTTCCTCATCTCTTGATAGTATATGGGACTTCTTTCCAACAAAGAAGGCTATGCAAAAGTATGCAAACAGAAAGCATGATCCTCACAAGCATCTGCCCAAAGTGAATCATACATCTGTTTACTACAACTACCAGGTGGACAATGGGTACCATCCACCAAGGTTTCAGTTGATGAGACCAAAATGGTACCAACTACCAAGACTACATTACCCCCCAGGACCCAACATTGCTTGGGTACCTAAATCTTCCTTTTAATCTTGCAGGAACTATGTGCTGGAGCTATCTCAGAACAAGAATGGTTTATAGATAGTGGATGCTCCAGACACATGACAGGTGACAAGAGTTGCCTATCAGAGTTCCAGAAATACAATGGACCCCGAGTCACCTTTGGAGGAAATGACAAGGATGGTCAAACAAAAGGAAGAGGAAAGATGATCAAGAACCAGATAGTCATTGAAGATGTCTCATATGTCAAAGGTCTGAAGTTCAACTTGCTGAGTGCTAGCCAGTTCTGTGACAAAGGCTACACAGTTGAATTCACCAAGACCTTATGTTATGTCAAGCATGAGACAACAAAAGAAGTGGTTCTTACAGCCAAAAGAAGGAAGAACATCTATGTTGTTGACTGGCAAACAGCAAAAGATGGAACCTGCCTGATAGCTAAAGACAATTCAAAGCTAAGCTGGGACTGGCACAAGAAGCTTAGCCACCTGAATTTCAAAACTATCAACAAACTGGCAAGGGAACACATTGTAGATGGTCTGCCTGACATTGTTTACAAGAAGGAGACCCTCTGCAGTGCTTGTCAGAAGGGCAAACAAGTGAAGACCTCATTCAAACCCATAGCTGGAGATTTTTCTACTTGTCCTCTAAATCTGATCCACATGGATTTATTTGGACCTGTTGAAACTCCCAGTGTTGGTGGAAAAAGATATACTCTTGTTATGGTTGATGACTACTCAAGATATACATGGACTGTGTTCCTAACAAAGAAAAATGAAACTCTTCAGAAGTTGCCATCTCTGCTAAAGCAACTTCAAACTGAGAAGAATATGATGGTCAGAACAATCAGATCTGACAGAGGAACTGAATTTGTCAACAAAGTGATCAAGGACTTCTGTGATCAGAATGGCACCTTCCATCAACTTTCTGCTGCCAGAACACCCCAACAAAATGGTGTTGCTGAAAGAAGGAACAGAACACTGAAAGAAGCCGCAAGGACCATGATTGCTGAATCAGGTTTGCCCATCAGATACTGGGCTGAAGCAATCAACACTGCATGCTACACTCAGAATAGAAGCATGATCCACAAGAACCATCAGAAGACACCCTATGAGCTGTGGAAAGGAAGAAAGCCAAACATCAGCTACTTCCATGTGTTTGGATGCAAGTGCTATATTCTAAACAATGGAAAGGAGAATCTGAAAGTATTTCAAGAAAAAGCTGACGAAGGTGTATTCTTAGGCTACTCAAGCTCAAGCAAAGCCTATAGAATACTTAACAAGAGAACTATACAAGTTGAAGAATCCATTCATGTCAAGTTTGATGACAGCACCTCTGCAGAAGAACTATCAGAAACCCTGCAGAAGATCAATCTTGAAGACAAGATTTCAGAACCATCAGAAGAGGTCACCATCAATCCTGTATTATCAATTCCTCCTGTCAATCCAATTCTGATAGACAAAGATGAAGATGAAGAATCAGAAGATGAACCATCAGAGTTGCCTAGACAGCAACTGTCAGAACCTGATCTAACTTGGTTAAGAGATCATCCTCCTAATCAAGTGATAGGTCAAGTCACCAGTGGTGTTAGAACCAGATCTGCATCTAGAAGAGAAGCCATGTTCACCTGCTGCATATCTCAAATGGAACCAATGAGTGTAGAAGAAGCTCTAGAAGATTCAGATTGGATCAATGCAATGCAAGAAGAGCTAACACAGTTTGAAAGGAATGAAGTGTGGAAACTTGTTCCCAGACCAAAGCATCAGAATGTCATTGGAACCAAATGGGTATTCAAGAACAAAGCAGACGAAGAAGGCAACATTGTAAGGAATAAAGCAAGGCTGGTAGCAAAGGGATACTGTCAAGAAGAAGGCATAGATTTTGATGAGACCTTTGCACCTGTTGCCAGACTGGAAGCAATCAGGATATTCCTAGCCTATGCTGCCTACAATGACATCAAGGTCTACCAAATGGATGTCAAGAGTGCATTTCTGAATGGAGAACTTGAAGAGGAAGTTTATGTTGAACAACCTCCAGGTTTTGTCATTCCTACTCAATCTTCTTGTGTCTACAAGCTCAGAAAGGCCCTTTATGGTCTTAAGCAAGCTCCCAGAGCTTGGTATGACACATTGTCCCTATTCTTAGTGAACCATGGGTTTACTAAAGGAAAGGTGGACAAAACTCTATTTCAAATCTCTGTTGCTAATCATATTCTATTAGTGCAAATTTATGTTGATGATATTATATTTGGAAGCACTAATCCAGAATTATGCAAGAAGTTTTCTAAAGTTATGCAGAAGAAGTTTGAAATGAGTATGATGGGAGAACTCAGTTACTTTCTTGGATTACAAGTCAAACAAGTACCAGAAGGCATCTTTATCAACCAAGGAAAGTACACCAGAGATCTTATCAAGAAGTTTGGAATTGATGGAAAGTCTTCAGTCAAAATTCCTATGAATGCATCTCAAGGAATTGGACCAGATGATGAAGGAAAAGATGTTGATGCTACAACATATAGAGGAATCATTGGATCCCTCCTCTATCTGACTGCAAGCAGACCAGACATAGCTTTTGCAGTTGGAATCTGTGCCAGATACCAATCAAAGCCCAAGGAGAGCCATCTAGTTGCTGCTAAGAAGATTATCAGATATATCAAGGGAAATCCAAATGCAGGACTATGGTATCTAAGGGAGGTAATTTTGAACTAATTGGTTATTCTGATTCAGATTTTGCAGGTTGTAGATTGGACAGAAAGAGCACTTCCGGTCACTGTCAATTGCTAGGTGGGAGACTTGTCTCCTGGTTTAGCAAGAAGCAGAATTCAATCTCAACAAGTACAGCTGAAGCTGAGTATATTGCTGCTGGAAGTTGCTGTGCTCAATTACTCTGGATGAAGCAACAACTCAAGGATTATGGAGTACAAGCAAAGGAGATCAAGCTGCTGTGTGACAATACAAGTGCTATTGCCATCACTCAGAATCCTGTGCTGCATTCAAGGACTAAACACATTGAGATCAGACATCACTTCATCAGAGATCATGTGGAGAAGAAGCACATCTCAATTGAGCATGTTCCAACTGAAGATCAGCTTGCGGATATCCTAACCAAACCTCTTTCAGAGGCTAGGTTTAATAAGTTGAGAGAAGAATTGGGAATGATGGATGATCTTCCTAGAGATTCATGAATCAGAGTTACAGAAGTATCAGATGTGGATTCATCAGAACACCCCATCTCTGATACCTGAGCTTTTATCCGTCAGAAGCTTGAATCAGAGTTGCAGAAGCATCAGACGTGGATCAATCAGAACTCTCCACCTCTGATACGCTTATCCATCAGAGAACCCTATGTCAGAATACCCCCTCTCTGATATATGGAATGTTATTCATCAGAGTGGCTGTGGACTTAGAAAATTTTCTAAATTTCGGGCGAGACTGTTCAATAAACCGGAAGTTACCATTTTACCCCCGGTAGTTATTACCATATTTGGAAAACGGCTTTCCGCCCACAATCCATTTAATGCAACCTCGAAACCGCAAATTATATCAAACGTCCACTAACCCAAATTCATATATACCCCTTCTGAAAACCTAAGTCGCTACTGCAATTTTATTCTTCGTCCTCAAGCTTTATCTCTCTAAACTTTAAACTTTCAGACCTCTCAACCTCTTCACTAAACTGAAAATGAAGTTCATCAACATCAATGATCTTTCCAAGGAGGAGGTCAAGGCTCTTGTGAACAATATTGTTACAGGCATGCGAGTTGACATGTCCGCATTGCCCCTGTTGGCAGAAAATCAGAAGCGGATGAAGAAAATCATCCAGGGAATGCACGATTCCCAACTAAGCAAGATCGTTGCTCATCCATATGAAGAATTCAGCACCATGGATGTAGCCGAGTTCTATCTGAACGCCACTATCACCGGAGAAGCCATTCACTCTCAAGTTCAAGACAAGGACTTGAAGATTGACGCCGATGCTCTAAACGAGTTCTTTGGTGTTCAACTTGATTCTCAAGATCAGGATACTCCAACCCTGATTGATCTAGACACAGTGGACATTGCTGTAGAGACCTTCGTCGACATCTATTGCAGGCCTGAGGTCACAGGGATTGAAAAACTATATATGAAGAAGTTCCTATTAAAGAAGGACTATGAAAAGCTGGTCAGCATCCTGCACAGGTGCCTTTGGTGCAAGACCGGATCCACAGATGAGATGAACAATGCAAACGCCAAGGCGATTTATGCAGTTCATCGGGGAATGAACATTGACTGGGGAAAGGTAATCTTCAAATCTATCTCTGAATCAGTGAAGAAGAAGGACAAAAAGACTGGCTTATTCTCAACCAAGATGGGCCATGGTCTTCTCCTCTCCCAAACGATCAAAGCTCAAGGACTGGAACTCAGAAATCCCTCCAAAGTTGACCACTCCAAACTCGTCTTTCTCACTGCTTCTCCAAAGCTAAATATTGCTGTTGCTGCTGAACTAAAGAGAGAGCAACGACTAGAGGAGAAAAGAGAACAACTGGCTGCTAAGCCCAAAGTTGTCTCCAAGAAGAAGCCTCTGCAGAAGCTCAAGGCAACTACTGAATAGGATGCATCAGAGGAGGATGCATCAGAAGAGGATGCACTAGTTGTGGCACCTATCAAAAAGCTCAAACAGAAGAGGAGAAGAAAAGCAATCATTCAGAGTGATTCTGATAGCTCCAAATCTCCTATCAGAGTGGCAAAGAAGAAGAAGAAGGTTCTCTCATCCCCTAAAGGATCAGCACCTCAGGGGGAACCAGCACCAGAGTTGGCTGCTGCACTGGTGATCTCTGATGCTCAGGGGGAACCTGAGTCTGAGGTCCAACCTATCTCTGCCCCAGCACTGCAAGTCACCATCTCTCCACCAGAGCACCCAACCTCATCAACTGGAGTTCCTGAGGTAGATCCCATCTCTGCCCTTGAGAAACAATTTCAAAGGGTGCTAACATGGAGGAAGTGGAGAATGGGACCTCTGCAGCAAATTCTTGCCCAAGCTGCCACTTATGAAACTGAGGAAGTCGAAGTCCTCAAATGGACAGGTACTGATGATGTCTCTTTATGCTTCGACCTTCAATTCTTACAATCTATTCTTGAAAAGAAGAAGGCAAGTCACAAAGGCAAGGAGAAGCTGACTACTACCTCATCAGACGAGCATGTCAAAGCTTTATCTGAACACAAGGTTCCCATCTTTGAAGCATGGCTGATGGAGAAGAAAAGGAGGGAGTCTCTAATCAAGATGAAACCTGTTCCAGGTACAGAGGGAGAGCCATCAATTGCCAATGATATATCTCTGGCAATGCAGAACCTTATCAGAGAATGGAGAGAATCTCCAATTGAAGAAACGGTTTTAGAGGTAATACCAGTATCTCCTATTCCTCTAATTACTTTGCAACCAACTCCCTCTCCCCCACACTCACCTCCCAAATCCCCTTCACCCAAACCAACCACACCAGCCTCAACTCCGTCTCCTCTACAAATTCAGAAAACACCCACTTCATCTCATAAGAAATCCTCACCTAAACAACCCTCACCCTGCCATCAGATAACCCCCATCAGAAGCCGATCACCCTCACCTCCTCCTTCACCCCAACATCAGAGAACCCCCGCTCTGCAACCATCACCTCATCAATCAGAAATCCAAATCAGCAACTCCATCTCCACATCAGAAACCGTCATCAGTACCCCGCTCTCCTCAGCAATCTGCTGCCTCGGCACAAAAGAGAGAACCAGTCGTGAGGATTCTCTCCTCAACTGAAGATAATGATGGATTTCTTCCATCCTCATTGGCTGGAGATCTTCAATCAGCCAGAAGGAAGACCCCTACACCTCCTCCATCTCCCGTACAACCTCAACCTCAGGCCAATGAATTGCCTCAGCCGACGCCTCCAAAAGCTGTCCTCATCCCCTTCCAGGAGTTTGTGGAATCAGCTGAAGAATTTGGAGACCAGATGATTGCTGGGCTCAACAAAATGCTTGTACTAAATCAGAAGCATGATGCTCATCTGGATTTAGTTCAGTACAACATTGAGTCTGAACTTACCAAGATTTCCACTACCCTTTCTACACTGGCAACTACCTTCCTCAGCTACATGAAGACATCAAATGAGAAGGTTGATAACATAGCTTCAGAGGTTGCTAGTCTACACACAGTCTTGTTCTCACAATCTCAGACTCTCTCTGCTCAAGACAAGGCCATTCAGGAGCTGTCTGATGCTGTGGATGATCTTCAATGGTCCTCTGATAAGCATGCTGAGCAACTCACAGATGTAGAGGACATCTGCAAAACCTTGAAGGAATTTGACATCAAACTGATAAACAGTGGAAAGGACAGAGATCACAAGCTGACTCTCCTCGAAGCTACTACTAAGGATATCCAATCTGCAGTTGATAAGCAGAAAGAGCTGATAGAAGGGTTGGCCTCGGTGACTCAGACACTCCCAGGTGCCCTAGAAGCGATCAAAGACAATAATTCTACAGAGTTCTCCAAAATTGGACTCCTACTTGGCGACCTTGTTGATGCCAAAAAGGGGGAAGCAATCAGAGAACCTGCTAGAGCCATCAGAGCTGCAGAAGGAACTAGCACCAGAGCTGTTGATCCTGCTGTATACTTTGAAAGGGCAAGACAAAAGAGGATTGATGCTGGTACTCAGAGACCACCTCTTCCAAGATCAAAGAAAGGAAAGAAGTCAACTTTCACTCTTGCTCAATGGCTTAAAAGTGATCTAGCTAAACCTGATGCTGCTCAGTTTCAAGAAATGAAGAAGCACATGACACCTCTCCAACAGGAAAATCTTATTCTGGATAGAGATGGGACGATCATCATAAATCATGGTGGTTCCATGCAAGAAGCAGAGGATTGGTGGCACATGAAAGTGATCCCTGGCAAGGACATCTCTGAAGCCATCAGAAATTATCTTGATTGCAAGCTTGAACCTGCCTGGTCAGAGTGTCAGAACCCAAGGAACTTGGCCTCCATCAGAGCAAAGGTAAATGCTGATCTGAAGGAAATTGAAGCAAAGGAAGCTGAACTAGAAGAGGAAGATATCTAAACTCTATATCATTTATATAAACTCAATTTTTTAATAACTGCGTCATTTCCTATATTCGGATGTGAGTGGGCCGGAGGTAGTATTACCTTTCGATTTCTTTGACTAGTTGTTATGGATCCAAATTTTAAACAAAATTTTGGATTGTAAAAAAATCATTGTGCGACTATTATGAAATTAATAATGGTTAGACAAATGTTTAATCATATAATGAAAATATGTATGAAAAATGGTTATAATAATAGAATTGTACGTCATCTTTGAAATCTCAGTTACTTCTTC
Organism: Cuscuta epithymum; assembly: GCA_945859915.1. NCBI lineage: Eukaryota > Viridiplantae > Streptophyta > Magnoliopsida > Solanales > Convolvulaceae > Cuscuta > Cuscuta epithymum. The sequence continues at coordinate 4,697,089 of CAMAPF010000933.1, read as the reverse complement.
CAGAGGAAGAAACCTCAAACCTTGCTAGATGTTACTTCGTATTACATTATATACTCCGAATTAACAAGTAGCTAGTACTCATGAAGTTTAAACAAGTTTCTTAAAACTCAGGGTTTTATCTTAAAAGTCAATTTAATAGGAGTAATTCATGATCTCAATTTAGCACTTTATTAGTTCATATTTGACCATTGTTGTAAGAATTTTTTCAACAAAATCTCAAAAAACACAACAAATAAAAATAGATGAATTTATATTTATTGAATGGCACCCTTCAATAACACGGACCACTCAAATTATGTAAATTAATATTATACTATCTCCGTCCCAAAATGATTTTCAAATTTGACTTTTCTTGGTCTAACGGTTTCGTTTTGTTCGCTTGATTAAGATGTCAATTTTTAATTATTTTCAAATTTGAAGGTTACAACTTTGAAGAGATTTTAATGTAGTTTATGAATATGTAAATTTTAATTATTAAAAATTGAATTAATTATCAATAGGGAGGATTGACTTTTATTATTGGTTGACCGAAAAATGTTGACTTTGCAAAACAAATTGGGAGAGAGTACATTGTTTGACATGCAAACACATACATGATACATGCAATATATAATAAAGCATTGATGGTGTGAATTCTTATTTTTCTTCTATATTTTCTTGATATGGGGCGGATAGAGTATAATTCCCTAGATATATCTACGCAACATCGATATCTAATTCTCTGGTTCTTCTTTTACATGCTTTGATAGGTGGATATATGAAGATGGTATGCAGTTTTCTCATTATTTGCTGAAGTTGTCATCCTAAAGTTGTCTGCTTCTGCAATGTTTTATTTGGATTATTATGTAATTACTAGGGGGAAAATACGTATATATGACTAAAACATAAAATCCCAAAATATGATCAAAAAAGTAAAACATGCGAAATATGACCAATAAATACGGCATGGCATCATGCGCCAAGTGACACCGGCAATATAATTCCGTAGATGCCCTAAATAAAGGCTGGTTTGCAACCACTTTAAAAAAAGCACTTCTCAGCTTTTGGCTTAAAAAAGCACTTATTTACCAAACACTACCAATTTCTTATTTTTCTCGGCTTTCGTGTCAAAAGTGTTTTTCCACTTTTTATACACCAAAAGCACTTATTTTACCAAACACTACCAACTTTTACTTTTCAAAATCACTTTTTTCTCAAACAGTATCAACTTTTACAAATAATCACTTTTTCCAAATCACTCCAAAATACCAATACACTACAAATGGAAACGAGCGTTTTTTAGGAGCCATTTTGAATGCATTAACTTCCAGCGTTTTTTTGGGAGCCTATATTGGCTATTGCCCTATGCGATCGGATGAAATTATATTTATTACGAAGTAAAAGGAAGTTTTACTTGAATTGACATCCTCAAATTATTTTGTGATTGTTTTAACTTTTTCATTTTTGATCCATTTTTTTAAAATATTTATCAATTTTTTTTATGATCTTTCATATGATATCAATATTGCATATGATTTAGAAAAATTTATTTATTTTTCTTAATTTTTTATATACAATATTGATACAATTGTAAATACAATAAAAAGTTATTAAATCTAATATAACGAAAATTAAACAATATTATCGAGTAGGATTTCAGATAAATTAATGTTGTAGACTAATTATGGTAGAACTTCACCTTCTATAGTCGTATTTGGGGTTATAATCAATAATAGACAGTAATAAAAAGGTAGTAGTTGAAGACAATAATAAAAGGGTAGTAATTGAATATGTACAGTAATGAAAGGAAAGTAATAGAAGATGTACAATAATGAAAGAGCAGTAATAAGACATACAGTAATGAAATGGCAGTAATATGAGACGTAATGAAATAGCAATAATAGGAAACGTACAGCAATCAAAGGGCAGTAATAGAAGACAATAGTGAAAGGGCAATAAAAGAAGATAGTAATAAAATGGAGAATTGTTAAGGAATAAAAGTAGACCTGGAAAGTATAATAATAATAATAATAATAATAATAATAATAATAATAATAATAATAATAATAATAATAATAATAATAATAATAATAATAATAATAATAATAATAATAATAATAATAATAATAATAATAATAATAATAATAATAATAATAATAATAATAATAATAATAATAATAATAATAATAATAATAATAATAATAATAATAATAATAATAATAATAATAATAATAATAATAATAATAATAATAATAATAATAATAATAATAATAATAATAATAATAATAATATAGACATAAGAAACCCAATCAAATCGAACTAAATTGAATCTAATAAGTTTTACTTAGGTAAACCGAACCGAACTGAAACCGAACCGAAACTCAAATGGTTTTAGTTTGGTACTAATTCTCTGCGACTACCCGTTAGTATTAATTACTACCTCCGTCCCATTCAACGGTTCCAAACCACTATTCACATGATCAACTTAAATCATTATTAATCTTTTTCTTTATACGAAGTATATCAATTTTTTAGCAAATTTACATTTTTTATCAGACTTTGTAGTGGTTTTAATATAATTTCTGAATATGTAAATTTTGTTTACTAAAAATAATCAGAGAATGAACAGTGATCAAGTTACTTTATCGTCAGTCCAACATCGTACAACGGATTGGGAACCCCTCTATGAGATGGAGTACTTTTTATTAATTATTATTACTAAAATGTAATATTAAAATAATACTCCTTTGTCTTATAATGTAAGATACATGTGAGTTTGATACAAGTTATAAGAAAATAAATGATGAAGTGATTGTTTTACAATTCTAATATGCAAAAGGTAAGAAAAAATCTGATGAATCCATGAAAAGTAAAGTGTGAAATGATATATGAAAGGATGAACTAAGATAATAAAGAGCTAGCTAGTGAAATTCAAATTAGGAAAATATTCACATTTTTAGGACAACCCAAAGAAGAAAGTGTATCCTACAAAATAAGACATGGATAGTAAATGTCACTCCGTATTATATTAAAAGTCGTTGTAATTAATTTTATGAGCCACTTTTTTGGGAAAAACTGAAAAGAGCCATATTTTTAAAAATGAAAAACTGTTATTTTGTCCATTGCTTTATTGATGTCAACCCTCTAATGAATACCCTTGAACAAAGAAATAAGGGAAAACTGTCAAATAGGTCCTCGAACTTTCATAAAAAAGTCAATTAAGTCCTTCTATAGGAGACTCTGTCCGGTCGTCGCGATTTGGGGCGGTTCCCGGTGGAATTTTTTGATGAAAGTTTTTGTGCATCTTATTCCCCAAGTCTAGTTTACTCATATCAAATTTCAGCTAAAAATTTAATCGGGAGCACATTCAAATTAATTCGAGAACACAAAAATGCGCAGTAATCTTCAAGAATTAATTGACCTTTTTATGAAAGTTCGAGGACTTATTTGACAGTTTTCCCAATAAATAATGCGAAGTACGGGGTACGGTAAAGAATCGGGAGTAATTTTTTTGCGATCGGGAGTAATTTAATTAAGAAATACTTCGTATACGGTGTCCGGTAATTAATCCTGGGGGCTTGGGTGGTAATTCGTATACTGGGGGATAAATTAAAGGGAAAAATACCTCAATAATATTAAAATTTATGACTTTTCCTAGAGTATGACTATACTTGTTTTTGTGTCTACCGTACGTATGATCAAACATGTCATGCATGGGCGCATGAAGTATTTACAGTTGATTGAAAATGTGGCTTGTCATTTACCATGATTTAGGGAAAGAAACTACTCTAGTCTGAGAAACTACCCCTCTTTCACTCATACGTGTGTTAATTTTCTAAATTGACCTTGGAGGGAATTAGAGAGAACAAGACCGCAATCCAAGTCTTCCCTAATTAGGGAAAGTGAGAAACCGCCTATATAAACCAATTCAACCAACCAACATTTAATATTTTATTTTTCATCTAATCTCCTCGATCTATTATCTAGCTACTTGTTGATTATTATTACCAAACAAGTTAATTAAAGCCAATAAGGCCGTTTTTGTTAAATTTTCATCAAACCTACAATGGGTTATTGCGGAGAAATCTCTCGTGCTATCTTACTGCCTCCCTGGGCTATTCACACCTTCTATACACTCCTATTTTTGTTTGTGTACACAAACGATTTACATTTTTAGATGAATGGTCTGTATACACATGTAAAAAAAGATGATTAAAAGGTGTCTCCAGTGGCGGAACCAGAACTATTTTTGAGCCGGTGCTGGAAAATACAAAGAGAAGGAATAAATATAGCTTGAATTTTTTGTGTGAGCAAATATACAGTCTAATTTCAGTTTGAAACAAATAAATTAAAACATACTACGTAGCTTTTAACCTAGTCAAGTAGCTCTTGTGATACTTAATACGGCGGCAGTAAGGCACATTGAGAGTAGCAAACTAACCATACGCATGAGCCAATATCATCACATTAACCATCCTAAGTTCTAAAATAAAAAACAAAAGCTATTAAATTATACCCGTATAAACTACTACGTACAAGTTTTTGAATGAAAAAACTTACTCAACAATCCCGGAAGTAAACTGTTAATTCAGTTCAGTAGTTATTCCAATTCCTTTAATTTAGTTCTCAATTATTCTGCCGCTTGCCGGTGAAAATCTCTTGTTCTCTTCGACGATGGAGGACAGACGACGGTAGCTTTAATTAGTGTTTTCTTTGTTTTGATTTTTCTACTATAAGCCACTCAGGGAGACTAAGGGCTGTGGATTGTTCAACTGGGAAATTTGGGCCGGCCCAAATACATCTTTCTTAGTCCGGGTACGAAGTATTAGTCAAAAGTACTGACATAGGTATTACTTTATGTCGTTTGGTTAGAAATTGCTGCCGTTTAGTTATTTCTAAAACAAAACAAGACGGCGTCGTTGCACTAAATGAAGATAAACACAAACTGTTCAATGATCGATACGGAGTACTTCGCTTCTTTAGCAGTCGGGGCGCAAAGAACAGGGACGGCGAACCCGAGAAGAAGACGACCACTTCCAGGGGCGGGATATAAATACTACCTTAGCTATTCTGGCGAACGGGGGGCGCCGGCACCAGCTCGCCCCCCCTAGTTCCGCCACTGGGTGTCTCTAGATAAGAATCAGTGTCCGACGTGGTTCAAGAGTAATTAGAATAGAATTAAACATTCACGAGGTGAGTTAAAGAGAAAATCATACTTTTAGTCCCTCAAATAATATCCATATTGAAGTGCAGTCCATCTATTTACAAATTTGTAAATGTCATAACTCAATTGGTTAACTTCTTATAATGTGGATCTTTGAAGGGTCAGATTCACAATGTATAGGATGACCATATTTATAACAATTTAACCAATTGAGGGGTGTTGAGAATACTGAGACTATATTTAAATGTCCTGTTGTAAACACACGGACAAAACTATGCAAATTATTTAAGGGACATAAAATATGATTTCTCTTGGCCTAAATATTAAAACTTAGAAAATTTACATTAAAAAAATTGAAAATAATAAGTTGTCATACACTTCAACCCACTAAACCCATAACTCCTTCCCCTAGTATATCTCAACCAATTACTTCTTTGTCCTTACTAATATGTGGGTTTAGACCCTTTGGAGTGGTGTGAGAGTCAATAAAATACATAACTCCTTCCCCTAGTATATCTCAACCATATGAAAACACTGTTTTGACTCCTATTTCTTTGCATTCCAGCACCGTCAATAAAATACACTCTACACATTTTTTTACACATCAATTTAGTAAAACATTAATTAAATTATTATAAGTAATATTTTTCTTTTTAATCTAATCCCTGAATAATTTTGAAGTAAAAATACACATTTCGATGTAAAAATAAATAAATTTCATTATTTTTTTTAACATTTTTTGGTTAACAAAAAATGAACTTAGTTCAAGTAAAGTTCGATTACGGAATATTAAGTTATTTGTGAAGGCTACATGAATTTAAAAAAATGGTTGTATTTTGTTGGGCTCATGAAAATTTCAGCAGTTAAAATTTCACATTTTTTTTCATTTTATATATTACATATTGATATCATATGAAATAGTATAAAAAATTATGAATTTTGATATATATTTTTTCTAAATTTGATTTATGAAAAAACAAATTATAACAATTTATTTTAAGAAAGATGGGGTTTTATTTTATGGAGCCCACTAGCTACCCACCACACGATTCCTTTCTTTTTGCCAAAGTAGCACTTCCACTAGAGTCAATCGACCGGCTAAAATTGGACTCCTCCCTTCCCATCCCCATTTTTAGTCTCCTATAATGCTCTCCAATGTAAGAAATTAGGAGTCTAAAATCTCCACTTTTAACATTTTAGACTCCTAATACCTTACCACTACAAATGGTCTTATGAATTTATGATTCATAAATCGAGGCTCCGTTTTGGTTTTGCATTGTCCTTACTGCCTGTGGGTGGATCCCAGGATGTATCTATGCCGTTTATATTCTAAGCTTTCGGCCGGTAAGTCTTAAGTTCTATGTCAACCATCTCTAATTAACATTAAACTTGTAATTATACATTATTATTACATTAATAACATTCTAGCCTCTCACATATCATCAGCTAAATGTACAACAACAATTTTAATAAGTTTTTAAAAGCTCAGAAAAGAACACTAAAATCGTTGCTAAAACCTGAATGCACAACAAGGTGAGCAATTAGTTTTAGGTTTAAATATGTTTTTAGTCCTTGTAAATATGACACAATTAATTCTATATCCTTGCAAAATATTTTCTTTGTTTTTATCCCTGGAATTTATGTTGATTTTCTTTTTAGTACATGAACAATGATTGTAACAACCTCCGTTTGATAACAAAACAATCCCGACTAATTGGTTCCCCTAATTCTTTGTCATGACATTTATAAGTATTCAATTTCATTTTTTAGAAGGTTGTTAATACATATTTTAAAAATGTGAATAATTGATTTTATACTGTTTTAACTCTCAAATTAGACTGAAAAAATTATTAAGTGATAAACTTAGATGTTTATAGTAGATTTATGCAACTGACAATAAAAACTTTTCTAAGTAGAGTTGTTCTGGAATTAGAGATAGACTAAAACAATGAAAATATTTTGGAGGAACATAAAACAAAGTACTACGTATGTCATATTTGCAAGGAATAAAATCATATTTAAACCTTAATTTTAACAAGATGCAACTATATTTTCAATTATTATTATATAATAATACGGAGTATATAGCTAGGCTAGAGACTGGAATACGATATATATGTGAGTAGTATGGTACTTAACTGTCGTAAACGCCATCCAACATAAATATAGTTTCAGAGAAGTTAAGGTAGGCATCTAAAGCGGAGTTCTCTAATTATTTGCTACAAGCCTACAACGGAGTATTACCACACAGTTAACTACATGTAGTTCATCATATTATTATGTATTTCTGTAGTTGAATTGTTATTCTTGTTTGTTTCCCAAATGTTCCTCATTCTATTCTTTCTTCTTCTACTTTTTTACCTTTTTTCTTTTAGTTTTTAATGAGTTTTTACCTCTAGATAGGACCGAATTATCATCAAAACTCCTATATGGGAGTTGATCCTTTATTTTACCTAAATAGGACTTTTTATTCCTACTATACCCCTGCTACTCGATATCGGTATAATAAAACCTCAGCCCAACACCTCAATTCCATCGACATCATCATCTTCTATTCCGCATCAATTGCAGAGAGCTCCTCTCCCGCTCTCCGATCTTCTTCCGCACACCTTACTCTGGCCAGCGGTCTCCAGGTAATCCCCCCCTATCCTTCTCTTCCTTCTTCTACCTTCTCCTCTGTTCTTAATCATCTTCTTCCTTTTCCTCTATTTTCTGCTTCTCTTTTATTCGAATTTTTTTTAGATTCTGAATGGATATTTGGAATTTGAAACCTTTGGGAATTAAAAGTTGTGGCTCTCAGTTCAAAAAATTTTAGATCTAAAATTTATGATTGTGTATGTTTATCAATTTGTAAAAATTGCCACATTTATGGCATTTGTTTATGCAGATGGAAATTTTACAAGTTCGAAAATGCCAGATTTTTGGAATTTTCACAAATTATGGCATTTTTATGGCATTGAATTCAATTCATCAGCAACACAACTTCATTTTTCTTCTCCTGTTTCACATTTTCAACTCCAAAATGTGAAAATGCCATAATTTGTAATCTAAAAATTCCATATTTTTGCATATAGAAATGCCAATTTTCTGTCATTATTGTTATCGTGATTGTAATTTTGCCTAAAATTGAAATTATACACTCCACAGGGTAGCTGTGATTAAGAAGATGGCAACATGTCCACAAAGGATTTAGCGGTGACACCATTCTCGCTGGATGACGGGGTAAGTCACCTCACTGGAATTGTGCAGCGGCAATTTCGATGGTGCCTGCGGTGGTGGTATCAACAACGGCGGCCGTGTTGGGCGTGCACTGAAGGCGCTGAAGGTGACCGACAGTTTCGAGTTTAACTCTATAGGCAGCATCGATGAACGAGACATATGGGGAATTGTGTCTGGACAGCTGGGTTTTATTTTTTATTTGATCCTTAATTTATCAAGGGCAATTGTGTCTAATCCGTTCATTTTTAGTCCTATAGATTATGAGAGTCCTATTTGTGCATTGTAACATTGATTTAGTCCCATTTAGGGAATTACCTCGTTTTTAATTTATTCCTCACAATTACTAAGGTTGGTCAAAGAGTACTTGATTGCCAACGTGTCTATCTTCTTGTGCAACATTGTACTTCTTCCTATCCAAAATTAACTTCCTTCTTTGAACTTTGAGATAAAATTAGAGGACGTATGATCATAGTTATTTAAAATTACTAGAAATGTATGCACCGCAATATGTGTGATTTATGCCCATCGCGGAAACACAATGGCTCGCATTTGACGATCTCATCCATTATCTGACCAATATTGGATAGAGGAATTGAAACAGGTCCATGGGATATATCTTGTTGTGTTCGGTGTGCTCGACGTACATCTTGTTTGGGAACTTGAAGAAGAAACCTTAAGCGGGGCTGGTCAAACCGCTGCCTCCTTGCCAGTGGCTGAAAAAACTGGATTACGTTCTTTTTATGCATTTTTATCATCTCGGGACTCTTTTGTGTTTTTTGCTTTTCCTTTTAGTAGCAAATGCAACATGTAGTTCTCGGTTTTAATAATAACTAAGTTATCTTTTGTGAATGAAGTCTACCAAATCACGGGGTTAGCGAGTTGGTCCGCTATTAAGCGTGATCCGAGCTCTGAGTCTCATCCCAGTGTAGCCTTTGTTATGACGAACTTGTATCTGGTTCTCGGTTTTAATAATAACTAAGTTATCTTTTGCCAAAAAAATATTCTCAATAAGCTAGGATGAATCTAACCATTTGTTATGCTCATTTGAGTACTTGCGTGACACTCTGAATCTAACCACCTGTAGTCACGGACGTTAGTCACGGATTTCCTCCGTGACTAGCCTAGTCACGGGCTAGTCACGGATTTAAAAAAAAAAAATAGTCACGGATTTGGCCGTGACTATGTCCGTGACTACGGACCGTGACTAAAGTCCTCTGGTGGCCCTAACTCTGTCGCCGGTAAGTCCTACGGATTTTTATAGTATAATTCTAGTCTGCTTAATACTTTTATTCCAGTCTTTTTGTTAAATATTAAAGGAAAAATTGAAAATAATAATCCCAACTATTGCCGGTCCGCTGAAAATAATCTCAACTATTGATTATTTTTGTATAATCCCAACTACATAGGCTATCCGCCAATAATGGTCCATGACCATATATTACCTCTATAAAAAGTGAATTTTAAATAGAAATTAAGCGTAAAAATTAAAAGTTGAGATTATTTATAAGGATTACTTGTTATATCTCATCTCATCCACTTTAGAAACTACAAGAATTTATTCATAGGGACCATTATTGGCGGAAGGTCCCTAAAGTTGGGATTATTCTGTAATAATCAATAGTTGGGATTATTATGAGCGGACTGCCAATAGTTGGGATTATTACTATCAATTTTTCCTAAATTAAATGTGTATTCTAGTCTGTTTATTATTTTTATTCTAGTCTGTTAATTCTACAATTATTTTTTTAAAATAAACTTGAAAAATGGTTGGGAATAGGACTAACACTTTCCGTATATACCTAAATAGGAGTTAAATGATTTTAACTCCTAAATAGGACTTATTTGCCATTCCGTTCCTATTTTACCCCTAATTTCTAATTCCGTGATTTGTACGCCTCTCTCGGAACCTCAATCGTTTCTCTTCTGTGGCAGTCGACACACTCCAACGAGCCACACCTCTCTTTCATTACGAAGAGGAAAATCATGGTGGCGCAGCCGGAGATGAAGCACAACGGAAAAGAGACAACAGCACGAAGACACGGCGCGGTGAGGCGACGGCTGCACAGCGACGCGGTAGCACGGTGAGGCGCGGCGGCGGCGGCTGCACAGCGACGCGGCGGAAATTGGAAATCCCTGTTAAGTCTCTGCCTTTTCCTTCTTCCTCTCCATCCTCCTTCTTTTCTTTTTCTGCTTTCAGATCCATTATCTGATTCTCTTTTTTGGCTTTCAATCTCAAATTTTTCTCTTTCAATTTACTGTTTGTTTTCCACATATTTTCTCTGCTTTAATTTCCAAATCTATTTCAGTACAGAGTATATTGTATCCAGTGTTTTGCTTTGCTCTCCTTTTTCGATTTTGTTTAAGTTTCTGTTTTGGTCTTTTGATTTTTTCTTTTTACTTTTATACTCCGTATTATAAATTACTCCATAATTTAGTCATAAATAATTTATATAGTAAAATAAAATATTGAAATTAAATTCTGATAAAATTAGCATTACTGCCAACGTTTTTGACATTCATTTTACAAGTGAGACATTGTTTTTATTGTTGTGTCGTTATTTACATACTCTAGGACATTGTGAATGATGAGTCAAGAATGTGGCTACTACTTTCAGTGTTTGTAATATATTTTGAGTGTTGTCACATTTTTTTAATATAATGAAATACTCCTATAAAGAATGACATTGTTGATGACAGTGTAACATTGTTCATTTTGCAATGCTTATAATGATAATGTTAGACCTTCTAGCATTTTAACTTGACATTATGTCACTTTTTTGACATTGTAACATCTTCTTTTTACATCAGAGGTCCTTGAAAGACTGTTGGAGGAGGCCGCAAGAGTAATAGAAACAGCGGTTGTTGAAGATCTAGTTGGTGGGGGGGGGTCGCTTGAGCACCAGCACCAACAGCTGCTGGAGCACAAACAGATACGGAAGGCTCTGCTTATTGGCGAAGCTTCTTCTTTGTGGATCTGCAATTGATCCTTCTGCCAGTTCTATGCATCTGCGACCAAGACTACAATATATATTTTTTCCCCACTTCTTTCATGCATCACCGTTGTTTTACTTTTTTTTTCTTTTTACTTATTTTGTTATTCAAGTAGACTGTTCAATTGGAGATCAGAGTTCTGGATATGAAATTCCTGGAGTAACAGAGTAAAAATTTGCTTGATGTATCTGCTATTTACTTTTACTTCTTCCTTTTATTTTGTTTTGTAATTTTCATTTTCTACTCATATGTTGAGTAGATCTCGTGGGTTGTTTTATTGTTAAAAAATTATTACTTTTTTTCAGTTTTTTTTTGTTTAATTTTACTTGTTAGGGAGTTACATTGTAGTATATTGTCATATTGTGATATTATATTTTACAATGTAGTTTTTCCTATAAAAGAAATACCTTTTTATAGTATTGACATTATTTTTAACAATGTCATTTTTATGCGGATTGACATTGTTATTGACATTATAGTGCCATTATTATAACATTTTCGTGACAATGTCACATTTTTGGAAAATGAAAGTGTCATACAATGTCAAATAATGACAATTACAATTTTAACATTAACATTTGTACAAAATGCCATTGCAAAAATAACAATGTCAAATATTTAAAAAATGACATTGTGGTAATGACAATGTCAATTTCAATGCTGCAAAAACAACATTGTGATGACATTGTCGAGAAGTAACATCGTTTTCGATGATGTCATTGAGATATGTGACAATGTCATGTTATTTTTTTTTTAAGAAATTCAATGTTAGAAACTATCAAAATGTCAACAAATTATCACAATGTCAAGTAATGAAACTGTCAATGCTATAAAAATGTCATTGTAATATGACAATGGCAATGCAACCAACAATGACATTTTATTATGACATTGTCAATGTCGAAACCAATGAGTCAATGACTATCATCACAATGCCAATGTTATAAAATTAATCACAGTTAAAAACAATGACAATAATATAACAATTATATTGTTTTTATAGAATAATGATAATAATAATAATAATAATAATAATTATTATTATTATTATTATTATTATTATTATTATTATTATTATTATAATTATAATAATAATAATAACAATAATAATAATAATGACATTTATTTTTAAACAATGACATAAATTTTTTAACAAAGACATTAATTTTTAAACAATGACAATCAATTTTTCAACAATGGCTTTGGCTTTTAAACTATGACATTGGTTTTTAAACAATGACATTTATTTTTAAACAATGACATCAAATTACATTGCGACATCATTTTTATATCATTGAGATTGACATTGTCATTATTTTGGCACTTTTGATAACATTGTCGTATTGTGACATTTTTTTGACATTGTGCTACTTTTCCGACATCGTGACAATTTTTCTTATATTTTAACAATGTTTACAATATTGTACTATCATGTCATTGTAATAACTAATACTACATGTATAATTTTTTTTGACAATGTAATTCAATGTTTTGTCCAAAATAATGCATTAAATTCCAACAAAATAAAAACAATGTTATGAAAATTAAATTACTAATAGATCCCTTACTAATAATGAGACAATTTTTATTAATTTATTATTAAAGATTTTTTTTACCGAAATAATGGTATCCTTTCTAAATACTAATTTATTTGGATGTAATTGCAAAATAAAACATAAAATAAAAACGTAGTAAATAACAAAATGAAAAGTACACCAACACAAAACGTAGAGAGCAGAGGCGTAAATGTCAAAGAACCAAGAAAAAAAGTAAAATTGATAAAAATAAAAGTAGAAAGCAGAGAAGGGAGTCACGAATCGATCTAGTAATTGCCAGCTTCACGCCAAGGGAAAGAAGCCGCAGGTGTACTCCAGCTGCTATTCGCGAAGGAAGATAAGAAGCCGCAGAAAAGAGGAGGATTTTGGGGTGCGAGAACAGAGACTACCTGGCCGCTCTGAATTTTAAGGGAGGTGATGGAGGTGGCGGCGAACCAGATGTAGAACGTGTTGCCGTCGTTGGCGGTTCTCTCCAACACGGCCTGAAGCGTGAGACGGTGGTGAGAGGTTTAAAAAGTTAGGAGTACTTTATTGCAGCGACGAATTATCCGTAGAGACATTTGAGGGGTGGGGTTATTTTCGTCCGTTCAACTTAAAATAGTCATGGGTTAAAAAGTTGCCGGTCCTATTTACCTTCCCCGCCTATGTTTTACTCTCATTCAAGTCTTTTTCCCAATACACTTTTCTATAAAAAAAAATTGAAACATATTTTTTAATTTTTTTTAAATGAAAAAACTTTTTTTAAAAATAAAAAACTTTAGTCACGGATCTGAGCCGTGACTAAATTGTAGCCCGGATTTTTTTAAATTCTTTTAAAAAATAAAAAAAACGATTTTTTTAAAAATAAAAAATATAGTCACGGACCGTGTCCGTGACTAAATTTAAAATTTTGAAAATTTAAACCCTAATATTTGGCAGTTTATTCGAAATTTGAAAACTTAGTCACGGAATATGTCCGTGACTAATATGTTCGAATTTAAAAAAAAAAACATATTAGTCACGGAATAGGTCCGTGACTAATATGTTCGAATTTAAAAAAAAAAACATATTAGTCACGGAATAGGTCCGTGACTAAGTCGCCGGCGTGGTTATTCCGGTCACAAATTAGTCACGGACCGCGTCCGTGACTAATCCGTGACTACTCTTAGTCACGGGCTAGTCACGAATTTCCTCCGTGACTTGCCTACTCACGGACTAGTCACGGATTTTTAAAAAAAATTAGTCACGGATTTGCCCGTGACTATGTCCGTGACTAAAGTCCTCCGGTAGCCCTAACTCCGTCGCCGGTAAGTCCTACAGATTTTTATAGTATAATTCTAGTCTGTTTATTACTTTTATTCCAGTCTGTTTGTTAAATTAAATGTGTATTCTAGTCTGTTTATTATTTTTATTCTAGTCTGTTAATTCTACAATCATTTTTTTAAAATAAACTTTTCTAAAAAAAAAAATTTGAAACATATTTTTTATTTTTTATTTTTTAAACGAAAAACCTTTTTTTAAAAATAAAAAACTTTAGTCACGGATCTGAGCCGTGACTAAATTGTAGACCGGATTTTTTTAAATTCTTTTAAAAATAAAAAATGATTTTTTTAAAAATAAAAAATATAGTCACGGACCGTGTACGTGACTAAATTTAAAATTTTGAAAATTTAAACCCTAATATTTGGCGGTTTATTCGAAATTTGAAAACTTAGTCACGGAATACGTTCGTGACAAATATGTTCGAATTTAAAAAAAAACATATTAGTCACGGAATAGGTCAGTGACTAAGTCACCGGCGTGGTTATTCCGGTCACAAATTAGTCACGGACCGTGTCCGTGACTACGCTTAGTAGCGGAAAAACGGCCGAGACTAGAATTAGTCACGCCCGAATAGTCACGGATTTAGTGACGGAAAAAATCCATGACTAGCAGAATTAGTCACGGATTTTTTATACTACGGTCCGTGACTAAATCCGTGACTAACACCCTGTTTTTTGTACTGTATGGAGTAAATTACTATTATATGATGATAATAACTAGTATTTACATCTAGTGAATACAGTCATGTGAATCTCAAGTTAGACAGATCTACCTGACCGTTTCATTCACCCGTTGGTTCTGGGTCTGTATCACTTATTATAGGCCAATTAACGAATGTGTCCGGCCAGGTCTGGAACATAAGATTTATTAATGGGACCAGGTTTGGAACACTGGATTCCGGCTCAAACCCGGCCTATAACTATTAACGTACAGTCCTACTATGCATATGTGGCGTAAAAGATTTAATGATGTATTGACGACCCGTTTATGAAAAGAAAAGTACAATTAACCACATGATTATGGTTATATTTGTTAGCAGGAGCGGACCGTAGTACAGATCCAGGAGGCTGTCGCCTCTCCAACAAAACTATTTTTAGTGTATATATATACGAAAAATAATTTTCGCCCTCCCAAAAAATAAATTTCACTCCCAAAAAGTATTTTGAACTCCCCAAGATGACTTTCCTGGGTTCGCCCCTTTTTGTTAGTGTCACAAATAATATTATAAACAAAATCACTTTATCGACGACTCCATGAAGGCATAGGAAAGTGATCAGATTGATCATAGTGAATATGTTACTTTGCTACTAATAATGAAACAAATATTTACATATGATATATCCACGGTGTAAGGAATTGAAGTAAATGCGATAGATTTGTGACTATTCAAATTTCATAATTAAAGATCAAGTGTGCATGCTTATTTTGAGTATTGAAAACAACTTTAATTTAAAATATACTATGTAATTAATCATGGGTAGTAAATTTTGTCTTCTAAGAACATACATTGTCGTGTTAGAGAAACTGCATATGTATAAATCAACCCCAGCCCTATATATAGCGTATTCAAACATCTTAATTAAATTATATATTTTCTGATAAATGATAATAATAATCTTAGCTGCGGACTACATTTCATCTCCTCTATCAACCTACTTGATTACATTATTATTACCAAATTAAACAAGCTAAGTTCTTTTTTATAATCTTCAAACCTAAAATGAGTTATTGTGGAGAAATCGTCCGTGCCATCATACTGCCACCCTGGGCTATTCATAGGCTCAAGTGTGAGGACAAGGTACGTACGTATAGTTGATAGCTCTTATGATTTTCCACAGTTTTCCGATCCTTTCAATTTGCCGTTTTTTAGGATGTTTGAATCTAAATCAAATTAAATCAAACTTAAACGTATTAGATATAAACAAGATCAAATAAGATTTAAATAGAGTAGACCTGACTTTGACTATTGTAAAATAGACAAAGACCAGACATCTATTAGACCAAACCAGTTCAAACTGAACCGGAATAGAGTTAAAACATACCAACCAGAAAATTTCAGTCCATAGTAAAAAAAACAATCTTAGTAGAATAATGGAAAAGGGGAAAAATAATATAAATATCTCAGACTTTGAAGATGTGTGATATAAGTACCTCAAACTTGCACATGTAATATATATATATATATATATATATATATATATATATATATATATCCCAATTCAAACTATATAAAAAAAGTTAAGTTAGCATTGCATCATGAACATATATACTCCCTCCGTCCCAAAATGGTTGGCCAAATTTTCTTTTTTGGCCGTCCCAAAAAGGTTGGCCATTTTCATTTAAAGTAAGGAATACATGGTTAAAGTTATTTCTCTCTCCTCTGCACAAATTTCAACCACACAATTTTTACTTTATTAATCCACGTGCAAGTCAACATTGGCCAACCATTTTGGGACGGAGGGAGTATATTTTTTCATAAATGTAATTTTATGGTCTTTAGTACATAATTTTTAATACACAAAACATTTATGAGGATGTAATTAGAATTAAATTGTACTGGATGTATACTATTTATTTAAAAAAGAAAATTATAGAATGTTAATTGTATTCTAACAAGATTAAAGGTATTTTGAATTATATACTTAATTATTCCAATAAATTTGTATTTGTAACAAACATATAATCATGGTGCGAAAATAACTTTTTACATGAAATTTGGGATATATACATTAGATACGCAAGTTTGGGATACACAACTCACACCCGTATTAGAGTTTGGGATATTTAAATTATTTTCGCCTAAAAAAATACTACGGAGTAGTATAATATTTGCAGCTTGAGGCCGGTATGTAGGGTTTCATTTGACTCAAATAATTAGTTATTGCGCGCATGCTTAAACAAATCTCAATCAATCATTTTGTCCTTACTAATTTGTGGGTTTACATATCATCGATAAATCCTGCAGGCTCCGTTTTGGTTTTGCATTGTCCTTACTGCTTGTGGGTGGATCCCTGGATGTATCTATGCCGTTTATTGGGTCCATAAAAATCAGGTGATCTTGAATAGCATATGAAATCGAAGATGTTGGGTGAGTCTTAAGTTCTCAATCAGTATATATCAACTAGTCTCTCTCTTTTTCTTAACTTAAAACATCTCATCTTATACTCTCTAACATATATAATTAAGATCTGTTAAAAAAACACATATAATTAAGATCAGCCAAAATGCACAATAAGGATGTTTTTACTTGGACTGCAATTTAATGGTCTGGTATGGTCTGACAAAAATATGATCTCAATTTATTACTTTATTAGTTCACATTTGACCGGTGTAAGAAATTTTTCAACAAAATGTCAAAAAACACAACAAATAAAAATAGATGAATTTACATTATTAATTGAATGGCACACCTTCAAATCCTTCAATAA
Source organism: Cuscuta epithymum (assembly GCA_945859915.1). NCBI lineage: Eukaryota > Viridiplantae > Streptophyta > Magnoliopsida > Solanales > Convolvulaceae > Cuscuta > Cuscuta epithymum. The sequence goes on along the minus strand of CAMAPF010000933.1, from coordinate 4,679,450 downwards.
CACAGACCACTCAAATTATGTAAATTAATACGGAGTATTATACATTTATACATTGTTTTACATGCAAACACATACATGCAATATACTCCGTATAATAAAGCATTGATGGTATGAATTTTTATTTTTCTTCAATATTTTCTTGTTAGGCTGCCCGCAACCCTGGGGTGAAAAGGCCATTTTTGAGCTTTCCACCCCAAAAAATACCGCAATCCATTGTATAAGGAGGGGCGAAAGTGGGTTGGAGCAACCGTTGGGGTGGGATTTCATATGCTTATTCACGGGAAGAGACAAACTCGAATGGAGCAGCTTTCGTGCGTCAAAGGAAATGAATGGTGGGCCATAGATTAAATGTAAAATCTCATATTTGTTTAAACTTTAATAACTTTTTGATGTGTAATCAAATTTTTATAAAAAATATATCAAATTTCGTAACTTTTTACGATCTTTCATATGACATCAATATTACATATATAAAGTTAAAAACAAAATAAAAAGTTTTTTTAATCTAAAAATACAACCAAATTAAAAAAAATCAAATTTATTTATTTTTACATCGAAATGTTTGTCTTTTCAAATGATAATTATTGGCATCAAAAAAATTGGAAAAACAATGATGTATAATAATAAAAGTAAGGTTTTAATAAATAAAACTTTATTGAGTGAATATATTGACGGTGATGGATTGCAGTGAAAATTGAATTGACTGAATGAATACGTATAAAGTAGTGGAAAATTTGATTTATTGACGGAGCTGGGTTGCGGTTAGCCTTATGGGGCGAATAGAGTATAATATTGTCAACTTTAATTCATCAACGCAACATCGATAGATCTAATTCTCTAGTTCTTCTTTTACATGCTTTGACAGGTGGAGATATGAAGGTGGTATGCAGTCTTCTCATTATTTACTAAAGTTGTCATCCTAAAGTTGTCTGCTTCTGCAATGTTCTATTTGGATTATTATGTAATTACTAGGTTCTTACAAACGAATGCTAGAGTAATAATAGTAGAACTCTTTGTTTTGGAACTGTGTAAACTTCATAGTGATTAGGAGTAAAAAATGCTCGAAATGAAATATATGATCCCTTTTATTTTATTCTATAAACAAGATTAGGGGATGTTTGTAACGGATTCTGCTTCTGCTTCTGTTTCTTTTTTAAAGCAGAATCAAAATCACAATCAGTTTTTGGAAGTCAGACCCCCCAGCTTCTAAAAAAAACTGATTCTAGAAGTAAATTAGAGTACCAGAATCACTTCTACACTTTCACCCAAGCATTCCAACTTCTGCTTCTGCTCCTTGAAAGAGCGGAAGCAATTTTAAGAATCAGATCCAAACACCACCTAAAAAGAGTTAGAATTGATAAAATATTACCATTCATTCGTATTCCAATTCAAAAATACAATATAAAGTCGAATTAACTTTCATTGTACCAACAACTAAAGGGAATAAATGAATAAATGATGTCTTTAACTATTGGCATAGATGGACCCACCTTATGTCTTATACTCTTATAGGATCCCGAGAACCCATGAACGTTCAAGAAAACCCTATATATTATACAAAGAAATGTTCCTATCAGGTCATCCTGACCGAGTCATCTGACCGCCTCCATTTTAGATGCTTCTTGGGTGGATTTTTTATAATGTTTTGTGATCATATTTTTCATCAAATGTAGATTGTGTCCATTTAATTTCACCTTAAATTAAAATTCAATTCGTTAGTCAGTTAAATAAATTATTAAAACCATTATTGTGCCTATATAGACAAACACACACACATAATTGATTTTTAAACTATCATCATCATATCACTTTGGTCCCCAAACTAATACATTTATTATTTGAATCTTTATTCTATGCAGTTTGTATAGATCCCCTCGACCCCTCCTTCTGTCATATTTTTGCCATTAACTTGAAGATCAATATTTAATATATTGTCTTATAAACATGTGTAGCAGTTTATAATCAAGGCATTAACTAGGTATAAAAATGGGAAAATGTTTAAAGAGATAATTCCACTATTATTTCCAATTCATCACTTGAAATCATATATAAGAAAAGGGGCCACACAAACACACTTGTTTTGAAAAACAACCGAACCAGCTATGATAGGTTATTTAAAAAACAATTAAGAAATTGATAAATTTTATTAAAAAATCATTCTAAAAATATGGAGTATAAAATTAGAAATGTACATACAATAGTAATAAGGTAACAAGTGTATAAATAATTTAGAAATACTAAAAGAAGAATAAATAACCAAATAATAAAAATGAAAATATAAAAATAAGTAAATTAAATGTAAAATTTTAAATGATGTAGAATATATAAATAATTCAAAAACACAGAAAATCTAAATTTTACATTTTAAGTATTTTATAGTTTTTCCCTATTTTTCGAATTTACCAATTTTTTTAGAATTAGATCTCTTTTACACAAAAACTTTCTATAACAGGACATACTGCCAAGCTCTAAAGAACTTTCCTTTTAACTGTAAATTAAATTAAATAATGGTCTAAAAATGTTTGTAAAGTGTCAGCGGTCATTTTAATGGCAAAAATGACAGAACAGTAATGATACGAAACTACATAAAATAAGGATTAATCAAAATGATATATGATGCAAGTTTAATGACAAATTATGCTTTTTGCCAATGATATAAAGTAGGCACTACAAAAAAACACAGCATTGACACGGAATGTGGCACGTATTACCGACTTTTAGTGTCAAATAGTTCGATCCAAAGTGTTTTTGGCATAAATTTTGTATAATCTCTGCCAAAATCTCTGTCAATCCCGTGTTTTTTTGGTAGTGAGTAAAGTTGATACTATTTTGTCTTCAAATTTATCGCCTAACAAAGTGAGATTTTAAGTGGTGGGCAATTCGGTTTACAGTTCGGTTTTCTTCGGTTTCGGTTCGGTTTATTCAGTTTAGGAGAATATGTACCAAACTAAAACCATTTGTTTTTCGGTTTGATTTCGGTTCCGGTTCGGTTTGGAGTTCGGTTTACCATAGTGAAAAGTATTAGGGTCAATTTTGTTCGATTTTATTCGTTTCTTTTTTTATTATTTAAATAAAATGTAAAAGGAAATAAAATATATAAAAAAGAAGTAATAAAATATTACGTAGTATAAATTAAAAACTTCTAACATCTTTTCGATCACTATAAAAAGATTCACTTCTTACAAAAAAAAATGATTAGCGTTTACAAAGGAATCAGTGGGATAAATGTTGTAATATTCACAATTTTATTCAAATGTATCATGTAAAAAATATAAATGCAATTTGCTATTGTTATCACCAAACATCTTTTCATGCATGTAGAGTACAAAACATAACAAATACATATATTTTGTATTAGCTAACTTTGTTATAATTAATGTATAAAATGTGTAAAAGCTAATGATATATGTCAAACATGTATTTCATGTCTAAATTATTTATTTTAATCATAAAAATGAAGTGTGAAGACAAATACAAAGTGTGTGTGTGTATTCAATATATAATCTTAATATATATTATAATATATAATATATATTACAAGTTAGTTGTTCGGTGCTTGGATCGGTTTACGGTTCTAAACCAAATCAAACCAAACCATTCGGTTTGAGAAAATTGTTACCAAACGGTTTACTCAAGTAAACCCAAACCAAACTAAACCACTAATTTTCGGTTTGGTTCGATTCGGTTCGATTAAACCAAACCATTTTACATACCCGCTCCTAGCCTCCTAGGTGAGAATATGGAAAATTATTTTCACAAAAAATATGGCAAGATAAACCATATATAGTAAAATATCCGGCCCATTATGTCTCAAAAAGGAAAACAATCTACTCCAACCCAAAAATCTTTGTCATATTTGAACTTCTTGATCAATGAAATTAAACTTCGATCAATCATATACTTTTATAGGAAATGACTTACATACATAGTATCAAATAAAAATTATATAAAAATATTCTTTGTTCAAAACACTTTTATGAAAATATAAAATGTAAAACTCTTTCCTATATAGACTTTCACATAATCATATACCAATCAATGCTGAAGTTTATCATCATTCACTCGAAAAGTCAAAGATGACAAAACTTTAAAGGATGGGTGTATTATATATAAGAGAGAGTTCAAATAAGAAGTGGTGTTCCCGTTCAAAGTGCGAAATTTGCACTTTTTCATATTTTGCTTTCTCTTTTTCGTTTTTCCGTTACACTTTTTCGCCATTGCGATTTTGGCAAATTCGGCCAAAACCACGGTGGCAGTTTTGTAAATGAAAGAATGCCAAAAAAGAAACTGCCGGCTTTTGGTTAGACAAAGATAGAACTGATTTTGTTTTGGACAAAGAAGAGACTACAATAATCTTCGATCTCTAAAAAAAACCTACCACTCTACCGGTCACCATGCTCGACATTCGCAAACGGAGAACAACATCTGCATCAGGCCAGCGTGCTTGGGTAGGGTGCTGGGTGGGGGCAGGGGTTGAAGGGAGGCTGAGGGAGGGTGTTGGGGGTGCTGCATGGGTCTGATTGATGGTGCTGGAGGTGGGCTAGGGGCTGGGGGAGGGTGTTGGAGGGGGCTGGGGGCGGGTGGGTGATGGGTGGAGACTGTCACCGCCGGTGGTGGTGGCGATCCCCGTTGGACGGCAACGGGGGTCAATTCGGTGGTCGAGGGCGGTGGTGATCAGGGATGGTGTGGGTTGGGGCAATGGTGGTCGGGGGTGGGGGCAGGCGGCGGGAGTGCACGGGAAGAAGTAGGTCTTACGATCGGATAATGGATCAAGTAATTGTAATTAACGAGTCTGGGTAACTCTAATTGGATGGGTCGAGTAACTATAATTGGACGGGGCAGGTCGGGTGGTAAATTGTAACTGGACGGGTCGGATAACTGTAACTGGACGGGACAGGTTGGGTAACTATAATTGGACGGGTCGGATGAGTAACTGTAACTGGTCGGATCAGATAACTGTAATTGATCGGATGAGTAATTGTAACTGGTCAGATTAGATAACTGTAACTGGTCGGATGAGTAATTGTAACTGGTCAGATCATATAATTGTAATTGATCGGATGAATAACTGTAATTGGTCAGATCATGTAACTGTAATTGGTCGGGTTTGATAATTGTAACTGGTTAAGTCAGGTAACTAATATAAATATAACTGATTGGACGGGTAATTACGTAAATGTAGAGGAGAGTTAAAGATGTCAAAACGTTTCTCTTTCATTGGTCCTTACCGTCACCATAGGCAGAACGTTGGAAATGATCTGGAAGGAATGAGATACGTACAAAGTTAATCAGCAGGGGCATATGCGATTTTTCCTTCTCAATTTATTAAAAGGAAGTGGCGCATGGTCTCTTTTCTGGAATGTAATAAAAGAAATCTTATATTTGTCAAAACCCTTTTATTTAGTAATATTGATGACCAAACCCCTTTCTAAATAAACCAACTTTTTTCGCTACCGCAAAACTTTGCAACGAAATTAAGCAAAAGTGCAAGCGAAACATGAAAAAGTGCAAATTTGGCACTTTGCACGGAAACACTGCTTTTTATTTGAACTCTCCCCTACACACATATACACACATTTAAATGGTCGAAAGCAGTGCAGCTCAGCTGGTCGACGACTCACATTCCTTTATGGAAGGTCCCAGGTTCAATAATTACAGGGTAGTAATATTACATGGTCTAATTTTAACATTCAAAGTTTCAATAATTATCTTTTTCCTCTTCTTCATTATAATACATTTTTCCCTTTAATAATCATCATATGTAATCTTTGATCACAATTTTAAACCCAACAACCAACATCATAAGCTACTCAAGTAACGTCTACATCATGGCGGCACAACCATGGATGAAGGGAAAGATTCTAGTGATGCTATATATATAAAACGTCATCTCTGGAAGCGACACTTTTTTGAATTCAAGTGGACTTGCAAGACCATGCATTTGTAGCAGAAAAGAATTAATGAATTATTGTCATTAGACTCATTACTCTTGCAAGAAGACAATATTAGACCCTAAGAAATACTAAAATTAATCAAAGGGTCATTCTCCTATTAGGGGTGTATTATTACTCTCAACTCACATTTGCCACATTCTCTCCCACACAAAAATTGAAACAAAACAAAAAATGTGCCCAAGAGTTGGGTAACTGTCCCTTTAATTAATCATCTATCATGTACAAACAAAACTACATGATTACCCACACTCTCTAGCTTGATGAAATGCATCATCACCTTGGACCAGAGAGTTCCATAGCTTGGATGAGAAGAGAAGAGTCTTCAGTAAGATCAGAAAATCTGTCTGATGAGAACTCATTATTGGCTTTGCATTTAGTAGTAGCCGCAGAAGCCGCCTGAGTAACCTTCTGAGAAGCTTCCCACTTCTCCGCGAGCCCATCCCCTTCAAGCATTCTCACCACCTCTGACATTTTCGGTCTATGGCTGGGAAGATATTGTGTGCACAACAGAGCTACTTGTACCATTTCCTCTAGCTCTATTTTGTCATACCCGCTCTTCAAGTCCTTGTCAACCATTATGTCTACCTTCTTCTCCAAATGTATCTTCTTTACCTGCAAATTAAAACCATCCCTTTTAGTCTTAAGGCATTCCACATTGACACATTATAAACATTCGCTTGCAAGTAAGCCTAGTATGAGGATTGATTATTTAGAATGAAATCTCAAGTCTTAATATTTATATCATGTAGCACTTTGTATTGGTACCTCATGTTTTTCATAATATTTGATTTTGCATCTCATGTTTCAATTTATATGACTTTTTTTTTGCAGGACAATTTATATGACTTTGTACCATAGAGAATCCAAAAGCGCGTTATTTTTAAATTAGATTTTTTTTATACTTTGCACGTCAGTTGTTTCGTTAGACCTTGCACTAGAGTTGTTTACCTTAAATATTTGAGTTTACGGATTACGTGATGAAATGTCACACAATAAAGTATGATGTTCAAGCCAAAGATTGAGATAATTATGGGGTGTGATTTGTAAACACCAAATTCCCATGACTCCATGACATTAGTTATTCTTGATCAGCATTAAGATGTACTGATTACACATAAAAATGCTACATATCCATATTGTTTTAGAATGACCTTATAAAAGAGATCTAGAACCACGTGGTAAGTCAGGCTTTGGCTTTAAATGAAAGGTGTTAATTAGCAATTTAACATTAAGGAGTGAATGCTGATCAGGCCAGACAAATTTTGGCTAGCGTGTTTCTTAAGAAAATGCCAAACTGGGTAGCAAAATAGGAAAATGATGTTTGTACCTACTTTTATACCAACTTATGTTTGTGAAGTTATTTTTTTGTCTGTGAATTCCTTCACAAACAAAATATGTCTGTAAAGGAATTCAAAGACATATTTTGTCTGTGAACAGGCTTCACAGACAAAAAAAATAGTCTTCACAGAGGTGGGTATAAGGTGGATACAAAGTGGTGGGTACAACAAGCATGATTGAGCAAAATATGGTTTCAGTTCTATCAGTTTAAATTTATTGGTTCTGACGGGTTCAGTCATTTCAAGGACTAAGAAGTTGTTCTCTTCATCTTAATCTTATTACTTATTCCTTCTTCTTATTTTATTCAGATCAGATCAGATCAGAAAAATTCAGATCAGATCAGAAAGATTCAGATCAGAAAAATTCAGATCAGATAAGAAAGATTCAGATCAGATCAGAAAGATTCAGACCAGATCAGAAAGATTCAGATCAAATCAGAAAGATTCAGATCAGAAAAATTCAGATCAGATTACATCAGAAAAATTCAGATCAGATTAGATCAGAACTTAAAAAATTCAGAAACATTCGGATCAGGCGAAGAGAACAGCTTTTAAACCTTAGCACCAATAACTAAAGCTGGTTTGATCTATTTGAATAAGTTTCAGTTATCACTTGTTCGGATTGGCTTTGGCAATGTTTCACTAATTATGACAATTATTTTTTCTTCAGAAAAACACAATGTTACCCTATACTCTGCGTTTATCAGAAAAGATTGCTTTACCCAATCAAGCATGGCGCCCTTCTGATTTGCTGCTTTGCCAAACTCCAAAGCTCTTTGGCCTGTGATCAGTTCCAGCAAAAGTATCCCAAAGCCAAAAACATCTGTTTTCTCAGAGGATTGGCCCGTGGAGAGATATTCGGGTGCTATGTGCCCCACCGTACCCCTAACTGCAGTTGTGACATGTGTGTCGCAATGATCCAAAAGCTTTGCCAATCCGAAGTCACCAACTACGGCCTCACAATAATCATCCAGCAGAATGTTGGCAGCTTTGACATCTCTATGAATAATCTTGGGGTCACATTGTTCATGCAGGTATAGCAAACCTCTTGCGGCTCCCAAGGCTATTTGTTTCCTAGTCCCCCAATCCAATGATGGTTTAGCTGCAAAGACAATTTGGCATCCAATAAATTAGAGTAACTCATTTAGGGTCAAACTAGCTCATGTACCAACCCTCAAATTATCCAGCCCAGTTTAGGATGAGCGACTCATTACACGTAATGTGTCCCCATGCTTAAGAGTTTAAGTACATGATTTAAGTTAGTTTTAAGTATATAATATTAGTATATGATATACTAATATCAGTGTAAGTATCCTTTTTTAATTAATACTTCTCAAAGATCGCCTAAATAGAATTTCATTTTACCTTTTAGGCGGGAAGCAACACTTCCATTGGACATAAAAGGGTAAACCAACAATCTTTCATTAGAAGTCATGCAAAACCCATAGAGCTTGAGAAGGTTTCTATGTACAGCTAAGCTGATCATCTCAACTTCTGTCTGGAATTGGATACCACCACTAACTGCATTCCCATCCTTAAGCCTTTTCACAGCGACAACTGTCCCATCATGTAGGCGACCTTTGTAGACGTTTCCGAAACCGCCCTTACCCAATATGTTCTTACTGTTGAAGTTGTTTGTGGCAACCTGCAGTTCTCTGAATGGGAACATCTTCAAATTTCCTAGGCGCACTTCTTCTTTATGTTGTTCTGAAGTCAACCATGAGATTGTTAAAAAATTCTTCACAAGTGATTATGAATGATCTTAGGCAAGGCACACTCACCATTATAGTCAAAGAAAACTTGTTTTATTCTTCTTTGTCTCCACCACATAGAGATACAAGTACCAACAATTAGCAAACAGATACATCCTAGACTTGATCCAAAAGCTAAAGCTACTTTATGAGTTTTTGGTTTTATGGGGGCCTGCTCGTCTGTGACAAGTGAAAACATAAAAGAAGAGCATCAAACTTAGTTAAAAAGAAAACAAAGAGCCTGCTGAACTCTCAGATAAACTTTCATATTATACTAAGATTTTGAAGGACGAAAAAAGGAGGGAACTTTATTTCAAGATTCTTCTTACAGAAAAAAGTTACCCTGTAATTACTTTGCATAGTAAATAATTGTGAGAAAAGTACAAAAGGTGAAAACAATCTTACCCTGTGAAATTGTGAAAGGGGAAGGAGGCAGATGAGTTGTCCCATTACACTCTGGCTCTTTTCCAGTTTCACATATCTTAGAATTTCCCAGGATGCTATATCAGGTAAAATATACAGTGAGTAAATGGACTTTCTGGTTTGATCCTTTGATCTCAAAGGTAAAAAATGCAGATTTAGTTCGAAGAAAATTACTTGAAGGTTTTGGCAAGAAGATTTGGAACAGGACCTATTAGATTGTTGAATGACAAATCTCTGAAACACACAAGGGACCCTTCAATATCTCCAAACATTTATTTACCATACCATAGTAACAAAGTAAATACAATTATTATAAGCATTTGATGTAGGGCTAAGAAAATTACAGAAATGTCAGCTGGGTCATATTAGCCAAAGCCAAAGGGATAGCTCCAGCGAGACTGTTGTTGTTTAGCCTCCTATACAACCATTTCAAAAAGATAAAAAAATCTTTAGCCTCATTATTGCATGCTAGGTGTTAAAAACCGTCCCAGTGTAAGGCAATAATGCTGATTGATGCAACTACTACCCCTGAGATTTGGAAAAATTACTAAATGACTTCCACAGTTTCAGAAGTTTACAAATGAACCCCTTAAGCAGTCATATTTGTCATAAAAATCTCTTTTATCACTCAAAAGAGTAGTTTCTAATGTATATACTGATACTAAAAAAAAGTGTGTGCCCTCATCAGTGTTATAAAAGATGAAGGCCACACTCCAGCCTGTGAAGCCTAGACGGGATATAAGGCGAGCCTCGACATAAAAGACTCTTACAAGTTATAATACAGGTTTGAGCACATCTTACATTAATATATTATTTGAAAAGTTATATATAAAAAATAATATATTGCTAGCTTTTATTATTAGATCACAATGGTAAAATGTTTACCTAACTGATTTTTATTAATTGTGTCCATGCCAAAATGCCAAATTTCCAAATTGGTAAAAAAACAGAGGGCTGTTGGACAGATTGGTAAAAAAACCATTTGAGACAAATTGGTAAAAAAAAAGAAGCTCTAGTGACAAATTGGTCAATTTTTTGAGAATGACAAACTTTTGATCCCTGACTTTGGAATTCCCGACATTTCATATTAGAAGTATTATGAAATTGACATTTGCAGTCCTTTTACTTTGATTTTGTCATCAAAAGTGGAGGTCTAAGAATGTCAACGACCGTGTTTGATAATAGCGGTTGTTTGCTAGCTCATAGCCGGTTGTATCAGTAGATTGATATTAGCGGATTCCGTTTGCGTTTTTTAAGAATTAATTCCACTTTTAGTCCTACGAGTTTTGTGTCAATTCCACCTTTAGTCATGTACCAAAAGTGGACAAAGTAAAAGATGTGGACTAAATGTGAAATTGACCTAAAACTCGTAAGACCAAAAGTGGAATTTATTCTTTTTTTAACTAACCGCTTTCATTAGCGTTTTGAAATACAATGTAAATAACATAAAATTTGCAATTACCTTTTCAAACGTAAAATGACCGTTAAAAATGAATTTAAAAGTTTATATATTTAAATAAATTTTATTTCTTTTTATTTTTAATAAGTCTTGGAAAAAGTTTAAAAAATATGTTTACGATTATTTTAAATAATTAATAACACTATCATTTTTAAGATATGTATATTGATGCGAGTACACACATATAAATTCATATATTTTTAGTATTAGTATTTTAAATATGACTAGTTATTAGTTTTTTAAAATCTACTCCATTTAAAAAATCTACTCCATATGATTATTTATTAGTTTTTTTTAATCTACTCCATGCTTATTTAAAATAAATGTAAATATAATTTTTAAAACCTTTTGAAAGACTTAATAAAAATAAAAAAATAAAGTTTAGATAAATATATATACTTTTAAATCCATATTTTAATGGTTATTTTACGTCTTAAGATTTAATCGCAAATAGTTGAGTTACTAATATTTTATTTCAAACACTAAAGAAAGCGGTTAGTTATAAAAGCTAATTGAATCAACTATTATCAATATGTTGATTCAACCGACTATAAGCTAATAGACAACCGCTATTATCAACGACGGTCATTGACATTTTTAGACCTCCAGTTTTGATGGCAAAATCAAAGTAAAAGGACTGCAAATGTCAATTTCGCAATACTTATAATATGAAATGTCAGGAATTCTAAAGTCGGGGATCAAAAGTTTGTCACTCTCAAAAAATTGACCAATTTGTCACTAGGGCTTCTTTTTTTACCAATTTGTCTCAAATGGTTTTTTTACCAATCTGCCCAACAGCCCTCTTTTTCTTACCAATTAGGTAATTTGGCCATTGTGTCCATGTTAGAAAAAAATAGTCTATTTATAAAAAAGTTCATCTCTTTCACATCTAGGTTCACTTTTGCATCAAGGCTTGTGCTTTTTCACTTCTTTGATGGTCAAACTTGGCGATGAGTACTCTTTTTATCTAGTTTAAAAAATGTCAAAACCAAAATCTTGTAACTTGACTGATTAAGAGACTTATTTGAAACTTTCAAATCTTGAACCTTTCTTTAAAAAATATCTTTGAACAAATATCTAGGGTAATTGAGTCTGAAAAAACTCAACCCTCTTAATAAAAACATACTTCGTATAGAAATATGTACTCTATTAGTCTTGAAACTCATTTCCTACAAATATATCTCCATTCCATTATCTGACTATCTGTGAATGAAGCTTAGATAAAACTGACTGATTAAGGCACTTATTTGTAACTTTCAAAAACCTCAAGGGCAATTTTGTAATTTACACCAACCTTTGAGGAGTTGGATGTAATTAACCCAAACTAATACTCCGTAATTCTTTTTCAATTAAAAAAATGCTAAAAGTACTTACAAGTATTGGAGGGTTTCGATTTGAGCCAAGGAGGCTGGAATTTGACCGGTTAACTTGTTGTCAGAAAGATCAAGTGTCTTGAGCCTTGGAAGATTCCCAAGCTCAGCAGGAATCAGTCCTGAGATGTTATTATTCTGGAGAAGCCTAAAAGAAGCAGACAAAGCCATCAGAATTACTGCAGTAATTACTAGAATTACTACTGATCTGTTTTGTACTCACACAATCTCGAGGTGGGTCAGTTTGCCAATATGGGTTGATATTCCACCTGACAAACCTTGGCTTGGAATTGCTCTGCACCAAAATATCAGCTTTCAGAAATCCAATCTAAAGTTTAAGTGTAATAATGGTGCAATTACACCTAATCGTGCTTCTAAATTTTTTAGTAACCAGGTTACACAAACCGAATCAAGTAGTTTTCTTGAATTCTAAATAAATACCATGGTTTCTTTTACCCTATTGGCATTATGCATAGGAGGTGAAATTTTCAGTAGCTGTTGCATGTTGTCCATTAAGTAAAAGTACTTTAATACCAGTCCACTTAGCAAATAAAAAAGTAAATATGGTAAAATGACTTTGTTACCGTCCCATATATATTTATGGGACTTTTTCTATATTTATTTATTTATTGTTGTTGTTATTTTTAATTTCTAAAAAGTCATCGGGGTATAATTTGCAAATAACCACAAAGATTTAAATTTTCACCAGCATCACTAAACCATTTCACTGTCACCTTAAACACCAGATTTTTCGTTAGAACTCAGTTATTTTGGAATGACTAAAGTATTTTACTAGAGTGAAAATAAATAAGAATCCAATACTACGTATTTATGAGGGTGAAGCAACGGTGAAATCAATAAAAGAACAAAATATTTGTTTGTACACACTCTTGTATACACCATCTTGGAAAAGCCTATTTTGCCTGTAAATTCTGTTCACAAACAAACAAAACTTCTCATAGACGATGTGTATAAAAGTGCGTATAAGTAACAAAGTTTTTTAAGGAAATGAATCATTCTTGGTTTACGGTATTTTGGGGTACTCATTTGCAGGGCCGCCTCAATAGATTAGGAGACCCGGTGCAAATAACGTAAAATAAGCCTTATATTAAATAAATATAATATAAAAAACAGCCTTTAAAAATAACCCAAAAAGATTACAATCAAATGTGACATTGAGATATAATCATATTTCGAACCTGAACAACCAAAATCGGTAAAAAAACTAAAAGTGAAAAGAAGTGAATTAAAATCATGAACTAAAAAATAGAGTAGGATATTACTGAAAAAACTACTTCCTCCGTCCCTTAAAACCAAGTTCGTACAAACTGTACGAGGAATTTGTGCTAATTATTATAACTAGGCCTTATCCAGGCCTCATGTAATAAAGAAGTTGCACATTTATAATTAACAATTGCATTTTAATTACATATTAACATTATTATTTAATGTTTGTGTTTAAAAACAAAATACTACAATAGGAATCTTTAATCAAATAAAAAAGGATTTTGTATATATTATATAGACTATATTTAAAATTTTGGGCCTTCTGAATCGAGAGGCCTTGTGCGGTAGCACTTCTTGCACGCCCTCATCTATGGCCCTGCTCATTTGTACACCATCATTTGTGTGGTTCACAAAAGCCAATATTCATAAATTTATTTTCTTAATTTTATGAATTGCTTTTGAAAACCATACAAATAATATGGTACAAACGGGTACCCAAAATAGGGTGCTTCTATATTTTTCAAAGGAAATACTGCGCAACGGAATGCTTTACACAGAAAACAATTGACTGGTTCCCTTTGTGAGGTGTCTTTACCGTCTTTAGGCACTTGTCATTTTTTACATCATTAGTATCCCTATACAAACTAGGAAGATAGTTGTAAATTCGCCCCAAAAGTGAGAGGTAATGGTGATCAAAATTATGGTCTTACCGAATAAAGGCCTAATTATTACTCCGTGTTCTTGGATACAAAAAGAGGCCTAATTTTTTTTTCGTATTCTCGGATACACTTTTTAAATTGGTTCCAAAAAACATCACAACACTTTCATAATTTTTTTTGGGCTGTATTTTCCTTTTTTTTTCATAGTACCTGTTCTAGGCTTGATTGAGATGGGTTTTGAATCTGTGACCTCTTTTTTTGGGAGTGTCACAGTAATGTCATCAAACCACAAGATGCTTGTCAATAGGAGTGGGCACGGGTCGGGACGGTCCGGGATTAGGGTTATCCCGGTCCCGACCCATTTAATAATAATGGTACGGGACGGGACGGGACACGCCTTTGTCCTAATCTTGTCTCATAAATCGGGACCGGGATAGTTCGGAACGGTTCGGGACGTCCCAAACTAACAAAAGATTAAACAAAAAAAATCATTATTTATAATTAAAGTATATTAGCATTTATAAAGTATCATGTAACAAAATATTAACATTTTTTAAAAGTTAGCTAATGTTCATAACAACTTAACAAGTTATCTTTCACAAACAAAAACAAAAAACTACGGAGTATTAGATTTTAATTAAGTTTAGCAAAAGAAGAAATTAAAATTTAGAACAAAGCAGAAAAAGAATTAATTTATTCAAACTTATGTGTTCTAGATGTGGTATACTTATATCCAAATATATAAAGAGTGAGATACAAACCTAAGTTGGTAAATATTTATGTTAGGTATTATTTTTAATTTAAAAAATTGGGCTTGAAGACTAAAAACATACTACTACATATATTTTATTTTTTTGAAATAGCACTACAAACTAGTCACATGCTAAAAACTACGGGTATATAGTTATTACAAACGGGACAACGGGACGGTTCGGGATAACCTTCCGGTGTCCCGGTCATGTTCTGTTTTAAACCGGTACGGGATCGGTGCGGGACAAAATAATCGGATCCCAAACGGAACGGGACAACACCGGTACGGTTTCGGGATATACCAGAATGGGACAATGAGACCGGAATTCTTGCCCACCCCTACTTGCCAACACTTTCATAAATCAAATTGCACTATTTTCTCATTGACCTCAATATTTATTACGTAGTATTTCAAATTTTACTTTGTCTGGACGCTTTCAACTTTTTCTTACGAAGGTTAAAATTGTAAAATACTTCCACCATCCCTAAATGAAAGTTTAATTTTTCTTTTTGAGAAGTTGTTAAATTAAAAGCTCACATGATCACATCCTTATTTGGTAAACAAGTTTCTATCAAACAGTGTTAAAACATTTATACTCAATAGTAAAATGTATCCCTCCGTAAATTTGTTTTCTTAATGCGTGTGAACTGTGAAGTCAAACCAATTTTAATTAAGGGACGGAGGTACTTTCAAGTAATAACTTTGTACTTCATTTTTTTAAAATTGTGTCAAACTAAAGAGTAATTAAAGAAAGAGTTTTGCAAAACATACAGGCCAACCACAAACTTATCAGGAGAGCAAGTGACCATACTCCAGCTACAAGGATCAACAGCATTTGCATCCCAATTAGTCAAAACCCCTCTTGAGTCATCTAATGATGCCTTAATCTCCATCAAGGCTTGAACTGTTCAATCACCAATCAAGAACATATGTATTAGTTCTTAATCACACTTAGGCTCCGTTTGGTCGTCCACAACACTACAACATCCTGTTATGCTATTCTGCTCATCAGCTTCATCTACTTATCCACCAAGTAGCTTTTGAAGTACGTAGTATTTACTTATTTGCCCGAAATATAGCTTACCAAATGAGTAATATTTGTCTTTTGACTATCTTACTTGGCTAAAACGAGCATTACAGAAGAACTTTATGCTAAGAAAATTTAACAAATTCAGCCATTTTAGCAACATGCCAAACGGGTCCTTAACTACTAGTCCTGAAAGAAATATCTGGAGAGAGTATAGTATATACATACCTTCAAAATTGACACCATCTTTGGATAGCATACCACTGGTCTGCCAAACCAGGGAGGTAAGAATCATCACATTCAAGAGAGGGATCAAGCCCATTTTTCTTCTCCTAAGTTCCACTGCTAGCAACAAAAATATGAAAGATTCCTGATCTTTGAAAAATTCAAAACTTGTTTCTAAAAACTATAAACCATTTATGCATTATTGCAGCTGTGATTTTACATACAATACACTCTCTCAAAAGGGAGGCAGCAGATAAAAAAGAAAAGAAGAAAAGATGTCTGTGTCAGAGTGCTCCCCATTTAGCTATGCAAAAGCACAGGTTTTGGTGGAGGAAAAAGCTTTTTGATCCCAAATTAACCCATCACCAAAGTTTTGTGTAAGTTTTAGTGGGACTGATTATTTAATGATTTGTGATTTGGTTTTGTCTTAAAAAGGTGTTTTGATATGAGTATTAGTTCAAAACTCTTAGTAAAATCACCCACTAATTGTAAAGAGACAAAAATGTAGTGGTGGCAGTAATGCAGTACACAATAATACTAAAGAAGATAGATTCTTTTTTTATAAATAAAGTGATTTAACAATAATAATTGAGAAAACAGAGAAGAAGTGGGGGATAAATGGCTTGAAAAGACAGTGGGTTTGGAAAAGGAAAAGGTGAGCAATCATACATTGGGTAAGGGAAATGGTGACTTGTCACTCTGGCTGCCTTGAGGATTGAGGATCCTCTAGTTGTTGCCTTTGAAGAATTTAAAACCAAAAGCATGTAGGACTAACTCAGTGTTAAGCACTCCACAAGATTCTTTTAAATGAGATTTCACATCATAAATAAGTGTTTCATGGACCACTGCCCACTGGAGTTTAGTATTCGAGGTATTGTCCGACAAATCTTTGTTGGGAATTCTTTGCACCTAGTTAAATCTTAAACCAAAGTTGATTCGTATCCACAGTCATAATTGTCGATTTCAAGGACCAATTTTCAGACTCCATTTAGTCAATTTTTAAGACAAATTACTTATGATATCGATTAAAAAAAGAAGGGAAAATGGAAACTAATAATCCAACTTTTTAGCGGTCTTCTTACAATAGTCCCATTTTTTCGTTATTCATGAATAATTCAACTTTTATACCTCATCTTCATTCACTGGTCCCTGACCGGCTAATGGTCATTATTCCAAGTTATTTTCTTATCTTTGCAAACCATTATACCATAAATCTCATCTTTCACAAAGAAAATATTTTGCAAAGATAAGAAAATAATTTGGAATAGCAAGTCATTAATCGGTCAGGGACCATTGAATGAAGATGATGTGCAAAGGTTGGATTATTCTTGAATAACGAAAAGGTGGGAGACTATTGTAATAAGACTTCTAAAAGGTTGGATTATTAGTTTCCATTTTCCCTAAAAAAGAATTGCCTGTGAATATGTGATACTACCTCTGTCCCTCTTATATGAGGACGGAAGGGGGTGGCATGATTATTAAGAAAAAAGGGATTGTGTAGTTGATATTAATTAATAAAGTAAAAATGATTTAGAGTCATACAAACTTTATCAAATAAGGTATGAGACAATTTTAGTGGGATTTTCCAAAACGGTAAAATGAGACAGTATAAGCGGGACGGAGAGAGTACTACCTATTTTTCCCCGTTTTGCAGATATCACATGCAATTTGACTAAAAATGTGATCAAAATTAATATAAATAATAATAACAATAATAATCTTTATACTCCCTCCGATTCAAAAACAAGTTCCATCTTTCCTTTTCGGGCAGTTCCAAAATTAAGTTTCACTTTCAATCTTTTCCTTATTTAGCAAATTATCTACATCAAAACAGTTCCAAACACTGTCAAACAGTGTCCAAACAGTGCCAAACAGTGCACTCCACAATAAAGTCAAATTTCTTTTCTTAATACGTGTGAAGTCAAATGTGGAACTTGTTTTTGAATCGGAGAGAGTATAAAAAAAACAATAATAATAGTAATAAGAGTCAATTCCCTAAATAGGACTAAAAAGTGGCAAAATTGCACAAATAGGACTACATTTTTTAAATTCCTTTAATAGGACTATTTATGTGTGTTTGGACAAATATACCCTTGTAACTTGTGAAATGTTTTAATTAATAATAAAATCATAAAAAAAATTAATAAAAAACGAAAAAAATACTAAAAATCGTAAAAAATAATAATAGAAAATTAATAAAAATAATTTTTAAAAAAAAATTAAAAAAAATCATAAAATTAAAAAAAAACATTACCACCCCCTGCCACCCCCAGCACCACCAGCTCCCATCACTGGAGAAAAATATGCCAACATTTTAAATAATGCTATAATGATGGCATATTCAATGAAAATGTTGGCATATTGAGGAGTAATTATGCCATCTTTTTGGCATTTTCAAAAAAATATGGCATTTTTTTTTATCAAAAGTGGAAGAAATTTCACCAATCGGAGGTGGTGGTGCTAGGAGGCGGCGGGAGGCGGTGGGAAAGGTATCCATGATTTTTTTCATTTTTATGGGTTTTTACTATTTTTATTATTTTTTAAAAAAAATAAAAAATTAATTTTTTTATTTTATAAATGTTTTATAAATTTTTATATTTTTTTACTTTTTTAAAATATTTTTTACGTTTTTTGTGATTTTATTATGAATTAAAGCATTTCATTATGAATTAATACTCTTAAGGGTATTTAGAGTAGAAAATCAATGTTTAGTCCTATTTAGGAAATTTTAAAAGTAGTAGTCCTATTTGTGCTTTTTAGGAAGTCATTAGTCCTATTTAGGACAATTTCCGTAGTAATAATAATTCAATTAATCTAGGGGTCGAGTAGACTAAAACCGACATGTTTCCGAACTTAATTGAGTAATTTAAATGCGACCTGTTTGAAACTTGTCGTGCCAAAACAGTATTAGTTGAATGACCACCGAAAAAAATCCTTCAGGTAAATTGCGAGTGAATCATGTTCAGAAAAAAGAAAATAAAAAAATTCTTGCCTCAATTAAGGGGGTCATGTCGCTATACTTGATTATTGCTGGAATATGTATGTTTTATAACGGTTCAAGTTTAATCTGATCTGGTCTAATCTGATCTAGAACTTAAAGCAGTCCCAGTAAAAACATCCTCATTTTATCAACTTTTATAATGGAACTCTGAATCTTAATATATTATCGGACTATTCTTTCAATTAATAACCATGGTGTGACTTGTAAGTCACATATGAAAAATGACGACGTGATTATAGAATCCATACAAAATGAATGATGACACGATCTAAACAAAGCATTTGTTGGTGAAAAGGGGTGTTGACATCCTACACCAATAAATTAAGAAGCAGTAAAGTGTTATATTAAATTATACAACTATATCACTCCATAATTGTTTTCACTTTTCTTTAGAATTACTACCCCATGTTTCATATCCCATTAAATTTAATTAATTATTTAAGTTATGGAATCATTATATATGTATGACTAAATTAAAAGTTATTTGCACAATATGACCTCTTAAGTATTATGATCTTGATCATGTGTATTTCGGTAATATTTTGTACCAAAAATATGATGAACTTGGCCAAATGTGATTACATTGACTTAATCTCAATTAATAAATAAAACATTTAGACTCTATTGGATCATGTTAGTATTGGGTTAATCTACAGAATTGATGAAATTCAGACCGAAGCAGCTGAATTTGTGTAATCTGCTTAATTATGAAAAAATTATGTTTTGGATATATTTTATTAATAAAATAAAGAAAAATATATGAGAAAATAAATGTAATAGTGCTCTATAGTACTTCACTCAATTCAATAAAAAGAAATTAATCTTAATTATTTTGATTATACGCAATTTGGTTGGCAAAATTAAAATTAACGAATGTGATGAAAAGGTTGGGGATTATATTATAAATAAAAAAACAGTCACCAAACGACTCATAATTTAATTACTACGTACGAGTATTTAATTGAGTCATTGAATAGCACACATTGTGTTGGGATTGCTTTTGAATTCGTGCTTGCTTATCTATCCGGGAACCAGACATTCCATCTGATGTGTGGTGATTGGAAATTTGCTGTTTTTTAGTAGAATCTATGAATCTATTTACACGAATTTACCCCTGCTCGCACATTACTTTACTCGTTTCTCGCGTAGATCCAAAACAAGACTGTGTTGCCCGTGTAGAATGTTTCATTCTCATTTCTTTGTAATAGAGCCAGGTTCGATTGTAGTGTGACCGCTTGTTTAACAATGATTATAGATAGCTTATTAAAGGTCTGTTTGATCCATTTATACGCTCTGATATTGTCCAGCCCGATTCGAATTGAGGGGGCATGTTAAAATATTTGTCGCACACCGGAAAACTACAAAACAATAAAACATTATGTAAGGCATCGGCTACTTCAACTTTTAGGATTGAATTCCGGATCTTAACTAAACACGTCTTTAGGGTTACTCTTTGACCTTTTAAGTATAACAAAATTGTCTTATCACTGTTGCTCCGTTGATCTATATTTAATTTGAAGTAGTATGTTGACTCTGTTCTCATCAATCTCGTAATTTTGGATGGCTTCAAACTAAAAAAAAAACTCATTTACAACGCTATACTCAAGGCATGAGAAATGCTTTTTGGTTTATTGTGCTTCAAAATGATCACGTTAATGAGGTGAAGAGCCTCAAGGGCATGTATCTATTGAAGCACCAAACTAAAGTTCATCCTCACATGAGAATACATTATTGAAAGGTTGTACAAAGTCACAGTCATGATCTTGGCTTTTAATTTGCCCATTCAAAGAGAGAACGTAACATAGCATGTAAAAGCGTCCAATCCAATTGGACTGCCAACCCCCACATTGTCCTTCCCATTTTTTAACTAGAGAAAAGTTTGTGTAGGCTAGCATGAGTGCTTGAATGTGTGCGTTTGTCATCGATCTAGGCATCTAGCTAGGCCCATAGAGGACCTATAGTGCGAAGGCGTCCCACAATTATCTTCACATTTTCTTGATTAGGCATTGTAGCGGTTTTAATGTAGTTTCTGAATATGTAAATTTTATTTACTAAAAATAATTCGAGTGTGAACAGGAATCAAGCTGCTTTATCGTCAGTCAAGCATCGTAAACCGAACTACGAAGATAAAAATGCTCTCGGGGTACACACTTTTACAGATTGTCTGTGTAGGCTTTTTTTGTCTGTACAGACGAAACGTATTTTGTCAAAATACACCAAAAATACTCTTGGTACACACTTTTTTCAAAATATGCTTTGTATGTACAGACAAAAAAATCCCCAAAAAAAACCTACACAAACAGTGTAAAAATGGGTACACCAAAAATTGTGTACCCCAAGTCCAACTAAAAAAATAGTGCTACGACCATTTTTTTCCATCAATGAATTAATTGTTCACAATATTTTTCTTTCCATCTCTCATGTGCACAACTTTAGGCCATATGTTCAAAACAGGTGCAGACTGCAGAGTCTTTAGTATGAGATGGACTATGGTGAGAATATTAGTTCTTACATACTTTTAATTATTAGATAAAATTTGGAAAAGAAGTTTCCTGGAACAATACATTATTACATCAAAGCAGAAAAAACATCACTATATCAAATTTAATCCAAAACAACACTGTTGATCTTGAGTTTTGATTAAAAGAGCTACAGAGTATATGTCTAAGATGACTTCGCTTTAAATTGAGGTCCTAACTAACATAAATTTAAAAAGTGGATGACATTCAAACAAAGTGTTGCTGCTACCACAGTATATTAATGCACAAGTCTACCTATTTTTAACCTCTTTATTCTAAAATGAAGTTCTCATTTCATTCTATGGTACTAGACGATAAAATTAACTCTTTCCTAATATATACTTTTTCATAATTAAAAATTATATGGTGAAGTTCAATATATGTGTAATCAAGGATCAAAATCAAGTTGCGCTAACACATACATGGATATCAAGACTATTTACACGAATTACTTGTAACATGTAGGTTGGACACACAAATTATGGAATATCAAGGGCATATAGTAATTACTTCTACTTTAAAAAGTGATTCTATTAAGTAATTTTAGAAAATGTTGTCAATAGTAAAATTTGAAGGTTCTTGAGAAAAGTGCTTTTTTGAGAAAGTACAATTTGATGGTGCTTGATAAAAATAATGATTTTTATGTAGTAGAAAAGTGACAACAGTTTAAAACACCTTTCACTAGTTTCGAGTTTACAACTTTTAAGTACTTAGTTAAGTAGAAGGTGATACTTGAAAACAATCATTTTAACTTTTCTAAATGAATAGTTGAAAAGACACTTTTTGAAGTTTTTGCAAACATGTATTGTTTTATAGACTCCCGGTCTCCGCACTGAATTATTTTTCAACTTTCCATTTTCTTTTGTCCCAAAATAACCTCCTTTTTCTCTTTTGGCAAAAAATTATGATTTACACCATTTTTACATATTTATCTCTCCAGCCTCTACACAACTATACAATGCACAATTCTCACTTTCTTAATCCCCGTGTAAAATTCCATTGGGAAGAAGATTTATGGAATTGAGATATGAAAGAATGACATGTCACTCTCTTATTAAATTTTTTAACAATCACCACTAACAATAAATTTACGGTCATTAATATTCAATTCCTTAAATGATGCAAATGGTTATACGATATAGGGAGGAGGCTCAAAAACTACACTAAGGTTGCTTACAAAGTTCGGATCAGACATTAAATTTTTAAGTGGTCCAATTTAACACATAAATCACTTATTTGAGTTACATTTAGCCACCAACTAACGTTTCTTTTGACAGACCATCTGAACATTAGCAGTCCTTTATTTGTTCCAATTTGAAGCTGCAAATCAAAATCCAGAAGTTGCTCCAATAGCTATTTTAATCCATTCATATCTCCATTTCTGTTGATTTCAGAGTTCACAAACCCTTAATCACCATTCGTTTCAGGGGTGAATCCCAAACTGGGTTCATTGACATCTCATGCACAGTTTAAAAACACCCTTTGCTGC
Source organism: Cuscuta epithymum (assembly GCA_945859915.1). Lineage (NCBI taxonomy): Eukaryota > Viridiplantae > Streptophyta > Magnoliopsida > Solanales > Convolvulaceae > Cuscuta > Cuscuta epithymum. The sequence continues at coordinate 4,656,258 of CAMAPF010000933.1, read as the reverse complement.
ATGTGGATTTGGTGAAGTGCGGGCATGGGTTTTGAAGCTCTGGTCAAATATGATACCGCCCATGGAATAACTTCTCCGAGGCAAAGAGCTTCTCCATGTCGGGTGGATTACGTGAAACTGCTGCCTGTTTGAAGACGTTGGAGGCGAAAAACTTTTGAAAACGCCCCTCACATAACTATCCAAAATATGTAACATGTTGAATTCCAGGTCGCGAAGGAGATTTCGGTAATCGTGAACTAATGAGTCTCATTTGGAAGACCCAATTTAATTTGTTTATCCGGCTTATCTTAAGTTTCAACAACAGTTGTCCGACCACTGCCGAAGTAAAGAATGGCTAAGATTGCAACCATAAACAACCTTTTGAGCCTTCTTTCCAGGGAGAAGGCTAAAAAAAAGACACTAAGGTTACTTATAAAGTTCGCATCAGACACCAACGATCTGTTTACTAAAAGAGGTATTTTCCAGTTTTTCAGAAAACTGGAAAACTGGAAAAAAAACACAAAACATGTTTACCAAAGAAAACTGCTGGAAAAGTGGAGAAAAGAAAACAGAAAAATGTGTTTACCAAATCATTTTCCAAAACAAAAAATGAGATATGTCTCTATTTTCCTTAATAAATTGGAGAAGTGACTTTTATTAGTTTTCCAAATTTGAAAACTGTAAATGTTGTCGTGCCGCTGCAATAAATTTGCATACTTACGTCTAGTGGTGGACCCGGTCCTGCTCCGGTGTCAATTCCAGTCTGGTCAACGATCCTATGGTCCCTATTTGGTTCGGTCAACGACCCGACGATCGAGTTCGGTCATTGACCCGGCGGTTCCTGTCCGGTCTGGTCGACGGTCGAGCAATCCGGGCCTTGTCCAATTGACGACCCGACGGTCCCTTTCCGGTCGGTGACCCGGCGGTCTCTGTCCGGTTCGGTTTACGACCCGACAGCCCCTGTCTGATCCGGTCCATGACCTCGCGGCCTCAGTCCGGTTCGATCCACGACCAGGTGGTACCTGATTTAGTATGGTCAACGACTCGGCGGTCCCTATCTAATTTAAGATCTCGATTTTCCTATACGTGAGACCTGGTACCCTACTTGGTTTGTACTAGGTTTGATTTCAGAATGAGACTGTATTTTCGGTCTTCTAGTCAATCCCAACCGGGTGAAAACATTTGATGAACATGTTTTCAGATTATAAAATGGAAAACTAAAAAATGAAAAAAAAATATTGAGGATAGTAAAACTGAAAAATGAAAACAGAAAATTAGTGAACGGAAAACAGAAATAGAAATTTGAAAAATATCTCTGTTAGTAAACATGCCCTGAACTTTTAAGTGGACCAAATTAACACAAAAACCACTTATTTGAGTTAGATTTAGGCATCAACTAACGTTTCTTTTGACAGACCATGAGAACATTAACAGTCCTTTATCCATTCCAATTTGAAGCTATAAATCAAAATCTAGAAGTTGCTCCAATAGCTATTGTAATAAATTTATATCTTCATTTCTGTTGATTTCAGGGGGTGAATCCCAAGTTGGACTTATTGACATCCCGTGCACAAGTTAAAAACACCCTTTGTTGCAGGTGGATTTAGTGAAGTGAGTTCTGAATCTCTGGTCAATTATGTTACCGACCATGGAATAACTTCTCTGAGGCAAAGAAATTCTCCATGGCAGGTGAATTATGTGCAACAGCTGCCTATTGAAGACGTTAGATGCGAAAAAGTTTTCCGAAAAATGCATCTTCAAGCTTCGTCCTCCGTACTCAAGCTCCGCTCAGACAATGGCCGTCGCCACACCTTCATCGTGCACCGCCACAACAAGTTAACACCTCGTCGCTCGCTGCCATTGCAAGTCCACCGCCCGCCGCCATTGCAAGTCTGTCGCCAACCTTCTTATTCCTCTCCTTCTGTCTCGTGGTAGCGGTGGCGGTAGGTGGTAAGATCTAGTACCACCTAGCTAGGGTCTGAGACTCTGAGGGAGGGCGGGGTCATGGTTGCGGCAATGGTATTTAGCGGCTGACGGCCGAGGTGTGGTGGCCGGATCTGACGACCGAGGTGTGGTGACGGGATCTGACGGCTAGGATTCTACGGTTGGGCCATGAGGGCAGAATAACAAATTATGCAGGGGCTTAGCTTGGAAAGGGTGTTGGAAGTTTGAGGAAGGACATTACCCAGGTGGTGGTGGCCAGATCGAGTAAATTCCGACGGATGGTGTCACCGAAAAATTTAATGTCCCCGGAAAATTTTTCGGCGGTCATAGTGACAGGACGGTGGTTGCAGCCAGAGTAACTTTTGGCGGGTGGCGTCACTGAAAATCGGTGTCACTGGGCAGTGACGGTGTCACTGTCGTGTCACTATGATCATTGTCACTATGGTTGGCGACGGTCTCTGGCGGCGGCGATCACCGGTGGGAGGCGGTGGGAAGGGGTGGTGGATGTCACTATGTCTCGTGTCACTGTAACGTGGCAGTGTAACAGTAGATATATAAGTAAGTTTCTCACTTATGAGTCACATTTCTGGAATTTTAAAAAAAAGGTCATTTTTTGTCAATTGCCCTTTTATTAGTAATATTCAAGGCAAAACCCCTAATCACTATACGACCGGATGTTTTTGTGTTTAAAAAATGAGTATAACATTTAAAAGAAATAAGTATTAATATTAAATCACTATATTGGTAGCACAATTAACTATTGGAAACATGTGATTTGATTACCATCAAAATATTAATTATATACTCATTTTTTTAAACGTTGTCCACTGAGGTAAATGTATAAATAATTACACATCAGCTCATCAAATCAAAGTAACAGTCAACATCACGGGAAACTTTTGATTTGCTCAGTCACAACAAGAAGCCCAGAACAGGTATACAAGCCCATGATCCATTGACAGGCTAGGCCCATGGGTTTGAACAAACAAAACAAATATAGCAGCCAGAGTGTAAACAAACGATAAACAAGACTGTTCAAGTAGAAAATAATATTATAAACAGAGACAACATAAAAGAGTACCACGAAAACCAACCAAGGTATAACTCCACCTCTTCTTCTTCTTCAGCTTAATTCGTTTACAAGGAGCATCCTTTCAACACAGGCCTGGATGAACGGTAAGCATAATCCCTAACAAACTTCTGGTAGACAATGGAACTACCACTTCCGAACTCTCCATTGCATCTCTCACCAAGAAAGTAACCATTCAAGTCCACCGAACAAACTGTTTCGAGCACCTTGCCGGGAAGAGCATCAGCATAAATGGCTATAGAAAACTCTCTGGGCATGAAACATGCCAAAACCCTTTTAACCAAAGCTGTGAGATTCATAGCTTTGAGGTCATATCCCGAAGCTTCAAAGCTAGCATAGCTAAATCCATCTTCCGGAGTGACGTGGATTGTGGAGTGGGCAGTTCCTTCAATAGAATTCATGGAGTATCCACAAGGGTCAAACTCAAAGTCACATATATTGGACTGAGGTAGGATCTTCCGGATTCCAGATTCAACGGTCATCATCGCTGCTGAGCTGGCATCGTGTTTATAAAACACAGAAGCCTTTTTTCTGTCCAAACCGGTCATGCACATTTCCAGGGTGTAAACAGGGTGGCTGCTCTTGGACTTGGAAGTGGGAGTAGAAGAAGCCGAAGCATAGTAAACGTGCCACTTCTGTGGCTTGTTGGAGCCTCCCATGATGTAAGCCTTACTTCCCGAGCTGAGGTTTCCGAAAAAGCCTTCCAGGATGGCAACTTCTTCTGAGAAGAAACGGTGAGGGTATGACTGAGCTTCCGGGAAGATGAAGCTGCCACGGGAGTACCTCACATATTGTACTTCAAGAGAGAGTGACCCCGCTAACTTCAGGATAGGCGGGATCGCTAGGAGCAATTTGGTGGTCCCACAGGTTTTGATGATTATCTTGTCGGGATAAATGAAAAGGCTCGACTCCGACAGGACGTAAGAGTCTACAAACTCGTTTGACAGTGAAGAAACTATTGTGCACTCAGCGGGTCCAAGGAACTCGTCTAGCTGGGATTTGGAAAGGGATCTAAGGCCTTTTCCTTCAGGATGCGTGAAAAATGAAATCTCAAGCCTCTTCTCATATCCTTCAAAACCAATTGCAGAGACAGACATGGCCATTTCTAAAAATGGATCTTTTTAAGCCAGAAAGAGGTTCAATAAAGATAGATTTGCGAAAAAGGGGGTAAGAGAAGGCGACAGAAAGAGAAAGGAGAATGGAAATGTGGGTTTTAGTTTTACTTAAAAGGGACAGAGAAAATATAATAGGTAATAGAACAGTTAATAGTTTTAGTAGCAGCACGCCTCAAGACGTGATCAGAACACTAGTGAAGAAATATCAGGATGGTTTCCGGGCGCACTGCAGTGAAGAGATAATAATGTAAAACAATTAATAGTGATATCAAATGAAAAAACTAAAAACAAGGGTTGTTGAGGGGGAGGGGAACTTACGTTGGAATAAGCAGCTGATCTGAACTTCTTGATTCCACCGTTTGGTCGGACGTCTTCAATGCTATAACCAAGAGGGGCTTCATAGAACACTGTCTTACTACTACTACTACTAGACTTCTTTCCACCTTTGGACTCCATTATATCATTCAGTCTTACCTGCCAATGTTTATTTAAATTTAAATATATTAGTTGAGCAATGATATCAAAAGAGGAACCAACAAGCAGCATGATACGAGCTCAGATAAGTACCAAATTAATCCCAATAGGGATTTTTCTAAGGTATATACCTGTAAGGGTAAAAGGGGTCATATGGAGGCAGAAAAAGAACGTGGGAATATGGGGGTGGAAAAAGAACGTGGAGACATAACTAATGAAGAATAAGGGACCAGGATGGCGGAAGGAGGAGAATAAAGAGTAACCGAAGAGAAAGTGGACGGCAGTTTTGGACTTGGACAGAACTTGGTGGGAGAGAGACCCTCTCAAATTGGTCTCAACCTGTGCTTTCATCTTACATTCCTTCTGTTATTTGTAATTTCAGACTTTCAGTGTTCAAATTTCAAAATACATACTATCTGGTGGTGTTTGTCGCTAGTGACTATCACACCGAATTCCAGCGAGAATAGAGAACACAACTTAGGCCACATTTAAGAATAAAAGGTTTATTATTAGTAATATTCTGTACAGTTGCCTAATATGTTAATATAATGCCGCCACCCCACCACCAAATAGAATGAAGCAAATCCTAAATACACTTACCATAGTTGATAAGCAATATGTAAGCACTTCAAAAGAAGGTATTGAATAATTTCTTCTGTTGAAATCAATTCTCGGTAAAACTCTATAAACTTAATAGATTTACTTTACTAAGATGGTTATGATGTAAATTGAGCTTTGATCACACTGATGGAAAGAGAATGAGGCTTCATTCCAAGTCATTGCTTGGAGTTAAACCTGAGACCTCTCTTGCAGAGGTCTCTTCCTACCCGGTGAGTTACCGGGTCAAAAGAATTGTTCAACAGTAGCTCACATAAAGAATACTCATAAAGAATTAAATATAGAATTCTCTATGTAGGTCAACAGTAGGTCAGTAGGTCACAATCCAAATCCGTGTATCACATAAATAATACCAAGTACATAACAGTAGGTCTAATTGTTCAACTCAAGAAGGAAAAGAATCATTTAAATTTTTACTATGAACTCAGAGTAACTCGAATTCAGAATTTAAAAACCCCATTCCTATTTATTTTGGAGAAAATTATTTGAATTCAAAGATAAGTAAATTCTACACATAGGATTCAGGAATCGAAACTGATCCCTAAAAGCATAATTTGGCAGAACATCCTGTGAAAAATCCTAAAATTGAATAAAACGAAATGATCAAACACGAACCCATTAAACAAACAAACAAACAAACAAACAGAGATGAATCATACAAGCAAATCTGTACGCAAAAAAAAAACGAAGCAGGAATCGTACTTACAATATTGAAGTTTGAAGCTTTATGGAGATATGGTATTCCTCGATAAAAATGAGAAGCGAGATCCAATAAACCTAAATCACCAGAAAGATCTAAATCAAAATTTAATCACACACAGACCTTAATCACCTTATGAGTTATGAACCATACATCCAGAAAGATCTAAATCAAAATTTAATCACACACAGACCTTAATCACCTTATGAGTTATGAACCATACATCCAGAAAGGGATAAAATGTCTGGACAGAATACGTAATTACAAACTTACAAAGAAGAGAAACAAAGAAGAAGAAAAGACACCCCCTTTCGACTTCTTCCACACAAAAGATTGCCGCGAGCGCCTTGATGATGGAAAAAGAATTGCTGCTTATATATGGACGGCAGAGTTTTCAACTAATCTTTTGTGTTGTTTTATGACAGTCATGCCCCTGGCATAGCCTTCTTCACCGCACTAATCATAGGTTTGGTTTTTGTCAGTGACTACACTGCCCTTCAAAGATTCTCTGTTATCTGCTTTCGACTTCCTGACCTGGCGAGATAAGAAATGTGCTTTGGTTTGTCTTTGTGATGCCAATTTGGGTAGGGTGGTCATAGGATGGCAATGGGGAGGGGTTGGGGTGGGGGTTCACTCCCCCGTCCCCGCCCCGTGTCTAAAAAATCGCCCACACCCCTCTCACATCCCTCACTACTATTCGACCCACCCCATCCCCGCCCCGACCCGCTAGACCCACGGGTACCCAACGGGGTAAGTACTCGTCAAAAATTTTAAAAAATCATTTTAGACTCTGACAATTTTTCAAAAAAATTAAACAACACTTCCAGTAGCCAAAAAACCTTTTACTTTTGGGAAAACTATCAAATAAGCCTCCGTACTATGCTGAAAAAGTCGATTACGCCCCCGTACTTTACAAACACTCAATTAAGTTCTCGAACTATTAAAAAACGTTCAATTAAGCTCTTTTGGTCGGTAAGTAACCGGTTTCCCGGTTAAACGGCGACGACAGCGACGATGTGCTCGAACCCCAACGACGGTGGCTGTCGGGAAACGGGTTACATTTAACCGGGAAACCGGTTACTTACCGACCGAAAGGGCTTAACTAAACGTTTTTTAATAGTTCGAGAACTTAATTGAGTGTTTGTAAAGTACGAGGGCCTAATCGACTTTTTCGGTATAGTACGAGGGCTTATTTGATAGTTTTCCCTTTACTTTTTAAGTGTCAATGTAATCTTACATCTCATTTCAAATCTAGAACACATTATACGCGTTTTAATTTAGTCATTTTATCAAACTCTTTATTAGCATTAATTAGCTCTGTAATATCTTTTTAAACCCTGCATTCAATCAATCATGGTCATTTGACGGCATCTAGGACGACATATGATCACCAAATTTTAAGAGTCCTAACTACAATCATAAAGATGACATTCAAAAGAAAAGAATTAAGGGATAAGGCTCAAATTAGACACTATGGTTTCATCATAATCTCATATTGGACACTAAGGTTTCAAATGGATCAAATTAGACACCATGGTTTCATATGTATCTCATGTTGGATACTAAAGTTTCATAATTCATAGTTTTTGGACACTCACTTATATTGGATAAAGATCAAATTGGACACTCACTTATATTGAATTATGAAACTTTAGTATCCAATATAAGATACATATGAAACCATGATGTCTAATTTGGTCCATTTGAAACATTAGTGTTCAATATGAGATTCTGATGAAACCATAGTGTCCAATTTGAACCTTATCCCAAAGAATTAATGCATTGTAATGGTAAAGGAAGAAAACATTCAATCGTGCCTGAGACATTTAAGCTAATATCACTTTATAACTTTCCCAAATTCATTTGAAATAATTACATAAATATGACCAAAATAAAGATGGTTTACAAAAATATGATTCATTACTAGAGTAGTAATGAAATCATAGTAATTCATATTCAAGTTTTGAACTTTAGTTACCACAGCACTACGTTGTAGTAATGAATAGTCATATTTATGTAAATAAGTTTTATTTTAGTAATATTCTCGTAAAAAACCCAATTCATTTTACTTTATCCCTAAAAAATCATTTTACTTTATGATTTTGATAGGCAATTTTACAAGATAACTTGGATATTAAACAAGAATTAGATAGACCCATTAGGCACAATCCATTAGATACCACTAAACCCACCGGGCCACCAGACTATTTTAATTACTTCGTATTAACATTACTATTATTATTAGTATTATTATTGAAATTATTATTATTAATTATTACGGGGGACGGGGACGGTGCGGGGGGGGCATAACCCATCACCCGACCCATATTTAAGCGGGGAGAAAATAACTCCGCCACCCCACCACCCCACGGGGTGGTTCCCCACGGAGCCCCGCCCCCATTGCCATCCTTAAGGGTGGATAAGAAGTCATGGGTTTAAACCCCAAATCATAGTTTCTTTCTATCAAACTGTGATTAAAACTCAATTTATATTCTCTTATACTCCATGTAATTGTTTGCTCGGTTATGAAAACCCCGATAAATGAGGTGACGTCCTTTAAAGGTATGTAGAGACGTAGAGTGGACAAATTGTTTCGATTCTATCGAATAGAATCGTATTAAATCGAATTAAATTTAGTGCAACCAAATTAAATTTAGCGCAACCAAATCATATTAGTATGTAATTTGATCTGAGTTTGATTGTATTTTTTTCGACCCGTAGTAAATGAAATCAAACTGAAATTGCGGGAAATTAAAAAAAAAAACTTAAATGTACTAAATTATTCAATAAATTCTTCTTAAACTACGGATTTTTTTTTAAATGATAAATCCAAACTTAACTTAACAAACCTGGACCGAACCAAGCGGAAATATTATGATATTTATTTGGTAGCCATTATATTCTTCCAATCTGTTTCAAAGCGAAATAAATATTGATATAAATCAAACTGAAATTGATATACTCTCCCGTTCCATTGGACTTTGCTAACTTTCTATTTTTGTTTGTCTAAAAAACTTTATCACTTTTCTTTTAGTGTAATGACTTTGTGGTTTTCTTTATTTCTATCTTCTCTGCACAAATATCAACTACAAAGTATTTAGGTATTTACTATTCTTATTTCACACTCAATTGAGAGTGGGCAATTTGAGTGGGACACATGGATTATTTGATTCGGCTGTGCTACTTGGACACGAATTTGTACACAGTTTGTGTACACGCTCATAGTTGCCTGTGTATACAGCAATTTCTGAACGAGTTGTTTGTGTCCATAGACAATTAGAAGTGTGTGCATAAAATGTGTACAATTTTCGTGTATATTCCGTTATTCAAGCTTAATTGATCCATATAATCAATATGAATACTCCTTCATCCCATTGGTTATCACTTTTCTTTTTAGTACATTTGATTCCCTTTAAAAGGTTCTCATTTCTATTGTAGAAAAAATTAACACTCCTAAATGTCGATTTAATCGTTAAGTATTAAAAGTAATGCACATAACATCACAATTATCATCAATGGCCCATTGTATTATACTTCCTCCGGTTCTTATTCTCCTTTACACTTGGAAAAAAAGGCTTGACTGACGATAAAGCAAATCGATCCCTGTTCATACTCAGATTATTTTTAGTAAATAAAATTTACATATTCAGAAACTACATTAAAACCGCTACAAAGTCTGATCAAGAAAATTTAACTTCGATTAAAATTTGATATATAAAGTAAAAGATTAAGAGTGATTTGAGTTGACCAATGAATAGTAAGTGTAAAGAAGAATGTGAATCGGAGGGAGTATAATCACCAAAATTATTTCTCAAAATGTACTCAAATTATCATATGTAATTATTGACTAAATAACTAAGTCATTTTACAATAGAACCTTTGAACGGGGTGGAGGTACTACTTATTTTGGCATAATTTCCGTCATAAACAATTGATATTTTTAGTGTATGTATTCTAAAATGTATGTTACCTCTATTCCCTGTTCACATGGACTTTGTCAACATCGGAATAGATTAGAAATAAGGGAAATAAAAATTGTGAGGTTGGGACTTGTGTGGAGGTGAGAGAAACAAACTAAAGCACATTCATGGTTTTAAAAAAATGACAAAGTTTTTGGGGAAAACAAAAAAAAAGTTGGCAAAGTTGAGTGGGACGGGGGAGTATAATTTAGGGCAAAGTTCTCGAAATAGAAGTAAAAAGGTTTTGGAATTCCAAAATAGATTTGCTATGTGTTTCATCCTGAAATATGAGTAACATGACAATATTAATTGTCATTAGTGTCAAAGTAGTTACAATAATAAGCATTGACATGACCGTATTTATTGCCATTAATGACAGTATTTTTCAAAGTGGCAAAGTTTTAATAGGAGTAAAGGACATCAGCAAAATTTTTTGGACAAAAAAAGATGTCAAAGTTGAGTGGGACGGAAGGAGTATAATTTAGGGCAAAGTTCCTGAAATATGAGTGAATATGTTTTGGAATTCCAAGACATGTCTAATATGTTTTTCTTCCTGAAATAGGAGTAATGTGGCTGTATTTATTGCATTACTGTCAAAATAGTTAAAATGTTGAGCATTAACATGGCAGTATTTAGGAAGAAAGCAGAGCGACTCCTTCGGATCTCCCTAGCTAGCGGCTCAGCCACATAGAGTTTTTTCCTCCCTAGCGGCTCTGTCGCGTAGGGTTTTTCCTCCCTAGCGACTTTGTCGTCGCGTAGGGTTTTCTTTCCACCAATTGTTTGAGGAGTGAGTGCATCATCAGCTTTTGGAAACGAATCCTAGACCCAAAGGGTAATTATGACTCCTATGGATGATCTCGAGCAACGTTGGCTCAGTCGTGCAATTGAGGAGGAAGTTGAAAGGTTAGTTTTTGACAAATAAGCAATGGTAGCTAGAGAGCGGTGTTGGTAGTGGAGGCGGCTTGGGCGGCGAGAGGATGTGGAGAGGTGAAGGACTGAGTAAGGGAGAAGACAGATCGGCGGCTCGCCCTCCTCCTGAACCACTGTCTTGGAGTGATCGTGTTGCTAGGGTTTGGAAGTTCTATCAGTTATTTGATTTTTCATGGTTTTATTTTTGCGTTATGTTTTACATTGCTCTGTCTTTTGTTGATGTATTTAGTTTTAGGTCTACAATAATGATTGAAAATTCTGCTAAATATTATGTTGATGGAAGGACAGTGATTGCTGTGTCACACCCGCTTGGTGATTAGCGATTCGTATTGCTCTTTCAGGGGTGATCGTCTCTATGATCTGAGTCTAGCCGTAGAGTTGATAGTGCTAGTTGGTTAGGCATAATTGTTGTCAGTGTTGGTCTTGTTGAATTTCTTGTAACGATCCGGTTCCTTATGATATTAACATAAAGCGGTTTGTTTTAATGATAAAAATGGCAGTATTTAATGACATTAATGACAATATTTTTCAAACATGACAGTAACAACTTATATTTCGAGAAGAAAGACATGAGAACCTTGTTGTTAAAAAAAATCTTGTTGTTTTGAAATTTCAAAACATGTTTACTCTTGTTTGGGATAGTTTTCCCATAATTTAGTCATCAATTTCAAAACAATTTATTGATAGTCAACAAAAATATGATTATAATTTATACTCGTACCAAAACTCATTACTAGGTGCATCATCAAAATGATATTTTCCGCCTTCATCATATTTGAACACAATTAAACCACCTTAAATACAATATTTTATATTACCGTATTTAAGGTCCAATACATCATTCTTTCAAAAAAAAAAGGTCGAATGCATCATTAAATGCAAATTATGAAAATATTTGATTATCAGTTTACTCAAATACGGAGTATGTTTTATTATTATTGATCACATAATTTACACAAATAAACTTGCTATAAATTGGTGAATTGTTACTTATGTAATAAAGTGATCAATAAGATAAATGTTGAGCATAACCAGGTAGTGTTTCCTCTTAATATAATACTAGCGCTTACTCGCGCAAGGCATGAGAGTGATTGCCTAATATTAAAGTAATGTTCTTTTTCGTAAAGAACTATATGTTACATGCGAAATTATTATGAGTTTTCTGTAAATAGTTAATGAAATTATTATAACCCTTGTATGTCTCTAAAGCTCGTTTGGTGATCATGTTTTTTCGTCTTATCATCCTATTATAAAGTGTGACACTTCTTATTCTACTCAAATATTCAACTCTTTGAGCCTTTACAAATTTTTAATTTTCTAAATTAATAATGATATTAATTTCATGTTTTATTAAAACCTAACATATTGTTTGAGACTTTGAGGTAGTCATAATGGCTATAATAATAATGCACTAATGCACTAACGTATGTGACTCAAACGTTAAGTTTGTTAACAGTGGTAAGGTTATTTTAGTCTTTAAGAAAAATTAGTCCTACATTTTAATAAGAATGTAGAAGCTTGTATTCATAAAAACCATTGACATGCATAAATCAAGTATAATAACCTATATTCACAATTATAATGTTTTTAGATAAAAAGAGTATGTTGACTAACTACAATAATCTATTTACGGGCTTAAGTTAACCAATTATACATTCTGTGAAAAAGTTGAGCATATATATAAGATCATTTCAAAATATTTGTGGAACAATGAATTACATAAAATTTAGAACATATTTTAGATAATATTATCTCTAAAAAATTAGATATAAATTTCACTGTCTACAAGGTGCTAAGCTGAAAGAATACAAGTAGTATCGCTTATATTTAATTTTTTTTATTGTAGACATAAATCTAAGTCATAAAGAACTATTAAAGCATAATATAAAATTATTGAACTATTTAACACACACACACATATGACACTATAACTTTTATAGGTAATTAAAGTAGTTATAATTAATTTGTATTGTTTCACTTATTCACTCATATAATGAGATCTAATTCTAGAATACACAATACAATGTGTATAATAAGAAATAAGCTTAATCACATATCTATTGCTTTCAATAGAAATGAAAAAGTATTGTGAGAGTCCTAAATGGATTTTTTTAGATGACCAAGTAAGAAAAGTTGACGAATCATTATGAGATCGACCGGAGAGGTTTTTTGGGTGAAAGAAATGAAAAACAATTTAAAGAACATTTCACATACAACTTTATATTCTCAAGTGCTTACTTAAGCAAAAACGCGTCTTTGAAAACGGTAGTTTAAAAAAACGCTAGTTTAACTTTTTAAATATTGTTGAGGTTAAGTCTCGTAGATCCGAAAGCCCAACACAAATTTTGGGATATTTAGGAATGATTTATCATAAAATGGTCATGGAATGGGATTAATCAATAACACACTCAAAAGTCTGCTAGTATTAAAGTAATAACGAAATTACACAAAAAAAGACAGAACAACACCTCAGTTCTTTTGCTAACACAAAGCTAGAGTGAGAATTGCAAGCTTCTGAGTATCAAAATGTTAACTCCTTCTAATGAAGTAAATGCCCCTATTTATACTAGGAGGGGGTAGGTGAGGTGGTGATGTGGCCGAATTCGATTGGTTGCTTTCTTTGCCACTTGTGCCCTCCATTTGCTACCGTCATACTCTAGCATTTATGCAGCTCTCCACTTGCAGGCTCCTCGATCGGTACCTAGGCTCATCATGCTCTAGTGGGCAGAGATAATGCAGATATTTGTTCCAAGTATGATAAGTGGGACGTTCGAGTTATACCGAACGGTGTCCCCGTTGACTGAGTTATCCCGTTCGGGGTCTTATAAGGTTGGACCAGGCTCCATTTGGGCTTGCCCTTTCCCTCTTGCCCCCAAGTTATCTTGGGTCGGATATTTGGGCCAGGCCCCAATATCCCAACACAAGTCCTCCACTCCCGATGTCTCGAACGGAGTTGAGTGAGGGCATAAGGAAGTAGAAGAATCAGTTTTGACACCGTTTGGGAGATATCGAACAGGTTCTCGCTGGTTCCCGATGCAAAAATTTGACGGTTATCTGCGGCTGCCGGTTTGGTTTCCCATAATCGTCATGATTACTCACCGTACCATCTGTGACACCGCACCCGAACGTCCTTGAAAATTCAATTTCAAAATTCAAAGTTTATGTATTGAATTTCTAATTCCCAAACAATTGTAAATGATTGATGTTTTACGTAATTAATGATCGATTATTATACTGTTCGAACTCGTATATTAGTGTCGGGCTTGCGAATGCTCGTTTGGGCCTTATTAATAAATAAAAGAGCCTAACATTATCTAAATAGTGATACATAACGTTTCAAGACAAGTTGAGGAAGGGCGGGCGGCCCAGACATTATTTTGGGCTCAACCCGCTAAAATAGCAAGTATTCGAGAATGGCGTCGTAGGCCCACTCGGGGGTGACCCACACGGCTGGTAGTCCAATAATATGGATGACAAATGTCGAAATAAGTGATAGGATGATTTGTGGTGAATACAAATGCCTATGATCCCATCTTTGACATTATTGAGTTAAATAATGGGAGTAGGATTTTTCCTTCTATAATATCCATCAAGTAAATTATTGAGATGAGCCTACACATATTGGAGATCAATAATGTGATGTAGGAAGTTGACTTGTTCTAAATAATTTAGGATGAGTACAAAAAGACATCTTTGACAAAAGATAAAACAATAGAACGCATCTTCCCATTTTTGGAAGTATTGATAGATATTTTGGACCCCAAAATAATTGAGATCAATGGGGAACCACTCCACATGATATTAGTACCTGCAAGACAAATAAAAATGGGTGAGAAGACTTACCTTGGCCGACCACCATGGAGAGGAGGTGCACAAGACTTGATAGGAATCAAATGTTGGGCCACCATCTCCATTTTTCGCACAAAATGGTGTGCTGTTTGTCTCCACTCATTATGGGAGTTATACTCGACCAAACAACGTGTATAAGATGTCCTTGGATAGACTTTGAAGTCTATTTTCATATTTGAGTGGTCTCTGTTCGATAGGAGAGAGTTATCATACAAACAATCGAGTTGGAGTGAACTGTTGTCTGTAAACTCGAGCAGTGAGAGTGCTGAAGCGGTTTGGTTGATATATCGAGTTATACCAATCCAATTAAGGCGTGTAAGATACCAAAACAAAGCTCTCAAGACGAGGAATCCGTGAAGGTCTGGTTTGCATAAATCGAAGTAGTGGAATGCTTCTAAATCGTCCGAGCAAAACGCAACCTCGCAGAAACGGATCTACTCTTCTAAAGTGAGGTGTTAACCCCAAAACCTTTCCATTCATTTTCCAAATGATATGAACGATTGGTGGAACTATTATACACTACTCCAAGTGTATAATATGTCCCTATTAAGCTATTTTATTGATGTAAAGGTTAGATACTAACCTAGAGCAAATCTTGGAAAAACTAGGAAACGAGTTAGCCGGAAAACACCCATTCTAGGGGCTGTTTTCGTACCAACGATTAAGGGTTGAACTAGCACTTTGAGGAGGCTGTTTGACACTCATTTCTAAGCAAGGAATCAGTTCTCAAGCTTCCTTGGCCGAGGTTTTGGTCATTGGATCGAGAAGGAAAGTTTTAAAGCTCATTTGAGGTGAGGATCGACATCTAGTTGCTTACAACTTGTAGGTTAAGCATGAGATTACCTAAATGCCTAAATAATGTTTTCCATGGATTATGATGATAACTTATTGATGGAATATTGATCTATTTTCCAAAGAATGAAATGGGAAATGATTTGGTAAAGTATTGATAAAAATGGAGTTAAATGAACTATTGTGTGAAACAGGAATTTTACTCATGTGTGAATTGTGTAGATACATAAATGATTATTTATGTATTACATTGAATGATTAAGTTGCTGCTACATATCTCTAAATATGTAGGGTTTTACAAATGGAATATATGATGAATAAGAATATTCTTAATAGTATTGAAATACTTTGTTGTAATTGTTGAAGAATTGAATCTAAGGATTTGATTGTAATTGATGAACTTGATTGTGATGCAAGTGACTAAATTGATGTAATGTGATGCTAAGACCATGGTTGGGCAGTCCGTAAGGATGTGCCAAAATAGATTATTGATATTACAATTCTAGGCATAGCGAGTGCTTAGGAATTGGGGTCTATGCCAATGTAAGGAGATGTACTTGAGCCGTGCTCATAAAATTGCATTGGGTAGACATGATGGGGTGATTGTTGTGCATGGTGATGTAGTTGAGTTGGACTCAAGAAATGCACGGTGGAGTAGTTAGCTTATGTTAATTAAGGTGCATGGTGATGTAGTCGAGTTGGACTCGAGAATGCAAACATATGTGTTAGGGTTGAACCCTATGAATTGTTGTGACTAGGGGTCACGGGGTTTTGGGCTATGTTGATAAACAAACCTTGGGCCTACGGGCCGACTACTTGACTTTATATATAAAGTAAGTATAATTTTAAAAAGGGGTAACTTGGGGTTACGGCCTAGATTATATTATCACCCTATTTGAGGGTCTTGTGTTTGAAATACTTGTTGTATATCTATTAGATGCCATCCACACCAGCACTTTATAGCCCTATAGAGTGCTGACCCCTTCGGGGGCGTCCCACCACCATTTTTCAGGTTGAGGCTAGAGCTTGCTTCCTGTGCTCGTTGCTCGAGAGATCATCTAGGAGGGAAGACTTGGTTCGTGCTTCCTCCATTCGGTTTTTAAACATTAATAAACATGCTCATGAATATTTTACTATAGAGCCTGCGTGCTCATGTTAGCCACGTGTGGCATTTGTTTTCAAACTATGTTTTCCGCTACGTATTTGATTGCTTGTTATGTTGTTTATGGATGGCTTACATGTGAATGATATTCGAGACGCCTTGTATAATATGAATGTGTTGGACTGTGGTTGACTATTTGTATTGTACGGCGGGTTGTTGACGTGTCTGGGGAGGTCCAGGGCGTGACAATTTAATTGGTATCAGAGCCTTAGTCCATAAACTTCATAATGAAGTCTCAAAATTCTCTTTTTGAAAAGATTTTGAAAACCATGAGCATAGAAGTTTTGTACTTGGAGAGCTTTTGGTACTTGGGTTGCAAGTTCTCTAATTGTTAAGATGGTACCCTTAGCAATTGGTATGGCGGTGACTCGAGCCAAAATGTGTCTTAAGTACCTATCCGTCAATTGACATTTGATACGAGTCTAACGACTCTTTCCAAATTTCTTTCAGAAATGGACCGTGGTGGCAGGATTACTAGGAGAAACCCGACTGGCCGTGTACCAGTGGAGACTGGACATGACAGTCGAAGGACCTCTAGGGCATCTAGAGGAGCTGGCCGTGGAGGCCGATCACAGACCGTGAGTGACGGTCATGTCGACACAGAAAGTGAAAGCTACTGGTCCTATGAGGACTCGACTTACCAACCGGAAACCGAGCCGGTTGAGACTCCTTACGAAGGGGATGACGATGATGCAAGTGATGAAGAAGGGGAGAATGACTCCCTAGCAAGAATTGAGGCGCTGCTCCAGCAATATCAGCGGGAGCGCGAGGAAAGGAGGGAACGCCGAAGGCGCCGAGGAGGGCGAACTTCGGGTGGGGCTTCGAGAGGAAGAAGCCATGGCGACTCTAGGGCCCACATTGAACCACATGGGGGCCGGGGTGATGGAGGTCCAATCATAAGGATCTCAAAATTTCTCAAAGAGGCGAGAGACTTGGGGTGCAAACCCTTCAACGGAGCAGGTGACATCTCGGTCGCCGCGGAATGGATCAAGAGGTTGAACGAAGCAGCCCTTGATATGCAACTCACCCCCGAATTTAAACTAAGGGTGGCGGTGAGATTGCTTGAAGGGATGGCATCCACATGGTGGGACGGAGCCAAGGGAAAGTATGGCAATACCGTGACTTGGGAGAATTTCCGACAGGAGTTCTTTGCCCAATACTATTCTGATTTTGAGGTGAACAATAAGAGGAGAGAGTATACCCTCCTAACCCAAGGTGGCAAAATGACGGTGAGGCAACTTGAACACAAATTCAGGGAGCTCGCGGAGTTCATACCGGAGTATGTCTGTGATGAGAACCGGGTGGTAAATAACTTCTAGGATGCCTTAGACTTGGAGGTGCGTGAGAGGGCAACACAGTTGCCTAACATGACCTTTAGCCAGGTGGTCGAGCAGGGATTGAAAGGAGAGAAGGAATGGGAAGAAAGAAAGATGAAGAACGCCGAAGAGGCGAGGAAGAGGAAGTGGGAGAACCATGGACCTCAGGGTCCTAGCAAAAAGGGGAACCATGGGGGAGGGGGATCTTTTCGGACACCCCCACTGCCATCTAGGGGAAGTCAAAGCCCGGGCGGGCAATCACAAGCCTCGGGGGTGACTCGTTGCAAGAATTGCAAGAGGAACCACCTGGGGAAATGTCGTGACCCTCCTAGATGCTACCAATGCGGGAGCACCGGACACATGAAGATGAGTTGCCCACAACTGGGCGGGACGAGGGCATCAGGGCCAAGTAGTGGTAATAACGGGACACGGAATCAAGCCGGGGCTTCACAAGCGTCCAGGGGGCAAGGGGGAGCAAGCGCAAGCAACGCGCCGTCCGTGAATCAAGGAAGGACTCAAGCTAGAGTCTATGCGATGACGGAGGCGGATGCTCAGGCTAACCCGGATTCCGTTGCAGGTATAACCACTTAATTACTCGTGTTTTATCCGTGTTTTATCCATAAATTGAGGTTACTAATCCCAGGGGTCAATTGCAAATAGTCTTAGGACCAAACCGTGCGATTCGGGGCGAAATCGGGCTGATTTTTTGCCCTGCACGCCGTGCCTAGCCTTCAGGCACGCCGTGCCTCCGCCATGCCTCCCGCAGTGCCTGGGTGGCAGTAGCTACCCGGGGAAAAAATGGTCTCAGGCACGCCGTGCCTCCGCCGTGCCTCCCGCAGTGCCTGGGTGGCAGTAGCCACCCGGGGAAAAAAATGGTCCCAGGCACGCCGTGCCTCCGCCGTGCCTCCCGCAGTGCTTGGGTGGCAGTAGCTACACGGGGAAAAAAATGGTCCCAGGCACGCCGTGCCTCCGCCGTGCCTCCCGCAGTGCCTGGGTGGCAGTAGCTACCCGGGGAAAAACGGTCCCAGGCACGTCGTGCCTCTGCCGTGCCTCCCGCAGTGCCTGGGTGGCAGTAGCTACCCGAAAGTATTTTAAGCCACGCACGCCGTGCGTGACTCCTAGGCACGCCGTGCGTGGCACCTAGACTGCCCAACGTCAATTGTTTCGCACCAAATTGCGACGTTAAGACCTCTCCTTGATCCCAAACGTATGTATGAACATAATAAACGACTATAAATGTATATAGATGGTAGAAAGGTATCTTACATGGCATATGAATGTAGGAACACTAAAGATTAATGGGAAAGGTGCGCGAATCCTTATCGATACCGGGGCACAACGTTCATTCGTGAGTGAGACGTTCGCTAAAGGCTTAGGGTTACACTCAATACCGATGACACAAACCCTGGTGGTATCAACACCACTAGGAGATGACGTTGAGAGAACTTGTTATTATCCATCTTGTGAGGTGGAAGTCGGTGGCCAAACCTTGACGTGTGATTTCGTACCGCTGAGTATGATGGAGTTCGATGCAATCCTAGGGATGGATTGGCTAGAAAGGCATCATGCTAGGGTAGATTGTTACACAAAGGTTTTGGAACTCGAAGGCAATGATGGGGACACCCTACGCTTCGAGGGGGACCGCGGCAAATCAAACAGCTGCGTCATATCCGTTGTGAGAGCGAGAAGTATGATGAGAAAGGGATGCCACGCATATCTAGCATACGTGGTTGACAAGACCAAGGAGGAAACGAACATCGATGACGTGAGGGTGGTTTGTAAGTATCCGGATGTCTTCCCTAAAGACCTACCGGGGCTTCCACCCGATAGGGAGATTGAATTTGTGATCGAGGTCGAGCCTGGAACCAAACCAATCTCCATACCGCCATACCGTATGGCACCCGCTGAACTTACCGAGTTGAAAACCCAATTGCAAGAGCTTTTGGATAATGGCTTCATTAGACCCAGCCACTCCCCGTGGGGAGCACCAGTTCTTTTTGTGAAAAAGAAAGATGGGACACTCCGAATGTGTATTGACTATCGTCAACTGAACAATGTCACAATCAAGAATAGGTATCCTTTGCCTAGGATTGATGACTTGTTTGATCAACTACGAGGAGCAACCGTGTTTTCAAAGATTGACTTGAGGTCGGGTTACCATCAACTGAAGATTAAGGCATCATGCTAGGGTAGATTGTTACACAAAGGTTTTGGAACTCGAAGGCAATGATGGGGACACCCTACGCTTCGAGGGGGACCGCGGCAAATCAAGCAACTGCGTCATATCCGCCGTGAGAGCGAGAAGTATGATGAGAAAGGGATGCCACGCGTATCTAGCATACGTGGTTGACAAGACCAAGGAGGAAACGAACATGGATGACGTGAGGGTGGTTTGTAAGTATCCGGATGTCTTCCCTAAAGACCTACCGGGGCTTCCACCCGATAGGGAGATTGAATTTGTGATCGAGGTCGAGCCTGGAACCAAACCAATCTCCATACCGCCATACCGTATGGCACCCGCTGAACTTACCGAGTTGAAAACCCAATTGCAAGAGCTTTTGGATAATGGCTTCATTAGACCCAGCCACTCCCCGTGGGGAGCACCAGTTCTTTTTGTGAAAAAGAAAGATGGGACACTCCGAATGTGTATTGACTATCGTCAACTGAACAATGTCACAATCAAGAATAGGTATCCTTTGCCTAGGATTGATGACTTGTTTGATCAACTACGAGGAGCAACCGTGTTTTCAAAGATTGACTTGAGGTCGGGTTACCATCAACTGAAGATTAAGGAAGATGACATACCAAAAAGTGCTTTTCGCACAAGGTATGGACATTTTGAATTCCTTGTTATGTCGTTTGGGTTAACAAACGTCCCAGCGGCATTCATGGACTTGATGAACCGAGTATTTCATAAATACTTGGACCGATTCGTGATTGTGTTCATAGATGACATCTTGATTTACTCATAGAGTGAAGAAGAACATGAGGAGCACTTGATACTTGTCCTCGAGACACTACGGGAGAAGCAACTCTATGCTAAATTTTCTAAATGTGAATTTTGGCTAAAGGAAATTGGCTTTCTTGGGCATGTAGTTTCGAGATCAGGAATTGTTGTTGATAGCAAGAAGATAGAAGCCATTACCGAAGGGGAGAGGCCAAAGAACGTCAAGGAAATTCGTAGTTTCCTTGGGTTGGCAGGCTACTACAGGAAGTTCGTGGAGAAATTCTCCGTTTTGGCATCACCATTGACAAAGCTCACTCGTAAAGGAGCTAAGTTTGTATGGGATGACAAATGTGAGAAAGGGTTCATTGAACTAAAGAAGAGATTGACCGAGGCACCGGTACTTGCATTACCCAAACAGGGTATGGGGTACGATGTCTATAGTGACACGAGCATCCAAGGGCTTGGATGTGTGTTGATGCAGGAGGGGAGGGTAATTGCCTATGCTTCACGACAGTTGAAGAAGCATGAGGTAAATTACCCTACCCATGATCTAGAGCTGGGAGCAGTGGTGTTTGCACTGAAGATTTGGAGGCATTATCTCTACGGAGAGACATGTCACATATATACTGATCATAAGAGCTTGAAGTACGTGTTTACTCAGAAAGAGTTAAACATGAGACAGAGACGGTGGATGGAGTTTATAAAGGACTACCATCTAGTTATTGAGTACCACCCAGGTAAGGCAAATGTTGTAGCAGATGCCCTCAGTCGGAAGAGTTCGTTTGGGGCATTGTTGACTAGTTTGAGGGCATTGAGGGCCCAATTGGATGTATCTAGTGATGGTGCCTTATTGGCACGATTTGAGGTGAGACTGACCCTACTTGAGGGGATCAAGAAGGGTCAAGAGACTGACGCAGAACTCATGAAGGTCCGGGAACGCATGCAAGCGGGACCAGTGGAGGATTTCAGGGAAAGAGATGATGGTCTCTTGTTATTTCGTGACCGAGTGTGTGTACCGTCAGATGACGAGCTCCGAAAGTCCATCTTAGAGGAGGCTCATTCATCGGCTTATGCCATGCACCCGGGGGGCACGAAAATGTACCGTGATTTGAAAGAAAGTTACTGGTGGCCTGGAATGAAGAGGGAAATAGCCGAATACATCAGTCGATGCCTTACTTGTCAACAAGTTAAGGCAGAACATCAGCATCCAGCAGTCTTATTGCAACCACTTTCCATTCCTGAATGGAAGTGGGAACACGTGACTATGGATTTTGTGGTAGGTTTACCACGGACAATCAGGAACTATGATGCAGTTTGGGTTGTTGTAGATAGGCTCACGAAGAGTGCACACTTCTTACCCACTTGAGAGGTTAGCCAAATTGTACACGGATGAGATCGTGAGGTTACATGGGGTTCCAGTGACCATTGTATCCGATAGAGACCCACGATTCACATCACGTTTTTGGCCGAAATTTCAGGAGTCTATGGGAACGAGGTTGAAGTTCAGTACTGCTTTCCACCCACAGACGGATGGGCAGTCTGAAAGAGTCATACATATCTTAGAAAACATGCTGAGGGCTTGTGCGTTGGAGTTCCAAGGAAGTTGGGACAACCACTTAGCACTTGTGGAATTTGCCTATAACAACAGTTATCAGGCAAGCATCGGTATGCCTCCATACGAGGCATTGTACGGGAGGAGGTGTCGTACACCGTTATGCTGGGACGAGGTTGGCGTGGCCAAACTCGAGGGTACTGAGTTGGTTGAGGTCACCAAATCAAAGGTGAAGTTGATTCGAGAGAGACTCAAAGCGGCTCAGGATAGACAAAAGAGTTATGTAGATAAGCGTCGGAGAACCTTAGAGTTTAAGGTTGATGACGAGGTATTCTTGAAAGTTTCTCCTTGGAAAGGAATCATTCGATTCCAAACCCGAGGAAAACTTAACCCACGATATATAGGCCCATTCAGAATTATAGAGGATTGGGCCCGTAGCATATCGTCTACAGCTGACTCCGGAGTTAGAAAAGATACATAATGTGTTTCATGTATCCATGCTTAAGAAGTATGTGCATGATCCCTCTCACGTATTGGAAAAGCCGCCTGTAGAAGTACGTGAGGATTTGAACTACGCTGTGCAACCAATCAAGGTCACCGATAGAAAGGTGAAGAAACTGAGGAGTAAAGAAGTCCCAATGGTTAAAGTCCTTTGGAAGAGCGATCGGGTCGAAGAAGAGACATGGGAAACAGAAGCTTTGATGAGGAAGCAGTATGCCTTCCTTTTCGAATAGAGCTGTGAATTTCGGGGACGAAATTCCTGTTAAGGGGGGGTGAACTTGTGACACCGCACCCGAACGTCCTTGAAAATTCAATTTAAAAATTCAAAGTTTATGTATTGAATTTCTGATTCCCAAACAATTGTAAATGATTGATGTTTTACGTAATTAATGATCGATTATTATACTGTTCGAACTCGTATATTAGTGTCGGGCTTGCGAATACTCGTTTGGGCCTTATTAATAAATAAAAGAGCCTATCATTATCTAAATAGTGATACATAATGTTTCAAGACAAGTTGAGGAATGGCGGGCGGCCCAGACATTATTTTGGGCTCAACCCGCTAAAATAGCAAGTATTCGAGAATGGCGTCGTAGGCCCACTCGGGGGTGACCCACACGGCTGGTAGTCCAATAATATGGATGACAAATGTCGAAATAAGTGATAGGATGATTTGTGGTGAATACAAATGCCTATGATCCCATCTTTGACATTATTGAGTTAAATAATGGGAGTAGGATTTTTCCTTCTATAATATCCATCAAGTAAATTATTGAGATGAGCCTACACATATTGGAGATCAATAATGTGATGTAGGAAGTTGACTTGTTCTAAATAATTTAGGATGAGTACAAAAAGACATCTTTGACAAAAGATAAAACAATAGAACGCATCTTCCCATTTTTGGAAGTATTGATAGATATTTTGGACCCCAAAATAATTGAGATCAATGGGGAACCACTCCACATGATATTAGTACCTGCAAGACAAATAAAAATGGGTGAGAAGACTTACCTTGGCCGACCACCATGGAGAGGAGGTGCACAAGACTTGATAGGAATCAAATGTTGGGCCACCATCTCCATTTTTCGCACAAAATGGTGTGCTGTTTGTCTCCACTCATTATGGGAGTTATACTCGACCAAACAACGTGTATAAGATGTCCTTGGATAGACTTTGAAGTCTATTTTCATATTTGAGTGGTCTCTGTTCGATAGGAGAGAGTTATCATACAAACAATCGAGTTGGAGTGAACTGTTGTCTGTAAACTCGAGCAGTGAGAGTGCTGAAGCGGTTTGGTTGATATATCGAGTTATACCAATCCAATTAAGGCGTGTAAGATACCAAAACAAAGCTCTCAAGACGAGGAATCCGTGAAGGTCTGGTTTGCATAAATCGAAGTAGTGGAATGCTTCTAAATCGTCCGAGCAAAACGCAACCTCGCAGAAACGGATCTACTCTTCTAAAGTGAGGTGTTAACCCCAAAACCTTTCCATTCATTTTCCAAATGATATGAACGATTGGTGGAACTATTATACACTACTCCAAGTGTATAATATGTCCCTATTAAGCTATTTTATTGATGTAAAGGTTAGATACTAACCTAGAGCAAATCTTGGAAAAACTAGGAAACGAGTTAGCCGGAAAACACCCATTCTAGGGGCTGTTTTCGTACCAACGATTAAGGGTTGAACTAGCACTTTGAGGAGGCTGTTTGACACTCATTTCTAAGCAAGGAATCAGTTCTCAAGCTTCCTTGGCCGAGGTTTTGGTCATTGGATCGAGAAGGAAAGTTTTAAAGCTCATTTGAGGTGAGGATCGACATCTAGTTGCTTACAACTTGTAGGTTAAGCATGAGATTACCTAAATGCCTAAATAATGTTTTCCATGGATTATGATGATAACTTATTGATGGAATATTGATCTATTTTCCAAAGAATGAAATGGGAAATGATTTGGTAAAGTATTGATAAAAATGGAGTTAAATGAACTATTGTGTGAAATAGGCATTTTACTCATGTGTGAATTGTGTAGATACATAAATGATTATTTATGTATTACATTGAATGATTAAGTTGCTGCTACATATCTCTAAATATGTAGGGTTTTACAAATGGAATATATGATGAATAAGAATATTCTTAATAGTATTGAAATACTTTGTTGTAATTGTTGAAGAATTGAATCTAAGGATTTGATTGTAATTGATGAACTTGATTGTGATGCAAGTGACTAAATTGATGTAATGTGATGCTAAGACCATGGTTGGGCAGTCCGTAAGGATGTGCCAAAATAGATTATTGATATTACAATTCTAGGCATAGCGAGTGCTTAGGAATTGGGGTCTATGCCAATGTAAGGAGATGTACTTGAGCCGTGGAGGCAGTCGCGGAGGCCAAAGCGGAGGCCAAGGTGGAGGTAGTCGCGGAGGCAACCGAGGAGACAACCGAGAAGAAGAGACTGAAGATGATTATCTAGATTATGATGAATCTGGATATTATCATAACGGCCAGAGGAGCTTGTAATGATACATTTTTAGTCTGTTTATCATAATTGAACATTGCTTATATCATAATTCTAGTCTGTTTATTAAATGTGTATTCTAATCTGTTTATTACTTTTATTCCAGTCTGTTAATTCTACGAGTATTTTTTTAAAAAGAAATTTTTTAAAGAAAATTTAAAAGATACTAGTAATTTTTAAATTTTTGTTTTTTTAAACGAATAAAACTTTTTTTTTAATCAAAAAATTTAGTCACGGATCTGAGCCGTGACTAAATTGTAGACAAGATTTTGCTAAAATTATTTTTAAATTCTTTTAAAAATTTAAAAATGTTTTTTTAAATAAAAACTATAGTCACGGATACTGTCCGTGACAAAATTTAAAATTTTGAACCCTAAAAATTTGACGGTTTATTCCAAAATTGAAAACTTAGTATAAAATATGTCCGTGACTAATATGTCCGAATTTTAAAAATAAACAAAAATTAGTCACGAAAGAGGTCCATGACTAATATAAAAAAAACAAAAAAAACTTGGTCACGAATCACGGCCGTGACTAACTCGCCGGCGTGGTTATTCTAGTCACAAATTAGTCACGGACAATGACTACGCGTAGTCACGGAAAAAAATGACTGTGACTAGAATTACTCACGCCCATTTAGTCACGGAAAAAATCAATGACTTCCAGAGTTAATCACGGATTTTTGAAACTACGGTCCGTGACTAGTCATGGACCCTGGACGGGCCCGGCAGGGTTTTTTTTGGGGAAGGAAGGCCCGGGACCGGCCCGGGTAGCCACCGGGTCCGGTCCGGGACCGGGCCGGGCCTCCGGTTTGGTCATTTTTTTGGCTTTCCTAACCCCCCCCCTCACCCCCACCCCCCCAAACCCCCCAAACCCCTCCTAACCATCAAGCCCAACCCGGGTGACCCCAAAAAATGAAAAAAAAAAAATCAATTCGGCCCGGGCCCGACCCGGCCGGTTCGCCAAATACAAGGCCCGAGCCCGGACCCGCCCCCCCACCGGGCCTAGGCCCGACCCGGACCTGAGAACCGGGCCGGTTCCGGGCCCGCACAGTAGCGGGCCTGTGTCGGGCCGGGTGGCACGAACCGGGTCCATGACTATCCGTGACTAAATCCGTGTTTTTTTGTAGTGAAAACAAGAGGAGGCCAACACATAAACAGCCATTACGCCATGATGCAGCAGCTCAAATTTCTATTATTGATCATGAAAGAAGAATACCACTTCATCTTCCCAATCAATTTTGAACTTACCCAGCAGGCCAGTGTTACACCACTACTAACAATTCATGATGTTTCTACAGTGCATATATCAAAACAATCCATTAAGTTTTACAATTAAAATTTACATATGCATACTTGCAGCACATATCTTCAAAAACATGTATATATATTTGAGCAATGCTCATTTTACGCTAATGAGGCATTATACAATACCTAAAGGCAATGTGCACTTTTGGAGAAGCACGAGGGAAGCAACACATCTCCTTTCTGAGTTTGCAAGCCACGGAAGCATCTCCTTCAATGAATTGCAGGATAACAAGTTTCTCAAGCACAGGTGACTTTGAAAGGATTGCTTTCACAAAGAGAACTTCCCGTTTATATCCAAAAAATGAATCTATGCTCACTGTTTTAAGCATGACAAGATAATGATCAATAATAAAGCCACCATCTACAGGATCTTCCAAAAGACGTGCTCCGTCATCTATCCAACATGACTTGCAACACAATGGAAAGATTGCAGTATTAAAACATATGCATAACAGACTCATGCCACACACACACATATATTAAAATAATAAGTGCATGGTATGAATGAAACTACATGTGAGAAATGAGAACGCAAATTGATGTACTATTGTTAATGTCAGAGCACTATTATGTTTCGAACAATACACTCTGAATAATGCACTATTTGTGATGGCAAAAATGTTCAGTTTATTACATAAATACTGCAGTATTTGTGGTAAATCTTTATATATATATATATATATATATATATATATATATATATATATTGGTACGATCTATTGAGCCATTAGATCTAAAGTTGATTAGTATGCATAGGTTAAGTGTTGGATATTACAACCTGATTCGAGACAATTTCCAGTTTGCATAGCTTGGGACATTTTTTAATCAAATCACTGGCAAAAGAGAAGTGCTGGGCAGAACCAAAACTGAAATCATCCAGCTTCATCACTTGTAGATTTATCGCCGTTGGGAACATCTCATGCAGATCCAATGCAGCATCAGGTATATCCTTTATTATAGTTTTTTAAGGGTTAGACTCAAAGCAATAACTCTTGCAAGACTGAAGTTTAAAATCAGAAGACAGGTCAATGCTATTCACAATAAAAGATTAGAAACGATGAAGCACTTTATGAAAGAAAATACTCACCGCAAGTGCATCTAGAGACAGACAAAGGCTCTTAATTACTGGAAAATGAAGCTGAAACCATTTCCATTCAGCAATGTGCCCAGGGAAGATAACAGTCAAGCTTTTGAGTTTCGGAGCACTGATCACAAAATTATGGATCCCTTGACAATCCTCGAAGACCAGCTCCTCAAGATTAGGAACACTGAATATAGTACTTCCATTGACATTATGGATAAAGCCAACAGTCACAAAAACTAGAGATGTGACATGAGTAAATATACTACCAAGGCGAGCATTGAAAGGGCAGTAAAACAGAAAACCATCAAGTTTCAGTCGCTTAAGTGTGGAACAGGAGATTATACAATGTGGTAGCTCATAATACCCTTGGCCAGTCAAATTCACAACACAGATGGTAAGTTGCTCAATTCCATTTCTTGATAGGAAAAGACACCATCCATCTACATCAGACTGCTTTGGCTTACACCAATGGTCCATCACAGCCATTTCCGTCTCAACATTCTCAAGATATAACCTAGTCATCAAAAACTCAAATTTCCTAACAGGTCCTGAATGAAGCATAAGAACGTTCGCTACCATGTTGACGAAAGTCGAGGGTTTATTACATCTGCACCTGTCTATTGCACGCGGAAAGAAGCAGGAATCAAAGACAAGCCGGCCATGTCTCAACCATATATCCTTCCATTGAGTTGAGAGCACAGCTACTCTGGCAGCATCACGAGTGTCCAAACACTCCATAATCATGTCCTTTACATCTGCTGGAAGTTGGCTAATTCTATCCCCATCCAATTCAGTTCCGCTCGGAAGAAAAGTAGCCATTAGAACAAAATTCTAAAAACAGCTCTTTCTTAGCTGGACAGAGGAAGTAGCTAATAGCAACAGACTAGAGTCCCGTTAACACTGAAATTGGCCACCAGAGAGAAGCTATTCTTTCAATCCAACGAGCAGCGGTGGGAAAGAAAGGCCCGACAGGTAAAACGGCAGCGAAACCAGACGTTAGCGTCGCACAGGAAAGAAGAGAGGAGAATGATAGAGATACATGGGAGCGCGCAGATAGAGTGAATGAAAATGGAGAAGTAAGGCGAAAGGAGGCGCGGGAGATAGAGCAGCAGGGTGAAGGCACAGAGCTTAGAGCTCTCGGCAATGGACTAGGGTAACAACGGGAAGCAACGGGGAATTCAGATTTGGACATGCGGAGACGGTGGAATGTGGGTGGGACAAAAAGTATAAGAAATAAATACATATGACCCAAATAAAGATGTTTACAAAAATATGATTAGTTACTAGAGTAGTAATGAAATCATAATAATTCATGTTCAAGTTCTAAACTTAAGTTACTAAAACACTACGTTGTAGTAATGAATAGTCATATTTATGTAAATAAGTTTTATTTTAGTAATATTGTTGTAAAAACCCCTTTGGAATTTGAAAACGTTTTTACTCCTATTTAGGAAATTCTCTCTTTGATGATTTGCCAGGCTGGTTGGATGGAAATGAATGTTGGTGTACACAGACATTAGTTGTCTGTGCAGACAAAAAAGTATCGGTGTGAACAAATTAGATTTGCAGATTTGTCAGAGTGGTTGCACAGAAACCAATGTCGGTTGACACAGACATTAGTTTTCTGTGTAGGAAAAAAGTATCTATACATATACGATTTCGTCTGTGTACACAGAAACCAGTGTCGGTGTTCATACATGTTTTCTCTATGGCGAAAGTTCATAGAATGTCACTAGTTTTTTCTTTTCATCTTTCATTTCAAACAATATTTATCATTATTTAGCACCATATAAATAAAAATCCAGGCGCCTCTTATACTTCGGTGAGTTTTCGGCATATTTCTGGTGAAAATGGTGATGGAAGATGATGATGAAGATGATGAAGGTGAATAAAACATAAAAAGAAAGAAAAAGAGTGAAGGAAGAAGAAGAAGATGAAGAAGAAAGAAGAAAGAGAGGAAGGGGAAGTGTGTATGAATCAAGAGGGGGGGATGGAGAGAGAAAAGAGTGAGGAGGGAGGGAGGAAAAAGTGGGGAGGGAGTGAGGGAGAGTGAATTAGGGTCTGTTTGCAACAGCTTCTGCTTTTAAAAAAGTTTTTTTTAATGAAATGGGGAGAAGTGATTAAATAAAAGTTGATAGTGTTTGAGAAAAAAGTGATTTTGAAAAGTAAAAGTGGGTAGTGTTTGATAAAATAAGTACTTTTTGTGTAATAGAAAAAGTAAAAGCACTTTTGACGCAGAAGCCGAGAAAAATAAAATTTGTAGTGTTTGGGAAAATAAGTGCTTTTTTAAAGCCAGAAGCTGAGAAGTGCTTTTTTAAAAGGAGTTGCAAACCAACCCTTACTTGAATACTCCGGTCAATGTTCTAAAAGGCGTAAGGCGTGCCGAGGCGGCACGTCCAAGCCTTAAGCCTTTGGAGCCTAGGCGGGCTTAGGCGGGGATTAGGCGTGGAAAGGCATTTGTAAAGTTTATTCATTATTTTAATTTTCTAGAGGTATCATTAATTATATAAATGTGATATGTGATATGTGATAATATCATACAAAAATATCATATTTTGAATTTCCCTACAAAATAAAATACAAAAGTTTTAAAATTTATCAATAATAGATATAGTGAAACATTCATATAGCTGGAAAGGCCGGAAAATTAGTTGAATAATAGAAATATTTGTAGTAAGAGGTTTAAAAATATTAATAATAATAATAATAATAAGAATTATTTTCAAAAATATTACTCAAATAAGACTTATTTATAAAATATGACTACATGTTATTGTATTATCATGTCATGTCACTTAAAAGGTAAAAATTGAATATAAGTTACTATGACTAAAATTTTTACACTTAAAAGTTCCCTTTTCCTGTTAAACAATTTTTATTTTAGTCATTAATATGTAAACATTTCTAATAATAATAAGTACATATTAATAATAATAATAATAATAATGTTGATATTTAAAAGAGTAGATTGTAATTTGAAGTTTGGTTAGCAATTGTGATTGCAAGTTGCAACATCCTATGGTTCCCACACCGGATGCTACTTCATTTCCCAAGTCTACTGCAGGACGAAGTGCTACTTCATTTCCCACACCGGATGAAGTTGAGATTTGTCATTCCAGCATTGCTATAAATACGGACTCTTCTCTTACGTTAGGATAGGCGCTTTTCCCCATTGCTGTGGACGGCTGTCTTGGAGCTTGTTAGTCAAATTTTATGGGCCGACCTTTGTGGGCCTCCTTTTTTATGCATTTAGGTGGTGCGGGGCGTTTGCATGACGCCTTGCGCTTAGGCCCGCCCAGGCGGCGCCTTTTCAAGCCTTTTAGAACACTGACTCCGGTATGATTTTTTAAGTAAAGAGGCAAGAAAAATACTCGAAATCCCATTTTCTTTGTTCTGTTTTTATGTTTGATTGCAATGGCGGGGGCTTAGAACATGATGAATGACCATGAGGAACAATGAATTCGAGTTTATATGGGGGGAGGATCTAGGATTTTAAGTAAGGACAAAACTTTTTTTTTGTTAGTGTATGAGGCAAAATTTATTTCGCTAGTGTAGTTGTGTAGTGAGATGATTTTTTGATAGTGTTGGGTTCTACGGTTAGTTTTTTATTCAAAAAATTTCACACGGTGACATTTAGGATGTTTTTACTTGGACTGTAATTCGTCCCAGACCAGACCTGGATAGTTAAAAAATACAAATAAACCAGACCAGACCAGATCAGACCAGACCAGATCAGACCAGACCAGACCAGCAAATTACAATCCAAGTAAAAACATCCTTAAATCTATTACATTTTATGTTTAGGCAGTTGAAAAATACTTTTATTTTATATTTGAAGTACTCTAGGAAAAAATATTGATACTTTAAAGAGTAAGGAATGGAAAATAAAAAAAAAATGATTTCAAAGTAAATTGGATATATAACATTTTATCAAAATAATTGAAGATAAAGAGTCTTAAAGGTACACACGTTCACCAATACTTTTTAAATAACTCCTGCCTTGTTTAATCACATGAAACTTATCGGAATAAAGAATTGATTTCTGAATTGCAACGTTTGTCTACAAAAGAGGGGGGTATTCGTGAGTCACAACAAAAGAGGGTATTCGTGAGTCACAAGAAGTGTTCTTAATATTCCAATAATATGCATGAGAAATTGAGAATCATAAATTGGAATTGTAATTGGAATTGTAAAATTGATACCTTAAATTCAATATGCACATCATAAAACACGGCTAAACATTATTTTCTTGTTACTTGCTTGTCCTTATCCACAAATACTTAAAGGAGCTTTTGCCTGTTATGTGTTCCACTCTATTTGTTAGAAAGGATACTTTCAGTAATGCCTATTGGCTAGCTGGTTATAGTGGTAACAGAAATCTAAGAGGTTATGTGTTCCACTCTCTTTGTTAGAAAGGATACTTTCAGTAATGCCTATTGGCTAGCTGGTTATAGTGGTAACAGAAATCTAAGAGTCAAATACGGAGTAGTTGTTAATTTTTGTGGTTAGGAATGTGTTACCTACTAACCCTCTATGAGCTGACTATGAGTTCTTTTCTCCTTGATATGCTCAGTATCTCCTCCCCGAGTTTAATTTTGTTCACCTCCCATTTGGAGGGTGAATATAACCCTCTAATTTTTTAATATTAAAAGTATACGGATTTCCCTTCTTTAATTGGTAACCAGGCATCTTTCGTATTGAGTAGTAGTGTACTCATTTAGATTAGACATAGTGGGGTAGTGGGGGCCATTTTAGTTTTATACGGAGGAGTACCTTACACTCTTAGAGGCTTACGGATTAAAGATGTTTTTACTTAGACTCTAATTTGCTGGTCTGGTTTGATCTGATCTGGTCTGGTCTGAACTAGTCTGATCTGATTTCTTTGTATTTTTATAACTATCTAAGTCTGGTCTGGTCCGGTCTCTTCTGGGACAAATTAAAGTCCAAGTAAAAACATCTTTACTCCCAATTTGCTTTTGCAAGGATTTTTATTATGACGAAGTATTTTTTTAATTTAACGATGCAAAACGTTTTTCTTTTAAATTTGGCAGACTATCGTATATACTTCGTAATACAAATTCTAATCTTGATTTTAACAAAAATAATCGAATAACGTATATTTTAAATTTTTTTTTAAATAATTTAGTATATTCAACTTATTGAACCGCCTCAAACATATTTTATTTTAACAGATTCAGCTAATTCTGACGTTAAGAAAAGTTCTCGTAGTATTATAGTGAACTGAATTTCAATATATAGTAGGGAGTAAAAGTTTAAAGTATTCGATGTGGGCTTCTAAAAGTCTACAAAAGTCGAGTGGTATTTGATGTAAATTTTTAAAAACTATAAAAGTTTAGGTGTATTCAAATTTTCGCTCATTGTTATTGACTTCTAAATTCATGGATTCTCGTGAAAATTTAACTCATTCTTAGTACGTTAATTTATGCAATTGTCACTTCTCCTCACCGAAGAATTCCATGTACTTTTGTGTTATCTTCTACTCGTCACGAGTACGCATAGATCTAGTTGCAGATTAGGCTAATTATTTACCCGGAATCACAAATCGGTCAACAAGTCCTGGACTAGTACCGGTTTGGTCAGGATGTAGGTACCAAGATGGTCTCAATATACAAGATTTGAACATTAAATTTTGATTTGTTATTATTTTACAATAAATAAAGTTGAACGAGGAGATTTATACATTATACTGATACACAAGATAAACTTAAAAAATGATATTTCATGTGTCTTCTTATGAAGGAAAATGTAAGGGTGAGATCCGTCCAGTTCTTGAAAGAAAATTAGGAACCATTTGAAGAACCGTTAATCCCATATTGATTCAACTCTGGAAGTTTTAGAAGAACTGATATAAGAATCGATAATATTATATACATAAGTGCAATTCTGATACGTCGTCGATCAGTTAACAATTAAGAAAAAAATATTTTAACTATTACTGTGTTTAATCGTTAAACCACTAACACATAAAATTATAATTTCAAATTAATAAATATATAACCGTATATAAGTATACAAAATTTAACAAGTTAAGAACAAAAAGAAAACTATGAATGTAACGCTTTTGTAACGATAAATGTTCTTACTCATTGATTTGTATAATATAACAATAAAAATTGATTATAAAGACACCGAAATGGTTGAGCATTCTTGAAACTTTGAGTTTTCTTTTTAATAGTTATTCTTGTAGAACTCTGCGTTGCTAGATGAACTACATTTGTTTCATTTATATATTTAATTGTTTCTTATCATACTATACATATGTCATGGTAGGACTAAAACATCACATTTCCCCCACAAAAGTATGATCATATGTTTAATTTTCCTTAAGTAGGACTAATTATTACATTTATATCCCTAATTTAATTAATTAATGTGAAAATTTACAATTTTAGTCCTGTAACTTTCGACTCATACCGTTATTAGTCTTATAACTCTAGTCACTTGCAAATTTGGTCATGTACCTAATAAATGTTTGTAATTTAAGAACTTTTTCATCGGAATGTATGCTTTCAGGCAGAAAAATTCAACACAGGTGGCATCTTTTCCGGAATATTATCACTGGAAAGTGAAATTTTCAGAGAAAAAGTCCTTAAATGGTAAATATTAATTAGTTACAGGACCAACTTTGCAAGTGACTAAAGTTACGAGACTAATAATGGAAACAACCCAAAGTTATGGGATGAAAATTGCAAATTTCCCTAATTAATATATACTATGTATAATTAATTTCCCCTAATTCTCTTGCATAATCAAAGTTATTTGATTTGTGGCGGATCAGTCCAATCACGATGGCGGCAATCTCGGGTGACGGAGGTGGAAAAGCAAATCAGTAGCGACGATTTAGATAAAAAAAATTATAATAGACAGTGACAGTCTGAATTTAAAAAATCATGGACATTTTGAAGTCTATAAATTTATCCATGACTTTAAAGCCAATGGAATTGATTTTTTAAAATATGAATTTAAAAGTCTATTAATTTGTTAAAAGTTTATGAGTCTACCACAATCCATATTCAATATAACCCTAAATATGGATGTCTGAAATTTAAATTTAGAAACTGAGAAGATGGGGGCAGAAATGATACGAGTACTTCGTATGGTTTAACACTTTAACAAAATAAGGAGAAAGAAATTAAAAGGATATGGTTACAAATTAAAGTGACCTCACATCCTAGATGTCATTTCTAAAACCAAGCTACAAACTCCGGAATACGTATATACTCCTACGTATATATAGAAGAGAATGGGCATAATGGGAGAAAAGGACAATGTGATGTACCTTTAATATTAAAATACTTGAGGGTTATGTTCACCCTCCAAATGAGGAGGTGAACAAAATTACACTTCTCCTCCTCCCCCCCAAAAAAAGAATCTAAGGCTCAGCTGACCATCTGTCTGTTTACCTCTGTTATCCCCTTTTTGTTGCTAAAATAGGTGTTGATGTGAAGAATGTCATCATTACTATTTCTTCAGACAAAGGTCTATGTGGAGGAACCAATTCTACATCTGCCAAGACAAGACGAAATATTCAAAATTAAAATTCCGGTAAAGCCTCGAGCAGGGGCGGAGCCAGACTTCACTATGAGGGGGGGCGAAATATAATATAAAAAAGCAATCACTACATAAAGGAAAATTGTATGTTATACATTACATTCTAAAAAACGAAAAAATTGAAAAAATATACTTCCTCCGTTCTTAAATAAGTGCAACATGTTGAATTTTACAGTACTCACATGTTCTACTTTGACAATGCTTTATTTATAAATGTATTAATAAATTATTTTTAAAAAAGTATTGATAAATTTGTGTTATTGTAAATTTTCAAATTTGTTTTTTAACTTTTTTTAATCATA
This sequence comes from Cuscuta epithymum, assembly GCA_945859915.1. Taxonomy (NCBI): domain Eukaryota; kingdom Viridiplantae; phylum Streptophyta; class Magnoliopsida; order Solanales; family Convolvulaceae; genus Cuscuta; species Cuscuta epithymum. Next base: position 4,620,542 of record CAMAPF010000933.1, on the reverse strand, counting down.
AAGGATAATGTAAATTAATGGTCAAAGTTATGCATTGTCAAAAGTTAAAATAGATTATTATACTTATTTAAGAATGGAGAAAGTATGTGATATATAGTTTATGAGGAGGTAACGACAATTCTATATTGATATATACCAACAAGCTTTTGGCAATAACAATATGTTTTTTCCTTATTATGTGTTTTAATAACTTGAAAGCTTCAAAGCTTTCAAAAATAGAGATTTAAACATCAACGATTCAATAAAATAACTAGACCTCCTGCACAAACTACTCGATATTTACGCATTAGGAGGATCTTTTTTATATATATAATACGAGTATGTTTTTTAGTTGGCCAAAACAACCTCACTATGCAGTAGGATTTTATCTTTGAATTGATCTAGACATCTAGTTACACCGTATGCATTATTTGTTGGGGGGAGGGGGGGCAAAACAAAATATAATAATAATATTACAAAAAAATAAAAAACTTGGGGAGGGGCCGTGGCCCCCTTAAGCAATAGGGTAGCTCCGCCCCTGGCCTCGAGCTCTTGTTCATGAGTGTGCTTGCCCCAATTGGAATTAAGTTGCCCAGTATTTTCTGTACAATGACCAGATCCTGAGAAGGAAAACAAATACTACGTATGTATTTGGGAGAGAAGGCAAAGGCTCAGCTGTTGCGAGATTCTAAGAAAGATATCGAATTGGTTGTGTCTGAGTTGCAAAAGAACCCTCCCAACTATACACAGGTTGTGCTTATGTTTCATCTGCCACCCACTCACTTTGACTTTAATGAAGCAACTTTGTAACAAGCCCAACTTCATTCTTCTTTGTAATTGCTATACACGATATGTTTTCATTTTATACTAACACTAGTTTTATTTGGCAAGGGTGGAAAATCATATCCATTTTTTATGCATCCATATTATTGCACTTAGGAGTTGAGGTGCAGTTTTAAAATCTTAATACAAGATGGAATTTTCGAATGAGGATTTGGTTATCTAATGCTAAAGCTAGTGATTAACCTGCCTATATATATGAGATTAGAATTAGAATATAGATGTATGGCCATGATGTTTGTGTGGGTAAATGCAGTATCACCTAAATATCAAGTAACACTTGCTTCTTTCTTCTCATTTTATATATTTCATTTTCCTTGCAATGATATTGATTCTTTCTAAAATTCTAGAGTACAAACATTTTTTTGTTATGTCCAAAGCATTAGAACTTCTCTTAAAAAGCATATGACAAGTGCTACCCATAACCCATAGAGCCGTGCTTAAATATGAATGAGATAGAATCATAGAATATAGTGGGGTAACCTGAGGTTTATCCTACTTGCCTAGTGTGGCAATGCGACGTCAGCAGAGAGCTTGGGGTGTAACATGGAGGGAATATTTATATTTTACTGTGGAATTTTTAAGACTACAAAGCAATTAGAACAAAACTAATTTGAATATTGAGTTTATTATGTAGAATCAATAAATAATTGTTTTATAACATTCTTATTCTTGTGAGAACTTGAAATGTTTAATCAATTTGAACAAAACTAAATGCTAATGAAAACCCAAACACATTTATATTTACACTTATGTTTAATATTCACATGGATATTTACGCTAATGTTTTACGCTTTAATCATATGCTTACACTTAATAGTCAACCAGAAGAATCATTTTTTTTTGAAGAAATTGGTCTGCCCTAAGCTTCTCAAAAACTGCTTTTGGGGAGCCGCCAGAAGCAATTCATATTGCTTCTACAGCTTCACCCAAAACACTCGTCAATATGCTTTTGCTCATTGAAGGAGCAAAAACAGTTTTAAAAGTAAGATAAAAAAACGCCTTCAGTGAATTCCTTTGCTGAGTTATGGAGCAAACATGTGAAATTACTACAAAGAAATGCCCACAATTATCTTCAGTTACCATAGTTTCTAGATAGCCGTGCTTGGTCATTGTTGTGTTATATTGTGGTTCTGGACTTCTGTGCAATAACTCTTTTCTTAAAACTGAACACTTTCAGCAAAACCATGGAACTAAAGAAGAGCTTCCTATGAACACTACGGAAAATGGCATTGCTGCATTGCCATCTTATTATAGGGCTCATAGGTTCTGCTTTTCACAACTATCCACAATGCAACCTATTTTTCCTAGTAGGTTAATTGCAACCATGGCAACCTCAGGGCATACTATTTCCCGAGATGCTTCAAGTCCTGACTGTCAAGCAACTCCACGTATCAAATATAAGAGGCTCGATAAGACAGCAAAACACATAATGCAGGTATCGAATTATTAACCAATCATGTGATGGGGTTCTCTACTACTATCTGCGTCTCTGGATGGTGTATTTGGAGCCTTGGCGTTGCAGATTTTGGACAAAGAAGCAGGTTAAGAAGTGAAGACTCAAAGAGAGATACCTAATATAAGGCCTGGCTATACTTTGCAGCTCAAAGTGGTAAACATTGTTTATTTCCTTGTCCAATAAATTATGATAAAGAATTGAAGATGATCTTTTGTACATTATTCTACTGCTCTTAAAAGAACCACAATCAATAAATTTGGTGTACTCGTGCTTGTATATCAGGAAGTACCCGAAAATAAGAGGCGTCTTTCAATAATCAAAGGAACAGTAATAGCGAGGCGCAATGCTGGTTTGAATAATGCATTCAGATTAAGGAAACTGCTGATACTTGTAGTGCATGTGGGCATGTGGCATTGACGCTGAAAAATTGTTTCCAGGTGGCGGCAAAAACAATTTGTTGGAGTGTTTATTTGTGGCCTTTGAGAGGAGGATTGCTGCAAATTTATTGTGGTGTTATGGGGGAGTGGTATGGGGGTGGAAGAGGAGGAATGATGAAGTATAGAGAAGAGGAAAAGAAGAATAATATAATCTCTTTTCCTGAACAACTGTTAATATATTTTTCTCCATTTAATAACAGTTTGAACATTAATCTCTCTTTAGTCCTATACAAAGAAAAGCATGATGAGTAGCTCAAATAAAAGGACATCAAAGTAACTGGTCAAAACTAGAGGCAAACACGTAAATAGCCACTATGCCATGATGCAGTAGCTCAAATTTCTATATTGTTCATGAAAACAGAATACCACTTTATCTTACTAACAATTTCCAACTTACCCAGTCGGCAGGTGTTACGCCACTACTAACAATTCATGATGTTTCTACACTGCATATATCGACAAAATTCATTATGTTTTACAATTAAAACTTGAAGAATAATAAATAAATCCATAAATTTACATATGCATACTTGCGCGTTTTTTTTCAAAATTTTAAATGTTCATTCTGCCACTGGATGTTGCTCGTAGCTTTAAAAACATGTATATATGTTTGAGCATGCTCATTTTACGCTAATGAGGCATTACATATAATTAATGACAATGCGCACTTTTGAAGAAGCGCGAGGGAAGCAGTGCATCTCATTTCTGAATTTCGAAGCCACTGAGTCAACTCTTTTGGCTGATTGCCGGATAACAAGTTCCTCAAGCACAGGTGACTTTGAAAGGATTGCTTTCACAAAGAGCTCTTCCCGTTTATATCCAAAAAATGAATCTATGCTCACTGTTTTAAGCATGTCCAGATCATGATCAATAATAAAGCCACCATCTAAAGGATCCTCCCAAAGACTTGGTCTCTCATCTACCCAACATACCTTGCATCACAATGGAAAGAATGCAGTATTAAAACATAAGCATAACAGACTCATGCCACACACAGATATACGAAGTATTAAAATAGTAAGTGCATGGTGAGAATGATACTACTTGTGAGAAATGAGAATCATGCAAAATGATGTACTATTGTTAATGTTAGAGCACTATTATGTTTCAAACAGTACACTATTATGTTTCAAGTAGTGCACTATTTGTGATGGAAAAAAAGTTTAGTTGATTACAAAAATACTGCAGTATTTGTGGTAAACCTTTATATATTGGTACGATCTGTTGAGCCATTAAATCTAAAATCCAATGCTCCAGATTCATTCTTAAAAGATCATATTCTTATGATCCAAAGTCGATTAGCATGCATAGGTTAAGTGTTGGATATTACAACCTGATTTGAAATAATTTCCAGTTTGCATAGCTTGGGACATTTTTTAATCATTTCACTGGCAAAGGAGAAGTGTTGGGCAGAACCAAAACAGAACTCATCCAGCTTCATCGCTTGTAGATTTATCGCAGTTGGGAACATCTCTTGCACATTCAGTGCAGTATCAGGTATATCCTTTATTACAGTTTTTTAAAGGTTAGCCTCAAAGCAATAACTCTAGCAAGACTGAAGCTTAAAACCAGAAGGTGGGTCAATGCTATTCACAATAAAAGATTACAAATGATGAAGCATTTTATGAAAGAAAATGTACTCACTGAAAGTGGATCTGAAAGAGTATCTAGAGACAGGGAAAGGCTCTTAGTTACTGGAAAATGAAGCTGAAACCATTTCCATTCAGCAACATACCCAGAGAAAACAGTCAAGCTTTTAAGTTTTGGAGCACTGATCAAAAAATTATGGATCCCTTGACAGGCCTCGAAAACCAGCTCCTCAAGATTAGGAACAATGGATATAGTGCTTCCATGGACAATATGGATAAAGACGACACCCACAAAAACTAGAGATGTGACATTAGTAAATATACTACTGAGTCGAGCATTAACAGAGCAGTAGAAAAGAAAACCAGCTAGTTTCAGTCGCTTAAGTGTGGAACAGGAGATTATACATTGTGGAAGGTTATAATACCCTTCGTCAGTCAAATTCACAACACTTATGGTAAGTTGCTCGATTCCAATTCTTGATAGGATAAGACACCATTGATCTACATCAGACTGCTTTGGCTTACACCAACTATCCCTAACATCCACAGCAGCATTCACGAACTCAAATTTCCTAACAGGTCCTGAACGAAGCATAAGAGTGTTCGTTACCATGTTGACGAAAGTCGAGGGTTTACGTCGAAAGAAGCAGGAATCAAAGACAAGGCAACCATGTCTCAACCAAACATCCTTCCATTGAGTTGAGAGCACACCTACTCTGGCAGCATCACGAGTGTCCAAACACTCCATAATCATGTCCTTTACATCTGCTGGAAGTTGACTAATTCTATCCCCATCCAATTCATTTTCGCTCGGAAGAAATGCAGCCATTAGAACCAAAGCAGCTCTTTCTTAGCTAGACAAAGGAAGTAGCTTCAGACTGGAGTCCGGTTAACCATGAAATTGGCCAACAGAGAGAAGATACTCTTACAACCCAACGAGCAGCGGTTGGATAGAAAGGTCCGCCAGGTAAAACGGCAGCGAAACCAGGCGAAAAAGACAATGGACTGGCTTAACAAAGAGATACGGAGTGAACTTTACCATTGAAACCCGAGAGAAAGTAGCAATAGCCAAATGGCAAAGGACTGGCTTAGCTTTCTTTTGGGGTTAATGGGCAGTGTCTATTTATGAGAAAGATCGTTTTCTGCCCAAAGATTTTTCGTAGAGCGTTCACGGTTAAAATTGACTAAGAAAGATTAAATGTTTTCAACTTATTAGGTTTATCACTCACCTTTTTAATCATACATGTATTTTTTATTTCGCGTGTTGAAAAATGTAATAAAAAAAAAGTAAGATTAAAGTTACTTTTGGATCTGATTATATTGGTTGAAGTTACTATAAACGATCATTTTAACTATTTTTTCACAGTCTTTATTTTTTTAATAAAATATACGAAGTATTTTTAATACTACCTCCGTCCCATATTTAACTTCAATTTACGATTTACGATGTTTGACTGACGATAAAACAACTTGATCTCTATTCACACTCGAATTATTTTTATTAAATAAAATTTACATATTCAGAAACTACATTAAAACCGCTACAAAGTCTGATAAAAAAATTTAAATTTGATAAAAATTTGATATATAAGGTAAATGATTAAAAGTAATTTGAGTTGACAGTGTGAATGGTAAATAGGAAGATAATTTAGGACGGAGGGAGTATAATTTTTTCATAAACCAACAGAATCAACCAATACAACCACTTCAGCCTAGGGGTGGACTGGGTCTGGATCGGGTTGGGGCGAGCTTCGGGTCCACAATATTGAGACCCAATACCGCCCCAGGACCGGGCCGAGCCGGGTCCATTTTTTTTTGGATCTTTTGGAATTAATTCCATCCCCCGCCTCCCCATCCCCAAACCGCCCAACTCAACCCATCTAGTAGTCAGCCCAATGCCAAAAAGTTAAAAACAAAAAACCCGGGCCGGCCGGGTCGATTAACCTATTCTTAAGCTCGTAGCCCGCCCCAATATCCACCGTTTGGGCCCCCAGTCCCGGTCCCAATTCACCGGACTGGGTCGGGCCTTACAAGTGGTGGGCCAGGCCGTGTCCCGGTTCGGCGGTTCCGGCTGACCCGTCCAAGTCCACCCATATTATGTCAGATTTTCGGTAGAGTTTATTTTCACAGTAAATAAAGTAAATCAATTTTGTTAATTAAATTACTCCATACTCCCGGTATTCGAAATCTGATAAGTTCATATTTCAACACGCATTTAATGCATGTTGGGGTCGGTTTTTGATGGTTTCCCTAGCTTTAAGGTGTCATAAGTCTCAATTTTAGCTCAAATTATGTTAATCGGGTGTTGGTTCGAGTTTTGTATTGTTTGGAGGTCAAAATCAGGGAATTAGAGCTTGACACCGACGCTTGAGAAACAATCGGGATGAATTGATGAGCATTCGAAAGTGATGAAAGATCTAGCCATCTGCAATTCCATTCTCCTAAGTCCCAAAAATAAACCGCAAACACCGAAACATCTATTCCCTCCATATTCCCAATTCCTAGTGCGCACTGACTCACTGAAGTTGAGAGGGAATAAGCAACAAGGATATGTGGTAGGATTAATTATTAAAGCTTATTGAGTTAAAAATATTGAGATATTGATTCAGGTAATTTATTAAGTAATTTTGTACATTGATATTCTATAAATTATAAATACTCGAAGTATTTTTGTTTGTATGTAGTTAGTATAATTTTGAAGTAATTTTTACTTGTTTGATGGTAGTAGACTAGTAGAAATGTATATATTTTATTTATTTATAAGATTGTTAGTAATAATTTTATTTGTAAATAAACTATAGCTTCTCCGTTGACTCATTTGTTTGTGATTTTTTAATAAGTATATACAAACTCCGTGTTAGGTTTTGTCATTACGGGCAAACCAAAGATTTATGGTATAAAAAAAGAGGAAACTGAGAAGAGTTTTGGGTATAAAATCGCTCATCGTTATTGGCAATGATAAACATTCTTTATTAGAATGAGAATAATTATTAAAACGAGAATATTAATAATGAAAGTGACCACCTAATGTTTGTTGAATTGAATGAGTTAAAATATTTTTTTTCATTTCTAATGACTTTTTTATTATAGAAAATACATTGATATAATTTACTAATATTGATTGATTTTTGGCCTAGGGCCTCTAAAGTGCTCAAGCCGTCCCTGGCTACTGATCTTCCTATCCACCTCCATCACCAGAGTTCACCACCGTAGTCCTCGGACTGCTCCACCACCAATAAAATGACTTTGGTTATGCAAGAGAACTAGGGACAATTAATTATATCAATTAATTAAATTAGGGATAAAAATGCACTATTTAGTACTATTTAAGGTACCAAAATGCAACATTACTAATAGTTGAGATCAATTAACCCAGCCACAATAACTATAACAGACCAATTCTCAAACATTGGGTCAAGGCACATGGTAATTCAATCAAAATTAATTTTGCTTTTCGATCGATTACCAACAGTTTGGGGTGCACTGCTGCTCTCATTCGTGACAGCAGATGCACCGATATTTCCCACCATACCAATTAAGTTTGATAGGAATAATCACTGTAATAAGGCTTTATATGATGCGATTATTGATATTATACCTCATTTGCAGAAACTTAATCTATCAAACGTTGTCCTTGAGACGGAAAATCAAGAAATCTTTGAAGGTATCACTGGGCAAAAGCTCCAGCATTGGGAAGTTTGGTCGAGGATTCGTACAGTAAAAGCAAAAATCAGATACTTTGATTGGACCATTACCATCATCAACCCCCGAATCAACAAGGCTGCGGAGTATTTGGCTTATCATAGCAACCTGATTAAAACATTACTCATCATTTTAATCAATTTGTTTACATAATTAAATTTGATGCAATTAGTTATCCTTATGTTCTTTAATGTTTGAGAACTTTGAGTAGGATTGGTCTAGTCCTACTGTTTGTGCTTTTTCATTTATCAAATAAATAGGTGAGGTGTTCTCTGGCCCTCACACCATAACCTCTTGGTTTTGGATTACCACGAGGTCAAAAAAATATCTATGGTCTCTTACATTTTTTATTTTAAAAAAAAAAAGAATATTTGAAGCCATCTTCATTTAGGGTGGACATGGTCTGGGGCTCTGGGCTTGGAACGCAAATGGATGAGAACAAACAATATTTTCACTTTTACTGAAATTTTATGGTCCTGTGTGTTTAGGTTTGGTAAATGTATGTCATATGTGTATTTTCCAATTGTCTAAGCTTTGGTTTGATTATAGGTCTTAGTTTGGTTTGTTCAAATCTAATTTATTTTAAGACGGGAACAAGTGAAACGTCCTATTTGTTTTTACGTGAAACTATCCCGAAATTTCAGTCTAGAATTAGCACCAGTAAAATCCCGATCTATTTTCTATTACTCCCAAAATTGTCTCAACACCTAAGGTGACCCCAAAAGTCAAATAAATTGTAATTCGTCCTGGTTAAGGTTGAAATTTAAGGGACTTGAGGTGGAATCAGTCAGGAAATGGACTGTCACCATTTGATAGTGTCAAAAATTATTAAAATACCATTTCAAGATACTCTCGAGATAATTCTGCATCATTCATGTTCATGCATCCCCAGAAGAATCGATCAATTCAGAAAAGAATTCAGTTTAGGATCCCTTTTTAGCTGAATTGGATGATCTTATTGAGCATGACAATTTTAACTTTTTTTCACATGAATTGTTCCTTATGTACTTCAAATTTAATTTTTTCTAGCAGCTTATGTGGAGGTTTGCAATTCCCAAAAAATTGAGATAAAGGAGAGTGGAAACTGGTGATACTTGTAGTGCATGTGGGCATAATGGCATATGGGCTCTAGCATGGATGATTGGATGCTGAAAAATTGTTTCATCTGTTGTGTGACAGTAAAACTTGCTCGTTTCCAGCCTTCCAGGTGGTGGCAGATTATTTTTATGAGTGAAGTGTTTATTTGTGGCCTTGGAGAGGAGGATTGCTGCAAATTTATTGTGGTGTTATGGGGGGTGGGATGGGGGTGGAAGGGGAGGAATGATGAAGTATGGAGAAGAGGAAAGGAGGAATATTACCGGTGGGCGTAGCTCAACTGGTAGCGAGGGAGTGCCACAAGGGTTAGGTCCCGGGTTCGAATCTCGGCAACTGCGATAAGGGGTTACTATGCTGAAAAATACATAGGGCCTCTGCAAGTACCGAGGACAGAGCCCCACTCTCTATCTATCAGGTTGTGATTATAGTCCAACTTACATCCTCCCATCGTGCTGTCCGGTCGATGTTGGAGGGCCCTCAGGGATGGGGTGTCATCCTTTTTTTTTAGGAAAGGAGGAATATTATAATCTCTCTTCCTGAACTTCTGTTCATATATTTTTCTCCCTTTTGTAACAGTTGAATATAATTTTGGTTGAGAAGCCTAAAAATCTCTTACTCTTTAGTCTATTAGTCTAGAAGGTGAACTGGGCCGGGTTTGGGCTGGTCCACCATATTTTGACCCAGTAGCCCGGCTGTTGCTTCCCGGGGTCGGATCGATCTGAACAGTTCCAGGCCGGACCGGGTCCCAAGTCAAACCGACCCATTCCAGATTTCCAGTCCATCCATACATTAGTCTATAGTCTATAGTCTATAGTCTCTATACAATGAAATGCTTATGCATGCTGCGTTAATTGACCCAAATAAACAGATGTCAATGTAACTGGTCAAAACTAGAAGAGTCAACCACATAAACATCCACATAAACTTGTCAGTGTTACACAACTACTAACAATTCATGATGTTTCTACAATTAAAAACTTGAAGAATAATAAATACACTAAATTTGCATACTTATACTTGTGTGTTTTTAAAAAAAGTTAGATGTTCATTCTGCCACTGGGTGCTGCTCGTAGTTTAAAAAACATGTACTAGTATGTATATTTGAGCAATGCTCATTTTACGCTAATGAGGCATTACATATAATTAATGACAATGCACACTTTTGAAGAAGCGCGAGGGAAGCAGTGCATCTCATTTTTGAATTCGGAAGCCACTGAGTCACCTCTTTTGGCTGATTGCCGGATAACAAGTTCCTCAAGCACAGGTGACTTTGAAAGGATTGCTTTCACAAAGATCTCTTCCCGTTTATATCCAAAAAATGAATCTATGCTAACTTTTTTAAGCATGTCCAGATCATGATCAATAATAAAGCCACCATCTACGGGATCCTCCCACAGACTTGCACCGTCATCTATCCAACATGCCTGGCAACACAATGGAAAGAATGCAGTATTAAAACACACGCATATTAGACTCATGCCACACACGAATATATTAAAATTGTTAGTCCATGTTGAGAATGATACTACTTGTGAGAAATGAGAATCATGCAAAATGATGTACTATTGTTAAAGTCCGAGCACTATTATGTTTCAAATAGTACCCTATTTGTGATGGCAAAAAAGTTTTTTTGATTACAAAAATACTGCAGTATTTGTGTAAACCTTTGTATATTGGTACGGTCTGTTGAGCCATTAAATCTAAACTCCAATGCTCCAGATTCAATCTTAAAAGATCATATTCTTATGATCTAAAGTCGATTAGTATGCATAGGTTAAGTGTTGGATATAACTACCAGATTTGAGATGATTTCCAGTTTGCATAGCTTGGGACATTTTTTAATCATTTCACTGGCAATGAAAAAGTGCTGGGCAGAACCAAAACTGAAATCATCCAGCTTCATCGCTTGTAGATTTATTGCAGTTGGGATCATCTCTGGCAGATTCAATGCAGCATCACATATGTCCTTTATTACAGTTTTGTTAAAGGTTAGCCTTTGAGCAATAACTCTAGCAAGACCGAAGCTTAAAAGAAGAAGGTGGGTCAATGCTATTCACAATAAAAGATTAGAAATGATGAAGCATTTTATGAAAGAAAATATACTCACTGAAAGTACATCTACAGACAGGGAAAGACTCTTAGTTACTGGAAAATGAAGTTGAAACCATTTCCATTCAGCAATGTGCCTAGAGAAGGAAACAGTCAAGCTTTTAAGTTTAGGAGCACTGATCACAAAATTATGGATCCCTTGACACGCCTGGAAGACCAGCTCCTCAAGATTAGGAACAATGGTTATAGTACTTCCATTGACAGTATGGATAAAGACAACACCCACAAAAACTAGAGATGTGACATGAGTAAATATACTACTGAGTCCAGCAGTAACAGGGTAGTCTAAAAGAAAACCAGCTAGTTTCAGTCGCTTAAGTGTGGAACATGAGATTATACAATGTGGCAGGTTATAACACCCTTCTTCAGTCAAATTCGTAACACATATGCTAAGTTGCTCAATTCCATTTCTTGATAAGAAAAGACACCATTGATCTACATCAGACTGCTTTGGCTTACACCAACGATCCCTAACATCCACAGCAGCATACAAAAACTCAAATTTCTTAACAGGTGCTGAACGAAGCATAAGAATGTTCGTTACCATGTTGATGAAAGTCGAGGGTTTACGTCTACGTCGAAAGTAGCGGTAATTGAAGACAAGCCGGCCATGTCTCAACCAAACATCCTTCCATTGAGTTGAGAGCACAGCTACTCTGGCAGCATCACGAGTGTCCAAACACTCCATAATCAAGTCCTTTACATCTGCGGGAAGTTGGCTAATTCTATCCCCATCCATCTCAGTTTTGCTCGGGTGAAATGTAGCCATTAGAACGAAAGCATCTCTTTCTTAGCTGGACAGAGGAAGTAGCTTCAGACTGGAGCCCGGTTAACAATGAAATTGGCTAAGAGAGAGAAGCTACTCTTTCAACCCAACGAGCACATGAGGACAACGGACTGGCTTAGATTTTTCGTAGAGCGTGCATAGTTAAAATTGAATAAGGGAGTGTTTGTAACTGCTTAAAAAAAATAGTTCTCAACTTTTGGCTTTAAAAAACATTTATTTTCCAAACACTACTAATTTTTACTTTTTCTCGGCTTGCGTGTCAAAAGTATTTTTTCTTTTTCTATTACACGAAAAGCATTTATTTTACCAAACACTACCAACTTTTTACTTTTCAAAATCACTTTTTTCTCAAACACTATCAATTTTTACTACTAATCATTTTTTCCTTACATCTTCAAATGCTTTTTTTAAGCAGAAGCAATTGCAAACACTCCTTAAGACTAAACTTGTGAGATTTATTTTTCATCTTGTCACGCGTATGGATAACTTTTTAATTAAACTTCTACTACATCCGTTTCCTTAAGTTTAGGAGTTTAGGAGAATGGGATGTAATGCGGTTTTTAAGAAAAAATAGAATTGTGTGATTGTTATTGAATTGATAAAGTGTGAATAAAGTAAGAATGAATGCTAACCACTCAAACATTACCTAATACGTAGTATTTCGTATGGTATGAGACAAACTTAATGGGACGACGAAAAAGGTAAAAACGAGACAAACTTAGGGGAACGATTGGAGTAATTTTTTATTTATCGTGCTGCATTGTGTAATAATTAAAAAACAATAACTTTATACTCCGTAGTTACTTTTCAATGTAGTTGTATTGGTTCAAATTACCGTAGACAAATATTTTAGTTATTTTTCATATAATTTTTCTTTAATTTATTAATACAATATACTATTAATATAATTTTTTTATAAATAAGTAAAATCAGCCTATACAATAACTTTGGCCAGAACTTCATAAATTTTAGCAAAATCAATCGATTTCAATATTATCAAATAGACTCTAAATAACATATTTTCAATAGAGTTTATTTTCACATCAAATAAAGTAAGTGAATGTTTGCAAGGGATTAAGAAAAACAATTTCTAGCTTTTTGCTTAAAAAATCTTGAAATTGGTGTTTCCAAACACTTTAGGGATACTTATTCACCTCAACCCCGAAACACCCCTCTGATCCCATCACCCCTCATCTATGTCGTCGCATCAATTCTATTCTTCTTTGTAACATGCTACTCTCTACATTCAATCTTTTATTGTGATTAAACAGATGATTAATTGCTTCCTTACGGACTGGAGTATTCAATCTTTCTGCACTTCAAGCATGCCCCGTCGGTCAAACTCGCAGGGGCGGAGCCCAAACACTGGGCCAGACTGGGCCGGTACAAAGAATATTTTTGAAAAAAAAAATTACATAAAATTTTTTACACTAAAAGTAAAAGCATTTTTAAAATTTCTGGCGGGGCCAGGGCCAGGTCTGGCCCACCCCTAGCTACGCCCCTGGGTCAAAGCATATACGGAGTAAATGATACAACTCCGTCCCCCTAAGTTTGGGACAAGAGAAAGTGACATGATTATTAATAAAAATGAATATATGTGGTTGATAACTAATTGATAAAGTAAGAATAGAGTATGAATGATTTAGAACCACACAAACTTTACCAAATAGGGTATGAGACAATCTTAATGTGACAGACCGAAAAGGTAAAATGGAACAATCATAGCGGGACGGAGGGAGTACTACCTAAATTGATCTCCACTCGCGACTATCTAAACTTCGTACATGACATATTGGAGGTGGGATAGTTTAAAGATTGAACACCGTTTAACTGTTGTTGGAGGTGGGATATTGTAACGCCCATAGCCCCATACTTTTTGATCGAGCTCGTTTGCTAGAACGATAATAGACTGTTTTGGCTGACGCCTGTGGCGGATCCAGGAAATAGAACTATAGGGGACAGAAATATAATGAAATATCCGAATAGCGATTTAAACATGCGTAAGCAAAAGTTACGTGTTTGGTGAAAAAGTTGATTGATAAGCTAAAAATCAGTGTTGTTAAACGGCCTCTTTATCTACTTTTGTGTGCTAATTAATTATATATGATCATGTTTTAAGTTATGGTTTGAGTGATATGTATGTGAAGTGTAGGGATATGATGTGATTATGAACTTTGTGATAATTGTATTTGAACTTGTATACTTGTGATATGTTTGATCATGACAGGTGACAGTACCTGATGAACAGCGAAACTACATCGTAATAATCATGTTTATTTCGGAACGAATGTTTGAAGATCCGAAGAACGAAGGTTCAAAGATCCGAAGAATGTTCTAATATTTGAAGAATTAAAGATTTAATTTTTTAATTAAATTTTTTAATTATATTCATATCAAATTGCAAGTGAAGAATCAGAGGATTCATATTTAGAGATTGTACCAAATATTCTCATATATTATTATTATTATTTGTGATCAATTTTAAATAAATACTTAAAATTTGTTTCTGTATATAGGTAGTACACTACTACGTACAATATACATGGTATATAAGTGTTGAAGTTTATTCCCGAAGATCCGAAAGCCCAACACAAGCCTTGGATATTGTAGGGATCTGGGGTAGGGTTGAAAATGTGTATAAAATATAAAACAGTGAGCTAATATCCAACTCAAGAACTTACTTATATTCAGTAATTAAGCAATTACACTGAAACTACCCGAACGGTAGATGAATATGGGATTACAAGGATGGGAGATGTAAATCTATTGCTTAAGCTCTGAGTGTTAAAATGCTCACCCTTTACAATGATCTAAACATGGGTATTTATACTAAAATAGAAATGGGTGAGGTGGACACGTGGTCAAATCCGGTAGGCTGTCACTTCTGCCATGTATACACCCATGCCTCCACTTGCTGTCGTCATGATCCAGCATTAAATGCGGCCTCCACTTGATGATTGCCCGTTCGGGCAGGGTGTTCGGTGTGTGGGACCCCGCCATAGGTGTTATCCTGCTTAGGAACATATCCCGAACGCCGATCGATACCTGGCCTTGATGATTTGGCATAATTGTTTCCCGGAATGTTCCAAGTATAAATTTTATCCCGAATGCCGTTCGAGAGTTCTTTTGGACTGCCTTGGGCCCGCTGCTTCTTCCTGGATTTGGGCCTAGGGATATTGGGCCTGGACCCAATATCCCAACACTAGTCCCCCACTTCCTATGTCTCGAACGGTAGAGAGTGCATAAGGAAGTAGAAAATTATTGCCCGAATGCTGTTCGGGTGAGTATCGGATGGCGTTCCGCCGGTTCCCGAGGCATATTTTGACGGTTATTTGCAACTGCCGTTTCACTTCTCCGATAAACGCCATGATTACCTGAGAAGGATTCTCTGTGTGACACGTGTCTCTGTCATCATTACAAAAAACGTGTCCTCTTCTGATTGGCAGCTGAATCGGCGTGACAGAGTATAAATAGGCTCTTCTGGTTTTGATTCTGGGTTTCGAAACTTTGCATCTCCGGCTTACCATTCATCCTTCTCTCTAGAGCTATCCCTTAGTTCTCGCTCAGGTACTTTCTGGCCTTTGTTTTTCTTCTATCCTCCTTGTTCGATCGGTATGGCAACCCGTCTTCGTCCCTCCGAGTGTTCTACCTCAAACGTTGATCTCCCTGAGAATACTCCTAGCCTGGCACTGGAGGTCACTCCTATCCCGGCGGAGATCCCCCACGACGATGCCTCTTCATCCGGAACTTATCCCGATGGTACCAAATCCGGGGGTGAAATGGAGGCCATGGAAGCTGGTCCCCCAAGCGGCGTTTCTTGCCATAAGCTTGACCTAGCCCTAATTAGGCTGATGCGTCAAAAACTTATGGCCCAAAATAGGGCCCAAATCCAAATGATGATCCCGGACTCGGTGGATTTCCGACTCCAGGTCGGGCTTCACCCAATGCGTCATTTCCCTGGGATGGTAGTGGTCCACTTTGATTCAATTAAGGCCGGTCTTAGGTTTCCACTCCACCCGTTTTTTGTCTCCTTTTTAAATTTTTACAATGTAGTACCAGCTCAGATAATGCCGAACTCCTACCGGTCGATAGCTGGTTTCATTTGTCGTTGTCACAACGTCAAGGTCATACCTACTCTAGAACTTTTCCACTACTTCTTTTCGGTTATCCCCCAGCAGTCCCACGGTTTTCTGGTGGTAAGCTCCCGACCAGGACATATTTTGTTCTGTGATGCCCCCTCTTCCATTAAAGGTTGGAAAGATAGGTTCTTCTTCGTCTCTGTCCCGAACGGTTTAATTCCTAGGAAGTGGAACACATTCCCTCCTAAATCTCCTGAGCCATTCATCTCCGAAGAGCTTAGCAGAGATGTCATTGCTGTGGAGGCAGGAGGCTGCTTCAAAATTATGTCTTACCTGACCCCCGAACGGCTAATTAAGGCCGGGATAGGTACTGCCCGTATCCCTGGACTTACTTGACTGAAAACCAAGTACCATGGCCCGGGCGGTCCTTCCCGTGTGATATAACTTTTTAATCCACGTGTGAACCGCTCGGTACTAATTTGTTCCTTTTGTTTTTTCAGCTCCAAAGCAAGGCGAATCTTCAGATTCCGAAGGAGACAACCCCGAGCAGCCGGCAATGGATGACAGCAGGCTCTTCACTGTGGGATTTGATGATGAGCCACCAACTTCCCCTCCTAAGCAGCAGAGGAAGTCAAAGAGGAGAAGGTTGAGGAAGGCCGATCAGGGACATCCTCTCAATCCGCCCCCCTCCTCCCCGAGCAGCCTGAACCTGTTCGGGATGTAGAACCTGTGCAGCAGGTTGCTCCTAATCAGCAAACCCATGCTGACACGCTGATGGATCAGCTTTTTTCTGACCAGCAGTCCCACCATTTCTCTGCTGAGGAGGTGGCTGCCCATCAGGCTGACTTGGCCAGTCAGTTCGAGCGGATCTCCCTTTATGATCCTGCTCATGAGATGTTGGAGCGGGGTGGCTGTCCGGCAAGCCAGATCTGGTCCACATCGGGATTCTTCAATGGCCACAACCTTCCCCCGATACCGGTGGAGGAGGCCGAGGAGTGTATTGCTCTGACTGTTCTGAAGGTAGTTCCTTGTGTTCATAATTTACTTTTCCCCTTTTCTCCGTTTAATAGCTTACCATGCGCTTATTTCTTACTTTCTGATCATTAGGCGGGGATATACAGCCTGAAACTCAGAGAGGCCAGGCAGGCTAAAGAACAGGGCCTGCTGATGGCCAAGGAAACAGCTGAGCAGGCCGTGGAGGCCGAACGGCGAGCATTCGCCGAGGAGCGGAAGAGGCTGGAGGCTGAGGCCGGGGAGCTCCGTGTCAAGGTGGGCTCTCTCCAGGCCAAGATCGCGGCAGCTGAGGCCGCTCAGGTCAAGTTTTCTGAGGCCCCTCCTCAAATCCCGGACGGCCCGGCTGAAATGTTAGTTGATCTATCTGCCGTTCGGGATCAATTCAAAGCTTCCGAGGAGTTTCTGGCTCTAAAGGAAGAATACGCCACCGAACAGCTCCCTGCTGTCTTCGGAAGGCACCTGGAGAAACTGGCCGGGGAAGAGCGCCAGAAGGAGGGGATCAGGGTGCTTGATCAGCACCCTATCACCAAGGAGTGGGCCGATAATCTTGCCAGGGGAGTCTACAGCTCAGGCTGTCAACACATGCTCCAGCCTCTCCTCCCCCTCTTAGAAAAACAGATGGGCCGTTCGGTGCAGCCCTCTGACTTCCCTTCTGACCTCCATCCGGGTCACCTGAACGCCTTAATGGCACAGATGAAAAAATGCCGGCGAGCCCTGGGGATGGAGGTGGTGCAAATTGATGAGGCTGATGAAGACGATGATGAAGATGATGAAGATCACCCCGAACAGTAGATTAGACATTATCTGTATTTACTTTCCTTTGAATCGGTAGTTTTTGTACTTTCCGGCCAGTAGAGCCGATGAATATACAATTTTTGCTTGCTCACCTTGTCTTCGTGACTTTTACTGTGCTTTCGTGCAATTTGTTTTTCACCTATCAAGGTTGCCGAAGCTGCTGGCCTGAAAATTGAGAAGGCCAAGGGGGATAATCCCCCTGCCCCCTATGCCGCCGATGTTTCAAAAATCACCACGAAGGCGGTGATTGACTTCCAAAGGGGGAAAGGCCTGAACCTCGCCCTAGAAAATACTGCTCGGGAGTTCCTCGGCAAGCAAGGACCCATTACATGATGGCCTCAAGCTTCTTGATGAGACCCCGTCCGGGACAGCCTTCGCCAATGCTCTAGCAAGGGACACCCTTGTTAAGTGCCAGGATATGCTGGTCGACCGGAATCTGGAGGTGATCAAGGAATCGTTCGATGAGCCCTTCGACCCCAAGGAGGAAGGTTTCGATCCCTTATTCTGCCGTGCTTATCAACGGGTGATGGAGAAGAGGCAGAAGGCTAAAGATCCAGCCAATCCCCCGAACTCTAACCCGGATGCCGTGCCGGACAAGGATCCTCCCGTAGCTTAGTTATCTCTGTTGTAATCCCCTTTTTTTTTTTTTTTTTTTTCTCATGTATAATTCCCGGTCAGTAGTGCCGAAGAATAAAGATTGATCTGTTTCCGAATGACTTGCTTCCCGAACACTCAGTTTTTTTTTTTTTTTTTTTTTTTTTTTTTTTTTTTTTTGAACTCAGCATCATGATTGAGATGTAAGCTGTTCGACCCGTTCCTAATCACCAAAGTTGAGGTGCAAGCTGTTCGGTTGATTTCCGCCGGTTGTTCTTTATTCCCTGAACGCACAAGTCACCAGTGGTAAATGCTTGCTGCGCCCCCGAGCACCATGTTTCAGATGCATGCCGTCCGGTTTATTACCGTCGACTGGTTGTTCCCTGAACGCGTAAGTCATCAATGTTAAATGCTTGCTGCGCCCCCGAGCACCATGTTTCAGATGCATGCCGTCCGGTTTATTACCGTCGACTGGTTGTTCCCTGGATGCGTAAAGTAACCTGTTCGGGTTATCATCCGCGTTTTTCCTTGTCCGCAAGGCAATCACCTCTTGCTGCAAGACAGTTCCACAATTTCGTGTAGTGTCTGCCATCTTCCAAGCCCATAATTTCGATGCATACCGTCGGTTTTACCGTCCGGGGTCACCCATATCATGAGTTTGAGATGTCCATCCTGGACCGTTGAGAATAAGGCTCCCAATTCGGGTCTCCCCCTTATTCTCTGCCAAAATGGAGACTCGCCTCTAGGATACAGCTCGGGTTCCACCACCATAATGTTCAGGCGAGCTGTATGGCCAAGGCAAGATTTTAAGACCAGAGTCCCGATCCCCCGCTCGGTCACCCTATGACTTCGGATGCCGCCCGGTTCGTCCTACTCAAGATCTTTTACACCATCTCCCAAGCCGAGTCCGGGCTTGGTATCCTGCACATTATTATTATTATTATTATTATTTTTTTTTTTTTTTTTGTGCTGAGATGATGGCTCCCCATGGATCGAGATAAATGACATCTATAGATCAAGGTGAGACTTTTGGCTGAGTTTGTGGTGATGCCGTTCGGCATGTTGATGCCGTTCGGCTCGCAATATTCCTCTTAACTTTGGCCTCTTTGGAAGCATTGTTCTCCCTCTTTTTTTTTTTTTTTTTTTTTTTTTTTTTTTTTTTCAGAGGTGGCAACAGCCGTTTTTTATTGATAAAATTTCCGCAGGTGCGTAACGTTCCATATCCCTGCCGGACAGCCTTCGGTATCCTGTAGGGAAAAGGTCCCCATCCGGTATTTTTTCCAGACCCGGTATGGTCCCTCCCAATTCTTTGACATCTTCCCGCCCTCTAGCGGTTTGCTTTTTTCTCTATTCCTCAGGACAAGGTCTCCGACTTCGATCGAGCGGATTTTAGCCTGTTTATCCACATACCTCTTAGTCGCCCGGTGATATTCCTCCATTCGTAAAGCTGAGAGATCCCTTCTTTCTTCTATGAAGTGGAGTTCAGCACGCAGATTGTCCTCATTCTGTTCAGGATCATAGTGGATGGTTCTGTGAGTGGGCACCAAGACCTCAGTTGGGACCTTAGCCTGGAATCCATAAGCGAGGGCGAACGGTGTCTCTCCGGTTGCTGTTCGGGGAGTTGTCCTGTATGTCCACAAGACGTAGTTTAACTGTTCGGGCCAGGTTGACGCGTAATCTTCGAGCTTCTTTTTTATACCATCCATGATGGTTCTGTTCATGTTCTCTACCTGCCCGTTCGCCTGTGGATATGCTACGGAAGCCCTTGAATGCTTGATTCCCCATCTAGTGAGGAATTCCTCGAAGTTCTTGCTCACAAACTGCCGTCCATTATCCGTGATAACCTGCTCGGGGAGCCCGAATCTGCATATAATATTTTGCCAAACAAAACGTTGACATTGAAACTCCGTGATGCTGGCCAGGGGTTCGGCTTCCACCCATTTGGTGAAGTAATCAATCCCTACTATGATGTACTTCCTTCCTCCGGTGGCGTTAGGTAGGGGCCCTAGCAAGTCGATCCCCCATCTAGCGAATGGTAGTGATATGGTCATTGGAGTGTAAAAGGTCGCAGGCCGACCAGGTACTGGTGCGTAGAGCTGACATATTTTGCACTTTCTTGTGTGCTCAAAACAGTCCTGCTGAATAGTTGGCCAATAGTAACCCTGCAGGATGATTTTCCTAGCCAGGGTTTTTGGTCCCTGATGGCTGGAGCAGATACCTTCGTGAATTTCTTCCATCACAGCGGCTGCCTGATCGGGTGGAAGGCATTTCAGATATGGCCCCCCAAACGTCTTTTTGTACAGCTGCCCGTCCACTAGTTCGAACATGGGGGCCCTTCGCTGTATACAAGTGAGATTGTACACGTCATTTCTATCGTTCGGCAAAGTCCCATCCTTCAGGTAATTTGTCAAGTCAGTGACCCAGCTTGGGACGGCGTAGGACACGGCATCTACCCGCACAATCATTGTTGCCGGTGTGGTCAGTATTTCTCTCTGCGCGAACCTCTGGATGTGTGCAGGAATGCCTGGGGCATGATCATCCCGAACGGCACATTCCAGTTTGGATAGGATGTCCGCCTCACTGTTTTCGATCCTGGGAATCTGGTCAATCACCACCTGTTCGAACCTGCCGATTTCTTCCTCAACCAGTTCCTTGTAGGCTTTTAGCCGTTCTTCCCTAACCTCAGCAGATCCATTAATCTGGCTTACCACCAGCTGACTATCCGAACGGACCTTCAATCTGCTGGCCCCCAGGGCTTTGGCATATTTTAAACCAGCAATAAGGGCCTCATACTCGGCCTCATTATTGGTTACCTTGAAGTCAAACTGTACGGAGTAGTATGCCTTGAACCCCTCGGGGCATGTGATCACAGCACCCCCACCACAGCCTTTGTTACTGGATGCTCCATCCACATACATTTCCCACCAATGGTCATGTACTCCTCCGTCTGCCCCCTCTTCAGTTGATCTGGCAGTGCATTCGGCAATGAAGTCAGCCAAAGCCTGTCCCTTGATCGTGGGGCGAGGCTTGAAGTCTATTTCATACTGCCCGATCAGGAGGGACAATTTGGTGATACGCCCACTTGCCATAGGATTTCTCAGAATGGTGGCCAGGGGCTGGGTGGTGTAGATGGTGACTGGGTGTGCTTGGAAATAGGGTGCCAGTCGCTTGATGGTAGCAATCAATGCTAAAATGGTTTTTTCCATTAGGGTGTACCTGGTTTCTGGCCCGTTCAGGGCTTTGCTCACAAAGTAAATAGGGCGCTGGACACCCTCATCTTCCTTTAATAAAACAGAGCTGACCGCCAGATCAGCCACAGCCAGATACATGTAGAGATGTTCCCCTGGGTCTGCTTTAGTTAAGACCAGGGGGGAAGATAGGTACAATTTGAACTCTTCAAAAGCTGCCTGACATTCTGCTGTCCATTCGAACGGGTTGGCCTTTTTCATTATTTGGAAAAATGGGATGGCACGATCGGCCAGCTTAGCCATGAATCGGCTCAAAGCCGCTAATCTTCCGGTCAACTTCTGAACTTCTTTCAAGTTCCGCGGTGCCTCCATGTCCATGATTGCCTTCACTTTCTCAGGATTAGGCTCAATTCCCCGCTCGCTCATCATATAACCCAAAAATTTGCCCCCCCTGACTGCGAAGGCGCACTTTTTTGGATTCAGTCTCATGTTGGCCTTCTGCATAATCCCGAAGACCCTTTCCATATCCCGGACATGATCCTCCTTCTTCCTGCTCTTAATTAGGATGTCATCTACATATGCCTCCATGGTTATCCCCAGTACCTCTTTGAATAGTATGCCGATCATTCTTTGAAAAGTGGCCATGGCATTCTTCAACCCGAACGGCATGACGATGTAGCAGAATACGCCGTCCGAGGTGACGAACGCAGTTTTTTCCGCATCATCTGGGTGCATGAAGACTTGGTGATAACCCCGGAAGGCATCCATAAAGCTCAGCAGTTCACATCCTGCTGTTTCGTCCACCAGCAGGTCTATTCGTGGGACCGGATAGGGGTCCATGGGGCAGGCTTTGTTCAGATCGGAGTAGTCCACACACATTCTCCACGTAGATCCTTTTGGAGCAAGGACCACATTAGCCAACCATTCGACATGGATGACTGGTCTAATGTGCCTGATTCTCAGTAAGGTGGCTACCTCCTGCTTTGTGAATTCTCGCCGTTCGGCCGCCTGATATCTTTTCTTTTGTTGGACTGGCCTGGCATCGGGCCGAACGGCCAACCTGTGGCAGATGAGGGCCGGGTCAATTCCCGGCATGTCTTCGGGCCCTCGGGCAAATAGGACCTGGAATCTCTTCAGAACAGCGATCACCCCCCCCTGATTCCCCTTTCAAGGTCTGCCCCGATCGCAAGCTTACGATCGGGAGGGGAATCAAGCTCGATGTATTCTAGGAGGGTGGCTGGCTCGGGGCGTCCCTCGAACTCCGTACGCCGGGTCTGTACCTCAATGCTGTTTACCCGCTGTCCCCGGGTGGTCATTTGTTTCAAAGCTTCCCGGTAGCACGTTCGGGCTATGGCAGGATCTGTTCGGGCCACTCCTACACCGGTGTCAGTTGGGAATTTGATGCACGAGTGTCGAACAGAGGCAATTGCCTCCAGATCTTCTAGCCCCGGACGGCCCAATATGGCGTTGTGGGCACATGCAATATCCACCACCACGAACGTCATTCGGACTGCCGCTCGGTGGATTTCATCGCCAATTTCTACCAGAAGCTGGATGGTACCTTCTGCCTCTATTACATTGCCGGTGAAGCTAGCCAGCGGTGTCTTCAGCTTGGTCAGCTGATCCTTCCTCAGCTTCATCTTCTCCAACGTGCGTAAATACAGCACGTTCACACTGCTTCCCGTGTCCACCAGAACTCGGTGGATCAAGGCATTATCTATACACATACTCACCACTAGCTCGTCCCTGTGCGGACTTGGTGAGTTGGGTAAATCAGCTGCCCCGAACGTAACTGGCTCCAAGCGGCCCTTTTTTGTGGGAGGTGCAGCTACAGTGGCGACATAGAGGCTGCGCTCAAATTTCTTACGTTCGGCGGCCGTATCACCGGTCTCTCCCCCACCAAAGATGACTTTCACCTCCAAACGTGGCTTTTTTCCCGGATTCCCAGACCCCCCAGCCTCCTCTATAGGGGGAAGGTATGAACCATTACTGGGTTCTGCATCCCGCTGGGCATCCCTCTTCCAGCTATTGGATCGGGGAGGGCGCTGGTTGGGGGAAGGGCTGTTCAAGTTGGTGCTGACATACTTCCTCAGGTAGCCCTTTTGGATCAGGTCCTCAATTGCCATATGTAGGGCGTGGCAATCCTTCGTGAGGTGCCCATTCCGCTGATGGTATCTGCAATAGGAGCTTGGTGTAGGTCCCATCACGGGCCTTGTGTCAGTAGGGGGAGGAATGGCGTTGTGTTCCAAATGGAAAACACCAGCTATAGACATGACCAGGGGGGTGAAGCGCGTAGTCCTTCGATGAGGTGCTGCAGCCGCTGGTGTGGGTCCCAGACGTTCTGCCAGTCTCGAAGTGGGAGGTTGCGGGGCCGTTCGGTCCCTTATCCTGATCTCTTCTTCCAGGGCCGCATAGTTCCTGGCCCTTTCCAGGATGTCTGGGTAGCTGGTCCCCGGATTCCTCTTCAGCTCCCTGTATAAATCTCCCGTCTGGAGGGCATCGGTGAAAAGAAGGATGGCAGTCTCATCTGTCATGCCGGTCACCTTCAGGGTTTCGGTCCTCCACCTGGTGAGGAATCCGGAGATTGATTCTCTAGGCCCTTGCCTCACACTGGTTAGATACCCGAAATGTAATTTCGGGGTTGTGCTGGAGGCGAACTGAGCTAAGAACAAGGTGGATAGCTCCGCAAAGCTCCCGATCGACCCGGGTTGTAATGTTCCGAACCATTCCTGGGCTGGTCCCCGAAGGGTACTGAAGAACAGCCTGCATATTGCCGCGTCGGTGGCCCCCAATAGCATGAGGCCACCCTGGTAACTCCTCAGGTGTACGTGGGGATCTCCCACCCCATCGTATGCTAAGCCGGTCGAGGGACGGCAGTCCTTCAGGATTTCGGCGTTCATGATTTCCCTAGTAAAGGGAGAGGTGATCCCAACCCGTGCTGGCGGGGTTTGTTGGGGCGCCCGATTGACCTGCTCTCTGAGCTCAGTCATCTGTCTCCTCATTTCGGCCATTTCGTCGTCTTGGGCCGTTCGGGGAGTGGGTGGTACTCTAGCATCCGCATATTCCGGTATTCTGTTCTGGGGAGGAGCAGCTATGTTAGCCCTCTTCCGGATGAAGCGTTCCCCATCCCTCTGGATATACTGGAAGTTTTGTCCAACGAGATCTACCATGGGGGTAGGTTCCCTGTATCCGTTTCGAGGGGCGGACGGGGTTCGGCTGGTGGGTGCTCGTCTGGGGGTATGGGCCCTCCAGTGGTTCCTGCGGCGTTCCTCGGAATGAACTGAGGCCATCGTAGTCTCGATGTCCTCCTCTTCGTCAAAAGATGGCATGGGACGCAATGGGGATGGTGGCTCATGAGTTTCATCGGTGTAGCCCCGTTCCTGTTCGTCCGCCATGCGTTGCATGGCCTCCGCCATCTCCCTCATCAACTGAGGGTTCATCCTTACATCCTGGGGGATGATTTGCTCGAACTCCCGGGTGGCACTGCCACTGGCGTGTCCTTGCCTGGACCACCCCTCAGAGGATCTATTGCCTCCTCGGCCTCTGGACGTAGAACTCGGTGTCGCGGTAGTAAGTCTAGCCATTTTCAAGAAAAAATGGTGCTTAGATCTCGGCTTTGCCTGGACTTTTAGTGTGGTTTCCCACAGACGGCGCCAATGTTGAAGTTTATTCCCGAAGATCCGAAAGCCCAACACAAGCCTTGGATATTGTAGGGATCTGGGGTAGGGTTGAAAATGTGTATAAAATATAAAACAGTGAGCTAATATCCAACTCAAGAACTTACTTATATTCAGTAATTAAGCAATTACACTGAAACTACCCGAACGGTAGATGAATATGGGATTACAAGGATGGGAGATGTAAATCTATTGCTTAAGCTCTGAGTGTTAAAATGCTCACCCTTTACAATGATCTAAACATGGGTATTTATACTAAAATAGAAATGGGTGAGGTGGACACGTGGTCAAATCCGGTAGACTGTCACTTCTGCCATGTATACACCCATGCCTCCACTTGCTGTCGTCATGATCCAGCATTAAATGCGGCCTCCACTTGATGATTGCCCGTTCGGGCAGGGTGTTCGGTGTGTGGGACCCCGCCATAGGTGTTATCCTGCTTAGGAACATATCCCGAACGCCGATCGATACCTGGCCTTGATGATTTGGCATAATTGTTTCCCGGAATGTTCCAAGTATAAATTTTATCCCGAATGCCGTTCGAGAGTTCTTTTGGACTGCCTTGGGCCCGCTGCTTCTTCCTGGATTTGGGCCTAGGGATATTGGGCCCGGACCCAATATCCCAACAATAAGTATATAACCACAAATGTAGATCATTTTTTATTGTTCCTTACATCAGAAGAGTTATGACCGTAGTCAGGGTCTGTTTGCAACAGCTTCTGCTTTTAAAAAAGTGCTTTTTTTAATGAAATGGGGAGAAGTGATTAAATAAAAGTTGATAGTGTTTGAGAAAAAAGTGATTTTAAAAAGTAAAAATGGGTAGTGTTTGGTAAAATAAGTGTTTTTTGTGTAACAGAAAAAGTAAAAGCACTTTTGACGCGGAAGCCGAGAAAAATAAAAGTTGTAGTGTTTGGGAAAATAAGTGCTTTTTTAAAGCCAAAAGCTGAGAAGTGTTTTTTTAAAAGCAGTTGCAAACCAACCCTCACTCCAAGTGTAGTAAATATATAGGGACGTTAAATTTTCCTAAATAGGACTAAACGAACTTGTGTTTTTCAAAATATATTTTTTATGTTTTTTATTCACTAAATAGAAGCAAATATTGTCATATTTTGTCAGTACCATACTTTTAAATATGACAATATTTTTTAAATTTGACAGTAACGATGACTCCTATTTAGAGAATAAAAACACGAGTCTTTGTCTTTTGGAATTTACACGACAATCCTATTTTGGAAATTTCAAACGTTTTCACTCCCACAACGTTAAATTACACATTTATTTACACATTGTCTTTCATCAGTTGGACTAGAGTATTTGGTACATATATATACTCCGGGTTATATAGTATACATGACATGCATATATCATACTATGAAGTATATGTCACATAATATTACAACCCTTCCACCAGGGAGAAGGAGGTGGAAGAGCTGAGGAGGAAATCTGGACATGTCATTCTGTTGTCTTGGTCGTCGTCGGATTATGTTAGAACCATCCGAGATGATCTCCTAATATGATCGTCGTGTTGCCCCTCGTCGAGTGATAATTCGACGTCGTCCCCCATCGGTGATGATTATTCTTTCTTGCACACCATTATGATGATTCCATGTCTCCATGCTTTGGTGTTTCCGGCAACCTTCTTATTTCACCCATTATCTCACCGGCCACATGCACGGCTTTTGCAGCCCCACGCATTGCCCGTTCAAATTCTGCCCGCTCCTCATCTGTCATGGGACGCAGTGGCGGAACCAGCCCGGGAACCTTGGAGGGGCTTGTTGTGACTGTTCGGAAGATGTGGCGTCAACCGTCTAGAATATACTACATATATATATATAGGGTAAGGTTCGGGTGAGAAGAACCCTTTGGGTGAGAAATGAGAATGAATCTCAGCCATTGGATTCGACTAAGTTGCAGTAAAAGACACTTCATGATGCACTGAAATATGCAATCTAGCACGGTGGCATTTCTGTAAATACTTCTGAAAAATCCGTATTACACGTGTCTAGTGCAACATGAAGCTATTTCGGTGCAACGCCGCCAAATATTAGTGCAACATGAAACCGTTTTAGTGCAACATGTGCAAAATTTAAATATTACTGCAACATAAAGCCAATTTTAGTGCAACTTCGTAAAAACAATGGCTGAGATTCATTCTCATTTCTCACATTAGATGCATTTCTCACCTGAACCAAAATCTATATATATATATATATATATATATATATATATATATTATTCTAGAAATCAATATCTTGAAAAGTAAACTGAGACATCATAATTTTAATTACATACAAGATCAAATGAGATTTTTTTATTAAACCAAATAGCAAGAAATTAAATATGATGTGGGGATTTGAAGAGAAAGCTGTCCTTAGCAAAATTGTGATCCCTACCCACATACTAGAGAGTTAAATGGTAAATCACCATAAGAATTAATGATGATGATGATAATAATGAACCCATGGAGGATGCAAATTTCATTAGCTTCTCAATAAAAAATGGCCGCTTGGAGTCGTCCCCTATCTCCAAATATTTTTGTTTTTTTTGTTCAGAGTTGGAGCCATGTTCAGAGTTGGACTTGGCTCCTTTCTAACACAAAGTCACTTATGTAAAGCAAAATTAAAAAGCTACAAAGATAGGATTCGAACCCCAATCACCACCACTCCGCTGCCGTCTCTTTTGGTTTTAATTTTTGTTATTACTTCGTAGTATATAATACGCATACTTTATAAATATTTACATTTTTTATTTAATATATATATATAATAAATATAAAAAAACTGCAGGGGCTCAAGTCCCTCCGAGCCCCTTACTAGTTTCGCCCTGATGGGACGTGACCGCATTGTGGAATGAAAAGAGATGAAGGAAGGCATATTTTATATATGCCCGACTGGACACTAATATAATTAGCTATCAAGTAATTAATGGGGATACTTACACAATTCTAGCTCTCTTTCTTGGATTATCTTGGATTATATAGATAATGCCATGGAATATATTTACTTACTTTAATCTTTAAATATACATGTATCATATAGCAAAGAGTACAATGGAAGGTAAATAAGGCAAGAGTGCCTTGAAGAAGCCCCAAGAGTGATTCCTGAATCGATCCAATATTGTGATTCTTTGGGTAATCGGGTTCCCTTTGTGATATCTTTTTATATGCAGTTTTCTCTATTAATAATAAAGAAATGGAATATGATTTTTGTCTTCTAAAGACTCCCGGATTCTACTAATTTAACCACTTACTTAAAATCGAAGGAGAACCTAACCATTCTACAAAATGGTTTCTTCCGACGACATACCTTGCAACACAATGGAAAGATTATATGCAGTATTAAATCATACGCAAAACACATTAACACACTCACGAGCCAGGACACTGAGCCAGACTGGGCCGGTACAAAGAATATTTTTGAAAAACAATTATACGCAATTTTTTACATTAAAAATTAAGATATTTTTAAAATTTGGTCTAGGTCAGGGCCAAGTCTGGTCATTCTCCTTGACACTGTGGAGAAAATTTTACTAAAACATATAAAATAATTCAAATAAAGAGAGAGATATTTCGTCTATTAGTATTTGTATTTGTATCTCTCTCATGCTACATGTTCACCGAGCATATTATGACATTCTAGATGCTGTTAGATTAGATGAATGAAGGGCGGCTTGGGGCAAAGTATCATAGTATCGCTCCCGGATGTTTCATCGAGGATAGTTATTAACGACGACCGTTCATTAATAACCCTTACTATTAGTCAAGTATAGAACAACGCCATATACCGACTTGATAGTAGCATTTAATCTTTTAACTCTTTGATGAAATCAATTGAGATTGATAACCTTAACACAACGGTTTCGGTTTAACCAACAAAATTAATCCCTCTTAAATTTATCAACCACGACCGTGCATTAATAAACCAAAATTACTTACTTGTGAAACTATCAACGATTAACCATCGGTTCGTTGATCGTTTCTAGTAATAATTAATATGTGAAACAAAACTACTTGATCCTTTAAGTAATGTTCAAAATATTAATATGAAATATGAATAGGAATTAATTAATACTCAAGGAAGAATATTAAAGGAAATGAATCCTACGAAAGTTAATATCAAGATGTTAACTAATTGTTATCTTAGTAACACTCCCCAATATTAACATAGAGGAAGGAATAGCTATTACTAAAATCAATGTCAAGATGTTAACTAATTGTCATCTTAGCAACACTCTCCAACATTGATATAGAAATAGTATTTAAAAGAAGAATTAATATTCAAGGAAAGAAGTTAAGAAAATAACTCACAACTTTAATAATCAACAAGCTTCAAGAGCAATACCAAGAAATGGAAGTTTAGCTCCTCATTTGGAGACTAAACATGCTAAAAGAAATATAGAGAAATGCTATTCTAAACTGAGCTTAAGAGTATAAAGGAATTGGTAATCTAATTGTGAAGGAAATGGGGGTGTATTTATAGGCTTTTTGGGGTGCAGCTCGGGTACTCGATCGAGTATATACAGATACTCGATCGAGTATGTGTATAAGTTTGAATTCGATCCATATTCGATTGATATCAGCATGAATATCACAAGTATACCCGATCGGGTATATTTATGTACTCGATCGGGTATGTGTAGAAAATCATATTCGAGTCATACTCGATCGATGTCAGTGCAAAAACCATAGTCATACCCGATCGGGTATGTCGGTGTACCCGATCGGGTATTGACACCTGATCGTGGTCAAAATCTTCCCTGCATGTTCCTTTGTTTTCGGATCCGATCCGATTTGAAATCTCAACAAGATACCCGATCGAGTATAGGTAATACTCGACCGAGTATAGACCAAAAAATCAGGATCTTCTCTTTGTCTTGTGATTTTGCACCTTCTTCCACTTTTGGGGTTCACCAACTGTCCTTTGAGTGAAAGTATACCTGTTTGAGCTCAGAATAAACCTAATCTAAACAATTTACAAGAATTTAACAAACTAAACTATTACACCAAAAGTGTGTAATTTCCAAAGCAACAACCAATCAAAGTCAACTAAAAATACAAACATAAGTATGGAAATTACACGAATGTCAATGTCGCTCAATGATTGCTCCATGCTTGGCTATCCAAATTCTCTGTCCTTCCCTTACTAAAAGGGCTCACAGCTTGCTTTTGAATCAGGTCTCAAATCAAAGGTTTGATTGTGTTTCTGCTTTGTTTCT
Source organism: Cuscuta epithymum (assembly GCA_945859915.1). Lineage (NCBI taxonomy): Eukaryota > Viridiplantae > Streptophyta > Magnoliopsida > Solanales > Convolvulaceae > Cuscuta > Cuscuta epithymum. Next base: position 4,589,984 of record CAMAPF010000933.1, on the reverse strand, counting down.
GTTTGCTTGTTTTATCATCTTTCTAATTGATTTGTGGGATTTGAGATTTCTACACCTCTAACGAGACTTTCTTGTTATACAAGGACTGAATTAGTATCACATCTTAGCATTTCTGTACCTTTACGCCAGTCATAAAGAAACTAGGAATTACTGAAACAAAACAAGCATAGGGTCCTTATCATTGAAATATATGCTCTTTAAACTTGATGTACTATTAATTTCATTGTTTTTATGTCAGTTATATTGGTCTATTTTATTTGTAGACACAAAAACTTGTTTTAGTTGGATGCCCCTTTTGCTATTCTATCATCCAGGAAAGTAGATATTTGTGATTTGGCATGAAATCCATCTCTCCTCAGTCCATCATATTGAATAATCCTTGTGTTTTGAATTATGAACAAGTCAATGAATGATCCAGTAACATACCTGTGAGGCTATGACAAAATGTAGGATGGTATTGGATTAAACCATCCCAATTTGAGGTCATTTATATGGCCTGATCCTATGTTTAAAGAATGTTTTAGATCTACTCTGTTGGGTTTCAAATACTCTCAATCTTAGATCTACAAAGTGATAAGCGTGAGTGAAGTAACATGTGGTTATTGAACTGTGCTGCGGAGCAGTTTACTATTATTAGATCAACAGCACTTTCACTACTCGGTTGGGTAAATTTAGTCTGCAAATTCATCAGGCGTTTTAGTTCCTCCAATTACAAAGCTTTTTATGTTGCTATGTTTTTTCTTTGATTTTGAGGAAGATGACTTTCACACTTACGATATGACAAATAAGGTTAGCTTGTGCTTTCTTTCACCAATGCCAACATATGATTGCGAATAACTCCAAATTATGTGGTTTAATGTACGGAGTAGTATGACTTTTTGGGTGAATGGATTGATTTTATCTAAGCTATATCTATGTTGAATGGGGTGATTTTTTTTCCACCAAGTGGTTTGTGAGAGCTCATATAATGTCAGTTGGTTTACACACTCCCTATGGCACGTAGAACTAATAGTGATTCTAATATGCTTCAAAGCATAAAGCACGTGCCATGAATGTTCCATATTTTGACACTCATATAGTCATGTCCCTACATGTATGAGGTGGTATTAAGACTGAAACCAATTAGCCATGGACTCGGGCTGGGTTGGACCCGGGCCAAGTCCCAGACGGGCTTCGGGACTAAGGAATTCAGGCCCGGTACCGGCCTGGATTGTACCACAACTGGTTCTGATCCGGGCTACCCGGTCGGACTTCAATTCGGGTTCGGGGTCAGGTCGGGCTTGTGTCATTAAAGGATTTTGTTTTTGAATTTGTAATTGTTATGATCAGGCTGGTCCACCAAAATGCAAGCCCGTGTCCCGTCTCCTAAATTCGTCGGTTCGGATACCGGGTCAGTGCCGGTCCCGGTCAACCGGGCCTGAGCCGGGCCTAAACAGTACTAGGCTGGGTCGACACGTCCCACTCCACCCCTCAAACCAATGCTTTTATGCCCTTGTATAAGATTTGTCCTCATTTTTTACTCCCATTTTCATGCACCAGGCATCCTAGTTAGCTTTTTTCCGTTTAAAACGCGTTTTAAACACGTACCGTTTTTTGAACAAAAAAACGCGTTTAAAACGAAAAATAATGTCGGTCCGTTTAAAAAGGAAAAAAACTCCTACTTTCCGTATAAAACGTATTTTTTCCGTACTTTACAAAAAATAGAAACATGACCTGATCAATTGAATTAGTGCATTAAATGCATAAGAGATCAACAATAGCTTAAAAGCAAAAAGGAAAACCTTTTCCTCGTGACCCCATGTTTTTGTATTGTTATAATGCAATTATTAATCACTAAAATTATTTGCATGGTGGCTAAAGCTAGCTTCCAAAAAGACCAAAAGTTGAAATATTATTGGAATTATGATGTTTTCCAATCAATCATATCAAAATTAAGGATTTTCTAAACATGGCATATTTTTAGTATAAACTTTTACACATAAACAATAATAAGCATAGCAGTCGCACAACGTACTTTTATATCATATGTCATTCATCATCTTGATGAAAATCGATCATGAGTTTGATTTGAGTATTATTTGACGATTATATAAAGACAATGATTTTAACTTAGTCTCATTCTATTGTTATTATTCCTCATTCTTTTGACTTTATATTGCAAAATTATGTCTTCAATTTAATTAGTATTTTTATTTTTTGATCAACTTATGAAATTACAAATTATTCTTTTATGTGGTAATGAGATTTGCTACTTGAATATGTGTATACTTTAATTTTTTTACTATATATCTTATTTTGTGAAGTATATACTTTAAATGTTCAAAATAATACCCCGTATTTTTTGTCCGAATTTTTGTAACATATACCGTATTATACATGTATACGTATTCACACGTTTTTTAAAAGTCAACGTATTTTTCAACGAATTTTGACCGTCTTTTTCATTCTTGTTGCCGAATAAAACACGTACGTATTAAATCTCGTTTAATTCCTGTACCGTATTTAACTAACTATGCCAGGCATAGCTTTTATACATAACCTTTTCATTTATGTTATTTTTATATATTCACATTTCATCCCAAAAATAATGCTTCAAATATATGTATATGCATGATTTTTGCAATAGAAGCCTTAATAAAAACATATGCAAATGTTTATACGATTAAAAACTAGTAATAGGATAATTGGAAACACTAATGACGCATTGTTACAACTTCATTAATTATTTGACTTATGGGGATGGAATTTAAAGTTATTAATTAATTAATTAATTAATTAAGGAAAAATGGATAAGAATAAACCCAACTATTAATGATCTGATTGAAATAATTCAAAGTATCAATTATCTCAAAATAATCCCAACAATTGAAAAATCTTCTCAAAATAATATGGTGATCATAATTATCCATAAATAACTCATAATATTTGAGTTAGTGGAGTATTTTGAAAAGATTTTTCAATACTTGAGATTATTTTGAGATAATTGATACTTTGGATTATTTCAAGCAGATCACTGATAGTTGGGATTTTTTTTGTCCATTATTTCATTAATTAATAGATTAATGGAAGGTCAAATATTGAGGATGTTTTTAATTAGATTAAATTTTTTGTTCAGGTTTGATCTGACCTGAGTTGGTATGGTACTATGGTCTAATCCGGTATGCTAAACGTCTAGTATCTATTCTATGCAAGTCTGGTTTGATCTGGTCTGCTAAACGTTTATTATCTATAGCTAAGCAAGTCTGGTCTGGTCTGTGACTGAAAACAATCCAAATAAAAACATCTTAAATGTGCAAACACGTCCCATCCCATCCCGTTTTCAATCGGTTCGGGATTGGTACCAAAAATATATTTTATTTTGCTCACAGTACTTCCTTTTCGGTTTTTTTGCTCACCCTTTATATTTTATAACATGTAATAAAATGACTAAAAAGATAAGATCTATTATTAGCTGAACTTATCTTCAACTATCATCAAATTCACAAATCTATCCCATTCTTTCACTTTTATAAATAAAAAATCAATCTTTCACTTTTCTCACATTTACACTTTCAATGGATTGGTTATTAAATATTTAAGAAGAAAATCTTATTTATATTTCAATGTTTCATTCCTTTCTAACTTTAAGTTAAATAAAAAACGCGTATTGCTAAATTTTTTTGTACAAAATCATATTTCTGTTATACAATTAAAAAATTACAAATGGTGAAATTCACATTATTTCTAATAAATGACATTACACTCCATAACATATGGAAGATAACCATAAAGATGATATTGTAACATACAACTATAAAACAGAAGAGGGGGTGGCTAAGGCTGAGCAAGTTTTTGCTGACGTTAATACTGAAGAAAATAGGGAAGACTGGCAGCACAAAAAAGCTTTACTCTTGCAGAAATACAAGTTAGAAAGGAAATTTTGGAAACAAATATCTCATGTCAAGTGGCTTAAAGAAGGTGATGCCAATACCCATTATTTCCATTCACTTGTTAAAATTAGAAGAAGAAAGCAGGTGATTCACTCCATTAAAGATGCTGGGGGCAGGATTTTTTCTAACTTACCTGATATTAGGAAAGAGGCTGTTGAATTTTTCTCTAAGCTCTATGTTGTTGAATCTGGAACCTGCTCCAATGAGATTCTGAAATATATACCTGCAATTATTGATCAAGGGGATAATGATTTACTTACTGTATTACCTTCTGAGGAAGAAATAAAGAAGGCAGTGTGGGAACTGAATCAAAATGGGGCTCCAGGCCCAGATGGGTTCACAGGTAAGTTTTTCAAAAAATGCTGGTCTATTGTGGGAAGTGATATTATTAAGGCTGTTTAGGAGTTTTTTATAGGTAGGCCACCTCCAAAAGGTTTCTCCAGCTCTCTTATTGTCTTAATACCTGATAAGTCCGTATTTTCACACGTATTTGATGCGTGTTGGGATCGGTTTTGATGGTTTTCCCTAGCTTTAAGGTGTTGCAAGTCTCAATTTCAGCTCAAGTTATGTTTACCGGGCGTTGGTTCGAGTTTTGTGTTGTTTGTAGTCAAAACTAGGGAATTTGAGCCCGATACCGGCACTTGAGGAACAATCGGGATGATTTGAGAAGCATTTGAGAATGACTTGATAGCTTTGGAGGTCACCGGAAGATTCACGATAAAGATTTGAAGGAAAAAGAGCTCTAGGATTGGCTATGGGATCAAAAGAAGATGAATGAAGCTAGAAAACAACGATCAGGATGACCTTTAGTCAATCGTTCAAGCATATCTCTTTGTAGAAGCATCCCAAGGAAACGATTCAAGTTGAATATGAAAGCCAACTTCAAGGGCTACAAATCATGTGAAGACATCATTCCGAGAATCTGAGATTAGAAAGGTGCAAACAGACGATGAAGTCAGATGATCTCTGCTGCGATTTCAGAATGACACCTTCCACCGTTTTGATCATATCTCTTGATTGGATGATTCAAATCACATTCGGCAAATTGGGGTGGATAGAGGACTTTATTATCTACAACTTTCATGAAGGAAGTTTTGTCAAACTCGGACTAGAAAAAAGGCTGAAGAGCACGGACGCACGACCGTGCGTAAAAGGACGCACGATCGTGCGTAAGAGCCAACAATGCGGCAACTAATCTGCCTGCTACGCACGATCGTGCGTGGCAAGGTACGCACGATTGTGCGTACACCCGAGACGCGGATTTTAGCCCTTTTTAGTCCCAGTTCATCCCAAACTCATCCGTTTTCTATAAATAAGGCCTCACTAACCCTTTTTTATGGTTACGAACATTACGGAGAGGCCTAGGGACAAATTTACTTGCGTTTTTACGATTGTTTACTCCAAGACCCTGGGATTATTTGTAAGTTCATGTTTTTAATTAATGACAATTATTTCTATTCTTCCCAATTCTATTGGTTCTTCAATTATGAAATGTGAGTAGTTTAATTAGGGATTTGGGGTTGATGAAGGGGTTGATCATGATGTATGGCTAGATTCTTGTTGGTTTAATTGCATGAATGTTGTCTAATTTGTGTTTGAATAATTTAACTGATATCTTTTGTAACCTAGAATCGCGACTAGAATTACAATTGCATGTAGAATGAATTAAGAGATCAGAGATCTAATTTGTTCTAGGACACATTCACACACACTTAATCGTTCGCTAAGAGATTAGTAGCGATTAAGGGGCCGTAAACTCCCTCTTCTTGGCAATAATTTAGGATCCTGTCGCATGAGAGATCAGCCTGGTCCCCTAAATTATTGTACTCTACGCCGCGAGAGCGGTAAGAACTTAGTAATGATTAGCTAGGCTCAATTAAATCAATTTCATGTCATTAGGCCTGATCTGCCAGAAATCTGGTTACCCCGGAATCAATCCCTATTCCCTTCGTCATTAATTAATTAGAAACCACATTTATTTTTATTCGCACAACCGCATTAGTTTAATTTTCAAATCAACCAATCTCGCACGACGCATTTATTTTATTTACTTCTTTTTAATCGCTGACTTTAATTAATTCTTGATTCCCTTTTGTCCGTCCCTGTGGAGACGATACTCGTACTTACACCACTATATTACAATCTTTTTAAGTGCGAGAAAACTCACATCAATACCTAAAAAAGATAACCCTGATACTTTCTCTGATTTTAGGCCAATTTGCTTGTCTAATTTCACTAATAAGATATGTACCAAAGTCTGGCTTCTAGATTGGTTCATGTTCTGCCTAAGATTATTTCTAGTGAGCAAGCAGGGTTTGTTAAAAACAGGGAGATTTCTGACCAGATTTTGATTGCTCAAGAACTGATTCATTCTATTGATAAGAATGTTAGAGGCTCCAATGTGGTGATCAAGTTGGATATGGCTAAAGCATTTGATAAACTCTCTTGGTCCTATCTGTTTGAAGTTTTGGATAAGTTTGGGTTCTCTGAAAAATTCATATCTCTTATTAGAGCACACCTTCAGTCCACTTACCTTTCTATAATGATTAATGGCAGTCCCCAGGGATTTTTTCAACCAAAAAGGGGGGTCAAGCAAGGAGATCCTATCTCTCCTTTTCTTTTTATTATTGCTTCTGAAGGCTTTTCCAGAGGATTGAAAGCTAAGATGGAAAATGGAGGCATTAAACTTTACTGGCTGGGCACTCAGGGATACCCTATCAGTCACTTGGGTTATGCAGATGATTTATTAATTTTCACTAATGGGGATTCTAAATCTTTAGTGAAATTTAATAAGTTTGTCAAAGATTATCAAGCTGCTTCTGGTCAGACTGTAAATTTGGATAAAAGTAGTTTCATTTGTGGAAAAAATGCTAACTACAGGAGCTCAGTGATTCACAGAATTTTGGGGATGAAAAGGTCATACCTGCCTTTGAAGTACTTGGGAGTTCATCTGCATAAAGGAAGGAATAAATTTCATTATTGTTCTCAATTGCTTAATCACTTTGACTCTAAATTATCTGCTTGGAAGCAGAAAACTCTATCTCAGGGTGGGAGACTGGTTTTGATTAAGACTGTCCTAAACACTATTCCTAATCCTATTTTAGTTGCTCATAAGCTTCCTAGGAAAGTGATTAATGCTTTGGAGAGGAAGATGGCAAGTTTCTTTTCGGGGTCTTCTAATAATAGGAGGAAAATGCATTGGGCTAGATGGGCTAAACTGTGCATGTTTCCCTACTGATGAAGGTGGTTTGGGAGTTAGAGCACTTACAGATGTGGAGAAATCGTTTACACTTAAGCTATGGTGAAAGTGGAAGTCCAATTCATCATTTTGGTGTGAATTTATTAATGACAGATATCCCAGACAAGGTGATATGAGGCCAAAAATTACTGATTCAGTTGTATGGAAGAGGTTATGTGAGATAAATAGCTATGCCACTGACCATGTTTCTTACAATGATGCGGGAGGATTGATGTGGGATCCTGGTATCAATGGTTCTTTCTCACTGAAATCTGCATACAATGTAATCAGATTTAGTAGATCAACAACTTTTTCAGATAAGCATATGTGGAATAAATATCAGCAAATGAATGTGAAAATGTTCATGTGGAAACTTTTCAATGCTTATCTGCCTATCCCTGATAATCAACAAAGATTTCAGATCTGCCTGCAACCTTCCAGGTGCCCATTCTGTAATTCTCATGGGGAATCAACAGATCATCTGTTCTTTGGATGTCTTTACTCAAAGAAAATTTGGAATTACTACATGGATATTTTTAGTATACCTGGTGCCAGAGCTTCTACTTCAAAACAAGTAATTATCTTTTGGTGGATTGAGGCTGGTTCAAAGAATCTGTCTGACATATTCAAGCATAACATGGCGGGTATAATTTGTTGGCACTTGTGGAAGACCTACTCTTCTTATGTTTGGGGCTCGACACCTATTCCTTCTCCAGATCATTTAACCACTCAAATCAAGTGCTACACTCAATGTTGGGCTTGCAAATTATCTAAACTCAAACCTAGAAATGTGAAAATTTTCTTAAACAAGAAGGTTTGATTTCGAACAATTTCAGGTTCCAATATTCAGGTTTACAGGTTATCAAGTGGATACGACCCAAAAACAATTACAAAATGAATGTAGATGTTGCGTTCTTACCTGGTTCGGCTCAAGGAGGAGCTATTCTGCGAAATGGTTATGGAGAATTGCTATGCGCTATGACGTTTCAAATCCAGGCAGAGAATAGTGAGGAGGCGGAATTCTTGGTGATGGTGTACGCTTCGGAGATGGCGATGGCGGCCGGTCTTGTTGACGTTCAGGTTGAAACGGACGCGGCTCCTTCGATTGCTAGATTGAATGATGAATCTGGAAACTCTGCTGGGTTTCACATTTTTAGAAGGAAAGCTTCAGACAAGGGGTTTAGTTTTGGGCATGTGTACAGGGAAGCTAACGGGCCGACTCATTTCTTAGCTTCTCATCCCATAAATTCAGCCCAATGTGTTTATTTTGATCGGGTTATTCATTTACCGAGGTTGGTTAAAGCTAGTTATTATGCGGATTTATTTGGTATTCCTAGCCTTCGTTTTTAAAATTTCTTGTAATTTTATTTTTTGGGTCAAGTCTGTACCTTTTGATTTTATTAATAAAATAATGGCAAATGTTTCCCGGCATTTGCCCCACTGATTTTGGTGGTTTGCCTTCCGGGTTAAAAAAAAAACCATACAACTATAAAAATAGTCAAAGTTTTATTTCTTGATAATAAATAATTTTACTAAACAGTCAATATTAGTGATTAAATTAGTTTAGCAACTTGTATAAAAACATAAGTATATGAACTAGTTAATTCACTGACAAGTTAGTTCTTAAAATTAATTTAATCTTAATTATATAATTCTTTTTGAAACTTTTAAGTTATTATATAATATTAATATTTTGAGGTTTGATTAAAGTTTTTGCTAATTCTTGGAAAAAATGGAATTGAATAATTAATAAAAATTAGACTTGCGTAGGGTGTGCTGTAATCATTCGTTATTATTTAATATGAACTTGGTCCCCTTTTACTTGAATTGTTTTCAGTCGCAAACCAGACTAGGCTTGCATAGTGATAGACACCAGACGTTTAGCAAATTAGATCAGACCAGACTAGATCATAACAACTCAGACCAGATCATATCAAACCTGACAAAAAATGTCAATCTAATTAAAAACATCCTTAATATTTTACATTTCATTAAGCAATTATTTATTTAATTAATTAATGTGTAACTTTCAGTTCCATCCACATATTTAATTAAGTTGTAACAACGTGTCATTAGTGGTTCTAATTATCCTATTATATAAATTTTTTGTCTATATATATATATATATATATATATATATATATAATAACAAAAAAGTGGGAAACAAATTTTGGGCGGGAACACTTTAGCAATTTGGATTTTAATTATTGTGAAAAAGAAGAATTGGCATGAGAGTAGACAAAAGCACCGGTATTTATTTACGTGAGCAATGCTAATGCACGAATAAAAAACATTACAAAAGTATTAATGATACGTGGCTTTTGGAATTCTGTGAGCAACATGCCCACTAGTTTTGCTATTGCCCAAGATATAGGCTTTCCAGTTTTCACGTTCCTATTCCAAAATGCATTTGTATGGCTGGCCGAAAATGGGTGTTTCGAATTAAAAATTGGACATCTTCGATCATCTTAGTAATTGGTTAATTATTAAGCACCTTTGGTAAATAGGAGCAATGATGGACGTAACTTTTAGAATTCCCACTGAAACAAAATTAATACAAAGTTGATGATAATAAATTGGAACATTATTCAAAACAGAAGCTCTCTTAATGTTTGAGACGACTATAAATATCCATCAAAGGGTGGAAGGAATCCTCAGGCCTCATCAAACTACTCCAAAATGTCAGTCATGTACTAATGTGTGCTGTTATCAATCCAGTGATCTATATTGATTCACTCTTTCAAAATTTGATCTAGATCGAAAAGTCATTATGTGTAGAAGGTAGTTAAGGTATACTACTCCCTCCGTCCCGAAAACTTCTTCCCACTTTGACTTGGATAGGAGTTTAATGCAAGTGATAAATGACATTGACTTTCCATGTATACCCCTATACTAAAGAAGAAATAATTACATAAATATGACCAAAATAAAGATGACTTACAAAAATATGATTAGTTACTAGAGTAGTAATGAAATCAAAGTAATTCATGTTCAAGTTTTGAACTTAAATAATATTGTTGTAAAAAACCCACTAAAGAAAGAGGCGGCCAAAAGGGAAGGGGGTAAAAAAATTTACTGCAAGTACAAAAAAGCAATATTTGATGTAATAGCTGCAATATAAGGGATATTTCCCTACGCATAGGATACAATCCAGGCTGTTTTGGAAACCCCACTTACAAAAAAACTTCCCTCCAATATTTCCCTCCCTTTTTCCATCTATAAATACACTTTCTAAAAGAAGAATTTAATACACATAGCACACACAACACACTAGGCTACATACGGACTACATTTATGGAAGCCAACATAAATGCTGCTCAGTCTTCTTCTTCCCCTTCTGCACCTCTCATAAATGAAGATTTGGCTTCATCTCCATTAGCTGCTTCTTCACCATCCATAAATGAAGACCTGCCTCCATCTTCATTAGGCTCTGCTGCAGATCCACAAACAACACAAGACCCAAGCTCAAATATCAAAGCAAAAAGATTAGGAAAAAATGAAAGAGAGGGCATAGTAAATGAAATGCTAATCACTGCTAAAAGAGATATTTCTGTGGTATTACTAGCTCAGAGAGGTGTGTTTTCTAAGCTAGCCACTAAATACTCAGTGACTAGAAGAACTATTTTCAACATTTGGAACACGGCTAAAGAGCAACTTGAAAAAGGGGAAGCTGTAGATGTACGTACAAAGTGGGTGGGAAACTCAGGTAGAAAAAGAGTCATGTTTGATGTTAGTCATATTCCAGAAATCCCTGTCCAGAACATTAATAAACCAGTGTTTAAAGAGATGTTAATACACACAGTGCTACCTGCAATCAAGTCCAAATGGCCAGAACAATTAAGCAAGGACATCATTATCCTACAGAATAATGCAAGGCCACACATTCTAGATTCTGATCTAGATTTTATGGCTGCCTCTAAAGCTTATGGGTTTCACATTACCCTTACTAATCAGCCCTCTAATTCCCCAGATCTCAACATATTAGACCTTGGCTTCTTTAAGGCAATCCAGTCTCTAAAAGACCAGAAAGCACCTAAGAATGTGGATGAAATGCTACAGGCAGTTGATGAGGCATTTTATGAGCTTTCACCCATGACTCTCAACAAGGTGTGGCTTAGCTTTCAATATGTGATGTTAGAAATTTTCAAAGTGGAGGGGGGGAACAACTACAAGCTACCACATAATGCAAAGGATAGAATGATTGTAGAAGGAACTCTGCCAACAAGCATAGAGTTTGATGTGGAGCTGCTTGATGTTGTAGGAGGTCTTTTATCCCAATCAGTAAATACTACTTGTACTAATGAAGACTAAGAAGAGCCAAATAATGGCGAGTTCATACTGGAAGATGATGAGGAATAGTTCATCTTTAGTCATGAACTCTATCCATTATTGTATAGGCCTGATTTATTGTATAGGCATGATTTATTGTCATTTTGTAAAGGCCTATACTTATTTAAATTTAGAATTGGCCTGTTTTTGTCATTTTGTGAAGGCCTAATTTTTTGTCATATTATAAAGGCCTGTTTTTGTGAATTAGTACTGCCTGTATTTGTAGCTACTCAGAATTGAATTCATCATTGTAGCATAACAACAATATGGGAGTGTTTGCAATTGCTTCAACTTTAAAAAAGTGATTTTTTAAAGTGATTTGGGGAAAAGTGAATAATAGTAAAAATTGGTAGTGTTTGAGAAAAAAGTGATTCTGAAAAAGTAAAAGTTGGTAGTGTTTGGTAAAATAAGTACTTTTTGTGTAATAGAAAAAGTGAGAAGCAGTTTAAAGCACCCTTCTACCTGCTTCCAGCTTTTAGCTTTTAAGTGATTAATTTAAGCAGAAGCTTTCATTTGAAAACACCATTTTCAGCTTTTTTAAGCCAAAAGCTAAAAAGCGCTTTTTTAAGCAATCCCAAACACTCCTTATGTCTTAGATTACACATTGTCATCATAGCACCATGCCTCATCATACCAGCCTGCCATAGGCCTAAACAGACCTTCCAATTGGCACAAACAGCATAGAACAAGACCAAACACACATACATAGCATCCAAAGTCCTTCCAATTGGTCATCACAACATAGAACAAGACCAAACACACATGCATAGCATCCAAAGACCTAGGCTAATGCTTTGTAAGATTTGGGAAGGTCATCATACCAGCCTGCCATAGGCCTAAACAGGCCTTCCAATTGGCCATCACAGCATAGAACAAGACCAAACACACATACATAGCATCCAAAGTCCTTCCAATTGGTCGTCACAACATAGAACAAGACCAAACACACATACATAGCATCCAAAGACCTGGGCTAATGCTTGGTAAGACTTGGGAAGGTTATCATACCAGCCTGCCACAGGACTTGCTCAGACCTTCCAATTAGTCATCACAACATACAAGACCAAGCACACATACATAGCATCCAAAGACCTGGGCTAATGCTTGGTAAGACCTGGGAAGATCATCATACCAGCCTGCCACATGCATTGCTACCCCAAATATTCATCACAGATGACAAGCAATAATTTCAGTCCTAAACACACCATATACTCATCATTGCTACCCCAAATTTAAACACTTTCACATAAGAAAAGGAACATTCATGCAACGAAGCAAAATGAGTCAGGCATAGTCACAAAGGAAGACTAATTAAGAAAGAAACTTCCCTGTTATGTGTCGATGTCCCACATTCTAGACTCCCAGCCAGTTATAATGATTTTTAAGAAGGCCTCAAAACGGGGATTGCGGAAAGGGTGGTTTTGCACCTCTCTCCGTCTTCTTGCGGCTTCAGACTCTGGAACTTCAGCCATCTCCTTCTGCTCTTCACTGTCCGGTATCACATCCATCTCCTTCTGCTCTGGAAGTTGACTGTGTTCGTACAAATCTTCTTCACTGTCCGGAACCACCAGCTCCAACGGACCTTCACCGTCTACCTCTTCCAACTCCTCTTTGCTATCTGGAACCACAAGATCCTCCATGCATTGATTGTATTCCACCGGATCTTGACCAAGGGTTCGAGGGCTTGATTTTGCATCCATGGAAGTCAGAGTAGGGTTTGAGAATTTCAGAAAAGGGGCAACGATTAGACGACGAAGGAACTAGTGGAATTGAAATCAGAGATGGAGAGAGTTTTATTCCGTACAACAATGGAGCCGGTGGAAGACTGAAGGAGAGGGAGATCGGAACCGGGAAAGAGAGAGAGAGGGAAATGGGTTGATTAGGGTTAGATGTGATAGGCCGCAAAGAGTATAGAGGTGGGAGGATACGGAAGTGGGAAGGTAAAAAATAAAGAGCGGTATAAGGGGGTTTTAAGGTGGGGAAACTTTCCTTTTTTAGTAAGTGGGAAGAATTTTTTGGGACCGCCCAAAAAGGAAAGTGGGAAAAATTTTATGGGACGGAGGGAGTATTATATTTGATTCAATTCCTCTTTCAAATTTTAGACATGTATAGTATATCAATATCAATTTGTGGTATTATGAATTCATCTAATTTTTACTGAGTATAAATTTCTTAAAAAGAATTGGATCATGCAAGTATTAGCATCTACAGATCTACTTAAGTTCATTGCATTTTAACAAACAATAATTTAAATGAGACAAACTTTAGCTTTTTTAGTGAAGGAAATTTGTTAGTGCTAAATGACCCAATTTTTATACGATTCATCGAGTTTCAATATTTTCTGTTCTATTTCTTTTTAGTCTAACTCAAGATTCTCTTAGAGTACCAGCTTAAATTTATCATTAATGTTTGGTTTGTTGTTTTTTTAGTGGGATATTTTTTTAAAAATCACTAAATTAAACTAAGTTCTGTTGTTTATCTATTAACAATTGGTTGTTATCATTAACCTAACGTTTGGTTTGTTGTCTAATAATACTTCACAAGTTTCTGGTATATGAATGTTCTGTGGTTCATCTATTTTACAATGACATTTTTCTATGCTTTGATTGTGTATTTTCATACTTCATATTTTTTACTAAGGGATCGAAATAAAAACTTATGGATTTCAATGATTAAAAATCATTTAACAAAGATTTGAAAACCATAACATTTCTCCTATTATATTCTTTCTTTTTTCTTTCTTTTTTCATTTGTTCCGAATATTATACATTTATCATCATTTTTCGATTTATTTGTGTTACATTTAATATTTTTTAGGTGGCTAGATGCTGAGATGTCTCATTTTGATGATGGGAACTCTAGAAAGAATTGAAGTGCAGTGTCCAATAAAATCCTAGAGTTAAGCGTATATTTGAAGCACATATTATAAGGCTTCTATTTTGGGCGGTTAGATGTATTCATCTTTTGTTGTTGGAACAATATACGCATTGAGAATCTATTTTTATTTATTTTGAAGTTTCGGCTTTATTTTGGGCGGTTACATGAAAAACATACCATGTTCTCTTTAGAAACATTGTATCTACGTTGCTCTATTATACTTCGTATGTCATAATAATAACTCCCATTGATTTGAAGGTTCTTATGTGTGACAATTGTTGTATATCAAGAAAATTGTACAATTTGGGAAAATTCTTGAGATAAGAACTGAGTAAAAAAATCTTGGAAAATCCAAAGTAGAAGTAGCATTCGCATATTTTATTTTTCAAAATAGGAGTAATTATTGCTAAATTAAGAAATAATTTCACGTTAAAATTCTAATACTGTCAACATGACAACATATGATAATAATTACTTCTATTTTGAAAAAAAACATGATAATCATATCTTGGAGTTTCAACATATGTACTACTATTGAGGCTAATTTTTCATGAAATTCAGTGTTTAATATATTTTCACACATATTTATTATATGACTTTTATCAGATTTCCTATTATTGTTGTATTTACTTTAATTTTTTATACGGAGTAATAACAATATGTTTGATATAATCACCCGTGCATCGCACAAGTACTATACTAGTTAATTGTTAAGCACAATTATTAAACTCTTTAATAACTAAACTTAAATGAAAGTGCAAGTTTATGAAGACAAGAGAAAACAAGGAAAAACAAGTCAAACTAAATGGCACCATGAGCAGTTTTCTGGTATTGAAATTAGGGACAAAAAACTGATGTATCAAATAAGGAGTAAAATGCATTGCTTCATGCGGTCTTGTGATAGATAAGGAGGGTGATCAGGGGCGGCCTTAGGGGGGTGCAGCAATGACGGGCGCCCTAGGCCCAAAAAAAGTGTAAAAAATTTAGGCCCAGTCTTAAGGCTTTGTATTAATAGTGAGTAGGCTGAGATTTTATGCCATATCCACTAATCTCATGCGGTATAGGGAAAAGAGTTCTGAAGGCGTAAACATTTTTTCTAAGAAAAAGACAGGACTCTCTGTTGGGGGGCTTGTGCCCATCACTAAAGCGTCATTTAGGCCCTCACTTTTCAAAGTTCTAACCTCAATATTCCAATTCCTCATTATAAACTTCTATGGGTCAATACCCAATAGATCATAGATGGTGGATACATCAACTTCTTGAGCCTTTTATCCTTCATAATCCGAACATAGGATTCTATCTAACTCCTGATAACCTCAAGTCCTCTATATCTTTTATTACTCTTATGTCTTTGTATATTTTGCATTTATGCTCTTCCTTATTTTAAAAAGAGTTATCATGGATTTTTTAGTTTTCATTGAATTTACTACTTTGTTGATTCGTCACTTAGCTTTTGACTTATTGATCGTGAAATCCCATGATAGTTTTAAAAGTGTAACAAATTTTTTTATACAAATATTGATTAAATTGACTTAATGATCTTGAGTAAAAAATGGATTTTCATTACATTTATAAATGTAATAAATCTCAAGGTGTAACAAAAATGTTCTCTATCTATAATTTTACTTGCTTAATAAACCGAATTATAAAAGTCTTTTCTTTACTATACAATTTTTGAAGTATTATTGTTATGCATTATATTAGATTAGATTAGACAAAAAGGAAATTAATATTTTTTTAAAATTAGGCCCATTATAAACTATTTGCTCCTAGGTCTTGAAACTATCAGGGCCGCCCCTAAGGATGATGCTGCAAAAATACAATGACAATATATTAGTTCTAAAGAATCTTTTAGAAGGTAAGAACAAGAGGAATGCTCAGGTCCATCCGGAGGGACGGGAGGCTCTGTCCGATGGAATTTTTCGATGAAATTTTTTGAGCATGTTCTTCATGAAGTCTAGTTTATCCATACCAAATTTCAGCTAAAAATTCAATCAGGTAGACAGTCAAATGATTTTTGGAAGTTAACGGTGCACTTTATATACATATAAAACACAGTCATCTTCCAAAAATCATTTGAGTGTCTTCTCGATTGAATTTTTAGCTAAAATTCGGTATGGATAAACTAGACTTCATGAAAAACATGCTCAAAAAATTTTATCAAAAAATTCCAACAGGAAGAACCTCTGATGGTCTCGGCCAGACAGAGGCTTCTGTCTATCCGGATGTCCACCGGGAACAATATCAGTTTTAGTAAAGTTATTATTAATAGTTATGAACAACAGTAACAAACTCATTTTGTTTAAGAGCACAACATGATAAAAAATTTAAAAATGAACAAAAAAAATAGTATTTTAATTTGAAGATTGAGATGAAGAAACAAAACCAACTCAATGAATTTTTTAGTGGGAGAGCTACAAACTATGAGTCTGAATTTACAAGGTTCCTTTTCATTGAAGGCACTTCGAAGAAGAAATGTTCATGTCCAGTCTTCTATAGTTGAACAAAATAAGGTAATCACGGAAGAAGAGCAAATTATTCAGAGAGGTTTATAGCGTCCAAAATAGTGACATGACATAACTCTTTGCAACCCGTCATCATGTTTAGGATGGGACCAATATGTAGTGATGCTACACGAAAATGTAACTTTTGGACAAGAAGAAATTCAAACAAAACTCACCATTTGTGTAGGCTTGTTTTTTTTGTCCCAGTATAATGCATGCTTGTTAATAGCAAAGACACCATAATATTTCAATAAATAATGTCGGGTGATTTATCTTCTGCTTCTAGCCTCAATGGTCAATATTAAAAAATAATACAATTGATTTTGCTTCCACTTTTCACCTTATGTGTAAATCTGCATCATAATAATAAGGGGAAACTGTCAATTTGGTCCTCGTACTTTCATGAAAAAGTCAATTCGATCCTCGTACTTTTAAAAAGATCAATCAAATCCCCGAACTTTATAAGAACATTCAATTGAGTCCATTTTGCCATGTCAACAGGTCATCCACTAGCGTGGCGCTCATGTGGCAGCCCATTCAGTAATAATTTTCCTGACGTGGCACACATGTGGAAGTCCCATCAGCCTTTTTTTGATGACGTGGCTCATACGTGAACCGCCATGTGTGTGCCACATCATCGGGTGACCTGCTTGACATGGCAAGTAATTTTCAAAATGTACTTGATTAAACGCTTTTTCAAAGTTCGAGAATTTGATTGATTCTTTTAAAAGTACAATATTGTGACAACTCTTCTTTGTAATTTGTAAAGGATCTAAATATGAAATAAATATAAAAAACTAAATAAAAAGAAACCAAACAATAACCTTATCGATTATTGATATGACAAGAAAAACTTGAGTGCATTCTAAGCACAAATGGATGAAATAGAAAACACAACATTTCATCAAAAAAACAAACAAACCAGATATAAAAATAACAATGCTTGAAGTCTATTCACAATTGGGAACAAGCAAAATTGACAATAAACAATTAAAATTTGAAAAAAGGGTTTTATCATAAATTTCATGTTTCATGTTTGACTTTCATATTCTTCAATTTACCTTGGTGAAATCATTATAGATGCAAAAAGTAGCCAAAATCACCAGAAGATGGAAAAAATAGACAGACTATTCCTTAAAACAACCCTTCGATAAATATCCATTTTAAGAAACATATAGATTGTCAAAAGGACGATTTTGTAATTGAATTTCACACTAAATTAACTGAAAAATAATCTAAAGAAAACAATCCTATTGTTCGCCACACATAGGTACTAAAATCACTCCACATAGACTGCAACACATTCTGCCATCACAATCTATGAAATATATTGGAAATGTGCAATATAGATGAATTTAGAAAAAAGTAGGATTTGAAAGCTGTTTTCGGTTAGTAATGTATAGGTTAAGTGATTTGGGTTTTTAGGGCAAAATGGTTTTAGAGCATTCCTTTTTGGTTTTTCAAACCGAAAATGGGACCCAAACCACCTGATTTGGTTCCCAACTAGGTGAATCAAGAGTGTAAATCAGGACCGTGAACCATTCTTGGGCGGACAGGGCCACTCATAGGCCCGAAACCGGAAATTCTAACCCGGTCCACTCCCAAATAGTGTCGGACCTGGTTTCGAACCGGGCCGGACCATCAGACAGAGTCCACCCCTAAGTTCAGTCATAAGGTTGTTTCATAACCTAATTCGCCACACTCATCTGTTTGTCATCGAACACAAGCCCTTGATCTTCTTCATCCTCAATGGGCAATGTTCAATACACACCCGCAAGAGATTGCACAATTTATGTTACAAGTGGAGAAGCCTAGCCACTCCTGCTCAAGGGCATAGTTGGAGGAATACTAGGCCTCGGCCCACCCTAAATTTTAAAAATGATTTCAATTATAATGTAAACAGATTATATAAAAATATTATGTAAAATTCTCTATACCTTCCCAGCGCGGTGTATCCTGCCTACATCACTGTCATGATGCGTATTAACCACTGAGAAATTGTCGCCATTGCTGGGACTAGTCATAGCGGATGAATTATGGTATACTCTTTTAGAAAAGATATTACGAAAAGCCTTTAATGCAAAAGTAAAAAGACAGTTTGTTACTAACTATTTGTACTAAATGTAACACTAAAGAATAAGGGTAAATAATGAAAAAAGATGTTTCAAAATATCCAGGCAAAGAAGAATACTGAAAGGAAAAACTTAACTTCTACATGGGATAAGAAAATACAAAATAAGTGAATTTTGTATAGGAGAGAAATAATATCACCAAAAAATTTGTCACTTTATAGAGAGTTTGTCAAATAAGAAAAGTTGATAAACTTTAGGGAGAATGAATGAGTATTTTGAGAATTTGAGAATTTTAAGACCGTAAATGGTTATTATAGTGCGGAGTAATAACAATGAGCATTATATTCAGAAGTTGAAATTCTGAATCAAAGTGATCGTTGGTCTATTGTAGCTCCAAACAGCTATCTTCCATGACATAAAGCCTTCGGAATGAACTATGGCTGATCTAGTTCCTATTTTTGTATTCTGTAAATAAAGCACCTATTCATGTCTTACCCATAACTTTAAAAACATGTTTTAGTTCACTAATCCTTTGCCTTAAAATTATTTTTTTGACTCATAAATACATGCATAGAAATAGAGCAAATGAATATAAAAAGATAGTGGAACCTCAATTATTTTAAGTTGGCAATCTGTACTATGATGCTTAATAAGCTCACATCTCTTAAGATATCATAATCATGCTAAAACTGTAAAACATACTGACAAAACAACATACCCACGCTTTATCTATTGTATCTAAGTTCTAACACATGTATGATATACCAAAACGGAACCCATCTACTTGAAACTTACTTTCTCTATCGAAAGATGATTTGTGCTTTTGCAGAAGCGCGAGGGAAGCTCAACAACTCCTCCTTTGACATGTTTAGAGCCTTGGTGACATCAACATTAGCACGTGATTCCACTATAACAACTTGTTTAAGTGTTGGAGATTTTGAAAGGACTGTTTTTATAAAGAAAACTTCGAGTCTGGTTCCACAATATGATTCCACCTTCAGCGTCTTAAGCATTTTCAAATCTTTTTTTATCAACCAATCCTCTGAGTCCTCTGGACTTCCATCATTTTCTTCGTTTTCTATAAAACAAAGCTGCACAACAACATTTAAAGAAAACTCAATTGTTAGTTATTAGCCTATAAGGAATTGGTTGGAAACAAAAACAGAAGTCACAATCACCAATCAACACATTTTTTTCCAGTGGAGGGGAAGGGGGTTCTTACAATGTCATCTTCTTCTTGAACAATTTTCAGATTGCTTAGCTTTGGGCATTTTTGAATCAATAGAAGCGCAAAAATGAAATGCTTCCCCCAAACGAACTTGAACTTATCCAGCTCAATCATTCGGAGATTTAATGCAGCTGGCAACGCCAAGGCAATATCTCTCTCCGTACACTATAAAAAAAGTAGAAAAATAAAAATGCAAAAGGAACAAACATTTAACATTGAAACAGCTCCAAGGAGAGTAAAAAAAGATCAATAGCTATTACTAAAGAAAAATATTCTCACCGCAAATGAATGAGTAGACAGGACAAGCGCTTGAATCACTGGAAAATGAAGCTCAAACGGTCAAACCATTTCCATTTATCAAATTTCGAAATAGGATAAACAATCAAGTTTTTCAGTTTTGGAGCTTTGATCACAAAATTGTGAATATCATCGCACAAATGGAAACCCAGATGCTTAAGATTTGGAATGTCAAAAACAATCCCACTAACACTAGACATAAACTCAACAGACTGAAATTCCAATGATTTGAGAGCAGGGAAAAATTTACTTGCTTTAGCTGGATAAGCAAAAGTGAAACCATCAAGTTCGAGGTGTATAAGTGTCGAAGATGAGATTATACAAACCGGTAGCATTTTAGGTATAGGAGTGTGGAATGATTCAAAGATGGTGAGGTGAAGTTCCTCGATACCATTTCTGGACAGATAAATGCACCACCTATCGATATCAGATTGAAGCGGGGTTGGATGCCAAGAGGAAACCTCAAGCACAAACATCTTAACGGGTCCAACTCGAAGCATGAGAATGTGATTCATCACGCTGAAGGCGGCCGAGAAATCATCATCGTGGCTTAGGCACTGCGCAATCCATCCGAAGAACTCCTGATCAAACACAAGCCGGTCATGCTGCAACCAGACATTCTTCCATTGAGTTGAAGCAAGAGCCATTCGTGCAGCGTCTCGAGTGTCCAGAGACTCCATGATTCTGTCCTTTACATCATGTGGTAGTTGACTCATTAGATCCATACCAGGCTTGCTTCTGCGAGATCTATAAGTTATGATTTTGGACGCGGAAGCCATTCAAACATAAAGATGTTCGTGATAGACTGATGATAACGAAGAAGAATTTGTGGCGCGCGATAAATGAGAAGACAATTAACTGATTAAGGAGATTATTTGGAGGAATGGAGGAATTGGAGACTTAAGGAGATTTTTTTTTTTGAAATAAATTAAGGAGATTATTACTAAGATATAATTAGGTTAACAAAGATATAAATGGTAGACCGCAACACCAGATTATGTCGCCATTTTTAACTGCTGATTTCTAGTTTTCTAAAAAGAAACATAAGAAATAGAAATATTTTGGAAAAGTTTCCCAAATAGATACTACGTATAAATAAGGATGTTTTCTTTTAGACTGAAATTTGCTGGTCTGGTCTGATCTGGTAAAAGTATGGTCTCCGTGTATTTTATAACTACGGAAATCTAGTTTGATCTGGTCTGATCTGGTCTAGTCAGATCTGGTCTCGTCTGGGACTGAAAACAGTCCAAAAGAAAACACCATATGATTTGAAATTATAAAATAGAACACTTATGTCTACGAAATAAGAATAATCTGTCAATATTCACTGTCATCTTTTTTACCACCAAATAGGTGCAGTAATAGGCATTAAACATGACATTATTTACCATCATTACTGTCATTAATTTTCAATCATGACAATTCCAATTCTTATTTCGTAAAGAAAAACATAGCAATCATATTTTGGAATTTCGATTTTTTTACTCCCATTTAGAAACAATTTTTCAAATAATTTCATTAATTTTTTTTAAAATAAATATTTTCTTTGAAATTAAAAAATCATTAATGAAAGTAAAATGTCAATTCAGATATCAGTGTCCCGAGAAAAAGAATATTAAGTACATAATTTGTATCAATATTTATAAATTATACGAGTAATAAAATCCATTAAAATTTTAAACTTTACTTTCTATATAAATTCTTTAAGTCTCATGCTCCTAATATAAAATGGGTAGCTCACCCAATGTCTGAAAATACTACTATACTAGTATGCCGACATTCAAACGGTTCATAACATTGGCTCCTATATCAGACTCTTACTCTACACATGATATTCAACATGTGTCATGCATTTTATACACTAAAATCACAAGTATACAATAAATAAAAAAAATACGAAGTACAACATATTCTGTATGTTACAACAACGTATGTTTGTGCGCGCACACAATTTCTACCACTTTCTGATAATTAACAAACGTATGTTTGTGCGCGCACACAATTTCCACCACTTTCTGATAATTAACAAATAGCATAGTACCAACACACATAAAACCACAAAAAAATCACAACATAAAAAACTACAAAACTCATCATCTTACACAACACATACACACTCTACTCATATGCTCAAACATTTTATTCAATAAAACATACTTCCTGCGTGCCATTTAAATTTTTACACTTTTCTGTTTGAAACATCTCATTTAATCCTTTACGTTTCCTTTTTAGCCAACTTCCTTTACATTAAATGTCCTAACTACCCTCACCATCCACTCACTTTTTACATTTCAGTGGATAGTATTAATTCCCCCAAAAGTCAAAAGACATGCAAGACACTTGTTCTTCTATTAATTGAGCTCCTAAAATATCGTGCCAAAAGCAGGCGTCAAGTACTCAAGTACTATCCGGGATGAAGGGAGTACAATTTAAAATTTACACACAACTCATATTTTATTGCTTCATTCAGGTTCAAACAACTAAAAACAGATCATCTTATACAACACATACACACACTACTCATATGATCATACATTTTAGACATTAAAAAATGACTCGTATACAGTATAAAAATACAACATACTCCCTCCATTCTGATATAATTGCAACATTGCAACACTAAGGTTTGACACAGAAATGAAGAACCACCCGACTAACTTAGGGAGTGTTTTGCGATTGCTTGTACTTTTTAAAAGTGGATTTTTAAGAGATTATTGCAAAAGTGATTTATAGTAAAGATAAGTATGTTTGGGAATAGAAGCGATTTTAGTTAAGATGTAAAAGATAAAGTGTTTGATAAAATTCTGCACATAATCTTCGTCTTCTTCCGCAGTACAGCGGCAAGAATTGAGAGCTTAATAAAGGTACTATTGGAGCACCGTTAAAATCCATGTCACCCTAACAATTCACTGTTGGGGGATGGGATGATAATTGATGAATCCGAATTCCCAATGGCAAAGGTTTGGAGGTGGGATAGATGGGGTAGATGGAGATGATGAGAGTCCAGCATGAGAGTCATCTTCACTCCGTAGCTCTCAGGCCGACATCTCCGTTGCGTCTAGATTGGACTCCGCCAGGTCGGCACTGTTGCTTACATAGTAATGACGATGATTATGATCAATACTACTATTATTACTACAACATATGTCATATATAATAATATAATACCAAGAAATAATTATATATTTACGACTAAAATAAAGCTTGTTTCATAATCTATTTAAGTTAGGGATGAAGTCGAATCGGTCCGATCCCAGTTCCATACCGAGACCGTCTGGTCCAAAAAAACAATTGGTTGGCCCGGTACCAACCTAATATTTACCATGTTTGTGTTTGGACCAGTACTGGTACCCTGGCAGTCTGGTTTTAGTTGTGGGTCTAGACTAGTTTTATTTTATTTTTTTGGTTTTTTCCGGATTCCAAACCTAAAAGAATAATCGGCTAATCTAAGACCGGAAATGAGACCGGAATTGTTTAAATATACTATTAATTATTATTGTTCGATATTGAACAAAACATCAATAGATTAATTGTACTTTTTAACATTTGAATAATGGATGAAATATGTCGCAAGTAACACTGATTTAGTATATTTTGTTAGTCTATGATAATTTGGTGTATTGAGAGACATGCATGATAATTTACCGATACCGTACTGCTACCGAACCGAAACTTTGGTAAGGTAACGGTATATAAATTCAGTATACCAAAAGTTTTGGTAGGATAAAGGTATGAGAGAAAATATACGGTATACCGTACCGAACCATCCTATACATACTAACGACTAATGGTGAATTGGGTTGACATGGAACTGCTTTTGGCTTTAATATACTGAACTGTATATCCTTTGCCTTGCATGTTGACTGGGGACTTTAACCATCGGGTAGTCAGTGCGGCAGTGCGGCCCATCGAACAATCCACGTGTCTACCGACAGGCTGGATCATTCAGCACAAATGTACTCCCTCCGTTCTTTTTTAAATGAAACATCGGACTTTTTCCAATATTCACGTGTTCTCCTATGACTCTATTTTATTTATTAAAGTATTATAAATTAAATTGTAAAAAAATATTGTAAACAGATTATATAAAAATATTATGTAAAATTCTCTATACCTTCCCAGCGCGATGTATCCTGCCTACATCACTGGTCATGATGCGTATTAACCACTGAGAAATTGTCGCCATTGCCGGGACTAGTCGTAGCGGATGAATTGTGGTATACTCTTTTAGAAAAGATATTACGAAACGCCTAAAATGCAAAAGTAAAAAGACAGTTTGTTACTGACTATTTGTACTAAATGTAACACTAAAGAATAAGGGTAAATAATGAAAAAAGACGTTTCAAAATATCCAGGCAAAGAAGAATACTAAAAGGAAAAAACTTAACTTCTACATGGAATAAGAAAATACAAAATACGTGAATTTTGTAGAGGAGAGAAGTAATATCACCAAAAAATTTGTCACTTTATAGAGAGTTTGTCAAAATAAGAAAAGTTGACAAACTTTAGGGAGAATGAATGAGCATTTTGAGAATTTGAGAATTTTCAGACCGTAAATGGTTATTATAGTACGGAGTAATAACAATGAGCATTATATTCAGAAGTTGAAATTCTGAATCAAAGTGATCGTTGGTCTATTGTAGCTGCAAACAGATATTTTCCATAACATAAAGCCTTCGAAATGAGCTATGGCTGATCTAGTTCCTATTTTTGTATTCTGGAAATAAAGCACCTATTCATGTCTTACCCATTGAACTTTAAAAACATGTTTTAGTTCACTGATCCTTTGCCTTTTAAAATTATTTTTTTGACACATAAATACATGCATAGAAACAGAGCAAATGAATATGAAAAAGATGGTGGGACCTCAATTATTTTAAGTTGGCAATCTGTACAATGATGCTTAATAAGCCCACAACTTCTAAGATATCATAATCATGTTAAAACATAATGTCAAGACCACATACTCATGTTTTCTCCATTGCATCTAAGTTCCAACACATGCATGATATATCAAAATGGAACCCATTTACTTGAAACTTACTGTTACTACCGAAAGACAATTTGTGCTTTTGCAGAAGCGCAAGAAAAGCTCAACAACTCCTCCTTTGATATATTTAGAGCTTTAGTGGCATCAACATTAGCACGCGCTTCCACTATAATAACTTCTTTAAGTGTTGGGGATTTTAAAAGGATTGTTTTTATAAATAACACTTCGAGTCTAGTTCCACAAAATGATTCCACCTTCAGCGTTTTAAGCATTTCCAAATCCTTTTTTATCAACCAATCTTCTGAGTCCTCTGGACTTGCATCATTTTCTCCGTTTTCCATAAAACAAAGCTGCACAACAACATTTAAAGAAAAACCAATTCTTAGTTATATAGCCTACAAGGAATTGGTTGGAAGGAAAAACAGAAGAAAAAGTCACCAAATCACCACGTTTTTCCTATGGAGGGGAGGGGGTTCTTACAATGTCATCTTCTTCTTGAACAATTTTCAGTTTGCTTAGCTTTGGGCATTTTTGAATCAATAGAAGTGCAAAAACGAAGTGCTTCCCCCAAATGAACTTGAAGTTATCGAGCTCAATCATTCGGAGATTTAATGCAGCTGGCAACGCCAAGGCAATGTCTCTATCCGTACACTACAAAAAAGTAGAAAAATAAGGATGCAAAAGCAACAAACACTTTCACGTTGAAACAGTTCCAAAGAAATATGATAATAAAAGATCAATAGCTATTACTAAAGAAAAATATTCTCACCGCGAATGAATGAGTAGACAGGACAAGCGCTTGAATAACTGGAAAATGAAGCTCAAACCATTTCCATTTATCAAATTTCCAAGTAGGATAAACAATCAAGTTTTTCAGTTTTGGAGCTTTGATCACAAAGTTGTGGATATTATCACACAAATAGAAAGCCAAATGCTCAAGATTTGGAATGTCAAAAACAATCCCACTAACACTAGGCATAAAATCAACAGACCGAAATTCC
Source organism: Cuscuta epithymum (assembly GCA_945859915.1). NCBI lineage: Eukaryota > Viridiplantae > Streptophyta > Magnoliopsida > Solanales > Convolvulaceae > Cuscuta > Cuscuta epithymum. The sequence goes on along the minus strand of CAMAPF010000933.1, from coordinate 4,563,519 downwards.
AATGATTTGAGAACAGGGAAAAAATTACTTGCTTTAGCTGGATAAGCAAAAGTGAAACCATCAAGTTCGAGGTGTATAAGCGTCGGAGACGAGATTATACAAACCGGCAGCTTTTTAGGTACACCAGGGGAGGATATGGATTCAAAGATGGTGAGATGAAGTTCCTCAATACCATTTCTGGACAGATAAATGCACCACCTATCGATATCGGATTGAAGCGGGGTGGGATTCCAGGAGGAAACCTCTAGCACAAACATCTTAATCGGTCCAACTCGGAGCATCAGAATATGATTCATCACGCTGAAGGCGGCCGAGAAATCATCATCGAGGCTTAGGCACTGTGCAATCCATCCGAAAAACTCCTGATCGAACACAAGCCGGTCATGCTGCAACCAAACATTCTTCCATTGAGTTGAAACAAGAGCCATCCGTGCAGCGTCTCGAGTGTCCAGCGACTCCATGATTCTGTCCTTTACATCGTTGGGTAGTTGACTCATTAGATCCATAGCAGGCTTGCTTCTGCGAGATCTATAAGTTATGATTTTGGACTCGGAAGCCATTCAAAACATAAAGATGTTCGTGATAGACTGATAATAACGAAGAAGAATTTGTGGCGCGCGATAAATGAGAAGAGAATTAACGAGATTATATTTGGAGGAATGGAGGAATTGGAGACTTAAGGAGATTTTTTTTTTTTGAAATAAAGTAAGGAGATTATTACTAAGATATAATTAGGTTAACAAAGGCATAAATGGTAGGACCGCAACAGTGCAACACCCGATTATGTCGCCATTTTTAACTGCCGATTTCTAGTTTCTAAAAAGAAACATAAGAAATAGAAATATTTTGGAAAAGTTTCCGAAATAGATAATCCGTATAAATAAGGATGTATTCTTTTAGACTGAAATTTGCTGGTCTGGTTTGGTTTGACCTGATAAACGTCTGGTCTTTGTGTTATAACTACGGAAATCTAGTCTGGTCTGGTCTAGTCTATTCTAGTCTGATCTGATTTAGTCTGATCTGATCTGAGACTGAAAACAGTCCAAAAGAAAACATCCTAAGATTTGAAATTATAAAATAGAACTCTTATGTTTTTCTTTCTGAAATAGGCACTACAAAAAAACACGGTCGTAGTCACGGACTTAGTCACGGACAGCAGTTCAATTTTTCCGTGACTAAATGATGTAGTCACGGTCGCTGGCCGTGACTAAATCCGTGACGTAATGGGCGTGACTAAATTGAAGTCACGTCCAACGGACCGTGACTAAATTTAGTCACGGACTAGTCACGGTCAGAAGCCGTGACTATAATACCCGCCGGAACCCCACTCCGGCGTATTAGTCACGGTCTGAAACCGTGACTAAGTTTTTTTAAAAATTAATTTTAGTAGTCACGGCTTTGGACCGTGACTAATCTTTCAAATTTTCAAAATTTTTAAAAGACCGCCCGCGGCGGTAATTTAAATTTTTGAAATTAGTCACGGGTGTCGACCGTGACTAATTGGTTTTTTATTTAAAAAAATAATAATTTCGGATTAATAATAGTCACGGATAAGCCCGTGACTACTTTTTTTGTTTTTTAAAAAAAAAAATCTAGTTTTCGTTTTTTTTTTTTTAAGTTATTGAAAATATTATACTATTTTTTATAAAATAGTATACAAATTGAATTTCAAAATTACTTTCTTAAAATTACTTTTTTAAAAACGGGCGTTTACAAATTAAATTTCAAAATGTTTTTTGAAAAATGAGTTATTGAAAATATTATACTATTTTTTTTAAAATAAATACATTTTAAGAGTAAAGACATACAACAAATTCAATAAATATTGTGACAAACTTTTAAAAGTTTTGAAATACAACAAGTAATAAATGTATGATGATTACATGTCCCGTGGGACTCCATTATGATAAAAATTGGGATTTTCTTCTTCTTCTTCTTCATCATCAACAAGAAACTCATCTGGGTTCACGGGGGGATCTTCAGGGTCAGGTCGGGTTCCTCCTCGGGGTGCTCCTCGGGGTCCTCCTCGGGGTGCTCCTCGGCCTCCGTGGCTCGGTGTGCCACTACCTCCTCCGGATGACCTCGCAAAATCAAAGGACATAGAACCGAAATTCGGGGAGATCATAGGCATGCCACCATATCCGGAGTTGGGGAAAAATCCCATACCGCCCATGTGCGGAACTTGAGGAGTTTGCTCAGGGTGGAATACGTACGGGGGAGGAAAAGGCTGTTGCGGAGGCTGGAATCCGGCACGCATGTACCGTTCCATCTCCTCCAACCGGGCTTTTGTGGCAGCATCTGCTTTCCGCTGCTCCTCCCATCGCCGTTCGTGCTCCTCTAGTTCACGCTGCATTGTGGCAATACGGGGATCTTCTCCCCGCCTTGACCGAGAAGAGGAAGCGCCGGTGCTTCGATCATACAAAATCCGTTGCCCCTCAGCCCCCAAGCACGGAACCCGGCCCTTGTAAACCCCGGCCGCCTCAATGGCCGCCTCATCATCCGCATCGGAATCGAGGTCGTCCTCCTGGGTCAAGCCTCGTGCCGCACGCTGCCTGTCGAGGGATTCGTTGTACTTCGTCTGCATTTTCAAAAAGATTTTTTAAATGCTACATACTTAGATTTGAAATGTTACTAAATAACAAAATATGATGTTACATACTTCGAAGTCGGCGAGGCGGGGTGGCAAATCGGCTTCAGATTCCTCGCCGTGCTTCGTCCAGCAATGCTTGACGAGCCGGAGAACATCAACCTTCTTCTTCTCAGGACCAGCCTAAATGGTGTGAAAAAGACTTAAATTAAATTTTTTATAATGAAGGAATGTGATGTTGTAAGGTTTTTTGAATAGCACTTACAAGAGTTTCTTTATGGGCATTCTGAGATTTACGACCTCCGTGCCACTGCATCTCCAAGGCCTTCTCGGACATCCGGTTTTTCTTACCGGATTCACTTCTGGACAAGAATTTCGGATCAGAAGACCAGTGGCGACAAAGGTTGGACCACACTTCATCCGAAACCCATCTAGGCTTTTTCCCACTTTTTCGCGCACGTTTAAAAGTGGCGCGAAGCCAGGTCGAAATCCTAGCATTGTAGGCTTTAAGAATATCGGCACCGTTTGCGTGAGTCCAACGATAGCGAGCCTTTATTAAAACAAATTGGATTAATTAATCACCAAGTATTAGGCCAATACAATCAGGAAGGGAACATTCATTTATTTTTACCTTGAACAGGTTCCACCATAGTTCGCGAACCTTGGGGTCAACATCTGACAATGTGGCCCAAGTGCCAAGAAAGTGTCCTCCGATGATGTTTTTGATGCCCGTGAACCCGTGTTCGTCACTTAAAAAAATTAATAGTATTTATTTATATAAAATTTGGTTTGATTATTTAACATTATATAAAATTATTGAAAATAAGGTTTTTCATAACTACTTACAAAAGAACATCTGCAGGCGTCACCCAAACAGCTCCATCATTGTTGCGCTCCGCTTCGGACATAGGCGCATAGTTAGGGCGGGGAGCCGAGGTCGATTGTTCGTTGCTCATCTAAAATATATTAATTTATTTTATTTTTTGTTAGAACGCTTATAAAAGTTTGAGGTGTGCTTACTAAAGGTCCATTAAAGTTTGGGGTATATTTATTATTTTTCACTATAAAAATTTATACAAGTATTATTAATTGAAAATGTGTATAGCATATTAAACTATTTTTAGTTTAATATGAGGGGTCCATATTTTTTCATAATAAGTTCTTAAATAATTTGGTAATAAATTGCACTTGGAGGTAACATGTTAAACTTTTTGCAAAGTTTACATGAGAGGAGATCATTTTTTTATGTTTTAGATATATCATTTTAAAATAAATTTAAAACAGTTTGTTAAATCAAGTTTTACAAAAAACTATTTTTAAAAATAATCTGTTTAATAAAAGAGTTTTTAAAACAGTTGTTATTAAAACAGTTTTTATTAAAACAGTTTTTATAAAAACAGTTATTATAAATACAGTTTTTATAAAAACACTTTATATTAAAACAGTTTTTATAAATACTGTTTTTTACAAAAATCTGTTTAATAAAACATTTTATATAAAACAGTTTGTATATATCAATTTTTGTAAAACCGGTTTTTTGAGATAAATTATAAAAACAGTTTATATTAAAACAGTTTATATAAAAACAGTTTTTATTAAAAACAGTTTTTAAAAAAACAGTTTTTATTAGATTAATTTTAAAAACAGTTTATATAAAAACAGTTTGTATAAAAACAGTTTTTATAAACACAGTTTTAATAAAAACAGTTTTCATAAAAACACTTTTTATTAAAACAGTTTTTATAAAAACTGTTTTTTACAAAAATCTGTTTAATAAAACATTTTATATAAAACAGTTTATATATATCAATTTTTGTAAAAACAGTTTTTTTAGATAAATTATAAAAACAGTATATTAAAACAGTTTGTATAAAAACAGTTTTTATAAAAAACAGTTTTCATAAAAACAGTTTTTATTAGATTTATTATAAAAACAGTTTATATAAAAACAGTTTGTATAAAAACAGTTTTTATAAACACAGTTTTTATAAAAACACTTTTTATTAAAACAGTTTTTACAAAAACTGTTTTTTACAAAAATCTGTTTAATAAAACAGTTTTTAATTAACAGTTTTTATAAAAACAGTTTTTATAAAAACAGATTTTTTTTAGATAAATTATAAAAACAATGTTTCGTCCATTTTTTTTCGGGATTAAATTTAAATGCTTAATATTTTGTTATTGGATATTACGGAAATTATATTTAAACGTGTTAAACTATTTTTGGAAATTTAACACGAGGGGCTATTTATTTAAACAGTTTTTTTTAAATATTAACCTAAATTAAATATTTTCGGAAATAAAATTTAAAGTAGTGCAGAGAGGCATGCAAATCAAACACTAAACATATATGTTTAACATGATACTAATTGTATAAGCACGCATTAGTTCGAAAATATATTAATCATGCATATGACCATATATTAAACATAAAATAATCTACATTTGAACATATATTAATCATGCATACGAAACATATAAAACGAAATAATCATGCAAAACTACAAATCATGCATATAATAAATCATACATACAACTTTTGAAGATTACAAAATGATATGAAACTAAAAATCATGCATCTTATCATGCATTTAAGTATACAATCATGCATTTTTGGAAGTTTAATCAAATATTACAAAATAAGATGAACAGAACACATAACCTTGACTGAAGAAGGGCCGACGGAAGAAGGTGGACGAAGGCGGCCGGAGGACGACGGCGGACGACTAGACGTTGACGGCGGACGGCTAGGCGGCGACGGCTAGGCGGCGACGGCGAGGCGGCGACGGCTAGGCGGCGGCGGCACAATCTAAACTGGAAGAGAGGGAAGAGAGAAGGAAGAGGAAGTTAGGATTTGGGAGTTTGAGTGCGTAGCTTTTTAAAAAAAACGCTAAGTGTTTTTTTTATATAATTTTTTAGTCACGGTCATAGTCACGGTCCTGACCGTGACTAACCCCTTCGTAATTGACGATGTCAGTGCCGACGGTCAGAGACGCCTTTAATCGGAATAGTCACGGTCAGACCCGTGACTATGACCGTGACTATTTTCAAATTTTGAAAATAGTCACGGTCATAGTCACGGGTCTGACCGTGACTATTATTGTCAGCGCCGCTCTGACCGGCGGACTGACTTCGGCATTTACGAAGGGTTTAGTCACGGTCCTGACCGTGACTAAGACCGTGACAACTTGAAATTTTTTAGTATAAATCATCTTTCTCCGGCCCAAGACTGAACTGTAAAAAAAAAATGGCTAATAGAGGTCCAATTGACTGGGATTCGATGTGTAGAGATATGAAACGACTTAAGCTGATTACAGAGCTTATGGAGCCGAAAACCGTGGAAGCATACGAGAGAATCAAGGAGTTGATGTCTAGACCCCTTGAAAGTTTTGGCGATTATAAAGATGAAGAATCCGACTCGTTGGGCAAGTCAAAAGCAAGAAATTTGTGTCGGATGCTTCAACGTGCACAAGAAGTTTCAGAGTATATGGACCCGATCAACGAAGAAGCTCGAATGAAAATTCAGGAGTTGTGGGCTAGGCCTCTTGAAAGTTTCCGATTGAGGAATGAATAATGTTAGTTAGGCTAATGTGATAAATAAATCTATGTTAGTTGTTTAATAAATAATATGTGACAATTTCATTGTGTGTTTTGTATTTATCTTTGAAATTTGATAAATAAATATCTGTTAGTTGTTTATTAATATCTAAATTTATTATAATATTCAGATTAGTAAAAGTAGATTACTGTTTTTTTAATTTTCGAATTTTGTTAATTTTCGAATAGACTTAGAATTATTAAAATTAATTTTCGAATTTCGAATTATTAAAAATTATTAAAATAAATTTTCGAATTTAGAAAAATCAAAAATAATATTTGAATTTTCGAATTTGAAAATAAAAGAATATAATATAGAGTAATTTCATATTTTGTATTGGGTAAATTTTAATTTTCAAACTTCAAATTGTGAAAAATTTTATTTTGAATTTATAATATGGATATAAAAAACTTGTTGTGGTTGAATTAATATGGAGTAATTTTTTGTTCATAATAAATAATGATAAAGATAGAAAAAAATTCAAATATTGTTGGAGTAATATAATGATGAAGAAATCTGCACAAATATTAGAAGTCAATAAAATTGAAATTACAACAGCACAATTATTCGCTATCAGAATCGTCATTTTCTACATATACAGTATCTTCTTCTGTATCTGAACCGTCTATCCATTCACCTTCTTCCTGATATTGAGCATTTTGTTGTGCTACATACATTTCCTCAATTTCGCGCTCAGATGGAATGGTTGGGTCCGGAAGGTGCGTTTCTGGCATGACTTCAACACGTCCGCCATTTGGATCACTTAATTGGATGTCATAGTTGACCGTCTCAACAATAGGCGGAGGTTGGAAAAATTGTTGCTGAAAAGCATCTAGATCAACGTCCTTGTGTTGAGTTTGTGATTTTATTTTGTTCGGACGGACAGGACATGCACACACCCAAGGATTCTGTGTCCGCCTTGTTGAAGGATATTCTGCATAATAAATCTGCGCTGCTTGTTGGGCGAGTATGAAAGGCTCATTTTTCGGGTACACACGAGACTGGTTGACGTCAATCATATTATACTTCGGATTTTTGCGCACGCCACGTGTGGGGTCGACCCATGTGCAACGGAACAGAACGCATGTCAATTTTTTCGCACAAGAAGGCATCTCAAGTTCCAGAATCTCCTGCAGGACACCAAAAAAATTGGTTTCCGAGTTATCATAACCGATGGTCGGGACACATAACCCGCTGTTCGTTGTTGGTCGGCCCTCTCCGTAATCGGCTGTGTGATATGTGTAACCGTTTATCACATATTGCCGCCACACTTTGGCACTGGCACCTGGGCCCCACGCTAATGATACTAACAAAGGGTCGACAATCCCACGACTATTGATCTGTAAATATAAACATAATAATAACATTAGGTAAACATTAGGTAATATATATAATTAATGTGTGTGTATATATACCTGATACTTGTACCAATTTACAAAATCAGAGTCCACCAACGCATCAATTTCATTCTCAGGAAAGGCTGATAAAGAAGCTCGGAATTCACTGTGAAGTCAAAAATAAAAAAAAACTATAAACTAACTACAAATTTAATTTATAAGTATTACAATTATAACTACAAATTTAACTTACTGATAAAACGGTGAGATTTCTGGACAATTCATGAGGATATAAGTATGCGCAATTTGCAATTCCCCACCCAGGATGTATCGTTGTGTCGCAGCACCTTTACCTCTGCCTGGGTAATTGAAGATGGAAACTACATTTTCATATAAATCCTCGCCAATGTCATCGTTCCGGGCAGGTCTCTTCCTTCTGGTGATGACGTCACGCTCGAAGTAAAAAGACGAGAACGTTGAGATTTCTTGTTGAAGATACGCTTGACAAATTGAAGCCTCAACGTGTGCCTTGTTGGTCACTTTCTTTTTCAGCTCTCCTAGAAATCTGCAATAATGCAATAATACACATGTTAATAGTTATTGTGAAATAAATATTCTTTTTTTAAATGAAATTGTGACTAACCTTTCAAATCTGTACATCCACCGATAGAAGACGGGCCCAGCAGTCAAAGCCTCATACGGAAGATGTATAATGAGATGTTCCATTGTATCGAAAAACGATGGTGGCATTATTTTTTCCAAATTACACATCAGAATGGGAACAGACTCTTGTAGTCTCCGGAGGGATGCCGCATCCAAAACGCTGGAACATATCGATTGAAACAACAAACTGATTTCAGTAATGCAGGACCATACGTGTTCAGGGAGCATCTCTTTTAGTGCAATTGGTAGAAGTCTTTGCATTATTACATGAGCATCGTGAGTTTTCATGCTCGTCGTCGTGGTAAGTTTGTTCATGTCTACGCATCTAGACAAGTTGGAGCAGTAGCCATCTGGAAACTTCTGAGACGCAAGCCATTTTAATATTGCTGCCTTTTGTGGTTCTGTGACCTGGTAGACTGCTTTTGGAACTTCCTTGCCCTGATATTCTAGATCAACAGAAAGTTCGGGTCTATCACACCAAATAGTCATATCTTTCCTAGCTGCAAGACCGTCTTTAGTTTTGCCTTTCAAATCCATCACCGTGTTAAATATATTGTCAAAGACGTTCTTCTCGGTGTGCATGACATCTAAATTGTGACGGATGAGAAGGTCTTTCCAATAAGGCAACTCCCAGAATATGCTCCTCTTTGTCCACTTATGGGTATCACAATACCCATATGGCTCTTGGTTTGGCTCTTCCATAGCCGTAGGGAAACGTCGAACCCGGTTATAAATTTCTTCACCGGTCAATCTCGGGGGTGGGCTCTCTCGTACCGCTCTGCCTCTAATGAAAGACTTCTTGTCCTTTCGATATCGGTGCCTTTCCGGGAGAAACTTGCGGTGACAATCAAAGTAACTTCCTTTTTTGCTGTAACTGAGCCAATTGGCACCTGATTTCTCCATGCATATCGGACATCCCATCAGACCGTGTGTGCTCCATCCCGAAAGCATGCCATAGGCAGGGAAGTCGCTAATGGTCCAAATGATGGCAGCTTTCATGATAAACATTTTATCTGATGAAACATCATAAGTTGGTGTCCCAACGGCCCACAGTTCTTTCATCTCCTCGATAAGGGGTTGGAGATAAATGTCTATCTTTCGCCCAGGATCCTTGGAACCCGGACAAATTAAAGACAAAAAGATGAAATGACTTTTCATGCACATGTCGGGAGGGAGATTGTAAGGTGTTAACATGACCGGCCAACATGAATAGTTCTTGCCAAACCTGCCAAAAGGAGCAAATCCATCTGAGCACAATCCCAGCCGCACATTTCGTGGCTCCATAGCAAACTGAGGATGACAGCGGTCAAAGTGTCTCCAGGCTTCACAGTCCGAAGGGTGAGCCATCATACCCTCGTTGGTTTCGTGCTCAACATGCCATGTCATGTGTTTCGCAGTAGCAGTCGAAGCGTACATCCTTTGCAGTCGAGGAGCTATTGGGAGGTAATACAGTTTAGACAGTGCAGACCTATGTCGTGGTTTCTTTTTATTTTGACGAACAGGTTTGTATCTGTCTCCACCACAGAACTTGCAGAACTCAAGTGCCTCATCCTCCTTCCAGAACAACATACATCCTTCCGGGCACGCATCAATTTCAACACAAGGTAGCCCCAACTTAGACATTAACTGCTTCATGTGGTAATATGAATCGGGAAGGGTATGATCTCGCGGTAGCATCCCTCCTACTGACTGCAAGACTCTATTCATGCAAGTTTCAGGGAGACTGTATTCGGCTTTTATGTTCATGAACTCAGTAACAGCGGATAGCTGAGAGTATCCCTCACAATCAGCATACAGAGGTTGGTCGACAGCTTTTAGAACATCCTGAAATCTCTCAGCCAAACCTTCATCCACATAAGGTTGATAAAATGTCGGATTTTCATCCGCATCTGGTTGATACGAGGTTGAGGCTTCAGGGGGGTCGTTAGGTGGTTGTGGGGGGTTGAATTGAGACGGTACACCGTATGCGTCATATACCATTTGTTGGTCCCACCTCATTTCAGCACGGTCTCCCCACGCACTCATCTCTGGAGGGACGTAACGAGACGAACCTACCGTTTGTGGTATAACAGATGGATCCAAAGGTTCGCCGTGAGAAGTCCAATTATAATAATTGGGAACAAAACCGACCGCGTACAAATCATACCCAACTTCGTGTGGGTCTTTAAATTTGAGATTTTTACACTTTGAACATGGACATCTTATTTTATCACCACTCATATAAGCCGGATGTTCAAGTGCAAATTCAATAAATTCCCCGACTCCCTCGAGAAAATTTGATTGCATTCCGTACAATACCGCATCTTTATCATACATCCAACTTCTATTTTGTTTATACATTATGCCTGAATATTATAATAAAAAATTATATGAAATGCAATGCACACAATTTTAAGTAATTTATTTCACTAAATATAATCAACTAATTTTCACTTTTTTTAAATGAAATGCACAGAATTCACATCTTAGTTATGCACAAAATATATTTCCCCTAATGCACAATAATGCAGATAATTTCACTAAATTAAACATACGTTTAATTAAATCTAACTAATTCATTTAGTTAAATTTAACTAAATTTAAGTAGTTCATTCCGTCCCCTTTTAATGCATCACTACGTTTAAACTTACGTTTAGCTACCTAATTTAACTTAATTAACACATCAATAGCTACGTTCAAACCTACGTTTAGCAAACGAATTTTAATTAAATTATTTTTGTAAACCTACGTTTAAACCTACACTAAATTATTACGTTAATGACATTTAATCTTATTAGTAATACACAATTAACAATTCACTAAATTAAATAATATGACCAAATTCAACCCAATAATTTGAACATGTATATAAAGTTATTTGAATTAATAAGCAATACACAATTCACAATAACAATTCACAATTCACTTAATTAACACATTACTAACGTACGTTATTTGAACTAATTTCACTAAACATAAACATCATTACGTTTTAAACCACATTTATCTAACTAATTTTAATTAAATTATTTTAATTTATAAACCTAAAAGTTTAACTAATTCTAATTTATGACATTACTACGCTTATAGTTAAAACATGTTGTTAATTAATTAACAACCTCACTAATTTAATAGTTTTAATAATTTAAATTGAACCAACTAATTCTAAATAAAAATTATAATTCAAATAACATACCTTATCTGCATAAACAGGGAAAATGATAGAAGATAGACTACATCCTTCGATCTACGGATACTGTATATACTGGGAATGAATTGGTGTGGTTCTGTTGAATGAATGAGCTGCTCCTGCATATATAAAAAATTTAGTCACGGACTTAGTCACGGATTTGTCCGTCACTAAGCAAAACCGTGTCCAATACGCGTCCAACACGTGTTAATTACGTGTAAATGACGTGTTAATCAACATAGTCACGGAACTAGTCACGGATATGGCCGTGACTAGATTTATCCGTACATAATGCCGTTGCGAATTAACTAAGGGATTGAAAAAAATTAAATTTTAACTATAGTCACGGACTTAGTCACGGATTTGGCCGTGACTAAGTCGTCGGAATCAAATAAACTTCGCCGAAAACGGGAATGAGGAATTAAGTCACGGTCCACGACCGTGACTAACATTAGTCACGGTCGTAGTCACGGTCCTGACCGTGACTATTTTTTTTTTTAAATTTCCGTGACTAGTCCGTGACTAGACCGTGACTAAACTAGTCACGGACGAAATCCGTGACTAAAATCCGTGACTATAACGATGTTTTTTTGTAGTGAGGAATAGCCTGCCAATATTTACTGTCATCTTTTATACCACCAAATAGGTGCACTAATAGACATTTAACATGACATTATTTACCATCGTTACTGTCATTAATTTTCAAACATGACCGTACCAATTCTTATTTCGTAAAAAAAACATAGCAATCATATTTTGGAATTTTGAACAATTTTTCAAATATTTTCATTAATTTTTTTAAAGTAAATATTTTCATTGAAATTAAAAAATCATTAATGAAAGTAAAATGTCAATTCAGATACCAGTGTCCCGAGAAAAAGAATGTTAAGTACATGATTTGTATCAATATTTATAAATAATACGAGTAATAAAATACATCAAAATTTTAAACTTTACTTTCTATATAAATTCTTTAAGTCTCATGCTCCTAATATAAAATGGGTATCTCACCCAATGTCTGAAAATACTATTAGGTGTGGGTATATCTTTGCTATCAAATTTCATGCCGACATTCAAACGGTTCATAACATTGGCTCCTATATCAGACTCTTAGGCGTTGTTTGTTTATTGGCGTTTTGTCGCCAAACCGCTGCAAATACCAGCGTTTTGCTTCATTAAAATAATGACGTTTTGCCCAAAGCGCTGGTATCCAAACACCACCTTACTCTACACATGTTATTCAACATGTGTCATGCATTTTATACACTAAAATCACAAGTATACAATGAATATAAAAAATACAGCATATTGTGTCTGTTACAACAACGTACGTTTGTGCGCGCACACAATTTCCACCACTTTTTTGATAATTAACAAATACTCCCTCCGATTTTTAAATAAGTTCATAGTTTGACTTAACACATATTAAGAAATAAATTTGACTTTACTGTGGAGTGCACTGTTTAGCACTGTTTAAACACTGTTTGGCACTGTTTGACACTGTTTTGGTGTAAATCATTTGCCAAATAAGGAAGGGTTTGAAGTAGGAACTTTAATATGGATCATCCCAAAAAGGAAAGTAGGAACTTAATTACGGGACAGAGAGAGTAGCATAGTACATACACACACATAAAACCACAAAAAATCACAACATAAATAACTACAAAACTCATCATCTTACACAACACATACACACTCTACTCATATGCTCAAACATTTTATTCACTAAAACATACTTCCTCTGTGTCATTTAAATTTTTACACTTTCCTTTTTAGGACATCTCATTTAATCATTTACGTTTCCTTTTTAGCTAACTCCCTTTACATTAAATGTCCTAACTACCCTCACCATCTATCCACTCACTTTTTACATTTCAGTGGATAGTATTAATTCCCCCCAAAAGTCAAAAGAACTGCAAGAAACTTGTTCTTCTATTAATTAAGCTCCTAAAATACCGTGCCAAAAGCAGGCGTCAAGTACTCAGGTACTATCTGTCTGTCCGGGACGAAGGGAGTACAATTTAAAATTTACACACGACTCATATGTTATTGCTTCATTCAGGTTCAAACAACTAAAAACGGATCATCTTATACAACACATACACACATTATTCATATGGTCATACATTTTATAATTTATACATTAAAAAATGACTCGTAAACAATGAGTATAAAAATACAACATACTTCCTCCATTCTGATATAATTGCAACATTGCACCACTAAGGTTTGTCACAGAAATTAAGAACCACCCCACTAACTTAGGGAGTGTTTTGCGATTGCTTGTGCTTTACAAAAGTGGGTTTTTAAGAAATTATTGGAAAAGTAGTTTATAGTAAAAATATGTATGTTTGGGAATAGAAGCGATTTTAATTAAAATGTAAAAGTTGAAGTGTTTGATAAAAAAATGATTGTGATGTAATATTTTCTGAAAAGTACAAAAATATCCCTTGCTAGCATCTCCACATAATCTTCGTCTTCTTCCCCAGAATTGAGAGCTTAAGACACGCAGTTGGAGCACGGTTAAAATCCATGTCACCCTAAATTAACAGGACCAGTCCACTAACGGGATTAGTCTAAATTAACAGAATCAGCCCATCAACGGGATTAATGTCGAATATGCCGCCGGGCCCAAACGGGATCAGGCCCACGATAGGAACCCACAGCCAGTCCGGGCTACACAGCGGACCTCAAGCCTGAGCGGAGTTCTAGTGAGGCCGGGATATTCCTCGGGTTACGCAGCAAGCAGTTATTCGACACAATTATTTGGCAACAGGCAGGACTCGTCCGGAGTTTGGAAACAAGAAGGAGACCATTAATGCTTGATATCCAAGACATGAGAGAAGTTCTATTTCGAGCAAGAATATATTTCATTAATTAGCATTTATTGTATTAGATTCCTCGTAAAATAATAGTAGTACGTAGTAACTCCTAAGTTAGGAGCGGAGGCCTGTCTTTATGCACATGCGGCTGAACAAGCAATCAAGAGAAGAAAATAAATACGGAGTACTACAAACAATGACTTTAACATGACAGGAGGAAAAAACATTTAAAACCCGTTTGGTGACCCTTTTTCGGCTTATCAGTCTTATCAGCCAGTTTTTACATCAAACACGTAACTTTTGATTTCGCGCACTGAATTGTGTAATAAGCAGAAAAAGTATGGTTATAGTTACTTTTCTGATTGTATTGACTAAAGTTACGGTAAAGGATCATTTAAGCTATTTTTCCATATATTTTTTTATTTTATTTATTAATACAAATATTTTAAATGTAATTTTTTCATGAATCAACAGAATCTGCCAATACAGTCAGTTCAGTCAAAGCTTCATAAATTTCAGCCAATTTTGGTGTTACCAAACGCCTCTTAAATGAAACTATGAAAGAAGAGATACTCGAGAAAATTCCCAAAAGACGGGAGTTTTTTGTATGTGAAGCGAAAATACGGAAGTTGAGATTGTTGTACCAAAACACGGGATTCGGAATCCCAACTTCCAAATGAAAAAGAAAACAAGGGTTGGGGGCGTAGGTAAGGGGTGGGTGGGGGCTAGCAAAATATTAATTTCCACTTTTCTTTTGAAGTATTGTAACTTATATATTTGTACTTCATTTTTTACAAAAATAATATATCATACGTTTCATAATTTTTTATGATCTTTCATATGATCCCAATATGACATATATTAAACTTAAAATAATTAAAGTTTTGACAGTAGGATATTTTATGTTTCAACATTTTTCTTAGATAGATCTAAGTGCTAACATTAAAATTTAATTTTTAAAATAAAAGAAACATGTATTAAAAGTTACTTTAACAATGAGATCTTTATTTTAGCACTTAGTCTATTTAAGAAAAAATTTGGATTTGAAAACATTCTACAATTGAAACATAAATAAAAAAAATAAAGTTTATACATGGATTATTGGTGTCATTGGAAAGATCACAAAAAGTGATGAATTTTGATATATTTTTTGTAAAATTTAGAATAAAGATAAAAAACTTAAATCAGTTAATAAAAAATGGGATTTTTACATTCCCCTTGCCCCCCCCCCCAGCCCATCTAGCCACCCCACCATTCTAGTCGGAATTACCCCTTCCCAATCCCCCCTTTTAAAAAAAAGGATGACACCCCATCCCTGAGGGCCCCCCAACACCTACCAGACGGCACGATGGGAGGATGTAAATTGGACTATAATCACAAAATGACAGATAGAGAGTGGGGTTCTGTCCCCGGTACTTGCAGAAGCCCTATGCATTTTTCAGCATAGTAACCCCTCATCGCAGTTGACAGGATTCAAACTCGAGACCTAACCCTTGTGGCACTCCCTCACTACCAGTTGAGCTACGCCCACCGGTCCTCCTTTCGAGAAAAGATAGCAAAACTCCTGTATTTTTGGCATGGATGTTACGAATTCCGATCCCGTAAAATAAGAAAAGACCCTAGATACTCACCTCCGGAAATGAAAATCTTCTCAAATGGGGAAAAAAAATGTCTTGCAAGAAAGGGAGATGCTTCTAAGTTCTGGGAAATGAATTACAAACCAGTTCCAATTATGCACGTATGTCTTGCAAGAAAGGGAGAGGCTTCTAAGGTTTGGACTTTGGAGCACTGATCACAAAATAATGAAGTCCATGACAGTCATTCAGCACCAACTGACCAACTCCTCAAGATTAGGAACTATATTAATTAAGTTCTACTATTATCTGATGATTAGGGTCCCTAAAATACACATCCTTAAGAATTAAAGAGGTGAGGCCAGAAAACATACTACCAGGCCCGGCATTCACTGGGCAAATAAAAACGAATCCATTCAATTTGAGTTGCTTGATAGTTGGGCAAGAGATTATAGACTCAGGCACTTTATATTCCACACTATCATTATAGACAGAGAGGCTAAGTTGCTCAATTCCATTTCTGGACAGAAAAAGACACCATCGATCTATATCCTGCAGATGCAGCCTTACCCTTACATCCCGCTCTGATATAACCAGGGTAAGATCTTAACCGGTCCAGATCGGAGCATCAAAATGTTGCTTATCATGTTGACCAAATTCAGGCGTCTATCGCCTTCGCATGCTCCCATCGATCAGTTGATGAAGCTGGTGTCAAATACCAATCGGCCATGGGAATACGAAACGTCCTTCCATCACCGGTGGGCGTAGCTCAACTGGTTGCGAGGGAGTGCCACAAGGGTTAGGTCCCGGGTTCGAATCTCATCAACTGCGATGAGAGGTTACTATGCTAAAAATGCATAGGGCCTCTGCACGTACCAAGGACAGAGCCTCACTCTCTATCTGTCAGATTGTGATTATAGTCCAATTTACATCCTCCCATCATGCCGTCCGGTCGGTGTTGGGGGGCCTTTAGGGATGGGGTGTCTTCCTTTTTTTCCACAAAACGTCATTTCATTGAGGTGAGAGTGTCCAGAAACCCTAAGATTTTGTCTATGACCACCAATGGCAGTTCGCTTTTTATATCATTTGATGCAATGTTGTTCTGAAGAGGACAATTAGCCATTAGATCAAATAAATTAGGTTTTGAGACCTTACTGATCCTGCCGTTAATGATGAGAGCCTGAGTGTGTGAGGTGTTAGAGACTGTATAACCAATCTCTATCCGTCGATCCAACTCGACGAGGAGTTGGACGGGAGGGTATGTGGGTAGTTTTCCGTACAATTCCGTACAGTTGGGTCGTACGGATTCCATAAAGTTGGGCCATATTTTTTCTTTTTCTTTTTTTCGACCGAGCCTCCTAGTTGGATTAGGGGAAGGTTTTGCTCTCTATAAATGCAAGTTCTCTCCCATTGTAATCTTGTGATCCGAAAATAGCAATAATATTCCTGGCTTGGTAGTGCCCCCAGACGTAGTCATTCTTGGCGAACTGGGTTATTAAATTTCATGTGTTCTTCATTATTGTTTTTTGTGTGAGTGAATTAAATTCTTAACACAGTGGAGCTGTCCAGCAAGCTGCAGATTTGATTTGTGCACAGATTCGAGTCACGGAATGGGTACCAATAACAAAGTATGGCAATACTCACTCTTATATCCACATTATACCAACCATGTTTGTGAAGTGTTTTTTTCTGTGAACCTGCTTCAGACAATATTTTGTTTGTGCAAAATATTGTTTGTGAACCGAGATTCACAGACAAAAAAAACACTCCACAAACATATGTAGGTACAAAAGTGGGTACACGAGTGGGTACAAACATCATTTTTGTTAAAACTACTCCGGATTGTACACTACTAGTAGAGAAAAAAAACGAGAGGTACACCTTTTTCGTGTACACCATTTATACGCAATTTATACCGTACAACCAGGTGTATTTTCGTAAATTTTTGTGCAAATTACCCGGATAGACTCCTTTTGCGTTTAACATTTCATGTATGTCCACCAACTTAATATTTTTCACTTTTAACTTTCAAATTTTCATTTTTAATTTTATATTTCAAAAAGAAGCTGAACCCTCAAGGCAATCGAAGATCGGCTCTGCGCATCTGTCTTCTCTCCCCAAAGGTTTGCTTCAGTCCCATGTTCCATATTTGTTGATCTATTTTCTTAATCGTCTCTCTCACAGGTAGCACCATCACTCTCGTAGTCCGTATCATGTTTTCTCCAATCGTCAATTGGATTTTGAAATCGATGCCGATTTTGAGGCTTACCGACGTATGCTTTGTTCTTCTTCACCATCGTCCGACTCTGCAAGTTTTTAAATGATCTTCATCAACCGTCCACCGTCTTCGCCTGCCAAGTCCTCCACCGGCGTGACACCTCCAATAGCCTCCCGTGTGCCGCAGTTGACCGACTTCCTGGTAGTCTACATTTTGCTGCTTACTTTGTTACTAGATACGATACTACACTTCAATTCAGGTAAGTTTCGTTCTAATTTCATCTTTGTTTTTTGTTTATCTCGTTTCAGGTTTTAAGCTAGTTTTTAATTTCAGTCTTAATTTTTTCACTTTCAGCCTTTGACCGTGAATAAGAACTTAAGAGCTTGTTGTTTTTCTCTTTGGTTTTTAGTTGTTGAATTCTTCTGGTTATAGGCTTTACTTTGTGCATCCTAAACTTGTTACTCCATTTAGATAAACTTGCTACTTGGTTAATGTCAAGTATGAATTACCTGGAACATATAGGTGAGAATTTTTCTGTTGATGATATATGTGCATGAATATATTGTTAATTACTATTAGATACTTAATTGACACCATAGTTGTTGGGATTAAGATGAATGTTGGTGGTGGGGTCAATTCTGATATAATGAAGTCATTTAAAATTTTAGGAGAAGAAATCATATTTGTTAATATTTCAGGGCATGGAGACTCAATCAGAAAACCAACTTCAGTGTCTTATTGTGCCTATTCTCTTCGTTTCTTTGAATCCTGAATCTATGTTTAGTTGTTTACTTCATTTGTATATGTAAACATGAATTCATCACTATTTTAATATCTGCACTTCGTTCATTTTATTAGCATCCCCTGCATATCATATTTCAGTGTGGCCTTGCTGCAATTTTTTTGTGTGGCAGGAAAGCTTTATCCATATGTTGATATGTTTAAATGGTTTTCTTGTGGAAATGGGAAATCCTATTTTTTTTCGAGCAGCATATGGTTATCCATACTCTATTTCGTTCTTTTCATTTTGCTTTCAGTTTTTTCAGTATTAGTGAATATTTATCCTATTGGGTTTCTCTTGATGGAAAGCATCCTAGATGTGACCAATCGTAATTTTGGTGTAGAGAATTTTCATTCACTACACATGTCTGCGGTTTCAATCATTCAACAATGTTTGTGATTTGGGAAAATCTATCAAAGAGAAGTGCATGTTCAAAATTTATATTGGAGCTGTTTACAATGTAGATGTATTATTTCTATACTTGTTTCTCCCTTTAACCATACTTCTCTTGCAATTGTCGAATTACTCTTTTGTAACAAGTGGATATTTTTTTAATTCTTTTGTTCTTCTAAGAGTATTGGTCTGTAACACGTTTTTACCCCCATCTTGCAGGCAGGAAAAAAGGGACATAATAGCAAAGTAGTATATGAAGATGTAAGTTTGAGAAGATTGACAAGGAAAATAAACACAAAAGAGATGAACCTGATAAATTGAAATCATGTATTGAATATTTGAATTATATATGTTGTGATTTTTATATGCTATTTTTGTTGCTCTTTGTTGCAGTTCACATGTTGTTTTTTGTTTCATTGTGTTGCATTTTGTTACAATCATGTTGCATTTTGTTTCATCATGTTGCTTCTTATTCTGTAATATTGATATTAATTTTTGTTGTCTATTTATATTTATTTTAGTTAGTTGGAATAAAAAATCACACACAAACACAAACATTTAAAATTCTAAATTTGGATTTATGACTTAACAAAAAGAAACATAAAGAAACAATATAAAACAAAAAAATTGAAGGTATCAACAAAAAGAAACACAAAGAAACAATATGCAACAAAAATAACAATTAAATACTCCTTAATAATGTTAATAATAACTAAATTTATAAAATCTAAATGTTCTAATTTTCCTATTTTCAATTTATTTATACATTTTACTTGATTTAAATTTCACATTCTTATGTTCGAGTTTTTTTTTTTAACGCTTCCTAATTTACTTTTTATCCGATTTTTAGAAATGAATATTTTTATTTTCTGTTGTGGTTTTATTTATAAAATATAATTTGAATTTTTTGAATGTTTTTAAATTTTATATATTTATTTTAATTTTTTGGATTCTTTTTTACTTGATTTGGTTATATTCTGGTTTCAAAAATTTGTAATTACTTGTAATATTTTGTAATAGTTTCATATTTTCATCTTATTTTACATCTTTTTTTAATCATAGTTTTTTTTTTTCAACTTTTTTTTTACTTTTATATGAAATTTTAGAATTTTTATACTTATGGAATTTAACTTTTTGTATAAATTATATTTACTATGCAGAAAGAAAAAGTATTATATTAAGTCTTTGTTTTTCATTTTTGAACGTTTTTCATTTTTATTATGGAGTTTTGTATTTGAGAGTTACTGTACTATACATTTATTTTAAAATTTTTCTGAATTAAAGTTTTAAATTTAAATTCATATTATTTTAATTTTTAAAATTAACTTAGAAGTTTCCAGATTTTCAACTGCTATTATGCTTTTTATTGATATTTAAAATTATCACTTTGAGTTTTATTTAAAATTAATTTACTTTTTATACTTTTATCAATTTTCTATTTATTATAATCTTTTGTATCTTTAATGAGTTTTTACATTTTTTCTAATTAAAAAAAAAAGTTGATTGACTTTTGAACTTTGTGTTAATGAATTTATCCTCAAGTGAGCAGTAACCCATGAAGGCATGAACGTAGATACAAGGAAGTCTCAAGTAAGTGGACCGGATGTTTTATATTCCGTACTCCAGTGCTTCGTATAGGCTATTTGTGAAAAGAAATTATCTTCTAGTCTATTTTTGAAAAAACTTCCAAATTAAAGTGAACTACGTATTGGAGCTAAATGCCGGCCAACTTCCGTCCTTGATGGATTGCAGCGTAATGCACTCCATGTTTTTTTGGCTTTTTTGTTTGCTTTTATTTCTTTTTTTCTTTTTCTTTAACCATCTTTTTCATTCATTTCAAATTTTCAATTTCTGATGAATATTTAAAGTATTAATTTCTTATTTTTCTATTTTTTATTTAAGAAGAATATTTATTAGTTTATTAAATATTATGTGCTAATTACTAACATGAGTTTTGTATTATATTAAAATGAGTATAGTGTAAAATAAATATGCATAGATAAAATATTTTTTTTAAACCGATTATTCATGAACGAAAGACTATAAATTATTTTTCATATAAAATTATTATATTTGCCCTTATTATGTTTGTCATTACGATACATGTGCACAAATGAACATTTAAACACATTAGAGAATTCAACAAGTTTTTGAATTTTTTATGCTCATTTTGTAAGTTACTTATGTTCATCAGATACTGGTTTTATGCCCATTTTAAAATATCATATTAATTCATATTTCAAAAGTTTCATATTAGATTCACATGAGGCATAGATAATGATACTAAATTGCATGCTTCTGATTCTCAATAGAAGATGTTTGATGTTCAACAAAAATGTCTTGAAGCTCAACTAACAAAGATTATGATTTTCATATTATTGCTCATTTGGTATGTTTTGTATGCTCATTTGGTATAAGATTTATGCTCATTTTAAAATGTTATATCAATGCATACTACAAAAGTATCGTATTACATAAGATTTATGTAGGATTTGATTATAGATATTAGATCGAGCAAATACCTTGATACTCGATTGCATGTTTCTAATATTCAATAGAAGATATTTGATGCTCAATGAAAATGTCTTGATGTCCAATTAAAAAACATGATTTTCATATCAATGCTCGATTTGTAAGTTACATATGCTCAATATATACTTATTTATGCTCACTTTTAAAATGTCATATCAATGCATATTTTAAAAGTACTATATTACATTATATTCACATATTGATGTTTCATAGGAGTTGATTATAGATATAATTTAATAATTTTTATAAAAGAAAAAAAAAAGAAAAAAAAGTGAATATAAGATATGAAGCAGAGATCTCGATGCTCAATATCAAACTCCTAATACTCAACAGAATTGGTCTGCCGCTCAGTAAAAGTTCATTAATGCGCATTTAATAGAAACCATGAATTTCATCTCAATAGAGGATGTTTGATTCTCAATGAAAATGTCCTGATTTTCAACCAACAAACTTTACAGTTTTCATATCAATGCACATTGTGTAAGTTACATAAGCTTATTTCGTACTGATTTTATGCTCATATATGTAAAATGTCATATCAATGCATATTTAAAAAGTGTCATATTACATTAAATTCGCATGTCATGGTTTCTGGTGAATGAGCGTTGATGCAATTTTAATGAGCACCAAACCTATTATGTTGAGTATTAGGAGTCTAATTATTTTGAAATATGCATTGATATAAAATTTTAAATTGAGCATAACTGATATGCACTAGTTAGTAGTGATAAATTTGTGTTTTTATATTTTGTTTTGTGTGAATTGTTTACCATTTGTGTGTAGTTGTAAACATTTATTTACTTTTATTTGTAAGTGTTTTTAGCTTTTATTTGTGAGTTAGGAAGTTTTGATAGAATTGTTGGCAAGGAAAAGGAAGAAAACAAGGAGAATGCTGCCCAGGAGTATAAACCCGACCGGGTAGAAACCTTCACCCGGTCGGGTTTGAATTAACGTTTGCAATCTCCAGGAAACTGCTTGGCCCGGTCGGGCCCCATACCTCACCCGGTCGGGTGAGACTTGACCGAAGACAACGTGACGTGCTGAAGAACACTAGAACATGGAAAATATTTGATTCAGACCAGTACCCGGTCGGGTAGATACTCTACCCGGTCGGGTACCCGGCCAAAGGTGTTGAAAAACACCTATAAATAACACACTTTTCCTTCACTAAAGAGAATCCCTTCTTCCATACTCTTAAGCTCAGTTTAGAATAGTATTTCTTTTATGAGAAAATTAACACGGATATTACTAAAACTCGAAGTACTTCCCATCCTATGACTAGTTTAGTTTCTTTCTTAATCTATGACCGCAGATGCGGTTCTCCCATGCACGTGTGTTTTCACTTTTAATCTAATACCAAGACTAGTCTTGTATGCATTGAATTAATTATTTTAGACTTCCTAAAATTGTGGCGATGCATCACCATTATCACGTTGGTTCTCCTTATCATGATTTAGCATATTAATCGGATATGTAACTGCCGTGCGTGTAACCTGTCATTTATTAAAGGGAATATCCTAAAAATAAGGAAGTAATTAATAGAAGGTAAGTATTTTCATTAATTTTTCTCCAATAACTGTACGTTCTTTTCATCTTCTTCCATTGACGTCTACCATTTCACGACATTAGCCATGGATTCCGTCCCCATAGGTTACTCGGAAATGTGGATTATGATAAAATACGACGGCCAATGGGTGTCAAATACTTTGTTCTCTAGTATTCATGTTGCCGGCATAACTATACCATCGAATTGTACGTATGATTTTCTATGTTCTCAAGTTTGTGCTGCGATGGGAGAGCCTTATGCCGGGAAGAATATTAAGATGTCGTACGTATTTGCTGCGTGCCCACCTCCCGTGAATGTATGTGATGATGGTACTCTACACTTTTATCTACAATTGAAGAGTTTGCAAAAGGACCCGATGCAAATGCCGTTGTGTGTTGAATTTGTATCCGGTGAGGAGGTTGATGCTACGACTGGAGAGGAACAGAGCATCACAATATGTGATGATATTCACAATGAAAGTGGAATTAATCCTACGAGTTATCTCGAAGAGCGTGGTGGCTTAACTGATGAAGGCAATGATTTCAGTCACACTGTCGATGCAGACTTTGAACTTGAACATATTTCGAGTGCTGAAATTACGAGGTTAAATTCTCTTGTAGATGAAGAGATTCGTAATATGCCTGTAGTTAAGCATTCCGAACCCACGCGCATTGCATTGAACAACATCTATGGAAGCAAGAAGGAACTTGATTTTCACTTAAAGATGTATGCCATTACCAACTTTTTTCAATATAGAACGAAGACATCTTGCCCGATGGTTTTGCATGTTGTGTGTGTTGATTACCCCAATTGCAAGTGGGATGTGCGTGCTGTCTGCATCGACAAAGTGTCATTGTTTCAAGTTAAAAGGTACGCAATTAGTTCTCTGAGTTTATTGCCTTGCATGTGTATTACTGCCCTGGCACTGTATTGTTGTTTATACGTTGCCTGCATGTTTATTACTGCCCTTCACAACATTAGTTTTAAAAAAAATGAGCAGTAAAATTGAAGTATGAATTTAATTCCCTATGATGCTCTTTTTATGGTCTCATTACTGCCCTAGGTAATATATTTGGGACAATATATTTTCAATATATTTACTTGCTCACTCAAAATAACATATAAAATTAATGCCTTATTACATAATTTTATTGTGTCACTTTTTAAATAAAAAATTTGCTTTAAGGGGAATAATTTCTTTATTACAATGCCTGTATTTTTTGTTAATGTCCTTTGATCAAATGTTATAATGCCCTCCTCTATCCCTCCTTTTTGCATTAAGGTCTCTTTGCATGTCAATGTATCTCATAATTTTTCTCACTGGCTTAAATAATTCCCTGCTTCCACTTTACTTTTAATGTCCTCTCCCCACTTTAATTCAATGGCAATATATATTTTATGAGAGTCAGTTCTAATACATAGTGAATTTCCATGTTGTGTGTACGTTATTTAATTAATTGTATAAATTGACGAAATATATTTTAACTCGATTTGTTTAGTGTTTTCAGTTTTTCTGTTATCAAATTTACATTATTAATTCTTTTTAATTTGTTATTACACATGCATTAAATTTCTGTTTATTTTTTATTCCGAACAATGTGCATTAAATTAGAATCCACTGTATTGCCTATTAGATAATGCCTAATCTTATCAATTTTTCCCAGATTTGACTCTGAGCACACATGCCCCATTGATGTGCGTCAACGAAATAACCGCCAGGCTACGTCTAGGCTTATTTCCGAACTAATCAAACACGAGTACGGTGATCCCTCAAATAAGCCATATCCTCCGAAATCAGTCATGCTTGATATGCAAACCAAGTATGGCATTTACATGTCATACAAAAAAGCATGGATTGCCAAAGAATTGGCAATGGAATTGGCTATGGGATCTGAAAAACAGTCATATGCTCGGTTACCTTCCATGTGTCATGTGCTTGATAGGAGTAACCCAGGTTCTATTGTTTCTTATTCCTGCAAGGAAAATGGTGAATTTAAAAAAAAAATCATGTGCCTTTCTGCATGGAAAGATGGCTGGATTCATTGCATTCCTGTTATAATTGTGGATGGGTCTTTTTTGAAGTCATATTACAAGGGTACATTACTCACTGCATGTACACAAGATGCAAACAAACAAATATTTCCTTTGGCATTTGGTATTTGTAGTGGGGAAAATACTGAAAACTGGTCATGGTTCTTCAACATGTTGAAGCGTTCGTTGACGCATAGGGACGATCTATATATTGTGTCTGATCGGCACGAGGGCATTATTAATGCTGTGCGTTCTGTATTTCCTCATGCGGAGCATGGGTATTGTGTTTACCACATTCTGGCTAATTTGAAAACAAGATTTCGTGGTTCCCAAACATCCGTGTCATGGAAGTTTTTGCAAGCTGCTCGTGTAGGATCTGTGTATGAGTGTGAAGAGTACCTTTGCATGCTTGATGTTGAGGATGAACGTATTCGTACGTATTTAGAGCGGATCGGTCACGACAAATGGTCTCGTGCATATGCCAGTCGGAATCGATACTCGGTTATGATGTCAAACAATGCCGAGTCATTAAATGCAGTTAATGCCACGGCCCGAGAATACCCAATTTGTAAGTTGATAGAGTTTATTATTGCTAGGATGCAAAAGTGGTTCTGTGAAAGGCGGGAAACTTCGATGTCAAACACTTGTCGTTTATCTACACACTTTGAGTCTGAGCTAGTAGTTTTACAAGCTATGGCCGCCGTGATGACAGTATTCCCCTCAAACCATTGTCTTTATTTCACTGCTTTATTTGTCTCTATTCCACTGCTATTTCATTTAATTGTACATTTCAAAATATTTTATTTTGTTTTTGGTTATTTGTTAATGAATTGTGCAGGTGAAACCATCATGCGCTTTTGAGTTTGAGGTGTTTGATAAGAAATCCCGCTCGTATGTTGTCAACTTGACGGAACGTACGTGCACTTGTCGGGAATTTGAGCTTGATGGATTTTTGTGTGTACATTCTGTTGCTGCCATTCGCTCTCGACCAGGTCTTTCTTGCTACGATTATATATCAGAATTCTATACAGCACATCATTGGGCACAAACATACTGTGGCATTATTCATCCTATTGGGAGTCCAGATGGTTGGATGGTACCCTCACATGTGAGTCAAATCATTTGCAAGCCCCCATCATGCGAATCACGACCTCCTGGAAGGCCAAAGAAGAGAAGGATTCCGTCTACTGGAGAACATGTTCGGAAACAAACATGCACTCGTTGTCACATGGCTGGACACAACCGAAAGACCTGTAGAAATCCGATTCCGCTACACATGCGTTAAAAACTGCTTTTAATTTGCTGTTTTTTGAATATTTCTACGAATTTAGTGACATTCACCACTTTGGTTTTGTTTTCTTTTTGAACATTCTTGTTATTTATTTCTGGATATTAATTCCATATGACTTGCTTCCCTCCTTATGTGAGTGATCGTGCTTTACTAGTTATTTAATGTCCATGTCAATATTTTAATTCCCTACATTGACTGCATACTACTAATTATATTGCTTTTACCAGGTCCTATAAGGTTTTTCTTTTACCAGGTCCTATAAGTTTTTTCACAAAAACTAACTCAGCGTCCATGGCATTTTATTTACATTTCTATATTTCATATTCGTCGGGCATTAATACTTCTATATACATGTTCATTTTAATGCCCATGATCCTTTCCATTTTTCATACCCTTAACCTTCAGACTACAAAATTCACTAGTACCCTGTTAATGGCATATACGTACCTGATAGTCTACCACTTCATCTAATACTCGGAATAATTCACTGTCTTGTAAAGTTAATGGCACGTTTTTCTACTTCCATAATTCAAGTGTTTTAAATCGTTCTCCAGTAACTTTATACATCCGTTATCTAGTATTTACACAATAATTCAAGCTCTATAGGCAGTGAATCTAAAAGAAGTGCAATAACATTAAAATAAGCCGTCCCATACCTAAACAATTAAATAAATTGTTCAACTTGTAAAATAAATTTCTCATACAACCAACATTCAGAATCCAAGCCATATTGCAATGTATCATTCTCAACTTGTCCTACTACCCATATCTCAAAATAATTAAAAAAAAACACGACAGGCATTAATTTCTCAAGTTTATGCTCCTATTACACCAAAATAAGCTAGTAACTCTGTCGTCATCTTGCCGCGGTAAGCATTAATATCTTCGGGCCTCAGGTACTCCACATCTTTGCCCATCATTAGATACTCAGCCATCTTCAACACAAACATCCCACAACTATCACTGTGTTGCAATAAATAAAATCATCAATTAATGACTTAGTAATCAATTCTACCAAACCATCATTGAACAAATCACATACCTATCATTTTGTTGTGGGCATTCTTTCACCATATGTATCTGCAAGAAATCATCCCCAATAGGCCCCTCACTTCGCTCATTGTACACTCCTAGCTTATCCATCAGTCTAGGTAAATACATTTGCATGCTCGGGAGGTAATGGTGAATGTGTATGTTTGTTTGTTCCCGACGAACGATAGAATCATACACACGTATGCACTTCTTACCGATATCCAGCACTAGCAGAATCCAGTGGTTACCTGTATTAAATTTCATATAAACACGTACTTCCCTACCTCACAAAACATACTGCCCTAAACGTACTGCCATGCATTACTGCCGTACACATACTGTCATAAATAAGTCACCACAGAAATTCAGTTGCATACCTGTATTCAGTGGCATGTAGACATGCTCTGCTTCAGCCCATGGCAGTGCGTAGTCCAAACGTGTCCCAAGTATGGTACACATTATATTCTTATTTAAAGCACTTTCTGCCACCGGCATTTGATTGCTAATGTGGTTCTCGTAATGCTGTTTGACCAAAGGCATAAACATAGGGTCTGTTGTCGTAAATTTCTGCTGCAGCTTGTATTGTTCAGCTTTCATCCTCAAGAAATACATCCCTAACTCCACATGCTTCACAAAACAATATTTTCAATATTATTCATTACTGCATTACACTCGAGAATATGCGTACTATGAAGAAAAAAATAATATTACACAATATAAATTTACCGTGTCACCTAACCAATTCCCTGGGAAGTAAATCGCGTAGTACCATGACTTCTTATCAATGGTTCCATCCCCGTATCCTCCTTTCACGCATTTGATCTTTAGGTCATCATATCCTGCCTTGTATTTCTTGTCCTTGCTTTTTTGGTGGTTTTTAATTAGTCCTTCATGCATGATTTTTGCTGTTTTTTCAAGCATTGCTGCGTTTGGCATTTCAGAAGGATCTAAACTGAACGGTCCCACTATTTCACGTGGCACATCGTCACCTATATCTTGCTCCTTTTCTTTATCTCGTTTCCTCCGCTTATCTTTTCGGGGCCCAGAAAAGGTGAATCTTTTTGGCCGTTTGGACTGTCGTTTTGGCATACCATCAACTGCCAGCGGGGTTGTGTCCCCTGTGTATACCTGAACGAAGCATAAAAATGTATTCATATATACACCCAATACACTAACTGCATTGAACATAATGTCCTACCTAATTTCCGATTCATTCATTCTCTACTCACTAAATAAACATACTGTCTTAAATCTACTGTCCTAAATTATTGCACACCCATTAATCTGCTACTCACAACATTTGAACAAGCCATTCACTAGTATAAATCTAATATCACTTCATTTAGTACAAAATCTAATATTCATTTATACTTACTGTCCTAAACATACTTTCCTAACTAATCTCCAATTCATTGACCTATTACTCAACCAATACGCATACTGCCCGAAACATACTTCCCTAAATTATTGCCCCACCCATAGTATGAAATCTTATATTCATTTACACATTGTCCTAAACCTTATTTACCACAATCTGGGAGTCAATTGGTTCTACACTTTTGTCGCTTGTTGGGTCAATGTCTTCAAAAACCTTGGCATTTTCAGTATGTACCACTTCGGCCTCTAATGCACTCCTGTCCTGCTTATCCTACATCACCACCAAAATAATTCAAATCACTATTATTTCAAATTCATGAGCTTTAATGCCCTGAAATATATAACAAGAGTATTATTACATTGTACAATATAATATTCAAATACCCCACTCAACTATTAAAGTTTATATGCACCGGAAATAATATACTAATCTTTGGACCTGTATAGAATTAAAACTTATGAATATAGAATAGTATATTTATTATAGCGAAACACCTTTTCACCATCCATTTCACTGCCTTGAACATTGTTGTTATTGCCCAACAATTGCTCACAAATGATATCAACCTGAGCACATAGCTGCTGTGTATCCAGCACTCCAATTTCTTCAATGCTCTGGAAATCATGTTGCTCCTCTTGCCTGTCCTCTTGCGCTGTCATACCAGACCTCATGTTTTTTTCAATCAAATCCACCTCCTTTACCAGTTCTTGCGTATTCATTGTGCCATCAATGTCCTTGAACATGTCGGTCTGTGTCAATTCCACATCGTCTTCGACCATCCCATCAACGACATCTGCTCTCTCAGAATCCTGTTCCTCAACTTCCTCGTGTCCATGATCTTGCTCCCTATCCTCTACCACGTTTTCATTAAAATCCAGACCCAAGTCAAATTTCGGCATTGCTTCCTCATCTTTCTTCTCTACTTTCTTGGACACTTTCTTCATCCTAGGCATCTTCCGCATTCTGCCTCTAATCGATAAAGCTTTCTTCAACATGCTGGATTGTTTCATTGCCAACTCACACAGCTTTTCAACCTTCGATTCTAGCTTTTTTATTCTTCTTCCTTGTAAAGTCACTGCTGCCATCACACTGTGTATCATGGAATCACCCTTCTCATCAAAGATACCTGTCTTTTTACTATGTGCTCTCACTCTTTTAGCAGCAACCTTACGCTTTGCAACCTTAGGCTCAATCGTTACTGCCTTGTGCTTCCATTTGCTCGGGCCCGGTTCTACAAAATCATCACTCTCACTTCCATCCCTACTACCCATGTCAGTAGCATCACTTGTGGATGCTTTAATCACCAACTCCATCTTCGACTCTTCATTAGTCAGCTTCATTTGTTCCCATTGTACCTGCAAACATAACGTCAAAACATGACTATATTACACCATTTGAAATACACAATTACACATAAAATTTTTTAGGAAGTAATTGCACCTGCTCATTTTTAAATACAACATCTTCAAGCACTTGTTGTGCAGGCCTAGCAGGAGCTGACCATTGCACTGTCCTAGGCCACAACTTTGAACCCTCCCTCCTCACGCACACTTTTGCTTTTTGAAGACCTGGAAATGTCTCGTATGCCCAAATTTGCAATGCAAATAGATAGCCCGGAAAAGTAAATCTTGCACCCGCTTCTTGGTAAAGAACACTTGCACACTTCCTTACTTTTTCTTGTAAATCATCCCATACAACGTCCCCCCATGGATATGTATTAAACTGCTCCATATCATCTGCCAGATTGATGTACATAGTGGGGAACTTTGTTGATGTTTGATTCCCCAGAATATAGCTGCTGAGAACATGCAATAATCCAAGCTTTACTGCATCCATTTTCTTGCTTCCGCTTCTTTTGGCCTTCCCTGATTCAAAAGCTGCTTTTATTTGCCCTCTTCCAACACTAGTCATGCCACTAAAGTATGTATTCCACAAATGCCCTGGATTCTGTGTGGATATGCTTGGTTTCTTCGTACCAAATGGAAACCCAGTGATAATTGCAAAATCCCTTTTTGTGAAGCAAGCAATTTTATTGCCAATCAGAAACTCCAACTTACTTTTGTCATTCGGCACATTCAAACGGTCAACGTGATTGGCCATGAGAAGGATTAAAAGCTGCCCATTTACCCAAGGAATATTTCCCAAGTCAAGGAAGTATCCGAAAACTGTTTTTTTAAATTCAGCTAGTTCATCCTTCGTTAGGCAACTTCTTATACTTTCAACTGCCTTTATCATATTGCAATAACTATTTATTCTCATTGACTTTTCAAGAATAAAGTTATCACACTCCGTCGTCCTCACATATTCCTGCAAGATAAAACATTCAACTTATTACCTCTCAAATAAAATTGAATCCTTCATTCACAATCCCCACTAATCTGCCAAATTATTGCCATACTGCAATAATCTTTTCATGATATATTCCATTGAAACCACTAAACTAATACATTATGTCAGTAAATTGAACATTATAAGTACCTGGTTTATTGATTCACAAATATTACAAATATTACAATTCTTCCAAAAAACAGTTCACTACTAGATTTCTTTTAATGCAATATGAAATACTAATGCCCTCTTTATTTCTTGAGAAATATTTCAATCATTGCACTAACCATACTGCCACTTAAACTACTATACACTACTACATTGATGTATTGCAAAACACTTAATCCGCCTAAATATTGCCACTTACTGACAAATTACAATCACATTTTCAAAAAAAATCCCAAAAACCACTTAACTAATACATGCACAAATACTTCCATAACCAAACAAACCCAGTTCACTACTACCCTAGTCTACAACAAAGGACCATCATAATGCCTTGTTTTATTGCTTCACACAGATTTCAAAAAACTTATTGCCACAATTTATATTTACAATTAATGTACTACTTCACTAATTCCCTCCACCGTTTTCTTTCCTAACTTTATTGCCCTAACAAGGACTTAATGAACTAAACCATTGCTTAATGCATATATTGCCAATACATATGTTGCTTAATGACCTAAACTATATGTCCAATACATATATTGCCCTGTATCATTGCCAATTTCACAACCTCATTCATTCCCCATCTTCCACCTCCGTATTTCTGCTCTATACATATTGGTTCCCAAATTAATGCCCTAACTCATTCACTATTTCACAACCCTATTCCATCACCATTCTTTTCCCAAAATTACTTGCGTATCTCACTGGGTTTTTCACTAACCCGGCTCCATCACCAAAAACGAAAACGCAATAGAACATGCAATGCCTATTGCTCAAAACCACGTAATTCCATACTTTAATGCTCTGCGACTGAGAAAACTTACAATTCCGTCGATATTAATGACAACCGACTCACTCGCCGCCGCTGTTGTTGAGTCTTGTTGTCGTTTCTCCGGCTTCTTCAATGCTCTTGTTCCCAGCTTGGCAGTCGCCTTCGTCATGTTTGTCTCCTCACACGCCGCTTCTCTTCGCGGCTTCAATTTCTGTTCTTTCGTCAATTGCTATTCTTCCGTCCGTACCCAACCTGATTTAGCGGTTAATACGGATTACCCGTTTTGGAAGCCCAATTTACGGCGCACGTTTCTCTGTCGGTTACCGTTTCATTTTTTGGGCTTTTGACGCGTATGGAAGGGCAGTTTGGGTATTTACTGACATTACTCGCATAGCCGATGTATGTCATTATCATACGGTAGATCAAAAAACCCATTTGGTCATATATAGGGAAAACTGACATGTTTTAGTATTATTGCCGTATTTTTCCCTTCTTTTATATTTTTATAGCATGTTTAGTCTCCAAGTGAGGAGCTAAACTCTTCCATCTTGGTTTTGCTACTTTGAAGCTTAATGAATTTGTAAGTTGTGAGTTATTCTCTTTAATCTTCTTCCTTGAATATTAATTCTTCCTTTAAATACTATTTTTATATCAATGTTGGGGAGTGTTACTAAGATGACAATTAGTTAACATCTTGACATTAGTTATAGTAATAGCTATTTCTTCCTCTATGTTAATATTGGGGAGTATTACTAAGATGACAATTAGTTAACATCTTGGTATTAACTATAGTAGGATTCATCTTCTTTAATATTCTTTCTTGAGTATTAATCAATTCCTATTCATATTTCATATTAATATTTTGAACATTACTTAAAGGATCAACTAGTTTTGTTTCATATATTAATTAATACTAGAATCGGTCGATTAATACGCTTGTTATTAATTCGATCCTTTCACGGTAGTAAACTTGGATTATTAATGCATGCATCTCATTGTCAATAATCTAAGGGGAATTAATTACATTGATTAACCAACAAACCGCTTGTGTTGAGGTTATCAATCTCAATCGTGTTCATCTTAAGTTTATTGCTACTATCAAGTTAATATACGACGCTTGTTCTATATTGACTCGATAGTAAGTTTTATTAATGAACGCATCTCGTTATTAATAACTACCCTCGATGAACTGGATATACTCCTCGATTGAGTATTCGAGATGAAGATAGTTAAAGATATAACCGAGATCGACGAACATTTCATTAAGTGGATAAAAGCAAAGCCAAGTCTCCTTCTCATTAATTACACCACATAACTCGTTCATCTTCGTGCTTAAATATAATTTAAGTTCATCAACCAAATATAAAAAACCCCTGTTATTACTTATTTATCTCTATAAAAAGAGAAGTGTTCCTTTCCCTGTGGATACAAACCTTACTACACTATACTACGTATTAGTGTCGTATTGTATTATTATTTTGAGTGCACCTCGCGATAAGTGCACGACAATAACACCAGTACAAAATCAGCATACATTACTTATTAAATGAGCAATGATATGAAAATCATAAGTTGAACATCAAACCTCCTTTATTGAGTATCAGAAACATGCAATTGAGTATCATGATCTCTACTTCCATGTATATAATTAACTCTTATGCGAATCTAATATGATACTTTTGAAATATGAATTAATATGACATTTTAAAATGAAAATAAAATCAGTATCAGATGAACATACCTAACTTACAAAATGATCATCGAAAAATTCAAAAGCTCATTTCAATTTCCTAATGTGTTCAAATGTTCATTTGTGCACACATAATGAAAAATATAATAATTTATAAAAAAATAATTTATAGTTGTTCATTCTCAAATTACAAATATAATCGAGTTCTTTTTATAATTTTTTACCCATGCATACTTATTTTACACCATACTCATTTTAGTATAACACAAAACACGTTTGTAATTAACACACAATATTTAATAAACTGATAAATATTCATCTTAAATTAAAAATAGATAAATAAAAAATTAATAAATAAAATATTTTATAATAGATAAATAAAAAACTTAAGACTGGAAGTTTGATTGGAGAAAGAAAAAAATAAAGTGAAACATTTAATAATATTTTATATTATACAATTTCATAATAATTGAATATAACATTAAAATAGAAGGTTACGAAAAAAGAGAACAAACGATAAAAGAAAACAAAAGAAGAAACGAGAATAAGCAAAAAAAAAAAAAGAGAACGTGCATGAACAAGCAACGATCAGCAATGCAAGAGGAAGAGTGGAGTACTGCATGCGGCGGATAAGGAAACATTTCAGCAGGTTAATAGTCTGTTCACAGACAAAACATTTTCATAGATACAATTTTTCTATGAGCAGGTAATTCACATACAAATCTTTTCAAATTATAATCTCGGTTTCTTCTAGAAGAAATGTGACTAGGCACAATGGTTTAGCACTTGTTTTCTCCTCTTAGACCATGGTTGGAATCCCAATTGTAGCATTTTTACTTATGTTCTCTTTTCTCAAATTTTCTCTTCATTTTCTTTGAGGGAAACTCTTCTTTTATTAACCTCCAACTTGAACTTTGTTTTATATTTTCTTCACGCTCATATGTATCCAAATAGCATCAAATATATCTTAAAATATAAAATACATGCTTTAAACTGCATGAATAAAAAATGACAAATAATAAAAACTATCAACAAACTAAACCTAAAAAGTGTGTAAAATATAAGCATATCAAATCTCATATACGAAGTATGTTTTAGTCCTATATTGAATAATTTCTTTCTAAATTAAAAAATCAAAGGGGCTTCACCTATCCGAAACCAGTGTTCGAGAAAAAAGTTGTGATGTAGCCAGGCTATCTAAAACCGGTCTAGCTATGGCACCAAGCGCTACATGGCTTCAGAGAACTGGACAGAGGCCATGCTGAAGTTGATTATGTAAAGGGGGGTTAGCATCCCCGCAGCAACTTCACAAAGGCTTGGCAAAAGCTACTTATAGAGTGAATGTGAAGGGGATCTTGTTTTCTACTTGGATGATTTTGCCCCTGTTTGTTTAATGACAGTTGAGGTGCAAAAACGCTACATCGTGCAGCATTTCCAATTGTAAAACATCAGCGTTTTGGAGTGAAACGCCAGCACCCAAACACCCTCTTAACCCCTTTCTCTCCCTATCAAAGATGGGCAGAGGCAACATACTTCTTGTGAAAATGAGGCGCATGAGACTAGAGCTTCACATGAACCACCACAGATGGACCATTTCCAGAAGACAAAGAAAAGTTCTGCACAGATTCTGTTGTTTATTTGCATGTCAGTGAAGGGATCTCTAGCCGCTCCCTCCCTGATTCAGGAGTACTTGCGCAATGCATGGAGTTGACTTTAAGAAGGCATTGTTATGTTCCCAACGTACCATCATCCATTTACGATGTGGGTACCAGTTCCTTGAACCCTGCAGATAATCAGATTGATCTTTCTTGGCAGTTGGCATTAACTCTTCAAAAACCTCATCTCCGAGAAAGGTAGAGAGATGGTGAAAACAGGCAGATCATATATGCGCAAGGGCTGATAAAGAGAAATGAATAACAAGTTTGGAAACAGCACCGTGTTTCCCTCACTTCCGGTTGCAATTAATTGGCTCAGGGACAATGACCGTTAAAATAAGTTGGTCCACTTTCAGGTCCGGGTAACTGGCTCCTTGGACTTAGTGAGTGATGTTATGAAATTAGTAAAGAAATAAGGTTCTATACAAGCTTTGGATTTCTTCATTTTACATTGCAACATGGTAATAATACATGCTATTGATAAAAACAAAGCGAGCGATACATATTGAAAGCACAGGGCATCAAGCATCATTCAAAAACACACATTCATAAATACTCATAGCAAGATTTTCTTAGAAATGAAAGAATTGTCAACCATACAGTTCTTCCCTTAAAAGAAAATATAAAAATTTAGGGGGCGGCCAAATAAGAAAGTTTGAAGATCATAAAGAAAGCAGTGAGAATAAATAATACTCTGTAATAAAATCTCCACTGTAAATTTTCTTTAAACAAACTTCCAGACAAATGAAGTAATTACATGTTTCTTCCACTTCTATTCTAACTATGTTTCAATTGCACGACTGGTATTGAGCCAGACACTTTTAGTGCTCCAACTAATGTTACAATGTCGATCCTTCAATTATTATAGCAAAACTGAAGGACGATTGAAAAAAATGTCAAAATCACAACAGTGACATAAGTCAGAGGACTAAAAGTGAAAAACTTTACAATGGTAGAACTACAAGGGAAAAAACACAATCAACTACAAAGCAAGTTAGAGGCAACATTCTCATAATACATGGAAACACTTTGAAAACCTCATGACAGCCAACCTGTTGAGCTAGAGATTGTACTTTTAGGACATGCACTTAGCATAGTGCAGCAAATTCCAATAACTCAGGAAAACCAGCAATCCCAGCAATCCTGGTACTCCATGAAGACAATACGCGCTTTTGGAGAAGCACGAGGGAAACTCATCAACTCCCTTGTGATCATGAGAGACATGGAGGCATTGACATTACATGAACCCATAATCACAAGTTCCTCTAGGACTGGGGATTTTAAAAGGATTGTTCTAACATAGTGCATTTCCTGTTTGAAACCGTGAAATGGTTGGATCATCACTGTTTTAAGCATGACCAGATCCTTATCAATTATAAAGCCACCATTTATAGAATCTTCCAAAACGCTTGGAATTACATCTTCTGAACTTGTCTATACCATCACGAGAAAAAAAGAAGTTAAAAAGTGTATAACCTATGGGAAATTATAATAAAAAGATCTCACTTACCAAATGCACGTAGGGAGATGCACCATCTATTCTCAGATCCATTAGCTTTGGGCATTTTTGAAGAAATTGGATAGCCAGGTTAGTGTCCTTCTTGCAAGCAAAGTTGATTCCCCGCACTTTAATTATTTCTAAACTTGGAGCAACTGGGAAAACCGGCGAGGTTATGGCATCAGATTTAAGCTTTAGAAAAATGTAAACAACAAAAGTTAGCCTCAAAAGAATTGAACAGATAAAGGAAACCACAAAACATCTTTGCTTCTACGAGAAACTACTGTATTGTTATATGATAGGTACTAGTCTGATTATTGAGTATGGCAACTTTTAATCCCTGAACGTGGGAATGACACTTTTAATACAAACTTTCATAAGCCTCCACTTAGTCTTTTGACTATTACAACATAACAACTATGCTGCCTTCTTTATTTTCTAAAATTTAATGATGCTGACATTTTGCTACTCATCTTTCACTAGGGCCAAAAGTGTTACGACCACAAATGTAGGAGAACTAAAGTGAAAAAGTGAAAGAAAAAAAATGGTACCAAAAGTGTCATCCACACAATATACCAACCGTGACAAAGACTCATCTTTTGTTGTTTCTGTCAATTCAATGAAAATGTAGTGACAATAAATTATCAGACTCACCCAAAGAGGATCCGTAGACAATAAAAGAGTCTGAATTTGTGTCTGATGAAGAGCAAAACATCCCCATTCATCAGTCACATAGGGAGAAACAATTGCACCCAAGCCTGTAAGCTTTGGAGCATTAAACACAAAATTACTGATCCCATCACAAGGAAATAAAACCAGCTCCTTAAGATTAGGAAAACTGGTGGCAATTCCACTAACATTCGGCTTAAACTCTACATCTTCCAAAACTAATAACTGGACACTGGGTAACACAATGCGGGGTTCAACGGGGCAATCAAGAACGAACCCGCGGAGAAGGAGAAGATTTATTGTCGGGCAAGAGAGTATACAATTGGGCAAAGTATATCTCCGACGGGGATATGAAATGGAGAGCTCAAGCTCCACAATTCCCTTCCTTGACAAGAAAAGACACCACCGGTACAGATCAGACTGCTCCGGGGTAGGATCATCCCTATGGTTAATGTGAAGCTCAAATTTGTGAACTTGGCCGGCTCGGAGCATGAGAACATTATTTATTGTCTTGATGCAATCAAGGCGATGATGGGTTAATCTGAACAATCGGAAGAAGTCTGAATCAAACACAAGGTGCCCGTGATTATACCAAACATTCATCCAATTGGTTGAGAGAAGAGCGGTTCTGGCGGCGTCTCGAGTGGGCAAGAACGTCAAAATTAGGTCCTTTACGTCTGCTGGCAGTTGACTTATTAGATCTGCTGCCGGTTTACTTCGGCGAGAATGACGAGTCATTAGAAGTCGGAAGTTAATCGGCGATGTGCCCTTGTACACTCTCTATACGGGCGAACTGGCGGCACATATAGGGATTGGGATCCTCTACCCGACTAGGAGGGTGCCTTGCGCATCGGACGGGAGGGGAGCGGCCAACACGACCTCGAGATCGGCGAAAAAGTGGAGCCCAAGATCTCCGACCGTTGAATTGTCGATCGGACGACCGGGAGGAAGCAAGGCACTCTACCTTACTCTAAAGTAAGGTAGAGGCTCCGGATCCGCACATATAGCATAGATTTGTACTTTCTTTAATGTTCAGAGCACTCCGTGTCGGGCACACCGGTTATTTTGGAGTATTATCTTCGTCAAAAAAGTATTTGTACTCATTAAACATTTTTTTATATCCATCAGAGAAATTTGTTGATTTAGTCCCGTAACTTATAGCTATACCCGATATTGGTCCTGTAACTTTATTAACTTGCAGATTACATCTCGTAACTAATAAGTTGGTGCAATTTTGGTCCTTCTCTGCCGGAACTTACCAATTTCGCCGGAAAAAGACACATCACATGCCACATGGTATATTATTTGGAACTCATTTGCTGACTCAATGTTGGCCCTTAGCTGGAGTTAAAAACATTATTTCTTCTTGGTTGCTGGCTTGCAGCAGGAGCATTTTGAATGAAGTTTAAAGCTTTCTGGATTCATGTTTTAAGAATAAAACATTTGACAGAGTCTTCAACTCTTCTTAAAACTTCAGACCACATATATTACTCATAAACATAAACGTGAAAGTAAATAACATTGTCAATTCAAAATAAAAGATGTAAATTTTTAACAATTTAGGGAAAGCTTACAACTAACAATAACAATGTCTTACTGCACCTTCATAATGTGGTACTAATTAATAACCAAAACTACCTAACACTCTTGAAATGTTACATCATCTTCACTTCTCACATCTTTAACATGAGAAAGACCAGGAGCAAAAACACTAGCCCCACAACAACTATGAGGAGTCTATTAGTTTTAGCCTTCAACTTTACAACCTCTTCCTCTTTTGAATTGAGTCTTCTAACCAATCCCGGAATTATCATCGTTCAAAGATGGCACATAGGTGGGTCCGCCCATTCAAAAAATCTGCAACCTTATGTCTGTATCAAAACAAGATGAAGCTTAACTTACTTTTTACTGCTTTGAACACAAAAATACATTATCAAATGCCCCCAACAAATAGAAGATGGTAATTTTATTAGAAGAACCTAGCTTAAAATTTATATACTTTTTAATTTTCAAACAAATTTATTATTCAAATGCTATTCTTAAATTTCTAGTTTATTTAGTAAAAAAAGAAGCAAACAAAGTAAATTAAAAAGCTCAACTTCTTACTCTGCTTCTATCGCACACACGAAACCTCCTTTCAGGATTGTTATCAGTC
This sequence comes from Cuscuta epithymum, assembly GCA_945859915.1. Taxonomy (NCBI): domain Eukaryota; kingdom Viridiplantae; phylum Streptophyta; class Magnoliopsida; order Solanales; family Convolvulaceae; genus Cuscuta; species Cuscuta epithymum. The sequence goes on along the minus strand of CAMAPF010000933.1, from coordinate 4,523,632 downwards.
CAAGAAGTTAGAAGAGAAACCTTTTTACCACAATCACTCTCCATAAACTCATGTCTGATCGAGAGCCGTTATGAACTAGCAAGTTTGAAGAATAACTCACTCTCTCGACTTAGTTCAGGAGAAATCTCCGGGTAGGGTTATGTGTTCTTTCCCCCTTTTGTAGATCCGATAATAGGCTTGGTATGGTTGTGCATGCACTCAGCGAAGAGCTTTCGTACTCTGGTTTTTTAACTCCAGCTAAGGGCCAATATTGAGTCAGCAAATGAGTTCCAAATAATATACCATGTGGCAGGTGATGTGTCTTTTTCCGGCAAAATTGGTAAGTTCCGGTAGAGAAGGACCAAAATTGCACCAACTTATTAGTTACGGGATGTAAATTGCAAGTTAATAAAGTTACAGGACCAATATCGGGTATAGCTATAAGTTACGGGACTGAATCAACAAATTTCCCTATCCATCATGTTTGTGTAATACTTCTTAAAGTGCAACATGCTAAATTTTATATTATTCATATGTTCTACTTTGACTACATTTTATTTATTGATATATTAATATAATTTTTTGAAAAAAAATATTATTAAATTTGTCTCGTTGTAAATTTTCAAAATCTGATTTTTCTAATTTTTTTAGTAATAGAGAATTATATATTAACGGTCAAAGTTGTATCTAAAAAAATGTGAAATGTTGATTGTTGCACTTATTTAAGAACGGAGGAAGTATTTTTTTCTGTTACTATGCTAATTTGCGCTAATTTGCAGTCAAAATAAGGTATAACAAGAATGGTTATATCTTCATCTTACCTTAAAGTTTTTCATTCTGACATACTCCCAATAAAAAAAGACATACTCCGTAATTTTTAACAATTAAATAAAATACTCCATAAATGATTAGAGAAAGAATTGTTAAATGTCCCACACCGGAAACGTTTGGATGAACAAAGTGCTATATTAACACATGAGTTACTCCTCCTATCAGGTTGACCTTTTAGGATGGAATCCCGTGTCTTAACATGGTATCAGAGCCAAATCGGTTCATGGTGTGGGCCCCTTAATTATGAAAAATGATGACACGGTTATAAAAACGGCCGGATAAAAAAACGGACCCATGAAAAAATGAATGATGGCACGATCCAGACGAAGTGTCTAGTCGTGAGGAGGGGTGTTAAATGTCCCACACTGGAAACGTTTAGATGAACAAAGTGCTATATTAACACATGAGTTACTCCTCCTATCAGGTTGACCTTTTAGGATGGAATCTCGTGTCTTAACAAGAATGGAACCTATATTAGTACTAATGTTTTCAATTCCAAAAATATGACTCCTACACACTTGAATTGAATAGGCACAATCAGTTAATCCAACCACTTCAGTCAGAAATTCATAAACTTCAGCAGAATCGACCGATTTTGGTATTACCAAACGGACGCTTAATTGGAATTTCGACCATTATAACCCTAGGTATATCTTTCCACCTTTTAGAATATTTAGGATGTTTTTCATTGGATTAGTTTCAGTCTTAGACCAGGTCAAACCATAACATACCATATCAAACTAGACTGCATTTCAACAATTGTAAAATACACATAGAACAAATATCTACCAAAGTAGACCCATTCATATCAAATCAGAACAAATTAGATTTAAACAGATCAAACCAGTTCAGAACATTTGAGACTAATTAAAAGCACCCTTACACGAGATTTATATGTGAAAAGAGAATATCACTCTAACATAGATTAACACAATTTTACTCAAACACAATTTCACTAGACTCTACTATAAAATTTCACTCAAACACAAACAATGAAATTAATACAATTTTACCATACTCATACACAATTAATAATCTATTGTAATTATTAATCTTCTTATTCACTATTAATTTATTTATCTTCTTATTTCTTACTAATTTAATAATTACTTTCAATTACAAGGTCATTTAGAATTGATAAATACTTTTTATTATTTAACGTACACCAAGTTAATAATTATTTAAATACTTTTTCAGATTATATTTTCTAATTAAAATAGAATTTTAAACTAATTATCTAAACATTTTCAAGTGTATATTTTCTAATGATAAGAGTATTTTTTTTATAATTCTCTATTGCATCTAAATGAAATTAAACTTTTCAACTATCTTCACCTAAACAAAAAGAAAAAGAAAATGCTCAATGTCTATTTTTATCCATTAAATTTCATCTGACTTATTGTTTTTATCAAAACTAACTACACACTTTTGTAATTTATTTACCTGAAAATGGGTGTAGTCAATAAAATGTTCAATGCCTATTTGTATCCATTAAAGTTCACCCGTGGATGATTGCTTTTTCAAAACCAACTAAACACTTTTATAATCTATTCATCTAAAAATGGGGTAGTTAAATTTTTTTTGTAGATATAAGTCCTTATTTTTCTTAACCGATAATTCAAATATATTTTGAGAAATAGTTTTGATGAGTATATAATATAATAGAGCCATTGAAGATAAATGTGGTGTTAAAGATATTTTTTTACTATTTGATGATTAAATTATCATTAAAAAGTGCTATAATTTTCTCAAATTGAAGATGTGGGCGATTTGATAGAGGTTCGTGTAATATACTTCGTACTATTTTAAGCAAGTAATTTTTTGTTCTTATTATTCAATTAATTTATGGTTCTTATGATTTCTTGCTCCTCTTCATAAATCTCAATTAACAAGTTTTTACGTTATTGATCCCATGCCGGTCAACTTGGAAACATTTTAATGGATATAGGGAGTAATTTTAAAGACTTCAAACATATTACATTCGTTAACTTTGGTTGTTGTTTTTGCGCAAATAACATTCAAGTACGGTTTACAATATCCCCTGTTTTTTCTTTAACCATCTCGGCAATAGGAGTTCTAGAGGGCATTGACTTGGTGAAATTTCTGACTTTTCCCTTGTGGGAAGTGTAATTGTACATTGCATAAGTAGTAAAAGTGCTTCAAAATTCAATGTACTAAATAACGCTTTCGAGGAGTCCATAGTAATGCTAGATTTTTAGTGAGCACTCCCTCAGTCTAAAAACTAGCATTTATTTGTTGGTTGATTTTCACAATTAAATAGTGTCATTTAGATTGTGCTTAAGTTTTATATTTATTACTTTCCTTAAGTTTTATTTGAAAGACGCTCATATCCACATCTTCATTTTTACTTCATCATTTCTTTGGTTAAAGCAACAAATATGACACCAATAAAGTTGATTGTCTCATATCACTATTGATGCCCAAAAATGTTAGATAGTATTTTTTACACAAGTACCGGGTGCTATGACTATTGAATTAGATATCAACATCTTTTTCGGTAATTGGTGCTCTTTATATGTCATGGAGTAGAAGCGGCACCGTTAAATACTTTTCGTACATTCTACGGAATATTATAAAACTAAAAAGTAAAATATCTTTTACCCGAGTAAAAATTAAGATGGCATGTGTTGAAATTTGCTACATGATACACATTTGTCTTAATGATATCTGAAATCTGTGTTCACCTTTCAATTCAAGGATATTTTCAATTGGAATCAATTTTTTTATTTGATCTACAAAAGTAAAAGTGTTTTTTTCTTTAGTGTATAGATTAAATATTAACATAAATCTTGATATATTTTTTCCGGCAGTTTCAGATCTCTGAAATCTTTATTAATTGCATATATATAGAAAATCATATCATGATAATAAAAGTAGTATTTGAGAGCTAGATAATTTTCTCTTAAAGAGCTAATATCTTTAGTAATTTGCTCACTAAATTCTAGAAGGGCTAATATATTCAAAAAATGATCACACTCATTATTAAATAAATAAATTACAAAATTGTGTATTTATTAAATTAGTTCAAAAAACAGTAAACTACAGATGAAATCTAATGGATAAAAATATGCATTGAGCAATTTCTTTTTTAGATAAATACACAATTTATCTAAAGTTCATCTAAGCAAGTTCTTTTTTTTATAAAACTACGAAGTTCGTTTGGATGCAACTGAGTGTTATAAAAAATTAATTTTTATAATTGTGTGTGTGTATATATATATGTATATATAGGGCAGTTCACATCAGGAGCTCCTGAAGAGAAGTCCTGTGCGGACAAGCCCATCAGAGGGTCTTCCCGGTGGAATTTTTGGATGCAATGTTTTGAGCATGTTCCTCATCAAGTCTAATTTGTCCATACCAAATTTCAGCTCAAAATTCGATCGGGAAGGCAGTCAAATAAATCCTGGAAAAATATGGCGCATTCTGCGCACATATAATGTGCAGTATGTTTCCAGGATTTATTTGACTGTCTTCCCGATCGAATTTTGAGCTGAAATTTGGTATGGATAAACTAGACTTGATGAGGAACATGCTCAAAAAATTTCATCAAAAATTTCCACCGGGAAGACCCTCTGATGGGCTTGTCCGCACGGAGCTTCTCTTCAGGAGCTCCTGATAGGAACGGGACTCATATATATATAGACTAAGGACATACTTAGAAAATTAGTTAAAAAAATAAGACATTCTCAATAAATAAAAATATGCATTATCAATCAATGTTATAAACACTGTTCTAAAAGTCGCTCTAGGCGCCCGACTAGTCCCCGCCTAGGCGCCTCCGGTCGGGCGCCCCAATTTTTGTCTAGGCGCTCCGACTAATTGGTTTGGCGCATAGGTGAATTAGTCGGCCGCCTATGACGCCTAGTTGCCCGCCCAAAGCGCCCAATCTCTGCCTAGGGCGTCTAGATTCATCAAACAATTTTTTACTTTTAATTTTCTTTTTGTAAGAGATATATGTACCTTTAACTTTAATCACGAATATGAAGAAAGATACTTGTAAAGTAAGATAAACACTATGAGCCCGTTTGGTAGCACCAAAATTGGCTGTTTTGGCTGATTCTGCTGAAATTTATGATATTTTGGCTGAAGTGGCTGTTTTGGCTGATTCTGCTGATTTAAGAAAAAAATATTTTAAAAATGTATTTTATTAATAAAATAAAGAAAAAATTATATGTAAAAATAGCTAAAATGGTCATCTACAGTAACTTCAGCCAATACAGCCAGAAAAGTAACTCCAACCTTACTTTTTCGGCTTATTACACAATTCAGCGCGCGAAAGTAAAAGTTACGTGTTTGGTGAAAAAGCTGGCTGATAAGCCTGATAAGCCGAAAACAGAGGTCTCCAAACGGGCTCTATATATGTTTGTATATATATATACTTAAATTTTATTATTACTTAATATCTATAACATAATGTAGTTAAGTGATTAGTTATCATATATTATTTTATGTGACAATTCAATCATTCATGCATGTTAATGTGTATATATATTTTTCATACATACACAAACATGATACTACCATTTTACTATGTACTACCTCCGTCCCACTAAGATTGGGACGGAAGAAGGTGACATGGTTATTAAGAAAAGTGAGTTTATGTGGTTGATATTGAATTGAAAAAGTAAAAATAAAGTAATAATGATTTAGAGCCACACAAACTTTACCAAGTTTAGTATGGGACAATCTTAGTGGGACTTCCCAAAAATGTAAAATGGGACATCTTAGCGGGACGGGGAGAGTATTACTTATCATATTTATGTACAAATATTAATAAAAATACAATTGATGTGCCTCTCATTAGTCCCCGCCTAGGCGCCCGCCTAGCCGCTTAGGCGCTAAGCACTGGGCTGGCGCCCGACTAGTGCCTAGTGCCTTTTAGAACCTGGGTTATAAATGACTAAATAAGTAACTTTCGTTAATAAGTTAACGACTAGCATTAGCCTCACGGTTAATAACTCATACTTATACCTGTGCACGCAAACAAACACATATACAATACTATTAAAACAAAATCATTTGATCACGGCACGGGTAAAGATATTAGTAGAGATGTGAATTGCACCTCATAAAAAGTGGACACATAGTCCGTGGAGCTTACGTGGCAAAGTTGCACGTAAACGATTAAATTAATATTATAATTGCATTTTTTTATTACAAATTTGACACAAATTAATTACACCAGTGAAAATAAACCAACCCATGGCAAAGTTGTCTTTTATGAAAGAATCATGCCACCAAAAAACATAACAAACCTCGCTTAATGATAAACTACCAAAAATTGGGGATAGGGCCAACTAGATTGTAAATTGGTGTCTGTGTCTTTAAGAAGATAATTTGTGCTTTTGGAGAGGCGCGAGGGAATTTGATCATCTCTCTCGGCATTCTGAAAGCTGTTTGGGCATCAATCTCAGGCGATTCAAGAATAACTACCTCCTCAAGCATGGGTGACTTTGAAAGGATTGTTTTGATGAAAAGCACCTCGTATCTCAATCCCCTAAATTGTTCCACCTTCACTTTTTTAAGCATGTTAATATCCTCACCATTTAACCAACTGCCTGGATCTGCCGAAGTGCTTGAAGCATCTCCATGCATCTCATGAAACTATAACAAAATCAAAGAGCATAATGAAAAAAATGGAAACCTTTTTAGTATTGGGCATAGCTTGTTAGTTTAAATTTTGACCTGTGGTATACATATACATATGTTAGGCCGTGTGTAGGATACATATTTCATGTTTACTAACTTCAAAAAGGAAAACAGAAAACGTGTTTACCAAAAAAACAATTGCTGGAAAATTGTAGAAAGGAAAACAGGAAAAAATGTTTACCAAACCGTTTTCCAAAACCCAAAAAATGAGAAAAGTGTCAAATTGGCCCTCCTACTTTGTACGAAAAGTCAATATTAATAAAATTGAAATAATATTAAACCACCAATTGACATGACATTATGCCCTCGGGGGGGAGTTATCCGTTCAAAGTGCTAATTTAGTTTGCAGTTCGAAGTACAAACTCGAGTAGCGTGTTAACCTACATCACTACTATTTTTATTATCGATTTGCCTAAAAATTTTACATTGAACAACAAAATTATGAAGCCCAATCACTCAACGTACACTAGTCAAGTACTCAACACCGAACCAACAGGTCTACGAGTGTGGCGATTCATAAGTTCTCAAACTAAATATCAACTATTGCACACTCTCAATCCCATGCTTTGCACGAGTTATTGTGTGCTCCTATTCGTAGACACTATACTTCGACCTCAGAGGGGGTCTGTAGTACAAGACTTTCGCATTCGAACTGCAAACCTCGAGCAGCAACTTGTGTCCTACCTATGAGTCCTGAGCCAAACTCTAGGGTGTGCCTTTGTCACTTAATTGGTATTCACATTTCCCAAAAGTGTCGAGATGTTTTAGCACTTTGGGAGATGAGTCGTCCATTTTGAACACACGATTCACGATTCCAATCTTAGCCTCTAAGGGCGAGTTGAGCTCTAGCTTGGAAACTTGAGGTCACTATTTTCGAGTAATGAGGCTCAAATCCAAATAGCGAACTCCAAATTCCAAAACTTATGATCATACTATTTAAATGCATTAGTATACTGAATGAGCATTATTGCCTCATATCGAGTTTTTCAAGGATTGGGGGACTGAAGAAATAAGGGTCTCATTGTTGCCAATAAAAAGACACAAGGGATGAGCTCACATGAGTAAAGGCTGAAGCTACGCTGAAGGATGATGAAGCTTAAGCCGAAGGACAAAGCTGAGATACTAGACACATCAAACTACAGTGAAGAATCAAGACTTACCCTTTTTGCTTCATTTTGGGGGAGTCCAATGTACACTTTTTTTCTTACTAGATTTTTTTTCCACTAGATTTTTTTGAGTGAGGTTTTTAACCGAGCCATCTCTCCTCATTAACAAGGGTGGGTGGGGGGGGGGGGGCTTTCGACCGAGGAGGAAGCCACCAAGGAAGAAGACATGTAGCAAATACATTTGCGGACTAGTCCTATTCACCTTGAGGGCTCTAGCATCAGCAAGTGGAGGGCGCCTTATAGAATATATTATCCCAGATATCCCAGACAATGGTGTTCTGTAATATGTATTTAGTAATACATGTTTGGCGAGTCTATTAGTTTAGATTTTGGCCCATGGCATATGTTAGCCCATGGTCTCCCATATATAGATAGATAAATGTTTTGTAAACCTTAAGAACATTCATACACAAACCCTAACTATTATTCATCTTCTCCAGTAGATCAACTAGAGTGTCTATTGACTTGCACTCATATATCCTAGACTCGTCAAGATTTTTTCTTGCATACTACACTTGGGAAATAAATATTCCTTCTTCACTTTTCTTTACTTGTATGACTCTAAATTATATGTTTGGATACCCTAATATCCACCTAGCATAGGCAATAAAAAAGTTAAAAATAAAAAAGTTATATATTTTCAATTGTTTGGAATTCAAAAGAAATAATAAGAACACATATGAATCAAGACAGGGAAAATGACAAGAAATGGAAACTAAAAAAATGACAAAGTCAGAAATGATGGAGGTAGTATACATATGTATATATACACACCCAGACACACATGTATATATTTATACATACAGGAAAATGAAAGCAATGTTTCTTCGATTTTACGGTTTGAGATAACAAAATTAAGTAAGGTCATTTTTCTAAAAGGTAATGACTAAATAATCTCAAACATATCTACCACAATTTCTTCCTCTCATCCTTTGCCAGTTGCGGGTCGAACTAGCTGGATTCTTACTTTAAAAAATCACCCAAAAATTTGCCAGAATTTATTGCAAACGGATATAATAAGATGTGTGCTAGTGCAACACGTGACAGTGTACCAGCAACACACCTGGGGCATTACATAAAGTATCACAAACAATTATTTTTGTACTTGAATAATTAATACTCCGAACTACGTAACAGTTTTTTCTTAACAGTTTTACTTGAGAAATTAATACGCAATACATTATTTATCAAATTATTTTTAAAAAATCGATTTACGAGTTTAATTGAACTTAAAGTTAATGTAATAGTTAAGTTATTGATAGAAGTAAAAATGTATATACTTAAAAACTAGATTAAGAGCTCTACAAGGAATCACAAAAATCATTTCTAAAAATGAATTCAAATGAATACTTAAAATTAGAGGATAAAATGAAGTTGCTTGATCAGAAAATGTAAGACTGAAAATATTTTGGGAGGGAGGAAGTATGTGAGAAGTCGTATAGGTTAGGATTTACTACCTTATCATGCATCAAGATTTCCAGCTCAGATAGCTTTGGACATTTTTTAAGCAGTTGCAAAAGAAGAGCAAATGGCTTCTTGTCAACATAAATGAAATGAAACAGTTTAATCACTTCCAGGTTTAATGCTGTTGGGAACGAAGGCCTGTGTGCATCCAGCTGCAGGTGTAAAAGCAATCAAGATTCCAGAGAAGAAGAAAATTATTCATTCAAACAAAAACTTCAAAAGAAAACTGCTTGAAATAAAACTAAAACATAGTCATATTCCAAAAATAAGACTAGATGTTTTATTTTCTATAAATAGGACTAAACATTACGGTTTTACCCTTAATGTACTTAATTGCCTCATAGTTACCTACAGGGCCGGTCCTGTCCAGTTTTGGGCCTATGGGCGATATACCATTCTGGCCTTATTTCCCTGACGCAAGGTCGGGGTCTTTACGAATAGGACAAATATACACCAACCCTTTGAAGGATGAGGTTCCAGTACACATGACAGTCCTATTTTGGAATTCTCAGAAAAATTTACTCCTATTTCAAAAATTTTCCCTACAACTATCTAATAAAGGTTATAAAATAAAGATGAAATTCACCTTCATATTATTTGAATTGCATATTTGGACAAAAGTAACAATACAAGTATTACAAAAGAACATTGTGAAGTAAAATCTCAATAATTGTTTTATAATCAATCTTTTCCAAGATCACATGTGCAATGTTTAAAATTGCTAATCCGTTAAGTTTTTAGAGGCATAATAGATAATCGGGATGATGTTTGAGTATTGGGAGGCACTGACAGCCCAAAGACAATAATATAAATTGATAATTTTGTAATTAAAAGAATAAAAAATCTTAAAAGCTAAAAAGATGTGAAGAGACATGCTTTTATTGATTCAACAACAAATGTGTTGACTTACAACCAGGTCTATTTAAAAATCAAAACTAAATTTATATTCTTTCTAAAAACTTGTCTAGCTCTGTTAAAGACTTTTTACTTATATTTTAAGATTCTCAAATTGTCAACAAAAATTACACATTAGACCTAATTAATTAATTGAAATTATAAATAAAAAAAGAAGCCTACTCAGGTTACATATAAAGAAAAAAAATTGGGCCTAATTTTCTTTCTACTTTTTTTCGGGCCTAGGGCGGTCGCCCTTGCTGCCCTCCCCCTAGGACCGGCCCTGGTTACCTAGCATAACTAGGGCAGTCCCTTGCTGGCTGTAGTCCAGCAGCAGAGGCAGCACTCCTGCAGCGACAGCCAGCCACCAGCGTCGGTCCAGCAATCTGGCGGAGACACGGCTCCAAACCAGAGTATTGTTGTCCAATCACAAGTTATAAATCTTATTTATGAAGCTTTAAACATTAGATTCTATTTCTTGAAAAATGAGCTCTAGAATTCTCCACTGTGGGAAAAATATCATTAAAATGAAAGAAAGTTTCTCACCATGATGAATTCGTTGGACAAGTGAAGCGTCTTAATTACTTTGAGATGAAGCTCAAACCACTTCCATTCAGTAGCAAATTTACTACGAGTAACTCTGAAGGTTTTAAGTTTTGGAGCACTAAAAGAAAATTTATCCATCTCAACACAGCCACATAACACCAATACCTCAAGCTTAGGAATACTAAAAGGGATAACTGGAGAGTGTTTGTTACGCGAAAACCACACACGGTTGAAAATTAAAGTGGTGACTCCTGAAAACGGGCTACTGGGCCCGGCAGTAACTGGGCAATTAAAAGCGAATCCAGCCAAATTGAGTTTCTTGATAGTCGGGCAGGAGATTATAGAAACAGGCACCTTGAATATATCACCACTATAATAAACAGAGAGGTGAAGTTGCTCGATTCCATTTCTAGTAAGAAAAAGGCACCAGCGATCTATATCCTGTTGTTGGAGCCTCAAATTCAGATATGAGCTTGATATAACCAGCTTAAAGATCTTGACAGGTCCAGATCTGAGCAACAAAATATTGGTTATCATGTTCACGAAATCCAAGCGTGGATCGGTTGAAGCTGGAATCAAACACCAGCCGTCCATGAGAATACCAGACATCCTTCCATTGACGTGAGAGGACAGCTGTTCTAGCAGCTTCGCGAGTGTCCAAAAACCCTAAGATTTTGTCTTTCATCACTGATGGCAGTTCACTTATGATATCATTTGATGCAGTGTTGTACCGACGACGACAACTTGCCATTTGGTCAAACAGAAAAAATAGCTTGTGAGTAGTTACTGATCCCGCCGCCCCTGGCCGCTAGTGCTGATAGTCTGAGTTTAGCTGTAAGGCAAGGGGTGGATAAGTGGATTTGTTTTCAGTTTTCACAAATGAGCGGGATGCCGATAAAAAAAAGGAGGGGCGGATTTGTTTTCACAAATGAGCTGGTGTCGATATAAAAAGCTAAAAATAATTAAATACCCAAAATTAATGTGGTATGATACTACCCATTTTGGACGTAACATTAATATCTTCCCATTTCTAAATCTTCCCATCATACCCTCAATAATTTTAAAAATAATACACTATTACACCTACTTTTTTTGGATTTATCCTTCATTTCATCACATTACTTCACTATCTTCCCATCATACCCCCAATAATACATATCTCCTTTCACTATTCTTAATCTACCTACTTTTCAAATGGGAACATCCCAATATTACGGAGGTAGTATGATGTAAGCATTCTAAACTTGCATATGTAACTTAAATAACGAGTAAAGAGTCATTTTGGTCCTCGAAGTTGCATAAAAGGGGTCAAATAAGTCCTCATATAGAATTCTATATAAGTCCTCAAATAAGTCCTAATGAATAAGATGCTCAAAAAATTTCATCAAAAAATTCTACCGGGAACCGCCCTAAATGGCGACGACCGGATAGAACCTCCTATATAAGGACTTATTTGACCCCTTTTATGCAACTTGAAGGACCAAACTGACCCTTTACCCTTTAAATAACTCAAATTTTATATAAAAATTATTTTAGGATCATGACCTCTATTCTAAAAATCGTTTTAGACGCCCGACTAGTCCCCGCCTAGGCACTAGGCGGTGGCCGGGCGCCCCGATTTTTGTCTAGCCGCTCCGACTAATTGGTTGCCGTCTAGGTGAATTACTCGGCCGCCTATGGTGCCTAGTTGTCCGTCTAGAGCGCCTAATCGGCCGCCTAGGCCGTCTAGATTCGTCGAACGTTACTTTACTTTTCAAATTTAATTTTTCAAGCAATATACGTACTTTAACTTTAACCATGGATATAAAGAAATGAAGTAGTAAATTAAGATAAAATTATACATGTTTGTATATATACCTAAATTTTATCATTATTTATATTTATAACATAATAAAATTGAGTGATTAGTTATCATATACTACGTATGATTAAATGTGATAATTTTATCTTTCATGTTTGTTAATGTATATGTTTATATGTATTTTATAAATACAAAAATACAATATTACTTATCATATTTATGCAAAAATATAGATAAAAATGCAATTTCTATGTCGCCGACTAGTCCCCGACTAGGTGCCCGCCTAGCCGCCTAGGCACTGGGCTGGCGCCCAACTAGTGCCTTGCGCCCTTTAAAACATTGATCATGATCATGTATTATATCTTTCAAAAATATTAATTTTTTGTGTTAACTTTATTATATAAAATATTTTATGATAAAAAAAATTAATTTAAAATATTTTAGCATTCATGAAGATACAATTGACATTCTAAATCTTAATTGTAAAATAAATAGTAGTACCCCTCACTCTATACATTTGCAACTTTTTCAATTTGCGATTTTAAATTATGCGATTAACACAACAAATTTACATTTTGAAATGAATACTATCTCCGTCCCCCTAAGTTTGGGACAAGAGAAGATGACACGGTTATTAATAAAAGTGGGTTTATGTGATTGGTAAAGTAAGAATAAAGTAAGAATGATTTAGAACCACACAAATTTTACTAAATAAGGTATGAGACAATCTTAGTGGGACGGACCGAAAAGGTAAAATGGGACAATCATAGCGGAACGGAGGGAGTAATACATTATTATGGGGTTAAAATAACCTTTTATATAAAGTTTCGCGGTATTTAAATTACATATGAAAGGTTGGGGTGTTTACGTCACACCCTTCAAAGTTTGGGGTATTATAATTATTTTTCCCATAAAAGGTAGGGATCCTGGGCCTCTGCCTTGCTTTAAAGCAAGGTAGGGTGCCCGGCTCTTCCGGGCCGTTTGATCGAAAATTCGACGGTCAAAGATCATGGGCTCCACCCCTTCCCCAATCTCGAGGTCGTCCCCATCCCCTCCTTGTCGTCGGATGCCGCAAGGCAGTCTACCTTATGGCAGAGGATCCGAATCCAAAAAGTAGGTGTCACGCCCCGGACCTACCCGGACACGTCAACAATCCGCCGTACAGTACGAATAGTCAACCACAGTCCAACACATCTATACTATACAAGGTGTCTGGAATATCATTCACACATAGTACATCCATAAACAAACATAATGTAAAATATTCATTTAAGCACCGGAAGTAATATAACAAATGTTCAAGCCACATTTGGCAAACCTGGGCATACAAGCCCCCAAATAATTATTCAAAAAATATTATCCATGAACATTAATATACTCCCTCCGTCCCATTGGACTTTGCCAACTTTCCTTTTTTTGTTGTCGCAAAAAACTTTGCACTTTCCTATTAAAGCAACTAATTTGTGGTTCTGCACATTTCTCTCTCCTCTGCACAAATCTCAACCACACAGTTTTTACTATTCTTACTTTCCGCCTACTTTGCACTTGGCAAAGTCCACCGGGACGGAGGTAGTAATTGTTTTCAAAACAAAAATGGAGGAAGCACGAACCACGTCTTCTCTCCTTGGTCCTCCCAAAACAAATGGGCGATAGTAGCAACCTTCAAGTCCTCCCTGAAACTGTGACGTGGCCTCCCCCGTGAGGGGGGGGGGTCAGTACTTGAAAACATTTGACAAGTACAATGACAACTATACTAAGTATAATCAAAGTTTCAATTTCCAAGACCCCCAATCTAGGATGTTATTAATTTATAGTTAACCCACATTCCTTCATGCTAGAGCTCGGCTCATAGTCATACTAATTTGTGCTAGAGCTCGGCTCATAGTCATACTACATTTTACTAGAGCTCGGCTCATAGTCATTCTACATTTTTGCTAGAGCTCGGCTCATAGTCACACTACACTTTGCTAGAGCTCGGCTCACAGTCATACTACGTTTTGCTAGAGCTCGGCTCATAGTCATACTACATTGTGCTAGATCTCGGCTCATAGTCACACTACCACGTGCTAGAGCTCGGCTCATAGTCACGTTATCTAATTTCTAAACAATTTCTTAGTCTAGACTCCATCCATTTTGAGTAACCCTTAAGGCCTACTCCTAATGTTACTTGGAGCTCATAAAGTCCATCTTAAATTATCCCCTTAAAGTCATTTAGGGCATACTCATCACAAATTTAATACCTTAGGATTAATTCTTCGATTACTCTAACTATCCTTCCGACTAGTATTTCAATACTGGTCAATTGACCTTAGCACAACCAAATTCTTAATTCATAGTTATTTGTTCATTTCAATTTAATTCCGCATCCAAGTATAAGTTGTCTTTAATATCAACATGTCACTTTATCCCTTCATGACTTCTTTACATGAAGTAAAAGTACGTTAATCACAATAAACTTTATGGTGAGAGCAACCATCATGCCATCATATTTATAACACATAATCATACACAATTTATTCCTAAATTTGTATACTATGCATTCTTTACTTATAATCAATAGTAATTTTATTTAGGCATTATTAATCATTAATAATCCATGCCAGCACATTTAATTCATTTAGATAATCTTATGAAATTATCCCAACAATTATAAGCAATATAGTCGGCCATCCTCACCTCGAATAAATGCTATGAAGTTCTACCCCTCTTGGTTGAATTCCGGCGAAACTCCGGCGACTTTTGACGTACTCCGGCGACCCTTTCAACTTCGTGAAAGCTCTTGAAAAACCTTAATCAAGTTCCTACAAGGTTTTAACATCATAAAACCTTAATTAATACAAATAACCTCTAAATGGTTATTTTCCGGCGAACTTGTCGGTTTGGCTTTTAAGTCTGTTCTTGGACTTAGAACCACTCTCCAACCCATTATTCTACACTTAAATTATGTAGAACAACCCTCAAGGTTCTTCATATGATATATATCTCATATGATAGAAGAAAAATAAAGGAAAAGTTATGATAAGGTCATTACCTTAATCCTTTCACACTTTTAACACTTAAGCTCCTTTTCTTGGGATTCTTTCTTGTAGAGCTCTCTTCAACAATGGAGAGGGAGGGTGGAGAGTTTCTTGCTCTTGCTGGGCGGAGGCTGGCCGAGAGATGAGGGAGAGAGTGTGTGAGGATTTCCTTTTTGGCATCTTTGCCAAATGAGTGAGAATGAGGCCCGTAAGATGTCAAGGTTGTCTCTCCCATCTCCTCAATGGTTTTTGACGTGCACTTTGTCGTGATGTGCACTCAAAATAAATAATACAATACAACACTTATACGTAGTATAGCATAGTAAGGTTCGTATCCGCAGGGAAAGGAATACTTCTCTTTTTATAACTAGTAATAAGGGGGGGGTTTAAATTTGTTGTTGAAGAACTTTTTATTATATTTAAACACGAAGATGAACGAGTTATGTGGTTTAATTAATGAGAAGAAGACTTGGTTTTGCTTTTATCCACTTAATGAAATGTTCGTCGATCCCGGTTATATCTTTAACTATCTTCCTCTCGAATACTCAATCGAGGAGTATATCCAATTCATCGAGGGTAGTTATTAATAACGAGAAGCGTTCATTAATAAAACTTACTACCGAGTCAATATAGAACAAGCGCCGTATATTAACTTGATAGTAGCAATAAAATCAAGATGAAAACGATTGAGATTGATAACCTCAACACAAGCGGTTTATTGATTTAATCAATATAATTAATTCCCCTTGGCTTATTAACCATGAGAAGCATGTATTAACAACCCAAGTTTACTACCGTGAAAGGACCGAATTAATAACAAGCGTATTAACCGTCCGATTCTAGTAATAATTAATATATGGAACAAGACTAGTTGATACTTTAAGTAATGCTCAATATATTAATATGGAATAAGAATAGGAATTAATTAATATTCAAGGAAGAAGATTAAATAAAATAACTCACAACTTACAAATCATTAAGCTTCAAAGTAGCAAAACCAAGATGGAAGAGTTTAGCTCCTCATTTGGAGACTAAACATGATGAAAAATATAAAGAGAGAACTTGTCTAAACTGAGCTAAGAAGTATATGTGAATTGGTGAAAATATTGTGAAGGAAAGGAGGTGTATTTATAGGCTTTTTTGGGGTGCAGGTCGGGTACTCGATCGAGTATATATATGTACTCGATCGAGTATGTGTAGAAAGCTGAATTCGATCCATACTCGATCGAATTTAGAGTAGAATTCATAGCTATACCCGATCGAGTATGTCGGTGTACCCGATCGGGTATAGACACTCGATCGTGGGGAAATCTTCTTCTGCATGTTCCTTTGTTTTCGGATCCGATCCGATTTGAAATTTCAACCAGATACTCGATCGAGTATAGGAGATACTCGACCGAGTATAGACAAAAATCAGGATTTCCTTCTTTTGTCTTGTGATTTTGCACCTTCCTTCCACTTTTGGGGTTTACCAACTGTCCTTGAGTGATGTTAGACCTGTTTGAGCTCAGAATAATCCTAATCTAAACAATTTACAAGCATCTTAACAAACTAAACTATTACACCGAAAGTGTGTAATTTCCGAAATACTAAACAACCAAAACTAACTAAAAATGTAAATAAACACACGGAAATTACAAACGTATCAGTTTTCAGCCCATATTTGACATAAATCATCCCCCTTTTGTTGCCAAATTCGTGGGTTGGCCCCCACCCATGTGGGAAGTCAACCCTTTTTGTCAAGAAGTGTACAATCGGCTCCGAAAGTTGTATTTTTCGAACTGTTTTGAATACATTTTATTTTATCGGATCAAATAAAATATATTACGTGTTCTCAATCATTATGACTTTTATAATGAATATACATTCCCCAGCTTTAATTTATAAGCCTCCGAAATTCATTTCGGGCTGTTATCTGTTAAATTACCAATGCTGGTAATTGTGCCACAATTGACCCATTGGTCAACTCTGGGCCTTTTCACGGCCCAAATGAAGTATCCACCACCATATAAATATTATCTAGACTAAGATGAATAAAATATGTGGTCTCGGGAATAGCATTAATAAAAATTCACAACTTCGTAACTTCATTAACCATTTCATAAGGTTCAATACATTATTCACTCAAAAGTAAATATATTTGGGGACGGTGTTACAGTAGGAGTGGGCAACAATCCCTAACTAGCATTGCATCGAATATTCGAATTGGATTGATATGGTATCAGACCGAAAAATGGGGTTTGAAATTGTTTTCAAAATTTTTATCTCAAACCAATGGTTCCAAACCATGTCAGTATCGGTCCTCATTAATTGCTAACCGATACCAAATTGGACCTTTGCTAGTTGCTGGAGGCTGCCCAGGGCGGATCTTCATGGGGGCGAAGTGCATCCCAATTTTTTTTTATTACAAGTATTGGTTTGCAATTGTTGGCTATTAGAATTTATCTCAAATTAATATTTTGTGGTTTATGTTTTATACTACTATAGTTTATCTGAATTCTGAAATTTATTAATTATGTAGTATGAAAATTGAGAAATTGTGGCATTGTTTGGTATTAGTCTAAAATAAACTTCACACTTTCCTTTTTAATTGACTATGTTGACATAGAGACACACACCGGCTCAGGGAATTCGATGCAATGATGGAGTCAGATCTAGACGCAGTGGAGATGCCGACCTGGGAGCTACAACGTGAAGATGAGTCTCATGAGTCATATCCATCTGCCCCATCCCACCTCCAAACCTTTGCCAGGAATTCAGATTCATCATCAATTATCATCCCATCCCCTGGTGGCTGTGATTTGTTAGGGTGACATCGATTTAGCGGTTGCCGGCGGGGATGATAAGGAGATCCGGTTATTGAGAGCCAATTCAGAGAGGGATCCTCTTGGCTTGAAGAGAAGGACCCTAGAGACGTGCTACAACCGTGCCAAATAGCTCTTGAGCTCAGGGGTGGAGACAGGGAGGGGTTGGAGGTGGCCACGGCCCCTGCAAGGAAAAAAATTCTTAAGTATATATTATACATAAATACTTTTAATCTGTAAAAAGTATATTGATATTTTAAACTTTGGCCCCTGCAATGTAAAATTGTTAAGGACCGACCCCTTTAACCCTAAATGTCAAGCCTCAATCCCGTCGGATGTATCGAGGAAGAAGAATATGCTAGGAAGGGATATTTTTGTACTTTTGAGAAAAATATTTCATCACAATCACTTTTTTATCAAACACTCCAACTTTTACATTTTAATTAAAATCACTTCTATTCCCAAACACTACCAATTTTTAATACAAATCACTTTTTCAATAATCTATTAAAAAAATTACTCCCTCCGTCTCTGAATTATCTTCAAACTTTCTTTTTTCGTCCGTCCCAAAATTATCTCCTCTTTCCTCTTTTAGCAAAGAATTTGTAGTTCACAACCATTCTTACACATTCTTATACATTTCTCTCTTCTCTGCACAACTCTCTACCACACAAATCTCACTATCTTAATAAATGTGCTCAGCCGAAATGGGAGAAAGATTAGGGACGGAGGGAGTACTTTTAAAAAGTACAAGCAAACACTCCCTCCAACCAGCTTCTCTGAATTCTCGTTCGTAGACTCCACTGGGGTTTTGGAAATCGGCCTCTCGTGTATCACTTTAATATAAAAATTCATTAGTCTGCCCCATAACTAACTGAAACATTGACCGTAGCCTGCCGAGATACCTTAACAAATTCCACGCCTCATTACGATGACTTCTCTCCGTTTAATCATAGAAATCAGTGAACCTCCACTCTGCATCCCTTTCTTCCGGTTAACCGAGCAATCAATATAGTTATTTGTTGTCCCTAGAACTTTAATACGAAGTACTTCGTATTCACATCCTCCTCTGGTCCTCCCAGAATAGTGTTCTACCGCAATGAAACCTTCACTATCCACCACAAATCATTTTCAGAACCTAACGTACCGTAGCCATGACTGCCTCTTGATGCCTTGACTTCAGGCGAAAAATCATAGTCTGGTGTCTTTTCAGTACTCAAAAGGACTTGAACTGCACCCAGACTATCCAAACCTCCGCAAGTCCAATTTACATTACTCATCCTCCCTCCATGCCAAAGCAAACTAACGTAGAAACGCTAAAAATCAACCCTTCGGTGTGCAATGGGATAGCAAAGCTACCATCGGGCGGGAAAAAAAAAACCTAAAATCGACTAGGGGTAGAAAAAAAAATCTCTTGTACTGTAGCTACAGGCCGGCCGGCTAGCCTCCATCACTCGACGGAAAGGCTCCAGGCTGGTCACCTGCGAGCAGTGTTCTAAAAGGCCTCAAAAGGCGCCGCTTAGGCTTCAGGCGGAATAAGCCCAAACATGTGGGCCGTCATCCATCAAATATTTAACTAATAGCCCACACTTGCCATGCGTAGACTTGAAGGAACAACCATGGGAGAAGACCATTTATATAGGAAAAGTCTAAAGGGGAATTAGGCTTCCTCTCCGGTGTGGGAAACTTCAATGGGAAAGGAAGAAACAAGTAAACAACCATTCAAAACACATGCGCTTCAACCGATTTTGATTTTTGAACATGAATGACTTTGTACGTAGTATAAATTAAACTTGTAAATTCAGCAAACCATCAAGTCCATTTGCTATTACTTGAACTTCACTTGGAATATACGATTATCTAAATAGTAAAACTAATACTAATAAAAATGATAATTGTAAAATTAACTATTATTATTAGTGTTTTTGTGAGATTATTATTAGTGTTAGTGTTAGTGTTATCAATATTGGGATTTGTGTCACTATTAGTATTAATTTACTATAACTATTATCATTAGTATTAACATTAATTTTAATATTGGTATAACTATTACTATCATAACTGTTATTATCATGGGCGTAGGTAGGGAGGGGCAACCCCAGCCCAGCACAAATTTAAAAAATGTCTAAAAATTTTAGTGTAAAAAAATTCGTGTAATGTTTTTTTCAAAAATATTCTTTGTATCAGTCCAGTCTGGCCCAGTGCCCTGGCACTGCCCTGGTACTTATTATTATATTATCATTCAACTAATTTTTTCAATTCTAACTTTTGTGTAATATGTAAATTTATAATGCTCTTATTTAGGACTCTTAAAATCTACTTTTACTGGAAGTTAGAAGAATATGATGTTCTTATATTATATAATACGTCTTCCCGACAAGATTGTCTCATATTTATTTTTGATTTGTTTCACTAAGATTGTTTCAGATTAACTAAAATTACATTCGTGTGGCTTCTAAATCGTTCTTACATTGGTCTCACTTTATCACTTCAGTATCAATCGCACACGATTACTTTTTTCAGTAACCGCGTCACGTCCTCTTGTACAAATACTACGGGACAGAGGTAGTATAACACTATTACTTAATAACTTTACATACTTGAAATTAGCTCTACGAAAGTAAAAATGGATGATAAAAACTCGAAATGATTCCACGTTTATGACTAAAAAAAGACTTTACAAAAATATGATTAATGACTAGAGTAGTAAAAGAATTATAGTAACTTATATTTAACTTTTAAACGTAAGTTACAATGACATGTACTACATTGTAGTTAATATTAGTCATTTTTGTGTAAATGAGTTCTGTTTTAGTAATATTTTTGGGAAAAAACTCTAAAAACTCAAAACGCCTTTTCACGCCTAAGCCTCGCCTAAGCCCGCCTAGGCTTCAAAGGCTTAAGGCTTGGTCCGGCCGCCTTGACACGCCTTACGCCTTTTAGAACATTGCCTGCGAGAGGGCTATGGTGCAAATTGGTGGTCTTTATTTCAGAGTATTTTGGGGGATTTTGAGAATTTGTTGTCATTATTATTAGCCATAAAGTTGGAAGTAATTACAAGTTTACCTAGAAGCTATTAGAAGCTGGGTACTCTAGCTTTTAGATTTTGACTTTAAAGTACTTTTTTTAAGCCAAAGTTGAAATTAGCAAACATTTATTTTGGCTTTTTTTAACCTAAAAGCTAGGAATCCCTTTTTTAAAGCAAACAAAAACACTGCTGGAGTAGCGGTCTTTTGAAATTCATTTCGAATAGTATCAGTTAACATGGGAACAAGGAACGTGTATTGTAATATGGATAGATCGAGGGAACGATTGACCGCATTATAGTGTATGATCCTATGAGGGTTGGCTTGACATGTTCCAAGGAGCAAAAGCTTGCTCTTAATTAAGAAGGGCCGACTAGTGACCATCTGATGCTCTTCATTCTGATTTGTTTTAGTGCATAAAGGCGCAAGATAAGGTTTTTCAAATTAAAAAATGTTGGGTAACGGAGGCTGTGGAGGATTGGCTTCTAGGAGCTAGGGAGTGAATGCTCAAAACACCTATAAGGGAGTGTTTGCAATAGCTTAAAAAAAGCACTTCTCATCTTTTGGCTTAAAAAATCACTTATTTACCAAACACTTCCAATTTTTACTTTTTCTCGGCTTGCGTGTGAAAAGTGCTTTTCCCTTTTCTATTACACAAAAAGCACTTATTTTACCAAACACTATCAACTTTTACTTTTCAAAATCACTTTTTTCTCAAACACTATCAACTTTTACTACTAATCACTTTTTCATTACATCTCCAAAAGTGCTTTTTTTAAGCACGAGCAGTTGCAAACACTCCCTGAGAGGAAGAGGAATTTTAAAATAGGGTCCATGCTAGAATAGGCCTTTCTGACCTAGAGGTCGTGAGGTTCTAGAGTGTCAGAATGAGTCTCAAGAGAAGTGCTAAAAGCTGAGAACAAAATGATGATAAGAATAACCATATACAGGAATTAATATTATACATACTGGGGCGTTCAGAGTTACTGGATTCGATAGGTTGCTGAAAGAGCATATGGGAGTTAGGCTTTCCATTTTTCCAAAAATATTCATTAGATGGTGAATACTCTGATTTATTTGTAAATTTATTGGTCTTGATTGCATCCCAGCTTCAAATTTTCCTCTTAGCTGGATTCATACTCAACCCTCTAACAAAATGTAGGAAGAATTGGTATAAAAGAAATTAGTTTGACAATGTAATAGCTTGTTACACGGTCTTGCCTTGCTGGCTCCTACCATTACTTTTCTGTTGCTTGTTTGCTTACTAAGTACATAGTTCATTTCTAAAAAATTGGAATAAAGAGGAATACCAGAGGTAAACAATAGTTTCGTTTTCTCTATAGGTCACATGTGTTCTTTTCATTACGAGAGTGACGTATGCTCAAGTACGTGAAAATGTCACACATATAACATATTGTGTTAGAATTTGTTACACCATTGCATGCAATGTCGATGAAGTGGATCAATTATGTAAATTATATCGTTCGTAACATTTTTATTTTGAAAGAGCAATATATTTATCTATAAAATGTAAAAGAAATTGAAAACACTTCCTGTGGAACATTTTGAAAAAAATGACATTATATCAAACACCTTAAAAAATAATTTAACTTTTAAAAATAATGAAATGAATGTAAAATTGCATAAGAACAACAATTTAACAAATCGATAAAAATGCAAGAGTTGCACACATGATACTAGATAAGCCATGAAGAGTGACACAAAATCTTTATTTTATTTTTTTTGCTGACACAAAAACCTTATTAAGAGACATGAAAATTCTGTTTTTAGATCCAGAGAGAATATGGTAAACACATTTTCAAAATAGGAAATGAAATGAAGAAGAACATAAGATCTACCTCCAGTTTTTTTTAATCTTCACAGTTTGACTTCACACAAAATAAGGAAAGAAATTTGACTTTACTGCAGAGTACACTGTTGAGGCACTGTTTGACACTCTTTGGCATCGTAGAGACACTGTTTGGCACTGTTGAGACACTGTTTGACACTGTTTTGATGTAGATTTCTTTGCCAAAAAAGGAAATAAGGAAGTGTGAAGTTTATTTTAGACCGTCCCAAAAAGGAAAGTGTGAAGTTTATTAAAAACTGGAGGGAGAATAATATATCAACTCAATTGGGACGAGACTAAAATATACAAAAGTACAAAAAGATGAAATTACTCCAAGTAGCCGTAAGAGTAAACATGATCAACACAAAAATATGACTAAATGTTTAAATCGTAAAATAGGAGTAAGATGTATCATCTTTCATAAATACATTAAAATGATAACTCGGTTGTGGATGATAAATACATACACGTGTTTCGTCGCGTTATGAAAAACACATTAATAATAATTCTAGGATCTCAAAGTCGATCTTTGATGCACTCTGATAGTAATCGAGAATTCGGTAGTCCACCCTAGTACCCTACACTAGTAGGAACACTAGTAATACAACCTTGATACATATCCATGATGATGCTGATATACTTACCTAATGTCTTTTCCTAGTTAAGGTCTTCTAATTAATTAAGTTATTAAGGTTTGCCAAAGAACTTCTCATGGTACTCTATCATATGCCCTTATTAAGTTAATGAACACTAAATGCAAATCTTTGTTAATGTATCTATAATTTTACAAGTTGCCTAAGAAGGTAAATTAATGACATCACTTCATAATTTTATGTAATGCTTCAACCGGCTATATTATTCAAATTTCCAACCGAAAATTCCTATGAGATGACCAGGATTCCATGCAATTTGGGTGTATTAATACTCCCTTAAATCTTATTAAAAGAAATGTATGAATTGTTCTAACAAAGAATGACACATATACAAGTATAACACTTTGTGATGACAAAAGGTATGACTAGTTTTCCTTCAAAGAAATGAGTAAAACTAACTGGTTTTTTCATGACCCAAATCTATTCAAAATTCTTCTCCATCCCAATTCCAATGCCAACTCAATCCCCCCCCCCCCCGCCAACTCAATCCCCCCCCCCTCCTTGCTACCCTCTGCCCTCAGCCACTCCTGGGAGAAAGGTTCATATTTTCCCTTAAATAGATTGTTGGAAATCAATGGAAAATGTCCATAGATTATGTAGTTGTCAGGTGCGTATACAAAGGCGGCAGGGGGTCAGTTGCCCCCCACAACCAATTCCCGAGGTTGATGAAATGCGACACAAATGACAAAAAAAGACCGTTTATCCCGCAAATGGGATAATATACTCCCTCCGTTTCTAAAAGAACCTCACACTTTCCTTTTTTGGATGTGCCAAAATAAAAGTCATACTTCCCTTATTTCCTTATTTGGCAAAGAAATCTACATCTAAACAGTGCCAAACAGTGTCAAACAGTGTCAAAACAGTGCCAAACAGTGTCTAAACAGTGTTTTCTACAGTAAAGTCAATTTATTTCCTTAATAATCGTGAAGTCAAACCGTGACTTTCTTTTAGAAACGGAGGGAGTACTTTTTTGTAGCATAAATTACTCTTCAATGTGAAAAGTAAAACACTAGTAACTTGTAACTTAAATGTGGTTAGATTACCCAATGTCACTTCCCACCAGTAGTGGGTTTGGAATTCAAGTTTTGGGAGTTCAATTCTTTTATACAACTAGAAATTTTAAGAGTAATAAATAATCATGTTAAATTTACACATAGATACCTACATGTTTTTCAAATAATAACAAGGTGTTCATGTGAACACTTTAGAACCAATGTGGCTATGCCACTGCTTCCCACGCATGTTTTCGAGCATCAAATGAAAATCAAAGAACCCTTAATCACAAAATAAAACTTCAGAAATTTGAGTTAACATCAATTTTCTTACAAAACAAGTGCTTAGAATTCAGAGTAACAGATACACAAACAGAACCTGTGGAGTTAAATTCACCTGATAAACTACTGCAGTTATTCACGGAATAGAGCAGCCTAGCTACCTTTGGGGTCCCCAAAGACAATTTTTGCTTTTGGAGACGCACGAGGGAAGGAGGTCATCTCCCTTGTCATTTTGAAAGCCACAGAGGCATCAATGCCTACCGATTCCATAATAAAAACTTCCTCAAGGACAGGAGACTTTGAAAGGATTGCTTCAATAAAAAGCATTTCTCCTCTTAATCCTCTGAACTCTTTCATCTTCACCGTTTTAAGCTTGCACAGATCTTGATCATTAAACAAACTTTCTGGATCTTTCAAACTAGTTGGATCAGGGCATTGAAATTCTCTGCCATATATCATACAATGCTACAACACAACAATGTAAGAAGAAAATATTAAAACATAAATTATATGGATATTAGTCACCAAATGTGTAGGGTAAATGTTGGATATTCAACCCTATATTCCATCGAATTTATTTCCAGTTTGTGTAGCTTGGGGCATTTCCGGAGCAATTGAATAACAAGAGTGATGCACTTCGTGTGAGCAAAACTGAAATTAGTCAACTTAATCACTTGCAAATTTGTAGCAATGGGGAACCTCTCTTGCACATTTATTGCAGCAGTAGCTTTGTTCTTTATTACAAACTAGTAAACTCACCCGTGCGATGCACGGTTTGAGAATTTTTCTTTTGAATTTATGTGTGCTTAGTAATTCAAATCACGCTCTCGATTGATGACAACATTATCTTCATGTAATACAGATATACATCAAAGCATTAAACGAAACACACTTATAATATATTATTATGGTCAAAATGAGATTACTAAGAATTACTTAAAAGATAAAAAACATCCAACAAATATGTTGAAACCATAACATTGTAAATATGCATTGAAATCGATGTGCTCACAATACTAAATCATTACTTCCGGGTACTTCTTATTGGCCTCCATCCATGCTGTAAACATACTGTCCTTAACTGAACATGCCCAAACCACTGAATCCAGAGGCTGATCATCGCGAAAGACAACACTTTGTTCTTCCGGCAAATGAAAGATCAAAGGTTCAACTGTCGGGGTCTTATATTGAATTTGAAACCCAAATATGCGCCAAGCAGCCTCACACGCAGAAATGTATCTATAGTCATAGTACATCTGTATCTCATCGACTGATCGTGCATTGCACGGTTAACATTTGAAGTTGTTAATAGGAATGCTTAGGAATCAACACATTTTAGCTCTCACTAACTTATGTCAAAATCATTTCTTTTAGTAAAATGGTTCGCTAGTAATTCACCTTGCGATGCGCAAATGATTTTGCCTTTTTTCATTCTCAAAGGTTTATAAAAAATAATTGAAGGTAAATTATTTATAACGACTAAGTAATAGGGTGACTATAAATTTACACGAATTGCATTTTTTTAGGCGAAATGTCTTTCTATATAAGTAAAATAAGGGAGTAAAATATGTGAAAGTGTGTTATATCATTCTTGAATTATACTTGAATCTAAATTTGTGGGAAAATGTTCAAATAAGTGCTTCTACTATTTCTAATATCCAAATATGATCTGGTCTGGTTTGTTAAAGTTTGGTTTGGTATTAGGCTGAAATAAGCCTAAGTATAAACATCTCAAGTAATATGGTGACTGTGCATTTATACGAATTGCATTTTTACACGAATTGCCCGGGTAAATTGGCAAATCAGGGGTTGTACGAATATGTGAAAGTGTTTTATGGCATTATTAAACAATACTGAAATACGAACGCCATTTATATTATTGATTTCTAGTATAATACCTGTGCGATGTATGGTCAAAGAATAATATTCTCTAAGAAAATACTTACACATGTCATCCTTTTTTATTTGTCAAACACTATTTTCCAAGTCAATGATGTCAACTTTAACCGAATATATATTTATACACGTGTTATATTGATAAAATTAAAATCATATGAAAATGTTCCTTGTTCAAAGTATTATCATAAAAGTATAAATTTATTAAGTTTCACAAACATATACTCCCTCCGTCCCATGGAGAAGTTCCCAGGTTGACTTTCACACATATTAAGGAAATAAAGTTACTGGGGGGTAAATTTTACTGTTTGGCACTGTTTCGACACTGTTTGGCACTGTTTCGACACTGTTTTGCACTGTTTTGCACTGTTTGGCACTGTTTTGATGTAGAATAACTTTCCATTTAGGGAAATGGAAACTTCTTGTTGGGACTGCCAACAAAGGAAATTGGGAACTTGTCCCTGGGACGGAGGTAGTATTAGTTATAATAAATCAAAGTTTATTATCTTTGACTGAAAAAATCAAAGATGGCTAAATAAAAGGGGACGAAGATAGTACAAAATCAATTATATAAATATGTCTTCACATAATAATGTAATGTAATATTGATCATGACTAAAAATATATTTTTTCAACAACGAACAACTTTCCGTCTTTGACTTTTATTTAGAATCATGATACACTAAGAGTTCGTTTGATATAGCCCATTTGATACCTTCAGATCCGAGAATCCACAAATTCGACTCTGCATTGTTCACAAAATTTGAGTTTATCTTTGTTATCTCGGATAACTTGATAATTTTCACACGCGCAAATTTCACTTTTGATAGCCCAAATATTCTTTCACAAAATAATCTATCATTTTCTAGTTTACTTGCTTAAACAACAACCAAAAAATTAGAACAAATTAGTCTTCCAAATCACCACCACTACTCCGGTAGATGTATCATTTATGTGTATTTCTTAATTGTCAGAATCTGATCTCATATAATGTGTTTATGCTTAATATGAGACTCAAATAAGTAAAAAATCGATCTTGAAGAGACCAAATCATGTGGAGAATTCTAGAAATTCTTCACCGCCCTCTGTACCCAATTATTTTATGCCGAGTACTACATAGTATCTCATATTCTCACCGCTCTCAATACCCTAACTTTCCATGTGTCACCTACTTCCCATTTTTTCATGCCCCTCCTCTTTCTCCCACCTCCGCATTTACTTATCCTTAATTACCAAGCCATCAAAAAGTAGGAGTCTGCGATCCCTGTTCGTAGAGACCGACGGTAGACATGGCTACTCAGACTTTCCTGTAACTGCATCTCAAAGTTATCATCGAGGGAATTCTTCCTCTTCGACAACAGACTATTCGTTCGTGCAGCTATTAATTTCTATCGCAATGGTAAGAGTAAAAACTAACGCATGCTACACGGATCAATTGTTTACGAAAAAGTACTCCGTATTTTGTATTGAAATTTTGTTGACTGATGCTAACACCCAGAAAATCATTATGCCACAACAGATCTAATAGATCTACAATTTCTTAATCCCCCTTCCCCTATTTTCGTAATATGTATATAGTAGTTTTTTTTAAAGAACACTGTAGACTTGAGGCAGTTGAGACATTACTCTGTTTAGAAACACGATCTAGCATCTACGGGAAACTGCTTTGGGAGTAAGTGTGTTCTTATGAAATCTAATTTTATAAAAATGTTTTCAAAAAATAAATTAGAAAAAATTGCATAGACTAAAACAATTGACGGTAAAAATTTAATGTTGTAGAAGAATGAAAGTTAGTCCATAACTACACCACTTACGATGACAAACGTATGCATTTATAATAAATATATACTCCGTACTTGTTTATTTTCCATACAACATGTAATATGTAATCTTCGAATAGGATATATGGAGTTTATTCTATGACTATGGGTTATGACTTAATCCTGAACAAAATATGACACTTCATTGAACTGTACGATGATTTTTGAAAACTAAAACCTAATGGCTGAACAATATATGGAACTTTTTTTCAACTTCCTTTAATATGTGAAATGTGAAACTTAATGATAGATGAATCCAAGTATAGGCCTTCACTGAACTTTATTCTGATTTTTTAAGCACAAAGCCACACATGAACAAATAGTCTACTCACCACTTCGGTGATAGCCATTTTTATGGGGCTTGGGTATAATCTCATAACACCCACTTCACTCCTATATATGTTCAATTATAATCTAATTGTATCTTTCATCATTAAGCAAGTACCTATGATTCATAACTTGTATTCCATAAATAAAAGCATCATGAATATAAATATGTGGACTCTTTTGCTGCACATAGTATATTGTATATATGCATAAAGAGAAACATCAGCACTTGATTACACATACTATATGACCAGCACAATGATTCTTCGCAACTTCCATTGAAGAAATCTTGGTTCCCAGTAGCCTATGAAGGCAATGCAGCTCCACTTGGATGGAGAAGTTATCATATACCACATTTCTTCTTTCTTATCCACCAAGGATCATGTAAGCCATTATTTGAGTGATAAAAGTAGTGCCCGTGTATTACAACCATATACGAAAACTATATATATTATTGGTTTCTATTTTTGCTATTCCAGCTAAAACGCCGATCCGAAGTTAAAATTATTACTCTCGAGTGAGCTTTTTATAGGTGAACAAATCACCAGCAATATGGTGGAATGGCATGGGCAACTGTCATGCCTCCGTTTTCCACCAATAAGAATCACGCAAGGCAATTAATTGAAACGAATTATAGCAAACATTGTTGTCCGCCCGTTTAGACTAATAGGATAACTTCAAAATAATTTTCAACTGTTCACACCTCTCACAGCGTCCAATGGCAACGGCGCAATAAGAATGGGGAAAAGTAACGCATTTGGCAATCACACCTCCATTTACCCTTTACCCTCACTACGTACTTTTTTGCCAATAAAAACAACGCACTCAGACAACGACAGATTTCAGCGGGAACACTGTTCCCTCAAGTTCTTTTGCTTTTAGATTAAGGTAGATTCAAAGACAAAACAAAAAACAAAACAAATTCAGTAGATAACCTTGTATGAAACAAGAACTTTAACAAGATAAGGAAAAAATCTGACCAGTCACCACTATTCATTCTATATGAAGCAAGAATTTATTTAAGGCAAGATGCTCACATATAATGGACACACAGAAAAACGGAGAGTCTCAATCACTGGAAAGTGAAGCTCAAAGAATTTCCATTCAGCCACGATCCTAGTAGCAAAGCTCAAACATTTAAGTTTAGGAGCACTGATCACA
The DNA here is from genome assembly GCA_945859915.1 of Cuscuta epithymum. Lineage (NCBI taxonomy): Eukaryota > Viridiplantae > Streptophyta > Magnoliopsida > Solanales > Convolvulaceae > Cuscuta > Cuscuta epithymum. The sequence goes on along the minus strand of CAMAPF010000933.1, from coordinate 4,493,454 downwards.
AAATGATTTATCCCATCACAATCAAAAAACACCAGTATCTCAAGATGAGGAATACTCGGGAGAATTCCAGTATCATTGGGCTTAAACTCCATAAAATGGAACTTTAGAGAAGTGACCCCATAAAACATACTAGCTGGTTGAGTATTAACAGGCCAACAAAAATACATATAACCAAGTTGCAGTTGTTTAATTGTTGGGCAGGAAATTACACAAACAGGCACTGTGTAGTACTCTCCTGTGTCTCCATCAGCATCAATAGAGAGGTGAAGTTTCTCAATACCATTTCTTGATAGAAAACGACACAAGACATCTATATCAGACTGCTTCAGAGCAGGTTCGAATTTGGAAATCGCCAGGGTGAATTTCTTAACTGGTCCAGAACGAAGCAATAGAACATTAGTTATCATTTTCAAACATATATTGCCCCCTAAAAGATCTCCCAAATCCCAATCAAAAACAAGCCGACCATGTCTTAGCCAAACGTCATTCCACTGTTTTGACAGAACGGCAGTTCTTGCCACTTCTCGAGTGTTTAGACACTCTAAGATTCTGTGCTTGATATCTTCTGGCAGTTGACTTATGAGATCCGAAGCAGTGTTGCTTCGAAGGCGAGGATGACTAGCCATTCGACCTAAAACAGCTCGTAAGCATGTAGAGTAAGAAACTCCGGAATTGAGAATTTCGAGCTGCGGTAAAACTAGCTCGCTCGGTATAGATTCCCGGACTTGGCAGCTTTACACACTATCCGCCATCCGGTGTGCTGTGTGCACTTTCAGGATAAAGGCAGTGTATACAGTGTACTTAATGGACCGTATTTTCCAGAGAGAAGCAAAAAGCCGATAGACTCATGTTCGTCAACCCTTTTTACATACGGAGCATATAATTTTGACCATTTGTAAGCTGCATTACCCCTAAATCCTCACTTCTCATTCTTCATATCATCTTTTTTAATTTGTGGGGTATATTTAGATATACTCCGTATATTTTAGAGTTTACGTTATATGAGTATAATCTAAAAGGGAAAAATAATTAAAATATCCAAAACTTTGAAGGGGTTTGAGAGGATCTCCAATGCTAGAATGTGCACGGTCCACATGTGGCATAAGTGATAGTCACATAAATATTAGCAAATAAATTATCCATCTCTTTATTTGAATGATTTTATACAGTTGTGTTAAGTTTTTCCCTACAATGTCAACATCTAGACGATCTCTTTGACATTGTGGAGAAAAACTTACCAAAACTGTATAAAATCATTCAAATAAGGAGAGAAATAATTTATTTATTACTCTCTCCATCTCATTTATATTGTCCTGTTTTACCTTTTCGGAAAGTCCCACTTAAATTGTCTCATACCATATTTGGCAAAGTTTGTGTGGCTCTAAATCATTCTTACTTTATTCTTACTTTATCAATTAATATCAACCACACAAACTCACTTTTCTTAATAACTGTGTCACCCTCTTTCGAGACAATATAAGTGGGACGGAGGTAGTAATATTTATGTGGCTATCTCTCATGCTACATGTGCACCGTGCACATTGTACTATTGGAGATGCTCTGAGATGAAACCCTAAACTTGCATATGTAATTTAAATACCTCAAATTTTAAATAAAAGTTATTTTAGCACCATAGTGAAGTATTATTTCTTTCAAAAATGTAAATTATGGTGTTAATTGCATAATTTACCATATTTTAGAATTCATGAAGGCACAATTAGCATTCTTAACTTCCACTGCGAATTAAATAACATTACCCCCAATTTATATAATTGCAACACGTTTAATTTTCTATTTTAAATTATGCAATTAACGCCATGAATTTACATTTTTTAAAGAAACAATACATGAAAATAGTGCGAAAATAACTTTTTATATAAAGTTTGGGATATTTAAATTACAAATATAAGTTTAGGGTATTTACCTTACACCCCTTCAAAGTAGACCTATACAAAACCGGGCCGGCCCGCCCGGCCCGCCCAGCCCGCCCGCACAAATTAGCGGGCTTGGGCATATATATTTACCCACCGGCCCGGCCCGTGCCCGGCCCGCAACAACATATGGGCGGACTTGGGTTAGGGTGTAGGCCCGTTCGGGCCGATAAGCCCGGCCCGCTACATTTAATATATATACATATATATTTTTATATATACTAGTTTATGTATTTATATACATGTACACATGTATATTTTTATATTTACTAATTTATCTGTATACATATTTATAGTTTATTATGTTTAAATTTAAGTATTTAGTTCTTAACAAATAGTCCAACCAATATAATATCTATTTTTGTACTTAACGATAATACTTTGTGCATGAATTTTAAATTTTAGATATAGTTTCTCATTATTATTTTTGTGTAAATATTTTTTGTGTATGTGATGAAAGGCCTATATACATTATAAGCGTATTAGCAATTTTTTAAATGTTGTAATATTATTTATAAAGTATTAAATAAATTATATAATTTTGAAAAATTTAAAGTCTTCCCGGGCCCGGCGGCCCGGTGGACTACCCGGCCCGCTCTTACGGGCGGGTATGGACATGGGGTTAGGCCCGTTTTTGCGGGCCAGGCCGGGCCCGCCCACACACGATGGGCAGAAAACTTATGGAAAGCCCGGCCCGAGCCCGCTTTTGTACAGGTCTACTTCAAAGTTTGGGGTATCTTTATTATTTTCCCCTATCTAAAATTGATTCTCGTGAACTCCAAAAAAACTCAAATTGAATGACTATTTCAATAAAAAATAAGCATCTTTCTCTTCAAACTGTTTTAGTCATATTTCTGAAACTTTCCCTTTATTAATATTGAATGCCAAACGATTGTTCGGAAAAATTATAAAGTGTGTTTTCACTTCTTTCTTGATGGAATATTATACTGATTGATGCACTTGTATAATACTACGTATGTTGATATCATAGTTCAAAAAATCGGTCTAGTCGGTCCAATGAATCAACGACTAGGCGCTAGACGGTCCCTAATCGTGGAGGAATAATTAGCTAGTCGGTCAAAAAAATTGGCCTAGACTACACCTAGTCGGTGCCTAGGGTCCCCGAATCGCCCGACTAACATCTAGTGAGTTTTAGAACAGAGTGATATACTAGTGTGTATGATTGGTTTTCCTTGAAAGTTTTTGTCATTAGATTCTCTAATCTATTGTTTTATATAGTAAAACTAAGTTATGAATAGCTTATTAGTTAATAAGTTACTCCCTCCGTCCCATTTATATTGTCCCGTTTTACCTTTTTTGGAAGTCCCACTTAAATTGTCTCATACCATATTTGACAAAGTTTGTGTGGCTCTAAATCATTCTTACTTTATTCTTACTTTATCAATTAATATCAACCACAGTGTCACCCTCTTCCGGGACAATATAAATGTGACGGAGGTAGTATTAACTAGGGAAAACTGTCAAATAAGTCCACGTACTTTGAACGAAAAGTCAATTGAGTCCACATACTTTTTATCAGATCAATCAAGTCCGCGAACTATTAAAAAATGATCAAATCTACTATTTAGCAGGTAGCTAACCGGTTACCCGGTCACTTGCTTACGTGGAAGTCCCATCTGTTACATTTTTATTGTTTTCTAATTTTTCCATTTTTCTTTTCTTTTTCTTTTTCCTCTCTCCCTTTTTCTCTTTTCTTTCTCTTTTTTCTTTTCTTCCTGTCCGCTGAATACGCTCCCTCTTCCCAGTCTGCAGCTCTACCATTTCCATTTCTTTCTTTCTTTCTTTCTTTCTTTCTTTCTTTCTTGTCTCCACCAGAAATCCATTCACTTTCTTCCATTTTTACTCCCTCTGCCACCTTGGAACGAACTCCGTTTCCCAGACCTCTCAAGCCATGCACCACCTCTGCCGCCAGGCCTCCATAGCCACCGCATCTGGTCACCACCACATCCGGCCTCCACCTCCACTTCCGCCGCCCCTCCTACACACCGCGCGCCTCCGGCCACCACCTCTGCGGCGTCCACCTTCACCTACTCTATTGAAGCAACCTCCAGCCGCCCCGACCTCCATAGCCACGACCTCCGCCGCCCATACCTCCGTACACACCGCCTCCGCCCTCCGGCTGCCATCTTCGTGGCCTACCCCCCCCCCCCCCCCCCCCCCCGCCTCTTCCACTAAAGCGACCTCCAACGACTCTGGCTTCCATAGCCGTCTCATCAAGTGAATCGAACTCTGCTCCTCAGCCTCCATAGACTGATAGATCGAGAAGTAAGCAGATGGAGTGACGTTGCAGTCTGGCAGAGTTGCAGACACGGGGACGAAACAAGGAAAGAGAAAAGCAAAAGAAATAGAAAAATAAAAAATGAAAAGAAAAGAAAAAAAATAAAATATAAAATAATAGAAAATTGAAAGAAAAAAGCCAAATGGACGTTACAACCGGAGAACTAGCTAAATAGCCAATTTGATTATTTTCTAATACTTTGCGGACTTAATTGATTCATTAAATAGTACATGAACTCAATTAACTTTTTTCCAAAAGTAGATGGACTTATATGACAGTTTTCTCTATTAACTAATAAGCTATTACTCTTACTTGACGGTTAATCACTTCACGGTTAACCATAAATAACTCCACTCTTAATGGCTAATTTATACTTCCTCCGTCCCGCTATGATTGTCCCATTTTACCATTTCGATCCGTCCCACTAAGATTGTCTCGTACCTTATTTGGTAAAGTTTGTGTGGTTCGAAATCATTTCAACTTTACTTTTACTTTATCAATTCAATATCAACCACATAAACTCACTTTTATTAATAAATGTGACACATTCTCTTGTCTCAAACATAGGGGCGGTGGCAGGTAACAAATAAATTGACATGCACCGAAAAGCAGGTACAATTCATGAAAAAACAAGTACGATTAAATAGCTTCACTCGTGATAGCTAATCAATAGGTACTAAAGAAATAAAATAACACGCAGCAAGTAGGATTCTGCAATTATCACCTATTATCAAGTTACAATTTATGGCCAATTACATCATTATTCAATCTTTTCAATATAAGTTTGGATGTTTTTAATCGGATTGAAATTTTCGTCTGAACGGATTAGATCTGATCTAGTAAACGTCTGATCTTTATGTATTTTATAGATGTTCAAATTTGATATGGTGTGATCTAGTCATGGACCCGGGCCGGGCCGGTTCCGGTTCCGGGCCCGGCCGGGCTTTTTTTTTGGGAAGGAAGGCCCGGGACCGGCCCGGGTAGCCACCGGGTCCGGTCCGGGTCCGGGCCGGGCCGGGCCGGGCCTCCGGTTCGGTTATAATTTTTTTTTTTTTTTTTTTTTTTTGCTTTCCTAACCCCCCCACTCACGCCCACACCCCCACACCCCCCCAAACCCCTCCTAACCATCAAGCCCAACTTGGCTAACCCCAAAAAAAGAAAAAAAAATTAAAAAAAAATCAATTCGGCCCGGGCCCGGGCCCGACCCGGCCGGGCCGGTTCGCCAAATTCAAGGCCCGAGCCCGGACCCGGCCACCCCACCGGGCCTAGGCCCGACCCGGACCCGGACCCGAGAACCGGGCCGGTTCCGGGCTCGCACAGTGGCGGGCCGGGCCGGTCCCGGGCCGGGCGGCCGGAACCGGGTCCATGCCTAGTGTGATCTGATCATCTGAGATTGAAAATAGTCGAAAATAGCTAAAGTGACCTTCTACAATAACTTATGCCAATTTAGCCGAAAAGTAACTTCGATCTTACTTATTTTGATTATTATAGTGCACAAAATCAAAAGTTACATGCTTGTTAAAAATGTTTGCTACTAAGATTGATAAGCCGAAAAACAAGATCACCAAACATAATGTAAATTTTCTAGATTTATAGTCCTTATTGAATTATTCCATCTGTCCAAATGACTTTGTCAATTTTATTTGATAAAAAATAATAAAGTTAAAATTATATAATTTAGATTTATTCAGATGAGTGATAAATATCATGAACCAAAAATTAACTGATGGTAAGTAAAATGATAAAGTTTTTCAGACAATAAAAAAATGAAAGATGACAAAGTTATAAGAACAGAGAAAATAAAAATACTCCATCTAATTCTCGGACAAGTACTCACTTTGATTTTACGGTTTTAAGAAAGTTAAATTTTTGCTTTTAAGTTTCTCATTATACCTTTAAAAAAGGAAAGAGTAAGAGTAGGTGAAGTAAAAAGTGGGTGCAAGAAGAGTAAATTAAGAGTCTCAGGGTCATTTTATAATAAAAACTTATAAAATGGAAGTCAAATAGTGCAAAACAATTTGCACCCCCCCGCCCCCCGCCCCAACCCCCAACATAAATTTCTTAGGTCCACCCCTGCCCACTTTCCTTTTCACCCCCTTATAAATATCTCATATTCTTACAATGTCAACGGTATCTAAAAAGTGTCATTTTGGGGATGAAAGTCAAACAGGACGTTTTAAATTGAGACGGAGGGAGTATATACTACATATGGAAAACCTACACGGCAGATAGAGTTATGACTAATACTTGTACTCCAGGAAGAGAACTTGGGCTTTTGGGGATGAACGAGGAGAGCACAGAATTTCCACTGGGATTTCCAAAGCCACCTGACCGTGGGGTGCTTTCGTGATAACAAGTTCCTCAAGGGCAGGTGAGTTAAAAAGGATTGTTTTAACAAATAGCACTTCCAGTCTATATCCATGAAATACACTCATCTTCACCGTTTTAAGCAATTGCAGTTCCTTTTTAATAACAAAGCTGTTGGGATACTCCAAAATTCTGGAAGCATCTTCTTCTTCATAATCTCCTTGACCGTACTACGTACAACAAAAGGAAAAGAGAAATAGAAAAGGCACATGCCTGAGAGGTCAGAAACTTGGTGAAAATGATAAACACAAAATCATAATCCCCAAATGAATAGTTAAAGTAAAGGGGTCTTACATAATTCCCTGTCTCAATACGAAGTTCACATAGCTTTGGACATTTCTGAATCAATTCAATAACAAAAGTGAAGTGCTTTGTATAAATAAAATCGACATTATTGATCACAAACACTTCTAGATTTGTTGCACTTGGGAATGTCACTGCAGCTACTGCATCAGGCATATGCTTTAAAAAAAATAACCAAATACAACAAAAATTAACATTGGGACATCCTTAACAAGCCAGAATGAAGATGCATAAAAAACAAAACTGTATATTTCATTTTCTCATCTGCTTAACAAAGTGTATAGAAGGAAGAAGTAAGAGATTTATTCTTACCCACAACAAATCTGCTTGCAAATGAAGAGTACTGATTACTGTAAAATGAAGCACAAACCATCTGGAATCAGTCAGATTTTCATAATTATAGTTAGTAGTCAAGCACTTAAGCTTTGGCGCGTTAATCACAAAATTATCAATCCCAGCACAGTTTTCAAAAGAGAGCTTCTCAAGATTAGGGACATTATAGACTGTTCCAGTGAGATCAGGCTGAAATTCAATATACTCAAAAACCAATGAAGTGACGCCAGGAAACACACTATGTGAATTAGCAGGGAAGCCAAAAACAAACCCACCAAGTAGGAGTTGTTTAATTGTAGGGCAAGTGATTATACAATCTTGGAGTTTATATGTTCGGCTGCAGTTATCAACAGAGATGCGAAGTTCCTCAATGCCATTTCTCGATAGAAAAGTACACCAACGATTTATATAAGCTGGTAGTGGCAGAGGAATAAATACATAGAGACGCTGCTGCTCACCCTCTGAAAGTCCCAGTGTAAATTTCTTAACGGATCCCATCCGGAGCATGAGGCATCGATTTATTATTTCCATGTAATCTACGGGTTCATCTTCAAAACCGACTGGTGGAAAATATGAGAAGAAGTCATAATCAAAAACCAGATGGCCGTGAGCATACCAGACATCCTTCCAGTGAGTTGAAAGCATAGCCATTTTGGCAGCTTCACGTGTGCTCAGCAACTCTAGAATTGATTCCTTCAGCTCTGCGGGTAGTTGACTTATGTAGTCATTTCTTACACCTGATGTGGTTTTTCTTCTACAAACACTGGCCATTACACTGATAAAGAACAATGTAGTACGCATTTGTAAATGAACTTGGTGCAAATCACAGTAATCCGCATTAGTTACTATTTAGTACACATTCACAGCCGGTCAAGCAAATAAATTATGTCACATACTTGCATAAACTTAACCGCATGATTATTACATCTGTTTGCTAATGGAGTAATAGTCTACTTATACTTTTTAATTAGACAAGTACTTTAGGAAGGAGTGTAGTTGATAATGTGATATGCAAATCTTAAGGATAATATTGAAAGGATGATTGTGCGGAAATTGTTTATGAGGATATAAGTTCTTTTTTAACCATTAGGCGTTATACAATGGAAATTTTTACATTTTTAACTGTATTTCATCTTTTACAAGCCAATACACAGGAGGGTTAAGATATTTTCAATCCTGTTATAGGTAAGGTTTCCAATGAGAAGTTAAAATACCATCAAGCTAATGGGCCAAATCGGTCTGTGGCATGTATTACATCATGCGAACAAAGGACCGCCAAGAATCATAACATTGACAAAAGTTTAGCGCTAAGTGTGCTTGATGAACAAAGAACAATAAACATTCATATTTCAGTTCATTAACTAATTTGTATTGCCAATTGCCATGACCTTAAATTTCATGGATTACAAATCAAGCAAATTCAAAACGAAAAATCAAAGTATGCCGCCTAAAATGTTGAGAGGATAAAACTGATGGAGTTGTGGTGATGACTGAGATGGTAAAACTAAAAAGATAACCGAAACAGACCTGGTTGTGTATATTCGGAAAAATACAGGACGTCGCCTGCTGTTGAAGGCGTCGTGCAAAGTGGAAACCTTTGACGCAGTTTTTTTTTGCCTTACTTAACCCGTGGAATGGTAGCTAATTTAGGTTTGCTATTTTTAAAAAAACACTTCGCTTTTGATTTTAAAAAAGCATTTATTTTTCCAAACACTACAACTTTTATTTTTCTTGGCTCCCGCTTCAAAAGTGCTTTTACTTTTTCTATTACACAAAAAACACTTATTTTACCAAACACTATCCACTTTTACTTTTCAAAATCACTTTTTTCTCAAACACTACCAACTTTTATTTAATCATTTCTCCTCATTTCATTAAAAAAAGAACTTTTTTAAAAGCAGAAGCTGTTGCAAACAGACCCTTAGCACCTTTCCACTTTTCAGTCTCATCCTTTATTCAAAAAATTCAATGTGGGCCGTCTTCGTAATTAAAAATTTTTCAAAGTAGGTAGATTAAGAATATTGAAAGAGGATATGAATTATTGAAGGTATGATAGGAAGATAGTGAAATAATTTGAAAGAATATAGGATAAATTCAAAAAAAAGTTGTAATAGTGTATTATTTTCAGAATTATTGAGGGTATGATGAGAAAATTTAGAAATGAGAAGATTTTTTTGTTACGGACGAAAAAGAAAAGTAGGAAGATTTTTTTGTTATGGAGGGAGTAAGACATATTATCTCAAAGTTGAACTCTTCACCTGATCTGAAGTTTCTGATCTGAATTTTTTAAGTTATGATTTGAATTTTTAAGTTATGATCTGGTCTTATCTGCATCTTTCTGATCTGATCTGATCTGAATCTTTCTGGTCGTATCTGATCTGAATCTTTCTGATCCGATATTATCTGAATTTTTCTGATCTGATCTGATTTGATCTGAATAAAATAAGAATAAGCAATTAGTAGTAAGTAATAAGAATAAGACGAACATAGCATCTTCTAAATCTAAATAAAATTGCACATATAGGAGTTCAAAATTAAATCTTTCTGCCAAGCAGCTTGTGCTTGAATGATATCACTATGATACTCCCAAGAAGGAGGTCAAAGGTTCAAAACTATCTCTGTCAAGGATTATAGCAAAATTAACAGATACTACGAGAAAGAGAAAGTATGGCAAAATTAAATCATTTTATAATAGGATTATTATACTTTTTTCATGAATATTATTAAATTAAATTTAGAAGATAAAAATTATGACTTATTAAAAAAAACGACATATTTAGTGACTAGTTCTTAGTGACTTATAATTTACAGGTGACTTGTTACTCTAAAATACATTAAAGTGACTCATGTTCAGTTACTTGTACATAGTGACTAGATGTATTTTTATTCAATTAATTGCTCTATAATTAATTGCTCTTAAGATTCCTTACATCACTAGAAATTTTTGACAAATCGGCGGTGTGACAAATTAGAAAGAAGTGTGGCCGGCTAGCGGTGTCATTAGGGTTTGTAGTGGAGGCGATCTGGTAGAGTTAACATGATCCAGTGACTATCTCGCTAGACCATAGAAGTAGTACTACAATGACTAGATTTTGTAATGGATGCAGTGTGCCTATTAGTAACTAGTTTTTGTGATCACAACAAAATACAAAGGGTTTGTTGTGGATGTTGTTGCGGGTTCTTTTGTAAGGAGGGGGGTATTGAATGAGTTTGTTATAGAATTTTGTCATCGAAAAAATCTGTAACGCGGTAACGCCTACGGCGTCACAAAACTTGGTTAGGGAAATAAGATTTGTAACAATGTTTATTAGGGCATCCTCATTGTTAGGATTATTGAGGGATCAAATTAGTGACGTGGCAGATTTTTTAGAGAAGTATCATTGGGAGACATTGATTATTTAATGAGATTATTTGTTAGAATAATCCGGGATCAAAATATGAATCCGGATTATCTTAAGATTATTTGAAAAGTATGTGTAATACGTTAATGTCGGACGGAGAAAAAAGCGGATTATTTGAAGATGATGGTTGGGAGGCATAAATGGATTTTGAGATTATTTAAAAATTAATTATGTAAGAATATTTAAAAGGCAAGAATGCTAGAAAATATGATTTTTATGGGATTAGGAATGGTGATGCTCTTACGGATTTGTTAGTTCGAAACCGTAACAACATTTAAGATTTAACCGGCCGGCGGTGGGTTTTGTTATAAAAGTCATTCGTAACAAAAGTAAATATTTTTTTTAAATTCAAATTTTGTTACAGATTTTAGCCATAGCAAATATAGCGGGTATGAGGTCCAAAGTTAAACTTTTTGCCTCTAAGCACTCCATTGTATAAAGACTACTAGTATCTTTACTCGTGCCCGTGTATGGGTTAGAATGATTTTTTTAATTATACTATGTGTGCTTATGCACTCGCACTTATATATGTATATATGTGTAGTCATAAGTAACGGAAAGTCATGTATTTAGTCGATTATAACATCGTTTGATAATAATGCATATTCTTATTTATTGAGAATGTCTTATTTTCTAACTAAAAATTTAAACATGTTCTTAATCAATATTTTCCAATCAAAAGAGCCAATTTTCTATAACTCTAATTGGTTGCATCCAAATGAACATCATTTTTTCAAGCATTTTTATCTAAAAAATTGCTCAATGCCTATTTTTATCCATTAGATTTCATCTTAGCTTGCTGTTTTTTCAAAACTAATAACTACTCATTTTTGTAATCTATTAATTTAATAATCGGTATGATCAATTTTTTAAGATATTAGCCTTTCTATTATTTAGGATTGAGAAAATTAGTTTGTCTACCTCCCTCTTTGATAAAAGAGTTTAGAATAAACTACGTATATATAGTTTTGTGACATTCTGATTTAATGAAGGTGATGGCGGTGACAACAGACCGATTGCATTAAACGATTGTAGCGATCGATCTATGTTTCATTAGATTGACTCAATATGGTGAAAAAGTTTATCCCCCAATTGAAGATGGAAGAGTCAAAAAGAAATTAAATGAAAAGAGATACTCCATCTGTCCTAAATTGAGTTACTAAATGGACTTTTTGAGTCAAATAGATTCATTTTATTCACTTAATTAGGATATTAATTCTTAAATAGATTTTAATTGAGATTTTATAACTTTATAGAGAATTTGGTGTAGTTTCTAGTATGTAAATTTTTATTCAAAATTGAATTAATTATCAATAGGGAGGATTCAACTATTACATTGGTTGACAAAAAATGATGACTTTACAAAACAATTTGGGACGGACGTAGTAATTAATTGAGAGTATTTTTGGGGGGAAATTAGGCCATTCCCGAGAATGTCAGATAATCTAATACATGGATGAGTTTAACATTCTCCTCAGAACTGTAACTTTCCCGAATTTTTATAAATCCCGCGAACCAACCATGGACATCTAACATCTTATGCATCGCATTCCGGTCTTCATGTGAGATTACCCTAAACCAAACATGCCCTAAGACAAATGTGTATTTTGCAAATTCTAACACATTGAGTCTTATTTTTTACCCGAGTAAAAGATATTTTATTTCTTGTTTTATAAACTATGTAGAATGTAAGAAAAGTATTTAATGGTGCCGCTTCTGCTCCATGATATATAAAGAGGGAAGGTTACTAAAAAAGATGTCGACATATAATTCAATAGACATAGCACCCGGTACTTAGCTTGTGTAAAAAATTATACGAAACATTTTTGGACATCAATGGTGGTATGAGACAATATAATCAGTTTCATTGATGTCATATTTGCTACTTCAACCAAAAAATATGATGAAGTAAAAAATGAATGCGTGGATATGGGCACCTTTCAAATAAAACTTAAAGAACGCAACCATACAAATCTTAAGCACAATTCAAATGACATCATTTAATTGTGAAAATTAACCAACAAATAAATTCTAGTTTTGTGATTTGGGTGTACTTGCTAAAAATGTAGCATTACTATGGGCTTTCCGAAAGCGTTATCTAGTGCATTGAAATTTTAAACACTTTTACTACTTATGTAATGTACGGTTACACTTCTAGCAAGAGCAAAGTCAGGATTTCTCACTAAGGAAATTCTCTTCATAACTCCTATTGCCTAGATGATTAGAGAAAATAAGTGGTATTCTAAATGGTACTCAATTATATTGTTATTTGCGCTAAAATAACAATTAATGTTTATGAGTTTAATAGGTTCGTGATTAAGAGGAATCAAAGTTAATGACTTTAATAGTTTTAAACTTTAATTCGGAGTGACACCTTAGAATAAAACTGTAAAAATTCTACCGCAAAGAATAAAACAATAAATAAAAGTGATGGAGTCTATGCAATTTTATTCTAAGCTATCACTTAGGATTAAGTGGAAAATAATAAATATCTCAAACATTGACGGGTGTGAGATAAATATGCCCAATCTGCATATGCAATATATATAACACAAACTTTATATAAAAAATTATTTTTTCACCATGATTATATGGTTTTTACAAATATAAATTATTGCAATAAGTACATAATCTAAAGTACTCCAAGCTTTGTTTGGATACAGTCAACAATTTATATAATCATTTATGAATTAAATAATATTACATCCGGTTTCAATATATTTTGGGGTTTTTACAAGAATATTACTAAAATAAAACTTATTACACAAATATGACTATTCATTACTACAACGTAATGTTGTAGTAACTTAAGTTCAAAACTTGAACATGAATTACTATGATTTCATTACTACCCTAGTAAGTAGTCATATTATTATAAACATCTTTACTTTGGTCATATTCATGTAATTATTTCATATAATAATTTTAATTGTGTCCTATCTATAGAATCTTTTTGAATCAACGGCTGAAGATCCATGGACGAGAGCTCTAAACCTAAGGCGGCGCATCCGTCACCGGCACAGCCTCCACCGACGACTGGGAACGTTTGGAATGGAAGTAAAAGATCGTTTGTTTCGGTTTTGCTTAATAAAGAAGACGCCACTCTCTCAGCTACGCAAACTCGTTACAAAGGTATGCCAGCAGTTTCATTTTCAGAGGATGATATTCAAATTCTGGCCGACAAACACAGGCGATCGCTGGTTGGTTATTTCTTTAAAGGGAGGCCTCCTATGTCTACGTTACGTAAGTCATTCGAAATCATAGGGTTTAAAGGGGGCTTTCATTTGGGTCTTTTGGAGAAAAAGCATGTTTTGATTAGGTTTGATCTTGAAGAAGATTACATCCGATGTTGGAATCGTCAAACATGGGATATTCATGGCAATGTGATGCGGGTGACTAAATGGTCACCTGACTTTAGACCTAATATCGAGTCACCAATTGTCCCGGTTTGGCTGACTTTAGAGGGACTGCCTATCCATCTTCACGACAAACGAGCTATGTTTGAAATTGCAGGCTTGATAGGCAAGCCTCTTAAGCTGGATATTGCTACAACTACATTGGCCAGGCCTTCTCAGGCGCGGGTATGTGTGGAGTTGGATCTCACCAAAGAAATGCCCAATAAGGTTTGGATTCAAACTGGTAAATCCGGGTTTTCTCAGCCTATTATGTACGAGAATAGGCCTCTATACTGCTTATCCTGTTTTCACTTGGGGCATGAGTCCAGCAAATGTCCCAAGAAGAGGATTGAAGAGCTTGTTAGTCAACCGGTTAACATCAATCCTAAAGGGCCTACCTGGGTTTCTAAAAGTCAGATTACAGTTAAAGGAAAAAAAGAAGTAAAGCAGATTACTGCTCAGACTACATCAGGCATGGCTACAAATCAATTAACATCAGGGGGTTCTAAAGACAAAGGAAAAGCGATTGTTGTTTTCCAACCACATCCTCTTTCCCAGAATATGCCATCCACTTCAAAGGTACAAGGAGATCCTCCTTCAAGACAAGAAGATTCAGAATCTGATATTGAGGAGGTCTTCCATGAGAAGCCACCTAATACAGGTAAAATCACTATAAGTAAGCCATCTAATTCCAATTCAGAGCTCCAACTTACGAGTGACATACCTGGGATTTCATCCTTCAAGCATAGGGAGGATATAAAAGATGATTTTTCAGTCCTTCACATGGGCAAATCTAGTGAATTTGATCCAGAAATTGCTGCCAAAGAGTATGGATCAGATTCTGAAGCTCCACACAAAAAAGTTGATAAAGATGAATGGTTAATCAACCATTCTGACCTGACCAACAAAGTTGACCACTTGATAAAGTCAAGAAAGTTCCAGGAAGATTCTGAGTTGCTATCTGCATTAGTTCAAGCCACAATTAACAATCAGACACAAGATGAGGAAGAAGGAGAATTTATTAAGGTGGGGAGAAGGAGAAAACAAAAGAATATAATAAAAAACACACCAGGGATGATCACAAGGAATGCTGCCAGGAGGCAAACACATACTACTTTCACCTCTTCTCAATGAATGGCCTTATATGGAATGTGAGAGGTCTGGCATCCTCCGGGCCAAGACTATCTCATTTAATTCAAAAATGGAGGATTCATTTTCTTATTGCTATTGAACCTTTAGTAAATACAAATAAAGCTGATTATTTTAAATTGGATTTTGGTTTTACTGATGTGGTTTTTAGTCCTGTGAACAAGGTCTGGATATTCTGGGATTCCAGCTTTATTAGTTTCTCAGATTTCACCTGGGACACTCAATTCACACATTTCAAGTTTACTTGGGCTTCTAATACTGGATGGATTACTGCTATATATGCAAAACACACTCAAATGGAAAGAAGGGAGTTGTGGAATCATCTTACTCACATAGCTGACAATCTACATGGTCCCTGGCTAGTGGGAGGGGATTTTAATACCATTTTGAACAATTCTGATCATAAGGGGGATTCTATTCCTAATCAGGGTGAGATGTTGGAGTTTAAGGACTGCATTTCAGCTTGTAATCTAATTGATATGCCTTATTCAGGTTGTAAATATACCTGGACTAGAGTCAGGTCTAGAGGCAGATTGTGGAGAAGGTTGGATAGGTGCCTGGTTAATGATGCCTTCCTAGATTTGTTTGATTTAATTACTCTAATAAATCTTAATCAGTCTCCCTCTGATCATTGCCCTATGTTATTACAATGTAGTACTCACTTTAAGTCTGGACCTAAGCCTTTTAGGTTCCAAAATATGTGGTTGTCACATAACTCTTTTTTAAGCACAGTCTCTAAAAGTTGGAATGCAAACCCTTCTATTGGAGGTATGCATAGCCTGGTCATTAAGCTACAGAGGCTTAAAAAAGATTTGAAAATTTGGAACAAGGAGATTTTTGGGAATATTTTTGATGCCATCAAATTTGCTGAAGAGGAGGTTTCAAAAGCAGAGCAAGCTTTTTCTAATAACGCTACTGAAGAAAACAGAGAAGATTGGCAGCTTAAAAAAGCTATGCTTTTGAACAAGTATAAGTTAGAAAGGAAGTATTGGAAGCAAAAAGCTCGTGTCAAATGGCTCAAAGATAGTGACAGTAACTCACAATACTTTCACTCCCTGGTTAAAATCAGAAGAAGAAAACAGGTTATCCACACTATTAAAGACTCAGAGGGAAGGGTGCTCAATACTTTACCTGAGATTGGGAAAGGGGCAGTTGAGTTCTTCTCTGATTTATATGCTATTGATCCTGAAACTTCTGCAAATAACTTCCTGGTCCACATTCCTGAAATCATCAATCACCATGACAATGAATATCTTACTGCAATGCCTACTGAGGTTGAAATAAAAGAAGCAGTGTGGAATTTAAATCAAAATGGGGCTCCAGGCCCGGATGGTTTCACTGGGAAATTTTACAAGAAATGCTGGAATATTGTGGGGGTTGATGTTGTCAAGGCTGTGCAGGAATATTTTCTAGGAGTTCCACCCCCCAAAGGCTTCTCTAGCTCTTTCATTGTACTCATCCCCAAAAAAGATAGCCCTGATAATTTCTCTGACTTTAGACCAATTTGCTTATCTAATTTTACAAGTAAGATTTGCTCTAAAGTCCTGGCTTCAAGATTGGTTAGTATTCTGCCTAAAATCATTTCTCCTGAACAAGCAGGATTTGTTAAGGGAAGGGATATTACTGACCAAATCTTGATTGCTCAAGAGCTAATTCACTCTATTGATAAGAATGTCAGAGGATCCAATGTGGTGGTAAAATTGGATATGGCTAAAGCTTTTGATAAGCTTTCTTGGAATTATCTTTTTGAGGTCTTGGCTAAGTTTGGGTTTTCTGATAAATTTATTTCTCTTATTAGAGCCAGCCTGCAATCCACTTATCTATCTATCATTATAAATGGCAGTCCTCAAGGCTTCTTTCAACCCAAAAGGGGGGTTAAGCAGGGTGACCCTATTTCTCCTTTCTTATTCATCATTGCCTCTGAAGGTTTCTCCAGAGGTCTTAAAGCTAAGATGGAGAATGGTGCTATTAAACCTTACTGGCAGGGTACCCAGGGTTATCCAATCAGTCATCTTGGGTTTGCAGATGATCTTTTAATATTCACTAATGGTGATTCTAGATCCTTAGTGAAATTTAATGCCTTTGTTAAAGATTATCAGGCTGCATCAGGTCAGACAGTTAACTTTGATAAAAGTAGCTTTATTTGTGGTAAAAAAGCTACTTACAGAAGCTCAGTGATTCAGAACATTCTGGGAATGAAGAGATCATTCCTTCCTTTGAAATATTTGGGGGCCAGCCTGCATAAAGGAAAGAACAAGTTTCAGTACTGCTCACAATTACTTAAGCACTTTGATTCTAAATTATCTTCCTGGAAACAGAAGGTTCTTTCACAAGGGGGAAGATTGATCTTGATTAAATATGTTCTCAGCACTATTCCTAACCATATTTTAGCCACAGATAGGCTACCCAAAAAAGTGATCTCAGCTTTGGAAAAGAAAATGGCTAGCTTCTTCTGGGGCTCTTATGGGGATAGGGCAAAAGTGCATTGGACTAAATGGGCTAAAATTTGTTATCCTACTGATGAAGGTGGTCTGGGAGTTAGAGCCATATCTGATGTGGAGAAAGCTTTCTCTTTAAAGCTTTGGTGGAAATGGAAAACAAATAGCTCCCTCTGGTGTGATTTTATTAAAGCCAAGTACCCTAGGGAAGGAGATATGAGGCCTAAGGTAACTGATTCTAGTGTTTGGAAAAGAATATGTGACATCAATGATATTGCTTCTGACTTATGCTCTATTAATGAAGCTGGAAATATAGTCTGGGACCCTGGTATCAATGGCTTATTCTCTCTTTCTTCTGCATATAATGAAATTAGAGATCACAGGTCAACAACTTTCTCAAATAAACATATCTGGAACAAATATCAACATATGACAGTCAAGTTATTCTTATGGAAGTTGTTGAATGGCTGTCTACCTTTTCCAGATAATTTGAAGAGGTTTCACCTTACTTTGCAACCATCCAGATGTCCATTTTGTAAAAATCATGGTGATTCAATTAACCATGTTCAATGTGGGTGCCCTTACACTAAGATAATTTGGTGCTATTTCAATGGCCTTTTTGGCATTTCAGTACCTACAGTTTCTTCCATAAGACAGGTGCTTATTTTTTGGTGGATTGAGGCTGGCTCTAAAAAATTATCTGATATATTTAGGCATAATATGCCGGGTATAATCTGCTGGCACTTATGGAAGACCTATTCTTCCTATGTCTGGGGTTCGTCTCCTATTCCTAGTTCAGAACATCTCATTACCCAAATTAAGTGCTACACTCAACGTTGGGCTTGTTCATTGACTAAGATAAAACCTAAACAGATTGAGGAATTTCTGACTCGTGAGCAGTTGGTTTTCAAAAATTTCAAGTTCAAATCTTCTGGTATTCAAATAATCAGGTGGAGAAGACCTAGCAAAGATTATAAATTGAACGTAGATGCAGCTTTCTTACCTGGCTTTGTTCATGGAGGAGCCATTCTGAGGAATCGGTTAGGTGAATTGATCTACGCGACATCCTTCAAGGTTCAGGCAGACTCTAGCGAAGAGGCGGAGCTGATGGCTTTAATTCGAGCTTCTGAGATGGTAATGGCGGACGGGTTTGTCAACGTTCAGGTGGAGACTGATGCTGTCCATTCTTTATCTATATTGTTTGATGAATCAGGAAATTGCACTCGGTTACAAGGTTTCAGACGGAAAGCTTCGGATATGGGCTTATCATTTGGACATGTATTCAGGGAAGGAAATGGGCCGGCTCATTTATTAGCTGCCCATCAGATTCACTCGGGCCAGAGTGCACGGTTTGATCAGGTTAATCGACTTCCTCATTTGGTTAAAGTCGGTTATTATGCTGATTTATTTGGAATTCCTAGTATACGGTTATAATTAATAAAAAAAAGGTTGTTGTTTTTTTAAGAGGTATTGGCTTAGTCCCCCTCTTGATTTGTATTCTTCTCCGATTTTAATAAAACTATGGTAAATGATCCCCCGACATTTACCCCACTGATTTTGGTGGTTTGCCTTTCGGGGTAAAAAAAAAAAAAAAATTTAATTGTGTCCTCATAAGTGTTTTGTGTATTTTTTTTTGGAAGAGGAGGGCTTATATTGATATCACAGAATTAGCATTCAGAAAAATGTTAAAATGATATAAGGACCACAGACAACTATCAGCTCTCGAACCAGACTTAGGGTTGGTTTGCAACTACTTTTACAAAAGCACTTTTCAGCTTTTGACTTTAAAAAAACACTTATTTTCCCAAACACTACAACTTTTATTTTTCTCGGCTTCCGTGTCAAAAGTGCTTTTACTTTTTCTATTACACAAAAAGCACTTATTTTACCAAACACTACCCACTTTTAATTTTCAAAATCATTTTTTTCTCAAACACTATCAACTTTTATTTAATCACTTCTCCCATTTCATTAAAAAAACACTTTTTAAAAAGCAGAAGCGGTTGCAAACAGACCCTTAGAGTCAATCACCTTCAGAGAAACAATATAACTCAATGATTCTATAATGGGCTTACCTGAGCCAAAGACGGTTAAAGAAACCCTCCTATCACCCAATCGTAATGCAAGAGTCTTACAATAATAAAAGTAACCAACAGAAATATATACAATCTGATCATGAAAAATAAATCGCAAACAAACAGTAAAATTAAAAAGATGCTTCCAAACCCTAGAATCTCCTGCAGTCCATGGCGGCGGTTTAGGAGGGGGTCGATCCAGCAGTATTGTAACTTTTTCCACACGTTAACTGTGACACCGCACCCGAATGTACTGGAATTTGGAACTTGATATGTATTTGATTTTCCTAGCAAATAAAATTGTGTAACGGAATTGGTATATTTAATTAATGTGTGATTAATTAAATTATTTATCGGGTTCCTAATAATGGGAATGGACTCCCAAATATTTAGTTGGGTCATCGTAATAATTTTAGAAGCCCAATAAAGTGCCAACTAAAGTAGATAAAAACGTTTGGACAACCCAAGTGCTATTTTGGCCCAACCTGCTAAAAATAGCAGGAATAATTGGGAGGGACTTCCTACACCCACTTGGGGTATTTTGCATACCATTTGACCTCAAACAATAGGTAGGGGGACATGATGGGAGGGTGGTGTGCGGATGATTGAAGGAGGGGATGAGTAGAGACAACTCATACACCCCATGTCCCTTCCAAGCATTATTTTTGGCTTGGTTGAGGATAGATACCTCCCCCCGTCCCATTCCACTCATATGAACCAAGAGAAAGGAGAGAGAGGCCTGGAGGAAGCTCTCACAAAGTCCAAACGTGGAAGAAACATATAGCAAGGAAATCCCAAGAGAAAACTAGCTAGAAGGAGAGGTAAGAACACAACTCTTATTTTAACTAGTTTTATGTTGTATGATTTTTAAGAAATCATATGGTGGATTAAAGGTGGAGTTCTACACGTTTAAAGCTGTATAATATTGTTATAAAGTGGTGGTATTTAACTTAGAAGAGTCGTGGAATCGATAGGAGTTGAAACCGCCGGAAACCGCCAAGTATAGGAGGCTGTTCGTAGTTGCAGACCACGAAAGCCGCCCAGCTTTCGTGAAAGCCGCCCGGCTTTTGGCTGCTGCCCAAAATTTCATTTTCGATCGATTTAGAACGGGGATTGATCGGAGGGCTTAACAAAGGCAACTATTTCAGCACTTCATAAGGTGAGGATGGCTGACTATATTGCTTATAATCCTTGGGTTAATTTCATAAGATTACCTAAGTTAATCAAATGTGATTTTCATGGATTATTAACGATTAATAATGCCTAAATGGAAATATTGTTGTTTATGAATAGAAGATGCATAATATACAAATTTATGAGTAAATGGTGTATAGTTATGCATTATGAGTATGATGATATGATGATAGTTTAAACCATGAATTTTTGTGATTAAATATACTTTTACTTCATGTATAGGAATCATGAATGGATAAAAGTGATATTTTTGATATTGAGATTTAATCATATACGGATTGGGAAATTCATAGGAATATGAACCTTATAACTATGAATTAAAGAGCTTGGTGGCTTAAAGATAAATGGAGTATTGAATTTACTAGTCGGAAATGTTAGTATGAAAGGGGTACCTTAAGTAGTCTTATGAGATGTCTTAAGGTAGAATTGGGTAAACACTAAGTTACCGTAGGAGTAGGCCTCAAAGGCTACTCATAGTAGAGAACCTCTAGGCATAGAATTTACTTAGTGAACTAGTATCTTGACTAGAGGAAGCCTCTAGCACGATGAAGGGTCTGTTTGCAACTGCTTCTGCTTTTAAAAAAGTGCTTTTTTTAATGAAATGAGGAGAAGTGATTAAATAAAAGTTGATTGTGTTTGAGAAAAAAGTGATTTTGAAAAGTAAAAGTGGGTAGTGTTTGGTAAAATAAGTGCTTTTTGTGTAATAGAAAAAGTAAAAGCACTTTTGACGCGGAAGCCGAGAAAAATAAAAGTTGTAGTGTTTGAGAAAATAAGTGCTTTTTTAAAGCCAAAAGCTAAGAAGTGCTTTTTTAAAAGTGGTTGCAAACCAACCCGAAGAATGACTGGAGGAATCCTCTAGCATTCGTGTAGGACGAACTAGTATCGTGACTATAGGAAGCCTCTAGCACGATGAAGAATGACTGGAGGAAGCCTCTAGCATTCGTGTAGGACGACTAGAGGAAGCCTCTAGCGTAATGTAGGATGACTAGAGAAAGCCTCTAGCATAACGTAATGTGACTGTTGGTACAGGAATTGGACAACATGGAAGGCTTGACCGTGGCAATTAATGACACATTCATTAGGATTAATGCTAGCTAATTAAATCTGGGCAGTTTTATGTATATAATTAGAGTAGTTATTGTAATTATGACATAGGTTACTCAAAGGGCTGACCAGAATTGATGATGCAATAATGACGATATTGATGTCGTCGTAACGGTCGGACATGTCGTCGTAACAGTCGGAATATGTCGTCAACGGACAAAAGTGCATTAAATGTATCTCTTATAAATATCTAGAGGCTCTATGTAATCAGCACATTCAGTTACAAATACACACAAAAGAGCTCTCCTATTCTCTCTATTGGAGTTCATAGCTATTCATATTATATTCAAATTATCGATTATAGATAAATCCATTTATTTTATCTTGTCAATCATTCTTATTCGATCTTATTTGCTTGATTCCCAACTCAATTCCATAATCATAGATTAGTTAATTTCTAGTCAAAACAATTGGCGCCGTCTGTGGGAAATTCTTGCAAAAAGAAGATCGATCTTGGCTGAAAGCTCTAACACTTTGATGGAGGAAATTCAAACCCAATTGCAAGCTGTCAGGGAAGAGTTGCACTTGGCCAGGAGCTCTAATCCTTCGGCGGATGATGTTCAGGCGCAAATGGAGGCTGTCAGGGAGGAAATACGTCAACGCATAGCCTTCCTACAAAGGGAAAATGACGCTTTACGATCTCAGGTACAATCGGTGGCGTTCATAGCCTCCAACTCGCGACGGGGGAAAGAGATCATGTCTGCGGCTTCACGGGGGGGCACGGATCCAATACCGGCTTCAACTTCGACACTTACCTTCACAACCGACTCTTTTCTGGAAATGTTGAACTTCGATCCAAATGGTGGTCCCTACCCCCCGGTGATTTCACAGCTCGCGCCCTACGAACCTCTTATCCCGGGAACGACCTCAACGACGAGTGTCCCGATGTGTTTCTTCTCAGATTCGCTGCGGACCACAACGACATCGGCCATAACACAAAAGATTGTGTTTCCTTGCGGAAAGAAGTTGCCTACCTACCGAGAAACGGGTATTTGACGGAAATCATGATGGAACAAACCAAATCCATGTTGCATAGGAATCTGAAGTCGTCTGAGGGTCAACGACGACCTCCCTCGCCTACAGACCCCCAAAAGGTAATTAATTTTATTAATGGTGGTTCAGATTTATGTGGACTGACCTACTCTGCAGCAAAGAGACAAGCTCGGGAGTATTCCTGAGACAAGTCGTCATAAGCCTACCAAGTCGTCCGAAAGGAGGAAGCCTGGAGACGTGAGACTATCACGTTCGATGAAACGGATCTGACTAGCTCAGGCGATGCCCATCATGACACCTTAGTCATCGCTCTTAGGGTGGCGAATTGTGAGGTGAGGCGAGTCTTGGTTGACAACGGCAGCACAACCAACATCACAACATTGAAGACGCTAAAGCAGATGTGATACAAAGAAGAAGACCTGGCTACGTCTGGCTCCACCCTTGTCGGATTCAATGGCGAACCAAGCCAGACAATAGGTAATGTTTCTTTGTCTGTACATACTGTTGGTCTTAACATGCAGGTAAAATTCGATGTAGTCCAAGATCTGCCCGCCTACAACATGATATTGGAGACGCCTTGGCTACATCAAATGGGGGCAATCCCGTCAACATATCATCAGGTTGTCAAAGTTTCAACACCGTGGGGAGTGCAATCCATCCAAGGCGACATGGCAGCTGCTAAATCATGCTACGAAACAGCGATGAAGCCATCTGCCTCTACGACAACTTCTGCGTAGCAACTAAAGGGCGACTTCGTTCCGGTTGGGGAAGATGACAGCAACACAAAAGACATCATCATCGACCCGGATCATCCAGATAGAGCCGTCCGCATTGGGGGCAACATGCCGACTCAATTGGAGAAAGAACATGTAACTTTTCTGAAAAAACATAAAGATGTCTTCGCCTGGAGTCATGACAACATGACTGGTATCGATCCGCGAATGATCACCCATAAGCTTAACGTCAACCCCTTACACAAGCCAGTCCAACAGAAGAGACGACGCTTCACCAGAGAAAGGAACGACATCATCAACCAGGAAGTCGAGACACTGCTACGCACCGATAAGATTCGCGAGGTAAAGTATCCGATTTGGCTCGCTAATGTTGTTGTAGTGCAGAAAAAGAAGGGTCACCAGAAAGGCAAGAAAACAAAGTGGATGGTGTGCGTCGACTTCACTGATCTGAACAAGGCTTGTCCAAAAGACATGTTTCCGATGCCACATATTGACATCCTCTCGGATGCCACAGCGGGACATGAGATGTTGACGTTCATGGACGCTTTCAGCGGCTACCATCAAATTCAATTGCACCCTGATGACCAGGAGAAGACTGCATTCATCACGGAGACAGGTACATATTGTTATGTTGTTATGCCATTTGGTCTAAAAAATGCAGGTGCCACTTTCCAAAGATTGGTAACGACGATCTTCAAAGAACAACTTGGGAAAACTATGGAGGTTTACATCGACGACATGTTGGTTAAATCCAAAATGGCATCAGACCACATCGGACACCTGCGGAAATCATTCCTGAAATTGCAAGAGTACAATTTAAAGCTTAATCCTGCCAAGTGCACATTCGGGGTGTCGTCAGGAGAATTCCTAGGATACATTGTCAGCGAAAGAGGGATAGAAGCTAGCCCGGGGCAGATACGAGCCATACTTGACATTGAATCTCCCAAATCAATCAAAGATGTCCAGAAACTGACAGGACGAGTTGCGGCGCTCAACAGATTCATATCGAAGTCGTCAGACAGATGTCGACTTTTTTATGATGTCCTCAGAAAAAATAGGAAATTCGAATGGACGGAACAGCACGAAAAAGCTTTACAACAATTGAAGGAATACATGACAACAACAACGCTGCTGACAAAACCTAAAGATGGCGAGGAACTACAGTTGTATCTAGCAGTGTCAGAACATGCTGTCAGTGTAGTCCTGACCAGGGAAGAAGACAGCCGACAAACACCAGTTTACTATGTAAGTAAGTCATTAAATGGGCCGGAAACCAGGTACGCACTCTTAGAAAAATTAGTACTCACACTAGTTACAACATCAATTAAATTGCGACCTTATTTCGAATCACATTCTATTTGTGTTCGTACTAACTATCCCATGAAGTCAATCATGAGGAAACCAGAACTGAAAGGTCGGATGATCAAATGGTCAATGCAGCCGGGGGCATACGACATCAAGTATGAGCCTAGGACAGCCTTGAGATCACAAGCTCTAGCTGATTTTGTGGCGGACTTCAGTCCCAAACTACAAATGGAAGCAGAAAAAGAGATATGCCTGCTGATGGAAGACCAGCACCAACAAAAATGGACCTTACACACTAACGGAGCCTCGAACATGCATGGGGCCGGACTTGGAGTTATGCTGAAGTCACCACAAGGGGGCAATATAGTACAAGCTGTCAGATGTGATTTCAACGCAACAAACAATGAAGCGGAATATGAGGCACTGATTTTCGGGCTAAACTTAGCTCGAAACCTGGGCATGAAAACAATCGAGGTAAAGTGCGATTCCCTTTTAATTGTTAATCAAACTAACGGAGTTTACGCAGCGAAAGACCCGAAGATGACGGCATATCTACGAGTCGTCACCAATTTGAGTCACCATTTTGACGACATAACTTTTGAGCAAATCCCGAGGGAGGAAAATGTTCAAGTTGATGCCTTGGCAGCAATAGGGTCATGTCTCGGGGCAAGAAGCAGTGACAACATCCCACTTGTCCACTTGACACAGCCGGCTATTGAACGGTCAGAAATGCTCAACATCATTGAGTCAACTGCGGACAGCAACTGGATGCAGCCATTTATAGACTATCTCAAACATAACATCCTACCAACTGACAAAAGAGAAGCAAGGGCACTCCTATCAAAGGTAACAAAATTTTTATTAATTGATGATGTCTTGTTTAAACGTTCAAAGGCAGGACCATATCAAAGGTGTTTAGCCCCACCCGAAGCTGTCAAAGTACTTAAAAGCCTCCATGAAGGAGAATGTGGCAACCACGCAGCAGGAAGAAGTCTGTCTAACAAAGCCCTGAGGTTTGGCTATTATTGGCCAACGATGAGGCACGATGTTGTCGCATACACTCAAGCTTGTCAACCATGCCAAAGACATGCACCAGTACACCACCAACATGCAGAAGCACTACATCCTGTCTTATCCCCCTGGCCCTTCATGAAGTGGGGCATGGACATCGTAGGAAAGCTGCCCGAAGCTCCCGGACAAAAGGTCTACATGTTGGCAATGACTGACTACCTCTCAAAGTGGATCGAAGCTGAACCTTTCCGACAAATCCGTGACACCCAGGTAATATCTTTTATCAAAAGAAATATATTGAGCAGGTTTGGCATCCCGTCAGAGATCGTCTGCGACAATGGGTCACAGTTCATCAGCATCAAAACCAGACGATTCTGTGAGAAGTACAACATCAAACTGGAGATGTCGACACCACGCTATCCACAATCGAATGGACAAGTTGAGTCAAGCAACAAGATCATCATCTCAAATCTAAAGAAACGATTGGAGAAAGCACAAGGAAAGTGGGCCGACGAGTTACCACTTATATTATGGGCAGACCGGACAACACCAAAAAATGCCACAGGACAAACGCCTTTTTCGTTGGTGTATGGATGCGAAGCTGTCATTCCAGTCGAAGTTGAGGTGCCAACATCCAGATACGGACTTATCACAGAGGCAGCAAACAACATAGAGCTGGTTCATGAACTTGACACTATTGACGAATTGAGAGAGAAAGCTAAAGTACAAATGGCCGCCTATCAACAAAGGGTGGCAAGAAGCTACAACAAGGATGTCCGAGCTAAAATATTCAAGAAAGGTGACTGGGTACTCAGAAAATCCTTCGACAACGAAGCGAACGGAAAGTTTAGTCCTAATTGGGAAGGCCCATATCAGATTACAGATGTCGTCAGACAGGGGGCATACCGGTTGGAATCCATTGACGGTAAACAAATACCAAGGAGCTGGAATGCAGCTGACAACATCAGAACAGTCGGAACTAACAAATCAATAAAGGTAATTCTTAATCATGAAACGAACAAGTGATATACCAGGTATGTGACAACAATCATAGTATGTATTGCCACGTTAGTTTGTTCACTCAATTTGACAAATAAAAGGGCATATCGTTAGGTAATAAACCTGACGAGATGAGTGAAACGGTCTGACTATAGACATGTTCTGACGATAGATATTTAGTTTCATATACGTATTCTTAATTTATTACTTTCATATGACTATAAACGATCACTGACTTAAGCGTCGGAGGACCATTGGCTAAAAGCCAACGACCAAACTTTGACAACATGTCTGTATGCAGGATATCGACGGAATGAGAGACGACCAGTACTATACACACACAACGATAACTGCTAACGGTAACTAGACGCAATCCCCTTACACGTTAAAACACAATTAACGGGGGGCTTACATGAAATAAAGCCTTACAACACGTCAAAACACAATTGACGGGGGTCTTACATCAAACGAAGCCTTACAACACGTCAAAACACAATTGACGGGGGGCTTACATCAAACGAAGCCTTACAACACGTCAAAACACAATTGACGAGGGCTTACAGAATTTAATGGGAAGGGTTATGCTGCCCATGAGAAATCATGGATCACAGTCCTAACAGAACCCATACAATACGTTTTGGCCAAAACAACAAACAGAACGAACATAAAAAACAATGCCGACGTCAAACATGATTGTGCGACACCAAAACAACAAACAGAACGAACATAAAAAACAATGCCGACGTCAAACATGATTGTGCGACACCAAAACAACAGACAGATCATACATCACAAATGCTGACAACATCAAAGTCAGACAAACACAAAGCAACAACAGTACACGTACAAATGACATCGTCATGTGGAACAACAACCACATTCAAAACTACAAAAATACGCAACAGAAGTTTGACGACATTAGCTCCAAAACATAAGGAGACATTACGATCGACATTGACACAAATCACATGTCGACAATATTGAAAAAATTACAAACGAAACATTATTTGAAATCTTTACAGGTTATGAACTATGTTCACACAACCCAACTCATCTTTAACAACGGATGATGCTCCCATTGCCAACTGAAGTGTCGACGCCGACGTGAGAGATGTTGCAAATTTCTGTCATCTAGCTTGTAGAATGACAAAATTCGAGCTTGCAGACTTCATTGTTTCAGTCAAGGAGACAGATCTAATCGGAGGTTATTCGAAAGAAAGACAGAAGCAGTTCGTCAGACAAGTTGATCGACGTGTCACGATGCAATGAACCAAGATGCGAATTGAACATTCAAATTTTCGACAAGTTGATGCTTACATATGCATGATACACCTCAACTTCTCGAAAGGGGGCTATTGTTGGTACAGGAATTGGACAACATGGAAGGCTTGACCGTGGCAATTAATGACACATTCATTAGGATTAATGCTAGCTAATTAAATCTGGGCAGTTTTATGTATATAATTAGAGTAGTTATTGTAATTATGACATAGGTTACTCAAAGGGCTGACCAGAATTGATGATGCAATAATGACGATATTGATGTCGTCGTAACGGTCGGACATGTCGTCATAACGGTCGGAATATGTCGTCAACGGACAAAAGTGCATTAAATGTATCTCTTATAAATATCTAGAGGCTCTATGTAATCAGCACATTCAGTTACAAATACACACAAAAGAGCTCTCCTATTCTCTCTATTGGAGTTCATAGCTATTCATATTATATTCAAATTATCGATTATAGATAAATCCATTTATTTTATCTTGTCAATCATTCTTATTCGATCTTATTTGCTTGATTCCCAACTCAATTCCATAATCATAGATTAGTTAATTTCTAGTTAAAACAGTGACTGGAGGAAGCCTCCAGCACAACGTATGTAAGGTGATTAGAGGAAGCCTCTAACACCTAGTGGAGTGACTAGAGTAAGCCTCTAGCACGACAAAACATGACTAGAGGAAGCCTCTAGCATGGCGAACTAATATAGATGGGCGTGGCTTGAAGTCACGGGGAAAGGGTTGAATGTTTTCAAAGTAAACATGGGCCTTCGGGCCGACTACTTGACTTTATATATAAAGTAAGTATATTTTCAAAGAGGGTAACCAAGGGTTATGACCTATAATATAATATCACTCTATTTGAGGGTCTTGGAAATTGAAACATTGATTATACTTAGTATAGTTGTCATTGTACTTGTCAAATGCTTCCAAGTACTGACCTCCCCTTCACGGGGGAGGCCACCTCACAGTTTCAGGTAGGGGATAAAGCTCGCTATCATCGCCCGTTGCTTTGGGAAGCTCGAGGAGAGAAGACGTGGTTCGTGCTTCCTCCGTTTCTATTTTAAAAATATTTAAATAAATGCTCATGGATATTATTTTCTGAATAATTATTTGGGGGCTTGTATGCCCGTGTTTGCCACGTGTAGCTTGAATACTTGTATTAATGTTTCCGCTGCTTAATTAAATATTTTACATTATGATTGTTTATGGATGTACTATTGTGAATGGTATTCAAGACGCCTAGTATAGTATGGATGAGTTGGACTACGGTTGACTATTCGTACTGTACGGCGGGTTGTTGACGTGTCCGGTAGGTCCGGGGCGTGACATTAACTCTTATTCATCATGTTCTCTACCAAACGTCCTCTGTCACCACCTAACGCAGATGACATCGAATCCAGATTTGTTCCAGTCTCTAGTCTCACGCTTCATCCATGACCTTTAGCCACATGAGACTAAATATCCATCTTCCGTCCCTGCACAACCTTCTATGCGTTTAATCACGCCAAGCAAAAGAAGAAAAAAAGGTGCACAATTGATGGCACAAGAAGAAATCTTGTACACCAAAACCCGCCTACGGCGGCCGCTCCTCGTTACAAATGATAGTGGAGAAAAACTCTAGCGGTGGAAACCCACCCTAAAGAGAGAAAGAGCCGAGAGAACTTATTCTTCGAAACTTTTAGTGCTTTGTGTATTTTAAATATGTACTTATGAATGAATCTATTGAGTAGGTAGTGTGTCTTACATGGCTTATGAATGTAGGAACACTAAAGATTAATGGGAGAAATGCAAGAATTCTTATTGACACCGGGGCGCAACGATCATTTGTAAGTGAGGCGTTTGCCGGGGGATTCAATGAACCACTTGTACCGATGGCTCAAGCTCTATTGGTATCCACACCTCTAGGGGAAGACATCGAGAGAGATAGCCACTATCCATCGTGTGAGGTGGAAGTGGAGGGCCAAAGCTTGACGTGTGATTTCGTACCTCTGAGTATGATTGAATTCGATGCAATCCTGGGGATGGATTGGCTTGAGAAGCATCATGCTAGGGTCGATTGCTACACAAAGATACTTGAACTCGAAGGCGATGAGGGGGTAACCTTACGCTTCGAGGGGGATATGGCAAAATCCAATAGTTGTATCATATCCGCCGTGAGAGCTAGGAGTATGATGAGAAAGGGTTGCCATGCATATCTAGCATATGTGGTAGACAAAACCAAAGAAGAAACGAGCTGTAACACCCCGGCCCCGTGGGACCCGAGGTAGTTACTCCGGACCAATAGTACTGTCCTCACAAACCGCCACTAGCCTTTTACGCGCACTTTGTCCTCACTCGTGCGCGCCCTGAGAAACTTCCCAGGGGGTCACCCATCCCAAGACTACTCCCGTGCAAGCACGCTTAACTTTGGAGTTCTTGGTGATGAGCTCCCTTAAAAGGGGATGCATCTTGTTGGTATGAGTAGTACTATTAATCCTCTTATATTAAACTCGGGTATTACAATCACCCCCACTTAGGATCGCAACGTCCTCGTTGCGCCCTTAAACCAATCTCAAATCTCTATCAAATCCCAGAATCTTTTCCCCCGCTAAGTGCTCGCCCGATATCCAACAGGTCATCACACTGTCGCGGGGTTGCTTTGATACCACTTGTAACACCCCGGCCCCGTGGGACCCGAGGTAGTTACTCCGGACCAATAGTACTGTCCTCACAAACCGCCACTAGCCTTTTACGCGCACTTTGTCCTCACTCGTGCGCGCCCTGAGAAACTTCCCAGGGGGTCACCCATCCCAAGACTACTCCCGTGCAAGCACGCTTAACTTTGGAGTTCTTGGTGATGAGCTCCCTTAAAAGGGGATGCATCTTGTTGGTATGAGTAGTACTATTAATCCTCTTATATTAAACTCGGGTATTACACGAGCATTGATGATGTGAGGGTAGTGTGCAAGTATCCGGATGTCTTTCCTAAAGACTTACCGGGACTTCCACCCGATAGGGAGATTGAGTTCGTGATCGAGGTCGAGCCCGACACCAAACCAATCTCTATACCGCCATACGTATGGCACCCGCTGAACTTAACGAATTGAAAACCCAATTGAAAGAGCTTTTGGATAACGGTTTCATTAGACCAAGCCACTCCCCGTGGGGAGCATCAGATTTTTTGTGAAAAAGAAAGATGGGACACTTCGAATGTGTATCGACTATCGTCAACTGAATAAGGTCACAATCAAGAATAGGTATCCTTTGCCTAGGATTGATGACCTGTTTGATCAACTCCGAGGAGCGACAGTGTTTTCGAAGATTGACCTAAGGTCGGGGTACCATCAATTGAAGATTAAAGAAGATGACATACCAAAGAGTGCTTTTCGCACAAGGTACACGCATTTTGAGTTCCTTGTTATGTCGGTTGGGTTAACAAACGCCCCGGTGGCATTCATGGATTTGATGAACCGAGTATTTCATAAATACTTGGACCGATTCGTGATTGTGTTCATAGATGACATCTTGATTTACTCAAGGAGTGAAGAAGAGCATGAGGAGCACTTGATACTCGTTCTTGAGACACTACGGGAGAAGCAACTCTATGCCAAATTTTCTAAATGTGAATTTTGGCTAAAGGAGATTGGCTTTCTCGGGCATGTAGTTTCGGGATCGGGAATTGTTGTAGATAACAAGAAGATAGAAGCCATTACCGAATGGGAGAGGCCAAAGAACGTGAAGGAAATTCAAAGTTTCCTTGGTTTGGCAGGCTACTACAGAAAGTTCGTGGAGAAGTTCTCTGTTTTGGCATCACCGTTGATGAAGCTCACTCGTAAGGGAGCTAAGTTTGTATGGGATGACAAATGTGAGAAAGGGTTCATTGAACTAAAGAGGAGATTGACCGAGGCACCGGTACTCGCATTACCCAAACAGGGTGTGGGGTACGATGTCTATAGTGATGCGAGCATCCAAAGGCTTGGATGTGTGTTGATGCAGGAGGGGAGGGTAATTGCCTATGCTTCAAGACAGTTGAAGAAGCATGAGGTAAATTATCCTACTCATGATTTAGAACTGGGAGCAGTGGTGTTTGCACTTAAGATATGGAGACATTATCTCTACGGGGAGACGTGTCATATATACACTGACCATAAGAGCTTGAAATACGTGTTTACTCAGAAAGAGCTAAACATGAGACAGAGACGGTGGATGGAGTTGATGGAGAGGACTACCATCTAGTGATTGAGTATCACCCAGGTAAGGCAAATGTGGTGGCAGATGCTTTGAGCCGGAAGAGCTCGTCTGGGGCCTTGCTAGCTAATTTGAGGGCATTAAGAGCCCAACTGGAGATATCCAGCGATGGTGCCTTATTGGCACGATTTGAGGTGAGACCTACTTTACTTGACGAGATCAAGAAGAGTCAGGAAACTGATGAAGAACTTGTGAAGGTCCGGTAACGCATGCAAGCGGGACCGGTGGAGGATTTCCGGGAAAGAGATGATGGTCTCTTATTATTTCGTGACCGAGTGTGTGTACCGTCGAATGATGAGCTCTGAAAGTCCATCTTAGAGGAAGCTCATTCATCGGCTTATGCCATGCACCCGGGGGGAACGAAGATGTACCGTGATTTAAAAGAGAGTTACTGGTGGTCTGGTATGAAGAGGGAAATTGTGACACCGCATCCGGATGTACTTGAATTTGAAATTTGATATGTATTTGAATTTCCTAGCGAATAAAATTCGTGTAGCTGAGTGGTACATTTAATTAATGCGTGATTAATTGAACTATTTATCGGGTCCCAAATAATGGGAATGGACTCCCAAATATTTAGTTGGGTCATCGTAATAATTTTAGAAGCCCAATGAAGTGCCAACTAAAGTTGATAAAAATGTTTGGGCAACCTGAGTGCTATTTTGGCCTAACCTGCCAAAAATAACGGGAATAATTGGGAGGAACTTCCTACACCCACTTGGGGGTATTCTACAACCCATTTAGACTCAAATGAGTGAAGAGGGGACATGAATGATGGCTAGCACGTACTGAGGGTGGGAAGTCTCCAATGAGACAATAACTCATACACATGTCCTATTCTACACAATAAGTTTGTGTTGATTGGGAGCCTCTACCATCTCACCTCATCCTTATCATCATTCGGCCATACCAAGAGGGGGAGCTCCAAGAAGGTTTCTCTCAAGAGCTCAGAGCTTAGAGGAAGCAAGAGGAAGGGAAATCCAAGAGAAAATAGCTAGAAGAAGAGGTAAGAACACAACTATTACCTTTTAACTAGTTTATGTTGTATGATTTTTTAAGAAATCATATAGTGGATTAAACCATGAGTTCTACACGTTTAAAAGTGTATTATATTGATATAAAGTGGTGGTAATTAACTTAGAAGAGTCGTGGAATCGATAGGAGTTGAAATCGTCGGAAACCGCCATTGTTGGAGACTGTTTTCGAGCTGCAGGCCCGAAAGCCGCCCACCTTTTGCAAAAGCCGCCCACCTTTTGTCTGCTGTCCAAAATTTTCACTTTCAATTGGCCTAGAACGGGGATTGATCGAAGGGCTTAGCAAAGGCAACTAGTTGAGCACATCATAAGGTGAGGATGGCTGACTATATTGTTTATAACTAGTGGGTTAATTCATGAGATTACCTAATGTTATAAAAGCATGATTTTAATTAACTAATATGCCAAGTAAAGTGTCAATTGATCATATTGTTGTATATGAAGAGTTGATGCATGATTGATTGGGGTATGAGTAATTGGAGCATGATTACTTGATATGTTTGAGAAGTTGTTCTAGTTGATTTAGTGATGAACTAATAAAATGTTTTATTAGTCACTATTTAATTATATTGATTTTATGGTTAGTAAAGTCAATATAGAATGGAGTGAGAATGAGTTATGGCATGGCCGCCACGTTTGTTTAAAAGGGAAAGAGAATTTGAACTAAGAATAACTCGGGTGATACTAAGTGACTAGTCCGAGGTTATAATACGAACATTTATAAATTAATCCTAAGTTTAGGATTGTGATGCTTCGTCACTAGGGTATTCAATTGGGATAGCCTTAGATGATTTAAATGATATAATTATCCTAGGATTGGATTGTTGATATTATTATCCGGGTGGTCTTTAGGATACCCGTAATTGATTGTTTGATTGGTAGCAAGGGTCATGGCTCGGCTCTAGTCAAAGGATAGATGCCCGACCCCATGAACTTGCTAATATAGATAGATGAGGGTCATGGGTCGGACGAGTCTGAGGATCGTGCCGGACTGCATGGGCCCACAATAGGATAGATGTAAGGACCATGGCCCTACTTGGCTCTAGAGAGCGAGATGGATTGCATGGACTTACAGCGTGATCACGTATAAGGGTGGAATCCGAATCAGAGACCTTGCGAGGCTTTGACAGCGGTAACACATAAGATAGGACCCCGAATGGGCCTTACCTTCCTACGGGAACAGGGTATGAGTCCAGGGGCAGGATGCTGGACTCCGACCGAGTGCTCTATTGGAGACTTGGATAGCGGTGACAGGTCCTGTATGAATTATTGCAGGGCAATACGAATTATCGCAGGGCGATACAAATTGTATTTTTAAATTATCGCAGGGCGATACAATTGTATTTTTTGAATTATCGCAGGGCGATACAAATTGTATTTTTAGATTATCGCAAGGCGATACAGATTATATTTTGAATTATCACAGAGCGATTTGAATTGTATTATTAAATACAAACGGGGAAATAAAATATCGCATGGCGATGCAAAAGGGTTTTGACAAAATACAAATGGGCCTATGGGCCGACTATTTGACGATATATACTTATGTATGATTTGAAAGGGGTAACTATGGGTTATTTCCTAGTATTATGATAGCACCTATGTTGAGGGTCTTAAGGATTGAAACATTAATTATATGCAGTATAGTTGTCATTGTACTTTTCAAATGCTTCAAAGTACTGACCTCCCCTTCACGGGGGAGGCCACCTCACAGTTTTCAGGTAGAAGCTAGAGCTTGCTTCCTGTACCCGTTGCTTCGGGAGTTCTTGGAGAGAAGACGTGGTTCGTGCTTCCTCCGTTCTGTTTTCAAAACAATTACAATGATGCTCATGGATAATGTTTTCTAATAAATTATTGAGGGCTTGTATGCCCAAGTTTGCCAAGTGTGGCTTGAACACTTGTAATATTGTTTCCGCTGCTTTAATGAATATTTTACATTATGTTTGTTTATGGATGTACTATGTGTGAATGATATTCCAGACGCCTTGTATAGTATGGATGTGTTAGACTGCGGTTGACTATTCATACTGTACGGCGGATTGTTGACGTGTCCGGGTAGGTCCGGGGCGTGACAATTAAGTTGGTATCAGAGCCTTAGTCCGTAAACTTCATAATGAAGCTTTAAAATTTCGTTTTAAAAATGAATTTGAAAACCATGAGCATAAGAAATTTTGTACTTAAAGAACTTTTGGTATTCGAGTTGCAATGTCTCTAATTGTTAAGATGGCGCCCTTAACAATTGGTATGGCGGTGACTTGACGCATGAGATGTCTTAAGTACCTATCTGTCAATTGACAATTGATACGAGTCTAACGACTCATTCTAAACATTTCTTTCAGAAATGGGAGGTGGAAGCATTTTGAATAGGATGGACTCGGAATGGGTTGCACCGGGTGGAACCGGGCATGCCAACCGAGAAGAGTCTTTAGTACCAAGAGGTCAAGATACTCTAGGTGCTCAAATTGTGGGTGATTATCAGGTTGAGACCAAGGAAGCTGAACCACTCGAGGCTTCGAGTGAGGAAAGCAATGACTACGACGATGATGGCTTTGGCAACAAGTCTATAAAACAAATGGACATGATCATAGATTTGCTTCAACGTGAACGTGTGAGGCTTTTACAGAAACGCCAAGCAAGGCAAGAAAAAGGGGGACCAATGGGAAGGAAAAGGATGCGGGGGGACAATGACTCCCAATGGCATTCTAAGAGAAGGAATACTGAGGGCGACAAAACCTGCAGGGAACCTGCACCACCGCCAAGGTGGAATAATAGCTTTAAAAGTCAAGAAGTGAGACCTCAGGGCTCTAGGGTCCGGAAATGCGACAATTGCAACAAGTATCACTTTGGGGGGGTGCCTCGAACTAAGAAGATGTTATCTTTGTAAGGACAACAGACACATTAAGTTCCATTGCCCTCAACGAATACATGGAGGGGTAATGGGGAAGAAGAACTACCTTGGGGGAAATCATGAATTCCCTAAAGGTTACCCATACTCGAAGGTGGGACATACGAATGTAACGTGCCCACAACTCGGGCAAAACTCAGGGTCACGAGCCTCGGCGAAACCTAGATGCAGAAACTGCAAGAAAAACCACATGGGTAGGTGTTGGGATCCTCCTAAATGTTACCAATGTGGGGAGGCGGGGCATTTGAAGGTAGCATGCCCGCAACTTGGGCGAAACAAAAATTCAACGGTCGATGATGGAACCTCGGGAGGCAAGAGCCAAATAGGGATAGCTCATTCCAGCACGGGAGATGGAAGGACTACGAAAGGCAAGTCATCCTTCGTGATCGAGGGAGAAACTCAAGAATCGGTCAATCCAATTTCACCGGTAGATGCTTGAGCAAAACCCCGACTGTATTAAAGGTAATCTTTTATAAACGTTAGTCTTTGTTGAATTAAAGGTAGTAAAGATCATAAGGATTAATATTCGTACAACTGAGGCCAACCTTGACCGGTTCTGGCTTGGCAAGTAAACAGAATGCACGTATTAGGCGAAAACCGCCCGACGTTGCTTGAAGCCGCCCGACTTTGGGATGTAAATAACAAATTAATACTACGGCGACGGACGTCGTCCGGTGTTCGGGAAACCCGCCCGGCATACGGGATCGACTCTTCGTTAAACGACAGTTGTTCACAAAAGCCGCCCAGTGTTGGCTTAATGCCGCCCGGCTTTCGAATTTAATTTATGTAATTAAACTACGGCGTTGAATGTCGGCCGGTTTTCACAATAACCGGCCGGCGCTTGAAATGATTAAACGAGAAGGATTTCTCGCTGATGAACATCGGCCGACTTTCGTAGAAACCGGCCGATTTTTAAAAGAATAACTCGGAATAAACTACGGGGGAGAAAACTGGCCGGCTTGGTTAGAAACCGGCCGGCTTACGGGACAAGTTGTCGGTGGACTTAGCAAATGCATGAAAACCGGCCGGCTTTCATGGAAACCGGCCGGAGTACGCTAAAGTTGTTCACTATGCGGGTTTTAAGGCAAAATCCGAACGGTTTGGGTAGAGTGCCGGACGGCTTTCGCCTCAACCTTAGTCGGTGTAACCTTTTGACTTAAGAAACAACGCCATAAGTTATAGAGATGCATCTATCATACATGGCTATAATGTGGAAACACCAAAGATTGCGGGGAAGACGCGAAATACTTATCAAAGCTGAGGTATAACAACAAATCGAGGATGAGGCTTTTGACGAGGGTAGCTAGCGTACGTATGACGTCGAGGTCA
This sequence comes from Cuscuta epithymum, assembly GCA_945859915.1. Lineage (NCBI taxonomy): Eukaryota > Viridiplantae > Streptophyta > Magnoliopsida > Solanales > Convolvulaceae > Cuscuta > Cuscuta epithymum. Next base: position 4,455,645 of record CAMAPF010000933.1, on the reverse strand, counting down.
TACCTCGATTGTTGTCCACACCATTATGGAAGGACTTTAAGAGGAAGGACTAAAGGTGTCCTTAGGAGGTGAACGAGACTAGTACGTAGTTTCCTTTGATACGAACGACACTATTAGAAGTTGGCGAATGAGTCCTTCATGTTGGAATCACCGTTAGCGCGACTTACTCACGAAGGGTTAAGTTGCAGGGAGGTGACCATTATGCGGATGATTCATGGAATCAATGAAAAGAGTTGTTCAAGCATCAATATTTGTCTTATCCATTCGTGGGTTAGTGTACGGTGTCTAAAGTTAGACAAACATCTAAGGGGTAGATGTGAGTTGATTCAATAGGGGAAGATGATTGCACCTGTTTCACTTCCGTGGAGAAAAAAAAATGAAGTAAATTTCCCTACTCTTGAATAATGGTAGGGGGCTCTAGTAAGTCATTAAAGAAATGAAAAGATTATCTCTACATGGAGATGTGTCATATATATAATCTGACTATAAGAGTTTGAAGTAAGTGTTCACTCCAAAAGAGTTGAGCGCTTGACTGTGGTGATGGATGGGGGGTTGGAAAACTACCATCTAGTGATAAAGTATTGTACATGTATGTCAAATTTTGTAACAAATGCCTTATACAAAAGGACCTGATCGAGCTACTACTGAATAACATAATAACAATTAGTACCCACATAGAAGTGGAGAGCGATTGAGTGGCGAGTTTGGGATGAGAACCATCATAGCAGTTGAAATCAAAGGGAACTCAGCATATGATGAAATTCTGAGGGAGAGGTGATGGTCTCTTGTTGTTTTGCAGTCAAGATTGTGTAGCGTCAGATGGTGAGCTTTGAAAGATCATTTGAGGGGCTCATTGATTAACGCATGTCATACACTGGTATCGTTATGTATGTGATTGTGATGAAGGATATTGTTAGGGTGGATACCTTACTTGCTATCAAGTTAAGGTAGTACACTAACACTTGGGTATGTTGTTACATCCACCTTGCATACATGAGTGGTAGTAGTAACCATTTATTACAGATTTTGTGGCACGGCCACCACGATGGTGAAGGGTTATGATGGATTTTCGGGTCGTGGTTGATGGACTAACGAAGAGTACATAGCCACTACCTATAACCACAACCTATCAAACTGAGAAGATAGACACACTTTAGGTAAGTGAAACCTTGGGATTTCACCGAGTACTTTTGAGTACCGCGCTAACTAGATGAATTGAACATTATTTCATTCATAGAATGATGAACTACATTAATGGTTACACATACTTTGGAAGGGCATGTCGGGGCATGTCCCTTAAATTCTCATGAAGGACAATGATGACAATTAAGTTGGTATGAGGCTGACATTAAGCACTCATGCAGTTAGCAAAAAAAAAAAAAGAGAGAGAGAGAGAAGTTATGAGATTAGTATTACATGCCTACACACAAGCGTTGGTATGGATAGAGATGTTAGAAACCCATACACTAAGTCGAGTTCGGATTGAACCAAAGTTTTGTTTAAAGTAAATAAGAGATTCGTGCCAACGAAGGACGAAGATCTATTAAGCTAGAATCAAAGGTAAGGTGTTTTGAAATTTTAACATCCTAGGAGCTGTCGTATCCTTATGAAAGGGTGAATGAAATCTACACTACATCGGGCTAGCTGAAATTCTAGAAAGAATGGATGCCATATTATACCAACCATGATTGACTCCAGAATTGGAAATGATACTATATGGAGTTCTTTACATCAATGCTTAAAGAGCATGTTCAAAATTCATATCGTGTCATGGAGACACCATTAGTACAGAAGAGTGGATAATGGGAACTATGTTGGACAACCAACAATGATATTGGATAAACAAGTGAGAAAATTGAGAAGCATGGGGGTTTCTAATGGTTAAGACCTTGGTTATGAATTTGAGTCGAAGTGGAGGCTCAGGAAATTATGGTTATAAGAATAGAGCACTACTTCGTATGCTTTTGAGTATCGTTGTGAATTTCGGGGACGAAATTCCCGTTAACGGGGGGTGAACTTGTGACACCGCATCCGGATGTACTTGAATTTGAAATTTGATATGTATTTGAATTTCCTAGCGAATAAAATTCGTGTAGCTGAGTGGTACATTTAATTAATGCGTGATTAATTGAACTATTTATCGGGTCCCAAATAATGGGAATGGACTCCCAAATATTTAGTTGGGTCATCGTAATAATTTTAGAAGCCCAATGAAGTGCCAACTAAAGTTGATAAAAATGTTTGGGCAACCTGAGTGCTATTTTGGCCTAACCTGCCAAAAATAACGGGAATAATTGGGAGGAACTTCCTACACCCACTTGGGGGTATTCTACAACCCATTTAGACTCAAATGAGTGAAGAGGGGACATGAATGATGGCTAGCACGTACTGAGGGTGGGAAGTCTCCAATGAGACAATAACTCATACACATGTCCTATTCTACACAATAAGTTTGTGTTGATTGGGAGCCTCTACCATCTCACCTCATCCTTATCATCATTCGGCCATACCAAGAGGGGGAGCTCCAAGAAGGTTTCTCTCAAGAGCTCAGAGCTTAGAGGAAGCAAGAGGAAGGGAAATCCAAGAGAAAATAGCTAGAAGAAGAGGTAAGAACACAACTATTACCTTTTAACTAGTTTATGTTGTATGATTTTTTAAGAAATCATATAGTGGATTAAATCATGAGTTCTACACGTTTAAAAGTGTATTATATTGATATAAAGTGGTGGTAATTAACTTAGAAGAGTCGTGGAATCGATAGGAGTTGAAATCGCCGGAAACCGCCATTGTTGGAGACTGTTTTCGAGCTGCAGGCCCGAAAGCCGCCCACCTTTTGTCTGCTGTCCAGAATTTTCACTTTCAATTGGCCTAGAACGGGGATTGATCGAAGGGCTTAGCAAAGGCAACTAGTTGAGCACATCATAAGGTGAGGATGGCTGACTATATTGTTTATAACTAGTGGGTTAATTCATGAGATTACCTAATGTTATAAAAGCATGATTTTAATTAACTAATATGCCAAGTAAAGTGTCAATTGATCATATTGTTGTATATGAAGAGTTGATGCATGATTGATTGGGGTATGAGTAATTGGAGCATGATTACTTGATATGTTTGAGAAGTTGTTCTAGTTGATTTAGTCATGAACTAATAAAATGTTTTATTAATCACTATTTAATTATATTGATTTTATGGTTAGTAAAGTCAATATAGAATGGAGTGAGAATGAGTTATGGCATGGCCGCCACGTTTGTTTAAAAGGGAAAGAGAATTTGAACTAAGAATAACTCGGGTGATACTAAGTGACTAGTCCGAGGTTATAATATGAACATTTATAAATTAATCCTAAGTTTAGGATTGTGATGCTTCGTCACTAGGGTATTCAATTGGGATAGCCTTAGATGATTTAAATGATATAATTATCCTAGGATTGGATTGTTGATATTATTATCCGGGTGGTCTTTAGGATACCCGTAATTGATTGTTTGATTGGTAGCAAGGGTCATGGCTCGGCTCTAGTCAAAGGATAGATGCCCGACCCCATGAACTTGCTAATATAGATAGATGAGGGTCATGGGTCGGACGAGTCTGAGGATCGTGCCGGACTGCATGGGCCCACAATAGGATAGATGTAAGGACCATGGCCCTACTTGGCTCTAGAGAGCGAGATGGATAGCATGGACTTACAGCGTGATCACGTATAAGGGTGGAATCCGAATCAGAGACCTTGCGAGGCTTTGATAGCGGTAACACATAAGATAGGACCCCGAATGGGCCTTACCTTCCTACGGGAACAGGGTATGAGTCCAGGGGCAGGATGCTGGACTCCGACCGAGTGCTCCATGGAGACTTGGATAGCGGTGACAGGTCCTGTATGAATTATTGCAGGGCAATACGAATTATCGCAGGGCGATACAAATTGTATTTTTAAATTATCGCAGGGCGATACAATTGTATTTTTTGAATTATCGCAGGGCGATACAAATTGTATTTTTAGATTATCGCAAGGCGATACAGATTATATTTTGAATTATCACAGAGCGATTTGAATTGTATTATTAAATACAAACGGGGAAATAATATATCGCATGGCGATGCAAAAGGGTTTTGACAAAATACAAATGGGCCTATGGGCCGACTATTTGACGATATATACTTATGTATGATTTGAAAGGGGTAACTATGGGTTATTTCCTAGTATTATGATAACACCTATGTTGAGGGTCTTAAGGATTGAAACATTAATTATATGCAGTATAGTTGTCATTGTACTTTTCAAATGCTTCAAAGTACTGACCTCCCCTTCACGGGGGAGGCCACCTCACAGTTTTCAGGTAGAAGCTAGAGCTTGCTTCCTGTACCCGTTGCTTCGGGAGTTCTTGGAGAGAAGACGTGGTTCGTTCTTCCTCCGTTCTGTTTTCAAAACAATTACAATGATGCTCATGGATAATGTTTTCTAATAAATTATTGAGGGCTTGTATGCCCAAGTTTGCCAAGTGTGGCTTGAACACTTGTAATATTGTTTCCGCTGCTTTAATGAATATTTTACATTATGTTTGTTTATGGATGTACTATGTGTGAATGATATTCCAGACGCCTTGTATAGTATGGATGTGTTAGACTGCGGTTGACTATTCATACTGTACGGCGGATTGTTGACGTGTCCGGGTAGGTCCGGGGCGTGACAGAAATAGCCGAGTACATTAGTCGATGCCTTACTTCTCAGCAAGTCAAGGCAGAACATCAGCATCCAGCTGGGTTATTGCAGCCACTTTCCATTCCAGAGTGGAAATGGGAGCACGTGACTATGGATTTTGTGGTAGGACTACCACGGACAGTGAGGAAATATGATGCCGTATGGGTTGTGGTTGATAGGCTCACGAAGAGTGCACATTTTCTACCCATCAACACCACTTATGCACTTGAGAGGTTAGCCAAATTGTATGTGGATGAGATCGTGAGGCTACATGGGGTTCCTATAACCATTGTATCCGACAGAGATCCACGGTTCACATCACGATTTTGGCCGAAGTTCCAAGAGTCTATGGGAACGAGATTGAAGTTTAGCACTGCTTTTCATCCACAGACAGATGGACAATCTGAGAGAGTCATACAGATTTTAGAGGACATGATGAGAGCTTGTGCATTGGAGTTCCAAGGGAATTGGGACAACCATTTAGCACTTGTAGAGTTTGCCTATAACAACAGTTATCAGGCGAGTATTGGCATGCCTCCATACGAGGCATTGTATGGGAGGAAATGTCGTACACCGTTGTGTTGGGATGAGGTTGGCATGGCCAAGCTCGAGAGCACGGAACTGGTGGAGATCAACAAGTCAAAAGTGAAGATGATTCGAGAGAGACTTAAGGCAGCCCAGGATAGGCAGAAGAGCTATGCCGATAAGCACCGATGGGCCTTAGAGTTTAAGGTGGGAGATGAGGTATTCTTGAAAGTTTCACCTTGGAAAGGAATCATCCGATTTCAAAGCCGAGGGAATCTTAACCCACGATACATCGGGCCATTTGTAATTCTTGAGAGAATTGGGGTCGTAACATACTGACTACAGTTGACTCCGGAATTGGAGAAGATACATAACGTGTTCCACGTATCTATGCTAAAGAAATATGTGCCGGATCCGTCCCACGTGTTAGAGAAACCACCCGTGGAAATACGTGAGGACTTGAACTATGCCGTACGACCGGTGATGATACTTGATATGCAAGTTAAGAAACTAAGAAGCAAGAAGGTTCCAATGGTGAAAATCCTTTGAAAAGTGACCGAGTTGAAGAAGAAACTTGGGAAACGGAAGCCTTGATGAAGGAACAATATGCATTTCTTTTTGAATGAGCATTTGTGAATTTCGGGGACGAAATTCCCGTTAAGGGGGGGTGAACTTGTGACACCGCACCCGAATGTACTGGAATTTGGAACTTGATATGTATTTGATTTTCCTAGCAAATAAAATTGTGTAACGGAATTGGTATATTTAATTAATGTGTGATTAATTAAATTATTTATCAGGTTCCTAATAATGGGAATGGACTCCCAAATATTTAGTTGGGTCATCGTAATAATTTTAGAAGCCCAATAAAGTGCCAACTAAAGTAGATAAAAACGTTTGGACAACCCAAGTGCTATTTTGGCCCAACCTGCCAAAAATAGCAGGAATAATTGGGAGGGACTTCCTACACCCACTTGGGGTATTTTGCATACCATTTGACCTCAAACAATAGGTAGGGGGACATGATGGGAGGGTGGTGTGCGGATGATTGAAGGAGGGGATGAATAGAGACAACTCATACACCCCATGTCCCTTCCAAGAATTATTTTTGGCTTGGTTGAGGATAGATACCTCCCCCCTTCCCATTCCACTCATATGAACCAAGAGAAAGAAGAGAGAGGCCTGGAAGAAGCTCTCACAAAGTCCAAACGTGGAAGAAACATATAGCAAGGAAATCCCAAGAGAAAACTAGCTAGAAGGAGAGGTAAGAACACAACTCTTATTTTAACTAGTTTTATGGTGTATGATTTTTAAGAAATCATATGGTGGATTAAAGGTGGAGTTCTACACGTTTAAAGCTATATAATATTGTTATAAGGTGGTGGTATTTAACTTAGAAGAGTCGTGGAATCGATAGGAGTTGAAACCGCCGGAAACCGCCAAGTATAGGAGGCTGTTCGTAGTTGTAGACCACGAAAGCCGCCCAGCTTTCGTGAAAGCCGCCCGGCTTTTGGCTGCTGCCCAAAATTTCATTTTCGATCGATTTAGAACGGGGATTGATCGGAGGGCTTAACAAAGGCAACTATTTCAGCACTTCATAAGGTGAGAATGGCTGACTATATTGCTTATAATCCTTGGGTTAATTTCATAAGATTACCTAAGTTAATTAAATGTGATTTTCATGGATTATTAACGATTAATAATGCCTAAATGGAAATATTGTTGTTTATGAATAGAAGATGCATAATATACAAATTTATGAGTAAATGGTGTATAGTTATGCATTATGAGTATGATGATATGATGATAGTTTAAACCATGAATTTTTGTGATGAAATATACTTTTACTTCATGTATAGGAATCATGAATGGATAAAAGTGATATTTTTGATATTGAGATTTAATCATATACGGATTGGGAAATTCATAGGAATGAACCTTATAACTATGAATTAAAGAGCTTGGTGGCTTAAAGATAAATGGATTAGTATTGAATTTACTAGTCGGAAATGTTAGTATGAAAAGTGATAAAACAAATCCTAAGCGCTTGGATTGTGAAAGGGGTACCTTAAGTAGTCTTATGAGATGTCTTAAGGTAGAATTGGGTAAACGCTAAGTTACCGTAGGAGTAGGCCTCAAAGGCTACTCATAGTAGAAAAGCTCTAGGCATAGAATATGCTTAGTGAACTAGTATCGTTACTAGAGGAAGCCTCTAGCACGATGAAGAATGACTGGAGGAAGCCTCCAGTATTCGTGTAGGACGAACTAGTATCGTGACTATAGGAAGCCTCTAGCACGATGAAGAATGACTGGAGGAAGCCTCCAGCATTCGTGTAGGACGACTAGAGGAAGCCTCTAGCGTAATGTAGGATGACTAGAGAAAGCCTCTAGCATAACGTAATGTGACTGGAGGAAGCCTCCAGCACAACGTATGTAAGGTGATTAGAGGAAGCCTCTAACACCTAGTGGAGTGACTAGAGTAAGCCTCTAGCACGACAAAACATGACTAGAGGAAGCCTCTAGCATGGCGAACTAATATAGATGGGCGTGGCTTGAAGTCACGGGGAAAGGGTTGAATGTTTTCAAAGTAAACATGGGCCTTCGGGCCGACTACTTGACTTTATATATAAAGTAAGTATATTTTCAAAGAGGGTAACCAAGGGTTATGACCTATAATATAATATCACTCTATTTGAGGGTCTTGGAAATTGAAACATTGATTATACTTAGTATAGTTGTCATTGTACTTGTCAAATGCTTCCAAGTACTGACCTCCCCTTCACGGGGGAGGCCACCTCACAGTTTCAGGTAGGGGATAAAGCTCGCTATCATCGCCCGTTGCTTTGGGAAGCTCGAGGAGAGAAGACGTGGTTCGTGCTTCCTCCGTTTCTATTTTAAAAATATTTAAATAAATGCTCATGGATATTATTTTCTGAATAATTATTTGGGGGCTTGTTTGCCCGTGTTTGCCACGTGTGGCTTGAATACTTGTATTAATGTTTCCGCTGCTTAATTAAATATTTTACATTATTATTGTTTATGGATGTACTATTGTGAATGATATTCATGACGCCTAGTATAGTATGGATGAGTTGGACTGCGATTGACTATTCGTACTGTACGGCGGGTTGTTGACGTGTCCGGTAGGTCCGGGGCGTGACATTAACTCTTATTCATCATGTTCTCTACCAAACGTCCTTTGTCACCACCTAATGCAAATGACATCGAATCCAGATTTGTTCCAGCCACATGAGACTAAATATCCATCTTCCGTCCCTGCACAACCTTCTATGCGTTTAATCACGCCAAGCAAAAGAAGAAAAAAAGGCGCACAATTGATGGCGCAAGAAGAAATCTTGTACACCAAAGCCCGCCTACGGCGGTCACTCCTCGTTACAAATGATAGTGGAGAAAAACTCTAGCGGTGGAAACCCACCCTAGAGAGAGAAAGAGTTGAGAGAACTTATTCTTCGAAACTTATAGTGCTTTGTGTATTTTAAATAATGTACTTTGTATTTAACATCATAAAATTACATTTGTGAAAACATTATATGATCATGGTGCCAACATAACATTTTATATAAAGATGAGGGTGCATATATTGCATGTGCAAGTTTGAGATACTTATCTCACACCCCTTCAAAGTTTGAGATATTTCAGTTATTTCTCTGGATTAATAGAGTGTACGTTAAAAATGATCCTAGACTACACAAATTAATAAAACCATTTTTTTGTATATGCAACATTGATGACATATGAAAGATAATAAAAAGTTATGAACTTTTATACTATCGTATATTTTTATAACAATCGGATTACAAAAACTATTATAGCACTTAAAAAAACAGGTGCGTTTGAGAGTGTTAATATATATTTTTTATCTTTATATATTCAATGATGGTGTCTTATGAAAGATAATAAAAAGTGATGATTTTTTATATATTTTTTGTAACAATCAGAGTACTAATAAAAAAATTATATCCATTTAAAAATAAATATTTTTTAAAGTATAAATTGCTTTCATTAGTAGTACTTGTTTTATTTTTACTTTCAGTAGGTTTGGTTTCAAAATTTGGAATTCTGGCATAAGTTTAATAATCAATATTTCAGTCCCGGTTGTATTAGTCTTTAAATTGTTCGTTTCGTGTCTAATGAATCAAGTTGCTTTGTATAAAATGCTCGTTCTATGTCTATTCTCAGGGCTCACAATTGGATCTTTCATAACTGTCTGAATATTATCTTGTACTCAATTTTAATATAAAAACTGATCCTTTATATTAAAAAAAGTGTACATTATTTTTTATTTTTGTATATTCAATATTGGTGTCATTAGAAAGATACTCGTAATAAAAAGTTATGAATTTTGATATAATTTTTGTAACAATAGGATTATAAATAAAAAATTATGATATCTTAAAATAAACATTGAGATTTTATTTTGGTGGGATCCTAACTAATGTAGTAGGAGTTTGAATAGTATTCAACCATCAAAATACTGATTACCGAGTATTAGTGATTTAATGGATTACTTGTGCATAGATTCCTTTAATTTGGAAAGTGATGTTTAAACAATAATAATTGTCCGTTAAAAAAAAACAATAATTGTGAAGTTGACATGTGGCAATGTTTTCCCATTAGTAATTATGAATTTTGATATATTTTTTATAACAATAGGAGTAAAAATAAAAAGGTTATAACACTTTAAAAAACTATGATATTTTATTTTGGTGTGACCAATGTTCTAAAAGGCACTAGGCGCTAGTCGGGCGCCAGTCCAGCGCCTAGCGGCTAGGCGGACGCTTAGTCGGGGACTAGTCGGACACAAAGAAATTGCATTTTTACTTATTTTTGCACAAATATGATAAGTAATATTGTATTTTTGTGTGTATAAAATACATATTGAAAGATAGAATTATCACAATCAATCATACGTAGTATATGATAACTAATCACTTAACTTCATTATGTTATAAATATAAATAATGATAAAATTTAGGTATATATACAAACATGTATAGTTTTATCTTAATTTACAACTTCATTTCTTCATATCCATGACTAAAGTTAAAGTATGTATATCACTAAGAAAATTAAAATTAAAAAGTAAAGTAATGTTCGGCGAATCTAGACGACCTAGGCGGCCGATTAGGCGCTCTAGGCGGGCAACTAGGCGCCATAGGTTGCCGACTAATTCACCTAGACAGCAAACCAATTAGTCGGAGCGCCTAGACGAAAATCGGGACGCCCGGCCACCGCCTAGCGCCTAGGCGGGGACTAGTCGGGCGCCTAGAACGATTTTTAGAAGAGAGGGTGTGACTCCTAAATACTAGTAATAGGAATTGTAATTTAGTTGGAGTAGTATTTTTATACGGAGTATGAAATACCGTGTGTGCTTAGCTAGAGGTTCCTTTAATTTAAGAAGTGATGTTAAAATATTAATTAATTGTGGAGGTGACATGTGGGAATACTTTTGTTGGTCCGGGTTATTGAGGTAACAGTCTAGAAGGGGAGGTGAATAAACTGTTATGGTTTTTAACTCTTTCAAGCTAAGTACCAGTGTTAATAGAATAGCCTGTTCTGTTGAGAACAGACTGGCATCGGAGATCTTCTGGTAGGGGTTCTGTCGGGATGGACGGTCGAATACGAGACGAACGGTGAGAGTCAGCTGAAGCGAAGATGGTGAGTAAAACGGAAGAGGACAGAGTGAACAGTTTGGAGGTTCAAGTGGACAATGGAGGTGGCGGCGCGTGGGAATATCTATCTCTTGTCCGGAAGCTCAAGCTCCGCCGATCCGACAAGGTCTTGAAGCACGGTCTCGCCCTCCTTAATGATGACAAAGCTCGATCTGCTCTTGGCACTGAAGAATGGACATTATATGAGCAGGTGGCTATTGCTGCTATGGACTCCCATTGTCTTGATGTGGCAAAGGAGAACATTAAAGTTTTGAAGAAAAAGTTTCCAGGAAGCAAACGAGTTGGCAGGTTAGAAGCAATGTTGCTTGAGGCCAGGGAATTATGGGAGGAGGCCGAAAAGGCTTACTCAAGCCTACTGGAGGAAAATCCATTTGATCAGGTCATACAAAAGAGGAGGGTAGCCATGGCAAAGGCAGAAGGCAATATGTCAGGAGCAATTGAATTGCTAAATAAGTATCTCGAAATATTCATGGCAGATCACGATGCTTGGAGGGAACTTGCGGAAATGTATGTCTCCCTACAAATGTATAAGCAGGCGGCTTTCTGCTATGAGGAGCTCCTCTTATCTCAACCAACAGTTCCTCTTTATCACTTGGCTTATGCTGATGTGCTCTATACATTAGGTGGACTTGACAATATATCCAGACGGCCAAGAAATATTACGCAACTACCATAGACTTAACAGGTGGAAAGAATACCAGAGCCCTTTTTGGTATATGCTTGTGTACATCTGCCATAGGGCATCTGACTAAAGGACGGAGGCAGGAGGACAAAGACAAATCAGAGCTGCAATCTTTGTCCTTTAGGGCCCTGGAGAAAGATTACAATGAGAAAGCTTCTGATAAACTTTCTCTTCTTGCTTCAACTTTGAGAAGTTTGAAGATTTGATCATTTTTTTTGCATTTTTTAAAGCTTGTGTCTTTCAGATGGTTTATGCCCCTCATCAGTTGCTTTAATTATTGAAAGCTGACCATGTGTGCTGTCAGGTTTAATCACTTAGATGTTTCTCTTTTGTTGTCAACGTGGGATTTAACAGAAGATGTTTCATAAAGCTGTACTAGAAGGGAAAACAAGGAAAATAGTTTATCAGAGAATTTGGCTGTTTCACTTCAAAAAAAAAAAGGGGGTTCTGTCGGGATAGCCTCACAGAGGAGCAAAGGCACTAGGCCTTCTGTTATCTCACAAGAGGTGTTCTACTTAGCACAGATACCACTTCTGTGGAGTTAATCAGTTTAAAAAAAAAACCAATAAGTAAATGACACCAGAGATTTTTATAGTGGTTCAAGGAACAACTCATTCCTCTAATCCACTGTTCCACTTAACTTGTAATAAACCAATTACAAAACTTAAGTCCTAGCACTTAAGAAGCTCTCCACGTCTTCTTCAAGTGTAGATGTCTCCTGGGACACACTTCCTTGCTTCCTTTAAGACTGGTCTAGTTTCATTGAGTCTCCTTGAAGTATCACCACTTCACTACTCCAGCTACTTTAAGACGTCCTTCTTTGAAGAAGATGTTCTGTAGAAAAATAGAGTTTTTCTCCAACTTGCTTCGTCACTAAAGGTTTGTAAATGAAGTGCTTGAAGTTGTTGAAGAACTTTAGGAACTTTGCTCTTGTTGGAGTATGAAGATTATGAGAAAATATTATTCTTCCAACGTAAGCTATTCTTGTTTTTGAGAGTGGATGTTGAATCTCAAGAAAGCTTGTGAGTGTTGTAGAGAGAGCAAAAGTTATTCGGTTGTTCTTCATCATGTATCTTTTATACTAGGGTTGTCTTCCCGTTGGAGGAGGAGACAACTGCATTAAATGTGCGTACTGTTTAGTTGACCAGTTGGGGCCCGCAAGTTTTGCGGCTTGCTATTTTGGGATAGGCTTTCCAGGAATCTCGGTCAATCATCAGCTTTAACTCTTTGGAGTGTAGATCTCATTAAATGAGCATTAATGCGATCCTGTAGCAATTCTGTTGAGTAGAGCTAGCCGTTGAGGGAATCTTCCGTTGAGTACTTCAGTTAAGCTTATGTGAGAATTTGACAAGTGTGAGGACTTCTGTTGCCGAGTCCAGAGAGGCAGATTACAGAGGGCCTTGAGCATTTCTGTCCAGTAGAGGTCCAACAGAGGGGCAAGAGCACTTCTGTCAGGCAAACAGCCAACAGAGGGCCTATAGGTCTTCTGTCAGTCGACTACTCTAGAATGCTTACATTTAGAAAAATTCTAATACACAAATTCTAATGGGGGTACTCTAAAGTTCTAATTAATGTAGCATCATCAAAATCTAAATACATTTATTCCTTACAACTTTCCATAATTGTAACCTTCAAATGTATTAGATATAGATATAGATACAGATACAGATACAGATACAGATACAGATACAGATACAGATACAGATACAGATACAGATACAGATACAGATACAGATACAGATACAGATACAGATACATACACATACACAGACACAGACACAGACACAGACACAGACACATACACAGACACAGACACAGACACAGACACAGACACAGACACAGACACAGACACAGGCACAGGCACAGACACAGGCACAGGCACAGGCACAGGCACAGGCACAGGCACAGGCACAGGCACAGGCACAGGCACAGACACAGACACAGACACAGACACAGACACAGACACAGACACAGACACAGACACAGACACAGACACAGACACAGACACAGACACAGACACAGACACAGACACAGACACAGACACAGACACAGACACAGACACAGACACAGACACAGACACAGACACAGACACAGACACAGACACAGACACAGACACAGACACAGACACAGACACAGACACAGACACAGACACAGACACAGACACAGACACAGACACAGACACAGACACAGACACAGATACAGATATAGATATAGATATAGATATAGATATAGATATAGATATAGATATAGATATAGATGCTAAATATTACTTACACGTTTGGGGCACAAGGATTATATTTCAAAATCAGTATTATTCGAGGGACTAAAAGTTCAGTTTTCCCTATATTGTAATTGAATGTGCAAGTACATTTGTCAATAATTCTAAATCTATAAAAATACTAACCATTTTTTCGTTTATTCGCATTTACATTTGTTCCTAAAATGAATTTGTGCAAAATGAATTATAACACAAAGTGTTATATGCATTTCTTAAAGAGGAAAATAATTAAAATATCCCAAACTTTGAAGGGGTGTGAGATAAACACTCCAAACTTTCATATGTAATTTAAATACTCCAAACTTTATATAACAAGTTATTTTAGCACCATAGTCATGTATTATTTTTAAATATGTAAATTTATGGTGTTGATTGAACATTTAAAATGATAAATTAAAAACAGTGCAATTATATAGAGTGGGGGCGTAATATTATTTATTTTACCATGGAAGTTTAGAATGTTAATTGTATCTTCATGAATGCTAAATTATTTTAAATTATGAAATTAATACCAAAAAGTGACATTTTTGAAAGAAATAAGGGGTTATGTAAAAAAATATTACTAAAAAAAGAGCTTTGGACAAAAAAGTGACCTTTTTTAAAAATTTCCAAAAATGAGACTAAAAATATGCTAAGAGACTAGTATACCCCTTATTTCACTCACTGATGCTACTGTAACGATACAGTGACCAAAACTTGATACTGATTCTAATTTCCCACCTAACATCAACTTGGCAAAGTTGAGTGAGACAGAGGTAATATAATTTTTACATCGCACCATTGTTGATACTCAGGCCAACATCCCCTCTTACGAACCCTCTCATTACTTATGTTGGCTAACATGGCTGCTGGACCTTAATTTAGTAATATACTAACTATTAGTTGAATTTTGGAAAGATTTCATGGATTTTTAGTGTCTCTAAACATTAATAAGAAAGTAAAGATATTAATGGTCAAACTTGTGTGTTACAAATGTGAAAAGTAGACTATTGCCAATTAAAAAAGAAGAGAGGAAGTATAAAGATGCTTGTTGAAAATGTTGTTCTAAGGTTGTAAATGACTTAGGCGGAATTGTCATTTCTCATTTTCATCATTTTCATTTATCCCAGTGCCGCAAAGGCTCCCACCTACGGTGAAGTAAGGGGGAGTCGGATTTATGAGATCTTATCCCTGTACTAAAGCACAGAGAGACTGTTTCCGAATGATCCATAGTAAAAATCGCGTCCAAAATTGCATGGACTAACTGCTGCTTCATAACAAAGAAGCGCAAACAGTTTAGTGAGCCATTTTGCTTTAATCCATCATATTCTCAAGCCAAAAAAAAATGAATCTTTGGTTCCATTGCAAATGATGGAAAAATGGAATTGTCATTTCTAATATTGAAAATTTGTTTGACATAATACACTATTTCATGTAAGGGATAATAATGATGGATATAAACTTTGTGCTTCATCCAAGGGCCATGAAGCACAAAATAAAAGTAAACACCACAAAGGCACCAATTATCTGACAAAACATGTGATTGATATTCTTGAGTTACATATACAAACAGAACTCATGACGGTGCACCTTATAAACTGATGCAAATGTCTAAAATTTAGGGAATAAACTCTTCACGCTGGAGATGAGACATTCGAAGTCCGTGAAGATAACTTCTGCTTTTGGAGATGCACGAGGAAAGGTGGTCATCTTCCTTTTGAATTTGGAAGCTAGAGAGGTGTCCATATCTACCGATTCTGTAATAGTAACTTCTTCAAGGGCAGGAGACCTTGAGAGGATAGTTTTAATAAAGACCACTTCCTCCTCTAATCCATTAAATGACTCCATCTTCACCGATTTTAGCTTGCAAAGATCCCGATCATCAAACCAACTGTTTGGATCTTTCAAAATACTCAGATCAGGGAAATCGTCTTCTTCTTCTTCTTTATATATGCCATGTGACTGTAACAGAACAATGTCAAAAAATATTAAAACATAAATATCCAGCTCTTAATAATCAAATGCACAGGCCAACTGTATGATATTACAACCTTTGGTTTGATCTTAATTCCTAGTTCAAGTAGGTTTGGACATTTTTTAAGCAACTGAATGACAACAACAATGTGCTTCTGGCAGACAAAAGCAAAATCATATAGCTTAATCACTTGCAGATTCATTGCAGTTGGGATCCGCTCTTGGATATTTCTTGCAGGTTTGACCTTCATACAGTAAAAACAAATGTTAACCTTGAACCAAACAACACAACAACAAAAAAATTCACAACATTATTCACAGATGAAAGGCAAGGTTCTCACCAAAACCGAGTCTACCGTCAAACAAAGAGTCGTAATCCCTAAAAAATGAAGTTCAAACCATTTCCAATCAATAGTAGACTTAGAATAAAGGATCATGAGCCTTTTAAGTTTCGGAGCACTGAACACAAAATTATCTATCCCATGACACAAACGTAGACTGAGCTCCTCAAGGTTAGGAATGTTAACACGGAGAATTTTACTAGCCTTGACTTTAAACTCACTAGAGGTGAAAGCTAAAGTGGTCACACCAGACAATATACCACCATGTGGAGCACAAACCGGGACACAAAAATCAAGACCCTCAACATACAGCGTCTTTATTGTAGGGCAGGAAATTATGCAAAAAGGTATTGTGAACTTCTCGCCAATGTCTGGATTAGGATGAATACCTAGGTAAAGTTGCTCAATACCATTTCTTGATAGAAATAGACACCAAACATCAAGATCAGACTGTTCAGGAGTATGGTACTCTTGGTAAAACCCCAGCATGAATTTCTTAACTGGCCCAGTACGGAGCAGGAGAACGTTAGTTATCGTTTTCACTATATACTTGACACCATCCTCATCTTCCTCTCCCCGTGGCCAACCAAAGACAAGCTTACTATGCCGCAACCAAACATCCATCCATTGCCTTGAGACAAGGGCAGTTTTGGCTGCGCTTGTAGTGTCTAAACGCTCCAATATTCTGTGCTTTAAATCTTCCGGTAGTTGACTTATGAGATCCGACCCAGGTTTGGTTCGAGGACGACGACGACCCATTAGTTTAAAACAGCTCGGAAGTATGTAAATAAATACTTCAACGGACTACCCGATCTACAATTCAGTCCCAATTTCCGGTCTTAGCAGCATAGCAGTCATTTCTGGCATAGACAAGAATCCAGGGAACGCCTTAATGAGGCGAAAAGGGTATGGAGTTCAATTCGAAATAAATAGAGATGCAATCAAACATTAACTTCCCGGCCGTCGGATATCAAAAGTTAATTTCACGGTGTCGTGCTCGCCGATAGCAGACTACCGGAGAGTAGAAGCGGGGAGTGACGTGAGAGGGCCGCTTATTGACTTATTGTGTTAGGCTGTTAGGGTTGGTTTGAAGGCGGAAACCCGAAAGTCGAAAACAAATACGGAGTATTAGAGCCGTTTGGTTGTTGGGTCATTGAGTGAAATAGAAGTATATCACAGCATAAACTAAGGGTGAGCATAAAAACCGCACCGAACCGGTACCGAATCGGCCCGTAATGATATCGAACTGAAAATCGAGTATTTAAATGGTTCTATAAAATTTTATCCTGAACCGAAACCGTACCGTTTCACACGGGTACGGGACCGGTCCTAGATTTTGAGAACCGAAAAATACCGGACCGAACTGTTAAAAAATAATGTCTTTAAGATTTTTTTATAGACCAACAACTTGATGGCCCAAGTATGTTTTCATGCATCCCTAAAATAGCTAGGTGTGTGTTATATAAATATTGTTATTTTTCCCTTTTAGATGATTAATTTATGTTATATTTGGTATATAATGAAAGAATGCCAAAGTTTTAAAAAACATTAATGACTATTAATATCTAATAATGTAGTGTATATGACTTTTGTTGTATCATATTTGTGTGGTTTTATAACTTAATGGGAAAACTGTCAAATAGGTCCTCGAACTTTAATAAAAAAATCAATTAAGTCCTCCTATAGCAGACTCTGTCCGATCGTCGCGATTTGGGGCGGTTCCCGGTGGAATTTTGTAATGAAATTTTTTGAGCATCTTATTCATCAAGTCTAGTTTACTCATACCAAATTTCAGCTAAAAATTTAATCGGGAGCGCATTCAAATTAATTCGAGAACGCAAAAATGCGCAGTTATCTTCAAGAATTAATTTGAATGTGTTCCCGATTGAATTTTCAGCTGAAATTTGGTATGAGTAAACTAGACTTGGTGAATAAGGTTCTCAAAAAATTTCATCAAAAAAATCCATCAGGAACTGCCCTAAATCGCGACGGCCGGACAGAACCTCCTATAGAAGGACTTAATTGACCTTTTTATGAAAGTTCGAGGACCTATTTGACAGTTTCCCCTAACTTAATTAATATGGTTTGAATCATAACTCTTACGGTTCAACTATGAACTATATTAGAATTAATATTCAACTTAGAACAAAGAAGAAGAACATTAATTATTTGTATTCTATTCAATAATTTAATGATATTCTTTTCATATGTTCTCGTGAATTTAATAAAGATGATATTATACGATTGAATATTGTCATTTTGCTATATTTTTACTAAATGTATTTCACTGTTTGAGTGTTTTTGAATTTAAATACAAAAATGTCAGCCTCTTGAATTTTATCTAGTATTTGTCACAAATATTTGTCATTTTGCACTTTCTTATATTTTTATCAAAGTTTCACGTCAATTGGTCCGTGCAATGATATCTACTAATTGCGAAATTTGTTCAAATGTTTCGGCATGTGTTTGGCATTGTACCAAACCGTTTTGTACCGTTCTGAAACGACATGGTACCGAATGGTTCTATCCTTAGAACCGTACCGTACCGAACCGTTAGAAACCTCATGGATACATTACGGATTTTATTAATTTACCGGACCGTTCCGTACCGTGCCCACCCCTAGCATAAACTGGGTAGGCTATTTTCCTAATTACGTAGTAAATAAGAGCAATTGTCCCAGGATTAAATCTAAATATAATTTTCTCCAAAATAATCTAAATATAATTGGATTAATAGGGATTCAAGCTATTTTTTTCCTAAATAAGATTAAACTTAATTTTCTACTCTTGATACCCTAATCTAATTAATTATTTTAATTAATTGTATTTTAGTTCTCTTGTATAATCGATTCCGTGATTGTAGCGGTTGCGACCAGCAGCGGATGCATTATTGAAATTTTTAGGGGTGGGAAAAAATATTGAACTTGCATGATGTCGAACTGAAATCTGTATGGTACCGACCAAAAAAAGGGTTTCAAACGGGTCTCAAATTTTTTGCCCCGAACCGGACCGGACCAATTCTTAACTATGTCATGATCGATTTTCATAAAGTGAGAATCGAAATCGGACCGGACCGGACCGATATATGGTTTAAACGTACATGTATATACCATTATGTTAATTTATGTTTTGAGATTTATGTTTTGTATATCGCAAATTAGTAAACATAAATGTACATCTCAATTTAATGTTTTGTGATTTGCTTATCAATGTTTTGTGATTTATAATAGTTTATATTAAATTTATTAATTATGTAACATGAAAATTAATAAGTTGTGTGGATTTCTAGAGCATGACAAAACTTTATTTTTTTCTCAAACGATTGAAAAAAGTGGCATTGTTCAGTATTAGTATGACATGGTACCATCCGATTTTAAAAGGGAACCGTACAGAATGGGTTTAGATCTAAGATTGAACTAAATCGGACCATTTTAATAGTCACAGTATAGGTATGAGCTCGACAAAATATTGGATCGTCCCAGACCATGCCCATCCAGGCACCCCTAGAACTTTTTAAAAAATTCCGGCGATCGGCGGCCAACAGTGGCAGGCAGCAAGCAGTAGGGGGCTGCAGGCACTAAAGGGTTATATTTATTTAAACACACAAAATTACTCTTATTATTTAGATAATTTAAATTGTACATCCATCCCATAGTGTAAGATGCACTTGACAGTTGACTTTAGAGCAGTTTTTAAGAATGGGGAAAAGGACCAAATAAAATATTCTACTATTTCAAATATATCGCTTAAGCCTTATACTAAAAAAAAGTACATAGTACTATGTATCATATAAGTTCACTTATTTTGAAAAGTTAATCAATTTGGTCATTTATTTAATTATTGAACCGTAATAGTAAGTTTTTTTAATTTTACAAGTATCGTATAAGCACGCTTACTTTAAAAAATTTATCAATTTGGTCAATTATTTAGTTTTTGAACCGTACTAGCAAGTTTTTTTATCTTAAAAATATCCAAAGAATTGTTAAAGTTTAAAGAAATATAGATAAAAATTGTGAAAGTTTTCGAAATGTCAAAGTCAATAGTTTTGAATTTTTACGTTTAATTTGTATATTATTCATCTATTTAAGAGGTTTTAAAATGTATATTTTATATTATTTACGTTTTAACATTAACTTTTCAGTTTTCCGATTTTTTTTTACTTTAACCTATTTCAATTATTTATTTATTTTACATTTATGCTACCATCTGCGTTCCCAAAAAATTTTACCATTTCAAAAAATTTGAACTTTGATTTTGATCAGTATAAAATTATTAAATTTATAAATATTATACTTTGACGAAAATAATTTTAACAAAAAACATTTTCATATAATTTTTGTATTATAAATAGTTTCCAATAAAAAGATATACTCGGTATTTGGTTAAGAATTTTATAATGACAAAAAAAATGTGATTAAAGTATTATTATTATTATTGTTATTATTATTATTATTATTATTATTATTACTATTATTATTATTATTATTAGTATTATTATTATTATTATTATTAGTATTATTATTATTATTCAAATTTACAAGAATTCTTTTAACATTTATCAATATTCCTAATTTATTATTTTATAAAACATTGTAGTCCTGTTTTTCAATTTAGAACATGTTTTACTCATATTTAATCTTATTTCGACTATTCACACTAGTCAATGCAGTGAATGCACCCGTGCTTACGTATGACGTTAATACATACTTTTACACATTTTACAAAACTAATCCCTACTGGAAAAATTTACAATAAAAATAATCCCAACTAGTTACCTATTTCACAAAAAATAAAATGGGAGTTACCTATTTGACGAAATTAACGTCAATAATCCTTATTGTTACGTATTTCACAAAAAAAGAATCCCTACTAAAAAAGTTTATAATAATAATCCCATCTAGTTAACTATTTCACAAAAATAAATTGGGAGTTAGCGTTGAGATAATTGTTGCGTGCTTGTCCAATAAAAATAATATTTTTGTAAAATGTGTAAAAGTGGGACCAATTTATTTGAACCCTTCGGCAGAATTGTCTTTTCTAATATTCGAAATTTGTTTGGGATAATATTCGAAATGTGTATATACTTTTTAATTGAACCCTTCGGCAGAATTGTCTTTTCTAATATTCGAAATTTGTTTGGGATAATACCCCATTTCATGCAAGGGACAATAATGTTGGATATAATGGGTAAACATTCAAGTATTTAACACTGCTTTTGACTAGGAAGAGTTCCTACTGATATCATTTTACCTATGTATTGAGTCTAACTCATTTCGTTAGTGGACTTCTCTGGGCAATCTAGTGCAATGGTTCATAACCAATCTCAATTAATAAACCAGGGAATTTGCAGTTATATGGCAAAATTTCACTTCAGGCCTGCTCCTACCGTCCTACGGTCATAAGTTAGAGTCGTTAGACCATGAAATTAAAAACAAAGGGCCGTGAACCAAAAAATAAAAGTAAACACCACAATGGCACCAATCATCTGTCAAAACATGTAATTGATATATTCTTGTGTTACATATACAAACAGAACCCATGACGGTGCACCTTATAAACTGATGCAAATGTCTAAAAATCAGGGTGTAAACTCTTTACGCTGGAGACGAGATACTCGGTGTCTGTAAAAATAACTTCTGCTTTTGGAGATGCACAAGCAAAGGTGGTTATCTTCCTTTTGAATTTGGAAGCTAGAGAGGTGTCAATATCAACCGATTCCTTAATAATAACTTCTTCAAGGGCAGGGGACCTTGAAAGAATCGTTTTAATGAAGGCCACTTCCTCTCTTAATCCATTAAATGATTCCATCTTCACCGATTTAAGCTCGCACAGATCCCGATCATCAAACCATCTGCTTGGATCTTTCGAAATACTCAGATCAGGGAGATCGGTTTCTTCTTGTTCTTCTTCTTCGTAATATCTGACTTGTGACTGCAAGCAACAAAACAATGTAAAAAAATATGAAAACATAAATATCCAGCTTTTAATAACCAAATTCACAGGTTAACTGTGGGATAGTACAACCTTAGGTTCGATCTCAATTCCTAGTTCAAGTAGGTTTGGACATTTTTTAAGCAATTGAATGACAAGAACAATGTGCTTCTGGCAGAGAAAAGCAAAACCATGTAGCTTAATCACTTGCAGATTCATTGCAGTTGGGAACCACTCTTGGATAATACTTTCAGGTTTAACCTTCATAAGGCAAAAACAAATGTTAACCTTGAATAAAACAAGAACAATAACAACAAATAGCAAAAAATAGATTTTGCAACATTACTCACAAATGAAATGCAAGGTTCTCACCAGAATTGAGTCTATCGTCAAACAAAGAGTCTTAATCCGTAAAAGATGAAGTTCAAACCATTTCAATTCAATACGGGAAAAAGTATACACAACAGTGAGGCTTTTAAGTTTCGGGGCACTGAACACAAAATTATCTATCCGACGACAGGCATGTAGTATTAGCTCCTCAAGATTAGGAATGTTAACACCACGAATTCCACTAGCCTTGGCCTTAAATTCAACAGCAGTGAAAATAATAGAGGTCACACCAGATAATATACTACCATGTGGAGCACAAACCGGGCCACAAAAATCAACAGCCTCAACATACAGTCTCTTGATTGTCTGGCAGGAAAATATGCAAGACGGTATTGTGAGGTTCTCACTGTCTGGATGAGGAAGAATACCTAGGTAAAGTTGCTCAATACCATTTCTCGATAGAAATCGACACCAAACATCAACATCAGATTGTTCAGGAGTATCGAACTCTCTGTAAATTGAGAAGGAGAATCTCTTAACTGGCCCAGTACGGAGCAGGAGAACGTTAGTTATTGTTTTCACTACAGACACGAATTCATCCTCGCCATGGCAATCATGCCAATCAAAGGCAAGCTGACCATGCCGCAACCAAACATCCTTCCATTGCCTCGAGACCAGGGCAGTTTTGGCTGCACTTCTAGTGTCTAAACGCTCCAATATTTTGTGCTTCAAATCTTCCGGTAGTTCACTAATCAAATCCAACCCAGGTTTGCTTCGACTACTACGACGAGCCATTAGTTCGAAACAGCGCGGAAGTATGTAAATAAATCCTTCAACGGAGTACCCAATCTACAAGTAAACCAGTCGGCCAGTAAGTCCCGATTTCGGGATTTAGCAGCGCAGTCATTTCTTGCATAGAGAAGAAACCAGGGGAACACGTTAATGAGGTGAAGAAACTAACTTCTAATCTTAAACCTCGTGTAATTTGGACTTACGTTTCGAAGAAACTGGAGATGCAGTCAAACACTAACTTCCCGGCGATCGGAATTAGAAGTTACTTCACGGTAGCATGCTTGCCGGTAGCTTAATACTCCGTACTTATGGTATTAGGGTTTGATGAATTGTTTGGAAGGACGAAAGTCCAAAACAAATTTTAGAATTCGGGTTGAAGCTTTATAGTTCGGGGTTAACACGCTGAATTATGAACGAAATAGAAAAGGGAAAAATAAATAAAATACCCCAAACTTTTAAGGGGATGTGAGATGAACACCCCAAACTTGCATATGTAATTTAAATACCCCAAACTATGTATAAAAAGTTATTTTAGCACCATAATCACGCTAAGTATTATTTCTTTCAAAAATGTAAGTTTATGGTGTTAATTGCATAATTTAAAAATATTTTAGAATTCATGAAGACACAATTAACATTCTAAACTTTCATTAAGAAATATATAATGTTACCCTGAATCTATATAATTGCAACAATTTTAATTTTCTATTTTAAATTATGCAATTAACACCATAAATTTACATGGCAATAACGGTGCAAAAATAAATTTTTATTTAAAGTTTAGGGTATTTAAATTACATATGCAAGTTTGGGGTGTTTACATCACACCCTTTCAAAGTTTGGGATATTTTTATTAATTTTCCCAATAGAAAAATGTACGTAGTTTTGGTATTACTTTAAAAGGGGAAATGTCCAAAAATGACACTTAAGTTTTTTATGAAGTTCGGATTTGACACTTAAGTTTTAAGTGGACCAAATAAACACAAATTTAAACCTTTTGAATCTATTTTAGCCACCTCTAACATCTCCGTTAGATAACTCTTCCCAGCCGTATCTAACTCTTCCCAGCCGTTAAACAACGTAGCCCCAATGTAAGAAAACTAAAGAGGCACGGTAGCCCTCTGTTTGTGCGGCGAACTGGGATCAAATTAAGGGGGAGGCCGGGCTGCTGTTTAATTCAATTTCTGACAATGATGTGCAGTGGTTTTCTTCCGGTGATGAGCGGCAGAGAGAAGTTGGTAATTGGTATTATCAGTGGATCGGTGTTCGTTTGCTACGTCAGATGCCAAGGCTACACTTGTTCGTTGTGAAGAATAGTGGGTTGTTGTCCTTGGTTCTTTGCCGGACTGATGGTGCCCTTTGTTGGAGAGAAAGAAATTGGACACTCAAGGCAGATGAAGATCGATCAGCCTAGAACAATTGCCGCCCAACCTTTTCACCAACATGACCTTCATAAGGTAAATTGGATCTGCCATATCTATTATTCTTTCTTGACAATTTTTAATAAATTAGCCTGAATTTTGTTAAAAGGCTGGCCCCAAATTAGCCTGAATTTTGTTGAAAGGCTGGCCCCAAATTAGCCTGAGTTTTGTTGAAAGGCTGGCCCCTCACGCACGGCCAAGCTCCTGTTGAGTGGCGGACAAATATTTCAAGGAAGGTAGCCATCGATTTCTCATGTTACCCATGTGCCCGTCGAAGAAGGAGCTCGATCTATCAATTTTTCTGCTGATTTGATTTGAAGTAGCAGAAGGAGGTGGCGAGGATGAGTGTCGTTTGCTGCACTTGGGAGAAGAAGAGCTGAATCGACCGGTTCTGATTTCTGCTGGGAGGATTGAGAGCAAGGAGTTATGAGGCAAGTTCCATAGCTAATCTTCCAGAGGGAGCTTTCTAGCGGAATCCAAAACAAAATAACGAAGCAGTAAAGGGTGGCTAAAATGGATTCAAAAGGTTTAAATTTGTGTTTATGTGGTCCACTTAAAACTTTAGTGTCCAATTTGAACTTCATTAAAAAGCTTAGTGTCAAAAATGAACAAAAATGAAAAAATTGTGACAATTTTCCTATAATTTCACTAATAAAATTACATGGACAAAAATGCAGTTATAACATCTTCAATGGTAAAATGTGCACGGTGCACACGTGACATAAGAAATAGCCACATAAATATTAGTAAATAAATTCTTTTTCTCCTTATTTGAATGATTTTATACAGTTTTGGTAAGTTTTTCTCCACAATGTCAAGGAGACCGTCTAGATGTTGACATTGTTGTTGACATTGCAGGGAAAAACTTACCAAAATTGTATAAAACCATTCAAATAAGGAGAGAGATAATTTATTTGTTAATATTTATGTGGTTATCATTCATGCCACATGTGCAGCGTGCACATTATAACATTGGAGTTGCTCTTAGTACTCCATAGTTATTACCATTGTATTCAAAGTTTGTATTGTATTAACTATTGAATATAATTATAGTCACTAGTAGTTATTTGATAACTTTTTTGTTAATCACTTTTCCAAGAGTAATAATGTAATATAAGTGGATTTTTTTCAATAATTATATGAAAAAATATAAGTCATTTCAATCTTACTTATTTTTATTATTGAGTTTTTTTTTTTTTTTTAGTCCCGGTATTGAGCCAAACCCTTTCGGTTTTGGGGTAAGGGCCGGGGAACACCTCACCTATTTATTAGAAAGAAGAAAGTGTACAAGAGTACGAGGACTAGACCAAAGCGTACTCGGAAAATTAAAAAACATATGGATAACTAATTGCATCAAATTTTAGAATGCCAACAAAATGACTAAAATGATGAGTGTTGGTTTTAATCGAGTGATTATGATAAGCTAAAAACTCTGCAGCTCTATTGATTCGTGGGGTTATAACGGTAATAGTCCAGTTGAGATTCCTGAGTTTGGATTTTATCGTTCGGATCCGCGACCACATTTCCCAATGCTGGAGTTTTTGTCCAGTGATTCCATCATAGATGTCTTGATTTTCCACCTCCAAGACAATGTTATGTAGATTGAGATTCTGCAAATGGGGTACAATGTTAATAATCACATCATATAAAGCCTTTGTGCAGTTTGATCTGGTTATAATCTGGGTATAATGGGCGACGTAATTGCCCATGTTGTCCCGGATGAGGGCAGCAGTACAGCCTAACCCGGATGTGATTGTACGGAAAGCAAAATTAATTTTGCTAGCATTCCCAATGGGCTTGATCCAGTAATTAAGGGAGGGTCTGGTAATATTTTTTGGGGGATTGGTCTGGATGATAAAGGGAGGGGTATAACCAGTAGTGATATAAGGCTTAGCAACAGATTTTGCAAAAATATCGCTTTTAATAGCATTAATTGCCTAAGAGGTTCGACCAGTTTTATCATCATAGAGGTAGGCATTCCTGTATTTCCAAAGCTGCCAAGTGATGCTGTTAGGAACAACATGGTTAAAATCACTAATTGGGCTTTTAAAATCCATATACCAGTAGTTTAGATAGGTACTGAAGTTACCATGATGAGGAGGGTGAAAATCAAAAGCATTTTCAAAAAAGTCCCACACTCCATTACTGAAATTACAATCTAAGAAGAAATGATTTATGGTGTCTGGGTTTTTGCAGAAAGGGCATTTGAAAGGCCCATGAATATTCATTTGTTTAAGTTTATCCTCAAAAGGGAGGATTTTGTTTTGTAGCCTCCATAAAAAGAAAGATATTTTCTTAGGGGTACGGTTGTTCCAGATAAACTTGGCAGCCGGATTGCAGTTCATTTTTGGTCGAATCGCATCATAGGCGCTACTAAAAGTGAAAGTGCCATTACTGTTCGGTTTCCAAATAGTCTTGTCATCAGCCTCACTATAATGGATGTTCATACCATAAATTTTGTCAATGATAGGCCGGGGCAGACTGTTATAGACAGTCTGGATAAGAGTTTTATGGGGCATAGCTTCCCGGATGGAAAGGTTAATGAGGCTGGGAGGAATATCTTCCTGAAAAAGATAAAGCGGACCAATGTCACACCAGTTGGAGTACCAGAAAGAGTTGTCTCCTTTGTTTACCTGAATGTAGCAATTATCATCGAAAATGGTATTCACCGAGCTAAGAGACTTACTCATAACAGAGAGGGACTCGTCCTTAAGAGAGTTGACCGAAAAGGCCCATAAACCTGTTTTGCTTTCCAACTTCCACTTAAGTTTAAGGAAAAAAGTGTTTTGAATATGAGTAAGGTTTCTGAAACCCAGCCCATTTTCATCAACGGGATAACAAACCTTTGTCCAGCTTCTCCAAATATGCCTATTATGGTCATGGTTTTTTTCCCAAAGAAAATTAGAGAGTTTCCTCTCCATTTTTTGAATAATAGTTTTAGGAAAAGGGGACACAGCCATATAGAAAAGGGGGAGGGAGCTGAGAACGTGCTTAATTAGCACCATCCTACCACCCACAGAAAGGATCTTGTGCTTCCAACCTGCCAACTTAGAATCAAATTTGGTAAGAATATTTTCAAAATGAAAGTTAAGAGTTCTACCAGTATGAATATTAGCTCCCAAATAAGTGAAAGGAAAGGAGCCACGCCTCATGTTGAAAATATCATTTACATTTTTGCAGCTACGGTTTTTAGCATGTTTGGAGATGAGGAAGAAACTCTTTTCTTTGCTGATCAATTGGCCAGAAAAGCGCTCATAGTTATGAAAAATATTACACAGACCACTAAGTGTCTTTTTACCAGCATTGGAGAAAACAATAAGGTCGTCTGCAAAAGAAAGGTGGTTTATTATTGGCATCCCAGAATAAGTATTATAAGCCTCCCCCTTCCCGGAGTTGTAAAAATGATTAAGATTTTTTGAAAGCACCTCAGCAACAATAATAAAAAGAATAGGGGAAAGAGGGTCACCCTGCTTTACCCCTCGGGATGGTTTAAAGAAACCATTTGGAGCTCCATTGATCAAGACCGAACACCAGGTGGAGTTGAGGTTGTTGAAAATCAAGCGGACAAAATTACTATGAAAACCAAACTTGATAAGGACATGATTAATAAAAGACCAAGAAATTCTATCAAAGGCTTTGACCATATCAAGTTTAAAAATAACATTATGTCCTCTAATTTTTTTGTCAATGTGGTTCACAAGTTCCCTCAGAACTAAAATACTATCGGAGATTTCCTTTCCCTTTTGGAAGGCACTTTGTTCTTTGGAAATAATTTTGGGAAGAAGAGGGGTAATTCTGATGGTTAAAATTTTAGTAAAGATTTTATTTATAAAGTTACTAAGGCTAATGGGCCTAAATTTAGAAAATTGGTATGCATTCGGTTCTTTAGGGATGAGGGCAATCAGGGTGTGGCCAATAGATTTGGGGATAGGGACACCACAAAAAAATTCTTTAACAGCATTAAGAAGATCATTTTGGATAATCTCATAAGTACATTGATAAAACACACCATCAAAACCATCACTACCAGGGGCACTCGTCTTATCCAGACTAAAAACAGCCTCTCTTATTTTTATTATTGAGTTATAGACTTATAGAGTGGCGAAAAAAGTTATGTGTTTGATAAAAAATTAATCAATGAGACTGATAAGTAGAAAAATAATACGGAGTAGTTATAAAATGGGCTCTTAATTTTATAGACTTAAGGTCTATTTCTCAAGATTTCTTTGGTTTAACGGGTAAATTAACTTAATTTATTTAAAATCAAATAGTATGAAATAAAATTTATTTAAAAATACTACGTATATGATTATAAATTACTTTACTATAATTAATAATATTTTGCTAAACTAGGAAGAAACATGCCAAATATGGAAATAGAATATTGAAGTGAAAAGATGTGTATTCATCCTTCTAGTTTGATTTACAAGAATGATTATTTATATACACATATGAACATGCTAAACTAAAATAAAGCCCTTAGCCCATAAAGTTAAATGATGTACAAGAGTAAAAGCCCATACGGGCTTAACACCCTCCCTCAAGTTGGAGCATGCGGATCAATAATGTCCAACTTGCCGAGACGATATTGAAATTGTTTCTTTCCCAGTGCTTTGGTGAAGATATTGGCGAGCTGATCGGTGGTAGACACATGCCGAGCGGAAATCAAACCGGCCTGATAGCATCATGTACATAGTAACAATCGACCTTGATGTGTTTAGTACGTTCATGAAACACATGGTTATGAGCAATATGAAGAGCTGAACGACTATCACACCAAAGAGGCATGGAGTGAGAATGGACAATACCAAACGTAGACAACAAGCCTTTGAGCCATTTTAATTCGGCAGTAATGGTTGCCATAGACCGATACTCGACTTCAGTAGACAAACGGGTGACAGTACGTTGTTTCTTAGTTTTCCAGGAGAGAGGTGACCCGCCCAAAAAAATGATCTAGCCAGTGAGAGAGCGTCGAGTGATCGGGCAGCTTGCCCAGTCGGAGTCACACCACCCAGTAATAGTAAGGTTACCAGCAGAGTGAAGAAGAATGCCTTGGCCCGGAGTGCCTTTCAGGTACCGACCCCACCGTAGGCCCGCAGTCTAATGATCTTGTCTGGGGGCCTGCATAAACTGAGATAAAATATGCACCGCATAAGTCAGGTCAGGTCGAGTAAAAGACCGATGAATGAGACGTCCAACAAGGCGTCTATATGACTTCGGATCCGAAAAGATATCACTTGTGGAAGCAGCCAACGAATGATTCTTTTCCATAAGGAACTCAGCGGGTTTTGCACCAAGCAGACCTGCCTCAGAGATGATATCGAACACATATTTTCGTTGGCAAAGAAAGAGACCCTCTGGAGTACGTGCCACCTCAATGCCGAGAAAATATTTAAGCAAGCCCAAATCTCCTTCATATGAAAGCAAGCATGTAGGATTTAAAATTTAGTAATGATAGCAGGATTATTGCCAGCGATGATTAAATCATCCACGTAAACCAAGACATGCAGGTGATCGGACCCATGGCGCAGAGAGAATAAAGAGTAGTTGGAATAGGAATGAGAGAACCCATATTTCCGCAAAGCAGTAGCCAGCTTAGCAAACCAACCCTTAGGCGCCTGGCGAAGACCGTATAAAGGTTTTCTCAACCGACACACCATACCAGGCCGAGAAGAGAAGAAACCAAGAGGGGGCTTCATGTAAACCTCCTCATCCAAATCGCCGTGAAGAAAGGCGTTGTGAACATCCATCTAATGTAATTCCCAATTCTGTGTGGCAGCAACAACTAAAAGAGTGCGAACAGTAACCATCTTTGCCACGGGGGCAAAAGTTTCAATGTAATCAATCCCCTCCTGCTGATGATTGCCAAATATAACAAAGGGCGCCTTAAAACGCTCTAAGGAACCATAAGAGTTATATTTGATTTTGTAAACCCACTTACACCCAAGCGCTCGCTTACCAGGTGGAAGGGGTGCCATGACCCAGGTGTTATTATTTTCAAGCGTCGTGATTTCCTCTTGCATGGCCTGATGCCAACAAGGATGAGTCATAGCATCACGAAAAGATTTGGGCCGGGCTCCTGCCCTGCAAGAACAGCTCCAGCTCCAAGAAAACCAGAATAACTAGAGGAAAACTTATCACAGTTTACATGATGAGTTATACTATAAGGCGTACCTGAGGAATCGAGAGGAACGAATTGCGGCGGATGTACATGATGAGTAACAAAATCTTGGAGAAGCACAGATGTACACCTGGTCCGCATACCTCATCCAAGAAGATCAGTAGCAGCTTGAGTATTGGCAGTATGCTGTTCGGCCATAGAGGAAGGTGTCTCAGCGGTGGTGGTTTCGGGTATATAGACCTCAGGTTTGGATAAAAAATAATGGGACCAGAGTCATGTTGAGGAGAAACACGGGGAATGTTGTCCGAGAAAGGAAACTCGTCCTCATGGAATTTAACATCTCGAGATACAAATAGATTCCTGATGTCCCAATCATATAGTTTCCACCCCTTCTAACCATGAGGATAGCAAACAATTCGTTCTAGGATTAACTCCTAGGATTGCAATTGCATTGCTTACCCAGATCGGCGGTGTCACATATCGGAGGGAAGTGTGCTCGGCCAGCGGTGTCACTAGCCCTGGGGTGGCGGTGTCATCAGTGGCGTAATCAGGGCACTATGCCACACTAGGCCAGTTAAAAAAAATATTGAAAAAATTTTTACACGGAATTTTTTACATTAAAAATTTAGACAATTTTAAAATTTGGACTAGGCCTGGGTTGGCCCTCCCTTAGCTCTGCCTCTGGGTGTTATTGGTGTTTGTGGTGGAGACGATCTGGTAAAGTTAACGTGACGAGCCGGTTGTACGGTGCACTTTTGTAATATAAGTGAAAATCACGGTTTCTGTTAAATGAGCAGTAATGCACTTTTGGTGAGAATCAAACTTATTTTGTTGAGTATTAGAGGTCAAAGAGTATTAGAAGTCAAATATTAAGCATGTTGATCTCTACCTCATATCTTGCAATTCACTTTCTTTTTCTTATTTTCTAAAATATTTATAATGAACTCATATGAATCCATTATGTGAGTCTAGCTAGTGTAATACTCCCTCCGTCCCTGAAAGAAGTTCCCATTTGACTCTCACACACTTTTATGCAAGTAAACTTACCAGGGGGTAGAATTTACTATTTTAACACTGTTTCAACACTGTTTGGCACTGTTTAGATGTAGATAACTTTCCATTTAAGGAAATGGGAACTTAAATTAGGGATATCCAAATAAGGAAAGTGAGAACTTCTTTCGGAGACGGAGGGAGTATTATACTTGTGAAATATGCGTGGATATAACATTTCAAAATGAGCATTACTCCAATACTAAAAGAGCATACAAAACTTATGAAATGAGCATCGAAAAATTCAAAAAAACTCATTTAAAATCTCTAATACACTCCAATATTAAATGAGCATACATAACTTACGAAATGAGCATCGAAAAATTTAGAATGAGTATTATACCAATATCAAAAGAGCCTACATACCTAAGTCCACAATCCGCTTGAAATCTTTCTTTGTGAACCTCAAATAGGATAAGGGGCTCGGAATTTCACTCTCCCAAAGCTAGAACCCATTCTGAGGCTGTCGGAAACAATGAGATTGTGCGGTTGTGCCTCCAGATCTTCGAAGACGGCAATACCTCAACGGTGGCTCCTCAACTATGTAGATATCGAACAACCTGAATGACGATTCATGCTCGCGAGCGGCGCAGGACATTCAATACTCTGAAAAATACACAATAGTACCATGTTCAAGGTACAACCAGTTGTAGGATATAATTTGCCAGAATTTGGTGCATTAAACCCATGCCATTGTCAATGCCCAAGCCAACATCCCCTCATAGAAACCTAGTGGCATCAATTACTTACGAACCCTCTCGTTACTTATATTCCTAGTTAGCTTTTTTCCGTTTTAAACATGTACCGTTTTTTTGAGTAAAAAAACACGTTTAAAACGAAAAATAATGTCGGTCCGTTTAAAAAGGAAAATAAAACTCCTACTTCCCGTATAAAACGTATTTTTCCCGTATTTTACAAAAAAACAAAAACATGAATTGATCAATTAAACGAATGCATTAAATGCATAGGAGATCAGCAATAGTTTAAAAGTAGAAATGAAAACACCCTCCTGTGATTCTGTGTTTTTGTATTGTTACAATACAATTATTAATCACTAAAATTAATTGCATAACGGTTAAAGCTAGCATCCTAAAGACTAAAACTTAAAATACTACTCCCTCCATCCCTAATAGTTCTTTTAAAGTACAAATGACACACATATTAAGAAAGTGAGTATTGTGTTGTGGAGAGTTGTGCAAAAGATAAAGAAATGTGTAAGAAATGTTGTGAATCACTAATTCATTACCAAAAAAGGAAAGTGGAAGTTCTTTTGACATGAATGAAAAAGGAAAGTTAAAAGTTCTTTCAGGGACGGAGGGGGTAGTAGATTTCTGATGTTTTTTCAAACAAGCTTATCAAAATTAAGGTTTTTCTAAACTCGACATTTTTTAGTATAAACTTTTACACAAACAATAATAAGCGTAGCACTAGCACAACTTTTCTCATATGTCATCTGTCATCTTGATGAAAATTATGAGTTTAATTTGAGTGTTATTTGATGATAATAGAAACATAATGATTTTAACTTAGTCTCATTCTATTGTTATTATGCCTTATTTTTTTGACGTCATTTTGCAAAATTATGTCTTGGACTTGCACCAAAAGGCTCTCCGGTAGAATTACGAATTATTTTTAGGTAGCAATGGAATTTGCGTCCTTGTCCTGGAGGCTCTCCGGTAGAATGACGAATTATTTTTTATGTAGCAATGGAAGTTGCTACATGAATATGTGTGTACTTTTATTTCTTTTTACTATATATGTTGTTTTGTATAAAGTATATACTTTCAATGTTCAAAATAATGCCCCGTATTTTTTGTCTGAATTTTTGTAACCGATAACATATTATACACGTATACGTATGTACACGTTTTATAAACGTCAACGTTTCTTTCAACGAATTTTTGACCGTTTTTTTCATTCATGTTACTGAATAAAACGCGAACGTATTAAACCTCGTTTAATTCCCGTACCGTATTTAACTAACTAGGCTTATATTGGCTAACATGGCTGCTGCCTGCTGGATCTTAATTTAGTTCTCACTATTAGTTGCAAAGATTTTATGGATGTCTGTGTATCTAAGAACTGAATCAAATTAAGATGCTTGTTGAAATTGCTACTTTTAGGTTGTGAATGAGTTAGGCGGAATTGTCATTTCTATTAATGCTGGATATAATAGGTAAACATTTAACACTGCCGTTGACTAGAGAAGGTTTAATAGTTTCTAGTGATCATTTTACCTATAGATTGACTATAACTCGTTCATGGACAATTCTCTGTGCAATTTAGTCTTTCCCATCGGTCAATGGTTCAAAACCAATCTCAAGATTCTCAACTAATAAACCAAGGAACTTGTGGTTATTTTACAAAATTCCACTTCAAGCCTGCTCCTATTATATCCATGCTCATAGTTAGGACCATGAAATAAAATACAAA
This sequence comes from Cuscuta epithymum, assembly GCA_945859915.1. Classification (NCBI taxonomy): domain Eukaryota; kingdom Viridiplantae; phylum Streptophyta; class Magnoliopsida; order Solanales; family Convolvulaceae; genus Cuscuta; species Cuscuta epithymum. The sequence continues at coordinate 4,421,399 of CAMAPF010000933.1, read as the reverse complement.
AGGCCATGGAGCACAAAATAAAAGTAAAAACCACAAAGGCACCAATTATCCGAGAAAACATGTGATTGATAATCTTGTGTTACATATACAAGCACAACCCATGACAGTGCACCTTATAAACTGATTCAAATGTCTAAAAATTAGGGAATAAACTTTTCAGGCTGGAGACAAGATATTTGGTGTCTGTAAAGATAACTTCTGCTTTTGAAGATGCACGGGCAAAGGTGGTCATCTTCCGTCTGAATTTGGAAGCTAGAGAGGCGTCGATATCAACCGATTCTTTAATAATAATTTCTTCAAGCGCAGGAGCTCTTGAAAGGATTGTTTTAATAAAGGCCACTTCCTCTCTTGATCCATTAAATGATTGCATCTTCACCGATTTAAGCTTGCGCAGATCCTGATCATCAAACCATCTGTTTGGATCTTTCGGTATACTCAAATCAGGGAAATCAGCTTCTTCTTCTTCTTCTTCATATGAGACCTGTGACTACAACAAAACAATGTTAAAAAATATTAAAACATAAATATCCAGCTTTTAATAACCAAATGCACAGGTTAACTTTAGGATATTACGGAGTACAACCTTAGGTTTAATCTCAATTCCTAGTTCAAGTAGGTTTGGACATTTTTTAAGCAATTGAATGACAAGAACAATGTGCTTCTGGCAGAGAAAAGCAAAACCATGTAGCTTAATCACTTGCAGATTCATTGCAGTTGGGAACCACTCTTGGATATTTTTTTCAGGTTTAACCTTCATAAGGTAAAAACAAATGTTAACCTTGAATAAAACAAGAACAATAACAACAAAGAGAAAAAAAAATAGATTTTGCAACATTATTCACAAATGAAAGGTAAGGCTCTCACCAAAACTGAGTCTATCGTCAGAGAAAGGTTTTTAATCCCTAAGAGATGAAGTTCAAACCATTTCAATTCAATAGAGGAATTAGCATAAACAACTATGAGGCTTTTAAGTTTCGGAGCACTGAACACAAAATTATCTATCCGATGACACCAACATAGACTGAGCTCCTCAAGATTAGGAATGTTAACCGGGAGAGTTCCACTGGCCTTAGCCTTAAACTCAACTTCAGTGAAAATAATAGAGGTCACACCAGATAATATACTACCATGTGGAGCACAAACCGGACCATAAAAATCAATAGCATCAACATACAGTCTCTTTATTGTCGGGCAGGAAAATATGCAAGCCGGTATCGTGAGCTTCTCACTGTCTGGATGAGGAAGAATACTTAGGTGAAGTTGCTCGATACCATTTTTTGATAGAAATAGACACAAACCATCAAGATCAGATTGTTCAGGAGTATTGAACTTTCTATAAATTGAGAAGGAGAAAATCTTAACTGGCCCAGTACGGAGCAGGAGAACGTTAGTTATCGTTTTCACTAAAAACTTGAAATCATCCTCATCACGGCCTCCATTTGGGCAATCTTCCCAACCAAAGACAAGCTGACCGTGCCGCAACCAAACATCCTTCCATTGCCTGGAGAAAAGAGCAGTTTTGGCTGCGCTTCTAGTGTCTAAACGCTCCAATATTTTGTGCTTCAAATCTTCCGGTAGTTGACTTATTAGATCCGACCCAGGTTTGCTTCGACGACGACGAGCCATTAGCTCGAAACAGCTCGGAAGTATGCAAAAAAAAAAGCCTTCAACAGAGTACCCAATCTACACTTAAACCAGTCGACCAGTAAGTCTCGATTTCCGGTAGGGATGGGCACGATCCTGTCGTGTCCAATATTTGGCCCAACACGTACCCGTACCGTTATTATTGAAACAATTCGGTACGATTCGGTCTTAGACCCAAACCTGTTCGGTACGGTCCATTTTCAAACGAGACGGTATAATGCCATACCAATACCAAACAATGTCACTTTTTCCAGATGTTTGAAAAAATTAAAGTTTAACCATCCTCCAAAAATCCACACAATTTATCAATTTTCATATATCATACTACCTTCATTCCAAATTGATTTGCGAAGTCAATCTTTTTTTGGTCAAACAATTTCTTTTTATTCACTTAATTAGAATTTCACTTTTTAATTATATTCTAATTTGGCCTTTCAAAAAAACTACTCCATACTTTGTATATTTTAATTTCGATTTTGCAACTTTAGAGAGATTTTAATGTGGTTTCTAAATATGTAAATTTTAATTATTAAAAATTGTAGTAATTATCAAGAACTTAACATTAACTTTGACATAAAAATGTTGGCTTTGCAAATCAATTTGGGACGGATGAGATAATTAATATATTTTAGATAAACTATAGTAGTACAAATTTAATAAACCATACTTCGGTCCGTTTCGCTCTGGTACCAGTTTTCATTTTATGAGAATCGGTCATGGAATTGTTTGGAACCGGTTCGGTCCGGTTCGGAACAAAAAAATTTGAGATCCGTTTCAAACCCCGTTTATCGGTCCGGTAGCATACCGGTCCGGTTCGGTGTCATGCCGGTTCGGTATTTTTGTCCACCCTTAATTTCCGGAGTCATTTCTTGCATAGAGAAGAAACCAGAGGAACACCTTAATGAGGCGAAAAGGGAATGGATTCTATTCTTAAACCTTATGTCATTTGGACCTTAGTTTTGAGTATGGGTGGTTCGGTACGGTATACCTTATATTTTTTCTCATACCTTTGCCGTACCAAAACTTTCGGTATGCAAAATTTGCATACCTTTACCTTACCGAAGTTTCGGTATACCGTATTTCGGTATACCGAAGTTTCGGTTCGGTAACGGTACGGTATCGGTAAATTGCCGGGCATGTCTCCCAATACAAAAAATTATCATAGACTAACAAAATATATTAAATCGTTATTACTAGTGACATATTAAATCTAATATTAAACTATTACTACCTCTATCCGGTTGACGCGAGGTTTGACTCCCCACACAAACTGGCCGTAACACTCAAGCGTTACAAGTCATCACACCCAGAGGCCAAGACCTATCAACCATACATGAAAAAGGCGATCATTTTCCACAACATTTTGATTGTTAAAGTTTTTGTACTTGTGTGGCTTGTTTTCAAAATTCTCTTGTAATTGCATACTTTATTTAATAATAATAAAAAAGTGTGGGTTCACGATTGAGTAAATTGAAAAATCAACCTCCTTTTAACTCACCTAAATTTGAATCTTCAACGGAATGATGGCCTCGCAATGAAAAGAACTAGAAACAAGCAATCCATTATTTACAAGGACTTGATTGTTTGACATACTTGAGCGTCAGAATGTGCGGTTACAATTAAAAAGGTAAATTTTATAAACCTGTATGTCATAAACAGTTAACCAAACTAGCTAACACTTAATTTTTAAATGAGGCCTTATAGAAGAGCAGTTAACTACTTGAGTTTTTTATTCTCCCAATGACATTCATTTGGAGACCTTATATGTGAAAAACTTGTAAAATCCAAAGATCAAATAATAATTTATTACTTGATCAAAGAATTACACGTTTTAAGAGCAAACTGGAGTGAGCTTTAGACATCAAATGGCAAATAGAACTCTAAAAGGTAATGCACTTAGTAAAGTTGATACAAACCACTAAAATACATTCTTAAATTCTAGCAGAACAAGAGAAGCATTGGAGAATATGCAACACATGCATGGAAGAACCTATGCAGCAGGCTGTCTTGTGGACTCATTCATACTTTTCCTCCATGAAGACAACTTGGGCTTTTGGGGATGTACGAGAGAAGCTCATAACTTCATCTAGGGTTTCCAAAGCCTTGAAGTGGGATGCTTTCGTAATAACAAGTTCCTCAAGGGCAGGAGAGTTTAAAAGGGTTGTTTTAACAAATAGAACTTCCAGTCTGTATCCATGAAAAAATTGCATCTTCACTGTCTTAAGCATTTTCAGTCCATTTCTAAGAACAGAGCTGTAGGGATACTCCACAATCCTGGAAGCATCTTCTTCATCATCTCTTTGTCCATACTACGTGCAATACAAGGAAAAGAGAAATAGAAACAACATTAGCATTTGCTGACTGGTCAGAAATTTGGAGAAAATAATAAACACAAAATCGTAATCCCCAAATGAGTAGGTATTTAATAGGTCTTACATAATGCCATGTCTTAATTCCAAGTTCATGTAGCTTTGGACATTTTTGAATCAATTCGGTAATAAAGGTGAAGTGCTTCGCACGAACAAAATTGACACTATGAATCACAACCACTTGCAGATTTGTTGCAATTGGGAAAGTCCTTACAGCTACAGCATCAGGTGTATCCTTGAAAAAAAGAACACAAGTTACCCTTGGAACATAAGAACACAAAACAAAATATTTCACTATCACATCTGCATAACAAAGTGTATATAGTAAAAGATTTATTCTTACCGACAACAAATCTGCATGCATGTAAAGAGTATTGATTACAGCAAAATGGAGCACAAACCATCTTGAATCAGTCAGACTTCTAAAATTACGATCAATAGTCAAGCTCTTTAGTTTTGGTGCACAAATCACAAAATTATCAATTCCAGGACACTTATCAAAAGAGAGCTTCTCAAGATTTGGAAGACTATAGACAGTTCCCGTGGGATCAGGCTCGAAGACTACATACTCAAAAACCAATGAAGTGACGGCAGGGAACACACAATGTGAATTAACAGGGAAGCGAAAACTGAATCCACCAATAAGGGCTTGCTGAATTGTAGGGCAAGTGACTATACACTCTTGAAGATCATATGTTTCGTTAAAATTATGAATAGAGAGGTGAAGTTTCTCAATGCCTTTTCTCGACAGAAAAAGACACCAGCGATCTATATCAGGTGGTAGTGGCATCTGAATTCTTCCAGATATGTAATACTCCTCAAACTCTGAATGCGCCAGTGTAAATTTCTTAACCGGTCCCGTCCGGAGCATGACACACCGGTTCATAATTTCAACGCAATCCACTTTAGGTTCATCGTCATCGTCAAATTGTAGAAAATGTGAGAAAAAGTTGAAATCAAAGTCCAGCTGGCCGTGAGCAAACCATACATCCTTCCAGTGAGTTGAAAGAAGAGCCATTCTGGCAGCTTCACGCATGCTCAGCAATTCGAGAATTGATTCCTTCACCTCTGCTGGTAGTTGACTTATGAAGTCCTCTGTTGCGCCCGATGTGATTTTTCTTCGACAAACACTGGCCATTACACTGATAATCTTCATCAATTAGTCGGGATTTAGTACGGAGTATATAATTATATATATGCACAGCCGGTCAGGCTATAAATAAATTACCTTACATACTTGCATAAACTTATCCTCATGAATCATGATTAATACTTATGTTAACAAATCGGACTTCTTGTATTAGCAAATAAGACTGCTTTTAATTAGAAGTAGCAAATTGGACTAGAATTCTAGAAATAAGGAATACTGATACAGCAAGGACTGTTAGGTGATTATGCTGAAATGGTTTGTGACGATAAAAGTTTTTTTAACGATTAGGCGTTATACAATGGAAAATTCCTACACCTTAAACTGAACTTCATCTTTCACAAGCCAATACGCAAAAACCTGAAGAGATTCGGAATTACATGCGAACAAAGGACCGCCGAAACAAACCTGTATAGATATAGCCGGAAATATGGGACGTCGTCTCCGGTTGAAGGCGTCGTGCAAAGCGGAAACCTTTGAGGCAGTTTTTGTTTTAAACATATGGAATTGTAGCCAATTTTGTACTGTACTTCCTAATCGTGTGTGGGAGGTTTTTCTAAATAACATTATTTCATAACTCATACTCCTACGTAGTAACTTCTTTGACTTTGTTTTTCACATATTTGGAATTTATTACTACTAAGGGCATCCTCATTCAGAAATAAATATCTTGATAATGATTTGATAATCATTTTAATATTTGGAATTTGACGTAGTAAATAATTTCATTCATGAAATTACTTGATAATCATTTTAATGATGTGGATTATATTTTTTGAGATCCATTGAGAAGTTTTTGAGATTATTTTAATAGATTATTCTGAAGAATAGTTTGGTATCGAATTTTTAATCTGGATTATTCAATATTATAAGTTCTTTCTCCATCATTGAGACCTAGTACTAGGGTTGTAAACGAATCGAATCGAGTCGAATAATGAAATTTTGTATTTGTTTAATTTTTCGAATACGAATTCAAATATGGCACAGTGGCACCGGCTAATACGAATTCAATACGAATAGTTAACGAACTATATACGAACATCAAATCGATTTGAGCATAAATTAAGTGTTAGTCAAATATCACTTCAAAATAACTTTTCTTAGACTCCGTATTTTTTATGTTGTAAATGCATAATATGACTTAATATGTGTTTTTTAGAATTTAAATTTAATGGATCAATGCACTTTTAGATGGTGCACAATATATTAAAGTGGTGAATTAATTTTATGATTAATAAATATAAATCTATTTCAAACTTTTTGAACTAAACACTAACACAAATATTAGAAATTATACTTATAATGTGTGGAATAAGTTGATAATTGTATATATATCAAAGTCAAACAACTCTAATTTTATTCTTCAAATCGAATACATTTTTATTTGTATTGTATTTGAAATACATTTGAACCGGAAATTGATTTGTATTCATATTTATATTATGGTTTATTACAAATGGGCTTGGAATGTGTATGCAAAAATGCATATATGGGCTACTCTTTGAGGTTATTGCTATCTTTTAAAAGTTATTATAATGTTATTACTATCATTATATATTAAAGTTGATATTAATATTACCATTATTATTAATCGAATATATTTGATTAATATTCGAATACACTAATATTCTTATTTGTATTTGTATTTGATAACAACTCGAATTAAATTTAATATTCTTATTTGTATTTGAATTTTCCGAATTCAAATCTTCTTATATGAATTTGAATCGCGAATCGAGGACAAATTATTTGATTCGCGGTATTGCATTTAATTGCCCAACTCCTGATACTCCGAACTATTGAACACGATCACACAGCTGCTGCAGGCCTTTTAAAAAAAATCTGCGCCTGCAAACTGTAGGGAACGGCTAGGGGAAAGCGGAATGGTGGCGGCTCTTGGAGTAAAGAAGATGGTGGCACAGTGGCACCGGCGGATCCTCGTTTGAAAAGCAAGATAGTGGTGGCTCATGGAGTATAATCAAGATGGTGGCAGATCCTCTTGGGGGAAAGCACGATGGGGGTGGGCTGGTGGTTCTTGCAAATTATTGGGAATTGGCTTGATATACATACTTATTATCTATTTAATTTAATATTTACTTGATATCTACTTATTATCTATACTTATTGTTAGTTACTTATATTTACATATTACATTTAGGTAATATATACTTATATATATTAAAGTATTAAATATAAGTGTATTACTCATCTTATAGTAATATACTTATATATTATATACTATAAACATTATATTATTTATTAGTTATACAATTATTATATCTACTTACTCCCTCCGTCCCCTTTTAAAAGTCCCGGAAGAGGGTGGCACGAGTTTTAAGAAAAGTGGGTTTGTGTGGTTGATATTAATTGATAAAGTAAGAATAAAGTAAGAATAAAGTAAGAATGATTTTGAGCTACACAAATTTTACCAAATGAGGTATGAGACATTTAAATAGGGATATCTCAATATGTTAAAATGGGACATTTAATTGGGGACGGAGGGAGTATATACTTATTATCTACTTATAAATATAAGTGTACTACATATCTTATAGTAGTACTTATTTATTATATACTATAAACGATATATTATATATTAGTTACACTTTAATTAATAATAATGAAATTCATCATATTACTTATGCATCACACTCCCATTAATTAGTATACACATTCATACATTTTTTCAATTACTTACAATTTTTAATAATGTTAGTTCATTGGTACATTTTTTATTATTATTAATATTAGTTAATTGTTACATTTGTCATTAAAGTATTAAAGTAACTTAGTTAATTGTTTAATTATTAAAGTAGTTAATTGCTACCTTTCTCAATACTTTAAAAAACTAGTTAATTGTTACATTTCTCATTAAAGTATAAACCAAAATAGTTCATTTTTTTTCAAGGAAAAAATTGTAGTTAATTGATTATGAATTGGAAGGGGGTCACTTTGACGTTTTAAAGTGGTGGAAGGAAAAAGAAAGAACGTTCCCGGTTTTATCAAAGATGGCTAAGTAAGTGCTAGCAATGCCGATATCAACAGTTGTCATGGAACAAGAATTTAGTGCAGCCGACAACGTCCTAACGGATTATAGAACAAGATTGAGCGCAAACTCTCTTGAGACGCTTGTTTGCTTCCACAATTGGTTAAAGGCCGAAGGTAGAACTCAAGAATTGAACATCGCACCCACCCACAACTTTATGGAGGAAACAATTGAAGGCAGAGGAGATTCCGATTGATTATTTATTAGAAAATGTATTTCATTTATTAATTTTTTCTCAATTCTCAATTGTACTTCTTACTTCAAATAAATATACTTGAACTTTTTTATATCTAGCAAGTCTTGAATTAATTGGACAACACAAAAAAAATTAAGCCTGTAACCGGCCCGACCCGGTAACCGGCCTGGTGACCCGACCCGGAACCACTGTCTACCCGGGCCGGTTCCGGTCCCCCTTCCCAAAAAAGCCCGGCTGGACCCAGGCCCGAACCGGAACCGGCCCGGATCCATCCCTACTTAACATACGTATTACTCCATTTCAGTATTTCTAATTTTCTATACATACGTAGTATGTTTTAGTTTTATTTCACTATCCCCTGAACTTTAATTACTTGAACAATGCTTTAAGGCTCACTTAAATATCAGAGTTTTGATACATGTACCTCATTTCAATGTTACAAGACAGATTAATTATAAGCTTGCATTTTTTTAATGTTTTTCTATATAATTTTATTGAATAAAAATTGTAGCTTCATGACTGAATAAATTGAAAAAACAACTCCTTCATTTTAACCCTTACTTTAAATTTCCAAAGGACTGATGGCCTCACAATGCGAAGAACTAGAAACAAGCAAACCATGTAGCATGTAACTAGGGGTGGGATCGGGTCGGGTTGGGTCGGGTTTTTGCTAGGACCGTAAAAAAAAACCAAAAAGCTTCGGGTTCTACATTTTTGGGCCCGATGGGCGGATTAATACTTTCGGGTCGGTCCGGGTTTTAAGAGCCTCAAGTTCGGATTGGGTTCGGTTCGGGTCGGGTCGTATTGAACCCGCAAAAAAATCGAACTGATATATCTAAACACAATTAAAATACAATTACAACAAAATTTGCAAACATCTAAACTTTTAATCAAAAAATATACTACGTACATAGTATATTAAAATCAAAGCAGTATATTTTTAATATACAAATCACACGATAGAAAATGTTGTAGAAGAACAATTGGTTCGAAAGCAAAGTAACATTCCCTCCATCCCAAATTGATTTACAAAGTCAAGATTTTTTGGTCAACCAATGTTAAAGATAAATACTCCATATTGATATATCATTCAATTTTTTATAATTAAAATTTACATATTAACAAATTACATTAAAATATATTCAAAGTTGCAAACTCCAAGTTAAATATAATTAAAAATTGACATCCAAATTAAGTGAATAAAATAAAATGGTTTGACTAAAAAAGTCATTTTTGCAAATCAATTTGGGACGGATGTAGTATAAAATAGTCCGTACGTATCATACACACACACATAAATCGGTATGATGTATTAATAGGTCATACATATTTTGTATAATATATATATATATATATATATATTAGTTTCTTAATTAAATCGGGGTTTTTCGGTCCGGGTCGGGCTTAAAAATTTAGAACCCGAATTAGGACCCAGGTTTTCGGGTTCGAGTCGGGTATTTCAACCCGAACCGGTCATTTTTTAAATAAAACCCGGACCAATATCATATATCGGGTTGGGTCGGTTCAGTTATCGGGTTTTGGGTCAGTTTTTCCCACCCCTACATGTAACAAGCAAACCATTATTTATTTACAAGGACGTGATTGTTTAACATAGGGAGATTTACCTAAATAGGACTAAATAAAAGGATAATGGCAACAATAGGAGTTTAAAGTTTAAATTCCCAAAATAGGATTAACTTTTCCTATTCTACCCTTTCCTTTATCCTTCATAATAGGTTTTTTAAACAATCATTATAAAATATAAAAATATTTAAAAAAAAATTAAAATCGTTAAAAATAAATAAAAAAATATACAGACCACAACCACCACCTCAGCCACCTTCCGGTACCGCCACCTCCGGTCACCGGAAAAGATTGCCAAGTTGGGGAAAAAATGTCATCATAATGGCAATTTTGAAGAGAAAGCTGGATATTTTCAAAGAGTAAAAATGTCATCTTCATGACATTTTCAAAGAAATGTGACATTTTTTACACAAGATGGCATTTTTTTCCGGTGACCGGAGATGGTGGTGCTGGGAGGTAGAGGTCGTGTTGGCAGTGACCTACATATTTTTTAAATATTTTTTTAGGTATTTTATTTTATTTTTTAGACTTTTTGAAGTTTTTAAATTTTTTTTATTTTTATTTTTTTATTTTAAATTTTATTTTTTCACGTTTTTATTATTAATTTATAAATATTTTATTATTTTTAAATTTTTTACTATAAATAAAACCATGATTTTCTTATTAATAAAATAAATCTATTGAAAATTATAGGAAGAGGTAGAATGGGAAGAAGGGGCATATATTAGTCCTATTTTGGGAATAAAGGGATTGTACTCCTATTGTTGAATTGTGGGCTTATTTTAGTCCTATTAAGGGCTAATACCCGTTTAACATATTAAGCGTAAGAAATTAAGAATGTGAGATTACAATTAAAAAGGTAAATCTATAAACCATGATGTCATAAATCGTTAACCAAACTAGCTAACACTTAATTTCAAATGAGGCCTTTATAGCGGAGCAGTCAGCTACTTGGTATTTTCTTCTCCCATTGACATTTATTTGGAGACCTTATATGATTATAAGAAACCCTTGTAAACTCCAAAGATCAAATAACAAATTACTACTTGACCAAAGAATTACACGTTTTTAGAGCAAAATGCAGTGCACTTTAGACATCAAATGGCTCATAGTACTCTAAAAGGTAATGCACTTACTAAAGTTGATACAAACCACTAAAATACTTTCTTAACTTCTAGCAAACCAAGAGAAACATCGGAGAATATGCAACACATGCATGGAAGAACCTATGTGGTAGGCTGACTTGTAGACTCATACTTTTCCTCTAAGAAGACAACTTGGGCTTTTGGGGATGAACGAGAGAAGCTCATAACTTCCTCTAGGATTTCGAGAGCCTTGAAGTGGACTACTTTCGTAATAACAAGTTCCTCAAGGGAGGGTGAGTTTAAAAGGATTGTTTTAACAAATAGCACTTCGAGTCTGTATCCATGAAAAAATTGCATCTTTACCGTTTTAAGCATTTTCAGTCCCTTTCTTAGAACACAGCTGAAGGGATACTCCAAAATCCTCGAAGCATCCTCTTCATCATCTCTTTGGCAATACTACTTGCAAGACAAAGAAAAGAGAAATAGAAACAGCATATGCTGACTGGTCAGAAATTTGGAGAACAGAATAAAAACAAACTCATAAATTCATAATCCCCAATTGAGTAGGTATTTAATAGGTCTTACATAATGCGATGTCTCAATTCCAAGTTCATGTAGCGTTGGACATTTTTGAATCAATTCGGTAACAAAGGTGAAGTGCTTCGCACGAACAAAATTGACATGATGAATCACAACCACTTGCAGATTTTTTGCAATTGGGAACGTCCTTGCAGCTACGGCATCAGGTGTATGCTTTAAAACAAGAACAAAAGTTAACCTTGGAATATCTTTAACAAGCCAGAGTGAAGATACATAAGAAAACCAAACAAAAAATTACACTATCACATCTCCATAACAAAAAATAACTAAAAGATTTATTCTTACCGACAACAAATCTGCATGCAAGTAAAGAGTATTGATTACAGCAAAATGGAGCACAAACCATCTTGAAGCAGCCACACTTTTAAAACTACGGTCAATAGTTAAGCTCTTTAGTTTTGGTGCGCTAATCACAAAATTATCAATCCCAGGACAGTTATCAAAAGAAAGCTTCTCCAAATTAGGAAGACTGTAGACTGTTCCAGAGGGATCAGGCTCGAATATAACAAACTCAAAAACCAATGAAGTGACAGCAGGAAACACACAATGTGAATTAACAGGGAAGCGAAAACTGAATCCACCAATAAGGACTTGCTTAATTGAAGGGCAAGTGATTATACACTCTTGAAGAATATATGTTTCTTTAAAATTATGAATAGAAAGGTGAAGTTCCTCAATGCCATGTCTCGACAGAAAAAGACACCAACGATCTATATCAGGTGGTAGTGGCATAGGAAGTCTTCCAGATATGCAATACTCCTCATACTCTGAATGCGCCAGTGTAAACTTCTTAACCGGTCCCGTCCGGAGCATGACACACCGGTTCATTGTTTCAACGCAATCCTCTAGGGGTTCATCGTCATCGTCGAATTGTAGAAAATGGAAGAAGAAGTTCAAACCAAATTCCAGCTGGCCGTGGGCAAACCAGACATCCTTCCAGTGAGTTGAAAGAAGAGCCATTCTGGCAGCTTCACGCATGTTCAACAATTCTAGAATTGATTCCTTCAGTTCCGCTGGTAGTTGACTTATTAAGTCCTCTCTTTCGCCTGATGTGGTCTTTCTTCGACAAACACTGGCCATTACACTGATAATCTTCATTAATTAGTTGGTTTTTAGTACATAACATGCATAGCCGGGCAGGCAATGAATCATGATAAATACTTCTGTTAACAAATTGGACTTCTAGTATTAGCAAATAAGACTGTTTATATTGTTTAATTAGAACTACCAAATTGCACTGCAAATAAGGAATACTACTGATATAGCAAGGATTGTTAGGTGATTATGCTGAAATGGTGTGTGATGATAAAAGTTTTTATAACAATTAGGCGTAATACAATGGAACATTTCTACATTTTAAACTGAACTTCATCTTTCACAAGCCAATACGCACAATCTGAAAGAGATTCTGGCCAAAGAACAATAAACATTCATAATTGTGGGATTTGTGGCGAGCTTTTAAAAATATAAAATAACCGAAACAAAAAAACGAAACAAACCTCTATTGATATAGGTGATATCGCCTGCGGTTGAAGGTGGAAAGCTTTGAGCCAGTGTTTTGCCTAAAAACCGATGCAATTGAGCCAATTTAGGGTGGGTTCTATTTTTAAATAATACTCCGTAACGTTCTTTCCATAAACTTCTTTAACTTTCTTTTTCATATATTCGCAATTTATTACTAGTAGTACTAATCAATGTGTCTTACCATAAAAGGGGTTAGATCAGCAATATTACCAATTAAAATGATTTAGACAAATATAAGACTTGTTTTAATAATTTCCAAAAAAGAGGCCTTCCGTAGCAGAATTATAAAAATGGGACGCATATACCCTTAATGGCTACAGCAACAATACGCAACACCCTAGTAGGCTAATACTAACTACTTGTTGACATGAAGAAGAAAAAGGGGTCAACTATACTTGTGTGACCAGAAACTATGAGCTAGTGATTGTGGCAGTTGGCAGATTCAAAATTTGAAAATATAGCTGTTGGAGAGATGAGACAATCTGTCTTGTCTTTATCATTATTCTTGTAAGCTTAAATAGACAACTCTTGTAATAGATTTAATATAGGGAGAAATAAACTCCTCTATACTATTCTCTTCTCTCTCAAAACTCTCTTTCTCTCATCCCAGATTTCACAATCTATCTAAACTAGTTACTCTTTCTACATTCTAAACTCCTAACACTCAAATTCTCACATGGTATCAGAGCATACAAGCTCTTGAAACCTTTATTGTCTTCCGCAATTCACTCTGTTTCATCTCGTTTATCAAACCTTTTCTTATATACACTCTTTTCCCACTGATTAATAGCTCTTCAAGATGGAGAACTCTAAGATGGTGATGATTCCAGTTACCCTAAAGGGAGTAAACTATCTGTTATGGTCCAGAATGGTCAAAACCGCACTTGGAGGAAGGGGTCTATGGAACCATGTTTCTATTGGTGAAGTCCCTAAGAAAACCATCCAAGAGAAAGATGGTGTTGAAATGGTCTTGGCAGATGATAGGAAATGGGGTCAAGAGGATCTCATGGTGTTGTCCATCATCCAAAACAGCCTTGAACCATCTATTTTGGAAGCTTATTGTTACTGTGAGAGCTCTAAAGAGTTGTGGGATACACTTCAAAAGGTGTATGGCAACCTATCTAACTTGAGCCGTGTGTATGAAGTCAAGAAGTCGATTAACACACTTAACCAGGGGGACACAGACTTTACTCAGCATTTTGGCAAGTTCAGGAATCTTTGGGCTGAGCTTGAGATGCTGAGACCAAGTACTGTCGATCCCAAAGTGTTAAATGAGAGGCGTGAGCAGGATAAAGTCTTTGCGTTGCTTTTCACCTTAAACTCGGGGTACAATGATCTCATTAAATACATTTTGAGGGCTGAAAAACTACCATCACTTGAAGAGGTGTGTGCTCAAATCCAGAAGGAACAAGGCTCTCAAGGTCTCTTTGGAGGAAAAGGTGAACTCGTGATGGCAAACAAGGCTGATGGAGCAGTAGCTAATAAAGGGATTTACAAACCAGAGGAGAGGATGATGTGGATCTGTGACCATTGTAAGAAGAAGGGGCACATGAAGGACAAGTGTTGGATACTGCATCCTCACCTCAAGCCTCACAAGTTCAGGGAGCCAAGGTCACAGTTCATGGGCGCAAGAGCTCATTTCTCAGGAAACATGGGAGAACCAACTCCATCGGTATGCTCGTCCATGTGCTCCAATGCTACTGGAGAAGGAAGGTCTGTGGCATCAAGCTTCCAGTCCACCTCGAGAACAACTAAGGATGAGACCATCAAGAGGTCAGATCTGGATGCTCTCATCAAAGCTCTCAAGGAGAACTCTGGTAACACTCTTGGTACTTCATTAAGTGCATCAACCATTGCTAGGCCTTTAATTATTGATTCAGGAGCTTCACACCATATGATTAGTGACTCTAGCCTGATAAGAAATGTTGAACCGGCCTTAGGTAATGTTATGATCGCAAATGGTGACAAAATACCAATAAAAGGAATAGGAACTCTTAAGTTGTTTGATAAGGTGTCTAAAGCTTTTTATATGCCAACCTTTGCATCCAACTTGCTATCTGTTAAAAGGGCTGCTACTGATCTAAAGTGCAAAGTTATTTTCAGTCCTAATGATGTTCATTTTCAGGATATTGAGACTAGTAGACTGATTGGCAAAGGTGTGACACAAGGAGACTTATACTTACTCGAAGACACCAAGCTTGTTTCTGATTCCTCTTGTGCTTTTAGTTCTATTCCTGCTTTAGACAATGATGTGTTATGGCATGCTAGATTAGGCCATCCTCATTCTCGTGCATTAAACTTGTTGTTACCTGAAATTTCCTTTAAAAATGATGGTTGTGAGGCATGTATTCTTGGCAAACATTGCAAGACTGTTTTTCCTACATCAATGACCATCTATGAACATTGCTTTGATCTTATACACTCAGATGTTTGGACAGCACCATGTGAATCTAGAGAGAACCATAAGTATTTTGTGACTTTCATAGATCAAAAATCTAAGTATACATGGCTTACAATGATCCAATCCAAAGATAGGGTGCTAGAAGCGTTTATCAACTTTCAAACTTACATCACTAATCAGTTCAACATTAAGATCAAAGTGTTTAGGTCAGATAATGGGGGGGGGAATACACAAGTCATGCTTTCAAAAATCATCTAAACAAGCATGGAATCATTCATCAAACGAGCTGCCCATATACACCACAACAAAACGGTGTAGCTGAGAGGAAGAATAGGCATCTCATGGAAGTGGCAAGGTCTATGATGTTCTATACCAATGTACCCAAGAGGTTCTGGAATGATGCTGTCATGACAGCATGCTACCTCATAAACAGAATTCCAACAAGAGTACTTGGTGACATCTCACCATATGAGGTATTGAATAAAACTAAGCCCTCTATTAACCACTTAAGGGTGTTTGGGTGTTTGTGTTATGTGTTACAGCCAGGAGAACAGAGAAACAAACTTGAAGCAAAAAGTATCAAGGCTGTGTTTCTCGGTTACTCAACTACTCAGAAGGGTTACAAGTGCTATGATCCAAAAACCAGAAGAGTTTTAGTCTCTAGAGATGTCAAATGTGTGGAATCCAAAGGGTATTATGAGGAGAAGAGTTGGGACAACCTAAAAGACCTCTCTCAAGCACCCTCAGATAGGGCAAATAACTTGAGGCGTATTTTGGAAAGTCTTGGCATCAGTCTATCACATGAGAGTCAGGAAACCAGAACATCATCACCTCCTGAAGCTGACAGAGAAAGGACTGAGGGGGTGGAAGAGGTTGGAGAAGCCATTCATCCTGATCATGAGGGGGGAAATCAGCATGAACCTGATAATGATCTAGGAGTTCATGATCATGATGAAAGGCAAGAACAACAAGCATCAGCTACTCAAGATGATGATGATGATGAAGGGTCTAAAGAAGAGGAGCAACAAGAAGAAGTTCAAGTGCAACCACTTAGGAGAAGCACAAGGATCAGTAAACCTTCTAAGTGGGCAGACACAAGGGTTTACTTCAACGGTCAAGCTGTAGCTCATCCAATACAAGTTGTCTCCTCACTAGCTCATTACCCTCAAGTACATCAAGTTTTCATTGGACAACTAGATAAAGGACAAGTTCCAAGGTCATATGAAGAAGCAATGGAGCAAAAAGAGTGGAGAGACTCTGTTGGTGATGAGACTACTGCCATGATTGTGAATGACACTTGGTATGAATCCGAGCTTCCAAAAGGCAAGAAGGCAGTAACAAGCAAGTGGGTCTTTACCATCAAATACTTGAGCAATGGAAAGGTGGAAAGACACAAGTCAAGGCTGGTTGCAAAAGGCTTCACTCAGACTTACGGGGAGGATTATGTGAACACCTTTGCACCAGTAGCCAAGCTCCATACCATAAGGATTGTCCTCTCACTTGCAACCAACCTGGAGTGGGAGTTATGGCAGATGGATGTGAAGAATGCGTTTCTTCAAGGAGAGCTAGAAGATGAGGTTTACATGCATCCTCCCCCTGGTCTGGAACATCTAGTCAAACCAGGAAATGTGTTGAGGTTAAAGAAGGCTATCTATGGGCTGAAGCAATCACCAAGGGCTTGGTATCACAAACTGAGCACCACTCTGAATGGTAGAGGCTTTAGACGATCTGAGGCTGATCACACCCTCTTCACTCTCTCCAGTCCTCAAGGTATTGTTGTCATCCTTGTATATGTTGATGATATCATCATCACAGGGAGTGACAAGGAAGGTATACAATCCACTAAATCCTTTCTAAAGTCTGTATTTGATATTAAAGATTTAGGTGAATTAAAGTACTTCCTAGGAATTGAAGTATGCCGCTCTAAAGAGGGGCTCTTCTTATCCCAAAGGAAGTACACTCTTGATTTGTTGAGTGAGGCAGGAAACCTTGGAGGAAGATCAGCGAAAACTCCACTTGAGGAAGGATACAAAGTCTTGAGAGAGGGGGAGTTTGAGGACAAACCATTTGAAGATGTCAAACAATATAGAAGGATGGTTGGTAAGTTAATCTACTTAACCATTACACGACCTGACATTTGTTTTGCTGTGAACCAGGTGAGTCAACATATGCAGGCTCCCAAGGTTCACCATTGGAACATGGTTGAAAGGATCATGAGATACTTGAAAGAGGCTCCTGGTCAAGGAGTATGGATGAGTTGTAACAGAAGCACAGAAATTGTGGGATATTGTGATGCTGATTGGGCAGGTGATAGAGTTGATAGGAGATCAACCACTGGTTACTGCACATTCATTGGAGGCAACTTGGTTACTTGGAAGAGTAAGAAACAAAAGGTTGTGTCATGTTCAAGTGCAGAGGCAGAGTATAGGGCAATGAGGAAGCTCACAAATGAACTTGTGTGGATTAAGGGGCTGCTTAAAGATTTGGGCATAGAGACAACATCTCCGATCACTATGCATTATTGTGATAATCAGGCTGCCATTCACATAGCCAGCAACTCGGTGTTCCATGAAAGGACAAAACACATTGAAGTAGACTGCCACAAAGTGAGACAAGCTGTGCAGCGACAAATCATCCTACCTTGCTACACTAGAAGTGAAGACCAACTAGCCGACATCTTCACCAAGGCAGCAAGCACCAAAGTCTGTGAGTTCATCCATTCAAAACTGGGACTCATAGACCTCACAGCTGACTGATCCTCTTGCCGTGAAGACTTCACTCTTTGTTTTTCCTTTCTAAGTTTTTTTTCTCTCTTTTTAATAAAGAGGTTCTTCATGGTTCCAAGCTTGACCAGTCCCTATGCTCAAGCTTGAGGGGGAGTGTTGACATGAAGAAGAAAAAGGGGTCAACTATACTTGTGTGACCAGAAACTATGAGCTAGTGATTGTGGCAGTTGGCAGATTCAAAATTTGAAAATATAGCTGTTGGAGAGATGAGACAATCTGTCTTGTCTTTATCATTATTCTTGTAAGCTTAAATAGACAACTCTTGTAATAGATTTAATATAGGGAGAAATAATCTCCTCTATACTATTCTCTTCTCTCTCAAAACACTCTTTCTCTCATCCCAGATTTCACAATCGATCTAAACTAGTTACTCTTTCTACATTCTAAACTCCTAACACTCAAATTCTCACACTACTAAGTACTACTTCGTACGTACTTCATACTACGTACCACTGTATGAGTACTCTTATGTTTCTAGCCACTTTCCCATTCCCAAGATGTTAGCAAGGATTAAAAAAATTGATTTTTATATCCTTGACGTTGACCAATAGTATAGTGACCCAAAAAGTCAGTTACCAAACCCGTCCAGTTACAATTACCAATGCGTCCACTTACAATTATCAACCCGTCCCATTACTCACAAACCACCACTAGCCACCGCCCGGCGACGGTGACTGCCGCCACCCTTGCCCAGCAGTCCCATCCGCAAACCCCCAGCTCTCATTCCCACCCACAGCCCCTACCCAGCGCCCAGCAGTCCCCTGCCCCACTTCACCCCCAGCCCTGCACCCTATCCAGTCCATCCCCTTCGCTGGCAGCACAACACCATCCCAAGCCGTATACCCCCTCTCCAATCTCCCCAACCTTCGGACATCACCATCAAACCTAGTCGCCAACATTTAGCTCACCATCCACTACTGTCTCCCCCAGACTCGTGTCCAGCTTCCCCCCTCTACAGCCACCTCCACCCTACCCAATCCACTTTCCCAATCTTTGCACCACCACTGCCACGCTACTCACCAGCCCCGTCGCTGCCCCCACTCCAGTCGCCACTACTGCTCCCCTTCCCCACCCTCCGCCCTAATCGCCTACCCTAGCCGCCGCACAACCACTAATAAACCCTAACCGCGCGTCGGATCTGAGTCGCATCACAAAATCAGAAAAAATAAAAAGAAAAATCGAGGTAGACGGCGGCGGTGGCGTACGATGGAGGAAGGAGGCAGCGTACGACAGGGGATGGAGACGGCGTACGCTGGGCGGCGTCCGGTGGGTGGCGATGCTGAAACACTGGAATGGACCGAAGTCTTCACGCGGAAAATTAGGAATAAGAGAACGGAGATGCAGGGCGTCGGCCAAATACTGTTTTCTAATTTTTGAAAGGTTATTTTGGGCTTTTAATTTGATTTAAGTCTCTTTTTTGTCAAAAGAGAGGCGCGATCCCTTTTTTGTCCACCCGAAACTTGGAGGTGGTATATCTGCCATTCTTTCTACCATAAACATGTCAATTTTAAATTTACACTAAGGAGTTGTTTGGCAATCCGCAGTTGGCGGTTAGCTGTTGGCTGATTGACAGTGACAGATTTTGTTAGCTGTTTTGATTTATGATTGTATTATCAGTTTGTAAAATGATGTTTAGTTAGATGTTGTCTGCAATCAGCTGATAACTTATTAAATGACTGGACTTCAATAATTTTTTTGTTAATATAATTATAATCAAACAAATTCAAAGATTTAAAAATATAAAATTTATTAACCCAACTAATAATTACTCAATATTTTAAATATTGATTTTCATGAAATAAAATTTGAATCAGTATGCTATATTTTTATTTTCTTTGACCATGTATTTTGACTAATAGCTACAATTATCTAAAAACCTTATAACTATGAATCGTGGTTGGTAACCCTATATTATGTCAATCTCTTGTGTGCATTTGAATTTGTACTCTTTTATAAAAGTAATGTACTTAATTTTTCAAAGGCCATATAAATACCCTGACTTGCTGCTTCCGTTAAGTAATGACTTTGACAGATTTTCCAACCTCGGTTTCATAGACTATAAGACTACTTATTAGTGTATTACGATTCTTATTCATATTTCAATAATGAGGTTATGAGGCTTTATAACTCATTACGTATTACGATTCTTATCCATATTTCAATAATGAGGTTATGAGGCTTTATAACTTATTATTTCTAGTTAAGATTGCTGAGTTCCTAGGGCTACGCCGCTGGGGGATTTTCCGGATTCGGTTGATTTCGATCGAAGTTCAGCTGAGTTTTCGGTTGTTTTCTTGTTTGATTTTTCAAACAACGTCTTCATCAGGCAATTGTCCCAAAGTCGCCGAAGTTCGATTTTATTTCTTGCTGTTTCGACTTTTCGGCTGGTGAGGAGAGACGGAAAGGGGGTGACCCAAAAGCTTGTAGATGGAAGAAATTGTTCACAACTATAGGAGGATGGCTATTGGGGAGGCAGATAATGAACTCGATTTTGATACAGGGGAAGCGGGCGATGAGGAGGTGTCCGAAGTACAGGTTGGCTTTCCGGTGGTGGGGATGGTGATTTCCGATCGGAAGGTAAATTTTCAGACGCTTCAGGATGCGATGTCTTCAGCTTGGCGTCCTGGTAGGGGGTATCCATCAAGGAAATCGATGAAAAAGGTATCTTTTTACTTTTAATCATGTTTTAGATATGAACCGGGCGATGGAAGATGAACCTTGGGTGTTTGAGAGAGATTTAGTGTTGTTGAAAACAGTTCAGCTAGATGATATATATCCCTGAAAAGGTGATTTTATTTGAGGCAGACTTTTGGGTTCAGGTGCATAATGTTTCTAAAAAATTTAGAAATTTGAATTCTGCTAAGCGAATTGGGAATTTTATTGGCTCTTTTATAAAGTTTGATGAAAACAGTTATGGAGACAAGGAAATCTTTCTTGAGAATCAGAATCTGTATGGATGTTAGGAAGCCCCTGAAAAAGGGCATTTCTCTGAAAAAGGAAGGAAAATGACATTGGGTTGATTTCAAGTATGAGAAACTACCCAATTTATGTTTCATATGTGGGGTGATTTTAAGTTTTGCTTGTTACGATATGAGGAAGGAATTATTATTGAAAAATATTTTGGAGTTGAGCTTAGGGCAGGAGGAGGAGCAAAGACTAGCCTAGCAGGTCCGAATAAGTGGCTTATACAAGACCTGTAAGCTCTAAGGAAGCTTGAAAACAGAGGAAGAATGAATTCGAGGAGGAGTAGTCGGCTGAGACAGGGACTAGTGCATCAAAGCAAGGAGAGAGTGATGTGGAAGGGGAAACAGGAGAGACTAAGCGCAGGAGAATATGGGAGGACAAGCTTAAGAAGAATACAGAAGACGAAGACATGGCGCTTGATGAGCCAAAAAATGGGGAGGCGGCGGGTCAGGCCTCTTAGACCCGCCGATTTTACAGTGGATGTCTTTGATTAAGGTTTCGAGGAGTTTATTTCATTTTATGTCTTAGGTTTTATTTCCACGGATTTTCTGTTTTGTTTTGTTTTTATTCTTTTGTTCACTCTGAAACTCTTGCATTAGGTTTGGAGGTTGAAAGGTCTGCGGTAAGCGTCGTTAGCTTTAATTTGCCCAAATTCGATCTAGCGAGTTATATTGCTTTGTTTAGGGTGATTAACTCAGAGTCTCGGCCATGGGCGGATGCTTACATGCGGTCCTTTCACATTCTTATGCTCTTGCTATTTGCTATTTTAATGATATAAGCGCATTACGATAAAATAAAAAAAACTTATTACTTCTATTTTAATATTTCAGAATCAAACTAATTTGGTTTCCACAACAAATTAAAATTAGAGTTCATTGTTATGAAAAATTATGTATTTGCCGTTTACTACATTTTTTAGTATTACTACCTTTCTTAATTGCAACATCGATAATTATGAGAATTATTTTTCAAATATTGTTGAAATTGTCTAATTATAAATTTTCAGAATTTGATTTTTAACCGTGCAACCTCTCATGTCCATCCACCACCCAGTACATAATGCACGGGGATCTACACTGTCATAGTGAATCGATCCTACATACATACCCCGATTAAAATATGCCAACTATTATTGATTGTGCAGTTTGTGCTGATATTCTTATTAATTCAATTTCGCTCTTCAAAAAGTAAGAAGAATAGACAATGCAATTAGAATCATCATATTGGTACACATTAAATTATTGTACTTTACTTCTATTGAGGGAGTAATTAGGGGGCATTTTAGATCTATCCCACCCCAAATTTGTAAAACGGTTATACTTATGTATTAAAAATTGTGTAAAAGATTATTAATTTTTTTTACCTACTACCATTAATAATTTTATCTAGATACATGACTCCTATTAATTTCATTCTATACTTTTTTTTTACTATCCTACTATCCCTAAAAGAAAGATATTAAAATTGTGTCTCAAAAATAAAAAATAAAAAATTGGCCATCTAGGCCCCCTGTCTTCAATAATCCAGATTTGAAAAAGCTACCTTTAAATTTAAGGTTTCAGATGTTATCAATTTACTTTGTTTGAATGTATACCGTTTTCAATTATGTACATCGTACAAATGAATTATATGTGTTCATGATTTTAATATTGGGCATTTGCTATCGCGCATTGCGCATATAAAAGCTAGTTAATAAAAATATACCAAAAGAGTCGTAAAATAAAAATGATAAATGTATTTAAATATTTATCTCAACATAATTAAAAAATACTAATGATCACTTTGAGTTCACCCTCCTAACGCAATACATACAAACTGGGTTCAATTTATTCGATTGTACTCCCTTCGTCCTGAAAAGGTTTGTCCAATTTCTTTTTTTGGATGTCCCAAAAAGATTTGTCATTTCCATTTAAAATAAGGAATATGTGGCTAAAGTTAATTCTCTTCATCTGCACAAATTTCAAAGACACAGTTTTTATTTTATTAATCCACGTGAAAGTCAAAGTTGGCGAACCTTTTCGGGACGGAGGGAGTATTTTATAGTATATAGGATGGCTACTACACTTAACTACTCCCTCCGTCCTATTTATATTGTCTCGTTTTACCTTTTCGGGAAATCCCACTTAAATTGTTCCATACCATATTTGGCAAAGTTTGTGTGACTCTAAATTATTCTTACTTTATTCTTACTTTATCAATTAATATCAAGCACACAAACCCACTTTTCTTAATCACCGTGTCACTCTCTTCCGTCCCAATATAAATGGGATGGAAGTAGTAGTTAACTAGAGATATCACCCCTAGTCACTAATGAAGCAAACACACTCGCCTTTTATCATCAAGTATATATGGAAACTCATCCAGAGGTGCCAAAAGTTGAAAATGGTTACGTCCATACATAGCAGGAGGAGGATTTTCTTTTCTTGGTAGAGGTCTACTAAGGCCTTCCTCCCAACGTAGGTTTTTCCTCTTTGACGAAACATAATTTAGGCAGACCGAATTTGTTCTTCCTTGCGGGGAGGTTTTTTTGCTGTGAGAGATCCGAGAACGATGACGATGCCGGTAATTTAGGAATAAAAGAGGAAAAGCGGAAAAGCCATTCGTAAATGCTGGGATTTGTGGCGTTCATTTTGAACCTAAATTATGGGTATGTTTGGCAAATAGCTGTTGTTGTTATTAGCTGGTTGTGTCAGCTGTTTCCTAACAGCTGGTTGCGTTAGCTGTTTTGATCGGCTGGTTATGTTAGCTGATTGTAGATAATTGTTTGGTAAAATTAGTTGTTTCGAAATGGCTGATAGAGTGTAAATTGAACCAGCCGAATGAATAAGCTGCCCCCCTTAGCTTCTTCAACAATCCATTTTTTCAGCTTTTCAAACTCATAAGCTAATTTTAAAAGTCATTTACCAAACATCATTATTAGCTTCCTTGACCAATCAAACAGCTGAAATGAGTCAAACAAGCTAAAAGCCGGCTGATAAGTCATTTGCCAAACATACCCTATACCGTACAACCGGCTCTACGGTGAGCACCATACAACCTGCTTATGAAGTTAAATTCAACTTACAGGCTTGTGAAGACCCTCGGATACTCAAGTCGCTCACACCCAAACCTCGCCGGCTTCCGCTCCTCCCTGCTAGATCGACTGGATTATCACGTCGCTCACACCCAGACTTCGCCGGCGTCCGCTCCTCCCTGCTAGATCCTGCGGCGACCATCTCTCTCCAGCCCAACTTCGCATCCTGTTCAGTCCTCCATGGCATGACTCATCGTCATCTCTGATTCTCCTTGGTCCTTGGAATTCAATTTTTCCGCAAATTGTTCAATCGCATCATGTAGCCTTAATTGAATTAGAATTGAGAATCCATTATATATGGTGTGTCTGATAGCTGTAGATCTTATTCCTTCTATTTATATATAAGAAAAGAGATAGCTCATAAAAAGACATTTCTACCCTCTCAAAATCCTACGTGTTTGACTCTCCCGTTTTTACGCCCTTCACCTCTTACGGCCACGTGGCTTCTTAATTTGCAAGAGTCATGTTCACGACGAAAGGCCGTTGCTTCATCCCAAAAAAAAAACAAAAACGCTCCCTCTTTTCCATCTATCTTCCGCACTCATCTCGCCCTGCGATATATTTTTTCACGATGATTGCTTGCAACAACAACCCTAAATCCTTTTCCAGTTATACGGAGTACTTTCACAGGCTGTTTCCGATTAATCGATTATGGTCTTCTCCACAGTTACATGTTTTTGGTAAGCACGGAAATTTTACATCTATCCCATGTTCAATTTTATTTTATTTATTTTGTATTTCGCTTCTTCAAAATTTATGATTCTTACATGATATTGAAATTCAGAGTGCTGGGATATGAATCATATATCCAGTTTATATCTTGCATGTGCATGTTCTATTCGATGAAAGGTTTAAATGATATTTCCAGAAAAGATTAATAGCAAGATGTACTGTAACGTTTTTCTTTCTTAAACTCTATTAAGTGAACTCCTACAATATGAATCGTAATATCTTATGTCCACTTTGTGTTAGGGTTTGCTTTTCTTTTGGGAGTATTTTAATCTTATAATGGCTTTTTACATGTTTTATCCATGACTTTTAATTTATGTCTTTGTTTGTGTTTTAAGTTTCAATTAAGTGAACTCCTAGATTGCACATATAGGTCTTGCGATATCTAATCTACTTTTCTTTTCGTTTTTGGAAGGTTTTCATTGAATTGGTTTTCATTAAGTACATTTTCAATATTTACAGAACACGAGTGAAAAAAGTGGATTCATGTCCTCTGATCCTTTACAACATAAGTGGTTTGATTTTGTGGAAGTGCAGGTGGATAAAGAAATTTTCCAAACGTTTTTTAATTCTTAGAACTAACTCTCATTAGCAGCAATCTCATTGTGAATTGAAGTGCAATGTTACCTTGACAGCTTCATCTTTTTTTTATAAAGCAGTTTCATCTTTTTTATATACTACCATAACTCAATTTTTACTCTAATGTACTGGATTCTTACACTATTTTGGCTGACTTCTTACTGTGTATAAGTGTATTGATCTAAGAATTACTCATTTTATGGCCATTGACGCTATTAATAGCAATTTTTTCTTAAAAGGGCATTTTAACTAACACTATTTAGTTCATAGAATGTGTTAGACTTGAGCTATTATTTATATTCGATTCTATTGGGTCTTAGTTGACAAGTTGAATCTTAGGAAACTATTTACACACTTCATATTCTTATATCTATTTTTCTGAAGTCCTAAACAAGTAAACAACTATTACACTGAATATCCATTGTGGATGTTCTGTTCTTTTAGTCCTATATATGTTTTTTGAAATCCAGAAATTATTATGTAAAACTTCCACCATCATTAGTTTGGCAATCTTTCGTAGCACCTTTCAACCATGAATATTAGACTAATCAAATAAAAACTTTTGCTAGATTAAAATTTTGAACCAGGCTGAAGTCATTTTTATTTATATATTTATAAATTATTCATCTTTTATCAAAATACTTCCTTTTTAAAATCAAATTAAATCAGCAGTTAACCACCAGAGTATGTATTTTTTCTGGAATACGTTTTTGCTGATTGTTTATTTTCTCGAATATATGTCTGAAGGCCACTCAATCTGTTGGCACTAAGGGAAATCCTAAGTGGTATTGAAAGAGAAAAAGTTTTAGAGATATTGAAAGAAAGGTTAATATCTTAACTTTTCGCTTAGTTCTTTAATAGCAAACATGTGCACATCACGATAGTTTGTAAGCAAGTTCTAATAATTATCTTTATCTCATGATTCATCAACATGGTGGACATCAAACATAATTGTTTAAATATCTTTGCTTAGATTGTATTTAGGAACTTTTCAATTTGGTATAGTTTTCAATTTGCTATAGTTTTCAATTTGACTACTTCATTGAGTGAAAGAAAACAAATACATGATTTCAATAGATTTAGCAATGATTGAAGTATTGCATGATAAAGAATACATGTTTTTTTGTGTTAGTGTGTTAGTGCTTGAAAATTGCTATATGATCCAGTTTTGGTTGCTCCATACAACCGACATCATTGCACCTTTCTTTTTTCTTAGACCTACATATATTCGGTACAAATGTATTTCATGTTATTTCACGTTCATTGTTATATTTTTCACTTATGAGTTTTTGATGTTATTAGTAACAAGTCTGAAGTAAAAGAAGAAAATTATTCTATATAAGAAATCTTTTGATTAGGCTAATGAGATTTTTTTTTTGACAGATTAGGCTGATGACTTAGGATCCCACATCGTTGCAATTACATTTTTAATTCAATACTCTTTAGGCATTAACGATATTTAAAGAAAATATTTTTCATATTAATTAGGTATCATATACATGCATTCATACGTATATACTTTTTCATCAAACTCATATATATGTTTATGTTCTTTTCCATTGCTTCAACTTCTTGCTACAAATTAGTTCATGGTAACAGGCATCAGTTGTTCACACGTAGCTAAGAATTAGCCTGCTGTTTGGTAAATAGCTGTTCGACACTAGCATTTTCGGATGAAACACTGAAATGAAAATACTTCTAATAGGAGAGTTTTGGATTGACGTTTTGAAAAATGGTGTTTTCTACTAATTTTATGGTCAAACAGCTAAATTACCAAACATCTTTTAACAATCCGCCAATATATTCAGTTAGTTAAACCCGTTGACTGAATCCGCTATTGACAACAAGCTAACATAACCCGCTAACATAATCCGCTATCCACTAACCGCTAACCGTTGAATGCCAAACATGCCCTATATTTGAATTATTAACAAATTCAAAAAATCAACATAATTTCTGTTCTTGCTTTTGTGATATATATAAGAAAAGAATATTGTATTAACATTTAAATCTATTTCAAAATTCAGGTGCCTTTCGAAATTTGCTTAAGGAACATTTGCTTAAAGAAATGCCTAAACTTGCTGAACTATAATCAATACATACTTGGGACCTTGGGTGCCCAAGTAGCAGAGGTAGTCTCGATTTTCTCTGAAAAGAGCTACAATCTGGCATTCATTATATTATGCACATATGTTGTTTGATTACATGTTATATATGTGAGCTAAAGGAATACTTTTCAGTTTTCACTGTATATGTTATAACTATCAATGAAGCTGGGCATATTTTCTTAGTATAATGTAGTTTTTTTCCTTCAATTCTATATTCTTATATATGATGCTCGAATAAATGTTTACATAATAATTGAAACACATCATTAAAGCTATAAATCTGCAATAGTTAGAGGTCTAATGCTTATCTCCATAAATTATATGTTCTTAAGCCATAAGTTATATAGGACATATTTTTGCATGAATGATGTAAAAGTTTCCTACTAAAAAAGTAGAATTTTAATATAGAAGAGGGTATTATTAGCTAGGTTAACTCCATGTTAAGAAACAACAAAAATAATTAAAATATCAAATTTCTTTACAAATTTGATAAGAAGAAAAGCAAAACATTTTTTTTTTGGTAAAAAAAGCAAAACATTAAGAAGATGAAATCTAATTTTAAGATGACTGCCATAATGCTCCTTGGCAGCTATTTTCATTCATTTATTTTCTCTTTTTACTTTCAGAAACACATACTGAAGTGCTGCTATATTAGTGTTATTTTGCATAGTGAAATAGTATTATGTTATTGATTTGCTACCATAGTGAAATGGACAATAAAGTACATCAAATGCCACTATTCAGAAGGACTACAAAAAATAACTTCTCAAAGGCAATGCTTTTTTACTTCTATTTGGATAATAAACTTTCTTATATTTAAATTTATTTTTACTTCTATTCTATTTTTTGTTTGAAGTTAGCATCTAAGCGATGTATTGGTGTATAATATTTTTCAGGACGAATGAGTGTATGACTTATTTGCTCCTTAGTACTTGCTATCGCAAAATATTGCTCTTATTTTAAGAAATAATATCTCGATTCATGTAAAGTTTGATAGTCATGCTATTTTGTTTGTATTCTTCTAATCAGTTGGGTAAGCTATAAGGGATTTTCTTCTTTAGAGTCTATAAGGGTGCTCTGGTCATATTCTCTGCTCTAACTTTTTTGTTCCCAAAACCTCGAATTCTAACTTTAAGAAGTAATTAATGATTTTGCATTACTATAGGTGTTAAGGAACCGCAATTCAAGTTAGAATTTCTATAGGTATATACGGAGCAATAGATCTATGCCAATCTCACCAATGTCATTCTTTAAACTTTATTTTTTCCTTTCCATTCTTTTTCATGGTTTTCTTTTGCAAAAAACAGAAGTGCTGATAAGGAGAAATCCAAAACTTTAAGAAGATGAAATCTAATCTCCCTTAAGATTGATGCCATAATGCTCTGTTTTAAATCTAATGCTCCTATATTCATTCTCTATCTATTTAGGAGTCCATTGATTTTTTTTATATGGTGTTCGATTAAATGTTTAGATAATATTAGATAACCAGAATTATAGTTATAAATTTAAGAAGATGAAATTTATTCTACCTTAAAATGGATGTCATTGTGCTTTTAAAAAAAAATCTAATGCTCTTATATTCACTCTATCTTTTTAAGAGTCCATTGG
The DNA here is from genome assembly GCA_945859915.1 of Cuscuta epithymum. Lineage (NCBI taxonomy): Eukaryota > Viridiplantae > Streptophyta > Magnoliopsida > Solanales > Convolvulaceae > Cuscuta > Cuscuta epithymum. The sequence goes on along the minus strand of CAMAPF010000933.1, from coordinate 4,391,956 downwards.
AAATCATGTTTTTATTAAAGATGTTTTAATCCAGTGGGCTAAGATAAGGCTGACGTACTCAAGTATATTCTGCACACATGTTGTTCAATGAAATGCTTAGGCGAGCTTTAATAATAAAAATGCAGAACTTTAATAGTAGAAAAAGTAGTTTTTCTTCTTCAATTCTACGTTCTTATTATAAATTCTTTGACTAAATGCTGTCATAATGCCCAACAGCTACTCTCATTCATTTCTTTTTACCTTTTACTTTCCTATTCTTTTTCATTATTTTCTTTTACAGTGTTGATAACTTGCTCAAATGTGCAGTTTTTTGAAGACATATCTCTGTCTATCTCAACTCCGTATTGCAAAATACCATCGAGTCTCTTCAACAGAATTGATTGGAAATAGGGAAAAACTCACTTTTAGTCCCTCAAATAGTCACGGAAATGAAATGTCAGACCCGTATTCTCAAGTTTGTAAATGTCATCTCTCAATTGTCCTAAATGTTGTAGATGTGGTCCTTTGAGGGGTGAAATATACAATGTGGGCGAGGGTACATTTCACCCCTTAAAGGACCACATTTACAACAATTTGGACAATTGAGGGGTGACATTTACAATATAAAAAATACGGGTCTGACATTTCATTTTTGTGACAATTTCAGGGACTAAAAGTGCGATTTTCCCTTGGAAATATTATAGATTATGAATTGAATAGATGAGTATTGGTTGTTATAAGGGCATTTATCATATGAAGATCACAATGTCAATGACAACTAATGAGTATTATTACTTCTTCACTACAGCTAGATCATCATAGCTTGATGGTAATAATATTAATATCACCTTATGAGGATTTTGATCTTTTTTGCAGATTTTGCAATGTACAGATGGATGAAGTCATCTCAGTTTTGTGACTCAACGTTTTTTTTGTCCTGTTTTACATTTTTCTTCTGTCCCACTAAGTTTGTCTCATACCATATTTGGTAATATTTGAGTGGTTGGGATTCATTCTTACATTATTTATACTTTATCAATTCAATATCAACCACACAATTCTACTTTTTTCTTAAAAATCACACCACACCCCTTTGTCCCAAATTTAGGGGGACAAGGTCGTATTTGTGTAAAATATGCATTCCTCATCATGCTATATTCTTAGGTACCTTGCTTTACAGTTTTGAGGTGGAAGGGGTGAAAGAGAACTTCTTCCATGTTTTTGAAAATATTTGAAAATCAATAAAACGAATAAATGTGTATATAGCCCAAAAAGAACTGCTTCTCCAATCAATGAGAAAAGAGAGGATCATTTCTAAATATCACATGTCTTATTCATTCTTTACAATGACATTCAGTAATGGTTACACAATAATAAAAATTCCAATCGAATTTTTGGTTATGTAATTTGATGTTAACCTATTGGAGCACTATAAAACGGGGAGTATTAGAGCTATCTTGGTATAATCAATTAAAATTGGAGATGAAATCAAGGGCTATATTCAATCCTCACTCCCAATTAGTAATTTTTAAATAGATACTTTCTTATTTTCTTATTTTGTTCCAAACTTGGCAGATTACTCCTATTCAGTGAATAAAAAACATGGTAATCCTATTTTGTAACATTTAGTTATACTGATATTCAGGGCAATTTTCTAATAAAAAATCACAAATGAAAATCTAATTAATTCTAATAAAAAAAATCAAGTTGGTCTATTTGGTTCTGTTTTGAATTGGTCTAAATTGAAGACGATGAGTATTTTGAATTTATCAATCCTACGATTAATAAAAATCTAACGTTATTTTCATTTTTTGTATTCTACTCCCTTCGTTAAACTATGACAAACCTTATACCTTCTTATAATAACGTCACTCGAGAATAAAAAAAATTAGCAAATGAAAATGATAATCACATCGAGTGCTAATAAAATAAAACTTCAAAATTTATTTCAATTTATTAATAATTATTTTTAAGAAAAAAGGGGCAAATATGAAAATATACATTTATCATTTGTGGTCTGTTTTAAACTGAAGTTAATGATAATTTTCTCTCTCATATGTAGTTCTTTTAAGTATGATGATGATCATCCGACTAACAATTGAGCGGAAAAGTTTTCTCTCCCATATGCAGTTCTTTTAGGTATATAAGAGACAGATAAGCCGGCTAACGATTGAGCTGGAGAATTTGTTCTCTCACAAGCATTGTTTTTAGATATAAGAAGATAAATTTGCTAATAATTGTGCGAAATGATACTTTTTCTCTCATATGTTGTGCTTTTAGGTATTAGAAGATAGACTTGCTGACAATTGAGAGAAGGATTCTTTCATATATGTAGTGTTTTTAAGTACAACGTATAAGATAAACCAGCTGAGTAACAATTGAGTGGGAGAATTATGTCTCATATTTAGTTCTTTTACATATAAGATAAATCATCTAACAATTTAGCAGGATAATTTTTTCTTTCATACGTTAGCACTAATTTAACCAATGAGTTGCAAGTTTTTATTTAAGTAATATCGTTAATTTGAATATTTATTGTATTCACTTAATGTCACTCACTTATTGTACTCACTTTTTTAGAGTAGTATTAATTTTAAAATTAACTTAATCATGAAAATTAATAAGTAGCAAATTCTAATGACTGGTGTTAGTTAATTTTCACATATTTATTGTGTGGGTTTATACTTTATGGTATTAGCTCATTGTACTCTTAGCTTTCGAAAATGTAGAATTCTAAATAGGTTTTTTATTTTTTATTTTAATATTAAATTAGATCATAAGTAAAAATATATGCATAGACTACTTCTTCCCATGCGTATGCACGGGTACTATACTAGTTTTGTTTTAAAAAGAAATGAGCATATACAACACGTTTGAAATTCCAAATAGTTTTTTTGATTTTTTCGGTATTCATTTTATAAGTCATGTATGATCATTTGATACCGGTTTTATGTTCATCTAAAAATGTTATATGAACGAATATCTCAAAAAGTATCATACTAGATTAGATGCTCAAAAGAGAAGGTTCGATGCTCAATGAATATGTTTTGATGCTCAAGTAAAAACACTTATGGTTTTCATATCAATCTCATTTTGTAAGTTATGTATGTTCAACTAGTACTCATGTTATGCTCATTTTTAAAATGTCACATTAATGCATATTTCAAAAGTATCATATTACATTAGATTCACATATTGAAACTCATAGGAATTGATCATAGATAGTGAATTACAGTATATGAAGTTGATATCACATTACTCATTATTTGACTCTTAATGCTCAGTGGAATACGTCTGATGTTCGTTAGAAGTGTATTAATGCTTAGATAACAAAAACCGCGATTTTCACTAAAATTACAAAAATGTCACCGTTTCTTAGTTGTGATATCAACTTTCTTGTAATAACACAGTACTCATTATTAAACGCTTAATACTCATTAAAATTGGACTATTACTCATTAACAGTATACTAATGCTCATTTAGCAAAAACTGTGATTTTCACTTTAATTACAAGAATGCCATCGAATTATTTTGCTATTTTTCCCTTGGGCCTGTTACTGGACCGGTTGTACGGTGCTCACCGTACAGCCGGCTGTACAATATACGTACTCCATTTTGAAGGACAAAAAGCCAAACGAAACAACAATTTACCAAACATATTCATTAGCTGATTTATTTGGTCAGAAAGCCAAATTGGAGTCAAATTAGTCAAAAATTGGATACATAGGCTCCTAACCAAACACCCCCAAATCATGTGACAGATATAATAATCTATTTACTTATAACAAAACAAAAAAATCATTCAGAAATATATATGTCCTAGCGATAATCACTATTCAGAAGTATATGTACTTGATCACATTCAGTTTTACATATTTGATACATACGGTATTACACATTGATGATTAAGTATTTCGATTGTCAATATCTTATTCATAATTGTGTTCTCTTGGACTTATGTTAAGTAAATGAGAGCTTATATAATATAACATAAGATCCAAAAATAGCCTCAATCAATGATTTTGTTTTAATAACAATTATAATTATATTTTTTAAGCATGCTTATGTTATTAATGTTTAACTTTTGTATCTATTATAAATTAGATTTATGTTGCATGCTTAAATTTATCTGTTTGAGTTATATCTACATATTACTAGATAATTTATCTACATATGATATTTTCCTATTTAATTTCCACCATTCCAACCTGGTTACCTTACCACAACTTTGCCACCTGTTTGACTAATGTATGATAAGTTCATATTTCAACACACATTTAATGTGTGTTGGGATTGGATTTTGATGGTTTTCCTTGCTTTAAGGCATTGCAAGTCTCAATTTTAGCTCAAGTTGTTATTACCAAGCGTTGGGTCAAGTTTTGTTGCATTTGAAGTCAAATTGAAGAAGTTAGAGTCCGGCAATCGGCGCTTGAGAGGCAATCAAGAGGAGCTAAGAGAGCATTCAAGAGATATTTGAGAGATTTGGAGGTCACTGAGTGATTCACGGCGAAATTTTGATGAAGAAAGAGCATTTGGATCGACCTCGTACTCTCGTAGGCATCCGGAAGCGTTTCGAGCAAGAAAACAAGAGAAAAAAGCGAAAAATACGGACGCACGGTCGTGCGTCTGGGATGCACGATCATGCGTCTGTTATGAAAACGCGACCAAGCTTCTGCCTGCTACACACGATCGTGCGTAGCCAGAGACACACGATCGTGCGTAGCCCCGTGTTAAGCGAAGAAAAGTCCCACATCGGCCAGAATTCAGATTTCCCCCCTCTTTTCTATAAATAAGGCCTCCCTAACCCTTTTTAGGGGTTACGAACATTACGGAGAGGCCTAGGGAGGAATTTAACATCATTTTTACGCTATTTTCTTCCAAGACCCTGGGATTATTTGTAAGTTCATCTTTTTAATTAATGACAATTATTTCTATTCATCCCAATTTTGTTGATTCTTCAATTATGAATTGAGAGTAGTTTAATTAGCGGTTTGGGATTGATGAAGGGGTTAATCATGATTGATGGCTAGATTCTTGTTGGTTTAATTGCATGAATGTCGTTTAATTTGTGTTTGAGCAATTTAACTGATATCTTTTGTGACCTAGAATGGCCGCTAGAGTTACAATTGCTTGTAGAATAAGTTAAGAGAGATCTAATATATTCTAGGACACATTCACACGCACTCAATCGTTCGCTAAGAGATTTGTAGCGATTAAGGGGCCGTAAGCTCGCTTGTCTAGGCAATAATTTAGGATCCTGTCTCATGAGAGATCAGTCTGGTCCCCTAAATTATTGTACTTTACGCCGCGAGAGCGGTAAGAACTTAGTAATGATTAGCTAGGCTCAATTAAATTAATTTCATGTAATTAGGCCTGTTCTGCTAGAAATCTGGTTACTCCGGAATCAATCCTTGTTCCCTTCGTCGTTAATTAGAAAGAACCCAAACATTTATTTTATCCGCTCATTCGCATTAGTTTAATTTAATTTTTATTCAATCAATCAATCTCGCACACTTGCATTTTTTTTATTTTATTTTTAATCGCTGAATTAAGTTAATCTTTAATTCCCTTTTGTCCGTCCCCGTGGAGACGATACTCGTACTTACACCATTAGATTACAATCTTTTTAAGTGCGAGAAAACTCACATCAGCGTATCTTATGAAATACAAATAGGAAGCTTTTGAGAAATTCATGAGTATAAGGCTGAAGTAGAGAATCAACTTAACAAGAGTATGGAGACTCTGCGATCTGATCGTGAAGGGCAATACTTGAGTAAGGAGTTTCTTGATTACTTGAAAAGTCAAGGAGTTCAGTCACAATGGACTCCTCCAAGAACACCTCAATTGAATGAGGTTTCTGAAAGGTGAAATAGAACCTTTTGGACATGGTTAGGTCCCTAATGAATTCCAGTCTCTTCCAACATCTCTTTGGGGGTATGCGTTGAAAACCTCAATATACATTCTGAATAGAGTTTCATCTAAGTTAGTGCAAAAGACATCATATGAGTTATCGTGTAATAAGAAGCATATTCTTACACATATTAAAGTGTGAGGTTGCCTTAGCTTACATATGTGAAGAAAATGGACATTGACTAGTTGGGACCTAGAAGTGAGAAATATTATTTTGTGAGGTATCCTAAGGAAACTAGAGGATACTAATTTATCTTCCCAAGGAATATAAAGTCATTATTTCTAGACAAGCAAGATTCCTAGTACAAGATCTGGTCTTTAAGGAATGTAATTGTGGAAAGATAGATCTTGATGAAGTTCAAGAATCACAAAATAACATAGAGGACGAAGACTATGGTTAAAACAAGGATTCAGTGAGAGAATTGAGTGGTAGCATGTGTCTAGGAGGATGTCTTTCATCTAGTGGGAGTAACGTAGGAATCACTTCGCATCAGCAAGTCACTAATGAAGCAAACGCACTCGCCTTATGTTCTTCCTTGCCGGGAGGTTTTTTGGCTGTGAGAGATACGAGAACGATGACGATGCGGGTAATTTAGGAATACACACTTATTGATTAATTAAAATGGTTCTATCCGTTTGGTATACTACATAATTTACTGGTCTGGTCTGGTCTGGTCTGGTCAAATTTTTTTTCGCATGAAAAATTTATTTTATTTATATATTATAATCCATTAATTATTATTTTTTATTCATTTGTAATTAAAAAAATAAATTCCTTTCCAAATTATCAAAAATTGTTATATGTTAATTTAGATTTATTTTTGTCCTAGACCGAATCAGACCAGACCAGATCATACCAATACATAACAACTAAAATTATATCAGACCAGATCGGACTAGTTTAAATAAAAACACCCTTACACAAACCAGACCGATCTAGATTTAACAGGACAAAAGATAAAATTAGGCAATTAGCCCAATAAAAATATTCCTAATATATCCACATGTATATATAAATTGTTGCAAGGGTAAGAATTTAGGTACGATCTATTGTAATTCTATTTTATTTTTCCTTTACCTTCTTTCTTGTAATTCTCTTTTAATTTTATTAATAAAAATCTATTTATTTAAAAAATAATTAATAATATGATCTGGTCTGGTCTGGTCTGGTCTATTTTGGTCTGGTCTGGTCTGGTTTGATCTGGTCTGGTCTAGTTTGGTCTGGAAGGAATTACAGTCCAAGTAAAAAGAACCGTACTCTCCATCCTTTTGCAAAGTCAATAATATTTGGTCAATCAATAATAAAAGTCAACCTTCCGTATGGATAATTAATTCAATTTATAATAATTAAAATTTACATATTCAAAAACTATATTAAAATCTCTTCAAAATTGTAAACTCCAAATTAGAATATAATTCAAAATTGATATCGTAGTTAAGAGAACAAAACGTGACTGTTTGACTAAGAAAAGTCAAATTTGCAAATTGTTTTAAGACGGAGGTAGTATTTAAATTTGGGAAAAGGTGCAAATAGGCCCATGTACTAACAAAAAAAAGGTCAAATAAGCCCTTATTTAGGAGGCTCTGTCCGGCCATCGCCATTTGGGATGGTTCCTGGTGAAATTTTTTGATGAAATTTTTTGAGCATCTTATTCATCAAGTCTAGTTTACTCATACCAAATTTCAGCTAAAACTTCAATCGGGAAGGCATTCAAATAAATTCTTTAAAATAACTGCGCAGTTAGAAGCGCATTTATCTTCAAGAATTCATTTGAATGCCTTCCTGATTGAAGTTTTAGCCAAAATTTGGTATGAGTAAACTAGACTTGATGAATAAGATGCTCAAAAAATTTCATCAAAAAATTTCACCGGAAACCACCTCAAATGGCGACTGCCGGACAGAGCCTCCTAAATAAGGGCTTATTTGACCTTTTTTGGTTAGTACATGGGCTTATTTGCACATTTTCCCTTTAAATTTAAATAGCGTGTGTATCAATTTTAGAAAACGTTTGATGAGTCTTTTGGAATTCCCAAAAGAGTACATTAATTATGTTGTTAATCATGTCAAAAATATACAGAATACAAAAGTATTGAATGGTCATTAATGTGGGATATTGCACTTCTCAAAAAAGCAAAGCCACAAAAGAACGTCCCGTGCCTAGCTCCTCTACTATCTCACTGGTATAGTACCAGTTATAAAAAGATGAATGTGTATATCTGAGTATTCAAAACTTAAACTCAATTTAATAAAATGAATCATAAAAGATATAAAAAGAAAAAAATAAAGATTTACAAAGTTTGAAACACTTTCAGAATATTACTAGAAATAGAACTAAAAAAGTTTGAAAATTCCAAAATAGGTCTGTAATGTTTTTATTCGCAAAATTGGACTAATTAGTGTCATGTTTTGGAAAATACTTCAAACATGATAGTATTTTCTAAATTTGGCAGTAATTACTCCTATTTTGGGAATAAAAACATGGTAGTCCTATTTTAAAATTTTCAAATTGTTTTAATCCTATTTCAGCAACTTCGCCCTTTCTCATATATATAACATTTTAAGTTATATTCGTATGCGTACTATTGTTGCATGTCATGTAGATAGTATAGAAATTTTCAACCAAGTGTGACCGATAACGGGTGAATAAACAATATAGTACTCCGTAATAAACAATTGGTCAGGACTCATGACAATAAGAAAAGATAAACAAAAGCAATTTAATTTGTACCAATAGTCGATCACAATAGAATCCAAATGACCAAAAGAGTGCACGCACATGATAACACGGTTGCTGCTCTCTCCTAAATGTTTGTTTAGTTGTGGAATAAAAGAATAGCACATCGGCACATCCGGATCGAGTATACACTTTGCATTCATTGGTAAGTTAAGATCAGATTGAGAATTATTTACTGCATGGAGCGATCCAATAATTCATTGTAATGCTTCTCGCGCGTTCATCTACTCTATTTTAGGTATGGAATCCAATTTTCTAATACCGTAGTTTTCACTTTTTCTTTAACCATGTATATATGTTTTTTAATAAAAACTACCAATAATTTACGACATGGAGCAACTCTATACATGTGTCTTCCACCTAAATGCTTCTCGATTACCTCCCCTATTTATATTTTTGTTATCATTGTTTTTCTTGAATCTTGCCAAGGCAATATTGGTGTTTTTAAATAAAGCATACCAATATCAAAGTTTGGTACTTCGTGTAATCGAAGTTTGAAATCTAAAAAAGATAAACCTTGGTGATGAGGTATACCAATGTATAGAGTACCGCTCTAATCGAAGTTTTTATATCTTTTTTATAAAAGATATTTAAAAAATATAGAGTACCGTTCTAATCGAAGTTTGTTAATATATAGAATTACCATTCATTTAATGAAGCATACAAATCCACCAAATTCAAAATTTTTAGGTACATTTTAATTGAATGAGAAGTACTTTTTCATGTAAGGGAATCAAATAGGTGTCAAATTTGAAGAGTTTAAGGCTTGTTTGCAAACTCTTAAATTAAGAGGCCATTTGACAACACTGATTTTCGGTTTATCAGACTTATCAACCAGCTTTTTCACCAAACGCGTAATTTTTGATTTCGCGCACTTACTTGTGTAATAAGTAAAAAAAGTAAGGTCGGAGTTATTTTTCTGACTGTATTGGCTAAAGTTACTGTAGATGACCATTTTAAGTATTGTTACATATAACTTTTTCTTTATTTTATTAATAAAATATATTTTAAAGATAATTTTTCCTTAAATCAGCAAAATCAGCCAATGCAGCCACTTCAGCCAGAACTTCATAAATTTCAGCAGAATCAGCCAAAACAGATGATTTTCGTGCTACCAAACGGGCTCTAAGTGTTTGTGGCTTTTTTTAAAAGAAAAAATCACTTATTTTACCAAACACTACTAACTTTTACTTTTCTCGGCTTTCGTGTAGAATCTACTTTTTACTTTTTCTGTTAAACAAAAAACACTTATTTTACCAAACACTGTCAACTATTACTATTAATCACTTTTTTCAAAAAAGTGTTTTTTTAGCACAAGCACTTGCAAACAAAGACTTGGTATGATATTAGGTAATCAAATCATTCAATTACTTTTGATTTCATTAAGCCATACATATTCAACAACTCGACATTACACGAAAAAATCATACATATATGTTTGTCAATGTGTATGTCCTGCACTCTGCACACACAAGGAGCTAGTACTACATACTACGAATTGAAGTAATTAGTCCTGAACTCCTGATAAAACAACTTCATTTTTATATTATTCAATTCATTAATGCAAGAAGCCATCGTACTATTTGTTACATAATTACCTGCGTCCATTAATTAGTTATGTGTTTGTGTGTGTTGCATACGATGAAGTATATAATAAGCCCATATAATCAAAATCTTAATACATAAACACGGATGAAGTAATAAGTCTCCATCATTAATTTCTTATCAATGTTATGTTTATAGAACGTACAACTCACCCATCACTCTTACCCACTCAAACATGTTTTTTTATAAGCATGCAAACTGATTCCATCATTAATTTTCAATTTATTCTCATATTTTAGATTTGCAAGTGAAATGTGATGGTTACAGAATTTTTTAATCTGAAAAAATGCCTTAATACTTCATAAAAAAAATCATATCTTTACAATCTAAAATTGTTATGCTTTTATTCGAAATGCTATTATTATTATTCCATTATACATATCAACTCACATTCTCGTTGCAGGTTGCATAAACTTGTCGGAGAGTAATAGCATTGTAAGAGGATGGCATAAGCAAAGAGGGTAAGGGGCGACAAATTTGTTGGATGGTGAATGAGGCCAAATGTGTAAACTTCTGGCATAGCATCAACATTGGATGAGAAGACTTGGGCAGTGGCGGATCAGAGAACTTGCATGCTAGAAGCCTTGAAAAATTTTAACTTTTTAAAATTTACTTCGTATTATATAGGGAAAATCCTATTTTTGCACCTTTATATTGTTTTAGTCTTATTTAGAGAATTCTCTCTTATGTGAAATCCAAAGATTGAATCCCAATTTATTACATGACCAAAGAATTAAGCGTTTTAAGAGCAAAATGTAGTGCACTTTAGACATCAAAATGGCAAATAGTACTCTAAAAGGTTTAGTAAAGTTGATTGTTACCAACCACTAAATACTTTTTCAAGTTGATTACACAAAACAGAACCCATGGGAGAATATGCAACACATGCATGGAAGAACCTATGCAGCTGGCTGACTTGTGGACTTGTACTTTTCCTCTGAAGACAACTTGGGCTTTTGGGGATAAACGAGAGAAGCTCATAATTTCCTCTAGGATTTCCAAAACCTTGACGTGGCCTGCTTTCGTAATAACAAGTTCCTCAAGGCCAGGTGAGTTTAAAAGGATTGTTTTAACAAATAGCGCTTCCAGTCTATATCCATGAAAAAATTGCATCTTCACCGTTCTAAGCATTTTCAGTTGGTTTTTAGTAACACAGCTGTAAGGATACTCCAAAATTCTGGTAACATCTTGTTCATCATCTCTTTGAAGGACCTACATGCAACACAAGGAAAAGAGAAATTTGGAGAAAATCATAAACACAACATATTAATCCCCAAATTCAAAGGTAGATAATAGCTCTTACATGAAGCGGTGTCTCAATTCTAAGTTCGCATAACTTCGGACATTTTTGAATCAATTTGATAACAAAGTTGAAGTGGTTTGCACAACTAAAATAGACACTATGAATCACAACCACTTGCAGATTTGTTGCACTTGGGAACGACCGTACAGCTACGGCATCAGATGTATGCTTTAAAAAATGAACAAAAGTTAACATTGGAAAATCTTCAACATGCCAGAGTGAGGAAACATAAGAAAACAAGACAAAATATTTCACTATCATATCTGCATAACAAAGTGTAATTAAGTAAAAGATGTATTCTTACCTGCAACATATCTGCATCCAAGTAAAGAGTATTGATTACAGCAAAATGGAGCACAAACCATCTTGAATCAGCCACACTTTTAAAACTACGGTCAGTAGTTAAGCTCTTTAGTTTTGGTGCGCTAATCACAAAATTATCAATCCCAGGACAATTGTCAAAAGAGAGCTTCTCCAGATTAGGAAGACTATAGACTGTTCCAGAGGGATCAGGCTCGAATATAACATACTCAAAAACCAATGAAGTGACGGCAGGAAACACACAATGGGAATTAACAGGGAAGCGAAAACTGAATCCACCAATAAGAACTTGCTTAATTGTAGGGCAAGTGATTATACACTCTTGAAGAATATATGTTTCTTTAAAATTATGAATAGAAAGGTGAAGTTCCTCAATGCCATTTCTCGACAGAAAAAGACACCAACGATCTATATCAGGTGGTAGTGGCATAGGAATTCTTCCAGAGATATAATACTCCTCATACTCTGAATGAGCCAGTGTAAATTTCTTAACAGGTCCCGTCCGGAACATGACATATCGGTTCATTACTCCAACGCAATCCACGGGCTCACCCTCTTCATCGTCGAATTGTATAAAATAAGAGAAGAAGGCCAAATCGAAGTCCAGCCGGCCGTGAGCAAACCAAACATCCTTCCAGTGAGTTGAAAGCAGAGCCATTCTTGCAGCTTCACGCATGCTCAGCAATTCGAGAATTGATTCCTTCAGCTCTGCTGGTAGTTGACTTATGTAGTCCTCTCTATCACCTGATGTGGTTTTTCTTCGACAAATACGGGCCATTGATTGACAAAAAACTATGCACAGTAATACGTATTAGTTAGTACTACGTACTATCTATTAAGTTACATACCTGCATAAACTTAACCTCATGAATAATACTTCTGTTAACAAATTGGACTACTTATATTAGCAAATAAGACTTGTTATATTTTTTCATTAGAAATGGGAATTTGGACTAGAAATAAGAAATGCTGATATAACAAGGAGTGTTAGGCAGTGGCGGATCTCTCATTTAAATTTTGGGTGTTCATTTGTTCTAAAATTAAAATTTGAAAAGACAATAACTAATTTAAACTAAAATTATACATGTATACTAACACTTTTTTCAAAAATCTAGGTGTTCATGTGAACACTTTTGCACTAAAGTAGCTCCGCCACTGGTGTTAGGTGATATATATGCAAATTATAAGGATAATATTGAAAGGGTGATTGTGCCGAAATTGTTTATGATGGTATAAGTTCTTTTTTAACAATTAGGCATTATACAATGAAATTTCAACATTTTAAACTGAATTTCGTCTTTCACAAGCCAATACACAGAAACGTCAAGAGATTCTGAATCCTCTTGGAAGTAAGTTTCAAGCTAATGGGCAGAATTGGTTCTGAACCATAACATTGACAACAGTTTACCGCTAATTAAGTGTGCTTGATGAATAAAGAACAATAAAGATTCATAATTGTGGTGAGCTGGTAAAATTAAAAGGATAACTGAAAGAAACCTGTATAGATATAGCCGGAAACGGAGGACGTGGTCTGCGGTTGAAACCGATGGAATTTGTACTTCGTAATTGTGATTTTTAGGGTGGGCGCTTTTCCTAAATAACCATTGCGTATCGTCATATGATTTTAGAGATTTATAATTAAATAGGACTAAAAGAAGGAAGAATTGGTGTTAGCGTCTCTCACCTTTTCTTCGCAGACGACTTGATGCTTTTTGGTACTGCTTCTAGGGATCAAATTGAAGTTATGATGCAGATTATGGAGACGTTCTCATCAAAATCGGGTCTGGAAATTAATAAGGACAAATCAAGGGTTTATTTTTCGCCCAATATTGATGGAGGTACTAGAAGCAGCCTTCAGAATCTCTCTGGTATTAAGCCTACTACGGATCTAGGTAAATATTTAGGTGCCCCTATCATTCATGGGCACAAATCTAAAGACAATTTTGCTTTTATTATTGACTGGGTGAAACAAAGATTGGCTTCTTGGAAAGAAAAGGTTTTAAATATGGCTGGCCGAAAGACACTGGTTCAATCCGTGACCACAGCTATACCCCAATATGTTATGCAAAGATCTTTGATTCCTATGAGTATATGCGCTAGCCTCGACAAAATCAATAGAAATTTTCTTTGGGGTAACAAGGGAGATAGAAGTCGAATTCATCTAGTCAATTGGGATGAAGTTTGCAAACCAAAGGAAAAAGGTGGTTTGGGCATTCGAAAAGCTCGGTATAATAACATGGCCTTAATCTCTAAATTGGGTTGGGACATCATGATGGATACTCCGAAGCTTTGGGTGAAAGTTTTCAAGGCGAAATATATCAGAAACTCTTCATTTTTCGAAATTACAAAAAATCACGAACCTCTCACACATGGCGGGACATCTTGGATAGCAGGGATATCATTCGGAATGGGCTGGGATCGCGGATGGCAAGTGGGAAATGGTGAGAACATATCATTCTGGTTTGATATTTGGGTGAGGGATAGGCCTCTTTATGAAGAAATTGGATCTCCGTTAGCAGCAAATGCAGGGCAAGTCAGAGTGGCGGATTTACTAATGAATAACAAGGATTGGAATATTGCCAAACTGGATACTTTACTCCCAGAAGAAGTGGTCGAGGATGTGAGAGCGATACCTATTCCTATGGCAAAGGATTATCCTGATGGCATTTACTGGAGGCTATCTGCAGCAGGTGAGTTTTCTGTAAAATCAGCCTATAATTCTATGTTTTTGTCACAGGATACAGACGATTGGAGCTGGGTATGGAAGGTTCGGGTGGCTGAAAAGATCCGATGTTTTCTTTGGCTTGTGATAAAAAAACAAAGTGCTCACAAATGTGGAAAGATGGAGAAGGAATCTGACTGATGATAAAATATGCCCAATATGTAATGATGAGGAAGAAACGGTGCTTCATCTGCTCCGGGACTGCCCCTTTGCAATAGAAGTTTCGCAGAGGAGTTTACAAGGTGGCCATAGAAGAGGAGATACCAGCTCAAGTAGTCTAGAGTGGGTTCGAAGCCACTGTAACTCTAGTAGTGATGTTTCTGGGAGAACCACACATGCCTCAAAGTTTGCATATACTGCGTGGATGATCTGGAAAGCTAGAAATGAATGGATTTTTGAGGGTGTACAACTAAATGTGGACAAGCTTGTATGGAAAGCCCAATTTTTAGCTGATGAATATACAGGTACGACATCTCTTGATTGTTTCAAGCAACGTAAAGAGGCTAAAATTGTTAAATGGATTCCTCCAGAACCAGGATATTTTAAACTTAACTGTGATGACTCTAGTCGAGGAAAGGGGAAAGAGGCCGGGGCTGGTGGGCTGATACGTAATCATAAAAGAGAATGGGTTAGCGGTTTTTGTATTAATATTGGAAAATCTGATAGTTTTAAAGCTGAACTTTGGGGCTTAGGACAAGGTTTGTTACTAGCGAGGGAGCTAGATCTGAATAGAGTTATTGTTGGGTTTGATTCTGAGAGCATGTTCAAAGCTGTTAATAAGAGCGATGGTTGGAACAAAAATAGTATAGGGGTGCTAGTTCGGGATTGCCAGAAGCTTCTTGGAGAGGAAAGGTTTGTCACGGTTCAACACACGTTTCGAGAAGGTAATAGAAGTGTGGATGTTTTAGTGTATGCGGCTCATGCAGTGCCTTTGGGACTTACTATTTTTCAAGAGGCTCCTGCATGGATAAAAATTCCTCTTCTTGAGGATGCTAACAGTCTAGAGAACATTAGATTTTAATTTCCTTTTTTTTTCAGTTTGTCTTTCTTTTCCGATGTAATAAAAAAAAGGAAGAATTGCAAAAATAGGATTACTATGTTTTATTTAACAAAAATAGGACTAAAAAGAGGTAATCTTACAAAATTACCCTTAATAAAATAAAACTAACTCTCCCAGGCTCTCCCAGGAGTGCGCTTCTGAGAAGACTCTAGCCCCGTTGAATTCTTCGGCCAAGCTTTGCTCCCATCTTAATCTTGGTCTATGAAGCTTCTTTACTGCCATCCTCTGCTCAAGAATTTTTCATTATTAGATGCAGGAGGAAGTAGCTCCCTATTTCAAATAGCACGTCATTCTTCTTCACTTCTTCCTCCTCTCCTTCTCCTTCTCCTTCTTCTCATCTTCTTTGATTTTGAATCTTATTTATTGATTTTGATTAATCTTGAATTTAAGAATTGCGAAGCAGGAAGGTAGAAGATGGACGAAGTTGTTTCAGGAAATATCTCAGATGCGAATTAGGCAAGGGGTTTGCTTTGGACATATCAGGCGAGAAGGGAATTGGGTTGCGCACTGTTTGGCCCAAGAACAGGTTTCCAGTCTGGTTTATTATTCTCATTTAGATATTCTTCCTCTGGTTGCTAAACGCTATTTTTGGATGGATTTTTATGGTATTCCTTCTATTAGAGAGTAATTTGCTCGGGTCAGGTTTGGCCCCCCCGAGTGTATTGATTCTGATCATCTTTAATAAAACTCTGGTAAACGTCCCCGGCGCTTAACCCACTGATTTTGGTGGTTGACCTTTCGGGGTTAAAAAAAAAAAAGAATGCCATAAAAATAATAATACTTAGAAAAAATGTCACTTTTATGACATTCCACCTATTAAGATGACAATATCATTTTGAAACTATAAAACTCTAGAATGTCATATTTTTATCTGTTTCACAAAATAATGTCAGTTTTATGCAACTAACTTTATAAAGATGACGTTTTCTTACTGAACTTTAAATTTTACATGTTAATGGCATTTTTTTACTAACTTTATGCCACTTGATATGAATAATGACATGTTAATGGCATTTTCTTATTTACATGTGACATTCTCAAATTGCTATTCTTACACAATGTACTATCACAAACGTGACATTTTTTCAAATAACCAATACTTTTGACATTCTCAGATTATGAAAGTGCATTTTTCTCAAAAAATAAAATTCAAATCCAAAACAATCCAAATCAATACATAATATCCAAAAACCTATTTAGAATTTAAAAAGGTAGTAAATGAATAGAAGAAAAAAAAAACAGAAAACAAAGTGCATGAGGGGGAAGAAGTGCACCAGGGGAAGAGGAAGAAAGAAGAAAGAAAAAGAAGAGGAGGAGGAGGAGGAACTTACCTACGATTGACGGCGGAGGTGCAAAGCCATAGTCGGTAATGGAGCTGCAGTCCATGGGAGGAAAGGATTTGCGCATGTGTGAAGCGGCTGCCTGCTGCGATGAATTTTTGCAGCCGATCGAGAGAAAACCGATGAAGTGCAGATGAATGTGAAGGGTAGAATGGTAATCGGCGGTCCTATTTAGGAAATTTAAAACATGTAGTCCTATTATGGAATTTTGAGTATGCTTTAGTCCTATTAAGATCAATTTCTTTATGGTTTAGTGTCTTGTATTAAATTTTTAAGGAATATAATGGATAGGGGTCATAACGACTATGAAATGAAAAAAATTGAGTTGAAATTTGTTATTTGTCTATAAAAGAAATTTAACTATAATTTCAAACTTTTTATTTTCATAGTCCTTATAATACGTTCTGATGAAAAAAATACTACTACCTTCATCCTATTTTATGTGTCTTATTTTGATTTGACATAATTATTAATGAAGTGATTGAAAAAGTAAAAGTTGTAGTTGAGATTTGAATATACTAAAATGAAATGGAGTAGACTACATATTTCTTTCCAAAAAAGAAAATGAAACACTTATTTTGAGACAACTCAAAAAGATTAGTAGAACAAGTAAAATGGGTCACGGGAAGTACATGGTAATTATTTCCACTTTTAAATGTAATATATTAAGAAATCACAAAGCATGATGAGCAATAAATCCAAACATTTTTTTGAAAGGAATCCCAACACAATTTATTAATCATAACAGGTTAGATGACTTTTTATAATCATTAAATATATTATATACTTAAGAGATAATGAAAAATAAGCTCCATAAAGCTCATCACAATTATCTCTAGAAGTATACTACGTAACATTATAAGATGAAACTAAATGTTATTCCTAGGCAAGCTACATAAAGTTAACCATAATCATATTCACTAGTGCTGGACTCGGGCCGGGCGGCCCGGCCCGGAACCGGCCCGGCCCAGTTACTGTGAGGCCCGGCCCGGCCCGGAGCCCGGTGGGCCCACCGGTTCGGTTCGGCCCGGCCCGGCTGCTGGGCGGTTCGGGCTCGGGCCGAGGTTTTGGCGAACCGGCCCGGCCGGTTCGGGCCCGGTTCGGTTCGATTTTTAATTTTTTTTTTTTTTTTGAATTTTTTTTAAGTTTTGGGTTGGATTAGGTATTTTGGGCCACTTGAGGTGGTTTGGGGTAGTTTGGGGTTGAGGGGGAGGGGTTGGGGGTTAAATAGAAGAGCCAAAAAAAAAAATATTTCCGGGTAGGCCCGGCCCGGTTTGGCCCGGAACCGGAACCGGAACCGCCCACCGGCGGTTCGGGCCCGGGCCCAACTATCCTGGCCCGAGGCCCGTCCGGGCCCAGGCCCGAACCGGGCCCGAACCGGCCCGAGTCCAGGACTAATATTCACTAGGCAAGAAAAATCACTGAAGAATTGTTATTCTAATTAATTTTACTATATGACTCCTAGGCATGGCCTCGGTTCGGGCCGCCCGGCCCGGGACCGGCCCGACCCGCTACTGTGCGGGCCCGGCCCGGCCCGGTTATCCGGGTCCGGGTCCAGTTCGGGCCGGAGGCCCGGGGGTGGGGCGGTTCCGGGCTCGGTTCATGGTTTTGACGGCCCGGCCCGGCCGGTTCGGGCCCGGGTCTGGGCCAAATCTATTTTTTTTTTAATTTTTTTCATTTGTTTTGGGGTGTTGGGCTTGGGCTATCTGTTTAGGCCGGTTTGGGGGGGTTTGGGGGGGTGGGGGGTGGGGGGGTAGGGGAAGAAAGGAAAAAAAAAAAAAATTAAACCGGGTGGCCCGACCGGCCCGGCCCGGCCCGGCCCGGAACCGGACCCGGAACCGGTGGCCACCGGTTCGGGCTCGGGCCCAACAAAACAGACCCGAGGCCCGGCCGGGCCTAGGCCCGAATCGGGCCCGAACCGGCCCGGGTCCATCCATGATGACTCCTCCACGGCTCCACCAAATGAAATAGGTACTCCAAATATGAGTGTACTTCGTAAAGTTGATACCGAGCTAGCAAAAAACATTTTGAACTTCCAATCCAGCAAAACAAGTTGACTACACATAGCCAAACCCCTTGGATTTCATGCAACAAATGCATGGGAAAACCTAGATGGCAGGATGGCTGGCCTACTCATACTTGGAATCCATGAAAACAACTCGAGCTTGTGGGGATGAGCGGGAGCAGCACATGATTTCCTCTAGGATCTGCATATCCTTGCAGTCAGGTGATTTCGTAATAACAAGTTCCTCAAGGGCGGGTGACTTAAAAGGATTGTCTTGACAAACTGCACTTCAAGTCTGAATCCACAAAAGATTTGAATCTTCACTGTTTTAAGCATTTTCAGTTCCTTCTTAATAACACAGCCGTAGGGATTCGCCAAAAGTCTGGAAACATATTCACCGTTGCCTCTCTGTGTGCCCTAAGTACATACCACGGAAAAGAGAAATCTAAACAGCATATGCTTGACTTGTCATAATTTGGAGAGAATAATGAACACAAAGTCATAATGGCCAAATCAATCGGTAAATAATTGGTCTTATATAATCAAATGTCTCAATTCCAAGTTCACATAGCTTTGGGCATTTTTGAATCAATTCAATAACAAAAGTGAAGTGCTCTGCACCAAAAAAATTGGCATTATGAATCACAACCACTCTCAGATTTGTTGCATTTGGGAACATCTGTGCAGCTACTGCGTCAGGTGAATCCTTTAAAGAAAACAGAACAAAAATTAACCTTGGAATATCTGTAACAAGTCAGAGTGAAGAAACATAAGAAACAAAACTAAATATTTCATCATCACATCTGCATAACAAAGTGTAGAAGTAAAAGTTTATTCTTACCGACAACACATCTACATGCAAATGAAGAGTACTGATTACAGCAAAATGGAGCACAAACCATCTGAAATCAGTCACCCTTTCAAAATTACGGTCAGTAGTCAAGCACTTGAGTTTTGGCGCGCTAATCACAAAATTTTGAATCCGAGGACAATTGTCAAAAGAGAGCTTCTCGGGATTTGGAACACTATAGACTGTTCCAGTGAGATCAGGCTCAAATAAAACATAGTCAAAAGACAATGAAGTGACACCAGGAAGCACACTATGTGAATTAACAGGGAAGCCAAAATCCACCGCACGAAGTGCGAGTTGCTTAATTGTTGGGCAAGTTACTATACACTCATGAAGATTATATGTTTCTTTGTGATTATCAACAGAGATGTGAAGCTCCTCAAATGCCATTTCTCGACAGAAACAGACACCAACGGTCTATATCCGCTGGGAGTGGTAAGGGAATTTTTCCACGGAGAAGATAATCCTCAAACTGTGAAACCACCAGCGTAAATTTCTTAATGGGTCCTGTCCGGAGCATGACTGTTAAGAACTCGCGTATAAGACCTTGTCCAAGGTCTCAGACGAGATCTCAGGAGAGAAGAAGAGCCTACTGAGACCTTAGTATCAATATTGTTATACTAGGATTATCGAATGAGGCAAGAATAAATACGAAGAGTCTTCAGGAATTAATCGGTGCCCGACCTAGTCAAGACACATCAAATTAATTCTCCAAAGGTCCGTTATTGAACAATATTAGGTCCCTTTTATAGAGATTACAAGAGTCCTAATAGGAAGCATAAGGATATTAGGAAGTTTCCTAATTTGAATTAGGAAATAACTAAGAATAGGAAATAACTGGATCTGACTAATTAAATGCTGCCAGGAAGTTTCCTAATTTGAATTAGGAAATAACTAAGAATAAGAAATAACTGGATCTAACTAATTAAATGCTAATTAATTAAATGCTGCCACTTGCCAATCTGCCAGCTTTCCTTATTCTCGTGGTCAGCCATCTAGAGTATTCTGATCTTCCCCGATTTGACCAACTAATTCCCCTGAACCTAACCGTCCACGTCTCCGTTGATATACTTGTCCATAGAATGGATCCATAACATCACTCCCCCCGTTAATTAAAAGCTTGTCCTCAAGCTTGAACTCAGGAAATGTGGATTGAAATGTATCCAATGACTCCCATGAAGCTTCTTCCTTGAGCTGCCCCTGCCATTGGACCAGGAGTTCCATCTGGCCATCATGCTTCCGGCTGCGGAGAACTGCAGTGGGCTGAAGAGAAGAACGAGGTTCGTCAAGTGGTGGAAAATCTCTTATACTTTGTGGGATAGGCCCGTGATGTGGTTTGAGCAATGAAACATGAAAAACATTGTGGATACGACAATCTGCCGGTAGGAGAAGCTGGTAGGCAGTTGCCCCAATTCTCGCTTGCACCTGAAACGGCCCATAAAAGCGAGGTAAGAGCTTATGATGGCGCTTGATTAGTGACACCTGCCGATAAGGATGTACCCAAAGCCATACCCAGTCCCCTATTTCAAATGATAGATCACGATGGCCCTTATCAAACTGTTGCTTCATCCGCTGTTGCGCTTGCATTAATCGATTCCTTGTTGTGGCTAGCAAGATGTCACGATCAATGAGCTCCCTCTCGACCCCTTCTAATTGGGTTGTTCCTGGTGTATGTGCCACGAGTTTGGGAGGTTCACGCCCATACACAATGCGAAATGGAGTATCACCCAACGCCGTATGATAAGATGTATTGTAACAGTATTCAGCCCATGGAAGCCAACGAACCCATTCCCGAGGGTAATCACTCGTTAAGCAACGCAAGTACATGCCCACAGTGCGGTTAACGATCTCTGTTTGGCCATCAGTTTGCGGGTGATAAGCTGAGGAAAAAGCCAACTTTGTACCGGCCAAACGAAACAATTCGCGCCAAAATGCACTGATGAAAACTTTATCACGGTCCGATACAATAGATTCAGGTAAGCCATGAAGACGGAAGATTTCAGCAAAGTACACTCCAGCTACAGATACAGAAGTATACGGGTGGCTTAATGGAATGAAGTGTGCCGCCTTTGATAACCGATCCACCACAACGAGAATAACTGATTTCCCTTTTACCTTCGGTAAACCCTCAATAAAATCCATTGTAATATCTGCCCAAATGTGTTGCGGAATGGGGAGTGGTTGAAGCAACCCTGCTGGCTGTAGGTTCAGCCACTTATGTTGTTGGCATACTTGACAGTCACGAATGTACTAGGCCACTGTGAGCTTCATGTTTGGCCAGTAAAATTCCTTACGTAAGCGGTGTAATGTCTTCTCAATGCCCTCATGGGCCATGCCATGGAACACAGATAGTATGCTAGGAATAATATAGGACGAGGGCAGCAAATACAATTTATGTTTATAGTAAAGCAACCCATCTTGAAATGTCCAGTCTTCTGTGGTCGTCCCGGCCAACACTTGTTGTTGAATGGCCTCAATCTCTGGGGATGCTGCCTGGGCAGTCCGAACCTCATCTAGTAGCGTGGATAGCGGCACCGTGAGTGAGGCGAGAATGAGTGGAGTTTCATTCTGTCGAGATAGTGCATCCGCGACTGTGTTGAAACGCCCTGGTTTATATTCCACACGAAACGTAAAACCCATCAACTTACTTAGCCAATGTTGTTGAGGTGATGTGGTGAGGCGTTGCTCGAGTAAGTATTTCAGGCTAGAGTGATCTGTTCGTATCAAAAACTGTTGACCCCATAAGTAAGGCCTCCAATGAGTCACTGCCTTAGCAAGACCAATCAATTCCCGTTCATAAGCTGCCAATTTGATATGTCGGTCTGCAATTTTCCTGCTGAAGTAGGCGATGGGGTGACCCTCTTGCTGCAAAACTGCACCAAACCCACTTCTTGATGCATCGCACTCGACGATAAACTCCTTAGAAAAATCTGGAAGTTGGAGGACCGGGGCAGTGGATAAACAAGTCTTCAGTTGACAAAAAGAGGAGTTAGCTGCTGCTGACCAGTCAAACCCATTCTTCTTTAGGAGTGTGGAAAGGGGAGCTGCAATTTCGCCATAACGTGCAATAAACTTGCGATAATACCCTGCTAGGCCCAAGAAACTGCGCAAGGCCGTGACAGATTGTGGGGTTGGCCAATCCATGATAGCTTGTATCTTGGTGCGGTCAACTTCTACTCCACCGGCGTGGATAACATGCCCCAAATAGTTAACAGAAGTAGCTCCGAAGCTGCATTTTGACTCCTTAAGGAACAAATTATGGGTACGCAGGATGTCCAAGACGTGGCGTACATGGGCCACATGAGCAGTCCAAGACTTGCTATAAATGAGAATATCGTCGACGAATACCAGGACAAACTTTCGTAAATAAGGAGCAAGAATGTCATTCATCAAACTCTGGAAGGTGGATGGTGCATTAGAGAGGCCAAACGGCATCACCAGAAATTCAAAATGTCCATGGTGTGTCCGAAAAGCGGTTTTTTCTATGTCTTCAGGTGCCATACGTATCTGGTGGTAGCCTGAACGGAGATCCAACTTGGTAAAATATGACGCTCCATGAAGTTCATCCAATAATTCATCGATCACCGGAATGAGGAACTTATCCTTGACTGTCTTGGAATTAAGTTCCCTATAATCCACACAGAACCGCCACGAGTCATCGGATTTAAGGACCAAAAGTACCGGTGAGGAGAACGGGGATCGACTTGGCTGGATGATTCCTTGAGTGATCATCTCCGCACATTGACGCTCTATTTCATCTTTTTGCAGATACGGGTAGCGGTAAGGACGTACAACCACTGGTCCTGCTCCAGGGATTAAGCGTATGCGGTGGTCACATGTCCTCTTGGGCGGTAACCCTACTGGTGTCCTAAAGAGGTCCTCAAATTGGACAAGAAGGCCAGCCAGAGAAGGAGGTGTTTGGGCTATGCCTACTGCCATAGTTGCAGTGAGCGGAGGGGAAACATCATGCCCATGCCATTCAACGGAGGTGTCTTCCCATGTAAAACGCATGGACAAGCGTGTAAAATCCCACATAATTGAACCAAGTCCACGTAACCAGTGTACTCCCAAAATCATGTCAAATCCGGCAAGTGGTAAGATGTAAAAATCTGCCGTGAAAGTCTTACCTTGGACTTCAAACTCCAATCCCGGACAAGTACCGATAATTGGGACTTTGTCACCATTGGCCACAATGACATGCAACCGGTTATTACGCAGGGGTTGATTTATTAGATTAGTCGCCAAACGCTCATGCACAAAATTGTGAGTGCTACCCGAATCTACCAAAATTATAATGGGACGGTTCTGGAGGGTAGCATGAATCTGCATAGTTGAGGACGAGCCAAATCCAGTCATTGCATGGAGTGACAATGTTGGTTCGATCGCGGTCTGTGACGTGTGATCCTCCTCGAGTTGGTCATCCTCCACAATTTCCACAAAGAATAGCCTCTTACAGCGATGACCTCGAACCCATTGGTCATCACAATTATAGCACAACCCTTTTTCACGTCGTATGGCTGCCTCGGCACGAGAAATTTTTTTGAAAGTTGGATTAGAACTACGACGAGATAAACTGGAATCAATAAGTGTCGTTCCTGAAGCATTCAGTCGAGAGGATGGTTGGGGCCGTATTATAGAGTCAGTCGAGGCAGTCGGGGTTTGGTACTTCCGCTCAACGGTTCGAGCCAACATCATGGCAGTGTCAAGATCGAGGGGGTCCTGGTACTCTACTTCCATGCGCACCAACTCACGTAGCCCGGCAGTGAAAATTTTGACCTGCATGCGGACTGAGATGCCAACTGTGTGTGCTAGTAATTGCTGAAACGTTTCAATATAGGTCTCCAAATCTGATGTCTGCCTCAGTTTGGCTAGGTCACCTTCTGGGTTGGCACTGCATGGAGGTCCAAAACGTTTTGAACACTTTGTATAAAAGTCGGTCCAATTGACTCCTGTACCTGCAGAGTCTAACTGGTCAGCCCATAGTTGAGCGGTACCGACCATGTGAAAAGTAGCTAACCCCACTCGGTTCTGGGGAGGGGTTTTTTGTTGAATAAAAAACCGCTCGCAGCGTTTAAGCCATGACAAGGGTTCCGTTTTTCCATCATATTGGGGAAACTCCAATTTAGAAAAACGTGGAACCATAGAATCCTCAGTGTGGCGCTGGTGCTGCTCGGTATCCCTGCGTCGTCCCTGTCCGAATGGCTCACAGGAGTTGTCGGTCAGAACCTGCTGGACAGCAGTGGTCAATGCTGCGATGGATTTCTGCATCTCGGTGAAGGCTGTGGGCAGGCTAACCAAACCAGAAACCGTGGTTTGAAGGGCTGCCAGTTGATCCTCAACATCGATCTGGCGTTGGTCGAAGCCTTCAAGGAGACTCTTCATGTTTTCTGTTGCAGCAGAATCTGGTCCCGTTCCCATCGTTCCTGATGCTGATACCAAATTGTTAAGAACTCGCGTATAAGACCTTGTCCAAGGTCTCAGACGAGATCTCAGGAGAGAAGAAGAGCCTACTGAGACCTTAGTATCAATATTGTTATACTAGGATTATCGAATGAGGCAAGAATAAATACGAAGAGTCTTCAGGAATTAATCGGTGCCCGACCTAGTCAAGACACATCAAATTAATTCTCCAAAGGTCCTTTATTGAACAATATTAGGTCCCTTTTATAGAGATTACAAGAGTCCTAATAGGAAGCATAAGGATAATAGGAAGTTTCCTAATTTGAATTAGGAAATAACTAAGAATAGGAAATAACTGGATCTGACTAATTAAATGCTGCCAGGAAGTTTCCTAATTTGAATTAGGAAATAACTAAGAATAAGAAATAACTGGATCTAACTAATTAAATGCTAATTAATTAAATGCTGCCACTTGCCAATCTGCCAGCTTTCCTTATTCTCGTGGTCAGCCATCTAGAGTATTCTGATCTTCCCCGATTTGACCAACTAATTCCCCTGAACCTAACCGTCCACGTCTTCGTTGATATACTTGTCCATAGAATGGATCCATAACAGAGACATCGGTTTATTATTTTGGTGCAATCTTTGGGTTCATCTTCACTGTCATATTGTGGAAAATTTGAGAAGTCCAAATCGAAAACCAGCTGGCCGAGAGCATACCAGGCATCCTTCCAGCAAGTTGAAAGCACAGCCATTCTGGCGGCTTCACGTATGTTCAGCAACTCTAGAATTGATTCCTTCAGCTCTGCCGGGAGTTGACTTATAAAGTCATTTCTTGCGCCTGATGTGGTTTTTCTTCGACAAACACTAGCCATTACGCTGATAAAGAAAAATGTGCTACACATTTGTAATTGAGCTTAATGCTAAAGAACATAGATGGATACATGGATCAATGGATGTATATGATGCATTTGCTAATCACAATAATCTGCATTAGTTAGGATATAGACATATAGTATACATGCACGCCAAGCAGACTTAAATTACATCACATGCTCTGCATGAACTTAACCTGAAGATTATTACTTCTGTTAACAAATAGGACCACTTATATTAGCAAATGGAACTACTTATTATTGAAATATATTGATATTTACTCATCCCCATTATTTTCATATGTCCTGTTTACTTGTTGGGATACATAGCCACATGGGGTACATGTTCTTGCATGAGCCATGCATAGTGTTTCGTTTCTTATCATATGTACTTCGTATTACATTATATATACCCTGCGAGAGGTTTAATAAGAACAAGAGAGCATTACCTTCTCTTTTAGAATTCTCTCTTCAAATAGTTTCATAAATTGATAATTACTATCAATTTTATCATGGTATCAGAGCCGAACTCCTGAAAAAAAAAAATATTTTTTGTGGCTAAGCTATGAACGTTGGCAATATTGAAGCCAATCATGAAGCTATGAGTCCCTCTTCTTCTGGTGCTCAAGTGAATATGGCAAATATATTGTCACATGCTCGCTCGTGGATAATTGACTCTGGAGCTACGGAGCATATCACTTGTAGTAATATTAATCTTTTTAATATGGCTAACACCGCGCCGGTGTCACCGGTTAGAATTCCTAACGGTGAATTAGTTCCAGTTCATGCCGTTGGTAGTTTATATTTACCCAATGGGTTTCTTCTTAAACGTGTTCTATTTATTCCAAAATTCTAGTGTGACTTACTTTCGGCTAGTCGCCTAACAAGCGATCTAAATTGTACACTCACATTTTTCCCAGACTTCTGTGTTTTACAGGACTTAACCTCGAGGAGTTTGATTGGTGTGGGTAGATTCCGTGATGGTCTCTACTATCTAGAGTCTCCGAGAGGTGAGGGGGTGGCAATGTCAGTCCGTACTACCTCCGATTTATGGCATCAACGTCTAGGACATGCATCTGATGGGAAACTACATCACATTGATTTTCTCAAAGGCCTCAGACGGAGCAAGATCTTTGTGATCCCTGCATAAGAGCTAAGCAAACTAGACTATTTTTTCCTACAAGCACCATTAAGACAACTTGTTGTTTTGAACTAATACATTGTGACATATGGGGAGGCTATAGATGCGATCCAATTTCTGGTGCGCGATATTTCCTATCTATTGTTGATGACTACACTAGAGGTGTGTGGGTTTATTTAATGAAAAATAAATCCGAGGTTCCAGAACTTCTAATTCAATTTTGCAACATGGTTACTACACAATTTGAGCAAAAGGTTAAACGTATACGGACTGATAATGGAGTGGAATTTCAAATCAAAAATTTATTTGATTATTACAGACATACTGGGATATTATTGGAAACGTCATGCACAGACACACCACAACAAAATGGAGTTGTGGAACGAAAGCATAGACACATTTTGGAAATTGCAAGGGCACTTCGTTTTCAGTCTGGGTTACCTATTGATTTTTGGGGGGAATGCATTTTGACTGTTGTTTATATCATAAATAGGCTTCCATCTCCTATCATTTTTAATAAAAGTCCTTACGAAATGTTATTTGGAAAAGTTCCTGGCTATGATCATCTAAGAGTATTTGGGTGTTTGGTATACGCTCATGATAATAAAAGAAAAGATAAATTCAGCGAAAGGGGGAGTCCTTGTATTTTTATTGGATATCCATACGGACAGAAGGCATATCGAGTTTTTTGATTTGCAGAAACACTCCGTATATACGTCTAGGGATGTAACCTTTTTTGAAGAAATTTTCCCGTTCAAAAATGTGAACAGTCAAGAGATGGAATTTGGAGCAATGGTTGATCATGCATGTCAAATTATCTTAAATCAATGCCCCATACGTACCCATCATGGTCCCTCCAATTATTATCCTCCCATCACTAAAATGCAGCCACCATCAATTATACATGAGAAAGATGGGATTGATTCTGTCAACCAAGACAACTGGTATGAGCAACCAAATAATGCAGCACTAACCGACCCTAATGAACAGCAATTGCATGGGGCCCAAGGACAGCAGCCGCATGAAATGTCAGTCCTCTCTCCCAACTCACATGAGATTATTTACGTACGTCAACGGCCAGCTGCGGAGGGAACCTCTCAACAGCAATCGATGGGTGAAGCGGTCAGCACCTCTCGTTCGGATTCGGAAACAGACAGAGAAATCGGTAGGGCACCTCCTTCACCTATCACGTCTCAATACAATGCACCGCCAGAAGAGCCAAAACGCGGAGAAAGGGTTAGGAAATGTCCCAAACGCTTGCAGGATTACGAGGTTGACTTGCCCCCCTCACTTGATCATTCACGGACTACCACCAATTCAGTCAACTCGACGGTATATCCTATTTCTCACTTTGTTAATTATGAAAATTTAGCCATACTCACAAAATCTATTTAGCAGCCATCACCTCACGTGATGAGCCAAAATATTTCTCACAAGCTGTACAGGATCCCATGTGGAGAGATGCCATGCAAAAGGAAATTACTGCCCTGAACAAAACAACACATGGACTCTTATCAAATTACCACCTGGAAAAAGGATTGTGGACTCCAAATGGGTTTATAAAATTAAATACAAACCCAATGGCGATGTTGAACGTTACAAAGCTCGACTGGTTGCAAAGGGTTTCACTCAAGTTGAGGGGATTGACTTTCATGAAACATTTGCACCAGTTGCCAAACTCGTTACACTACGATGCATGTTAGTTGTTGAAGCTAAGTGTAATTGGATTGTACATCAGTTGGACGTTAATAACGCTTTTCTTCACGGTGATCTAGCTGAAGATGTTTATATGCGCATTCCTCAAGGCTTCATGAAAAAGGGTGATACACGCGTATGCAAGTTACAGAAATCCTTATACCGATTACGACAGGCCTCTCGTAATTGGTATAAAAAATTCACCCAAGCTCTCACCGGTATCGGTTTTTCCCAGTCTCACGCTGATCACTCTCTGTTCATCTTTCGACAGGGTCCCATACACACTTATGCTCTTATCTACGTTGATGATGTTCTTCTTGCCGGAAATGACCTCTCATATTTCCACAGTAAAAGATTATCTGGACTCCAAGTTTAGCATAAAAGACTTGGGAAAATTAAAATATTTTCTAGGTATTGAAGTAGCTCGTTCCCCAAAAGGATTTGTTTTAAGCCAAAGAAAATATACCCTTGATATCTTGGCAGAATGTGGCCTCTTAGCAGGACGTCCCAGTTCATTTCCCATGGAGCAAAATTTAAAACTGCGTCCTGACGATGATAGCCCATTAGTCGACGCTTCCTCATATCGCAGATTGATTGGGCGTCTATTATATCTAACGGTTACCCGTCCAGACATTGTTTATTCTGTTAGCCAGCTTAGTCAATTTCTCAGCAAACCACACCAAACTCATCTTGATGCTGTTATACGAGTTTTGCGCTATTTGAAGCAAACACCTGGTCAAGGAATATTTTTATCATCCGACAATGACCTTGACCTCAAAGGATATTGTGACGCGGACTGGGCAGGGTGTTCCTTCACTAGACGCTCTAGCACTAGTTACTTTATCACACTAGGAAATTCACCCATTTCTTGGAGAACAAAGAAACAATCTGTTGTTTATCAATTTTATCACTTATATTTTTATTTAGATTGAGATAAGTCATTGGTGCAAATAAGGTATAGCAATACAGAAAATAGTGTTAGGTGATATGCAAATCCTAAGGATAATATTCAAATGGGGATTGTGCTGAAACTATTCATGATGAATTGATGGTATAAGTGCTTTTTGTACCATTACGCAGTATAAAATGGAAATTTCTATATTTCAATCTGAACTTCATCTTTCACGAGCCAATACCCAGAAACTGTAAGAGATTCTGAATCTTCTTAGGTAAGTTTTGAAATGAGGAGTTAAAATACCATCAAGCTAATGGGGGCCAAATTGGTCTCTTGAGTGAACTACATGCGAAGAAAGAACGGACCTCCAAAGCCATAACATTAACAAAAGTTTACCGCTTAGTGTGCTTGATGAACAAAGAACAATAAATTCATCATTCAGTTCATTAACTAATTTAGATCTCTATTATCTCGAGTTTCATTTATTGCATATCAGGCAAATTGAAAATAAAAACTAAAGTCCGCCTTTGAGAGGGTAAACCTGATATAGCTGTGCTGAAATTGAAAAAGACAATCGAAGCAAACCTCTACGTAGCCGGAAATAGAGGACTTCTTCTTCTGTTCAAGGCGTTTTGAAAAGTTGAACCTTTGAGGCAGTTCTAGTCTTAAACCGATGGAATTGTAGCCAATTTAGTACTTTTACGGCCAATACTTTAGGCGTGTCAAATCAATGGTACTTTTTTTTGCGAGAAGTCAAATCAAGGGTACTGTTTACAAAAAAAATTGAAGATGTACTTTTATCTCAGGATACACCTCATACCGGTAATACGTCTTATTGCTATACTGTGGGAGCATCCATGGTGAGCATCATACTCCCATGGGTTAAAAATGTCATTTACTATAAAATTTCAACTTAAAAAACGCGGATGAACAGTAATTATAATTTTTGTCTCAATATTTTTCGTGATGTAAATCGTGTGCATTGAAATGTAACTTGCATCTTGCGAAATGTAATCTCAGTTATTGATAAATGTAACTCATGCACTAGAATGTAACTTTACTCTCTTCAATAGTTATTCTGTTGCCTGTTATATATCAAATGTAAATCACGTATATTAAAATGTAACTTCAGATATGTTGATATGTAAATCACGTTAATTGACATGTAACTTGTTTAACCAAAATGTAACTTTTCTGGTGCCGGTAAGGGCATCTCCATCCATGAGATTATTAGAGGATTAAGGGAGTGTTTGCAATTGCTTCAACTTTAAAAAAGTGATTTGGGGAAAAGTGATTAATAGTAAAAGTTAGTAGTGTTTGAGAAAAAAGTGATTCTGAAAAAGTAAAAGTTGGTAGTGTTTGGTAAAATAAGTACTTTTTGTGTAATAGAAAAAGTGAAAAGCAGTTTAAAGCACCCTTCCACCAGCTTCCAGCTTTTAGCTTTTAAGTGATTAATTTAAGCAGAAGTTGTCATTTGAAAACACCCTTTTTAACTTTTTTTAAGCCAAAAGCCGAAAAGTGCTTTTTTTAATCAACTGCAAACACTCCTTAAGTTGGTGATGTGGCGGATTCATTTTGGGATCATGGTTGGGTGATGGAGATTATTTAGCAAGATTATTTGAAAAAATAATTCGGGATTGAAATCGAAGTTTTATTACATTTGTCATCATTGTTTGTATTGAAATCGAAGTTTTATTTCTTATAGTGCGTATTTGATAAGTTACATTTCGAATGAACTTGAGTTACATTGATCAATAACGTGAGTTACATATCTTTACACACGAGTTACATCATTCATACAACTGAGACCAAAAAACAATTACTGTACACGCGTGTACTGTTCACACGTTACTGTTCACGCGAATTTTGTTTAAAAAATTGTACAAAACTACGTCGTTTTGGGTGTGGGAGCACAGTGCTCACCGTGTGGTGATACCACGGTATACGAACTGTGCAGGGACGAAGCACACGCTGGAGAAGATGATGACTTTGGCTGCTCTCTGTCTTGATTAATTAAAAAACGCTACCTTTTTGGGATCGGTATACCGTGCGCACGGTGTACATATCCCACGGTATAATTTGCGTCTTACACAACGGATCATATCCTTACATGATGGTCTTCGGAAACTTATGGAAAACAATTAGGGCTGAGCAAAACCCGATCCGACCCGAAAAACCTGATATTTTTTCGTATATTATCCAAATCGAAATGAATATCCGACCCGAAAAATCCGAAACCGAAAATCCGATTACTATTGGGCCTAGTCCGGGTGGCGGGTAGGGTTTGTGAAATCTCAACCCGACCCGCTCGAATATCCGAAATATATGTTAGTGTGTACTTTGAATATTTAAATTAATACTTGTGTTCAATTATTTGTGTATCTATTTGTGCAACTTGTACTAAATTATTTGGGTAAATCGAATGTGTAGTGCATAGTGTGTACAATTTTTGTCAAAGTGGCATTCCAACACTTTAATTATCCAATTATAATGTGTTTTAATATAACCAAAATATCCGAAATATATTAAATTATGTAGTGTGTACTTTGAATATGTTAAATTAATATATACTTGTGTTCAATTATTTGTGTAATTATTTGTGCAATTTGTGTTAAATTATTTGTTAAATTTGGAAGTTTAGTGCACTAGTCTGTACATTTTTTGTCAAAGTGGCATTTAAACACATTAATTGTCCAATTATAATTTTTTTAATATAACTGAAATATTTGAAACCTGACCCGATATCCGATAATATCCGACTTAAAAATATCCGAAATATCATATTTGAAATATCAAAAGGTCAGGCCTAGTATTTAAATTAAAAAACCCGAACGGGTTTAGGGTTCGCAAACCCGACCCGCCTGAACCTGACCCGTGCACACCCCTAAAAACAATTATGTTAGGGATACATGAAGTGTACAAGATGTACACACTATAAATATCTTTAATTTTTATCATTTCACTTTTACTTTTTTACGGAGTACCTCATATCTCTCCCTCTTATCTCCTCTTCTCTTTGTTCTGCACCTTTCTCCTAACCTCTTCTCACGTAACCCCTACCGGTGGGCGTAGTTCAACTGGTAGTAAGGTGCGTACAAGGGTTAGGTCTCGGATTCGAATCTCGGCAACTGCGATGAGAGGTTACATGCTAAAAATGCATAGGGCCTCTACAAGTACTGGGGACAGAGCCCTACTCTCTATCTGTCAGATTGTGATTATAGTTCAATTTACATCCTTCCATCGTGCCGTTCGGTCGGTGTTGGTGGGTCCTCAGGGATGGGGTGTCATCCTTTTTTTTTCTTCCCACGTAACCCCTATTTCCCCTCGCTTTCTTTTTCATCATTTTCAATCCTCTTCCAATTTCTCTCTAACGTAACTCCTCTCATGTAAGCTCTAGTTTCTCTAAGTGCTCGACCATTTTCTGGAACTATCAATCTTGAGGTAAATATCTATTCTCATTTTTCATGTGCATTTTAGGGTTTTTATCTACTTTTCTTTATTTCATAAATATTATATATGTTATAACAACAAATAATAATTTATTATATTGTTGGTCCCGGTTATCAAGGTAATAGTCTAAAGGGGGTGAATAGACTGTTATGGTTTTTAACTTTTTCAGGCTAATTACCAAGGTTAACGGAATAGCCTGTTTTGTTGGAGAACAGACTGGCAGCATATGGTCTTCTGGTAAGTGTTCTGACAAGATAGTCTCACAGAGGAGTAAAGGCACTAGGCCTTCTGTTAATTCACAAGAGGTGTTCTGCTGAACACAGATACCACGTCTATGGAGTTAAACAGTTCAAAACTAAACGCAAGAATTAAAAGCAGTAAGTAAATGACACCAGGGATTTTTATAGTGGTTCAAGGAACAACGTGTTCATCTAATCCACTGTTCCACTAAGCTTTGAAGTAAACTGTTACAAAGGTTTAGTCCTAGCACTTAGGAAGCTCTCCATGTCTTCTTCAAGTGTAGATGTCTCCTTGGATACACTTCCTTGCTTCCTTTAAGACTGGTCGTCCTTTCACTGAACTTCCTTGAAGTATGCCCACTTCACTCCAGTTACTTGGATGCCCTTCTTTGAAAGAAGATGTTTGTCAAAACTGAGTTTTCTCCAACTTGCTTCGTCACAAAAGATTTGTAATGAGGTGCTTGAAGTGTTGAAGAATTTGAGGGACTTTTCTCTTGTTGGACGATGAAGAGTATGTGAAAATATAATCTTTCCAACGTAAGCTTTTCTTGCTTGATGAGGTTGGAGTTTGAATCTCAAGAATGCTTGTTTTGATGTTTAGAGCAAAAGTTATCCGGCTGTTCTTCATGAAGTATCGTATATACTAGGGTTGTTTTTCCCGTTGGAGGAGGAAAGCAACTTCATTAAATGCGTGTACTGTAGAGTTGACCGGTTGGACCCACAAAGTTGGTGGCTTGCTATTTTTGTATAATATTTTTGATGGAGTATATGGCCCAGGAACCCCCGGCCCATAGACTCCTATTTCTCCTACACAAGTCCATTGAGCTCAGGAAACAACTCAGGCCCAAATACAACGGCCCAAGCCTCAAAGTAGCCCAGAATGCACACTGAAGTGCCTTCGGCCTCCTTGGCCGAAGGCTCCAGAACTCACAGGACAGCCTTCTCTGACATAAGAAGATACGGGGAGAAAACGGGCGAAAACATGAGCCTTCGGCATTTTCATGCCCTCGGAATCGGAGAAGCCCTCGGCTACACAAGGAGCCCTCGGCTACACAAGGAGCCCTCGGCTACACAAGGAGCCCTCGGCTACACAAGGAGCCCTCGGCTACACAAGGAGCCCTCGGCTACACAAGGAGCCCTCGGCTAAACTGGCTCAATCATCGAAGATTCCTTTTAGAGACAGCCAACCACCGCATTTAATGCCGCGTCGCATCCACCAACCGCATTCAATGCGGTTGACGTACCACTGCCGGTGCCACCAGGCTGATGTGACCCTTCGGCCGTTGGATTACTGACACGTGTCCTCTCATCGCATTTATTGCTGCTATAAATAGCAGCTCATTTCTCCTTGTAAAACACAATCTACATCCCAACTCCACACGCTGAGTTCATTTAATAAAATCGACTCTCTCTCCTCCTATTTACTCTGGCTTCTCTCTAGTTATTCCCGCAATAACCCCTCGGATAAGACACCCCCCGGGGAGACCATCCATCATTTGGTGCTCTCGTTGAGAGGTTGAACACAATCAAGTGAGAAAACCTCCCAATCAACCAAAAAATTCACCCAAATCACAAAAAATCGAGCAAAAAACAGTCTGTCAGAAGAAGAAAAGAATGGACTCCTGAGTTGGGTGGAGTGGGAGCCGCAGGAACCACCCATCGATTCTGCCATAACTGCAGACCTCGTCCTCACCGCCTGAGGCTCACCCGCCAAACGCAGTTTCCAAACTGGGATTAGGGACTCCTAGATCTGAAAAAATCAAGCCTTACAAGCCCAGCTCGCTCTGGCCTCCACCGCCGTTCACTGCTCTATCCTCTGTCAGTCCTCCCAGCTTACGCTGCTATGTCAGAGGGATGGCCTGGCTCGTTCCAGTGACCAGACGAAGGGCTCCCCAGTCACGCAGGGCTGTGTCACGCGGCTATCGTCTTCCTAGAAACGGCCCAAGAAACGGCAGCTCCGACGAATTGACCGGTCAACGGCGACGAACAGCTAACTCCTTCCCCTGCAACGCGGTGCCGCCTCCTGTCGCCCTTAACTCGTTCATCTATCTCCGTCAACACCTACGCCTTAGTCAAAACCACAGTGGTGGTAGCGAAATCAGGGACCTCTGGATGACTTCTCTGGCCGACGATGGTCTTGACCGCGTCCAGTTTATACCCATGGCTTAGACCAAGGTCTCACTGCCGGCTGCCGCACCCTCTCTTTGGCGGTGAAAGCTACCGAAGCTGTTCTGACCCCCTGAGCTAGTAACGGCCATGGCAGAAGATGGGGCAAGATGTGACGCCCGGAACCTGCAACCCCTCTACGGCCTCCAATAGCGACCCCGCCATTCTTCGTGCTGACGGTGACTGTAAGCTCCTGGCGACGATCTAATTCAGACCCTCGGCTGCGTCGAGGAAAGAGCCACTCTCACCTAACGTTAGGTGCCGGCAATGAAAACAAGCCACACGTTTTAGCTATCAATAATTCGGCTAACAAACATGGACGAGGATCTGCCGACATCGTTTGTGGAAGGACCTGCGAGCACATGGGGTGTTAGCTATCAATAATTCGGCTGACAAACATGGACGGTTATCTATCAAAAACTCTGCTGGAAAATATGGGCCAAGAGGTGGAGCAGTGGGCTGGGATTACGTGGAGCCAGAGATTGAGCCTCAAATCTCTTGATGGGCCACTGTTTTCGGGCCAGGACTGCTTCAGCCCAAAAATTGGTACTAACTAATGCGAATGGGCTTAATTTCAGCAGCACATTTCAGCCCAAAGAGTTTGAACAATTCAGCCCACTTAAAAAAGATAAGTATCTTTAATTTTAATATTACTTATATCTATTTTAATCAATATTTTTTGTCGGTTAAATGTCACACTATCACGCACTTATGATCAAATGTCTAGTAGAGTGTGGCTTGAGACCCATCACTAGGATTTAAAGCCCTGACTCCTCAGGCACAAAGCCCTGACCAAGTCGGGCATGAAGACAAAACCCCGACCAAGTCGGGTACGAAGACCGGTCTTAGTCATTCCTCGAGTGGCGACCGTTGCTTACGAATGGCTCACACATCCATTCTACTAAGTATTTTATCATTACATTAACAATACACATCTCCACTTATTTTCAAGTAACGAACTCCCGACCGGAAACATAAATCCCAAGAGAAGAATTTATATGCATGTTAAATGTGTAGGTACAGAGATTACTTTACTCATCTTCACCTCGTCTCCACTCGCCTCAAAGAGTGGGGACTGGGGGACTGAGGGGTCAGAGTTTCTAGATGAGCAGAAAATATCACGCAAGAGCAGGAACGAGAGCTGAGTCAGTTGAAGAGGAGCTGAGCTAGATTGATTATGCCGGAGGGGATTTACCTTCCTTGTTTCATGTTGGGGGCGCTAGGTGTACTCTTTTTCCCTTTATTAGGATTTTTTCCCACTGGGTTTTTCCTAGTAAAGGTTTTTAACGAGGCACCTCCCCATAATGGACAAGGGTGGTGGTCCCCCGGCCAAAGAGGAAGAACGTTGCAGATACAGTTTGTACTACTCCCTTTCGCCTCGAGTACTCTCGACTCAGGGAGTGGGGGACTCCTGATGGATTATATGGACTCCGACCTCCCGGTATGCCGACTACTAGGCCTGGACAGCGGCCCACACACGTTTAGCGGATATCATTAATATTATTGTACATTATTATTATTATTATTCAGATGTTCTAGATTAGCTTTTTATACTATCAGTCCATTTATGTAACCGGGTCTGTTAGGCCCATATTAGAGGCCCAGACCCGGATTTTCCCTATATATACTCCTTATAGGAGGCTTGTAACTCATATAACCAATACTCATTCTATACACATTTTCTTCTTCTTCTCCATTACTCCTTTTGATTCTTGTTCAATTTCTCCTGTTCATACAATATGGGTATCAATTATCATTTGGTGCTCTCGTTGAGAGCTCAGAACAATCAAGTAAGAAACCCTCCCCTTCTACCAAACACAGAACACTTACCAAAAATGGGAAGAACCACCCGTGCCCAATCCAAAACCCTGGAGGAAAACCACATAGCCCCCGGCGAAACCAACGGGGCTGAGGCCTCCAACAGGCTGTTAGTGCCCGAGGGTGGTATCATCCTCGAATTGGAACAGGCTACCGCTGACCTCCGTCAGCAGCTACAGAAGAACGCCCCCGATGCCCGCATTGGCCTTGATAATCGAAGGAGGGATCGGAGTGAGAACCAAGTTCCCCCTCCGGCCCCGGCCATCGATCTTCAGGCTGCCTTTGCGGCCTTTGTTCAGAACATGGCTCTCAATTCCGGAGCCCTCGCCTCTCAGGCACCCCTCCAGCCCTACGCTGGAGGGAATGTTATTCAATTACCACCGCTCCCCCCTCTGTTCAACAATCCTCCCCCGGGGGTTGGAAACGCCGAAGGGGTCGTGGCGCAGGACACCGCATCCCAGGAGGCCCAATCCAGGGATAAACGTCCCTTGATGAAGGAGAAACCCCGGACCTCTGCACTTGAGAGGCTTGGGGGAGCTCCCATACGCCGAGGGGTCCAAGACCGCCTCGGCAAACAGGAGTTCAGCAGGCCTCAGGAGAGTGGAGCCTCCGCTTCGGGAGCCGAGGGCATACCTCCGCCCCGGAGCAAGGGCAAAGCCCTCCTCCACGCCGATGACGCCAGACACCAGATCAATCAGGCGCAATCCTTCCGGGCCAACTCCCAAGGGGTTGCTCCGAAGGATCCCAAGGACGAAATCATTGAAGCCCTCCTCCGTCAACTCGAGGAGAATCGTCAGGCACCCCCGACGGCTTCCACAGCAAGGCCAGATCCGGAGTACGCTGACCTCCGGGCACAAGTGGAGGAAATGAAGCGTAAACTTGCCGAAGGCTCAGGCGAGCCCCTCATTCAACTTCGCACTAGA
The DNA here is from genome assembly GCA_945859915.1 of Cuscuta epithymum. Taxonomy (NCBI): domain Eukaryota; kingdom Viridiplantae; phylum Streptophyta; class Magnoliopsida; order Solanales; family Convolvulaceae; genus Cuscuta; species Cuscuta epithymum. The sequence goes on along the minus strand of CAMAPF010000933.1, from coordinate 4,353,523 downwards.
ACGCCCTTCACCCCAAGGGTGCTGGCGGCCAAAATCCCCCATAAATACCGGGGGCAACCCATCAAGCCGTACGAGGGGAAGACGGATCCCCAAGAACACTATAGCCGCTATCAAAATAGCATGATGATGATGGGGGCCTCGGATGAATACTTATGTCGTTGGTTCCTTTCAACCTTGGAGGGACCAGTGTATGAGTGGTTCAACCGGTTGCCCGAAGGCAGCATTGATTCTTGGCAAGAACTTGCCCACCGCTTCCTTACGCAGTTTGCAGGGAGGCACCGCTCGAAGAAACACTTTTCCCACCTTCTAAACGTGAGACAACAAAAGGAGGAAACCCTTCGGAGTTTCCTGGAACGCTGGAGGCAGGCCTCCCTCGAGGTCGAAGGCGCTGATGACAGGACACTAATGGCCCTCTTCCACACCGTCCTCCGCAACGGTAACTTCTCTCGAAGCCTTATCACTGATCCCCCCCGCGATTACACAAAGGCCCTTCAGCGGGGGGACCGATACGCTGAAGCGGAGGAGATCGAGAAGGACCGCCGCAACACGGATCCTTCTCAGAGAAATGAAGGCAGGAATCGGCCCGGAGGGCCTCCCCCTCCGGTCAACCGAGAGGCGCAGTACAACGATCGCTCCCGGGGTGGCCAAGCCAGAACCGGGGGCGGTTACAAGAATAATCCGAAGGCATGGGCGCAACCCGTCCTCCTTGAGCACCCACGCACTCCCTTGACGCATCCTGTCAGCGTCATCCTTGATCATGCAGAAGAGCGGGGGCTCGTTGAGCGAGACTCCCGTACACCCCTCGAGATCTATGCCATCGGCCCTGATGAGCCATATTGCCGCTTCCACCGCCACCATGGACACAAAACCGACGACTGCCATCAGCTGAAAAACGCAATTGAGAGGCTGATACAGGCGGGCCACTTATCTCAATTCATCAGGGGCCCTCCTCCCCAGGGCCCCCCTCATCATCAAGGGCCCCCGCCGAAGGCAAACAAATGGGTGAACCCCAACACCATCCCCTTGGGGAACCCACAGGGGAAGAAACGTGAAATTGGGGGCCTCGAAGATGAGGGAGAAGGCTCCCATCAACAATACAAGCGCCACGTCCACATGATTAATGGTGGCAACACTGGTGGAGACTCCACCAGCCAGCGAAAGAAGTGGGCTCAATCCCTTTACGTTGGGGAAGTCAATCACATGCCCCCGACTAAAAGGCCGAGGGCGGATCCAATCTTCTTCACAGATGCGGACCTCCCCTCGGGTTCTCTGCCGCACAGGGACGCCCTCGTCATCCGCACTGAGATCAACGACGCCATCATTCACCGGACTTACGTTGACACGGGGAGTTCTGTCAACGTCATGTATCTCAGCACTTTCCAAGAGTTGGGACTCGATAGGGGGTCCCTTCGGCACATCAACACCCCCCTCTCCGGATTTACGGGGGACAGCATAGACGCCGAGGGCGTCATCACCCTCATGGTTGAATTCGGCGACGGATCCCATAGAGCCAAGCTCGAAGTGGAATTCGTCGTCGTCAACCTCGACTGCGCACACAACATCATCCTCGGCCGGCCCGCCCTCGAGGATTTGGAGGCCGTCATCTCCATGAGGCACCTCTGCCTCAAGTTCCCCACACCCACCGGCATCGGCTATTCGAGGGGGAACCAGAAACTCTCCAGGGCCTGCTACCTTCAGCTCACCAAGAAGGTTAGTAAAACAGAGTTACGTATAGACACCATCACCACCAAGGCCTTGGAGGAGGAAGAAAGTAGGCCGAGGGCTGAGCCTGCCGAGGAGACTGAAGACCTTATACTCGATCCGGCCAAGCCGGAGAGAGTCCTGAAGATCGGAGCCAAGCTCCCCGAAGACCTGAAGGCTGGCATCACCAAAGCTCTCCGCGCCTACTCCATTGTTTTTGCATGGGGGCCGGAGGACATGCCAGGAATTGACCGAAGGGTTATCACCCACCGCCTTGCGGTGGACCCTTCGGCCAAACCAGTACAACAACGAAGAAGACCCCTCTCGGCCGAGAGAAGGGAGTTCGTGAAGAAGGAGGTATCCATGCTCCTCTCCATCAAACACATTAAGGAGGTGAAATACCCTTCTTGGTTGGCAAATGTAGTCCTCGCACAAAAGCCTCCTACCTTCCGTATGTGCGTGGACTACACAGATCTGAATAAGGCATGCCCTATGGACCCCTTCCTTCTGCCAAACATTGATCAACTAGTGGATGAGACCGCGGGATGCGAGATCATGTCATTCCTCGACGCATTCCGCGGATATCATCAAATCTACATGCATGAGGAAGACGCTGAAAAAACTGCCTTCATGACACCCGAAGGCATCTTCTGTTATCTTGTGATGGCCTTCGGCCTCAAAAATTCAGGCGCCACCTACACACGCATGGTGGCTAGGGTCTTTCAAGCTGTCCTAGGACGCACCATGGAGGCTTACGTTGACGATATGATCGTCAAAAGTAAGAAGACAAGCACTCACGCCGACGACCTCCGGGAAATTTTTGCCATCATGCAAAAATTTAACCTCCGGCTAAATCCGAAGAAGTGCACCTTCGGCGTCCAAGGAGGGAAGTTCTTGGGCTACATGGTCAGCCGAAGGGGTATTGAGGCCAACCCCGAGAAAATCCAGGCCATCATCAACATGGAGCCTCCACGCAACGTCAAGGAGGTTCAACGGTTGACGGGTCGCCTGGCAGCCCTCAACCGTTTCCTCTCTAAATCAGCCGAGAGGGCCCTCCCCTTCTTCCAAATCATGAGGAAAACGACGGGCTTTCAATGGACATCTGAGTGTCAAGAGGCCTTCGACGAACTCAAGAAGTACCTCTCTTCTCCCCCAGTGCTCTCCAAACCAAAGGTGGGGGAAACTTTATACTTATATCTCGGTGTTAGCCCCGCGGCTATCAGCTCAGTGCTGATCCGAGAGGAAGACGGCATCCAACATGCCATCTTCTACGTCAGCAAAACCCTCCGGGAGGCCGAACTCAGGTATTCTCCCGTCGAGAAGACGGTGCTAGCCATCGTTTGGACCGTCAAGAAACTTGTCCACTACTTTCAAGCTCATCCAGTCCAGGTGCTCACTCATCAACCCCTCGGCGCCCTCATGAGGAGTCCCACAAGCTCCTCTCGGATGGTGAAATGGGCCATCTTCCTCAGCCAATACAACATAGATATCCGCCCGAGGCCTGCCATCAAGGGCCAAGCCCTGGCAGACTTCGTAACGGAATGCACCGCGAGATCAGCGGTGGATGAGGAGCCTTCGGCACCTCTTGATGAGTGGTGGACCCTCTATACCGACGGCTCCTCGGCTACCAGAGCATGCGGAGGGGGAGTAGTCCTCATCACACCCGAGGGCTTCCGCGCCTATTATGCCATCCGCTTCTCCTTCAAAGTCTCCAACAACGAAGCCGAGTACGAAGCCCTCCTCTGTGGCCTTCGGCTAGCAGCGAATCTGAAGGCTAAGATGATCCACGTCAAATGTGACTCCAAACTCGTCGTGGGTCAAATTTCCGGGGAGTACGAAGCCAAGGAAGGGAGGATGAAACAATACAAGGAGGCCGCCAAGGAGTTGCTCAAGGTATTTGAGGCACATTCCCTCACCCAAATACCGAGGGCTCAAAACTCTGAGGCCGACATTCTGTCCAAGCTCTCGGATGAATCCCCCGAGCACCTCTCAAAAATTGCAAGAATCGAGGAGCTCAGCCTCTCAAGCATCCACGCAAGCCCCATTATGAATATTAACCTAAGGCCGGAGGATTGGATCTCCGACATCATCACCTTCATCACCACAGGGCAATTGCCCCAAGACGAAGCCCGCGCCAAGTTAGCAAAGCTGAGGGCTCCCAGCTACACCATCGAAAACGGGAGGCTTTACAAGAGATCCTACAACGGCACCCTCCTTCGGTGCCTTCATCAGGATGAAGCCGAAGTCGCCATGGAAGAAGTGCACAGTGGCACTTGCTCAGCTCACCAGGGACCCTTCTCCATGTCCCGAAGGCTCATTGTTCAAGGTTACTTCTGGCCCACAATGGCTAGAGATTGTGCAGATCTAGCCCGGAGGTGCACCGCTTGCCAACATTTTCAAAAGGCCCCCGGCAGACCAGCGGTCAACTATGCTCCCATCAGCACCGCTATACCCTTCTCCAGATGGGGGATTGACTTAGTAGGCCCTCTGCCGAGGGGTACCTCCAACAATAGGTATATCATTGTGGCCATCGACTACTTCACCAAATGGGTGGAGGCGGAGCCCCTCGCCAGCATCACTGAGGCCCGGTGCCGCCACTTCGTTCTCAAAAATATTCTCACAAGGTTTGGCGTCCCCCAACAAATTATCTCCGACAACGGGACCCAGTTCGAGGCAGCCCCCTTCTGTGCCCTCCTTGAGGCTTGGGGCATCAAGCACACATTCTCTTCCGTCGCCTACCCTCAGGGCAACGGGCAAGTGGAGAACGCCAACCGAACCCTACTTGAAGGATTGAAGAAAAAGCTGGAAGCCGAAAGGGGAGGCTGGGTAGAAGAGCTTCATAACATCTTATGGGCCTACCGCACCACCCCTCGGCGTGCAACAGGCGAGACCCCTTTCTCCCTATGCTATGGATTTGAGGCTAAGGCCCCAACAGAAGTGACCCTTCCGACCCGAAGGGTGGAACAATATGAGCCCGAGGTCAACGACGCCAACATGGCCCTCGATCTTCATCTCATCTCGGAACGCCGAGAGCAAGCTTTCCTCAGGGCCGAAAACTATAGGAGACAAGTCAAAGGATACATCGACGCCAAGGTCCGCTCCCGGGTATTCCAGGTGGGAGACTACGTCCTCCGGCGAAGGGAGGCCAGTCTACCCACCGAAGGAGGAAAGATGACACCCAAGTTTGAAGGCCCCTACATCATCTCAGCCATCATCAAACCGGGGACATACAAGTTAAAACGTCCTAATGGGACGGAGGTCCCTAGACATTGGAATGTGCACCACCTTGTCAAATTCTATCAGTAAGGCATGAGAGGCCAAGCCCTCACCCTGAGCAAGTGTAAATATCAATGGCCCAAGGCCCCATCTGTTTTTGAAGAATGATCAGAAGGCCAAGCCTTCATCACCTGCATATTGTACAAGCGGCCCAAGGCCCCCTTCTCTCCTACACATGAGTGGCCAAGCCCTCATTTCTCCACAAAAATAGGCCCAAGGCCTCTCCCTCTGATGAGGGGGGAACAACAATTTAGGTACCAAGTACCAAGTGTATGGGCCACCCCCATCACTCTTTGAAAACACCAAGTGTTTTCAAAAGCTTTTACATATTCTCTCTCCTCCTAAAAAAAAAAAAAAAAAAACCTGGGGGTGCAACACCCCTCGGCTCCGGCTGGTACCAAGTGCCCCCGGCTATTTGTGTCCCACACACAAATAAAACCCTTCCCAGGAACGCTTTCCGCGCCATCCCCCAAGGGGAAGCAGGCAACAGACCATGTCTCGGGCTGAGGGGACGACTTTCAAAACCGAGGCGCTTTCCGTGCTATCTCCCAAGGGGAAGCAGGCAACAGACGATGTCTCGGGCCGAGGAAACGACCCTCAAACCCTTCGGGATATCGGAAGGTCATTCCCGAAGGGGGAGCCAACGGTTTATTACGTTGCCTCCCATATAGGCTAAGCCTTCCCTAGAAACCAAGTTTCTAGATGCCTCTCCTACACCATCTAAAAAAAAAAAAAAAAAAAAAAGATGTGTAGGGGGGAAGGAACTCCCCAGATACTATTCTCCCGGGAGGCTCAACACTTCGGATATACATTCCCGGAGGCTCCTATAGAGGCACAAGAGAATCTCGCAAGCAACAAGTCATCTGGCCACAAAGCCGAAGGCTTCACTGCGTGAAACTTTGGAGTACAAGAACTCCACCGAAGGCCTAAGAAGAGGGCTTACTATCATAGCTTCACCTAGATTTGGCTAAGTCCTAAATCTGGCTCGAATCAAAGACACCATGTTACATACCGAAGGCTACACAAAGTTCTAAGGCAAGCTAAATCTATTATCTACACGAACCGGAAGGTTCATGCCGAAGGCAGAACAACACCCGACTCCTTCAACAATGAAAAAGTTTCCAAGTCCACATATTAGCACCTGTGGGAGGTCACTCATCAGGCCGAAGGACGCTCACAGTACTTACACTCTGGGTTTCACTCATCACTACAACACCTATTGAAAGTCGGTGAAAAAAAGGACTAAGTCCACAAATGTGGACCCTTCGGGAGGGCAATTCTTCATCTACAGACTCATGGCCGATGGCCTCCCAAACTACTAGGCAATAGCCAGAAGCTACACTACTAAATGAAGGCTTCCAAGGCTACCGGCGGCATAGGGTGCAATTTCACTTGGGGGAATTCCTAAGTCTAATTCATTTTATCTCTCGGCATCACTACTACGAACATCCGAAGGGGGTTGATTCTACACTACGACCGGAGGCTCACGGCAAAGATGAGTGATAAATTTTCTATGTCCACAATCACAAACCCCCCGATGATTCCACTTTACATCCGAAGGGTTCTGATCAAGTTTACTTGGAAAATTTGATGATTCCACAACAACAAGCCCCCGGAAATTCTACACTACAACCGAAGGCTTGCTGCCAGGTTACTTGGAAATTGTTTCTAAGTCCACAAACTTGTGGCCTTCGGGAAAACAGAAAAAAAAAAAAAAATACTTGGAAGAAGGGAAGAAGCATACATTCATACGCAAAAAGAAGCAAAGGCAGGCATCCAAATTCAAAAATAAAGGAGACATCCGTTGAGAAAAGGCCCGAAGGCAAATCATTCATCACCAAAAGCCAATATCAAAGTACCAAAAGATGTTTCTTTACACATTAAGGCCGAAGCCGATAGCTGACATGAGTATTACATTAAAAATGCTAAGAAAATTCTAAGTATCAGCAGTTGAGGCCCCCTCCTCGGCAACTTTAGAAGTAGCGTCATCGCCGGCTTCTTCGTCGTCCGCTCCGCATTCCTGCAACAGCAAGGAGTCACGGAGGATGGGCCTCTCCATGCCTTCGGGCAGGGGAACTCTGACATCCGGCTGAAGCGGGGGCAAGCCGAATGAGTCGGGTTTGAAGTCCTTCAAGTCGACCCCTTGATGCGCGGCAAGCTTTCGGTAGATCAGGCGTTGGGTGAAGAACTCCCCCCCTTGCCAATATTCGTTGCCCTTCAGCGCCAGCCATTCAGCGCCGGGGCCCTTGACCCAGGCGTCGACTTCTTCCCGAACAACCACGGCCCTCCACGCCTCCTGGTCCTCCCCCCTCCAGCCTCCGGCAACAAAGTCTGCGACGGCTTGAGATGCCGCCTCCGCCTTCGACTTCTCGGCGGCCTCGGCCGCTTCCTTGGCTGCTGCTGCAGCTGCTGCCTCCGCCTCGGCTTTCCCCTCGGCCTTAGCGCCCTCAAGTTTCGCTGCCACGACCTCCCTCTCTAGCCGGAGGGTCTCCTCGAGCGCTGCCACCTGCCGGATGGCCTCGGTATTTGTCGCGACGAGCTTCCTGAGGGCCTCGTCATCCTCCGCCTTGCGAGCACGCATTTGCTCCAGCCTCCGGACATGCTCCCCGAGGAACACGCTAGCCTGCGGACACAACAACAAATGTTAAAAAACGGATAAGGCAAGGCAAGGATAATTGAAGAGAACTTAGCATAAGGAAGAAGGCCTCGGACACTTACTGTAACGGAGGCCTGGAGGAGCTTTGACTCAAGGGCCTCATCCCCATAACGGCCGAGGAGCGACCTATCAAGCGGAGGGGTAGCACCATTTAGGAACTCCTTCGGGTCCAAGGTGCCATGCGCGATGGCAGCCCCCTTTCTTATGGAGAACTGCACATCTTCTCGAGGCCATGGGTCGCCGGCAACAGGAATAGTGGGGGGAGCGAGGGGGAGTGGACTCCAGCGCCTGGGAGGAAGACAGCTCTTCTACATTCACCACCGGAATGTCAGTCTTCTCGGAAGTTCCCTTCTTCGGCCTTTTCTTCTCCGGGGGCACCTGGCCTTTGCCGGCTCTCTTCCTGGTCACCCCCTCGACCTGAGGGCCTTCTCCCGCATCCTTGGAAGTGCCCTCGACAACCGGAGCGGCACCATCCTTCTTAAAGAAGGCATCAACTGGCTTCTGGAGGCCGGCGTCCTTCTTCTTCTGCTCTTTGTCTAGTTTGTTCCTCAGGGCAGTGATTGCCTTTAGATCCATGGCGGGTCCTGCAAAATACACATATATTAGATTCACTACATAACGAGGAAATGTGCTAAGTATAGAAGCGTAGAGCCCTCGGCAACAACCTTCAGCACTCTGCGGAACCATGTCGATGAGGGGGTATCTCTCATCCTTCTCCCCGAAGCGACGGGTAGCGCCTAAAGTCCAGCTTATACAACTCATCCGGGAGAGTGACTTCTTTGATTGTCACTTGTTTATCAGAGCCCTCGGGCTTAGCTGACAATTTCTTCCCGGCTTTTTGAAGGGCAGCACTTCCCACTTTTAAATGCCTCCGGAAACGATCTTTGAGAGGCCCCGGAAAGGGGTTCACGGCCATCCGGACGTAGCAGAACTTGTCCTTCCACCCTTTGTGCGAGGACGGGACCTCGGAGAATAACCTCCACTTCGGGACCTGCTGCAGATTGGCGAAGCCCTCGGCATGGGTGTGCCCCCCCCGGCAGAGGTTGAAGCACATAAAGAACAAGTCCAACGACGGGTCGATCTCCCGAGAACGGCAAAGGGATAAGAAGCCAGCGATATATGAGTGGCTGTTGGGAGTGAGTTGGCAAGGGGCCAGCTTCACGAACCTCAGGTACTCGATCAAGAATGGATGGAGGGGGAACCGGAAGCCGAGTTCCAAGGATAACAAGTGGACCGCAAAACAGCCTTCGGGTGCGTGGGAAAGTAAATCATTAGGCTTCGGCTCTATGACACGAGCTTGCGGGCCGACAAGGAATTGAGCCGTCAGGTACTCTGAGGGGAGAGCCCTCGATTTCAAATCCAGAGCAGCGACGTTCAGATAAGAATAGCCCTCGGGAATGTCGACAGGTTTCCCAGCGTCGACTGCGGCTTCCTTCTTCTTCTTTGGAGCAGCCCCCGTCTTCTTCTTTCGCTTTCCCGGGGCGACACTGATGGGTTCCGGGTCCAAGGGCCGTGAGCTGCTAGCCTCGCCGGCGCCACGAAGGGGGAGTGTGGCAGTTGTCACTTGTTGCCTCTCTTTTTCTTCCTCCTCCTCCGCCACCTGAAGAGCGAGGGCCATTTCCTCGTCCTCTACCACTTGTTCAAAATCCTCTGCCTCCATTTCCGCCCGGAGCCTGCTTTGCACCTCCTCGGCTACTGCAAGGTCATCATTCGTCGACGGCTGCTCGCTCGAAGACTCCACGTCCGAATAGCTCTCCTTCTGAGCCGACGGTTCCTTCGACATGTTTTGCGAGTCGCTTTCGGAGGACATGTGAAATTGGTAGTCGAAGGGTTGGGAAGAGATCTCTAAAACCCTAGGGGTACTATAACACTCGATCTAAGGAAAGAAGAGCAAAACTTACAAAAGTACTCAAGAACAGGAGGAGAACTGACCTCGGAAAGTTGGGTTTGATCAATATCGACTTTCTCTCTCTAGAAAAAACTTGGACAGAGCTTCGCTTCAATAAAATCGCACAACGACGAATGACTCGCGCCTGGGGTATATATAGGCTTTCAGCCTCGAGAACTGGGCCGCGATTTAAAAAGGCCATCATTACAGGCCGCCGGTTCGACCAATGGATGCCCGCCGCTCCCTCCAGCAAATCAGGACACGCCACGTGGATCACTCTCCCAACGGCTATGTTACAACGACTATATTTCACAACCACCGGAGTGCCCTCGGACGATGGCCTCCGGCCATCACTCACCACGGCCTTCAGCCAATGAATTCCAACATAGCGCCTTCGAGCTGGCAGCAATAAGAGCCTTCGCTTGTCAATGTTGCCACTCCTCGACGCGTATATTGGATGGTAGCCCTCGGCTACCACCTGCGAAAGGCTTCGAGCAGATAATGGTGTAAGCTTTCGGCTAACCCCTCGGGGTACCCAACAACACATTGTAACTCCTTCAGCCCGAACTCGCCTTCGGCCTAAAGGAGTGGGGAACTGGGATACACCCTTCGGCGGAGACAGAATATCAAAAGTTTCCACAAGTCACTTGCGGAAATGAGGCAGCCCTCGTCACAACACAAGCAGGCAATACATCTATGCCTTCCCCAGAAAACCCTCGACATGTGAGGGACTGGGGGAAGCCTTCGGCAATCAGCAGAAGACAAGTTCTCCAGCAAAAGCACCCAGCGAAATGATGAAGCCTCCAGAAGAAGCAACACATCTACTCCTTTTCCCTCAAGTACCTTTCGGCAAAAGGAGTGAGGGACTCCTGATGGAGTATATGGCCCAGGAACCCCCGGCCCATAGACTCCTATTTCTCCTACACAAGTCCATTGAGCTCAGGAAACAACTCAGGCCCAAATACAACGGCCCAAGCCTCAAAGTAGCCCAGAATGCACACTGAAGTGCCTTCGGCCTCCTTGGCCGAAGGCTCCAGAACTCACAGGACAGCCTTCTCTGACATAAGAAGATACTGGGAGAAAATGGGCGAAAACATGAGCCTTCGGCATTTTCATGCCCTCGGAATCGGAGAAGCCCTCGGCTACACAAGGAGCCCTCGGCTACACAAGGAGCCCTCGGCTACACAAGGAGCCCTCGGCTACACAAGGAGCCCTCGGCTACACAAGGAGCCCTCGGCTAAACTGGCTCAATCATCGAAGATTCCTTTTAGAGACAGCCAACCACCGCATTTAATGCCGCGTCGCATCCACCAACCGCATTCAATGCGGTTGACGTACCACTGCCGGTGCCACCAGGCTGATGTGACCCTTCGGCCGTTGGATTACTGACACGTGTCCTCTCATCGCATTTATTGCTGCTATAAATAGCAGCTCATTTCTCCTTGTAAAACACAATCTACATCCCAACTCCACACGCTGAGTTCATTTAATAAAATCGACTCTCTCTCCTCCTATTTACTCTGGCTTCTCTCTAGTTATTCCCGCAATAACCCCTCGGATAAGACACCCCCCGGGGAGACCATCCATCAATTTTCCTGGAATCTCGGTCAATCATCTGCAATTACTCCACAGCGTATCAGGCTCATTAAATTAGCATTTAATGTTGTACTGTAGTTTTACGGTGGGTAACTTCTAGCCGTTGAGGGAACCTTCCGTTAAGAGTAGGGCTGGGAAAAAACTCCCGACTCCCGACTCCCGATCCCGATCCCGACAATCCCGATCCCGACAATCCCGATCCCGACTAGTCGGGAATTTTTCCGACCGGGATTTTTTTTTTATAAAAGTCGGGATCGGGAAAATCCCGACATCCCGACATTATATATATATATATATATTTTTTTTTTTTTTTTTTTTTTTTTTTTTTTTTTTTTTTTACCCCGGAAGGCCAACCACCAAAATCAGTGGGGTAAATGCCGGGGGGTCATTTACCAGAATTTATTAATAATCAGAACAAATACAAAATGAGAGGGGGACTAAGCCAAAACCTCAAGAAGGATGAATCCTAACAGCAAAGCGAGAGAAAAGTTATCTAAACACATATGGAACTGCTAAAGCATCTAGCTGAATGACTCCTTGAAGCCCTTTGTCTACAGGCTCAAACTTTTTCCAATTGAATTCACCATCTAAACTCATCTTAGCTACCCGAGTAGCAGCCATGTTTGTTTGGGCCGGAGCTAAAGTCCAAGTCGAGCCCAGACTAAGTCGATCTGCCACCGCCCCACCCATATCTACCCAACTCAAACAGGCAACCTCTATCTCCAAATGAGGCAACTGAAGCGATTTACACCATTGCAGCGCAAGTTCAAAAGCTTCCTCCTCTAATCGCGAAGACCCGCTCATCGGAAAGCCTCTCGCCGCCACCGCTGCCCCATCATGGTCTCGCAGAAGAAAACCGGCAGCAGACCTACCATTCTGCCGGAAAACCGCCCAGTTCAGCTTCAGATTTCCCTTACCAGGTTTGCACCAACTTCTAACCTGGGGTTTTGATTTCCTGAGATTAGAAGGTACAAGCCCCAGGTGCTTTAATTTGTCTCCTCCTTTAAGGTTATCCTGCCCAAGAGACCATGACATCATAAAATTGCAGATTCTGTTCACCAGCTCATCCGAACTCAGAAGAGAGCCTTCCCAATTTGCTTCCCAATAAGCCTTCCAAAGGAACCAGGTTATAACACCTGGAACAATTCTCGTATACATATTGTCTAGATTTTTACCTTTTACTGAAATCCACCATTTTTTCAATTGCTCTTCAATTTGGCTAACATGTCTTCCTTTCTGTATAAGGATTCCCTCGAAGAAATCCCAAACTGACCTGGCGTATGGACACCTTAAGAGGACATGATCCCGCTGTGCACTCTCTGCTTTACAAAATGGACATATAGATGGGAAACAACTAGCGAATCTTGCTAATTGTTCTGGGAAAGGAAGGCAGCCATACCATAATCTCCACAAGAAAACTCTGATTTTTGGTATTTGTTTAGGATGCCAAATGTTTGTAAGAGAAAGATTATTTCCCCTCCCCGGCCAAAGAGCCAAATAGGCAGAAGAAGTAGTAAATTCACCCCCAGAAGAGTGTTTCCATCGGAGGGAATTAGGCCCCCTCTCCACCATTTGTTCTGCCTCCAAATGAATTTGGCAGATCCTACTCCAAATGGGAGAGTCCCAGGCCTTAACTACACCTAATTCCCTCTGACCATACTTCCCTCTCATAATCTGAGACCAAATAGAGTCTCCCTTTTGATACTCCCACCAAAGTTTCATTGCAGAGATCTTCTGCAAGTCCTCCACAGACCTAATACCAATCCCACCCACTTCAATAGGCTTGCTAAGTCTCCTTAAACTGGCCCAGTGATATTTAGGCCTGTGTTTGTTAAAACCCCAGAAAAAATTTGCTATCTTCTTGTTTATAATCTGCCTCACAGCTGAAGGAAGCTTAGACACTGCAATAATATGCAAAGGTAGGGAATTAAGAACATGCCTTATAAGTATGAGCCTCCCCCCTTGAGATAGAGTTTTTTGCCTCCACATATTTAGCTTATTATCAAAAACCTCCAGAAGCTCTCTACAATGAGCTATCCTTGTAATACCTTTATGCATTTGAACCCCCAGGTATTTAAAGGGTAGTTTAGAAACCTTCATTCCAATCTCATGTTGAACATGAGATATCTGCCCTAAAGATGCATGTTTGCCCATCACAAAACAACTTTTCTCTTTATTAATCAACTGCCCTGAAGCCTTTTGATAAACAGATACAAACTTGTTAAAGTTTCTGATAGATTTAGAACTCCCATTGAGAAAAACCACCAGGTCATCCGCAAAAGCCAGATGAGAAATCATAGCTCCCCTTCCCAAGTTGAAGGCTTCAATGTCTCGCCTTTGAACCAAAAAATTAACACCCCTAGAGAAAGCTTCTGACATAATTATAAAGAGTAATGGGGAGAGGGGGTCTCCCTGCTTCACTCCTCTTTGGGGCTTGAAGAAACCAAAAGGCATTCCATTTATAAGAATGGAAATAAAAGTAGCGTTAAGATTACCCAAGATAAGTTGTCTAACCTGAGAGGAAAAGCCAAATTTGTCCAAAATAGCACATAAGAAATTCCAAGACACCCTATCAAAGGCCTTAGCCATGTCTAGCTTTATAACCATATTAGATGCTCTCACTTTTTTATCCAGGTGATGTAGGACTTCAGAGGCAACAAGTATCTGATTTTGAATGGATCTGCCTTTCATAAAACCCGATTGTTCAATAGAAATGATTTTAGGTAGAATACCTGAAATTCTGGTAGCAAGAACTCGAGTATGAATTTTGCTCAGAAAAGTAGATAAGCAAATAGGCCTAAAATCCCCAAAGGAAACCGGATGTTTTTTCTTGGGAATTAAGACCATATTAACACTACCCACTGCTTTAGGCACTGGAAAACCCATGAAAAATTCTTGGACTGCAAGCACCACATCAGCTTTAATAATATCCCAACAACCCTTATAAAAATTACCTCCAAAACCATCAGGACCCGGGGCTGCATCTGGGTTAAGACTCCAAATAGCTTCCCTAACTTCATTTTCCCCCGGAAGCTTACAAAGAGAAGCATTATCCTCAGAATCCAGAGTATTAGGTATATGTCTAAGCAAATCCTCATAGCCAGAAGTGGGCTCAAACATATAAAGATTCTTATAGAAAGAAACAGCTTCTTCTCCTATTTCTTTAGCAGAATAACACCACTCCCCCGAAACTTTTTTAATAGCCTGAATGCTCTGTCTGCAGATCTTCATTTTAACTGAGGAATGAAAGAATTTTGAGTTAGAGTCACCCTCCTTAATCCACTTCACACTAGCTTTCTGTTTCCAGTATATGTCTTGTTGTTTGACCCGCTTAAGAAGTTCAGCTTGCTTTTGATGACACACCGCCCTGGTAGAAGCAGATGGGTTATCCTCAAAATCCTTTTCCGCCTGTATGGCCTCCCTTTCAAGTCTCTTAGCTTCTTCAAAGATATCTCCAAAAACCTCTTTATTCCTCTTCCGTAAATCAACCTTAAGAGCACGAAGTTTTTCACACAAACCTCTCATTCCCCCCACCGTAGGATAATCAGTCCACCTAGCCTTAACAAAAGGAATAAAACCAGCATGTGAATACCACATATTTTGAAATCTAAATTGAGTTGGACCCCTGGCCAAAGGAAGCTCACATAATAGCAATATAGGACAATGATCCGATGGCGTTTTACTCAAATGCTGAATGCTAGTAGACTCAAAGCGGGCAATAAAATCCTGATTAGCCAAATACCTATCCAATCTCTCCCAAATTCTGCCATTGGCTCTAACCCCAGTCCAGGTATAAGCAGACCCAATAGTTTTAATCTGCTCCAGCCCACATCCATCAATACAATCCCGAAAATCCTGCATATCTGGGAGTAGGGGAGCTGACGGCCCTTTATACTCCTCCAGAGAGGAGACAATATTGAAATCTCCTCCTAAAATCCACGCCGAATCTACTGACTGAGAATAACTCAACAAACCATCCCACAAGATAGATCTATCCAGTCTAGTGTGAAGTCCATAAATAGGAGAAAACGTAAACGAGAAATCCATAGGGGTGTAGTTAACTTGAAGAAGTAGAAACTGTCCATTGTCCACAATGGACGAGACATCAAAAACTCTCTCATTCCACATAACCCAGATCTTATTAGAATTAGACATAAATAATTTGGAAAAACCCAGACTTCGAAGAAAGTAATCTCCTCTTTCTGGGCCAACAATTGGCTCAATGATACAAACCATATCAACTGAATGGTGCCTAATGATTTCACGTAGTCTCGGGCACGAAGAAGCAAGACCACGCAAATTCCATGTGAGAAGCTTCATGAGGAAACATCTAAGGAAAGAGCCTTAGTGTTCCTCTTAGCCCCTAACCTTGTAGTGACTGATAGAGGTGGAAAGCTATCTTTGGATTTCTTCCTAGATACTACCCCCAAAGCTGAATCCTTTTCCTTCAAAATCAAATCTACTTTGTGTTTGAGTTCCCCACAAACCTCTCTCCAAGCTTCTTTGGTAAGGTTTTCTATCATTCCATTCTCCCCATCTGACACAAATCCTTCTTGCTCTACCTCCACATGATCTCCATCCACCACAACTGTACCTTCCTCCAAAGCAACAAGCCTTCCCAAGTCAGTCTCAGTACTCACGACCAACTCTGTCTCTCGGCCTTCCAAGGCTCCTGGTTCATGTTCCACTACCACTATTTCCCCTTCCTCCACCACAGCATCTGCACCTCCAACCTCTTCCGCCGCAGGAAGAGATAGCTCCTCCCTCACCGGTTGCACCTCCTCAATCACTGTTTGAAGTGTTGCTTCTATAGCTGTCCCAGTTTCTTCAGTCAAAGGCTGACTTTCCTTTGCTTTTGAGGATTCTGGCAAATCAAGGATCTCCACCAGTTTCTCCTTCCCCTTTCCTTTCTTAGAGACCTGAACCCATTCCCCCGGAGCTTTTTGAAGTATTTTAGCAACCTCATTTTGTCGTGGTAAATTGGCTTTCCCATTTTCCACCCTAGGCTTGGAAGATCCACACTCCAATTTAGAGTGGCCCAATCGGCAACATTTGACACAGTATGAGGGCAGATTCTCGTATGTTACACTTTGGATGATTTCTTTGCTCCCTACCAAGATCATCACCTTATTTGGTATTTCTTTCAATAAATCCAACTCCACACAAACCTTAGCTGTGGAAGGCCTAGTCATGTTTGCTGTAGCCGCATCAATTTTTAAAGGTTTTCCTACCATTCCTGCAATGGAAAATAGGGCGCTTTTGGCATGAAGATGAATAGGCAGTCCGTCAAACATGATCCAAACCGGGACAATGGGGGATTCCACATCTGGATTAAAGTCAGGTGTCCAACGTGTAATCTTCATTTTGTACCCACGAATACTCCACATTTTCCTCATCCAACAACGTTGAAAATCATCTTCCAAAGCAAACTTGAGTAAAACATGCCGCTGATCAAGAAGCCCTACCGAAAGAGAGCCCTTGAACCCAATTTTCTCAAGCTCGAGACGAATGGACACAAGTGACGGCCTATTTCTAGCAAAAGATCCAACTAGTGCCAGTTTATGATCCTCAGCCAGGGTCATCACTTCCTCATTAGTGAACTGAATCGCTTGTAAGCCTTTACGTCGAAAGGGTGTCTTCAAAGGAATGTCTTTTTTTTGCCGCAAGAACCTCCGCAAAAGAACGAGCCGCCGCTCCTGGCGGAGCGGACCACACCCCCGAAGAGGCCATAATCGACGGAGCTCCTAGGTTTATATATATATATATATATATATATATATATATATATATATATATATATATGTATATAATTATATATGAATATATAAAAAATGAATATGTATCTAAATATTTGCACATCTTTTTTAAGTACTTATTCCTTACATAGATTAATCTTTTACTACGAGTATCTTACAATATCAAACTTCTAAAACTATTCGGCATTTGTCCGAAAATGAGTATTCGGGATCCTAACTAAGTAGAGATTATTCTTGATCCCAACAATCTAAATCAAAACATACAATATTACAAATTTTGCGGTTCTGATGAACTCTTTAAAAAATTATGATCGAGACTAAGATTTCTTTCTTTAGTAGATAATCATAATATGTATTTACACATTATATTTATTGGTCACAAAGTTTCTCAATGAGTCTACTTAGTTTTGAATATTAAATAATATACGTTACATATCCTTCTTTTAGTGTTTTTTTATATATTGTTTGAAGTAAGTTTCACTAAGCTTTGATAGCTTATTCAAAAATTATACTATTAATTAATTGAAGTTACACATAAAAATTATTCTAAAAGTATATACTAGTGTGAGTTTGAGATGATAATTATTACAATAATTTTTATAAGTAGATGATGATAAATATGGTATAACAATAAACAAAGAATATTATTGAAACTATTAAATATCAAAGTTAGTGTTTAACTAAAGAAATTACATAATTTCATGTTTGATACTTCATTGTCGGGATTTAGCGGGATTAAGCGGGATTCCCGATCGGGATCCCGACTTAATCGGGATTTTAATGTCGGGATCCCGACTTAATCGGGACGGGATACGGGATCCTCTTTTAGTTTGAATCGGGATCGGGACGGGATCGGGATTTGGGCAATCGGGATCGGGATCATCCCGATCCCACCCCTAGTTAAGAGTACTGGCAAAGTTATCAAGAAAAAATCTCTAAATGTTACGCTAACAGGATGAACGCGCAACTAGGAAAGAAAAACATGGAAAAGGAACCGGAATGAGAAATTACCTTGAGAGCGGCCAAGGCTAGGCACTCCTCCGCCTCCTCGACCAGGATCTGGGGAAGGACAAAGTCATTCAGATCAACGGATGTTGACCAGATCCGGCTCGCCGGGCAACCACCCCGCTCCAGCATGTCATGGGCGGGATCCTTGAGGGATATCCTCTGAAACTGCCTGTCCAGGTCAGACTGATGGGCGGCCAATTCTTCAGCAGAGAAGTTATGAGGTTGCAGATCGGAGAAAAACTGATCCATTAGCATGTCAGCGTGAGAAGATTGCTGATCAGGGGCAACCTGCTGAACGGGCTCAATATCCTGAGCAGGCTGAGGCTGTTCAGGAGATTGAGAAGCAACCTGAGAGGAAGCTGCCTGATCGGCCTTCCTCAGCCTCTTCCTCTTGGGCTTCTTTCTCTCCTGAACAGGAGGGGAGACTTGTTGTTCATCATTGACACCTACTGAGAAAAGCATGCTATCATCCATGGCTGTTGGCTGTTCGGGATCTGAGGCTTCGTCTTGATTGGGAGCTGAAAATAAACAAGGTAAATGTTAGTACCGAGCGGTTCTCACATGGATAAACAAAATGTTTCTCACACGGGAAGGACCGCCCGAGCCATGGTACTTGGTTTTCAGTCAAGTAACTCCAGGAATACGGGCAGTACCTATCCCGACCTTGATAAGCCGTTCGGGAGTCAGGTAGGACATGATCTTGAAGCAGCCACCAGCCTCCACAACACTGATGTCCTTACTGAGGTCTTCAGAGATGAAAGGCTCGGGGGACTTTGGAGGGAAGGCGTTCCATTTTCTTGGAATTAGGCCGTTCGGGACAGAGACAAAGAAGAATCTATCCTTCCAACCTTTGATGGAGGACGGGGCTTCACGAAACAGGATATGCCCCGTTCGCGCGCTCACCACCAAGAATCCGTGGGCTTGTTGGGGAATGACCGAGAAAAAATAATGAAACAAATCTAGGGAAGGGGTCGCTTTAGCTTCCACACAACGACAAATGAAACCGGCCATTGCCCGATAGGAGTTCGGCATTATTTGGGCTGGTACTATATTGTAAAAATTTAAGAGAGAAACGAAGAAAGGGTGGAGTGGGAACCTAAGTCCAGCCTTAAGGGAATCAAAATGGACCACAACCATCTCGGGGAAGTGGCACATTGGGTGGAGGCCTGATTGGAGGCGGAAGTCCACAGAATCGGGAATTAACATTTGAATTTGAGCCCTGTTTTGGGCCGTGAGTTTTTGGCGCCTAAATCTAATTAGGGGTAGGTCAAGCTTATGACAGGAAACGCCGCTGGGAGGACCGGCTTCCATAATTTCCAACTCATCGCCAGACTTGGTTCCATCGGAATAGGTCCCGGAGGAAGAGGAGTCATCGTCGGGAACATCCGTCGGGATGGGGGAAACCTCCAAGGCGACATTCATATTTCTCTCTGGGGAGGCTGCAGTAGAAGTGGAAGGTTCGGAGGAACGAAGACGGGGGGCCATGATGACCGAACAAGGGAGAGAAAGAGGGAAAACAAAGGCCAAGAAATACCTGAACAAGAACCGAGAAAAAGCTCTAGAGAGAAGGCAGATGTAATATGCCGGAGATGCAAGGTTTCGAAACCCCGAATCAAAGCTGGAGAAGTCTATTTATAATCTGACACGCCGATTCTCCTACCAATCACAAAGATACACGTCACCAGTAATGATGACAGGGACACATGTCACGCGGAGAATCCTCCCCAAGTAATCATGACGGTTATCGGGGAAGCAAAACGGCAGCCGCATAAAACCGTCAAGATACGCCTCGGGAACTGGCAGAATACCATCCGATACATACCCGAACAGCGTTCGGGCAACAATCTTCTACTTCCTTATGCACTCACTACCGTTCGAGACATAGGAAGTGGGGGACTAGTGTTGGGATATTGGGTCCAGGACCAATATCCCCGGCCCAAAGTATGGAAATACCAGGGGGAGACAGAAGGCCCAAAGCAGTCCAGACGCGTTCGGCGTTCGGCTCATTACTTACACTTGCAACATTTCGGGGAATAACTACACCTACATCCATGACGGGGTATTGCACACCGATCGACGTTCGGGATATTGGCTCTCAGGATAACAATGACGGGGTATCCCAATATCGAACATCCTACCCGAACAGGTAGTCAACAAGTGGATGCTGCATTTAATGCTAAAGCATGGCGGCAGCCAGTGGGGGCATGGGTTCTTACTATTATTTAATTGAAGTAACAAATAAAAATTATTCTAAAAGTATGTACTAGTGTGAATTTATGATTATAATTATTACAATAAATTTTATAAGTAGATGATCATAAATATGGTATAACAATGAACAAAGAATAATCTTGAAACCATTAAATATCAAAGTTAGTGTTTAACTAAAGAAATTACTTAATTTATGTTTGATACTTCATTGTCGAGATTTAGAGAGATTAAGCGGGGTTCCCGGTCGGGATCCCGACTTAATCGGGATTTTAATGGCAGGATCCCGACTTAATCGGGACGGGATACGAGATCCTCTTGTAGTTTGAATCGGGATCGGGACGGGATCGGGATTTGGACAATCAGGATCATCCCGATCCCACCCCTACTCCAAACAGCCTCTATGTTGATCAATTTTACACAAGTCCTTAGTTTCAACTTGTACTACGAAATAGTACCTGTTGTTTGCGGTCGGTGGGGTGGGGTGGGGTGGCGTGCCCAGTGTGGCAGACTGGGCTGGAGCTGGTTTGGGTAACTGACAGATTCTTTTATTGAATAGACACAAAAGTAGTTCCAGGTGAGACGATGTGATGGCTTGAAGATGCTGGTCTGGGGGCGCTGGGGTATCTGGAATGGACCGGGAGTGTCCGCCTTGCTTTAGAGCAAGGCACGGTGCCCGGCCATTTTGAGCCGACCGATCAAATCTTCAACGGCCAGAGATCTCCGGGTGCGCATCTCGAAGCTTCCTCTTCCTCATCGGACGGCTCCCCTCCGGCAAGGTACTTTGCCGTGCGGCAGAGGAGCCCAATCGATCTAGAATGACCGGAACCAGTGAGTTAGGAAGGGAGTTCGACTAGAGGCGAGCCGATTTATGCAGAAAGTGGCTGCCATGGTGGATAAGGGATATTTTGATTTTGCACCCCATTTTATTGTCTAAATTAGACTTTGCACCCTATTTTTGAAAATCTTTAGTATTTTCACCCCAACCCCGTATGAAAAGACTAAAATGCCCTTCAATAACAATTTTGTTGGCCTTCAACATATTCCTTATTGAGGGACATTTTTGTCTTTTCATAAGGGATTGTGGTGCAAATACTAATGATTTAAAAAATGGGGTGCAAAGTCTACTTTGACCAATAAAATGGGGTGTAAAATCAAATTAATCTGGATGTGGCTGTTCAGAATGGCAAGTGTGGTCTTAGGGGGATTTCGTAGGAGGGGCGGCTTTACCGTGGAGGCAGATCTTTCTCCATTTGGAGCTAGTTGGTATTAAAGAGGCACCTAGTTGGTTAAAAGAACATAGTTGGGATTCAATTGACGAATTCGATCGACGCGTCTAGAGCAATTTCAGAAATTTTGAAAGGGTCAAGTTGCTCGTCGGCAGGATTGATACCTGAAGATATTCGAGAATTGGGTTCTTCTTTCACCAGTTTAACTTCTCTCATGTCAGGCGAACAACGAACAAAGTGGCTCATACATCTGATACAGCTGCATGTTCTATGTCCGTTTGCTAGTATTAGACAAATGATTTTATTGATGCAATCTGAATTTACTTTGGTCAAAAAATAAAAATTACAATTCAAATTAATAAAATTAACTGTGTTTACTGATTTACTATAAAAAAAAAAAAGTTGGAAGAGCATATACGTAAACCGGCCAGAAAGAATTAGTGGTTATTCAATATATATTGATGAGCCAATTTCAAAAAAAAAAAGCAATATATTAATGGGAGAAGGGCCAAAAATGACACTAAGGTTTTTAGTGAATCTCATATTAGACATCGAGGTTATTAGTAGACCAGATTAACACAAATTCTAACTTATATGTTGCGTTTAGGCCACCACAAACATTTCCGTTAAAATTCTAACCTAGAGCGTTTCTTAACAACTTAAAACAAAGGAAAAAGGTAATTAAAATTGCAGTCTTTCCTAGTCCAGTCCACGGTCATCTCCTCCATGCTTAGAGCTCTCAGAAAGAAGACATTAGGAGTCAGTTTTCCAAAAACCCAGCAGACCTGTCAGCCGAGGATGGTCTTCAAAGGTCGAAATTTTCTGTTCCTAAACATGATGCTTCCCGCACAGATGGGTCCTCCCATTCAATAGCCTATGTTTTGCCGGGTAGAACTCTTCAATTTAAACAGATAAGAAAAAGGTGGAGTCTGGTTTATCCAAGAAAGATGGCCCCTTATTAATTCTTTAATGGATTTCAGTCTAACTGCTAGCTTCGAGGATAAGAAGAAGCTCTTTAACAACAAGGATGATTTCACACCTGGAAGCCCAAATCTTAGTTAAGGAGGAAGGGAAGGCTTAATTTCTTCAAAGCTTAACAAATCAGGGTCTGCAGAAGTCATGATGCGTTCTTCTCTATCAGCTTCACCAACTTTACCTTCTTCTTACATAAGATTCAAAATATGGGTCGTTGCCTCAAGTGAACTTCTTCAATTCTGATCGAGTCCCCATGTGGCCATGTAAGAGTCCCAGAATGGTGAACTTTATTTTCAAGAGTTTGGCAAATAAAGGAAATGTTTAGTTGAATTTATTTTTTTTAAACAATAATAAGAAGTTTAATAAATGATAATCAAATCCATTCTCAAATTCCATGAACGATATATACCCAAAGCATAATCATTGTATCAGTTGTTGGCGTTGCTGCGGAAAGACCCCAAAGCTTTAATTGCGCCGACTCTCAAGATGTACTGGTGGTAGACTGGTAGGAGGCGGCGGCCAGAGCTCCGACAAACGGCCCGACCCAGAAGATCCAGTGCTGATCCCATATTTGTTTGTTGTTGTAGATGACGGCGTCGAAGCTCCTGGCGGGGTTGATCCCGGTTCCGGTGATAAGGATGGTGGCTAGTGGACGATAAACACAGCAAAGCCTATGCGTAGGAAATGTTTATATAGTTGAATATACATCAAGGAATGTCCTTTAATAACTTGCAGATCAAATGAAATGAGCCGAGTAACCTCACTCAACGTCCATTTAACGGAAATGTTAGTGGGTGGCCAAAAAACAACTAATAAGTTGGAATTTGTGTTTATTTGGTCTACTAAAAACCTAAGTGTCTAATCCGAGATTCATTACAAACCTTGGTGTCAATTTTGGCCCTTCTCCCTATATTAATGAAAGAGAGATGTTTTTAATCTAAAGATCGTGACATGCATATATGATTTTTTTAATTCACAAGAGTCCATCTCAAATATAAATTAAGATGTTTTCTTTTGGACTGAATTTGTTGGTTTGGTCTGATAAATGTTTGCTTTCTATGTATTTTATAACTACGGAAGTCAGGTCAGATCTGGTCATCTAGTCTGATTTGGTCTGGTTTGGTCTGGTCTAGGAGTGAAAACAATCCAACACAAAATATCCATAGTCTTGGTGACTATCACTTATTGATGTGTACTATTTAGTAGTGGATAAACACCACATTTTAGAATGATTTTACATTATGTTTACTTAGCTTTTGTACAATTATGGTGTGATTTTTCTAAAATTAAACTAGAATTAGAAGATATTAAGTTATTTTGACATGTAAGCAAACACATGATCAAAAGAAGAGGAAGGAGCTTGGGAGCATAAGGAAGGAGCATTGAAGACAAGAGAAAGTTTCATGGGAGACAAAAATATGTGAAAAAATCCGATTTGGTATCACACCCGGTCGGGTATGTGCAATAAAACACCCGGTCCGGAGATCATATGAGATCAAATAAAACAAGAGAACATGAGAAAATTAGACAATTTCTTTTTCTAATAAATTGGTGTGGTGTTCCCTGGCCTCCACCCCAACCCCCGGGTTTGGTTCTCACCAGGCAAAAAAAAAAAGAACATGGGAAAATTAGATTATGTCTTATTCGCGATCAGGTATCTTGACATGTTTGGTCGAGTATGGCTAGATTTCAGCATTTCCATAGCTACTACCCAGGGTACCCATTCGGGTATGAGACCCAGATACATCATTTCTCCTATAAAAACACCACTTTCCGTCCCATTTTAGATAGAAATCAATCCCCTCTTTCATATACACTTTATTCTTGTAATTTAGATGTCTTTTGAGCTTCATTTTGCTATATTGAAGCTTGTGATTTGTACGTTGTGAATTATTTATTTAGTCCTTGTTTTTAATTACTTCCCTATTTATACTTTATATTGATGTTAGAGCATCACTAAGTGATCAATTAGTTGATGTTTTAATGTTAATTATTAGTAGAATAGGTCAATGAATAGGCTTATTATTCACTTGGTCCGTTCATAAGTAGTAAGCTTAGATTATTAATGCATGCGTCTCATGGTTAATAATCAAAGAGATCGAGAGTAGTTATATTGATTAAATAAAAAAACCACTTGTGTTGAAGTTATCAATCTTAACTGACTTCATCAGATGACAAATGAATAAATTAGATAGAATAACTGGACCTGAGATTCTCGTTGGGATCGTCAAGAATACTCACCTCGGGTTACAAGTTGTCGTTCTTAATTTATTTCATTAAATAGACCAAATACTACTATTAAGATAAACATAGGACGCTTGTTCTATATTGATTAAGTAATAGTAAGAGTTATTAATGAACATGTGTCACGCGTTATTAATAGCTATTCTAGATGAATTGGAATTTCTCCACAATTAAGTATTCAAGAGGAACAATTAGAATAGTACTAGTAACAATTATCAACGAGTGCGGGCATTTCATAAGTGGAAATTAGCAAAACCATGGTTGATTACCTTTGATATTTTATTTTCACTCATTTAAGTATTTTATTTGCTATCTCAATTATCAGAATTTCCAATTCCCCCTTTCCGTTTACTTTTATTTATTACGCTTAATCATATGGGAAAAACATCTTTCCCTGTGGATACGAACTCTACTACGTTATTTGCCCTTAACAGTGAATTTAATTTGAGACACACAACGACTTTAGTGCCGTGAAATTTGGCGCCGTTGCCAGGGAAAGGCTTCGCTTTTTACCTATGTGTGTGTAATTTTTTTCTATTATTTTTTATGTCGTTTTTTTTCTCATCTACGTTGAATAAAGTTATAAAAGAGTGGGTATACACTTTTAAAGAACTCGTCATTCACCGGAACCACCTCCATGTCGGGAAGAGTTTTATGAAAAGACTTTATTTCAATTTTTGTTTAAATATTTTTTAATCTCTGCAAATATAATACATTTTATTTTTCATCCTTTCATTTTTTTTTTGTTTTTTGTCCCTGCAATTTATGTTAGTTTTCATTTTAGTCCATCACTGATGATAACAACCTCCGCATAACTTCATAATAACCCTGACTAATCAATTTTCTCTAACTCTTTGACATGTCATAAAAAAGTATTTAATTTTATTTTTAAATACAAGTTTTTAAAAATGTCAATAATGAGTTTTACATTATTTTAACTTTCATATCAGGCTCAAAAAAATTATTAAAGGAAAATATAAATATTTCTAGTAGATTTATTCAACAAACAATAGATTTTTCTCAGTAGAGTGGTTTCAGAATTAGAGACAGACTAAAAACAAAATAGTGCATATTACAGGGAAGAAAAACAAAAAATATATTTTGCGGGGACCTAAAACAAAACATGTAATATTTGCAGGGGTTAAAAACACATTTAAAACTTTCCAATTTTATTTTTTTCATGTAGTAATGTTGATTTTTATTTTATTTTGAGTGTGTTTGGTTTGGATTTCTTGATGTGTGGAGTATTTTTGATAGATAGTGTTTAGTTCTGATTGTTTTGGGCTTCAAATTATTGTGCATTTTGAGTCTAATAAATAAGGTTGCTTACGATCGAATCTGTCATAATTGTCTGAAGGTTGTCCTGTATGATGAGTTCTTTTATACTTCCTCTATCACTTAAAACTTTGTCAAGTTTGACCAGCACGAAGTTTAATAAAATAAAAAAATGTGTGATTGAAGGTTGTGTAGAGGAGATCGAATTATCTAGAACCACAAACTCTTTACTTAAAATGAAAAGTAATAAAGTTAGTAAGACATTCAAAAAATGAAAGTTGACAAAGTTTTAAATGGACAGACAAAGTATTAAACAAAAAACTATATCTTACGTTACACATATATCAAGTAATTTCTTCATATACTAATTGGGCAACAGATGGCAGAACATACGCTTTTAAATTATTTTGAAAATCCATTCGAAAAAGGGGATTTTCCAAAAATATGACTGAAATAAAATGTATTTACAAAAATATGACTAAAAGTGACTAGAATTTCATTACTACTATAATTTGAACTGTTATAACTTTTTCATTTTTGTTCCAACTTTTACAAAAAATATATCAAACTTAATAATTTTTTGGGATCTTTCATATGAGATCATTATTAAATATATATAAAATATAACTAATTCACGAGCGTTAGATTGTGTAATAATCCAAATGAGTAAGACTAGAAATTATTTTTTAAGCTGAATTGATTGAAATTATTGTAGATGATCATTTTTAGCCTTTTTCATAATATTTGTATTCTATTTTATTAAAAAAAGATTTCAAATATACTTCTTACATAATTTAACATATGCTACCAATTCAGATGTTAAAGCTACAATTTCATCACTTCTAATAGATTCAACCAATTCAGCCAATTTCAATGTTACCAAACAAATGTTTTTTTGAAGGACTAAATTATTTTTGTAAGTTGTGATATATTTTGTGTAACAATCGGAGTACAAATTATTTTTGTGAATTGTGATATTTTGTTTTGTAACAATCGCAGTACAACTTAAAAAGTTACATTAGTTTAAAAAACTAATAATTGAGCGCTAAAATTTTCTTTCTCATAGTGCAGGAAGATTTTCTATCTCATATGTAGTGCGTTTAGGTATAAGAAGATGAGTGGACTAATGATTGAGTGGTGGAATTTCCTTTCTCATACGTAGTGCTTTTAGGTATAAGATAAGCCGGCTAAAACTTGAGAGGAAGATTTTCTCTATCATACGTAGTGCTTTTAGGTATAGAAGAATATAGATATAAGGTTAGCGGACTAATAATTGAGCGGGAAGATTTTCTATCTCATATATAGTGGTTTTAGGTATAACTAAAATAAACAGTCTAATAATTAAGCGTAAATTTCATCCCTCTCATATGTAGTGCTTTTGGTTATATATAAGATAAGGGGACCAATAATTGAGAAATAAATTTATCTCTCTCATGTAGTGAATTTAACTATAAGAAGATAAGTAGACTAAATATAATCGAGTGGTGGAATTTCCTCTCTCATACATAGTGCTTTTAGGTATAAGAAGATAACCCGGCTAAAACTTGAGAGGAAGATTTTCACTATCATACGTAGTGCTTTTAGGTATAATAATAATAAGATAAGACGGCTAACAATTTAGTGGGAAACTTTTATCTCTCATATGTAGTGCTTTTATATTAGGTATAAGATAATTCAACTAAGACAATTGAGCAGGAGAATTTTTCTTTCATACATAGTGGTTATAGGTATAAGAAGATAAACGAGCTAAAAATTGAGCAGGAGATTTTTCTCTCTCATTTGTAGTAGTGCTTTTAGGTATTAGATATACAAATTATTTTTGTAAGTTGTGATATATTTTGTGTAACAATCGGAGTACAAATTATTATTGTGAATTGTGATATTTTTTTTTGTAACAATCGGAGGACAACTTAAAAAGTTACATCACTTTATAAAACTAATAATTGAGCGGTAGAATTTTCTTTGTCATTGAGCGGGAAGATTTTCTATCTCAGAATTAAGTGTAAATTTTCTCTCTTTCTCATATGTAGTGTTTTGGGTATTTATAAGATAAGCGGACCAATAATTCAGCAATCGATTTCCCTCTCTCACATGTAGTGCATTTAGGTATAAGAAGATAAGTGGACTAAATATAATTCAGTGGTGAAATTTCTTCTCTCATACGTAGTGCTTTTTGGTATAAGAAGGTAAACCGACTAAAACTTGAGAGGAAGATTTTCTTTTTTCGATAACATGTAAGTATATTAGAAATCGAAAAAATAGCATTTTACAATGCATCAAATCCATATCAAAATGACTATCCAAGCTAGAATAAACTAACCTAGATATAATGCATCAAAATAATGGGACAGACCCCACCTCACAAATTAATATTAACTCCCAAAGAATAGGAACAATAATAATCTGAAAAACCATCATCACAATTAGGTAGTACTAATTTAACATCCAAGAAAACATCGGAAGGGAGTAGTGAACTTTGAATCAAAGCAAATCTCCCCTTTCTTCTGTGTAACTCCCGGCAATCCTCCAAGACATTTCGCGGTAAATGTAAGGCCCTTCCTATCCAAATCATCCGTAAGTCGGAGAGAGGTATCCACTCTAATCACACTAGCCTGCACGAATCTAAACGGTTTGACAACTAACTTAAGTGTCATACCGTTTATTACCTCACATTTGATGACTACATCGTTCTGTTTCACATCACTTTGGTCTATCACAGTCCTCTCGACATCTTCCAAAACAACCTCGGAGGTTTTATCAACCTTAGAAGGTCCCTGTGCAGCTGGTACAGTCAGAGACAAAGCGGCAAATCCCTGGTTTGCAGACTGCCCGGCAGTCCCAGTCGGGTCACTGGTATGCCCAATCGGCCAGGCAGCATGGTCAGCAACTGCTGCAGTTTTCCCAGGTTCCTCCAAGAGCTTTTCTTTCGCAGTTTGAGCATTGGGCAGTTTGCCCTCTTCTATCTCCATCCTCTTCTCCACGGTCTCCTTCAAAGCATCCTGTCCAGCAACTTTTATAATAGCAACATCCTTGTTCGTTTCTTTCCCATTTTTCTCCTTTAGTTCCTTTTCAGCTAGCTCTTTACAAATAAAAGGGTGGTGCCCATATTTTTTACAATGAAAACAGAAATTCGGAAAGGTCTCATATACCACTCGTTGATTGAAAACCTTTTGGGATGGTAAGCATATAGGAAACAATAGTGGTGGCGGCTTTGAGACATCAACTTCGATAAGTACTCTAGCAAAATTGTGATTTGCCCTCTCTTGGGTGATTCTGTCCGTCGTTAACGGAGTCCCAATCATAGAAGCCACCTCGCTCATTGCTTCCTCATTCCATAGTTGCATCGGTAAGTTAGGCAATTTAACCCAAATAGGCACTTTGAGGAATTCTTCATCATCAAATGAGAAGTCCTCAGACAGTACTTTGAGCATAAGAAGCTTTCCAAATATGGTATACGGTCCCTCATTCAAAACTTTCATTCTATCCATATCATTTTGAAATTTGAAAATAATCCAACCTTTGTCATGGGGCCTAACAAGGCACCTCACTCCCCACTTTTCTTTCAGTTCATAGACAGCCTTGAGGCCAGGGAACCGTCCTGTGAAGCATCCAACTAGACAATGTCCCCACATCTCAACCATGGTCGGCATAACCCTATTAGTAAAGTCCAAAACACTACCCTTCGGCTCGATAAATCTCAATTTAATTCCATGAGTTGGGGCTCGGTTATCCTTAAAGAGTTTGTTCCATGGGTTCTTACCCATTCCAGCCTCTATGGGGATAGCAATAGCCTCAGGTTTTTCTGCCAGCATATAAGTCTGCCCAACTATCTTAGTCCCAGCAGTCTCTGGTGTGTCTGGAACTGAAGCAACCTTCATCGTTGGACTGCTTTGGGCATGAACTGCGTTTTCCTTCAGCACCACTTGCCCATTGTTCTTCAAATTAGCAACAGTTTCCACCAGCTGTCCAGCCCCTTTCTCTTGCACAGCAGACTGATCAACCAAAGCTACTGCCTGCGCAGGATTAATCTGAACTCCGAGTCTCCCTGTCACAGTAGAGGTGAGTTCTGGGAATTCATCATCATTTCCCTCAAGCAGAGCAAACCTGGAACTAGACCTGGTATGTCTCATTGTTGAAGAATCCATAGCCCCCCCATTTTTCTTCTTCTTCATTTGGAAAGAGAGCAATGAATCACCCCCACCCTCAGAAATTAAAAACAGCGTCTAGTCCGTACTAGACGATACCCAAACCTGTGCAGAGCAAATCAGGTCTGAAACCTCCAGGTGCGCAGGTAGGAATCCCAAACCAGGTCTGAAGTCGTCCGTCACAGAAGGTGTCGTGCTTCAGTCGCCATAGTCAGCAAAGCCAAATCAGGGCAACGATGATACGACCCAGGTGCGCCTGAAGACGGATGGGGAGTAGCGACGAGAGATCCCAAGTCCCAATCCTGTCTCAGATTTCAGAACGGAGCTACAAATTCCAGGTATCGACCAGAGAGAATCGTGAACAGTGTTTCGCGATTAATGTTTTGGGTTTTTAGCATTACCCGACCTTCGAAGCTCAAATCCAGGAATAAAGATGGATTACGATCAAGAACAACAACAGTCAACAAACACCAAACATCTAATTCTAAGAATCAAGCACAATACTCATGGGAGTTTACGGGAAGAAGAACCGGGTCGCATAACCCAGGAGAGAAGCAGCTCTCAACTTCATTCTTCGTATGGAATATCCTTGTGATGCTGATCGGGTATCTTTATCCTTAAGAGGAAGATTTTCTTTATCATACGTAGTGGTTTTAGATATAATAATAAGATAAGATGAATAACAATTCAGTGGGAAAATTTTATCTCTCATAGTTGTGCTTTTATATTAGGTATAAGATAATTCGACTAAGACAATTGAGCAGGAAAATTTTTCTCTCATACGTAGGGTTAGAGGTATAAGAAGATAAACGGGGCAAGTCAATTGAGCATGAGAATTTTCTCTCTAATAAGTAGTATTGTTTTTTGTTTTAAGATAAGCTGCCTAAAAGTTGAGCGGATGAATTTTCTCTTTAATATGTAAAGTTATTAGGAATAAGAATATAGGCCGACTAAAACAATTGAGTGCGAAAAGTTTCTCTCTCATACGTAGTATTTTTAAGTAGTAGTGGTGGTGGTGGCAGCGGTGCACTGTTTGACAGTATTTTGTACTCTTTTATTTGTCAAAAAAGGAAATGTGTCTATTATATTGGAACGGTCCAAAATAGAAAACATGTCTTTATATTGGGATGGAGCCTGGAAGAGGTAATAACTTACGTACGGAGTATGTACACGTGTGTGTGATATTGTGATACCGAAAATATTTTAATACCCGTCAAAGCAGAGGGTTTAATTTTAAGAGAATCACGGGAGAAATCAAAATAGTCACCGGTGTGAAATAATGGAACATGATACCCCATAAGGAGTCCTGGCAGATATATTTATAGTAAAAGGTTTGAATATAAAAATACACAAATATCCTTATTTAACTAATCTATTACACCCCCTCAAGCTGTGCGGGAGAAACAACGCGCAGGTTGTCTTTTAAAAAATGAAAACGCTGACTAGGGAGGCTTTTAGTAAAAATATCTGCCAATTGTAAATGAGTGGGAACATGCTGAACAATCAGGTCTCCATGAGCAACCCGTTCGCGAACAAAATGATAGTCAATCTGGATGTGTTTACTCCGAGCATGTTGAATAGGATTAGCAGTCAAATAGGATGCAGAAATATTATCACAAAGCAAATGCACAGGTTCGGTAATAGTGAAGCCGAGTTCAGATAAAACTGATCTGATATGTAAAGTGTCCTGAACAGTGTACGCAATGGCACGATACTCAGCTTCCGTAGAGGACTTTGACACAGTGGGTTGCTTCTTGGACTTCCATGAGATAAGATTAGGGCCCAAAAAAATGGCAAAACCAGTAGTAGATCGAGAACTGTCAGGACAGCCGGCCCAATCTGCATCTGAGTAAGCAACAACGCAAGTGGGTTTATCAGACCGCAAAAGCCACAGTCCATGATCACGAGTCCCCTGCAAATACCTAAAAATTCGCTTGACTGCAAAAAGATGAGTGGTGCGTGGAGCATGCATGAACTGAGACACTAAATGTACCGCATATGTAATATCAGGCCGTGTCAAAGTTAAATATTGTAACGCACCTACCATGCTTCGATACTCAGTGGAGTCAGAGAGAAGCTCACCATCAGATAGGGATAGAGTAGTACGAGATGCTAACGGAGTGCGAACTGGTTTAACAGTATGAAGATGAAAGCGAGCTAAAAGATCAGTAACATATTTATTCTGAGAAAGGAACAAACCGTGAGGAGATCTAGTTGCTTCAACACCTAAGAAATAATGCAAATTGCCCAGATCTTTCATAGCAAAATGATTAGAAATAATAGTAACAAAGTGGGCAATAGTGGACTCAGAATTACCAGTAATAATTATATCATCTACATATAATAATAAATAGATAATATGATTATTATGGCGATAAATAAATAAGGAATTATCAGATTTACTACAAGAAAAATGATGTTGTAACAAAAAACTACTAAACCGATGAAACCAGGCCCGTGGTGCTTGCTTAAGACCATAAATAGCCTTACGCAAACGACACATGTGATTA
Source organism: Cuscuta epithymum (assembly GCA_945859915.1). Classification (NCBI taxonomy): domain Eukaryota; kingdom Viridiplantae; phylum Streptophyta; class Magnoliopsida; order Solanales; family Convolvulaceae; genus Cuscuta; species Cuscuta epithymum. The sequence goes on along the minus strand of CAMAPF010000933.1, from coordinate 4,321,056 downwards.
GGAAATTGAGGATGAATAAAGCCACGGGGTTGACGCATATAGACTTCTTCAGTAAGATGACCATGCAAAAAGGCATTTTTAACATCAAGTTGACGAATAACCCAACCAAAAGAAACCGCAAGAGTAAGAACAATACGAACAGTGGTGGGTTTAATAACAGGACTAAATGTTTCAGAGAAATCAATACCAGCCTGTTGATTAAAACCCTGAGCAACTAATCTAGCCTTATGACGCTCAACTGACCCATCAGAATGATATTTGGTTTTATAAATCCACTTACAACCAACAATATTCTTAGAGTTGTCAAAGGGCACCAAATCCCAAGTATTATTATTAATGAGAGCATTAAATTCATCTGCCATTGCTTCCCTCCATTTTAAATGTTTATTAGCCTCAGTAAAGCAAGTAGGATCTGCCTGAAGAACAACCGTACTTAAATTAAAAATGGTTTTTGGTTTAAAAATGCCCGCTTTAGCACGGGTTTGCATGGGATGGACATTAGCCACGGGTTGTGATTCTGCGGAAACAGGGGCAGGGGATAAGGATTCGGTCTGGGCAGCTGGTGTGAGTGCGTCGAGCTCAGATGAGCTGCTGGTGGCCGATTCTAAGATAAAGGAAGGATGTGGAGACAAGCTCCTAGCAGATGGGGAGGAGGTTCCTGACGTGATGGCAGAGGAGGACAGCTGGTTGGAGAGAGGTAGGGTACGACCTACAGGGGATAGGGGAAGGTCTCTGACAGTGGTGTGGACTGGGGAGCTGACAGGCGTTGGTTGACTGGGTATGGGTAAGGCGTGGCTGACACGACTAAGGGGTAGGGAAGTGTAGGTTGCTGGAGACGGTTTGGAGGTAGAAGGAATAGAAGTTCCAGAGTGAGCAAGAGTTTTGAAGGGATATAAATCCTCATGGAAACGTACGTGACGACTAATATAAACACGACCTGTGATAGGATCAAAACAACGATAGCCCTTGTAGCCAGATGCATAACCAAGAAAAATACATTGAACGGACCGGGATGAGAGTTTATTAGCTGAGGTGGCTGAAAAATTGGGATAACATGCCGTACCGAAAACGCGCATGAAAGAATAATCCGGAATCCGATGAAAGAGTTTCTGATACGGAGAGACACCTTGTAAAATAGGCGAAGGTAACCTATTAATAATATATGCATCTGTAAAAAGGGCATCAACCCAGAATTGACTCGGTACAGAAGCCTCAAAAAGCATAGTGCGAGTTAATTCTAGAAGATGCCGATGTTTGCGTTCAGCCACCCCATTTTGTTGAGGTGTGTCAGGACAAGATTTTTGAAAATAAATGCCATTTGTGGTAAAAAATTGCTGCATATTATTATTAACAAATTCACCACCTCCATCACTTTGAAAAATTTTAATTTTCTGATTAAACAGATTTTCCACCAGAACTTTAAAATTCTTAAAATGAGTGAACACTTCACTTTTGTGACACATTGGATAAATCCAAGTAAATCGAGAATAATCATCAATAAAACATACATAATACTTGAATCCCAGATTCGAAGAAATAGGAGATTGCCACACATCAGAATGAATAATTTGCAACGGAAGAGAACAAATATGACTAGCATCCTTAACGGGCAAACGTTGTGATTTTCCTAACCGACAAGCAACACAATCATGGGTAAAAGGAGTGTGATTACATAAAAATTGTTGACGTTTAAGAAACTGCAAAACATGATCACTACAATGGCCTAATCTACGGTGCCACACAGGGCCAGAAACAAGTACGGAGGCTAAGGCAAAAGATGGTGATGATGGCAAACTGATAGGATAGAGAGGACCGCTACTGGTAGCTCGCAGAAGTACTGCCCCCGAGGCTTTGTCCTTAATCAAAAAAGAATTTTTATCAAAAATCACAGTACAGTTGTTATCAGCACAGAGTCTTTGAATCGAAATTAAATTAAATTTTAACTGAGGCACATGATAAACAGATTTTAATGTGAGGGGTCGACCAGATGAGGGTAATGCAACATCACCAATATTACAAATAGGCAAATGGGCACCATTAGCAACACTAACAGAATTAAAGTCAGTGTAGGGAGATTTATTAAGCAAAATACCTTCTGAGGCAGTCATGTGAGCAGAAGCTCCGGAATCCGGATACCATAGTGCAGAATTAGATTCACCGGGAGTAGTCAACAGAGCTGGCGCAGATGGTTGCTGGAAACGAGACGGACAAGTAATCGCAGAGTGACCTGCAGAGAAACAAATTTGACAGACGACAGGAGGAGGGACTGAACCAAGAATTCCCCTAGCTGGTGATAAGTCTGCAGACCCACGGTTAGTATCACAAACAGATAAGGCATTAATATTTAAATGTGACACGGAAGAATTACAAAATACAGTACCAGTGTGAGATGCACCCCCTGCGGCCGAAGTACCCCCTGCGGCTGGATAAGAACCGGCGGAAGCATAGAACTGGGGCGGAGCCTGTGTCGGATACCAGCCTGCCGGGGAACCATAGGGGACGGGCTGCTGTTCACGACCCCCACGACCGCGTCCTCCACGGCCTCTACCACCACGTCCGCGGCCACCTCGACCACGTTGATGATAGCCAGGAGGACGTTGCTGGACCTGTTGAGTGCCCTGTTGCTGTCCACCTTGCTGCTGATTGTCATGCGGCTGACCTGTCTGAACTCCGGGCGGAGGACTGTGCGCTCCGAAAGCTTGATGTACGGAGGTTTGTTCTTGTGACCGTAGATAAAGAACCCGTTGCTCTAATTCAAGAAGATGATTGCGAAGTGTCTCAAAAGGAAAGTGTTGAGGGAATAGAGACACTGTAGTGAACAATGACTCATACTCAGGTCCAAGCCCCATAATGGTGGTTTTCAAAACTTCTCGGGGAGGAACGGGGCAGTTGATAGTAGCAAGATCATCAACCAAAATTTTAATCTCTCGCAAATAATTATCCATGGACTGATCAGGTTTCTTTTTGAGTTGAGATAACAGACGCTTTAATTCCATAGAGCGAGCTAGACTAGCAGACATAAAACGAGATTCTAACCGTTCCCAAATTTCAAAAGAGTGTTTTAAGTCCCGAACATCTATAAGTACATCCCGAGAAAGAGTAGCAAAAAGCCAAGATCGGATGGTTTGATCAAGACGCAGCCATAAAGAAAATTCGGGATTGGGAATTTGTCGGTTTATAACATCTATGGAATAAGCAGGAGGTACCTGAATAGTGCCATCAATCATTCCTAAAAGAGCTTGCGAGACCAAAAAGGATTCAAATTGTGTCCGCCAAGTTGTGTAATCTTCCACCGCCAAAAGTTTGGTAGTAACAATGTTTGTGACATTGGTAGCCACATGGGATATATTTTGCACCAAGTCAGACAGAGAGGAGGCAGCCAGTGATGCGGATATTACTGGGCGAGTTGGTGGAACCGTGGAAGAAACCCCAGGGGAGCCAACGAACGTTGTTCCCGAAAACATGGGCGCTGAGAGCGGAGGGGGATCCAGGGTCACGTGTGGCACTGGTGTTGGTGCCGGCCAAGAGAATACCGGCGGAATGTTCTGGAAAAGAGAATAAGCACCAGCCGTACGCTGTGGTGAGACGAAGTTGGAAGAAAAGACGACTCCGGACGTGATGGATCCAATAGCCGGCTGCGTGCCTCGGTGAAGGGCGCCAGTGGTGATTGGTGAGGAGGGAGGAATATCATCAGGGATTGGCGTGGTTGATGAAGATGAACCGATAGCCATGGTGGAAGATATCACCGTTGAAGAAGAAGTAGAATGCATCGCGGAAGACATCGCGGCAGAAGAGGGGAACCGAAAAAAAATTTAGGGTTTATTCTGTGCTCTTGATACCATGTGAAATAATGGAACAGGATACCCCATAAGGAGTCCTGGCAGATATATTTATAGTAAAAGGTTTGAATATAAAAATACACAAATATCCTTATTTAACTAATCTATTAACCGGCTCACCGCACCATTCCAATCCCAGGTACTCGCTCAGCGAGATTTGAAATCTCTCCTTCAAAGCTCAATCGTCTTCGCCGTTTTCCTATGTGATTTTACTGTACTCGTAGTTGTTAGACCATTTGGAGTGGTGTGAGAGTCTAAATGTTAAAAATGGATTCCGTTCATACGAAAACAGTGTTTTGACTCTTATTTCTCTGCATTCCAGCACCTTCAATAAAATACACTCTGCGCATTTTTTTTACATATCAATTTAGTAAAACATTAATTAAATTATTATAAGTAATATTTTCCCTTTAATTTTTTCTCCGATTAATTATAAAATAAAAAAGACATATTTCGATATAAAAATAAATAAATTTCATTATTAATTTTTTTACGTTTCTCGGTTAACAAAAATGAACTTATTTCATGTTAAGTTAGATTATGAAATATTCACTTATTTGTGAAGGTTGCATGAATTAAAAATATGTGTTATATGATTTTTTAGGCTCAAGAAACCTTCAACAGTTAAAATTTCAAAACAAAAATCCATTTTATATATTACATATTGGTTTCATATGAAAGATCATAAAAAGTCATGAATTTTGATATATTTTTGGAAAAAATTGGAGAACAAATTAAAAAGTTATAAAAGATTAAAAGTTTTTGGGATTATAGTGACATCAGTATGGCATCACCGTGACGTCAGCGGAATGCATAACCTATGCACGAGGCGGCCTACTTTTTCTTTTTCTTTTCTTTTTCCTTTTCTTTTTCCCTCTCAATCCTCCCTCAATTTTTAGAACCCTCCATCCATTTATCCACTTCTACTCCCCTCTAACCCCACTAAATGAAATTAGGAGTCCAAAATTTCCATCTTTAACATTTTGGACTCCTAATACCTCACCACTCCAAGTGGTCTTAGGGATGACAATTGTGGCCGATCCGATGGATACCCGCACCGAATTGCTCCGGTCAAAACGGGGAAAACCGCATTGACCGGGTAACGGGTATGGGGCGGGGAATGCCCGTTTTATTTTTATGGGTAATGGGGCGGTTACGGTTTTATACATGCCCGCCCCATTACCCGCCCCATACCCGCCCGTTTGCTTTTAGTTATATTTTGATTACATTTTTTCATAGTATTTGTCCTATGCTTGATAAAATGTGACATTTTTCTCCTTTGAATGTGTATCTATGGATGCCCTAATAATGCCTATAACATGTGAACAATGTTCATAATAAATTTTAATAGTTTCGTTTGATTCTTTTCTTTTTTTCTTGAATAATTATTTTTCAATTTAAGTATTTTATGTTCAAATTAATTTAGGTTGCCTTTTTATGTCTTGTAGATGCACGAAACTTTTAAGTGACATCTCACGTCTAGAATCATTTAGGCGACATCTTTTTTTTGTCTTTTAAAATATTTATTTTTATATTAAAATATCAATGACATATCTAATAAAGTGGTAACCCGCGGTTACCCGTGATTTTACCTGTTACCCATTGGGGCGATTATGGTTTGGATAAAAATTACCCGTTGGGTAATGGGGCGGTTACGGGGCGGGGACATTACCCAACGGGGCGGGTACGGTTATATGCATAACCGTCCTCGATCCGCCGCATTGCCATCTGATCTCTAGACTAGTTGTTAGCATAAAAACCAGCCTTTCCAATTTCCAAATGAATGTTGGTTTCTCCTATACTACGGCCATCATTTATGATTTGGTTGCATCTTTATAGTTTCCTGCATTCAATAAGTTTCTTTTTTTGTTATATTGGCTAAGTTCTTATATCTACTTTGTATGCTCTCGTCAAGTTCTCCAATTTGAGGATTATGTATTTGTTTTAACTTTTAACTCAATTAGTCTTTACTTTTCATATTCTAAGGTTACCCCAGTTTCATATAATGGCGAGGAGTGATAGATTCAGTCAACTCCCAGAAGATATATTGGACCATATTTTGGGATTCTTGCCTATACAAGATATTGTTAGAACCACAGTTTTGTCTACCATATGGAGAGATCTATGGTTCACTCTAAGGCAGCTCTGCTTTGATCGTCGGTTCTTTAGCTACATTGACAAAAAAAATCGGACTAGCAAATATGTAAAGAAATCCTGCGCTTTCTATATAATTAACAAAGTTCTCTTGCAGCACAAGGGAACAATTCAGAAATTTGCCATTGATTTATCTCAAGTTTGGAAAGTTAGTATAAGGTCTCGATCTTTTGATTTTGATCAATGTTTAGATCTAGTCGTACGTAATGGTGTTCAAGAAGTCCACCTTCAATTCTGGGGTGAATCATACAAGCTGCCAAATTGTATATTTTCATGTTCAACAGTCAAGAGCTTGCATCTTTGTCGTATCAATATTGTACCAATAGATTTTCCTCACACACTACCGTATCTCACCTCACTATATTTTGAAGATATTCGTTTTGGTCCTGCTGATCTGCCATATTATGTCATTGATGTTCCCATGCTAAAGAACCTGTCATTTAGCAATTGTGGGGATATATCACCCTTCAAAGTTACTGCTAGAAATCTTTGTAATTTGACAATTAAAGATTGTTGTAGTAGCCAATTGTGCAGCATTTTCCCACTTGCCTCTAACTTGATATCTATTCGTACGCTTGATTTGCACTGCGAATCTCTCCAGGTATATCCCTAATTAAATTTTTTCTTTTGAACTTTGGTCTATTTAGCAAGGTTGTTAAAATCTCGATTTAAATCGTAAAATCGTACGATTTTACGATTCTACAATAATAAATCGATTCAAATCGCAGGTAAAAACGTAAAATCATAAAATCGTACAAAATCGTAACAAAATCGTACAAAAATCGTGTAGAATCGTATAAAATCGTATCAAAATCGTAGCAAAATCAGAATAAGTTTTTTTTTTTTGTGAAAATGGTTCAAATTTATTAAAATTAACTACTACAAATTGATACAAAATTTCAATAATAATAACATCAATAGTATATTTAAAAAAGTAATGGATTCTTGTGTTATTTAATTATTTTTACGTTTTACATATGTTTAATGTTGTTATTCACTCTATTTACAATATAAAAATAGTTTATAAATCTTGGTTTTGACCTTGTAGGTATAGTGGTATGTAATAAAATGACATAATACCATTAACTTGCAACTTAATTTTAATATTTATTTTTTTTATAATTATTAAAATATGTTTGATAAAATCTTACGATTTGCGATTCGATTTTACGATTCGATTTTCAAAAACATCTACCGATTCGATTCAAAAATACGATTTTAACAACCTTGCTATTTAGTTTATATATACTCCGTATTAATCCATACATTTGAAGCGATCCAACTTTAATTACATATGATTTCCATGCATTTTTTCGGAAACGTGTTTCTAAAGGGACTTCCACAAGAAACATATGCAACAAATGTTGAATTGCTGAAGCTTGAAGGTTTTCGTTTCCATAATGACGGTTTGACTTCTGCATTTGTACGCTTACTGTGCATATGCCCGCAGTTATGCAAACTTGAAATAACTTTTTCGGTAATATTTATTACTTCATTTTCGTGGACAATAGCTCTTTGTAATATTTTTGTTACTTGCTTTATGTGCTTCCTTACTGTGTAAAGTTGAACCATTGATTTTTATTTTCTTGCTTGCTTCTCTGAAGTGGACAGATATTAAGTGTCAAGAACCTACACCTGAGCTCTTGAAAAAACTTCGTTGCGTGGTTCAAGCATGCGGAAAGCTACTCTTTTTGAAACTTAGATTTTTTACGGGATTAAGGCTCGAAATACTTTTCATAAAGGAGATGCTGGGCTGTCTTCCCGCACTTGAAAAAGTTATCATCAATTGGCCTGGGTATACGATTGATGACAACCAGAAACATGAGATTATGGAAGAAGTTTTGCTTTCCCCACGTGCATCTATCAAAGCAAAGATTGTTTATTAGTGGCTATTTTACACTGTATCCATTATAGTTTTTGTATGAGTAGTGTTATGCACTTATTGACTTATGCCAAATATATCTTATTGTTTTGTGCCTAAAGTTATATGAATTGAATGACAATTCACTACAACAGTAAGTGCATTTCTCAATTGCATATTTGGGGCATTTGAAAAATCTTTTGTGAAGGTGGAGAAAATTAGTACGTGTAGTTTTTTGTGAATAGGGAGAGAAAGAGATCATTAGCAGAGTTATTTGTATGTGTAACTATCGTTCATGTCGGAAGGAAAATAAGCAACTAGACTCTTCTATTTTCAACTTCAAGCATCCTTCTTCGGTGTTGGTGATGTGCAAGTGTGCAACCGCTGCTACTCCCTCCCATCTTGGCCGGATCTACTTTGTTTTAATTAAAAATATGTCCTTGTATAGTTGTATGTAGTTTATTTTTAGGTTAGTTTTTTATAGTTTAGTCATTTATTCAGTGTTTTTATACCAAAAATAGTCCTCTATAATCGTGTTCGAAATATTAAATTTAGTTTAGGAACAATATCTTCTAATTCATACAATGCTGAACAACCAATAAAATTAGACAATGCAGATCAATTCAACACAAGTTTTCAGTTTCCACTTGTATTAAGAAACAGACTTTTTTTTGTGACTATGGCTATGTTTGGTACAATTAGTTGAAAAGATACTTTTGTGAGCTTTTAAATAACTGTTGGCTTTTAGTGACTGAAAAGATCTTAAAAAGAAAAATGTGGTAGCTGTTTGGTAAAAAGCTGACAGTTTCATTTAGTTCGGTTTGGTACACAAGCTGTTATGACAATAGGACTAATTAGTACTAAAGCTGTTTAGTCTAAAAGTCACGGGCTTTTCTTAGATGCTACTCTCTGTATCATATCAAAAAAGATTTTTTAATTTTTGAAAAGTCCTTAAAAATTGGCATGCCAAATATACCACTAGAAGTTTTTAGAGACTTTTTGAAGGTACAAAAGCTAGAAGACATGAACTTATGCCTGCTAAACATAGCCTATCTCTTACCGAAAAACTTCTATCATGATTAGGGGAGGGGTGAAAAGTAATACTAAAATCCAAAATACCGTCATTTATTTATTTATTTATATTGTACTGTACCAAAATTCTAAAATTGTAAAAATGATTGAAGCACAATATCAACTTAAGTTTAAATGAATTTACATCCATATTGCTTGAGTTATTTGTACTCATTTTTATGTAGATCACAACTAGTTTATTAATATCTATGTTGTTTAAGTCATTTTAGGAGAACATGTTATTTTTTTCATATTTCATTGTTGAGACATATTTATAATATAATTCGTAGCTCTTATTCAATGTTGTTTAAATCTTTGAAATGGTGAAATGTTGAACATGACATAAACTAATTTATTATTGATATCTTTTTAATTAATCTTATTAAATATTTGAGTATATCATCACTACTAACATTGGTTTTGTATATTTTATTTGGGATATAGTAATTTGTTATATTAAATTTCATGTATAACATAATATTTTACCGATGTCTTACCTTTACCATACCGAAATTTTGGTATATCGAAACACAGTATACATGCAAGTTGTACGGGGAACAGTGTTCCTAATGTGTGTAATTGTTAATGTGTTTCTTGTACTTAATATTGTCTAACCCTTCCTAAGACTGAAAAGGGTGTTTTTTAATTTATAGTTGATGTTGTTTCCAGATTATGTCTTTTGATGCAAGAGGTTTGTTACTTGGTTTAATAATTGCATATACTCTGATTTAAAAAAAAATCATATCGCTCCATGTACTTGCATTTGGAACTCTGAAACTTATACGATCTCTAATGAATTCCCTATGAGTTCTTGTTCCCGTTAAATTAACAGTGAATCACTTGATATTCAAAATTTCAAAGTAGTATTGAAATGGACGTTTGTAGACTTAAATATACACACAAAATGCATTTCCTTCTGCCTTATATCCTGCCTGTGATTTTGATAGTGTTCAAATAATTTCTACATCACTTAGTTAAGAATTTTGCCAGGGTCATAAGTACAAGGTAGTTTCATTTTTGGAAGTTAAAGTGAAGGTGGTTATAGTAAGACGAAGTATGTGGTGATTAGTCATATTTCAGCATTTGACAGAAACATAGCAGACAACTAAGGGGGTGTCCCCAATTATGACTTGATGGGGTTTAAAAGATATGAATTTTGAAATGTGAGGGGAGTCTATAAGATTGTGGTGGATTGTTTTTGTATGTAGAATCCATCAAAATCCATTAAAATCCATGCAAATAAGTGACAATAGAAATCCATGGAATGTTTGAGGGCACCCTTATTTTCATGAATTCCACAGAAATCCAAATCGGGGACACCTAAATTCTAACGGAATTCTAAACTCCATTAAAATCCTCCAGAATCCAAATTGATCGAGGACTCCGCCTAATTGTAGTTTACAAATGTATTTGATGAATGAAGTGTGTTTGTGGAAAATGGAATTAGATCAACATGAAAGTAATGAACAATTGCAGCCGATAAATAAGTATTCTTCCGTCCCACTAAATTCTTCCAACTTTCATTTTTGGGCCGTCCCAATAATTCTTCCAACTTCCACTTTTGGGAAAATTGTGTAACACCGTCCCCAAATGTATTTACTTTTAAGTGAATAAAGTATTGAACCTTATGGAACAGTTAACGAATATTCGAAGTTGTGAATTTTTATTAATGTTTTTGCGTGAATCGTAAATTCGCACGTGAGGCCCGCATCGGGAGCGGGGGCCGCCCGATATTCCCGGGACCATATATTTTATTCATCTTGGTCTAGATAATATTTATATGGTGGTGGGCATCTCATTTGAGCAATGGAAAGGCCCAGAGTTGACCGATTGGTCAAAAGAGGCCCAAATCCCGGTATTGGTAATTTAACCGATAAAAGCCCGAAATTGGATTTCGGGGACTTATAAATTAAAGTTTGGGAATGTATATTCATTATAAAGGGTATAATGATTAAGAGCACATAATATATTTTATTTGACCCGATAAAATAAAATATATTTAAAACAGTCCGAGAAATACAACTTTCGGGACCAATTGTACACTTCGGGACAAATTGGGATGACCTCCAACAGGGGTGGGGGCCACCCCACGAAATTGTCAACCAACAAAGGTTGATTGAGCCCAAAAGTGGGCTGGAGACTATTGAGGAGATGGGGGAGACACCTTTGACATCAAAAGGGGCCCTCTCACCCCATAATTTCCCAAAGAAAACAAAAAGAAACACACCCCCTCTTTCCTCACTCAATCACTTCGGCCAGCACCAAGGAAAAGGGGAGAAAGAGCTCTGAAAACTCATCCTCCATATCCAAGAACCGAGCTCAAGAAGGAGTAGCCCAAAAGAAGGTGTTTTGAGAAGGAAAAAGCTAGGGGAAAGTGAGAAAAGTGAGGTAATGGCCTTATCATAGCTTCTCCTTTATTTTTTCTTCTACCATATGAGATATATATCATATGGAGAACCTTGAGGACTGTTCTACATGATCTAAGTGTGAAATAATGGGTTGGAAGGTGGTTCTATGTCCAAAAACGGACTTAGAAGCCAAAACGACCGATTCACCGGAAATTAACCTTTTAGAGGTTATTTGTATTGATTAAGGTTTTATGGTGTTAAAACCTTGTTAGGAACTTGATTAAAGTATTTTTGAGCTTCGCCAGAGTTTTGCCGGAGTTGGTCAAAGTTCACCGGAGTTGGTCAAAGTTCCACCGGGAAGCGGAGAACGCGCTTAAGCTCACTCGAGGTGAGGATGACCGACTATATTGCTTATAATTATTGGGTTAATTTCATAAGATTACCTAAATGAATTATATGTGTTTGGCATGATGTATTTATAATAATAAAATGCCTAAATGAGATTTTTATTGTTTATAAGCAAAAATGCATAATATACAAATTTATGAATAAATTATGTATGATTATGTGTTATGAATACAATGGTATAATAGTTGTGTAAACTATAAACTAAATTGTGATAAATATACTTTTACCTCATGTAAGGAAGTCATGGAAGGATAAAAGTGATATTTTGATATTAGAGCCAAGTTATACTTGAATGTGGAATTTAATTGAGATATTCAAATTATTATGAACTTAAGTTACATTTGGAGTAGGCCTTAAGGGTTACTCAAAATGGATGGAACCTAGACTAAGAAGTGGTTTAGGGATTAGTTGACGTGACTATGACCCGAGCTCTAGCACGTGGTAGCATGACTATGAGCCGAGCTCTAGCAAACGTAGGGTGACTATGAGCCGAGCTCTAGCACAAATTAGTATGACTATGAGCCGAGCTCTAGCAAATGTAGGGTGACTATGAGCCGAGCTCTAGCACAATTTAGTATGACTATGAGCCGAGCTCTAGCAAATGTAGTGTGACTATGAGCCGAGCTCTAGCACAATTTAGCATGACTATGAGCCGAGCTCTAGCATGAAGGAACATGAGTTAAGTACAAATGAATAACATCTTGGATTGAGGGTCTTGGAAATTGAAACTTTGATTATACTTAGTATAGTTGTCATTGTACTTGTTAAATGCTTCCAAGTACTGACCTCCCTGTTAATATATTATTGGCCCAAATAGCCTTTGTATATTAATAATAGTTGACAACCTATTCAGCAACCCACTACTCTTACTCCAGTTACCGAACTTGTTTTGTACCAAGTCTATTTCTCCCGTTTGAATTTGAACTCAAATAAGTGAGATCAAATAAGTGAGGTGTGTGATTGTGTTGTCCCTTGCACCGTCCAATCACTTGAGCTAATAAGCCAAATCTTCTTTATTATGAGACTTCCCTGCATCCTACTTCATGTGCTATTGTTCTCTACCGACAGTTGCTCCTTCCTTGCTCTAGCTGTATATATCCACCACCTCTTGAAGCTTTTTGAGATAGACTGTGAGAACTCCTTCTTTGTGAAGCTGAGTGAGAGGAGTGTTGAGAAGGTAGAATAGGTTGTTGCTCCCTTAGCCTTGGTGTGCACAAGGAGACTACCGGAAACCGATCTCCGGCGACCTGAGCCGAATCCGGCAAGACAGAAACGGATCCACAACAGTGGTATCAGAGCCAAGGGCTGTCTCCGCCGTCGATTTCGCTGAATTCCTACGTACGCCGCCGTCCGCCGTCCGCTCGCCGCCGTCCGCCGCTCGCCGCCGTCCGCCACCGTCCGCCGCCGGTTGAAGCTATTGGAAGAACCGCCGCATCTGGACCGTTGTTTTCCGTTGCCTTTCTCAGACGATTTAGAGTCTTGGAAGACCCCGTCGCCGGAAGTCAGTCGCCCGGCGCTGATAGATTCCCACAGACAGAGGAGTTCTTCCGTCGCTCTTCGTTCACCACTGCATCTGCTGCTGGGACCTGCTCGGTGGTTGCTGCTTATCGTTAGCCACCACCTAGGAGCTGTTGATTTCCGTTCGTTGTTGGTCCTTAGGAGCCGTCGCCTGGAAGTTCGCCGCCGCAGGGATCTGCTCGACGGAAGTTGAAACCGGAATCCACCATCGCCGCCTTGCCGGAAGCTGTTCACCGAAGGTCACTCATCGCTGTCTGGTGTTGTTCGTCGCTGCTCTTTCTTCTCTCGCGCAGAAGTTGAAGACGAAGGATGCTGGTTGTTTCCGTATCTGGAGGGACGAAAGCTTGGGCCCCTGTTTTACTGTAGCTTGGCCATAAATCTTGAGCAGAGGTTTCTTGCGTAGAAGGAACGCAGTTAACAAACCCTTGAGCTGGATTTCATTTGGAGCTGGACGTAGGCAGGCCTTTGGACTGGACTTGAAGGTGTACTTGGGCTGGACAACTCTCTTCAAAAGTTGCTGGACGAACTTGGACTTTGGAGTATGGCGGATGCCTAGGATTTGGTCAAAATTCAGTCAACTGTCCATCAACCATTCCAAAATCCCTTTGTGGGTGGGTAAGGACCAAACACTCTCCTAGTGTTTGGCTACTGTAAGTTTTCTTTAAATGAAATTTCATTTACTGTTTTTCATTTAATTTAAACTGTTAAAATTTATTGTTGATTTAATACTTGCTAGAATTATATTTATTTGTGCTATTGTTTAGCCCTATAAATATAGAACTGTTTTTCTAGCTATAGTTGCATATTTTTATTTTTACTTTTGTGTGTTAATTTTCTGTGTGAAAATGTCTTCATTTAATCAGTACGGAATGGCTCCATTTAATGGAAAAACTGATTTTAGCATATGGAAACAGAAAATAAAATGCATATTAGTTCAACAAAAATCATATAGGGCAATTAGTCAAACCTATTTGACTTCCGATACGGAAGAGAAAAAGGCAGAAATGAATGAAAGTGCGTGTTCTATAATTTACTTGAACTTATCTGATTGTGTGCTCAGAAAAGTAGGAATTTTAGAATCTGCCAAATCTTTGTGGGATAAACTTGAAGAGCTTTATACTGAAACCTCTCTACCGAGTAGAATGTTCTTACTTGAAAAATTTTTCAAATTTAGACTTGACATGTCTAAAGATATTGAAGAAAATCTTGATGTTTTCACAAAACTTATTTCCGATATTAAGTTGTCCGGTGACAAACACATAGATGATTATACTCCCATTGCTTTATTGAATGCCATACCTGATTCTTATAGTGATGTTAAATCTGCCATTAAATATGGTAGAGATAATATAACGCTAGATATTGTTGTTAATGGTCTCAAAAGCAAAGAGTTAGATTTAAAGCAATCTAGGGGAAGTAAGAATTCGGGTGAGGTGATGCATGTTAGGGGTAGACCTCAGAATAGGTCTCATAACCAAAAATATGCTAGTAATGGAGAATCAAGCTTTAGGAAGAATTCTGCGAATAGGAAGGGTAGATCTAAGTCTAGATCTAAGGCCAGAAAATGCTATAATTGCCATGAATTTGGTCACTTCATTAAGGACTGTCCTAAGCCTAAGAAAAATCAGCATAATGAACATGCTAATGTGGCTTTTGGTGAAGAAAAATTGGGTGATATTTTTATGGTTAATAATCTTTGTGATCATGCATGTGTTAATTCTGTGCTTTCTAATTCCCTATGTGAATCTGATTGGTTAGTTGATTCCGGTTGTACTTTTCATATGACTCCCTTTGAAAATCTTTTTTCAAATTATAAGAAAATTGAAAATGGCTATGTGTCTATGGCTAATGAAAAGAAATGCAACGTTTTAGGAACTGGTGATGTATGCCTTAGATTTTCTTCTGGCTCTGTGTTCACTTTGAAAGATGTTAGGCATGTTCCTGATTTACGTTATAATTTGCTTTCATGTGCATCCCTTGAAAATGAAGGTTTTGAGGGAAAATGG
The DNA here is from genome assembly GCA_945859915.1 of Cuscuta epithymum. Taxonomy (NCBI): domain Eukaryota; kingdom Viridiplantae; phylum Streptophyta; class Magnoliopsida; order Solanales; family Convolvulaceae; genus Cuscuta; species Cuscuta epithymum. Next base: position 4,305,851 of record CAMAPF010000933.1, on the reverse strand, counting down.
GGGAAAGGGGTTATGAAAATCATGAAAGGATCTCTTGTTATTTTTACTGCTGAAAAGAAAAATAACTTGTATGTGTGTCAAGCTGAACCTGTACCTGATTATGTGTACTCTGTGATAGGTGATAAATCTATTTTATGGCATAATAGATTAGGTCACATGAGTAATAAGGGATTAGATATTTTGCATAAAAATGGTCACTTTGGTAGTGATAAATTATCTCCTATTGAATTTTGTGAATCATGCGTGTTAGGAAAACAACATAGGGTTAGCTTCCCTATTTCTACTTTTCCTAATCAATCTAAGTGTGTTGACATACTTGAGTATTTGCATGCTGATGTGTGGGGTCCCTCTAGTGTTCCTACGCAAGGAGGGAATCAATATTTTCTTTCCATTATTGATGATTATTCTAGGAAAGTTTGGGTTTTGCTCATGAAACAAAAATCTGAAGTTTTTGAAAAATTTAAAAACTGGAAAATCATGATAGAAAACCAAACAGGAAAGAAAATTAAAGCCCTTAGGACAGACAATGGACTTGAGTTTTGTAATAAACAAATGAATGATTTGTGTGCTACTTGGGGTATAAAAAGACATAAATCTGTTCCTTACACACCCCAACAGAATGGGGTTGCTGAAAGGATGAATAGATCTCTCTTAGAGAGGGTGCGGGCCATGTTGGCCACATCTGGGCTCTCTAAGAAATTTTGGGGGGAAACGCTTAATACCGCTGCTTATTTAATTAATAGGTCCCCGTCTGTCCCCTTAGGAGGGAAGTGCCCAGAATCTGTTTTCACGGGCAAGAAGCTTGATTTGACGAACTTAAGAGTGTTTGGATGTGCGGGTTATGTGCATCAAAAGATTGATAAACTGGAACCTAGATCTAAGAAGTGTGTTTTCTTAGGGTACCCAGAAGGGGTAAAGGGTTATAGGCTTTGGGATAGGAGTGAACCAGGGTTTAAAGTAGTTATAAGTAGAGATGTCATTTTTAATGAAAATGAATTTCCTTGTTTGACTTTACCTGTGCATGTTCCTCATAATGATGCTCCTAATGAGGTGGAGCAAGTGCCTGTTAAATTTCAATCTGAATTTTCTGCTAAAAATGATTTGCATGAAAATGTTCTTGAAAATCAAGGTGAGAGTACTTCGAATGAGGTGGAGCATGATATTCATGATGAGAATGATTTTTCTGAAAATGATGATTTGCATGACTATCAACTTGCTAGGGATAGAGATAGAAGGGTTATTAGGAAACCAGAAAGATATAGGGATTGCAATTTGATTAATTGTGATATATCTGAGTTTGCCTTTAACATATTTGAATCCCTTGAATGCAATGAACCTAGGACTTTTAAAGAGGCTTTAAAGTCTAAATATTCCAAAGAGTGGATTAGTGCTATGAATAGTGAAATGGAATCCCTTAAAATTAACCAAACTTGGAAACTTGTTTCTAGACCCGCTAATTGTTCCTTAGTGGATTGTAAGTGGCTATTTAAGGTTAAGCAAGAATCTGAAAATGTGAGGTTTAAAGCTAGATTAGTAGCTAAGGGATTTACTCAAAAGGAGGGAATTGATTATGCTGAAATTTTTGCTCCTGTTGTCAAGTTCACCACCATTAGAATTATACTTGCTTTAGTTGCTCATTTTAATTGGGAATTAAAACAGATGGATGTAACTACTGCTTTTTTGCATGGTGATCTTGATAAGAATATTTATATGCACCAACCTGAGGGTTTTGTTGACCCTAAATTGCCTGACCACGTGTGTTTGTTGAAAAAAGCTTTGTATGGTTTAAAACAATCACCTAGGCAATGGAATATTAAATTTGACAAGTGCATGCAATCTTTAAAATTTTCTAAGAGCTCCGCCGATCATTGTTTGTATTATAAAAATATTGACTCCGCGCCTATATTTTTATTACTCTATGTGGACGACATGTTAATTGTTAGTCCTTGTTTGAAGTCTATTGAGCATGTCCAAAAATCTCTTTGTGAAAACTTTGACATGAAAGACTTAGGTGATGCTAGGAAAATTTTAGGCATAAGCATTATCAGGGATAGAAAGAAATCTACTCTAGTGTTAAATCAAAGATCATACATTCATAAGGTTTTGAGTAAATTTTCTATGTCTGATGCTAAATCTGTGAATGTGCCTCTTGCTTCTCATTTTGTGTTAAGTAAGGATCAGTCCCCCAAGACTGAAACTGAAATGAATGAAATGAAAAATGTGCCTTATTCGAATGCTATAGGATCTGTCATGTATCTCATGGTTAGTACTAGGCCCGACATTGCATATGCGGTTAGTTGTTTGAGTAGATACATGTCTAATCCTGGAATGCCTCATTGGAATGCTTTGAAATGGCTTTTAAGGTATTTGAAATATTCTATGGATGTTGGTTTGACTTTTTCTAAGTGCTCTGAAGGTGTTAAATTAATTGGCTATGTTGATTCCAATTATGCTAATGATAGAGATAATAGAAAGTCTACAACTTCTTATGTGTTTACTTTGTGTGGCTCTTGTGTAAGTTGGAAATCCCAACTTCAACCTATTGTTGCTCTATCTACTACTGAGTCTGAGTATGTAGCTGCCACAGAAGCTTTCAAAGAAGCTATTTGGCTTAGAGGTCTTTTGCATGAAATTAATTTTCTTGGCAAAAATGTGATCATATTTTCTGACAGTCAATCTGCTATTCAACTGTGTAAAAATCCTGTTTTCCATGATAGGACTAAGCATATTGATGTTAGATTTCATTATATTCGAGATATTGTTGAAAAGGGAATTATAAAATTAGAGAAAATTCCTTCAGAATTTAATCCTGCTGACATGGGTACTAAATGTTTACCTGTTGAAAAATTTGTTTCGTGTCAAAAGATTTTAAATTTTGATTTTGGATGATTTGTTCTGTGTTGCATCGGTTTACTATTAACGTACCTAGTGTTTGTTAATAGTTTGGTGTTGGTGTCCCTTCGAACTCGATGACCATTATGGTAGAGTAAAGTCCTTTATGGACTCGGCAAGCTTGGTGTGTTGGCCCCTTTGTGATCCGAGAATACATGGGGTATTCTCTTATATTACTTGTATAATCTTTGCGATAATACTTGTAATAATTCGGCGATGATGAGTCCGCGGTTCCGTGAATTGTCTCAGTGCACTACCTTAGGCCAAAGGTGGAGATTGTTAATATATTATTGGCCCAAATAGCCTTTGTATATTAATAATAGTTGACAACCTATTCAGCAACCCACTACTCTTACTCCAGTTACCGAACTTGTTTTGTACCAAGTCTATTTCTCCCGTTTGAATTTGAACTCAAATAAGTGAGATCAAATAAGTGAGGTGTGTGATTGTGTTGTCCCTTGCACCGTCCAATCACTTGAGCTAATAAGCCAAATCTTCTTTATTATGAGACTTCCCTGCATCCTACTTCATGTGCTATTGTTCTCTACCGACAGTTGCTCCTTCCTTGCTCTAGCTGTATATATCCACCACCTCTTGAAGCTTTTTGAGATAGACTGTGAGAACTCCTTCTTTGTGAAGCTGAGTGAGAGGAGTGTTGAGAAGGTAGAATAGGTTGTTGCTCCCTTAGCCTTGGTGTGCACAAGGAGACTACCGGAAACCGATCTCCGGCGACCTGAGCCGAATCCGGCAAGACAGAAACGGATCCACAACACTCCCCTTCACGGGGGAGGCCACCTCACAGTTTCAGGTAGGGAGTAGAGCTTGCTACTACCGCTCGTTGCTTCGGGGAATTCAAGGAGGAAGGCGGGGTTCGTACTTCTCCTGTTTCTGTTTTGAAAACAATTTAAATAATGCTCATGGATATTATTTTGAATATTTATTTGGGGGCTTGTATGCCCGTGGTTGCCACGTGTGGCTTGAATATTTGTAATTATGTTTCCGCTGCTTAATTAAATATTTTACGTTATGATTGTTTATGGATGTACTATGTGTGAATGGTATTCAAGACGCCTAGTATAGTATGGATGAGTTGGACTGCGGTTGACTATTCGTACTGTACGGCGGGTTGTTGACGTGTCCGGTAGGTCCGGGGCGTGACAATTTATGTGGTTCACAATAATTCACCTTTTTCTTACACAACTACAACCATACATTCCCACTTTATTCTCACTTCCTAAATTTGCGAACCAAGTTTGACTTGGAAGAATTTATCTTATAATAACTAGAAGTCCAGGACGACAAAAGTAATAGGTATGGAGGGATGTACCTTCTTTGTAGAGTAGCACTAAGGCCAAATAAGATGATAGGAGCAGCGGCAAACAGAGAGGAGAGTGGATGAGCAACATTTGGCTGAAGTTATTCGGTTAAGGCGAGTAACTGTTGTTGGCTATTGGAAGTGAAGTCACTGCATACACTGATTCGGTGTCGGGTTAACGACTTAATATAATAGCCGTTTTTTAAACATCGGAATAGCTTGTTTAAAGGAAAAGAGCTGAATTGGCTTTTAAAATTGGGAAAAGAACAAATATACCATGTAGCATGGGTGTGAGAACAAATATATCATTGTTCTATTTTTTTGGAACAAATCCCGAAGTATATGTTGAAATGCATATAACCCCTAAATTTTAAATGAGACAAATACCCCTCATATTCTTATAAGAGAGCAAATTTACCCTTTATTGACTTTAAATTGATAAAATAAATGTCATAAACAACAAAATAAATTATAAATTTGAAATTAAAAATTTAAAAATAAAAAATTTTAAAAATGTACTTCCCCCATTCTCTTTTAATTGCAACAGTCAACATATCACGTTTGCCAACGCACAAGTTTTACCATCAATATCTTTCATTTTTTATTAGTAAAAAAAATTAAAAAATTCATAATTTGAAAATTTAGAATGAGAAGAATTTAACAATATTTTTTAAAAATTTATTTTATAATACATTAATAAATAAAATGTAGTCAAAGTAGAATATGTGAATAGTGCAAAAAGTCCAATGTTGCAATTAAAAGAGAACTGAGGTAGTACTTCTGTCCAATTCTCCCTTTTATTATTTGTATATCACAATTTAATATTGTTAGTATAATTTGTTTTTCAAAACTTTAGTATATATTCAGGATTCTTTCGAAAAAAGTGTTAATATATGTGTTGCCATGTAATGTTTTTTTGCATTCTTTGCACTATAATATCACATATTTTTGTATGATGACAAATAGTCCAAGGTTACAAAATGTGAATATAATTTTATTAAGGTTAAAAAAATCAAAGCATGTTATTTTTAAAAATTTAACAATGTGTTCAGAATTTCACAAAAAGACTAAAATTAAATTTAATGAATTTGAAGTGCTTCATTTACAACAAAAAATAGCAATTTGCAATTTGAAATTAGAAATATAATATTTTAACATAATAATAAATCTTTATTTTTAAATTTTGAATTTATAATTTATTTTTGGTGTTTTTTGAAATTTATTATATCTATTTAAAGTCAATAAGAGTAAATTTGCTCATTTATAAGAATATGACGAGTATTCTTGCACTTTTGAAAAGATCAGGGGTACATATGCACTTCAACGTATATTTTAGGGGTATATTTGTTTCGAAAAATAGAACATGAGTATATTTGTTCTCACACCCATACTACAGGGTATATTTATGATTTTTTCCTTTAAAATTTGACATGGGGAGATATTTGTTTAACGGGAGATGACGTTTATTATATAAGGAGAGATATAAAGAATACATTTTCTCTCCTAAAACGAATACCCATCAAAGGTAGGGATGGGCAAAAATACCGAACCGGGCCAGTATGGTACGAGACCAAAACGATATTTGAAATGGTTTTAAAAAAATTGTCCTGAACCGGATCATACCGATTTCAAACCATTCCATGACTGGTTCTCATAAAATGAGAATCGATACTTCAATTATATAATTTATACAATTAATAATTATATGTACATGTATTCGATTACTTCAATTATTGCCTTTGCACTTTCATAAACCTTGGTCGCTGCTGGTTGCTGGGGGCGGATCTTCATGGGGTGAAGCTCAACCCAATATTTCGTATTTTTTATTATAGGTATAATAAATTTAACAAAAACTAGTATTCAGCCCAAACAGTTTGCAGTTGCGGTCTACAGAGTTTATTTCAAACTAGTACTCCGTATTTTCTTATTTATGTTTCTTACTACTATAGTTTATCTGAAATTTATTAATTACTATATATAATATGAAAATTGATAAATTGCGTGTATTTTTAGCGGATGGTTGAATTTTAATTTTCCAGAAAAAGTGACATTATTTGATATTAGTATGACATGATGTCGTTCTGTTTGAAAATAGAACCGTATCAAACAATATTAAGTCTAAGACCGAATAGTTCCGAATCATTTCCGAATACGAGTTCGACAAAATATTGGACCAAATCAGACCACAGACTCTACCCACCCCTGATCAAAGGCTCACACAATCAAATGAATTAATGAGGCGAGAGAAATCGATATCCTTCTGCACCATTCCAATCCCAGGCAGACGCTCACCGAGATTTGAAATATCTCCTTAGAAGCTCAATCGTCTTCGCTGTTTCGGTTTCAGGTTTCTGGCATTTATTGTATTTATTAGTTTAATAAACCAGGCCTTAGGTATGAATATTGGTTTCTGCAGTCTATTGGGTCCAGATTATCAGTTTCTCCTGTACTACGGTAATCATCTATGATTTGGATGGCTGGATGCATCCTTTATGTATTAATTATTAATAAATTAATTAAATAAGAAGTTTTTGGGTAGTTCTCTTGGTTTTATATCTACTTTACATATCCTCGTCAACTTCTCCAATTTCAAGATTATGTCTTTGTTTTAACTAATAACTCATTCAGTCTTTAATTTGCATATGCTAAAGGTAGCCAAGTTATATATAATGGCGAGGAGTGATAGAATCAGTCTGCTCCCAGAAGATATATTGGACCATATTTTGGGATTCTTGCCCATACAAGACATTGCTAAAACTGCAGTTTTGTCTACCATGTGGAGAGATCTCTGGTTCACTCTAAGGCAACTTTGCTTTGATCGTCAGTTCTTTCGCTACTTTGACAACAAATGTAAGGCTAGCAGATATGAAAAGATATCTTGCGCTTTCTATACAATTAACAAAGTCATCTTGCAGCACAAGGGAACAATTCAGAAATTTGTCATTGATTTATCTCATGTTGGGGAACGCACCATCAAGTCTCGGTCTTATGATTGTGATCAATGGTTACCATTAGTCAAATCTAAAGGTGTTGAAGAACTCCACCTTTTTTTTAAGCTTACACCATACAATTACAAGCTGCCGAATTGGGTATTTTCATGCTCAACACTCAAAGGATTGCATCTTGGTGGTTTCCGTATTGAACCCACAGAATTTCCTTCCACATTATCCAATCTTACCTCACTATATTTACATGCTGTTTGTTTTGGTCCTACGAATCTGCCTTGCTATGTTGTTGATGGTCCAATGCTAAAGAACCTATCATTTAGTAGTTGTAATAGTATAGCACCCTTCAAAATCACTGCTAGAAGTCTTAGCAGTTTGACGATAAAAAATTGTTTCAATAGAGACTCTGGCAAGATTCTCCCAATCGCTTGTGACTTGATATCTATTCGTACTCTTGATGTGGACTATGGTTCTCTTGAGGTATTTTCTCTGAACCGTTTCTTTGGGACTTCGATCTATGTATATTATACTCCGTATTATTTCATACATTTGAAGTGATCCAACTTTATTTCAATTTGATTTCCATGTATTCTCTTGGAAAACGTACTATAAAAGGGATTACCAGTACAAGCAAATGCAATCAACCTGGAATTGCTCAAGCTATCGAAATTTCGTTTCCAAGACGATGTTACGACTTCTGCATTTGTTCGGTTACTATCCATATGCCCGAAGTTATGCAAACTTGAAATTACATATGCGGTAATTTTTATTACTATGCTACGTACTTCATTTTCATGGACAATATTTTGTAAGATTCTAGTAGCTTCAACTATCTTCTACATTGCTTTTCACAAATCTATAATGCGTAAAGCCGATGAACTAATGTTTATTTTCCTTCTGCCTTTATGAAGGGGACAGATGTTAACTGTATAGAATCTCTATCGGAGCTCTTGAAAAACCTTCATAGTGTGGCTCAAACATGCAAAAAGCTTCTCTTTTTGGAGCTTAACTTATACAAGGGAGAATGGGCTGAAATCCTTTTCATAAACGAGATGTTGGCCTCTCTTCCAGCACTTGAAAAAGTTACCATCACATGTAGTGGGCCTAGAATGAAAAGTAAGATTTTAGAAAGAGTTATGTGTTTTGCTCGCACATCTACTAAAGCAAAAATTGTTATTTATCCAAGTTGAATAAACTACTACGTAGTAGAAACTAGAAATCATTGATTTGTATGAGCGATGTGCAAAATCGGTGGCAGTTTTTTGTGTTTAGTTTACACCGTTCCCCGGGTTACTTTTGTATGAAAGAATATGTTATGTTATGCACTCTTGTCATATGTATGTCATTGTTAAAGAATAATACGGAGTAGCAAGTTTTCATGGAGGTGGCGAGTGGGCACCACTTACATGAGCTGACTCATTTGTGGCCACCCATTAGGATGGGGTAAAAATGGGGTACTCCATTTTGGGGTGCCTTAAGCATTTTACGAGGAAAAAAATCCTTTGCATTGTCTCCATTTAGACACGAGTTACACAATAACTACCATACAACAAGGGTCCATAACAATGCAGTCACTAGATATGCCACACTCTTGGCTTCTGCAGAGTACATGTTTTTAACTTCTACCGACATTTCTACAAACAGCCTTCCAAGTTACCCCCATCTGCAAATATATATAAAAGTATAAAAGTATAAATTTTATACTTTTATGAAAGTATAAAATTGGTCAAAGAACATTTTCATATTATAAATAATTCTCAATAAACATATACAATTGGTCAAAGTTTGAAAGATGACTAAACATTTTGGGACGAAGGTATTAGTAAGGGATGTTTTTACTACACATTAAGTCAAATTAATTTATAAGGTAGCCAATTTAACAACATACATTTACTAAAATGTTGGCATATTTTTCTCCGGTGATGGGAGCTGGTGGTGCTGGGGGTGGCAGGGGTGGTAATGTTTTTTTTTTAATTTTATGATTATTTTTTTATTTTTTTTTAAAAAAATATTTTTTTTTCATTTTTTTAAAAATTATTTTTATTAATTTTCTATTATCTTTTTACGATTTTTAGTATTTTTTTTCGATTTTTATTATTTTTGTATGATTTTATTATTAATTAAAACATTTCACAAGTTACAAGGGTATATTTGGCTAAACACACATAAATAGTCCTATTAAGGGAATTTAAAAAATGTAGTCCTATTTGTGCAATTTTGCCACTTTTTAGTCCTATTTAGGGAATTGACTCAATTTCCAAGTACTTTAATAAAATAACAAGTGTATTTAATTTATTAAAATATAGGAGTAATGAAATTCGAATACTTTGAGTGTGTTTATTAAAATAACAAGTGTGTTTACTAAAATAACAAGTAATTTATTAAAATGTAACATTTAACTAGTTTTATACTTTGAGTATTTAGAAAGGTAGCAATTAAGCAGTTTAAAAACAAGCACAATTAAAGTATTAAATGCAACAAGTGTATTAAATATTAATTAACTAATAGGATAATGAGAAATGTAACAATTAACTAGTTTAAATCTTCAAAAATTAAATGAGAAAAGTATTAATTAACTAATAGGATAATGAGAAATGTAACAATTAACTAGTTTTATACTTTAATGATAAATGTAACAATTAATAAAAAATGTAAGTAATAGAAAAAATTAATGAATGTGTATAATAATTAATAGGAGTGTGAGTTTATAAGTAATTAAGTAGGATGAATTTAATTACTATGAATTCAAGGGTAACTAATATAATTGTATAACTAATATAGTATATAATATATAAGTATATTACTATAAGATGAGTAATACACTTATATTTAATACTTTAATATATATAAGTAAATAACATTAAGTATAGATAATTAGTAGATATCAAAGTAAATATTAAGAAGATAATAAGTATATGTTAAGTAGATAATAAATATTAGTAAGTAGATAATAAGTATATGTTAAGTAGATAATAAGTAGATAATTAATATATAAGTAGATATAATAATAATTAAATAAATAATATGTATAAGTAGAGAGAATTGGAGAAGATGAAGATGGAGATGATTGAGTATTTAAGTTATTGAGTATGAGAGAATAGAGAATTAGAGAGTAGGATTGTATGAAGATGGTGTAAAAAATGTATACAAAATAGGAGTATAAATAGGATTTTTTGGTATCCCCACCCCCAAAACCCCCCGGACCCCCCTCCTAGGCCTGCAACGGCTATAGAGCCGTTTGGGAATAGTCCCAACGACTAGTTAGGAGGGCAACAATTATTAATTTTTTTTTAAGTAACAGTTATGGCCCGGACCGGGCCTGGCCTGGCCGGGCCGGTTCATCATTTATAGGGCCCGAGCCCGGACTGCTATACGACCGGGTCGGGTGGCCTGAACCGATACCCAGACCTGTTCGCCTGGCTGGGCCGGGGCACCGGGCACAAACAGTACCGGTCCGAGCTGGTTCCGGGTCGGTTGGCCACTTGGCGTGACCCGAGTCCACCACTAAGTAAACATGTGGGAGGACATGTAGCTTTTTTATAATTAGAAGAGAAAGAATGGAACGGGTAGCACCATTATAATCAGAATATTCATTTACCTATTTTAGTGGGATCCTTGATCAATGTAAAATAGTTATGGTAGCAATATGTATAAAATAAGGAGTTATTTTATTAATTAAGGAGTTATGTATTAATTCTTCAATAAGTTTACCTTTCAAGCAGCGGCGGACACAAAGGGGGGCAATGAGGGGCTGCCGCCCCTCCGAAAAAAAATAATTCTAGGTATATTTATCCCGAAATTTTTAATATATATGTATTTGTATGTATATTCTTCTACTGCCGCCCCTGCGATCGGGAAATCCTGCGTCCGCCGCTGCTTTCAAGGGCAACTATGGTACCGAAAATTAAAAAAGGGGCGGATGATATGAATGTCACGACATGTCAACATGTGCCATCATATTAACGAAAAACATACAAGTCATATAATGGGAAACATGATGACTTTTAGTTATATATAGGGGTAAAATAATATCTCCCATGCAAGAAAAACACCCAAAGTAGTGAGCTTAATGACAAGCCTGAGGAGAAAAGAACTGACTGTATAGATGACGTCTAAGGAAAAGCCGGAGGAGTTAAAGAGCCTCACCATCAGAATCACTGCTTTAAGGGATAATGTCAAGGAAGTGCCGTCTGTAAGGGCACTGACATTGGAAGCTTCAACTGGAGGAAGACTGTGGAGATTGACGAGATGGGGTCCTCATAACACCAGAGGAGACATCAAAAGGCGGTGATGAAGTAGTCAAGTATAAAACAGAGACCATCACAATGGGGGACAACAGTGAAATAGAAGCACGAGAAAGAGAAGAAGCTATGTCAATTCCAATTATAGTTAAAGGCCTGTAGCAATCCTTCCGTCAATGCAGCCACAGAGCAAAGCAATACCTTCTGTACTTCTGTAGGTTACAGATTTACATCTCAGTAAGACTTCAGGATAAAACATTGATTAGTTTTTTGCTATCGAGTATCGATACCATAAAAAATGAACATACATTCTCTGAACGGATGTCTTGTGATATACGGATTATTTATAGTTGGAATTGTACAAATGGTACCATTAAGGTTATTACAAGTTTTGGGACTACATACACAACTACACAGAACTACATACACTAATATACTCTCAAACTCTTAATCATGCAACCATTGGTTTTCATGATTATAAAACTCCTTATTATATAGCAAAACATACAGTCAGGATATTCCCACAAGTCCATAATTTATTAACATAACACTGGGAAATGTACTCATTTGTAGACAATTTGTGCTTTGGGAGACGCACGAGGAAAGCTCAGAAGTTTCTTTGGGGCCTCAGAAGCCATAGAAGAATCGATATCACGAGCTTCATAAATAACAACATCGTGCAGTGCAGGCGACTTAGAGAGTAGTAATTTCACAAGGCATAGTTCGATTTCAGATCCTCTGAACCCGTCAAGCTTCACTGTTTCAAGCATCCTGAAATCAGCTTCCATAAGGTCCTCCAAAAGTGCTGGATCAGCTACTTGAGAACGTTCCACATATTCAATCTCCAGCACACATAGCTTGGGGGATTTCTTAAACAATTGGCCAGCATATGTAAGATGGTCCTTTGAACTAAAATCGAAGGCATCAAGTATGATTTCTTGCAGATTGATTGCAATTGGAAAGGTTGAGGAGGCCACCGCAAGAGCCCTAGCCTACAAAATAATTGAAGGCAAATATAATACTCCGCATAAGATTAGCCATGAAATAAACTTAAAAAACAAAAGTAATAAGAAAATACTGTTTAAAAAAGACGAAAACATACTCCGTAATACATTAATAGCTAATACACATATACCTATCTAATATTTTATTCTACTAATCTTACGTTTTTCAATTTCAATATTTATAATGTTTATTTAGCTTAAAATCTGCAAATCAAACTTGATGCCTTCCATTTTTATTCTACTAATTTTACGTTTTCCAATTTCAATATACTTATACGTAGTATAATCCTACCTTCGTCCCCTGTTATTGTCCCATTGCAGTTTAGGATACTTGACTGACGATAAAGCAAACGGATCCATGTCCGCACTCAAAATATTTTTAGAAAAAAAAAGTTACACATTCAGAAACTAAATAAAAAACTTTACAAAGTTGCAAAAACCAGAATCAAATTTTTATAAAAAAAATGGGAAAACTGTCAAATAAGTTCATCTACTATTATCAAAAAGTCAATTGAGTTCACATACTTTCTATTGAATCAATCAAGTCCATCAAGTATTAAAAAACCATCAAATCGCCCATTTAACCGGTAATGGACCGGTTTTCCGGTTACTAGCCAACGTTGATCGTGCAGGTGGCATTTTTTACTGTTTTCCTATTTTTTATATATCATTTTCTTTTTTTCTCTTTTTTTCTTCTTCTTCTTCCCTTTTTCTCTTTCTTGTTTCTCCCTTCTCTTCCACTCCTTTACCGGTCTTTCTCTGCTTCCATTCCTCCGTCTCCATGCTCCACTCCTTGCGTTCTTGTACGTTTCAGCCCCCCACCGCCACATGTGGTCCCTTTCTTCCATTTCTGCCGCCCCACCCTCCAAACGGGTCACCACCACGATCTCCATCTCTGCCGTGCGCCTTCGTAGCCACCTCCGCACGTGACCTCCATCTCCGCTGCTTCTAACTCCGTACCGGCCCCTCCAACAACCACTCCGCTTCCACCTCCGTCTCGTCCACTGCAGCGACCTCCAACCGCCCCGACCTCCGTATATGCCGCACCCGACCGTCCTGACAACTACCTCCACAGCTTCCGCCTTCATCTCCTCCATTGGAGCGACCTGCAACCGCCCCAACCTCCATCGCCACCACCTCCGCATCCTCTCCTCCGGCGCCCCTACCTCCGTGGCTTCTCCCTCCGCCACCCCTACCCCCATAGCCACCACCGCCCCAACCCCCATAGACTGGTGGATCCTCCAGGGAGGGGATTGAAGGACTAAGGAAAGCCAAAATCCTGGACTGCTAGAATTGCAGTAGACGAGGGAACCAAGTAAAGAGAAAAAATAGGGGAAAGAGAAAAATGAATTAAAAGAAAAGGTAAAAAAGTAAAAAACAATGAGAAAAAAAGTCAGGTGGATGATCTAACCTGAAAACCTATTGATTACCGGTTGAAAGGTCGATTTGGTTAAAATTTGATACTTTATGGACTTAATTGATTGAATAGAAAGTATGTGGACTCAATTGACTTTTTAGTAAAAGTAGGTGGACTTATTTGACAGTTTTCCCTAAAAAAATTGATACATAAAGTAAGAGATTAAAAGTGATTTGTGTTGAGAAAGTGAATATGAAATGGGACAATAATAGGGGATGGAGGGAGTATCTTATTCTACTCATTTTACATTTTCCTTTCCCTTGTCTTTTTCTCATTATTGTTTTACTGCAAGTCCATCCAACTAAATTTTAACATTAGAAGTCCACCCTTTTAATAGATTGTTACTGTCCAGATTTTAGTGCAATGGAATTAGCATTATTTTTAGTATATACTCCCTCCGTCCCTGATTGTTCTTCCAAATTAAAGTGGCACGGTGATTAAGAAAGTGAGAATTGTGTGATGGAGAGTTGTGCAAAGGAGAGAGAAATGCTGTGAACCACGAATTCTTTGCCAAAAAGGGAAAGGGAAAGTGAAGTTTTTTTTGGAACAGACGAAAAGGGAAAGTTGGAAGTAAATTTAGGGACGAAGGGAGTAATAAAATACCATATTAGGAAAATGAACAGAGTAACAAAAGCGAAATCACAAATAGTAATCTTGGTAACAACTATTTTCTTAATACTTTGTACTTGTTTAGTTAAAAAAGTTCACTTTTAATCACACATGTATACGGGTTGAATAGTGATTATAGTTATACAAGTTGACCTTTACATTCTAAATATTTATATATTTAATTTAATTGATCATTTCATCTAAAAAATTATTAAAATTTTACATAAATACAATTACTAGAATTTTCATGATATAATTTATACACTAAGAAACTAGTAGATGCAATACAACAACAACATCCAAGCCTTAATCCCAAACGATATTGGGGTCGGCTAACATGAATTGATTCATAATATCAAAGCCAAAAAGAGAAGAAAAATAATAAAAATAAAAAGATAAAGTAAGATAAGATGAATACGAGAACTAGTAAATACAATGCGATAAAAAAACTCCCTCCGTCCCACAAAGAAGTACCCATTCCGGTTTACGATGGTTTGTTGATAATAAAGTTGACTGGTCTATGTCAATACTCTAGATTATTTTTGTAAATAAATTTTATGTATTCAGAAAATATATTAAAAGTTTTATAGACTCGCCAAGAAAGAATTCAAATTCGATATAAGTGGGATATAGAAAGAAAATATTAAGAGCGATTTAAGTTGACCATATGAATAATGAATGAAAACTTTTTGGGACGTATATGTTAATATATACGGAGTAATAAAATTAATCTTAAAGAACAACAATAACTTATTAAGAATAGGGAGACAGTATATGAGAAATAAGATCTTACCGAATAATAATATAGCAACAATCTAAGTGTCACAATAGAGGTCAAATGAAGCTTGAGCAATCTGGAGCTTCCAACCGGACATTCAAAACCAACTTCGGTCAAACTTTTAAGTTTTGGGGCGCTGATGGCAAAACTCTTGATTTGAGAACACATGTACAAACCCAGCTTCTCAAGCTTCGGAATACTGAAGACCAGCCTCTTATCAAATTTATCACTACCCCTAAAGAACTCAACACTGCGGAAATCTAAGTACGTGAGCCTGGGGAATATGCACGAAGCATCTACCGGCAAGTAGAAATCGAAATAATCAAGTTTCAGTTTCTTGATAGTGTTGCATGAGACTAGACATGATGGAACCTTATATTTTGGTCCGGAATGACTCATAGAGAGGTCAAGCTCTTCAATGCTGTTTCTAGACATATAAAGACACCACCGGTCCAAATCAGATTGCTTTGGCAGCAGGGGGTTAGAATTGTAATACATCTGTAACTTAAACTTTTTAAGAGGTCCAGCCCGGAGAATGAGAATGTTGTTTATTATGCTCACAATAGACAAGCTATCATTGTCAGAATTGCTCATGTTTTCGAGGGATCTGAAGAAGGCCGAATCAAAGAAGAGTTGACCTTGGCGGTACCAAGCTTCCCTCCACTGAGTTGAGAGGAGAGAACTTCTGGCGGCATCTCGAGTGGACATGCACTCCAGTATTCTTTCCTTTACCTCTTGAGGCAGTTCACTTGTTACTGTTGTCCTACGACGACAACTAGACATTATATTGAAAACAAGATTAGATAAGATTATTCGTGCGAAGGAGATGGCGAGAATCTTAGGTTGGTCTTTCCTGACTTGTATAGTTTAGTATATTGCAATATTTGTATCAATAGAAAGGGGATGGTCTGTTCCCCAACTGTTCCCACGCAAGGTAAATCATCCGACTCAAGTGGCAGATTTTCAACTGCAAAATTCCAGATATATCAAGTGAAAAAGTTGTTTACATTGTCAGTAGTTACACAATAACTACCATTCTACAACTGGCCATAGGTGCTAGTCGGACGCCAGCCCAGCGCCTAGCGCCTAGGCGGGTGCCGAGGCGGGGACTAGTCGAAGACAAAGAAAATGCATTTTTATCTATATTTTTGCATAAATATAATAAGCAATATTGTATTTTTGAGTGTATAAAATACATATATACATATACCTTAACAAACCTGAATGATAGAATTATCACATTTAATCATACGTAGTATATGATAAGTAATCACTTAACTTCATTATTATGTTATAAATATATATAATGATGAAATTTAGGTATAAATAGAAACATATATAGTTTTGTCTTAATTTACAACTTCATTTCTTTATATCTATGGCTAAAGCTAAAGTACGTATATCTTTTAGAAAATTAAAACTAAAATGTAAAGTAATGTTTGACGAATCTAGACGGTCTACACGGCCGATTAGGCGAACTGGGCAGGCAACTAGGAGCCATAGGCAGCCAACTAATTCCCCTAGACGGCAAACCAATTAGTCGGAACACCTAGACAAAAATCGGGGCGCCCGACCACCACCTAGCGCCTAGGGGGACTAGTCGGACGCATAGAACGATTTTTAGAACAGAGGATATAACACATAACAGTCCGTAGATAAGCTACACTCTTGGCTTCTGCAGAGTGCATGTTTTTAACTTCGATTGGAAATTTCCACTCACAACATTACAAGTTAAACCACCTGCATATTTACATGAACCCACATAAATCACTTATCCAAGTAATACATAGAGATGGGATTTCAACATAATTTTGGCATATAGGTGATGCATTTATGCCTTTAAACATCCAACTCAACTAATACATTTTTATTCTATTAGGTCAAGAAAGTTAGCAAATATCTTCAGTCTATTTCATTTGTTCAGTAACATTGTACTTATTTACTATTCTCTCTGTCTCGTTAAGATAGTCCCTATTAAAATTGTATCACACCAAAATTTGGTAAAGTTTGTGTGATTCTACATTATACCTAATTTATTCTTACTTTATCAATTTAATAATAAACCTACTTTTCTTAATAATCACACCACCTACTAATATCGCTCTTATATCCCAAGGTTATGAAGCTAGTACAACTTCGATGTAGAGTTCTGGCATATATATACACTGCTTTCTTTGAAGTAGACGTGACGCATAATGGAGACTTAGAGGTAAACATTCCAAACTTGAATTTTGCAGTTTCATCAAAACTTGATTTTTTGGTTAAATTCAGTACAAAGACTGATTAACGTTTTACCTATGGTTTGCTCAAGATGCTAACCGCGAAGTACACTGTAAAATACTGATATCTCTAGACTAGATTCTTGGATTAGGGACACCGACAGAAAGTTTGAGACAGTGAAAGTTAACGAACGAAAGTAATACAAACCTGAGAGGAGCGACTATTGAATAGGAAAAGAGTGAAAGCCGGATAGACGTTAGAGAAATCTCAGAGCGCCGATTGTCCACGATGAAGAGAGGGGACCCGGCCACAGATGGAACCACGGAAGAGAAATTAGGTTTTCCTACGGTGGGAAATCTAAACTTACCTAGATCTTGATATTTATACGCTGCGGTAGAATTTAGATTGTGCCCAATTTACACTACAGTAGAATTTAGATTGTGCCCAATTTACGCTACAGTAGAATTTAGATTGTGCCCAATTTTAATACTCGGTAGCTATGTTGTAAAAATCCGATCGGGAAGCGATCCAGCCGAACGACCGGGTCACGGGTCAGCCCGGACCCGACAGGTTAACCCGGTCAATGCTGGAAAACCCGGTCAACAAATAAATAGAATTATTATTTTAAAATATACAGTTTTTAACAAAACATAAAATGTATATTAAATTAGATGGGTATTAAATAGAGTTTTTTACAAGAATATTACTAAAATAAAACTTATTTACATAAATATGACTATTCATTACTACAACGTAGTATTGTAGTAACTTAAGTTCAAAACTTGAACATGAATTACTATGATTTCATTAGTACTCTAGTAATGAGTCATATTTTTGTAAACCATCTTTATTTTGATCATATTTATGTAGTTATTTCTATTAATTAAATATGAATACAATGCTTTTTTAAAAATGAAAATACAATGTTTATTAAAAAAAGTGAAATACTCCGTATTATATCAACACTTTCACTCATAATATTAGTAATAGCATATACTGTACTCTGTATTACTTTATACGGAAGCGTATATAGTACAGCCAGCTCCCGGCTGTACGGTGAGAACCGTACAGGCGGTGGCATTTTTGTAAATTACATGAAATTCGCGTCTTGTACTTAATTAGCATTAAAACACGTCTTGTGAGCATGTGACATATTTTGTTGAGCATTAGAAGCATAACAATGAGCATCGTGATCTCTGCTTCATCTCTTCTAATTTAATTACTTTCTTTTCCTTATATTTTTCTTTATAAAAAATTTATTAAATTAATGCAATATGATACTTTTGAAATATGCATTGTTATGCCATTTTACAAATGACCATAACATGAATACCCATTGAGCATACATAACTTATAAAATGAGAATTGATATGAAAATCATAAGTACTTTTAATTGAACATCAAGTCATTTTTATTGAGCATCAACTTGAAATTCTAAGTACCAATGATTTTCATTATGCGATTGTGATGAGCATCGAGTCTGTTCTATTTAAATGAGCATAAAATAACACCAAATGAGATATGTAACTTACAAAATGAGTATCAAAAAATTTAAAAGCTCATTTGTGTATGCTCATTCATTTTGGCCCTTATACTCATTTGAGTTTAACATTAGTATGATACGTTTGAAATGAGCATACAAAGGTACGAAATGAGTATACATAACTCACAACATGAGTATAAAAAATTCACAAAATCATTTGTGTATGCTCATTCATTTTCGGTTTTATACTCATTTGAGTTTTACATAAAACTCATTTTTAATATGCTCGATATTCATTTGTGTATGTTCATTCTTTTTAAGCTTATACTCATTTGAGTTTAATATAAACTCATTCATTTGTTGCTTGGTAAAATCTCTTTATGGGTTAAAGCAAGCCCCCAAACAATGGCATGATAAATTTGACAGTGTAATGTTATCAAATGGATTTAAGAACAACGAGGTTGACAAGTGCGTGTACGTGAAAGGCAATCAAAATGACTACGTCATAGTCTGTCTATACGTTGAGGATATGCTCATTTTTTGTAGTAACAATAATTTGATAAAAGCTACCAAAAGTATGTTGGCCAGGAGATTTGAAATGAAGGATCTCGGTGTTGCTGATGTGATTCTCAATCACACTACATTGAGAAAATGCTTGGGAGATTCAAGAAATATGATATCAAACCCATGAGAACTCCTTTTGATTCCAGTGTTCACCTCAATAAAAACAGAGGAGAAAGTGTATCACAAGATGACTATCCTCGGGTCATAGGATGTTTAACATATGTCATGAATGAAACACGACCCGATATAGCTCAAGCTGTGAATAAGCTAAGCCGGTTTTCAGTAAATCCCAGTAAAGAACACTGGAAAGCGCTTATAAGGCTGCTTAGGTATTTGATGTACATCAAAGACTATGGTTTACATTTTCAAAAATATCCAGCCGTGCTAGAGGGATATACCGATGCAAATTGGATATCCGATTCCAAGGATACAAAATCAACAAGTGGATACGTGTTTACCCTTGGAAGTGGTGCTGTGTCGTGGAAATCTTCCAAACAAACATGTATTGCAAGATCTACCATGGAAGCTGAATTCATTGCCTTAGATAAGGCTGGAGAAGAAGTTAAATGGTCGAGAGAGTTTTTGGAAGATCTTCCTTGTTGGGAAAAGCATGTCCCTCCAATATCCATTCATTGTGATAGTCAATCTGCAATTGGAAGGGCAAGGAATGCAGTTTATTTCGGTAAGTCTAGACATATCCGTCGTAGACATAATACCGTTAGAAAACTAATAAAAAAATGGGATCATCTCTCTTGACTATGTTAAGTCGAAAGAAAATATTGCGGATCCGCTAACCAAACCTCTTCCGAGAGAGTTGGTCGAGACGTCAAAGAGAGCGATGGGCCTACGACCAATGATCCAATAAAAGTCCATGGGGAAACCCTACCTATTATTGAGAGTGCCTCATAATTAGGTTCAAAGGGAAAACACAAATGTGGACTGGCTCGGGCGGTACTAGCCAAGATATAGTACACTCATGCCATGAGCATTTAGGGTAAGTTACGCTTTTAATGATCTCTATATCTTGATACGTTCAAGTAAGGTATGGCATGATACCTTCCATAAAGATCACCTATGCTGGTGGAAGAAGGCCGCTTCTATGAGAGTCTATGACACGAGATAAATTCTCCGGTGCACTATATACTCTCAAAACGAACACAAACGTGAGAACCAAAGATGCACTCGGGGCTCTGTGTGTTATTCATTGTCTAGGTTTACACTATGGCTGACGGTTCAAAGCAAAGTGCTACCGATTGTCTAGTAAATCCGATGGATATACACTAAGGTAGGTTCAAAGTTTCACGACTACCTAACCCTATGCAGAGTTCCCATCTTCCCATGTCAAATTCCAATATGTTTCCTATCTTTAAGCCAATTTCCCATTCATGTGGGGGGATTGTTGGAAAAATGGTTTTACAAATTAATATTATGGTCATTAATATTATTTGTAAAAATCATTTTGAAATGAATGAGAAATTATTCCCCGAAAGATAAGCGTGAAATTATACTTAACACGCATACACTACTGCCGTCAGTCGGTCGGGTCGGGTTCGGGTCTTTGACGAGTCAACAATCGGGCTTAAGATAGGAAGATTTATTTTTGCTACGTTTTTCAGATAAAACCAAATAAAAGACACAACCATTCGTTTTAGAAGAAAGGTCATAAACTTTCTTTTAAAAGGTGTCTTTTGGGTTAAGTGACTCCTGACCAGAGCTCTATAAATACCCGCCTTGTCTTCACTTTTGATACATCCGAAAATTCACAAACAATTCTTCAAAATTCTCTCTTCCTTCGTTGCATCTTTGAGTTCACCGGAATCCCGTTGGGAGCGAAGAACCATTCTATCCTGGGAGACGCTTGCTACGTGTATCGGGCAAAAACGTCTTAAGGAGACAACAATTTTGTTGGGCTCGGTTGATTCAAGTATTTTCTTTTACTTCCATTTGTTTAACTAATGCATGTAGATTTACATGAATTTCGAATAACAATATATGCAGTAAGCGAATGAGAGGAGAAACTTGAGTATCAAGTATCAACTTTGAAACAAAACGTGATAGCTTCAGGTCTTCCACATTTAGTGCAGGTGATCTGAGTGGAAGTCCAGTTCTAGAACAATCATCCACAAAATCCTTGGAAATCATATGGAAACAAAGCATATACTTCGTATAAGAAAGCCTTGCATACGCTGAGTAATAATAAATTATAGGTAGATAAATGAAACCTAAGAAAAATACCCAAGGAAATAGAATAGTCACAATACCTTAATTTAGAGCGAAATAATCCAAATGAAGAGTACAAATCGATCTCAAGTCCAAGTTAACGGGGATAAAACTGTCCTTTTCACTACCTATGCAGGAGTTGAATTTTAAGCTACGAATATTTTTGGCAATGATGTGAAGATAACAAATTTTATTGCAACCTAGAAATGAAAGATCCTCCAGCATTGGAACATCAAAGACAAGATGTGAACAACGATTAAAGTAAATGCATCGAAACTCAAGTGATGCGCATTTGGTAACATGTAGGTGGATCTGAGTTTTTGAACAAGCAAACTATGAAGATGCAATGACTTGAGTGTTAGGCATGACAGTACGAAATCGGGTAGC
Source organism: Cuscuta epithymum (assembly GCA_945859915.1). Classification (NCBI taxonomy): domain Eukaryota; kingdom Viridiplantae; phylum Streptophyta; class Magnoliopsida; order Solanales; family Convolvulaceae; genus Cuscuta; species Cuscuta epithymum. The sequence continues at coordinate 4,283,776 of CAMAPF010000933.1, read as the reverse complement.
CGGTATTGGTGGCCTCAGGGGCGGAGGGAGGGGGTGGCCTGGCTGGGCCATGGCCCAGGGTATTTTTTTATTTTATATTATATATATATATATAATTTGAATGTTTATTTTAGAAATTGGCCCAGTACAAAAAAACAAACCTGGCCCATGGTAGAAAGGCTTAATGCAAAAAACAGTCCACCTCTAACGTAAAGAAGCGCTCAAGGAGGTTTATAAAAAGGGGAATCAGAACTCCCAATTTCGACTGCATTGGGTTTTAGAATAAAAAGGAGGTTTATTTTACCTGGAATATCTATTAATATCTAAAGGAGCAGTTTTTTGTGAATAGTGTTCCCTCCTATTTATGTCAACATCAAAGAGTCATTGGGTTATTTGTCAAAAAAAATTAAAATTAAAAATTTCATTTAAGGATATAAGATTTCTATTGGTTGAAATGGGAGGCAACCAGTGTTGACTCAGCCAATTTTGTGCTAAAGAAATTCCTATTGGTTGAAATGGGAGGAGATCACTGTTTGAGTTATTTGTCAAATCATGTCAATGTTTATCTAGCTTTATTCCTATTGGTTGATTGGGGTGGTGAGAATAGTGAATTAGATTTAAAGTATCTCATTCACAGCATGCTATTAAAATTCGTAGAAATTTTTTGTTGAGAGCTTCATAAAAAAATCAGGTCATGGTGTGGGCCATACCCAATGCATGCCTATTTACATTCAGCTATAAAAGCAGATTCAATAATGCATTTCTCTCATTCACGCTCACGGAGCAAAAGAGTCAATATACTCTTTCAATATGGTTGATAACTTGATATGTGATCTATAGTTCATGAGATTGGTCAAAGCAGGACCACCTGGGTCTTGAAGGGGAGGACGACAAGAGTCTGTGTGGGATCTTGCACAAGTGCACATATGATGGCTCGGCCATCTTTTAGAAGTCATATTTCATCATTTCATGATGATGAAGAGGTCCTGAGATATTCTGAGCATTTTTTAATTCCTTTGGTTACCATTGATTTTTTAACTGACTGTACTGTAATGATTTTTTTTGTCATCCTATTTCTAAACATGTTGTTCTTATGACAGAGATAAAGTTTTTTTGTTGCCATTCAATATAAAGTTCTTATGTGTTTTTGGTTTTCCAAAAACACATCGTGATGTTATAATTGTAAGGGGATGAAAAAAAGTGGGTTCAGTAGACATACCTCAGATCACTGCTTCTGCTACAGTCCTGATTCTATCCTAATCCAAGCCTAATTATTAAATTATTACATTCCAAACTTGCAAATTGAGATACATGTAATTAATTTTACATTTCAAGGAGATATAAAACAAAGAAACAATAATCACCCAGAGAAAATGTATCCATAGACTTGCATTCCAAATGAAAGTTGTAATTAAAAAGACTTGAATATTGTATTTTATATTTATTGATCGATTTGCTAATTTATGTAAAATGCATATCAATTTGACCATAGGTAGATGTAGTAAAAAATAATCATTTTTAGACGAAATTAACAATATTGATCAGTTGTGTTTAAAAGACCAATAATATTAAACCAGCTCAAAAACCGTGTTCTACATATTTTAAATTCAAGTTCTAATACCCCATCTAAAGTTTAGCATGTTTTCTAATTTTTTTCAGTTGTGTTAAAGTTGTATCCAGGTTGATAGGGAGGTATGCTTCTTCCTTTAAAGGTATTAATCATTACGCGGTATTTTTTATCGTTACTTGGTTTAATCTAACACTAAAGAGCAAAAGAGAAAGCACAAGAGAAAGCAAATGAGAAAGCATGATATTTTTAGTAGTGCCTGACATATAAAATAGAAATCAAATGAGAGTCCAAGAATAGTGAGCCGTGGACAAGAAGAAGCGAAGAACAAGCCAAAACTTCATGTGGTTGCTTGGCACCAGTCTTATTCTAGTGGAAAGAACTACAAAGTATAGGTTTCCATATCAGTACATTTAATGTACACATATTGATTAAATCTTTTTGTGAACTAAAATTGGTAACTGTTCTTTGGTACATCGGAATAGATTGGTAACTGTTCTTGATTTTACCTAAGCTTGGGTTATTAAAAACAGTTTCTGTAAAAGAGAAGAGGCTATTGAAATAGTGAATTATGTATTCTAAAACAATTTACCCAAATAATTGAAGTTAAGTTTAACAAAATGTAAACCTTGCAAATAAAATCTTCTATCAGAACTCTCATTAGTAGCACTTCGTTTACAAATCACGTTCATTCAAAAACTCTCATGCTCAAAAATCATGCTTCTATTCATCCACTTCAAAATAATGGTCTAAAATAATTTAGAAAATTAACAAAAACGTCAACAGAGAAACACAAAGAGATCCAAACTTTTCTAATGCTCTTAGCAATTTGTGGATGTGATTTTTCAGCTTTTCCCTATCAAAAGATGCTATAAAATAGCGGGTTAGTGGGACTAATGTTCCAAAACGCTCTGAATTGGTCCTATAATAAAGATCTAATAAACATATATTTCAGCTTACTTAAAAATATGATCAAACATAACTTATGTGTAGGCGAAGATTCGATTGTTTAGATGTGGTTTACAATAAAACGGAATCACATTGTTCACTAATAATCGGTGTTCGAACTCATTATGTATGTAGGAAAAGAGTACATCACTGGCAATATCTATGATTATAAAATACATTTGAGAAAGACAAGCTTACAGATTGAAACATAAGGAGTCACTACGCGACGTCAATTTGGAGAGTTCTTCAGTTTTGGCACAGGCTCATAGCTCGGTGAAAATATGCAGACGATTCGCATCTTCAATAGATTGATGAACATAGAACAATTGATAAAATTGATATCATTGAAGTCACATGGTAGGCGGGGTGCGTTGTCGGCTGAATCTAAAAATTTAAAATACAGTTGTAAATTTTCATTTTTAAATGAAAATTGTTAATTATAGTGTTCGAGAAACAAAAACACGAAAAGTAGTGTGTGTGTATATATATATATATATATATATATAACCCTAAAAGAATAAATATATTTATTAAGAACCTATATAAAAAGATGAGTTTTTTATATGAATATTATTAAAATAAAACATATTTGCATAAATATGACTATTCATTACTACAATGTAGTGTTGTGGTAAGTTAAACTCAAAAAATGAACATGAATTACTATGATTTTATTACTATTCTAGTCACTGGTCATATTTTTATAAATCATTTTTATTTTGATCATGTAATTATTTCTAAAAAGTTGTATACTCCTTATTTAGTTTTTTTGAAAGAACTCCGTATTTAGTTATTTACCCACCAATCGTTATCAAAAGCATCCTTAATTAATTCTTTTTAAATCAGATTTAATTCAAAATACTTCTGTACGTTCGCCTAGATATACACTCTCATCGAGGTATCCGCTAACCGAGATTTTACATCTCTCCCAGTCTCCCTGACAACGTCGAAAGCTCAAACGTCTTTCCCGTTTCAGATCCTCGAAAGTTTTATGGTGTGCTACTGCGTCCAGATTTCCTGTTTCTCTTCTATTATGGCCATGAGCGATAAGCATGCCGCTTCCATGAATTAAGTAAGAAGTGTTTTAGTTATCTTGGTCAGTTTTTATTTCTAATTTACTTACCCTAGTCATGTACTGTTCTTTCATTTGGATTTATCATGTCTATGTTCTTATAACATTTGATTGATTTAATCTCTAAATTTTACGCGTGCTAAAGCTATACAAGCAAGAATGGCGGGGAGAGATAGAATCAGTCAACTTCCAGAAGACATATTGGACCATATTTTGGGATTAGTACCTATCCAAGATATTGCTAAATTTGCAGTTTTGTCTACCATTTGGAGAGATATCTGGTTCACTCTCACACAGCTCTGTTTTGATAGTCAGTTCTTTAGCTACTTTGACAAAAAATATCAGTCTAGCAGATATGTCATGAAGTCCTCCGCTTTGTATGTAATCAACAAAGTGCTCTTGCAGCACAAGGGAACAATTCGGAAAATTGTCATTGATTTAACTAATATGGGGGTACTTACCATTAAGTCTAGGTCTTTTGACTTTGACCAATGGCTAGGTTTAGTCACACGTAAAGGTGTTGAAGAAGTCAACCTTTATTTTGGGCATAAAGCGTACCGGCTTCCCCATTGTATATTTTCGTGCTCAACGCTCAAGAGTTTGCATCTTCGTCATATCAATGTACAACCATGGGATTTACCCGACACTTTACCGAATCTTACTTCCCTATATTTTGAAGATGTTGAATTTGATCTTATGGGCCCCCCATATAAAGTTGTTGACGTTCCTTTGCTAAAGAAACTGTTATTTAAGAGGTGTAAGTATGTATCACAGTCCAACATCACTGCTAGAAATCTTTGCACTTTGAAAATCAAGGGTTGTTTTTATAGCAAGTTCTGCAACCTCCCCACACTCGTCCGGGACTTGGTATTTGTTCGTAACCTTGATTTGGACTATCATTTTCTTAAGGTATTTTCCCTGGACATCTTGTTTGGACTTTTATTTTGTATCTCATATATGTTTGTAGTGGTGAAACTTTATTTCCATATATTTTCTTGAACTCTTGGCAAATGTGCTATAAAGGTACTTCCACCACAAACAGCCGCAATGAATGTGGAATCACTAAAGCTCTCAAATTTTCGCTTCCAAGATAACGGTAGGACCTCTGCCTTTGTACGCCTACTACGCATATGCCCAAAGCTACAAAGTCTTGGAGTAAGGCTTTCGGTAATATTTATAATTTATTGTAGGATTTTGATTGTTTCCATTATATTCTATGTTTGGTTTAATTTATACGGAGTACCACTTACAATTAACAATGTTTTACTGTATGTTAAGCTGAACCATTTTTTTTTTTCGGTTTTTCATTTTTGAAGTGGACAGAAGATAGTCAAGATACAATAGATTCTACATCGGCGTGCTGGAAGAAACTTCATAGGGCGGTTCGAAAATGCAAACAGCTTCGCCTTTTGCAGCTTGGCTCATTCCATGGAATAAGATCTGAAATGCTTTTCATAAAGGAGATGTTGGCCTCTCTTCGGGCACTTGAAAAAGTTATCATCACTTGTGCTGAGCGTATGTTTGACGACAACAAGAAACATGAAACTTTGGAAGAAGTTTTGCAATTTCCACGTACATCTCCCATAGCAAAAATTGTTGTGTAATGGCTATTATTCCAAGTAGAATGTGCTAGTACAAAACTCTTATAATTCGCATGAGCTACATGCAAAATGGGTGGTAGTTTTGTTTGTGCACTTTAACACTACACCCGCTCTAATTTTTGTATGAATATTGTGCCATGCACTAATCACTTCTGTTTTTGTCAAATGGATGTTATGTCTTTTGCAGAAACTTACGAACTGATTTAGTGACTATGAACTATATAATATGTGTCTAGTACGAAGTACATGGTGTATGGAATTAAAGAAACGAAATTCATTTTATCCCAAATTGAGTATATTCTCTCTATCCCAATTTGAGTTGCAAAATTGATTTTTTTTGGGTCAAACAAACTTAAATCATTTTATTCACTTAATTAGTATATCAATTTTTAATTAAAGTTTAATTTTATTTTGCATCTTTATAGAGATTCTAATCAAGTTTATGAAAATGTAACTTTTAATTATTAGAATTTAATTAATTATCAATAGACAATATTTAACTTTAAAGACAATAAAACGTTGACTTTGTAAAAAATGTGCTAAAATAAATCTCTACCACATGATATACAAATATTGGACGACGGGATGAGGGTTATGTTCACCTTAATGGGAGCAGAGTGACAAAATAGCATTAGGGTGTTTTGTCAGTGCAATTCGTAGGTATGCATCATTGCCTAAAAGAGAAGTTAAAAACTTTGACCAGTAGCAAACTAGCAATGGAAAATTAGGAGACGGTACGACATAAAAGAGCTTACAATTTCACATGGAAACTCGTGTTGTTCAAAGCCTATGAAGTACTCCTCCGTCCCACTATCATTGTCCCATTTTACCATTTCAGTCCGTCCCACTAAGATTGTCTCATACCTTATTTGGTAAAGTTTGCGTGGTTCTAAATCATTCCTACTTTATTATTACTTTATCAATTCAATATCAACCACATAAACCCGCCTTTATTAATAATCGTGCGACTTTCTCTTGTCCCAAACATAGGGGGACGAAGGTAGTACTATACGAATGTATATTAGAACTTGAGAGGAAAAGAGGTATTCAAGCTCATCACTTAAACTGATAATCAATAGGCTTCACAAGAATGACAACAACCAAGCACGTATAACAACTATCTCCTATAATTATGCTAAGCCAAGTATTTAAATACGTGAGTAAATGAAGACCAAATCAAATGCCTAAACTTCATCTAACCACTTAGACTTATTCAAAACAATATTAATCAATAGTAAAGAATAAACAAAGCAATGTTCCACGTGTGCATGGCCTTGAACTCCTTCGCATGCAAGCTTGATCATACTTTCAACACCTCCCCTTGATCCAAGCTTGTCATTCCAATTTTTTTCATGAAAAACTGGTGCTTAACCTGTGTCAAGGCCTTAGTGAATAGATCTGCATTCTGAAACTCAGTTCCACAAAATTGCAAAGCTATTTTCTCCTCACATACAAGCTTCCTAATGAAATGATGTTGCACATCTATATGCTTTGTTCTAGCATGAAAAGCTGGGTTCTTTGCCATTACATTGGTAGACATGTTGTCACACCAAATCTCTGGGATATCTTGTTGCTCACAGCCAAAGCGTTCAGTAATTTCTTCAGCCATAATGCTTGTTTTGCTGCAGCTCCTGCGGCAATATACTCTTCCTCTGAGGTAGACAAAGCAATTGTATCTTGCTTCTTGGAACTCCATGTAATAGCTCTAGAACCAAGGTCAAACTCTGATCCTGAGGTGCTTTTTCTATCATCAACACAATATGCCCAATCACTATCAGTATAGCCTCTAAGTTTAAAGTGTTGTACACTTTCATACCATACTCCAAAGCCCAGAGTTCCTGCCACATATCTCAGAATTCTTTTGGCAGCACCAAAATGTTGCTTAGTAGGACAATGCATATACCTAGACACAACACTAACACTATGTGCAATGTCAGGTCTGGTGTGTGTTAGGTAATTCAGTCCCCCAACAAGGCTTCTGAATATCCTTTCATCTTCCTTCTCAGTTCCATCACACTTCTGCAGCTTCTCATTGTTATTCATAGGAGTCTTAGCTATCTCACAGTTCTCCGTATAAAACCTTTTAAGCAGATCCATAACATACTTTCTTTGCCACATGAAAGTTCCTTCCTTTTGTTGCTTGACTTCTAGGCCAAGAAAGTATTGCAGGATTCCTAGATCAGTCATTTCAAACTTCTGCTTCATTGAATTCTTGAAATCTACTAGCATACTTTCTAAGGAGCTAAATTATACTATGTCATCAACATAAAGGCACACAACAATAAACTGATCCATACCTTGCTTCTTAATGTAAAGTGTTGGTTCATTATCACTCCTAATGAATCCATTAGTAGTAAAGAATGAATCAATCTTACTGTACCAAGCCCTTGGAGCTGCTTTAAGCCATAGAGTGCCTTCTTTAGTTTGTACACTTTCTCAGGTTCCTTCTTCTTCTCAAAACCCTGAGGTTGTTCAACAAACACCTCTTCCTGAAGTTCTCCATTTTAGAATGTTGACTTCACATCTAACTGGAACACAGATAACTTCCATTGTGCAGCTAAGGCTAGGACAACCCTCACAGTTTCAAACCTGGCAACTGGTGAGAAGGTTTCCTCATAATCTATGCCTTCTTGCTGAGCATAGCCTTTGACTACCAACCTGGCTTTGTGCCTTGAAACACTTCCATCCGGGTTGTATTTTGTTCTATAGACCCATTTTAGACCTATAGCCTTCTTCTCCTTGGGCAGACTTACAAGCTCCCAAGTTTCATTCTTCTCTATGACATCAATTTTCTCTTCCATGGCCTTCTGCCATTCTGACTTAGCAACAGCCTCATCAAAACATGTGGGTTCTGCAGCAACTAGAGCAAAATCACGATTTTAATAGATATCAACCAATGTTCTTACTCTGCTTGGAGGAGATTCACTTAAGGATGATGAGGGAGAGCTTTGGTTGCTTGAAGAAGTAGATGAACAGATGAACTGCGTGGAGTTGAGGGAGGATTAAGCTATGGAGGGTCTTCAATATGCTCATCGGTTTCCTCTACATTGACTATCCTTCTCAAGCTTCCATCAGTTTGATTGGCTTGACTCCAATTCCACATTTGCATCCTCATCATAGAATACATTCCTACTTATAACCACTTTGCTTGTGAGTGGGTTATACAGTCTGTAAGCCTTTGACTGAGTTGAGTAACCAACAAAGATGCACTTCTCTGCTTTAGCATCTAACTTGGTTCTCAGATTTACCAAGGTATAGGCAATACACCCAAATGTTCTTAGGTGATTAACTGAACGCTTCTTCAGTCTCCAAGCTTCAAATGGTGTTGAATTCATCACAGCCCTAGTAGGTGAGATATTGAGAATGTAAACAGCTATTGCAACTGCCTCACCCCAGAATGAGTTAGGAAACCCTTTAACCTTCATCATACACCTAGCCAATTCAACAATGGTTCTGTTTTTCCTCTCAGCTACCCCATTTTGCTCAGGGGTATATGGTGCTATAAGTTCCCTTCTAATCCCCTGATCATCACAGTATTAACTAAACTCTTAGGAGACAAACTCTCCGCCCCTGTCTGTTCTTAGGGCCTTCACTTGCAGTCCACTTTGCTTCTCCACCAATGCTTTAAACTTCTTAAAGTTCTCAAAAGACTCAGATTTAGTCTTTTGAAAGTACACCCATGACATCCTATTGAAGTCATCAGTGAGGAGCAAGAAATACTTACTTCCTCCTAATGATTCAGTTTGCATGGGGCCACACAAGTCAGCATGAATTAACTCCAATCACTCATTAGCCCTCTAAGCCTTGCCACTTGGAAATGAACCTCTAGCCTGCTTCCCATACACACATCCTTCACAGAATTCTAACACCCCAATGCTAGGCAGTCCGTGCACAAATTCCTTTGATCTTAGCAATTGTAAACTATGATTGTTGAGATGACCATACCTCAGGTGCCATAGCTTTGCATTTTTCATCCCCTTTCACCACAAGAGCTTGGTCTGCATTTCTGGTTAGGTTTAATGGAAAGACTTTATTCTTTCCCATTGGTATCTTCATCACAACTTCATTTTGCTTCTTATCCTTGATGATACACATATCATCCTCAAAAAGGATTCTATATCCACACATATAAGCTGGCCCACACTTAACAAATTATGGGCAAGATTAGGAACATACTGCACATTATGCAGTAATTTGGGCCTTCCCTGCTCAGTTGGAAGCTCAATTGTTCCTTGTCCTTCAACTGAAAGTTGCTTACCATCTCCAAGCCTCAACATACTCTTCTTAGAGTCATCTCGGTCCTTAAACATGTCCCTAGAACTGGTCATGTGGTTTGAGCAACCACTATCCACATACCAGACTGATTTTGCTCCAAAATCACAATTATGTTGAGCAAGGAAAAGGTTTTCATGCTCAGCATAATTAGACTTGCTCCCAGTTCTTCCTTCTCCCTTATCTTATTCTTTCTTCCATCATGAGGCCTCTTTATGGCATGTCTTGTTGCAGTAATAACATTTGACGGGGCTCTTGTAATTGCTCCCAGTTGGCTCCTCCTTTCTTTCAGGAATGTAACCTCAGCCCCCTCTGCCACGACCTCTACCTCTATTGCCTCCTCTACCACGATCTCTTGCTCTTCCTCTTGAATATTGTTGAGTCCTATCATGGTTAGAGGTGTCAGCTTTAGCTTGAAATGCTATCTCATCGCTATCTTCCTCTTTATCTTCCCTTTCCTCGTAGGCCTGCAAAGAACCTTTAAGTTCATCAAAGGTATATACCTCCACGTCCTTTGACTCCTCAATTATTGCCACAAGATGAGAGTACTTTCTTGAAAGACTCCTCAGCACCTTACTAATCACTTGTTTGGATTTAACCTGCTCTCCATAGGATCTCATCTTCTGCACAGTTGATGTGATCCTAGAGAGGTAATCATTGACAGTTTCTTTGTCCTTCATCTTAGCATTCTCAAACTCCCTTCTTAGGGATTCTAGCCTGACCTCAATGACCTTCTTGTCACCCTTGTATTCCTTTTGAAGAATACTCCAAGCTTTCTTGGATGTTGAGGCTGCAGCAATCCGGGGAAAGACCTCATCATCCAAGGCTTGTTGGATGAAATAGAGAGCCTATGCATCTTTCTTTCTTCTATCTCTCAAGGCTTAATCTGGTTCCTCCGGTTGTCCATCTTCAAACCCTTCATCAACAATGCTCCATAGCTCTTGGGACTTGAAGAGAGTCTTCATCTTCAAACTTCAAAAGTGGTAATTTGAACCCTTGAACATAGGTAATTGGGAGATTGAATTCCCATTGTTACCACCCACAGTCTGCATTGTTTTCACTCTTTTTTTTTTGTTTCTCACAATTTAGGCCCCCAGATAGCTCTCTAGCTCTGATACCAAATGTTGTTCAAAGCCTATGAAGTACTATACGAATGTATATTAAAACTTGAGAGGAAAAGAGGTATTCAAGCTCATCACTTAAACTGATAATCAATAGGCTTTATATAGCCTTTACAAGAATGATAACAACCAAACACGTATAACAATTATCTCCTATAATTATGCTAAGCCAAGTATTTAAATACGTGAGTAAATGAAGATCAAATCAAATGCCTAAACTTCAGCTAACCACTTAGACTTATTCAAAACAATATTAATCAATAGTGAAGAATAAACAAAGCAATGTTTCACGTCTGCATGGCCTTGAACTCTTTCACATGCAAGCTTGATCATACTTTCAACAAATCGTAGGGATGCATATATGGATCCTTGACACAAGAGAAGTTAAAAACTTTTGAGTAGTAGCAATGGCTTACAATTAACGTAACATGGAATACATTCTAGCTAGATTTGCATTCTTAGATACTACAAAACCAAAGCTACAAACTCCAATGGAACCATGCATGCCAGTGGTTCCAGCCTCAATTACAGACATACCTAGGTTACCTTGGCTAGCAAAAAGTTTCAAAATGACTTCAGCATGAAACATTGGGGGTTACTTGTACTCCTTATAGACAAGTTGTGCTTTGGGAGACGCACGAGGATAGCTTAAAAGGTTTTTTGGAGCCTCAAAAGCCAGAGAGTCATTGATGTCTTCAGCTTCACAAATAACAACATTTTGGAGAACATTTGACTTGGAAAGTACCAATTTCAGAAAGCTCAACTCAATTTCAGATCCTGTAAATCCGTTGATCTTCACGGTCTCAACCATTCTCATATCATCTTTAATAAAGCGTCCACCTTCTCTAGGACCCTCCAAAATGGATGAATCCGCCTCTTTTCCGCCGCCACTCAATATCCATTTTATCAACTAAATCAACACGCGCGAACACACACGTAAAAAAGTGAGAATATAAATAAAATGCAAAGCGGGTCAATTAATGGGAAATTCGATGTTAACCCTAGTATATGGACATGTGGTAGACCTAGCAGGTGGTATATATATCCAATATACATTGTCTATACGGACTAACCGACTAACTTTATATTACAGTTGTATAATTTAAACATAAACAAGTGATGAAGTACTTTGTCAAAAAAAAGTAATGATATACAAAAATTAATTTACCATCAATTAATTAACTATAGGATAATTAAAAAAAAAGTAATGATATACAAAAATTAATTTACCATGAATTAATTAACTATAGGATAAACGGAGTAGATAGAACTAATTAATTAATAAGTACATAAATAAACAAAAGTTCTCAAAAAATTAGAGTCGTGTTGTCATAAATCATCCCTAGCTGTAGTAGCATGGACAATCTATGATCTATCAATGTTTTCTTTTAAAAGATAAGTTTTTTTTTTTTGTTTAATTGGTGGACTGAGAGTTTGAGACTACAAAACTCCTATTTTGATACTCCCTCCGTTAACTATCCCTTTAGGCCTGGGTATCGGTTTTAATAGAAAAATAATAAGAGTATTATAGACAAGCGGAGGAGTTCTCAGATGTAGAACTCATGGAGGCGGCAGAAGTTTTGAGTGGGAAAGAGAAAAAAAATTGTGTCTGGGCTCTTGATAAAATGTGGAATAATGAGAAAGAGTGCTCCAATAGGAGACCAGGCAGATATATTTATAATAAGATAGGAGTTTCCAAAATACACAAGGATTCCTAATTATATTAACTATTAGCGTGTAGGGTAAATGATAAAGGAAAAAGAAAATAGCATGTAAAAGTAAAAGAGATAAAAGTAATAAATGTGAGGATATTTATCTCAAATGCTTTCCTAATATAGATAGAAAGAATGACAATTATTAAAAAACATATCATCAAAATAGAATAAAAGACAGTTATTAAAGAACGGAGTAATAAATTATGCTACCTCCGTGGCTCCGTCCGTAAAAATTTTGTCATTTCAAAAATTCTGAATCATGATCTTGATTAGTATAATATTTTGGAAGTTATAAATTTTACTTTAATGAAAGTGCTTTTAACAAAGAACATATTCATATAACATTTAAAAAAAAAAAATCAATAAAAAGGATAGTTGGTCAAAGTTTTGAAAATTGACAGTCTTTTGGGATGGAAATAGTATTAAATTGTACTTTTAAACTTTTCCTCGTTTTATACTACAATGTTCCAGAATGATTGTGTTGTTTAATTTTAGTTAGACACAATTATTAATAAATTGGTTGAAAAAATAAAAGTTGTTATTGAGATTTAAATAGACTAAAATGAAATGATATATAACATACATATTTTTTGTTAAAAAGGAAAACATAATTATTTATTCTGGCACAACCCAAAAATTAAACAAAGCAAGACAACGAAAATAGAGGAGAGGGGAAGTAGTAACTCATATTATGAGCAATGGAGGATGTGTTGTGTTTACTCACGCTCCTTTCTTCCACATTAATCTCCAACACGCGTAGCTCCGGGGACTTCTTAAGCAAGGTGATTAGAAAGGTAAGATGGTTATGGCAACCAAAACTGAAGTGGTGAAACTTCATTTCTCGGAGATTCGTCGCGATCGGGAGGATTTCAGAGGCCACCGCAACAACATCCTGAAGCAATAACAACAAAAGTATTGGACAACCAAATTAAAATACTTTTTGGTATAGGATCAGTTATTTAATATAGAAGCCGTTTGGTAACACTATTTTTCGACTTATGAGACTTATCAATCAATTTTTCACTAAACATGCTACTTTTGCGTTCGCGCTTAATTAGGTAATAATAAGTAGAAAAAGTAAGGTTGAAGTTACTTTTCTGGCTGTATTGGCTGAAGTTACTATAAATGATCATTTTAGCTATTTTTACATATAATTTTTTTCTTTATTTTATTAATAAAATATATTTTAAAAATAATCTTTTCTTAAAACAGCAAAATCAGCCAATGCAATCACTTTAGTCAGAACTTCATAAATTTCAGCAGAATCCGCCAAATCAGTCAATTTTCGTGCTACCAAACGGGTTCATAATTTTTTTTAAATAATTTTAACCAGAAAATGAAAATGTAACTCATAAACCCCCTCCATACAAAATTGATTTTCCAAAGTCAACATTCTTTTGTTAAAATTAAATTTTTCGTATTGTAATTAAATCGATTTTTAGTAATTAAAATTTACATATTCAGAAAACAAATTAAAGTCTCTTAAAACTTTTAATTAGAATATAATTCAAAATTGATATCTTAATTAAATGAATAAAATGAAATTGTTTGCCAATCAAGAAAAGTCAATTTTGCAAATCAATTTGGGATGGTGGTAGTACATTTAAACAGATATTATTTCATTTTATTTTGTGTTCACAAACAAAGAAAATTACTTCTATGATAAAATTAACATAAAATAAAGATAAATAAATAATCCCCCTTATATTATCCCATTTTACCTTTTTGGGAAATCCCACTAAAATTATTATAGTCATTCCGTAACCTTCATATCTTCTCACTTTCCTTTTTTGGACGTAACATTTATATCATCCCATTTCTAAATATTCCTATCATACCCTCAATAATTTAAACAATAATACACTATCCCTAAAAATACACACATATAATAAATACTATTCCTAAAAATACGGACATATAATAATTAAAATTAATTGAATAACTTAAATAGAGATGGAAATTTCGGCCGACCCGTTGGATACTAGCACCGAACCGATTTGATCATAATGGGGAAAACCGGTTTGACTGGGAAATTGATACGGGGTGGGGAATACCAGAATTTTTTAAATGGTTAATGGTGCGGTTATGGTTCTATACTAATCCGCCCCGTTATCCGCCCCGAAACCGCCCCGTTCACTAATGGTGCGGGTACTCGCATTGTTACCCAATCCGTAACATTATTAATGAATTATAACTTTTTATATATAAGAATAATAAGTATATATGCTAAATTGTGTATACTAAATAGTATACGCGGAGTATCATATACATAATGCTAAAAAGTAAACTATGAGTACTTTTTTAGGTCTAAAACTAAATATAGGCCTAAACCTGATTTCGGAATTTGGATTCTCAGATGATTACTATTTTTTATTATGTTACAAGAGATATTAGGTGCATGTCATACTAATGAATTTAGGCGAGTCTACTTAATTGCTTAAATATTTATTTACTTTTGTATGTTTTAGGGTGCTTTGAATATATAAATAACAAGTAGGATTAGAAGTTGGTTATTTGTTTTCAAAAAAAAATTGGTTATTTGGTATCATTTGGGGAAACGGCTACCCGTGGATAAACCGATTCCCCGTTGGGGCGGGTACGGTTCAAATAAAAATCACCTGAACGGGTAATAGAGCGGTTTTGGAGCAAACATTTATCCAACGGGGCGGTTTCGGTTTTATGTGTACCCGTCCCCGATCCGCCCCGTTGCCATCACTAAACTTAAACCACAATTAATTTAGAGGCCACCGCAACAACATCCTAAAGCAATAACAGCAAAAGTATAAGTATTGGACACCCAAAGTCAACCTAAAGTTAAATTTTTTGATAATTAATTCCATATTTAGTAATTAAAATTTACATATTCAAAATATACATTAAAATCTCCTCACAATTGTGAACTCCAAATAAGAGTATAATTAAAAATTTACTTCCTAATTAATTAAATGAACTCCATTATTTTGTGTCCACAAACAAAGAGAATTACTTTTATAATTTTTTTAAATAAACATAAAATTTAAAGAAAAAGAAATACTCCCTAACTAACATGAAAATCCTGGAAATAATTAATATGTGAACGTGTACGTGTGTGATATATGCATTATACTTCGTATATAGTGAAAATAAAGAAAGTGTTTATTTTCTTACAGAAAAGGAATCAGCAGACAAGCAGAGGGTATTGATAGAAGTCAAATGCAGCCTGAGTAATCCGAGTGTAACCCCGCTGAGAGAGCCAAACGCCGTCAAACTCTTAAGCCGTGGAGCGCTGACCATAAAATTACCCACACCAACACAGTCATTGAGGAAGGCCAGCTTCTCAAGCTTCGGAAGATTATTATTGTCCAGCCCGTTAAAGCTACCGCGGAACTCAACGTCGTCGAAATCTAACGCCGTGAGACCGGGAAATATGCACTGAGCAGTCGCCGGTAAATGGACAACGAAATCCTTAAGCGCCAGAAGCTTAATGGTTTTGCATGAGACCAGAGTAGGCGGAAGCTTATATTTGGGTTGGACATGAGGCATGGAGAGGTGAAGTTCCTCAACGCCGTTTCTTGACAGAAAAAGACACCATCCGACTGCAGCGGCGGCTTAGGATATAAGCAGGAAGCGTCCAACGTAAATTTCTTGACAGGTCCAGCTCGGAGCATGAGAATGTTGTTTATTAGGTTCACCACAAACCCGCCTTTGTTAGCGGGTCTGCTCGGGGTTTTGAGGGAGCAGAAGAAGTCCCGGTCAAAGACGAGGCGGCCGTGGCGGGACCAAGCATCCCGCCACTTAGTTGAGAGTAGAGCACATCTGGCGGCGTCTCGGGTGGGCAGGCGCTCGAGAATCCTTTCCTTGACCTCTTCCGGCAGCTCACTAACCACAGTTTTCCTTCGACGATAGGCAGACATCGGATCGGAAACCGGAATGTGTATCGATCAGAAGAAGATGCGATTGCGAATAAAGCGCGAATTTTCTAGGGTTTTCCCAATATACGGGAAAAGGTTTCTTAAAATAGGGGAGTCGGAACTGCAGATTCCGACTGGAGCTAGGTTTTCTTTTAATACGAAAAAATACTCCTGTCGGAAATGAGGAATCCGACAAGAAGAAGATTTTTTATAAATGGGATAAAACCTCCTGTTGGAAGTGAGGAATCCGACCAGCATTCTTCTTTTTTAATTTTCTTTAATTATTCCACTTCTTCTTTTTTAATTATTCCACTTCGAATTATGTAAAATTGGGAAGTTTTTATGTGGATTGTTTTCAGTCTCAGGCCAGGCCAAATTAGATTAGACCAGACTTAAACAGATCACATCAAATTAGACCAGACTTTAAAAGACCAGATCAGACCAAACTTCAACAATTATAAAATACATAGAGACCAAACATTTACCAGACCACACCAGACTAGTTAAGATCAGACCAGACTAGAATTAAACAGACCAGTCAAAATCAGACCAAATTAGACAAGCAAATTTCGGTCCAAAAAACACCCTAAAACCACTATTTCTATATGGGACATTTAAGATGACAGAAAAAAAATGTTGGTAGTGCAGGGAGGCGGTACCACCACCTCCTGTCACCTGGGGAAAAAATGCCAAAAAAATTATGAATGTCATATTTTTGGGAAAAGTCAAAAGGATTCAAGTTGGCAGAATGAAAATGTTGGCATTCTCATAGAGAAATATGCCATTTTTGTGGAATTTTAAAAAAAAAAGTGACATTTTTTACACCGATCGGAGGTGGTGGTTCAGGGAGGTAGTACAGGCGGTGGGAAAGGTATCCATATTTTTTTTTAATTTTTTTATGGAGTTTTACTATTTTTTATTAATTTTCAAAAAAAAAATTAATTTTTTTTTCTTATTTTTGATTTTATAAAATTTTTATTAATTTTTTTATTATTTTTCTACGAATTATTGAAATTTTTTCGAATTTATATTATGAATTAAACATTTAATTATGACTTTTAGCTATTTTTTACTAATATTTAAAGGAGGGGTAAGAATGGAAGGAAGAAATGAGTATGTTTCCAATAGGACCACTATGGTTCTATGAAAACAGGTTTGGATGTGTCAAGCCCACTACATGATTAGCAATTCATGTTGCTCTTTCAGGGGTGACCGTCTCAAAGTCTCACCATAGGGTTACAGTCGTAGTTGTTGGTGTCAGTTTTATTTTCCCTTTGCTTGATGTAATGATCCAAAACCTTTTGATATGAATAGAAGTCTGTTTTGATGATAAAAAAAGTAAACTATTCAATACATAAAATCAATTCATTTTAAATTCTACTGCGTATTTAACTTGATCAATACATAGGAGATTTAGAATTGTCAAATTCTTGGTTTAAGATGGAACATATATATAAATAGTATAGGTATAAATAGTATAGGTGGGACCAATTCCTAAGGCAGATAAAATGGAGTCTAAATGGGTTTTTTTGGATTTTAATTGATTGAACTTCGCCCGATGTATTAAGTTAAAAAACAAAAAAAAAATCTCTACGCTGTCGGATTTGCCAATTCCGACCGGAGGCATTCCAAAAAATGTTACCTATTCCACAAAAATGTTGCCCCAACCTCTTGTCGGAACACCCCATTCCGACTCCCGCTTTTTGGTAACCTAATAGGGATTCCCGTATTTTGGAGTGTCAGACTCAAAACTCCCGCATTTTGGTAATTTCCTCCTCTCTAAGGGTTGCCAAAACACGGGAAAAGGGGGGAAGGGTTGCCAAAACATGGGGATTTTCTGAGGGTTTACCAAAACAAGGGAGTCGGAACTCCCAATTCCGACCAGGGATTAGGGTTTCGAAAAACACCCCAAACCTCTAGTCGGATCTGGCAATTCGGACTAGAGTTTTTTTTTTTCGGATTTATAAAGTTTTGGTTTTGAGTTGTAAACAATAAAAACACCCCAAACCTCTAGTCGGATCTGGCAATTCCGACTAGAGTTTTTTTTTTCAAATTTATAAAGTTTTGGTTTTGAGTTGTAAACAATAAATGTTTTAGGGCTAAATTCTACCCTTCCAAATTTAAAAGTTTTTTTAGATTTGTGCATTATTTTTGAAAATGAAAACTTAGCATTTTAATTTTTTAGTAACAAAACAATTGATTGTTTTATATTGTTTTTTTATTTTGTTTTAATTGCAATTTTGTAATTTTAAGTGAATTTTTTTTTGTAATTTTAATAAAAGTGAACAAAACAAATGTAGTTTTCAATGTAATTTATTAATGAATAGACAGTACATACAATAATAAATTTAATACAACATCTAAAGTTGTGTACTCGGCCCTGCTCCGTCCCCACCGCCAGTGTTCCAAACCCCCGTTGTGTCTCCATAGTAAAAAGACGAATTCAGAAATGACTCAACATAATCATCAGGTTATGTGGACCACTGATAAGAATCATAACACGGCGGTGGTTGATCAAATGACCCACCTTGATGCGTTGAGAATTGAGGGGGTGGTTGATCAAATGAGACACCCTGTGTTGAGAATTGAGGGCGCGCTTGTGAATCCTCACCCCCATCTTCACGTTCATGTGAATCATCCTCTTCGTCACTTCCACCTGCATCTTCATCTTCATAGTGGAATATTCCCCGGTGGAGCATATCTTCATCACTTACATCCAGGGCCATCTGCCGTAATCGTTTTTGACAATCCTCATAACTCGCGCGGTCGGCTAAGAGCTGATACACCTCGTGAACGCCTTGCTTCTACATAAAAATGTAACACGTGTAAATAATATGACACGATATATGGTAGCGAATATGCAATGTCTTGGGGATCCCTTATATGACTTGGGGACGATCCACCTACATTTATTGATTACCGATATGAAGTTAAAAAATGTAACGTCATGTAAATCTAACTCTAAAAGTCCAATTTCACAATCTATATTAAAAATTCACAAATTACAAAATTAACTACTTGTACACTCTTTAAATTGAAATTGAATTTTTAGGCTATTTCTAAATGTAGCACATTTTCTAAGTTTCTAGTACTTTATTGCTAAATCTAACTCTAAAAGTCCAATTTCACAATCTATATTAAAAATTCACAAATTACAAAATTAACTACTTGTACACTCTTTAAATTGAAATTGAATTTTAAGGCTATTTCTAAATGTAGCACATTTTCTAAGTTTCTAGTACTTTATCGCTAAATCTAACTCTAAAAGTCCAATTTCACAATCTAAATTAAAAATTCACAAATTATAAAATAAACTACTTGTACACTCTTTAAATTGAATTTTAAGGCTATTTCTAAATGTAGCACATTTTCTAAGTTTCTAGTACTTTATCGCTAAATCTAACTCTAAAAGTCCAATTTCACAATCTATATTAAAAATTCACAAATTACAAAATTAACTACTTGTACACTCTTTAAATTGAAATTGAATTTTAAGTCTATTTCTAAATGTAGCACATTTTCTAAGTTTCTAGTACTTTATCGCTAAATCTAACTCTAAAAGTCCAATTTCACAATCTATATTAAAGATTCACAAATTACAAAATTAACTACTTGTACACTCTTTAAAAATAAAATGGAAAGAGAACAGTCCAATTTTGTACACTCTTTCTAGTACTAATTGTACAAAATTAACTACTTGTACAAAATTACTAACAATAGTGACTTAAACAGTCCAATTTGACAGTCCAATACTCTTAATTCGTTCTAAATTTTATATTAATTACTAACAATAGTGACTTAAAGAGTCCAATTTGACAGTCCAATACTCTTAATTCGTTCTAAATTTTATATTAATTACTAACAATAGTGACTTAAACAGTCCAATTTGACAGTCCAATACTCTTAATTCGTTCTAAATTTTATATTAATTACTAACAATACTGACTTAAACAGTCCAATTTGACAGTCCAATACTCTTAATTCGTTCTAAATTTTATATTAATTACTAACAATACTGACTTAAACAGTCCAATTTGACAGTCCAATACTCTTAATTCGTTCTAAATTTTATATTAATTACTGGTAGTGGTATTACAGTGACTTAAACAGTCCAATTTGACAATATAAATTAAAAATTTACACATAAAAAATTAACTACTTCTACACTCCTAAAACCCAAATTTAACTAACCTTCTAAATGTAACACACTCTCTAAGTTTGAAGTATATTTTATAGCTAAATTTTACACTAACAGTCCAATTTGACATTATAAATAAAAAATTTACACATAAAACTCGAATTTAACTAACCTTGAGATGAAAACAAAGGGTAGATGCGCTTCTGAATAGGGATGCTTGGGAATGAAAAATATGAGAAAAAAAATTGAGATGATTGAGTAATGATGTTCCAATCAATGTCTGTCAGATGTAGTTATATAGGGCCGGTCACACTCCTCCTAGTCGGATTGCACAGTTCCGACAGGAGTTTAAAAAAAAATTAAAAACACCCTGTCGGATTTGGGTGTTCCGACTGGAAGTGGAGATCCGGACGGTCCGATTGTAATGTGAAGAAATTAGGATTCAAATGAAATGTGTTTGTTTAGTAATCCGCGTAGGCCTAATCTCTAGTCGGAATGCCCAATTCCGACTTACGGTATTTGGTAAAAGGAACTCCCGTTTTTTGGAATGTCAGAACGAATACTCCCGTGTTTTGGTAATTACTTCTACAAACTTAAGCATGCGCGTAGGCTGCGCTTTTAGGCCTTAATTATGGGGACTTTGGGAATATAAATTGTGTCTATCTTTATTATATTGGGATGCTTAAATTAAATGCTTCATGGCAATTGGCTCGTTTGCTAAGGCAAAAAAAAGAAAGGCTGAACATGTTAAAATGTGTTTTTGTTTTTTTACCCGTGTTTAAATGTGTTAAATTGTGTGAAATTGATCAAATTACATTAGGGATGAACATATCAATTTTTGGTTCGGTTTTTATCAATTTTGGTTCGGTTTGATTTGAAATGGGTTGGGAAAATTAGCACACAAAAAAATCATACAACCTCCGTCCTTTTTAATTAGCCATCTTTGATTTTTTCAGTCAAAGATGATAAACTTTGATTAATTATTTTAACTAATATATTAATGTGAAACTTAATACATTTATATTTTTATGATAGTACTTTGAACAAAGAACATTTTCATATAATTTTTATATTACCAATATTATTGTGTATAAATAGATAATCGCTCAAACTTAACATATCATTGAATTGGAAAATATTGTTTGACTAAATAAAAAGGGACGGAGGGAGTACTATTTTTCGGTTTGGTTTAGTTCGGTTTAGTTTTTTTGCTTTGGTTTGGATTTGTTATTTATTAATAATTAATAATATATACATGAAGGTTTTATTGAATTTCTTTAGTTCGGTTTTGTTTGGTTTTTATCGTTTTGGTTCGGTTAGATTTAATACTGTTTCAAAAAATACTACCAAACAAATATGCTCACACCTAAATTATACAATGGGGTGTTTGGTTAAATCATTGTTTGCAATCAGCTGATAACTGATTTTAAATGACAAT
Organism: Cuscuta epithymum; assembly: GCA_945859915.1. NCBI lineage: Eukaryota > Viridiplantae > Streptophyta > Magnoliopsida > Solanales > Convolvulaceae > Cuscuta > Cuscuta epithymum. Next base: position 4,262,035 of record CAMAPF010000933.1, on the reverse strand, counting down.
TAAGTACATCAATTAATTTTAGTTAATGTGATTAATACAACTACTTAAACCTTTTTATGATTTACAAACTTGAAATGTATTGACATAAGTAATATGGAGTAATTATCTTTTTTTTCCACAATTCTTTCTAACATATATAGTATCTGCTCAATGTTTTTCACAGATTACAAAAATTAATTTGTACTATGTATGATAATATTTTGGCTAATAACTTTAATTGTAACTTAAAATTATTCCCTCTGATTTTAAATAAATACAACGGTCAACATTTCACATTTCCCAAGACACAACTTTTACCATTAATATATATAATTCTCTATTAGTAAGCAAATTAAAAAAACTAGAATTTCAAAATTTACAATGAGACAAATTTTAAAAAAATTACCATTAACATGTTGAATTTTACATTATTAATTCTCTATACATACTGCGTATGTATAACATAGTCAAAGTAAAACATATTAATAATGTAAAATTCAACATGTTAAATTTATTTAAGAAGGAAAGTAGTACTGGTATAAACAAGATGCAATAAGGTTATAAGGGTGGATAATCAGTTGTAGGAGAAGGCACGTTGCACGCAATATCCCGCACCAGCGTTGCTTTTTTTTTTTTTGCGGACCAATGGTGTAGGGTGACGGATGATTTTTTTTGGTAGAAGGCCGGAGACAAATAGAAGGTAAACAATAGATTAATAGAAGGTTTGGCTGTAATATATGGATAGAGGAAAGATACAAAAATGCTCTTTGTACCCATATTAGTACCCACCCTATACACACTACTTAAACCCAAAAACCATTACCCCTCTCTTTTCCCCTCACCTCACTCTCCACCGACCCGCGTATCTCACTCCCTCCCCCTTCCTCGAAAATAATAATAAAAACCGCCGTCCTTGAGAGTCGAAACTCCTCTCCCCCATACTTTTCTCCCACATCCCTACGACCATGCCACTCTGCGTTTGAGGTGTAAAACGGCATCCCCACGACCACTGTCCTCTTCCGGTGTAACCGTTCTCCATCTATAATGATTCAAATCCCTTCTCTAAGTCTGGGTGATTCCAAGTTTGAAGTCACGAGCCCCCTTGTTTGCGCACTGGTTTAGGACGACGACGCACACCAATGGTGCGAACCCCAGGGTCAGATATGGCGGAGCGGTATGTATCATTTCCCAATCTTTGTTTTTAGGGTACTTTTTTATTTCTTGGGTTTTTAGCAATATATCTTCCAACATGTGTCTGTGGGTTGGTTTTAAGACTGAATATGTGAAGTATTGTCTGTGAATCAACATTTATCTATGATATGGTACGCATGCTTCCTTTATTGATGTTCATAAGGTGTGTGTGTGGTGGTGAAATCTTCATTGGGTGTTAATTGTTGTCTGTGAATGAAATTGTGTCTATGATATTGTCTAATTCCCTTGCTCAGAAGTATTTAGGCGGCAAAATTGACAATACCCACGTGAATTTGAATGTGGGTGATGGGAAAGAGGATTGTGATAACCGTCTTTGGCTCTTTTGTTCCAATTAATGGATCAGCGAATTATATTGCTTCGTTGGAGGTGATTAATCCTGAGTCTGGTTCGCGGGACGGCGGTTGTCAGGAATCTTTTTGTCGATCGGATTACCCATAATCTGAATTATGTGTTATCAATTTAATCCTATTTCTTCCAAAAAAGAATGGACTAATTATGTTGCTTTAATTTTTTGTAGCTATGTTTCACTTCTACTTTATGTTGTTACATGCATACTTAACTATGCTTTTATTTTACTCATATGGTTCTGGCCATACTACCTCTTTTTTGTTAACATATGCCTTGTGGGGACAGGGTATGTTAAATGGAAATCTTCCCCCCACCAACAAATGATCTAAATTAAACAAACAAACAATTCCATTATTCCTATAAAAGCTTTTTTTTTCTTTAAAAATTGATACGTACTCCGTAGTTTTTTAAGCCAAATTTCAACCAATTTTCTTAATACATCAACCCAAAAAGGGGTTTGTGGGATAATGTGTGTAAGAAACGACCGAGTATTTTCCCATACCATGAATTATAAATTTGCAAGTCACACAAGTACACAACGTACAATACATATTTGATTCTTTTCTTATTCCATAAACAACAAAGCCTTTTTTCACGTCTTTCCATCAACTTGGTAGTATTTTAATTGCACATATATCGATCAATATGTGTACTAGTGTGAAGTTTGACATTTCAAATAGAGGGAATTTCCCAAATAGGATTAAAAGATATGAAAATTGCAATTATAGGACTACTACTTCTTCCCGTGATCTCGTAGGACTAAAATTAGAATGAAATGCCGAAATTGCCCGTCATTCCTTTTTCTTAAGTCTGCTACTTGCGAATTGAATCGGCGATAAGTGCAGACGATAGAATTGAAGGCCCATATGCCATGAATGTCGGCCGTGACTGTGCTATCCATGTACGTTTCCTCCTTCTCAGCCTCTTCCTTCGTTTTCTCCTTCTCACGTTCCCCCTGTTTTCTTCATCCACTTTCTATCTAATTTCTTCTTGATCTTTTCATTTTTTTTTACTAATTCTAATTAGTTTAATTTAAAATATTCATATTATTTTCCTGATTATTTGAACATGAAAATGTCATAATTGTAATTTATTGAATACCGATTTAAAAAATAGTCAGTGTAATGTCATCATTTATCAAGGTGACATTTTCACTTTACATATTTATTGCATTTTCAGAGCAAAATATGACATTTTCATAGAGTAAAAATGTCATTATGATGACATTCTGAGAATAAGCATGACATTTTTTAAAAAGTGAAAGGAAGAACAAATGACATTGCTAAGGTGACAGTTTCAAAGAAGAAAATAACATTTCCAAAAAGCGAAATTGTCATTTTCATGACATTTTCAAAACAAAAATGACATTTTCAGATTGTCATCCTGGTAAATGTACTGCCACAAAGGTGACATTTTTTTCAAATAAGCAATATTTTTTACATTCTCAAATTATAAAAGTGTCATTTTCCTGAATAAATAAAACTCAAATCCAAAAAATCCAAATTAATAGATAAAATTCAAACCCAAAAAATCCAAAGAAGAAGAGAACATAGGACTTGAAATTTGAAGAAGAAGAGGAATGCGAGGAAGATAAAGACATTGGAGGAGGAAGAGTAAGAGAAGGGATACCTGGATTTAATTTCTGAAATTGATAGGATTTTTTATCACAAAATTTAATGTAGTAGAGAGATTAACAAGGGATAACAGGGGCTGGAACTAAATTGGAGCCAGAGGGAAAGATGAGGAGAGGAAGCGCAGAAACAAAAATTCGAGCCGGAGAGGAAGAGGAGGGTTACGAACGAGAGAAAGGGTCTGAAAGGCGATGAGTAAGACAGGGGCACTATGGACATTGCGTAAACATTAAAAACGCGAAAGAGGAGCAGATAACTCCTATAAAGGGAATAAAACATTATAACTCCTACTTTGAGTTTTTAATCATGTTTTGGTCCTATTTAGGATAAATTGTTTTTTTGACGCTTATTTATTTGCAGTCCTATATTCTGTTGCCTTCACTTAGACAATAATTAAGTTTCAAATATCATATCCGTTATTATTATTATGTACAAGTTCTTAATAATCTATTTAAGAAGATATCTATTCATAAGGAAACGAAATGATCAGTAAGCTCGTATGCTCATTAATTAGTAATTACTGCCAGTTTGCGGACCACGTATGTTATTGTAAGCTCGTATGCTCATTTTATTTAACTATTAATTTTTTTATAAATGATTTGCAGTCCCATATTTTATTGAAAATTATACTTAATACTACAATTTTTTTGGTTCAAAATTAATTGATACAATAATTTAAAACTTTACGTATTTTTCGTAATTACATTTGAATCATTTGGATGGCTCAAATTCTCTACTACGTACTAGTGTTTGACAAGAGTTAACTTTTTTTTCCAGGGGATAGAGTTATTTCGGAACAATTTTTAAAAACCATTACGGAGTCCTATATAGGAAAGCCAATGCTAAGTCAATTATGTAGTACTACCTCCGTCCCACTAAGATTGAAACGGAAGAAGGTGGCACGATTATTATGAAAAGTGAGGTTGTGTGGTTGATATTAAATTGATAAAGTAAGAATAAAGTAAGAATGGTTTTGAGCCACACAATCTTTACCAAATTTGGTATGAGACAATCTCAGTGGGACTTCCCGAAAAGGTAAAATGGGACAATCTTAGCGGGACGGAGGGAGTACTATTTTCCTTTACTGGGAGAAATCCGTCCGACGTGGCGACGTGTACATCTTTTGTTCATATGGACTCTTATACCCAACACTTCTTAGGGGCCGTTTGGAAGCAGTTGGTCCAGCTGTTTTGGCTGGAATGGCTAATTCTATGTAAAATTACCATTAAGGATATTTACTTATTTAATAATTTATAGCTATCATATTAGCTTTTAATACGTAGTACTCCATTTGAGTAAATTATTAGTTGGAATGTAATTCCATACATGGAATTTATAATCTTACCATACATAGTACTACGCGGATCCACAATAGTTGGAATTATTATTTTCAAATTTTTCCATTTTTTATTTTTTTCAATTCTATTTGTGTGTTTTGATGGGTTGGTGAAAAGTATCTCATGCACCTATACGTTGGTGAAAACTATACAAAACAATAGAATTGGGAAATAATGGCTTACCCTATTGGGTGCCATAAGCTTATATTTATAATAAAACGTAATTAGGGTAATTACACATAAATCCCAAGATAATACATTATTACACCCCCTCAATCTGTTCAGGGGAAACCACGTGCAGATTGGATCGTAAAAACTCAAAACGCTGACTAGATAAATTCTTTGTAAATATATCAGCGAGCTGGAACTGCGTGGGAATGTATTTTACCACAAGATCCCCGTGAGCAACTCTCTCTCGAACAAAGTGATAATCAATTTTGATGTGCTTGCTGGGATCATGCTGAATAGGATTGACAGCCAAGTAGGAAGCAGAGATGTTATCACAATATAACTGAACCGGGGCCGAGATCCGAATCCCCATATCTGCCAGAAGGGAGCGGACAAATAGAGTGTCTTGTACCGTATAAGCTATGGCCCTGTACTCAGCCTCAGTAGATGACTTAGAAACAGTGGGTTGTTTCTTGGACCGCCAGGAAATTAAATTAGATCCCAGAAAAACTGCATATCCGGTGGTAGAGCGAGAACTGTCTGGACAACCGGCCCAGTCTGCATCAGAATAAGCTTTAATGACAGATGTGCTTCGGTCAGACCGAAGCCATAATCCGTGACTCGCTGTACCCTGCAAATATCTGTAAATTCTCTTGACAGCTAAAAGATGAGAAGTACGTGGAGCATGCATAAACTGAGATACCGGATGAAAAGCATAAGTAATGTAAGGTCTAGTTATAATTAAGTACTGAAGGGCACCTACCATACTGCGATACTCAGTCGCATCAGCTAGCAGTTCTCCATCTGTGAGAGAGAGTGTAGTGCGAGACGGAAGTGGAGTGCGTACCGACTTAACGGTATGAAGATGAAACCTATGTAATAGATCAGTAATATATTTAGTCTGTGACAAAAATAACCCATGAGATGTGCGACGGGCCTGTATGCCCAGGAAGTAATGAAGGTCACCGAGATCCTTCATAGCAAACTGAAGGGAAAGGGTGTGTATTACTGACTTAACAAACGATTCAGACGAGCCTGTAATGAGAATATCATCCACATATAAAAGAATATAGACAATCTGTGATTGTGAACGATAAATAAACATGGACGAGTCTCATTTACTTTGAGAAAAACCATTACGAAACAGAAAACCACTAAAAAAATGAAACCAGGCCCGAGGGGCCTGTTTTAGACCATATAGTGCTTTGCGAAGACGACAAACATGATTGGGAAACAAAGGCTGAACAAAGCCCTGTGGTTGACGCATATATACTTCTTCTGTTAGGTAACCATGTAAGAAGGCATTTTTGACATCAAGTTGTCTAACAAACCATCCTAAGGAAATAGCAACAGATAAAATAAGGCGAACTGTGGTGGGTTTGACAACAGGGCTAAAAGTTTCAGTGAAATCAATACCAGCTTGTTGTTTAAAACCCTGAGCAACTAACCGAGCTTTATGCCGCTCAACAGACCCATCAGACAGATATTTTTTCTTGTAAATCCACCTACAACCAACCACATTTTTAGTATGATCCCAAGGTACCAAATCCCAAGTCTTATTAGTAATTAAAGCATTAAATTCATCAGCCATGGCAGCCCGCCAAATTAAACTCTTATTAGCCTGTGTAAAACAAGTAGGATCCTCAGGGGGGGAGACAACACTAAGAGTGAAAATTTGTTTTGGTTTAAAAATGCCATCTTTGGCCCGAGTACGCATGGGATGTACATTGAGCGGAGGAGATGGACTGTCAGGTGGAGTGCTGCCAGGTGAGGTAGGGGTTGAGGACTGGTCGGTGTTAGGTGAACTGCTCGTAGAGGAATCTGATGGGCTGGGTGTTGGGTTATGGAAGGTGGCAGTATCGACAAAGGGAACAAAGGAGGGCCTGGGAGTACTTGGCTGGGATTTGGGTGTGGGTGGGTTATTTGGGGTGATGGCAGTGGCTTCACCAGGTAATTGGGAAGTTGGTGGGGCGAGGATATGGCCAGAAGATTGACCAGGGGACTGGTCGGGTATGGGGGTTTTAGTGGAGGTTGATAACCAAGACAACGATAAGGGTGGGTTGAGAGGTGTAGATGTGGAAACAAGAGTGGGATAAGGAAAAATGTTTTCATGGAAAATAACATCCCGACTAACATAGACCCTACCAGTAGACGGAGCTAGACAACGGTAACCCTTGTACCCGGGAGCATATCCAATAAAAACACAATGTATAGAGCGCGGTGATAGCTTGTTATGAGAAGTAGCAATAAAATTAGGGAAACAAGAACAACCAAACACACGGAGGAAATTGTAATCTGGAATTTTATGAAAGAGTTTCTCATAAGGAGTCATCCCACTAAAAATAGGCGTAGGGAGTCGGTTAATAATAAAAACCGCCGTGTATAAAGCATCAACCCAGAATTGACTAGGAAGAGAGGAATCAATTAACATAGTCCTAGTTAATTCGAGTAAATGCTTATGTTTTCTCTCAGCTACACCATTTTGAGCAGGAGTGTCTGGGCAAGACTTTCTAAATAAAATTCCAGACGATAAAAAATGTTGTTGAAAAATAGAGTTATCAAATTCACCACCACCATCACTCTGAAAGACTTTACTTTTCAAATTCAAAAGATTTTCAACTAATTTTGGAAAAATTAAGAAAGTGAGTAAAAACCTCAGATTTTCTACGCATAGGATAAAGCCATGTATATCGAGAAAAATCGTCAATAAAAGAGACATAATATTTATATCCAAGATTGGATAAAACTGGCGACTGCCAAACATCAGAATGAATAATCTGTAATGGTGCAGTGGAGTTATGAATAACATCACTAAAAGGAAGTCTGTGGGATTTACCCAACTTACAAGAAACACAATCATGTAAAAAAGTAGAAGAACTAGAAATGAAATTTTGCTGCTTAAGACGACCAAGGACTCTATCACCACAATGCCCCAGACGTTTGTGCCAGATTGGACCAGGAACAACTCGGACATGAAGAGCATGAAAAGGATAAATGTGATCTTTATTAGTTGACTGAAGTAGAAGCTCCCCCGTTTGAGTGTCCTTAACACGAAAAGAATTTTTATCAAAAATAACTTGACAGGCATTGTCCGCACACAACTTTTGAATGGAAAGTAAATTGTATTTAATGTGAGGAACATGGTAAACTGAGTTTAAGTTTAACGGGCGGCCATGTGTATTAAGCTTTAAATGACCAATATGTGATATAGGTAGTTTGGTACCGTTAGCGACACATACTTGATTAGGACCGGTGTAAGTAGTTTTAGAATAAAGAATACCTTCGTGAGGAGTCATGTGAGCTGAAGCTCCAGAGTCAGGGTACCAAACTGAATCATTGGTCTCACCAGTGGGTAAAGCAGCTAAAGCAGGAGACGCAGAACCAGTAAAACGGGAGCAATGCATGGCGGAGTGACCTGGGGAAAAACATAACTGGCAAACAACTGGGGGTGGAGGAGACTGATAGGACTGATCCACAGACGAAAAACCTGCACTGAGCGTGTGAGTAGCAAAAATAGGAAAATAAACAGTACAATTAATACCAGAAGTGAAATTACATAATGCCGAACCTGGGAAACCAGAAAATGCAGCTCCACGTGGCTGTGGAGGAGCGGGCTGCTGTTGTCCATACTGACCACCATACGGTTGAGTTGCATCGTATGGTTGCTGCTGCTGATAGTTCCCGCGGCCACCTCGGCCTCGTCCGCCACGAGTCCGACCACCGCGCTTACCACGTCCCCCAGGACCACGCGGAGCACCCCCTAGCCGAGGAGCACTTGACATTCATGTTATTTCCGTGTTTATAATTGTGTTTTTGATTAGTTTTGAGTGATTGTTACTCTAGAAATTACACACTTTTGGTGTAAAAGTTTAGTTTGTAAAATATTTGTAAATTATTTAGATTAGGTTGATTCTGAGCTCAAACAGGTCCAAGACCACTCTAGGGACCATTGGTGAACATCACAATTGGAAGGAAGGTGCAAAGATTTCAAGAAAAGATGAAGATTCTGATTTTTGGTAGTGTACCCGGTCGAGTATGCCCTATACTCGATCGGGTAAGTTGCTGAAAAGTCAAATCGGATAAATCCGGGAACAAGGCAACATGCAGGAGGATTTTCTAACTCGATCGCGTATCCATACCCGATCGGGTAGCCGACATACCCGATCGGGTATGACCCCAGATTTTCAGTTTCGAGGAAACTAACCCTTACCCGATCGGTTGAGCTAAAAACTCGATCGGGTACACGACCCTGCAGGCCTAAAAAGCCTATAAATACACCCCATTTCCTCCACAAGAAAGACACCAATTCCTTTATACTCTTAAGCTCAGTTTAGAATAGCATTTCCCTATATTTCTTTTAGTATGTTTAGTCTCCAAATGAGGAGCTAAATTTCCATTTCTTGGTTTTGCTCTTGAAGCTTGATTGATTATTAAAGTTGTGAGTTATTTTCTTACTTTCTCCTCTTGATTATTAATTCTTCCCTTAACTTCATTCTATATCATTGTTGGAGGGTGGCTAAGTGACGATTAGTTAACGTTCCGACATTGATTATTACTAGAAACGTTCAACGAACCGATGGTTAAACGTTGAAGGTTTCATAAGTAAGTAACTTCGGTTTATTAATGCACGATCGTGGTTAATAAACTTAAGAGGGATTAATTTTGTTGGTTAAACCGAAACCGTTGTGTTGAGGTTATCAATCTCAATTGATTTCATCAAGGAGTTAAAGAGGTTAAATGCTACTATTAAATCGGTATACGGCGTTGTTCTATATTTGGTTAATAGTAAGGGTTATTAATGAACGGTCGTTGTTAATAACTACCCTCGATGAATTGGATATACTCCTCGATTGAGTATTCGAGAGGGGATAAGTTATAGATATAACAATGATCGACTAAAATATATCAACAAGTGGAAAGTAGCAAGACCAAGTCCCTTTTATTCTTGAATTTAATCCCATATAACTCGTTCATCTTCGTGTTTTATTTAATTAAATCACTCAACAATCAAAACCCCCCTTCATTTACTATTTATATAAAAAGAAAGTTAATCCTTTCCCTGTGGATACGAACTCTACTACGCTATACTACGTATAAGTGTTGTATTGAATATTATTTTGAGTGCACCTCACGACAAGTGCACGTCAAATTTGGCGCCGTTGCCGGGGATAGGCAATTAATTATTCTTTTTATTTTTAAAAAAAAAAAAACATAAGTATATATGGATTTCTATTTCTGCTGAGCTTTGTAGTACATGGTAAAATATCGTTCACTGAACGAAATCACATACCACTCAAACCCCGAAATAGAACGAACTCTCGAGCGGTTGAAAAACAAATTTTCAAACTCCGACTCGGGAGAATCATCAAGTGCTAGTTCTCATTCTAGCGAGACCGAAGAGCCAATCATTATGGCTAATGAAACAAGAACGTTGAGGGAGCTCACAGCTCCAAATCTAAATCAACAACCCCTATGTATCACTTTTCCAACTCTTGATACGGGGGTCACATTTGAGCTAAAATCTGGGCTCATTCATCTACTCCCCTCTTTCCATGGCCTACGGGGGGAAGACCCGAACAAACATCTATCGGAATTCCATATTGTGTGCACAAGCATGTGCCCCAATGGCGTATCCGAGGAACAAATCAAGTTAAGGGCTTTTCCATTCTCCTTAAAAGACACCGCGAAGGATTGACTTTTCTATCTTCCTTCGGGTAGCATCAACACATGGGCTCAAATGAAAAAGAGCTTCCTCGACAGGTACTATCCCGCATCTATCTCTTCAAGTCTCAAAAAGCAAATCAGCAACATTGAGCAAGCAGATGATGAGACCTTGTACGAATATTGGGAGCGTTTTAAGAAATTATGCGCTAGTTGCCCATATCATGGGTATTCGGAACAAGATCTCATCCTCTACTTCTATGATGGGCTTGTTGATCAAGATAGACGCATGGTAAATGCGGCATGCGGAGGGGGCATTGTTAACAAGACCCCTTCCCAAGCAAGGGACCTCATCTCCGAGTTGGCCGAAAACTCGAGACATTACAATGGGAGGTCATCATCGAAAAGAGTGATGGCAGCGGAATCCAACAACTCGTTGGAAAGTCAAGTGGCCGGCTTGACTTCTTTGGTTAAAGATTTTCTTTTGAATCCAAAAACCCAAGAAGTCAAGGTCTGCGGCATATGCTCAACACAAGGGCATCCAACCGATTCTTGCCCAACACTTCAAGAGGAGAACCCCGAGCAAGTCAATGCTTTGGGTTTCCAAGGTCAAAGAAGATATGACCCTCATGGCAACACGTACAATCCGGGGTGGAGGGATCATCCCAACTTAAGGTACGGAAACTCTCAACCTCCTCAACAATCAAACCCTCCCCCTCAACAATACAAACAACAAGGGCAAACATCAAACTCGAGCATGTCCACTGAAGACATGATTCGGTCATTGGCCATGAACATGGCCACGATGCAACAAAGTGTGACCCAATTCCAAGAAACAACAAAATCCAGCATCCACAACTTGGAAAATCAAATGAGCCAAATCTCGAATGCCGTGAGTAGGCTTGAAGCTAAGGATTCGGCAAAACTCCCATCTCAAACGGAGCCGAATCCAAGGCAACAAGCTCACGCGGTCACTTTGAGAAGTGACAAGGAGTTGGTTATGGCTAAAGCAAAAGCAAAGAGCCATGTTGGAGAAGAAGAGGAGGATATCTTGGTGCCAAGCACAAATCCTCAAAATGAAGAAGAGAAAGAGGAGGAAATCACACCTCAAAGAAAGTTTCCACCGCTTGATTCATACGAGCCGGTGCCACCTTTCCCGGAGGCTCTCAAAGACAACCGCAAATACAACAATGACAAGGATATCTATGAGACCTTCAGCAAATGTGAGGTAAATATTCCTCTTCTCAATCTAATAAAAGGTGTCCCTAGGTTTGCAAAGTTCTTAAAAGAGCTTTGCACAATAAAAAGGAAACACAAATTAAATGGCAAGCATAAAATCCAAGTAAGCGAAAGAGTGTCAGCCGTTTTTCAAAAGAAACTTCCTAAAAAATATAGTGACCCGGGAATGTTCACTATACCATGTAAACTTGGAAATTCTAGTTTTTCTAGGGCTATGTTAGATTTGGGAGCATCAATCAATGTCATCCCATACTCTCTATATAAGTCCCTAGAACTAGGCCCTTTACATGAAACGGGGGTTGTTATCCAACTTGCCGATAGATCCAATGCTTATCCGAAAGGTGTAGTAGAGGATGTACTCGTCATGGTGGATAATTTAATCTTTCCCGCTGATTTTTACGTTCTCGAAATGGAGAATGATAAAAATGCAGTCCCGATTTTGTTAGGAAGACCCTTTTTAAAGACGGCCAAAGCAAAAATAGATGTCTTTAGTGGAATATTAACCATGGAGTTCGATGGAGAGAAAGTCGAATTTAATATCTATGACTCCATGAAATATCCCACCGATAATCACTCTCTTTTTGCAATTGACACTTGCGACACTTGGGTCCAAGATGTGTTTGAAGTTGAAGGGAAAGACGAATTTCTAAGCTCAATTGAGAACGACGTAGAGAATTTCACTATGGAATACTCTATGTCAAACAACATGAAAATGATGGTGGCGGAGTTAAATCAACTCCCACTTTTGCCACCGGGCTCTAAAGCCCTCCCACTAACCATTCCGAGCGAGAGGCCGCTACCATCTGTTTTGCAGGCACCAGAGGTGGAATTGAAACCACTTCCTGAAAATTTGAAGCATGTGTTCTTGGGCGAAAATCACACTCTACCGGTGATTATCTCAAACGCCTTAGCCCAAGAACAAGAGGAAAGATTGATTGCGGTCCTCAAGGAGTACAAGTTGGCCATTGGATGGTCTATTGCCGACATCAAAGGCATTAGTCCATCCACATGCATGCACCGGATCCTACTTGAAGATGAGGCCAAGGCGGTGAGGCAACCGCAAAGAAGATTGAACCCACCCATGATGGAGGTGGTGAAAAAGGAGGTGATCAAACTACTTCAAATGGGAATCATTTTTCCCATCTCCGATAGCAAATGGGTGAGTCCAACCCAAGTGGTGCCAAAGAAGACCGGAGTGACGGTCATTGAGAACAAAGAAGGCGAAATGGTGCCCACCCGAGTGCAAAACGGGTGGCGAGTTTGCATTGACTACCGAAGGCTCAACTCGGTAACTAGAAAAGACTTCTTTCCATTACCCTTCATTGATCAAATGTTAGAGAGACTGGCGGGGCACAAGTTCTATTGTTTTCTTGATGGTTACTCCGGGTATTTCCAAATACCAATAGCCCCGGAGGACCAAGAGAAAACAACCTTCACATGTCCATTTGGCACTTTTGCCTATCGACGAATGCCCTTTGGATTATGCAACGCACCGGGTACCTTTCAAAGGTGTATGATGAGCATCTTCTCCGAATTTGTGGAGGTATTTATGGAGGTCTTTATGGATGATTTCACAATCCATGGGGACTCTTTTGACACTTGCCTCTATCATCTCACTCTTGTGCTCAAAAGTTGCATTGAATCCAACCTTGTTCTCAATTCTGAAAAATGCCACTTTATGGTGGAACAAGGGATTGTTCTTGGGCATGTGATCTCCTCAAAGGGCATTGAAGTGGACAAGGCAAAAATTGATGTCATCCAAACACTCCCGTACCCAACAAATGTACGGGACATCCGCTCCTTCCTTGGTCACGCCGGTTTCTATAGGAGATTCATCAAAGACTTCTCAAAAATTTCATCTCCTCTATGCAAACTTTTGCAAAAGGAGGTTGAATTTGATCTCAATGATGAATGCAAAGAAGCTTTTGACACTTTAAAAGCAAGATTGGTAACCGCCCCCATCATACAAGCTCCCGATTGGTCTCTTCCTTTTGAGATCATGTGTGACGCAAGTGACTATGCGGTGGGGGCTGTTTTAGGCCAAAAGAACGGGAAGGCTGCTCATGTCATCTACTATGCCTCATCAACCCTCAATGAAGCTCAAAAGAACTACTCCACCACCGAGAAGGAAATGCTAGCGGTGGTCTTTGCTTTGGAGAAGTTTCGTTCCTATCTTCTTGGAACGAAAGTTATTGTGTACACCGACCACGCCGCTCTTAGATTCCTTATGACAAAGAAGGAAGCCAAACCAAGACTCATTCGATGGGTCCTTCTATTGAGTGAGTTTGACATAGAAATCAAAGACAAGAAAGGAGCAGAGAACTTGGTGGCCGATCACTTAAGCCGCTTGGTCCCAAACAAAGAAATCGAAAGTCTCCATACCAATCTCATAAAAGGCGAATTTCCGGACGAGACTCTCTTCTCAATCAAAGTCATACAACCATGGTACGCAAACATTGTAAACTTTCTTGTTTCCGGCAAATTTCCCCCACAATTCTCAAAATCTCAAAAAGAAAAATTAAATATGGACTCAAGACTCTATGTGTGGGATGACCCATATTTGTGGAAACATTGTAAGGATCAAATAATCCGAAGATGTGTCCCTGAATATGAGATAGCTCACATTATAGAGTTTTGCCATTCTTATGCTTGTGGGGGGCATTTCGGCCCGAAACGGACGGCAATGAAGATACTTGAAAGTGGCTTTTGGTGGCCAAGTCTTTTCCGGGATGCACATGGCTTTTGTCAATCTTGTGACAATTGTCAAAGAGCGGGCAACATTTCAAGGAGAAACGAGATGCCACAAAACCCCATGCTTTTCTATGAGATCTTCGATGCATGGGGTATTGACTTTATGGGACCTTTCCCGAACTCTCAAGGTAACATCTACATTCTCCTTGTGGTGGATTACGTCTCTAAATGGGTGGAAGCTAAAGCCACCAAAACTGATGATGCCAAGGTGGTGGCTAACTTCCTAAAATCACACATATTTTCTAGGTTTGGGGTTCCTCGAATTTTAATAAGCGATCGAGGCACACATTTTTGTAATAAAATTGTGGGATCCCTACTAAAAAAATATGGTGTGACTCACAAAATCTCTACAGCTTACCACCCTCAAACCAATGGCCAAGCGGAGGCCTCAAATCGGGAGTTGAAATCTATACTCCAGAAAACAGTGAACCCAAACCGAAAGGACTGGAGCATACGCATTGATGATGCACTATGGGCATACCGAACTGCCTACAAAACTCCTATCGGTATGTCCCCATATAGACTGGTATTTGGCAAAGCATGTCATCTTCCCGTGGAACTAGAACACAAGTCATACTGGGCGGTGAAAGAATTCAACCTCAATCTTGACGAGGCCGGTGTACATAGGAAACTCCAATTGCAAGAATTGGAAGAACTCCGTTTGGATTCTTATGACAACGCAGAGATCTACAAAAGAAAGACGAAGGCTTGGCATGATAAGATGATCACAAGGAAGGACTTTAAACTTGATGACAAAGTCCTCCTTTTTCAATCACGCCTTCGTCTATTTCCAGGAAAGCTGAGATCTCGTTGGACGGGACCATACAAAGTGGTCAAAATATATCCACACGGGGCGGTGGAAATTGAAGACATGGAGACGGGAGAGGTACTCAAGGTGAATGGACAAAGATTAAAACCCTTCTTTGAGGGTTTTCAACCCAAAAATGTGGAAGTCATGGACCTTTCTGAACCGGTCTATGAGTGAAGAATAACGAAGATATCGTCGAGCCACGACGTTAAATAAAGCGCTTCTTGGGAGGCAACCCATGCAAGGTATGTTTTCTTTTCAATTTTTTGTTTTCGAATGTCAACTTTTGGGAGAATGGGAGGAAATTCTCAAAAAGAAAATGAGGGAAAAATAACATTTTCAAGGCATGGGGAAACCCCCGATCGGTCATCATCAGTTACCCGATCGGATCCATGCCGAAAAGAGGATTAAAATGGACCAAACAAGAATTCCAGGCTAATGTACCCGATCGAGTAACAGTCCTACTCGGTCGAGTATAGAGTAAAAAGGGGAAGAAGGGGGATCGAGTACTCCATACTCGATCGGCCAAAAGATAAAAAATGATCGAATACTCGATCGGGTATACATCATACTCGATCGGGTAATCGACCCCTGGAGCCAATTTTAAAAATCCGCCAAATACCCGATCGAGTAAATTAATATACTCGATCGAGTATATTTCCAAAAAATCCTACGGCGCCTAAAATCCGATCGAGTATACCCCATACTCGAACGGGTACACAAACCTGGAACCACTTTGTAAAAAAAAGAGGGTATACCCGATCGGGTATATTAATATACTCGATCGAGTATATTTACGGAAAATCCTACGGCGAGGAAAACTCGATCGAGTACGGGGTATACTCGATCGAGCCCGATCCCGGAACAAGAACAAAAGAGGGCATACCCGATCGAGTAATCGGGGTACCCGATCGGGTACACGAAGTTTAAACGTGAAACAGAAGCCGAAATCAGCCATTTCATCTTCTCCAAACCCCAAATTTCGAACCCTCTCTCCCAAATCCACCATTTTCACACCTTCAAACTCCCATATCTCCCTCAATACTCAACCAAATCTCTTCATACCACCACCAAAACACTCCCCTCACCCCCATCTACAACCTCATACCAATTAATCTCTCTCTCTCTCTCCATTTCCAAAAATCCGAAAACCTACCCCCAAAAACCCCAAATCCGAACCCAAACTCCCAAGTTACTCAAAAATGGCACCAAAGAGGAACCAACCGGAAAGCTCTAACTCAAGGGGACCTATCCGAGGCTATGAGGATGTTCAATTTGGCCCGGGGGATCATCGGAAGCGCTTTGTGGCCATTCTAAAAAGGCAAGTCATTCCTTCTCGCTTTTTATGCCATGAAGCTCTTAATTCACTAGGTTTGTTGGATGGCATGAGAGAATTGTTTGATGAATTGCATATGGGCTTGCTTTTTAATGTGCAATATAATTGTAATGAAAGAGTCATCTATGAATTTTTGAGCTCGGCCAAGTTTGTGTTGGATGAAAATCATTTCTATGATGATACACTCTCGTTTCGGTTGATGAACACCGACTACACTATAACGAGACGTGATTTTGCCGAACACTTTGGGCTCCGATTCCCACATGAAAGGGAAATTCCGGACAATACCATGGATGCTTATAATCTTTGGGGTAAAATGACCGGAGAACGGAATTTTAGCACGTCTCAACTATACATTAGTCACGTGCAACATCCCCTTCTCCGGATTTTCCTCAAATTTTTATGCAACTCTTTGCTCGGCCGCCCCAACAACCATCACACTCGGATAGGGGATGTAGCCATTCTCACTCTTGCTCTTTTCCGCAATCCCGTTGAGTTCAACATTTGCAACTTGATTTGGGATCATCTACAAAAGGCTATCACAAAAGGGGGGAACATTGTTGTAGGGGGTGTTATCATGCATTTGGCTTCCAAGTTTGGCTATGTGGATAATGCCACAATCTCTAGAGATTCATTGATGCATCTTGGATGGTTGTCCAATGCACAATTGATCTCTTTGGGTAACAAAGACCACAACGGAAACCAAAAATATAGATGGCATATGAAGTACCCCGAACCGGTCAAATACTTCCCCCTCCCATGCGATGATTTACCTAGACTTAGGTACAAGATGGAACCCGCTCACATTCCACATTACCTCCTCCCCAACAACATTCCACCTCATCTCCAAGCTCAAGCCGACCAACCCGAACAACCCAATCCCCAACCGGAGCAACCCGAGCACCAAGAGGAATATGAACATGTCCAACATGATATTCCCGACCTCCCCCAAAACCCGCCACCACAAGACTTCTTCCAACAACTCTTGGCGGGTCAACAATCCCTCTTAACCGGTTTCCAAACAATGAGCCTTGATTACACAAAAATGGGAGAGCAATTCACCCAACTTCAAGGGGAGATAGGCCACTACCGGAACGAGCAACAAGAAAGAGACCGGCGGTTTGATGCATACCGGGAGGAGCAAGAAAAAGCTTTTCAAAGGTTGGAGGAACAACGAGCGGCCGACTTGCAACGATACGAGGAAGACTACCGGAGGATGTATGGGCCGACATATTCATACATGTCCCAACTTGGCGGGTTTGCATCCATGGCCTCACCACCACCGGCACCTTCTTGGTATAACCCCTCCGATTGGGGTAATTTTGGCGGCTCTAGTTCCGGCATGGGTGGTTATGATGGCGGGGACACTACCATGGGCGAGGGAGGAGGTGATGACATGCATGGGAGCGGCTTTGGCGGAGGCTACTATGGTGAAGAAGGCGGGCACTAGGGATAGTGCCATGTTTCAAGTGTGGGGGAGGAAGATCATCTTGTGGTATGTACACTCCTTTATTTCTACCTTGTACTAAGCATTATTTTCTTGTATTAGTTTTACACAAAAAAAAAAGAAAAAAAAAATGTAATAAAAGAAATGAAATGCTAGTTAGGTTGAAAACCCAAAAGGGCAATCTAAGCAACAAGGGCTTACAAAAAAAAAATTATAAAAAAAGAAAAAAATGAGTGAGTGGAAGAGAAGGAAAAGAAAAGAGATGCTAGGATGAAAACCTGAAAAGGCTCCTAGGCAAAATGAGAGATATGAGAGAAAAATTTGTTCTATTTTGCAGGACACCATCTTTTGAAGAAGAAGAAGAAGAAGGAGAGAAGACGAGAAAAAGAAGAAATAGGAAGCATAGAAGACCGTTAAACCCAAGGAAATGTTGTTTTGTAACTTCATTCACTATACTTGGTGGTTTTAGTTTCTTATTTCTTCCTCTCTATGAACTCATGATCTTGTGATAAACATTGTATAAATATTAGGTTTTACTCGAGGTCGAGTAAAGGAACTAATTGTGGGGGAGTTGACATTCATGTTATTTCCGTGTTTATAATTGTGTTTTTGATTAGTTTTGAGTGATTGTTACTCTAGAAATTACACACTTTTGGTGTAAAAGTTTAGTTTGTAAAATATTTGTAAATTATTTAGATTAGGTTGATTCTGAGCTCAAACAGGTCCAAGACCACTCTAGGGACCATTGGTGAACATCACAATTGGAAGGAAGGTGCAAAGATTTCAAGAAAAGATGAAGATTCTGATTTTTGGTAGTGTACCCGGTCGAGTTTGCCCTATACTCGATCGGGTAAGTTGCTGAAAAGTCAAATCGGATAAATCCGGGAACAAGGCAACATGCAGGAGGATTTTCTAACTCGATCGCGTATCCATACCCGATCGGGTAGCCGACATACCCGATCGGGTATGACCCCAGATTTTCAGTTTCGAGGAAACTAACCCTTACCCGATCAGTTGAGCTAAAAACTCGATCGGGTACACGACCCTGCATGCCTAAAAAGCCTATAAATACACCCCATTTCCTCCACAAGAAAGACACCAATTCCTTTATACTCTTAAGCTCAGTTTAGAATAGCATTTCCCTATATTTCTTTTAGTATGTTTAGTCTCCAAATGAGGAGCTAAATTTCCATTTCTTGGTTTTGCTCTTGAAGCTTGATTGATTATTAAAGTTGTGAGTTATTTTCTTACTTTCTCCTCTTGATTATTAATTCTTCCCTTAACTTCATTCTATATCATTGTTGGAGGGTGGCTAAGTGACGATTAGTTAACGTTCCGACATTGATTATTACTAGAAACGTTCAACGAACCGATGGTTAAACGTTGAAGGTTTCATAAGTAACTTCGGTTTATTAATGCACGGTCGTGGTTAATAAACTTAAGAGGGATTAATTTTGTTGGTTAAACCGAAACCGTTGTGTTGAGGTTATCAATCTCAATTGATTTCATCAAGGAGTTAAAGAGGTTAAATGCTACTATTAAATCGGTATACGGCGTTGTTCTATATTTTGTTAATAGTAAGGGTTATTAATGAACGGTCGTTGTTAATAACTACCCTCGATGAATTGGATATACTCCTCGATTGAGTATTCGAGAGGGGATAAGTTATAGATATAACAATGATCGACTAAAATATATCAACAAGTGGAAAGTAGCAAGACCAAGTCCCTTTTATTCTTGAATTTAATCCCATATAACTCGTTCATCTTCGTGTTTTATTTAATTAAATCACTCAACAATCAAAACCCCCCTTCATTTACTATTTATATAAAAAGAAAGTTAATCCTTTCCCTGTGGATACGAACTCTACTACGCTATACCACGTATAAGTGTTGTATTGAATATTATTTTGAGCGCACCTCACGACAAGTGCACGTCAGCACCCCCACGGCCACCTTGCACTGCTGGAGCATTAGCGTTGTCCGCTGCAAAGGCCTGATGCACTGGTACCGAATCTTGGGCATCAAATAATGCATTCGTTTTCTCGTGTGCTTCAAGGATAGGTCTCAAATTGTCCAGTGTAGCATTGCCAGGAAAATAATTGATAGCCGTGATAAGTGACTCATAGCCACACCCAAGTCCAAGAATGGCATATTCAATTAAATCCTTATCACTAACTGGAGAATTTATAGCCGCTAAGTTTTCTGCCAAAACCTTAATTTCTAGTAAATATTGATCCATACTTTGTGAAGATTTCTTTTTGATGTGTGATAAAGAACGTTTAAGTTCTATGGATCGTGAAAGGCAGGCAGACATAAATCGTTGTTGAAGTCTATCCCAAATAAGTTGTGGATGCTTAGGATTATAAACATCCATCAGAATATCCCTAGCGAGAGTAGCAAAAATCCAAGAACGCACTGTTTGGTCAATTTTTAACCAATGATGATAATCCGGATTAATAGTTTCCCGTCTACTCAAATCCAGTATAGTGGATGGTGGAACCGGAATGGAGCCATCTAACATCCCAAATAAACTGTGGGATACTAGAAAGGACTCAAACTGAGTCCGCCATGACAAATAGTCCTCAACCGCAGATAAACGTGTAGTAACAATATTATTAACATTCGGTGTAGAAAAAGTAAGTTGAGATGCCATGGAGGATACTAAGCTGGGAGCTTGATTGAAACCTGGTAAATAGGACGGAGTAGTCTGCTGTATTGGCGCAATTCCACGTTGACCAGAAAACGTTGGACCCGAGAAGCCAAGAGATAAACCACCAATGTTTGGGAGGGCTGGAACGGTGGATTGCGGTGCAGTTGATGGTGTGGGAGTCCAGCTGAATGGCTCCGGCGAGCGAGGGAATTGTAGGTAGGCGTTGGGATAGAGACGCCGGAAATGGAGATGGACTCTGCTGCACAGCATCAGCTGGGGACAATGCCGTAGAAGAGTGGTGAGGCGAGCCCGCGATGCGCGACATGGTGGAACCAGAGGGGACATCGAACACATGAGATGCTGTCAGAGTTGTCTGGGACGGAGGCTCCTGGCGTGCGGGCACCATTCCCGAGGGCAGAGAAACGGAAGTATTATCGGCGGCGGATGTGGTACGGCCGGCCATAGGAAGGGGTTTTGAATAACCTAGCAACTGATACCATATACAAAACAATAGAATTGGGAAATAATGGCTTACCCTATTGGGTGCCATAAGCTTATATTTATAATAAAACGTAATTAGGGTAATTACACATAAATCCCAAGATAATACATTATTAAAAACTGTCTCATGCACTTATAGCGTCGTTAAAAGATGTAACGATATTAGGTAAGTCTAGTCCTGGTAAAGTACTATTGACCTTTCTAAGTGACATAGTAGGTAAGTATAAAATAGGGAAAATCACACTTTTTGTTCGTGAAATAGTCACGAAAATAAAATGTCGGACCCGTATCTCTGATATTATAAATGTCACCCCTCATTTGTCCAAAATGTTGTAATTGTGGTCCTTTAATTAAGGGGTGAAATGTACTCTCACCCACATTGTATATTTCATCCCTAAAAGGACCACATTTACAACATTTATGACAATTGAGAGACGACATTTACAAATTCAGGAATACGGGTCCGACATTCCTATAAAATACCTTGATAAAAACCCTTTTCTCTACTAGACTAGAAACTATTTCCTTTTAAGGCTTTCCAATAACTAAAAGTTTACCACTACTAATAAATTAAAAAAAATAATTTTCCAATCAGGTTTACCGGACACACACTTGATTATCTAATAGAACATCAAAGAAGCTAAGTTAAAAACTTTGACATTTAAAACCGGTTTTACGGTTTAGAATCTACGTACATGGAATACATACTAGCTAGGATTCCATAGTTCCATTCTTACATAAATATTGCGAAAATAAAGTTACGTACTTCGGTGGAACCGTACCATTATACTATCGTAATTAGTTCTGGTCTTAATCACATTGCCATTCTAGGTTTACCACTTTACCATCCCATTGTCACGTACTTAGGGTTGGCTCGGGAAAAGTTTCAAAAGAACTTCCGCACGAACCAGTTGGGGTCGTACTCCAGGTAGACAAGCTTTGCTCTGGGGGATGCACGAGGAAAGCTTAAGAGCTTCTTCGGAGCCTTGGAAGCCAAAGTCTCATCGATGTCTTTCGCTTCACAAAGAACAATCTCGTGCAATGCCGTCGAAATAGAGAGTACTAATTTCAGAAAGCCCAATTCGATTTCGGATCCTGTAAACCTGTTGATCTTCACTTTCTCAACGAAGCGGCCGCCTTCGGTGAGACCCTCCAAAAGTGTTGAATTAACTTCTGTCCGACCACCACCGGGCCAAAAGAACTAGATCAGCAACACCCATGAAGCACACCCATATTGTTAGGTAATCAGTAGAATGGTGAATGCATAAATTAATTAAATGAAAAGAGAGAAGTTATTAATGACCCAGTTTATTGGATGTATAATATGCTGGACAATGTTTGGAATTACTAATTCATAAACTCAATAATTTTTTAATCAAACATTAGCAATGAAATTAAAAAATCAAAACCTATGAAATTTTAGGTCATAATTTTCAATCACGTAAGCTATACATACATTAATTGAAAAGACCTATTTCAGAATCTTCCAAATTCTAGATTGATCATTAATCTATTATTGAAATTCTGAATCGATAAATTCCATAAATAAATTATAGAATAGTAAACGAGTGAGTACTCACGCTCTCAATGGCGAGATCAATCCCGAGCAGACATAGTTTGGGGGATTTTTTAAGCAAGTTGATAAGGAAGATTAGATGGTTCCGACAACCAAAAGAGAATTGGTGTAACGTGATTTCGCGGAGACTCGTCGCAATCGGGAGGGCCGCAGAGGCCACCGCAACAGCATTTATCCTAAAGTAATAAAAATATAGTGCCGGGCAATCAAATTAGTAAAACTAATTCCCAAATTGTATAGTTATAGTCATATTGCAATTGATGTTGCATTTATTAGTCTCTTTAAAAAGACCTATTTGGGAAATTTCCCTTATTAATTCCATAGGGATAAGCATGTTTTCTTTTGGACTTAAATTTGCTGGTCTAATCTGGTCTGGTCTGTTTAAGTCTGATCTGATCTGGTCTGAATCTCTGTGTATTTTATAACTACGGAAGTCTGGTCTGGTTTGATCTGTTTAAATCCGGTATGGTCTGTTTAAGTCTAGTCTAGGACTGAAAACATCCTAATTCTACCAAAAAAACTCAATAGCAATTATTGATGTTTATCAGTTTTGATTCTCACGTTTTTCATGAAGCTTTTAATACTAATTTAGTACTAAAATTTGATGTTTAAAGCCTAATAATGTCAAATTTGGCAGAAATTTGACACAATTTTATTTTGAAATTTCAAAAATGTTTTTACTCCCGTTTAGGGAATTCTCTCTAAACATAATAAATCATTTTAAAAAAATTGAAGTAAATGATTTTAATATGGAGTATTTTTTAGAATTAATTTAATATTATGAATTGAAAATTTGACAATTATAACATTAATAAGAAGATATGAATTATTGGCAATATGAAAATATGTCAGTAGAAGTTTAAGTTATTTTTATCTTTTTTTGATGATAAGTTATTTTTATCTTGAATTTGACCAAATTCCCACGTGTCAAATAAAGAAAAACATTTTCTCACCGAGAAGGTATTGGCAGTCAAGCAGAGGGTATGGATGGAAATCAAATGAATCGTGAGCAATCTGGTTGTAAGCAGACCAAAACAGTCAAATACGGTCAAACTTTGAAGTTGTGGAGCGCTGACCACAAAATTACTAACTTCTGAACAATTACTGAAGGCCAGGTTCTCAAGCTTGGGAAGATTAATATTGACGAGTCCGTTAACGTTACCCCGGAACTCAACACCACTGAAAAGTAACGACGTGAGTCCCGGAAATACGCAGCGAGCATTTTCCGGAAAAGAGTGAACGAAGCCTTTAAGTGTGAGTTTTGTGATGGTCTTGCATGAGATGAGACAGAGCGGTAGCTTATATTTTGGGTTGGATAAACCCACGGAAAGTTTAAGCTCCTCAACGCCGTTTCTTGACAGAAAAAGACACCACCGCTCTAAGTCAGACTGCAGGGGCTGCTTAGGGTATAAGCAGCCGCAAGTCGTGTCCAAGGTAAATTTCTTGACAGGCCCAGCTCGGAGCATGAGAATGTTGTTTATTGTGCTCACCACGAACCCGCGTTTATCTGCAGCTTTGCTCATGCTTTTGAGGGAATAGAAGAAGTTACTGTCAAAGGCGAGGCGGCCGTGGCGGGAGCAAGCATCCCGCCACTTAGTTGAGAGTAGTGCACATCTGGCGGCGTCTCGGGTGGGCATGCCCTCCAGAATCCTTTCCTTGACCTCTTCCGGCAGCTCACTGACCACAGTTTTCCTTCGACGGCAGGCAGACGACATTTCGACGTTACTTTGGAAGCCGGAACGCTTCTATCTCTAAGCTTTGTTAAGCATTAGTGATATTTTCATATTTTGACCTTTTGGGAACATTATTATCATCGCCTTAATTAAGGCTGAATTTGTTTACATGTGTTAAATTTCGGAGTATATTGCATGCATGCAGTCAGGGGAGGATCTATGTTAGGGCTATGGTGGGCTGAAGCCCAGGGCAAAGTAAAAAAAATTAAATTTTTTTAAGGTATTTTTTTAAAAATTTCCATCCAGCCTACCCCAAATTTTCTATAGCCCAATCCAATTTTCAGCTTAGCCCGTAAAAAAAAATCTTACCATCTAATCTAAATGTTATACGCATCATGGCCGGCCCGGCCCAGGGGAGGGCACTTAGTGCAATTGTAGGAATTAGTGATCTACAAAGTGTTCAAAGAATAGAAGTTGAACGTATGTTGGCAATAAGAGAGCGTGAATCTGGAAGTGGAGCCATCAAATTGGTAATTTACAAAGTGTTGGAGCAACGCGTTGGAGTTCCCATTATGATTCAATTAAAAACCTGATTGACATGTTACAACAACTTGCAAAGTGTTTGAGTATCTTCAAGAATATTGCCCAAAAAGCGAGTTCTCAGGTAGAAGTTCATGGTGTATATAGACACTTTGCATGTTTGGATTTTGGGTCCAGTTTACTTTTAATGCACAAAGTTATAGGAATAACGAGTATTCTCTGTCAAGGGATTCAAAAAAATCATTGGATATCTTGATAGCTATAAGACATTTTCTACTACACAACTCATTCTCGGGGAATTGAGAGAAAATGGATGGAAAGACTTTCTTGAAGAAGTAAAAGAGTTTTGCTCCAAACACAAAATTCATGTACCAGGGCTGAATTCTAAATATATGGTTGGTCGTTGCCGAAAATAAACTACAGTTGAGCATCACTATCACTTTGATGTTTTCAACGAGGCAATAGACTTTGTATTGATGGAGTTAAGGACCCAGTTTAATGATAAATCATTAGAACTCCTTTTTTGAGTGCTTCATTGGATCTAAAAAAAAATCGAATGAGTCATTCAACGTCGATGCTAATTGTACTCTTGCAAGGAATTGAAGCTCTATCTCGAAAATTTTAGTAGTGAGGATATTCTTGCTTTGGAATTCGAGCTGCAACACTATGTTCATGATGTGATTCCTGATACAAAGTTTCGAATATCTACACTTGTTGAATAATGTGAGGAGTTGACTAAGAGTAGAAGATCTGATTCATATGTTATGATGAGCAGATTGATTCGCTTTGTTTCTACTGCAAAGCATAACGATCATTTTCTGCCATGAAACTTCTAAAAACAACACTCCGCGACAAAATGACAGATGACTTTCTTGGACACTTTATATTGTATAGATGTAGACTCTATTGTTGTTGAGTTTTGTTTCAAAGCCTACTCGGGGACAATTTTAGTGAGAACTCTTATATTTGATTTTTTGTTTATTTTGAAAATTGTCAATGTATTATCATTTTAGTGTTTCAGCCCACCCCTACATGAAATCCTGGATCCGCCCCTGCATGCAGTAGCTAGTTACAGAAATGGAAGGCCTACCTAGTTAACGCCTAACCACGTGTCTATCTGTATGGGCGGATATGAAACCACTTTGTCTATTTGATGAAACCAATTCTTGATAATGGGGTGCTAAACAAACTTCGAGGTTCATTTCGTTGTTGTAACCAGATCGAAACAGTAGCACGGGGGACGGCCAAATTAAAATTCTAAAAATTGTAATGTTATAAAATTCGGGTTTAATGCATCAAATCTCCTCATAAAATTAAAATTCGGCGTATTATTCTCTGTGACTTAAAACATGCGTCAACCCCCATGTGTTATGATTAATCATGCGTAAAAACTCCTTCCACGAACAAATTTTAAAATTTTGAAATCACTTTTTTTAATAATATGGTTGAATATGTAAGTAATTTGGCCAAAATTTCTAAATTATACAAAAAACTAATCATTCTTCATTTTTTGGAAATTAAATTTGTTCTTAGAGGGGGTTTGGCGCATGATTAATTATAACACAGGGGGGTTTGACTATTTTTTTTATTAAATCACAGGAGGCTAATGCGCCAAATTTTTATTTCACGAGAGGGTTTAGTGCATTAACGATGTTTTTACTTGGACTGTAATTTGTCCCAGACCAGACCAGACCAGTCCAGACCTGACCAGATCAGACCAGACCAGACCAGACTTAGATATATAGTTATAAAAGTACAAAGAAACCAGATCTTACCGGACCAGACCAGACCAGTTCAGACCAGACCAGACCAGCAAATTATAATCCAAGTAAAAACATCCTAAACTCTACAAAATTCTTTTTAATCTAAACCAACATGCATAATAATAGCAATAATAATATTTCAAAACATTTATAAAAAAATTCTAAAACCCTCATGGTGAGATTATGGGACTAGGCCTAACGCCTAATCGGCCCAAGCCCCGAACTTGGATCAGCAAGCCCAACCAGTGGACCCAACAATCTGGAACTCGAGTCGGCCCAACCGGCCCGTCAAGGAGCGCAAGTCCAACTGAGCGGAAGCCCAAGATGGCTTGCCTACCGGCAGTGGCGGAACCAGTACGGGTGACTTGGAGGGGCACATTAGCACAAATCATATTCTGTATATGTCATGAATATAGTAATAACAAACAATAAAATTTAAATAAAACAACTAATTAAAGAATACCTTAATTTTGATAAGAAATTAATGCGTCAAATTTTAGGAGAGATTAGTTGACTATTTCCGGGAGCATTTGAGTTCATTACCATATCTATATTCCAACTAATTAAATTCTTCAAACACTATTGCTTTTCAAATGATCTCTTACGCCCACCAAAATCAATTTAGGGAAAATTTAAAAGTAATTGCCCTAAAAGGGAGTAAAACAACGAAAACATTCCAAAATAAGAGTTGTTGTTAATTTATTCTCGAATAGGAGTTGTCGGTTGATAAATTCGTTTCTTTTACCCGTTATACCCTTCTCCATAAAATAATTAGCTGTATTTTGTCAGGCTCCTTTTCTTCCATCAGACTTTTCTCACGCAACCTCTCCCATCGCCTCTCTCCTCCCTAGTCTCTCTTTGTAGTCTTTATCTTCTCCATGACATTTCTAGATTTTTCGAACTCCTACTCCATCTTGAATGATGAATTTTCCTCCCCAATTTAATCTCCGGCAGACAATGGCGACCAGGTGAGTCTTGGTTTTTTCCTCATCGTTTTTCTTTCTTTCTTCTTCTTCTTCCCCTTCTTCTTCACCCTTCTCTTAATTCTATTGACGACAGAATCTTATGATTTTGCAGCTTCTCTAAGTTGCTTTGATTATAATCATTATTTTAATTTTATTTTTGCTTCAGTTTTGTTCCCTCTTTCCAGATCTATTTTATTGTCTTTTGCTATTTTCTCTTTCAATACTCATTATTTTAATTTTGTTTTTGCTTCAGTTTTGTTCCCTCTTTCCAAATCTGTTTTATTGTTTTTTGCTATTTTCTCTTTCAATAATCATTATTTTAATTTTATTTTTGCTTCAGTTTAATTCCCTCTTTCCAGATCTATTTATTGTTTTTTTACTATTTTCTCTTTCAATTTTCTCTCAGCTTTTGGTCTCTTAGACATTTTATTTATATTCTAAAATACGTATTACAATTTTTGGGAGTTAGTTTAAATCAATATTTTGTAACTTTTCAAAGTATTTTCTAATTTAAATCTAAAATTATCATAATCAAAATTTTAAGGTAATTTTTATGATATTAAGACAAAAAAAATTACTCCTTTATGAATACAATATTGTTTCGTAATGACATGTTTTTCCATATGAAAGTATTGCTTTGACACATATTGTCATTTTTCATGACACTAACTCCATCAAAATGACAATAGTGTCATTTTTCATGACACATATTGCCACAATAATGCCATGTTTTTCATATAAAAAATGTCATTTTCACATATTAAGACAAAAAAATTACTCCTTTGTGAATACAATATTGTTTTGTAATGACATGTTTTTCAATATGAAAGTATTACTTTGACACATATTGCCATTTTTCATGACACTAACTCCATCAAAATGACAATAGTGTCATTTTCATGACCATATTGCCACAATAATGCCCTGTTTTTCATATAAAAAATGTTATTTTCGCATATAGTGTCATCTATATGACACTAAACTCTCGGAAGATGGCAACATTATGACATATTTTTTTTATGTTAAGATAGATGACTTTAGGTGGTGAGATAGACAATTTAAAACATTATTTTCAGATCTTGGTGCTCCAACAGTTAGGGCTGAGCAAAACCCGATCCGACCCAAAAAACCCGATATTTTTTTCGGATATTATCCGAACCGAAGTGTATATCCGACCCGAAAAACCCGAAACCGAAAATCCGATTAGTATTGGGCCTAGACCGGGTGGCGGGTAGGGTTTGTGAAATCCCAACCCGACCCGCCCGAATATCCGAAATATATGTTAGTGTGTACTTTGAATATTTAAATTAATACTTGTGTTCAATTATTTGTATAATTATTTGTGCAATTTTAAATTATTTGTGTAAATTGAATGTGTAGTGAACTAGTGTCTACAATTTTTGTTAAAGTGGCATTCCAACACTTTAACTATCCAATTATAATGTGTTTTGATATAAACAAAATATCCAAAATATATTAAATTATGTAGTGTGTACTTTGAATATGTTAAATTAATACTTGTGTTCAATTATTTGTTTAATTATTTGTGCAATTTGTGTTAAATTATTTGTGTAATTTGGAAGTTTAGTGCACTAGTGTGTACAATTTTTGTCAAAGTGGCATTTAAACACTTTAATTATCCAATTATAATTTTTTAATATAACCAAAATATCCGAAACCCGACCCGATATCCGATAATATCCAACTTAAAAATATCCGAAATACCCGATTTGAAATATCAAAGTGTCGGGCCTAATATTTAAATTAAAAAACCCGAACGGGTTTAGGGTTCGCAAACCCGACCCGCCCGAACCCGACCCGTGCACACCCCTACCAACAGTGGAGCCAAAGGAGATGATGGCCGGTGCAGACAAAAAAGGGGGCAGTGACACATAATTATCCGACGGCGGCAATAAAGGCGGCGGCAGCAATAGAGATGGAGGCGATAAAGACGGAGGCCGGCGGCAGGCGATGGGGGCGACGGCATTCCGCGGCAGTCGGTGGCGGCGGCGGCAGTCTGCGGCAGTCGGCGGCGGCGGCAGTCCGCGGCAGTCGGCGGCGGCGGTAGAGCCTGGCGGCAGTGGCTAGGTGTGGCATCTGACTCTTAACACCGGTGGTCGGGCACATGGATAGAACCCGTTGTTTTATTGTATTATTCTACTTTATAATTTAATACACTAGAATTTTCATTAAGGGTAGTTCTGTCAACTCATATATTTTTACTCCTATGGAATGACACGGAACATACAACTCCTACTTTTGCGCTTTGATTATGTTTTGCTCCTAGTCAGGGAATTTACTCAAAATTTAACTCGGGTGATCGAATACGTTTGATGAAGAAATTAAATTATTCGATGAAGAACCACTAATACTAGCCGTTCACGAGTTGGTGTATAAAACCGTAACGTAGGAATTGTTTGTAAAACAACCAAAAGACTACAATTGAAATAATATGAGTATAACTCTAAAAATTTCATCCTAGCAAACTAAATACAATTGAAATAATGAGTATAATTGTAAAAAATACATTATAACAAACTAAATAGACCAATCCAAAATTACAATACATTTAACACTTTCAATTAGTGCTGGACTCGGGCCCGGCCGGGCCTCGGGCCAGGAAAGTTGGGCCCGAGCCCGAACCGCCGGTGGGCGGTTCCGGTTCCGGGCCAAACCGGGCCGGGCCGGGCCTAACCGGTTATATTTTTTTTTTTTTGGCTCTTCTATTTAACCCCCAACCCCTCCCCCTCAACCCCAAACCTCCCCAAACCACCTCAAATGGCCCAAAATACCTAATCCAACCCAAAACTTAAAAAAAATTCAAAAAAAAAAAGAAAAAAAATTTAAAACCGGCCCGAACCGGGCCCGAACCGGCCGGGCCGGTTCACCAAAAAAAGGGCCCGAGCTCGAACTGCCCAGCAGCCGGGCCGGGCCGAACCGAACCGGTGGACCCACCGGGCCCCGGGCCGGGCCGGGCCGGTTCCGGG
The DNA here is from genome assembly GCA_945859915.1 of Cuscuta epithymum. NCBI lineage: Eukaryota > Viridiplantae > Streptophyta > Magnoliopsida > Solanales > Convolvulaceae > Cuscuta > Cuscuta epithymum. Next base: position 4,231,461 of record CAMAPF010000933.1, on the reverse strand, counting down.
CCGGGCCGCCCGGCCCGAGTCCAGCACTACTTTCAATGAGATCGTCATTGGATTGCTCCGTTGTCGCTGCAGCGTGCACTTGCGCAGGATGACTTCTTCACACTTGGGCTGCCACTCATGACAAGGGTGGACAGATGGGCCGATAGGGCCTAGGGGCTAGGGCACAGGGAAACAAGGCACTGAGGGTTGCTGGGTGGACTTGCGAATTGGCTGCAGGGGCTTAACTTCATATTCGAGTATATTATAATATCAATATATATTATATATATAATATACACTAACAAAAATTTAGGGAAAATTTCACAAATAGGCTGAAACGTGAAAATTTTATCACTTTTGTCACTCTTCGTTTGTTTTTTCAAGAATAAACTAGCTTAGTTTATCTTTTCACAAATAGATTAGGCTTGCTCCTGGAATGCCATCAAATGCACGCGTACCAAGGTACGTAAGTTTGGAACCGCACCAAGGTTTAGTCTTAAACTGTTTAGATTCTAAAGTGTAGCAATGGTTCAAAATTTTATTTTGTGTAGAAAAATGTTAAATATTAATTAAAATTTTAAAAAATGATTCAAGTAAGAAAAGTAAAAGTAAAAAACTCAAAATTAAATTAAGAAATAAGGAAAAACTCAAAATCGAAAACAAAAAATAAAAAATGCATAATAAAATATGTAAAACTGGACATTGTAGATCGAATTTTAAAACTAAAAGAAAAGTAATAAATTTAGATTCTTAAATATACCAACTACACCATTTTTGTTTCTGTATAGAAAAACTATTGAAATTCATTAAGATTTAGAAATATGAAAATGATTATAAATTAATAACAGTAAGTTGAATAAATTTAAATTAAAATATCAAGGAATACTCAAATTCGAAAATAAAACTTCAAAGAATGCATAATAAAAGAGGAAAAACTTAAAACTTTTCAATCAAATTTTAAAAATAAAATAAAATTGATATTAGTTTTAAAAAAATTAAAAAAATGTAAAATATGCTAACAAAAATTAAAGAAATTTGAAGCTAGAAAATAAAAGAAATTAAATTAGTTTAAAATCTGGGAGAGTTGTAAAAAATGAACACAATTTGGTGATGCACATTTAAAAATTGTTAATATCGTTTATATAAAACTATAAAGCTTTGAAAATAAAAAGAAATTTGAAAGCTTAGTAACAAATTAAAACCTGGTTTAATACCCTAAAAACCTGAAAATAATAAAAAAATTAAAATAAGGTAAACCGGTTTTTAAAATATTCAAAAAACATCATAAAAAATCTTATAAAATAAAAACCAAAAATAATTTATAAAAAAAAACAGAAAATAAAATAAAATAAAAACTGCAAATATAAGAAATCAGAAATAAAAAATGTGAAAAATGAAAAAAAAAACGTAAAAAAATATACCTGAATATTTTTGAAAAAGTAAAAAAAATGTGATTTTTGTAACTCAATACTTTTAAAATGGTTACAGAATCTAATAATTATCATGATAATTTTAGTGCTAACTTTTGTTTCCGGTTGTTTTTTTGTGTTTATTTTTGTTTATAACTTTGAAATTTTGGGTTTTTATTGTTTTTTCAGGTTTCTTGCTATAGTTGGTACTCATAAATCCAAATTTATTACTTTAGATTATTGTATATAAGTCTATACATTACTTTGTACGGTAAGTAAAAAATATAAATAAATGATAAAAATTAAAATCAATTATAAATAACATTAAGTAACATGTCACAACAAAAAGCAACACGCTGCAACAAAAAACAACACGCTGCAACAAAAAGCAACACATACCATACAACAAAATGAAACAAAAAATCCAACATATAGATATATCACAATAGATATGTAATTTCATCTATTGCTTTAATTCAGTACATATTCAACATTATTTTGACTCTATTTCTTGTTGTTTCTTCTTCTTTTAATGCATCTTTAGACACATTAATTAAAATCAATTATAAATAACATTAAGTAACACGTCACAACAAAAAGCAACACGCTGCAACAAAAAACAACACGCTGCAACAAAAAGCAACACATACCATACAACAAAATGAAACAAAAAAACCAACATATATATATATATATATATCACAATAGATATGTAATTTCATCTATTGCTTCAATTCAGTACATATACAACATTTTTTTGACTCTATTTCTTGTTGTTTCTTCTTCTTTTAATGCATCTTTAGACACATTTCTTCATAATTTACTCTCTTGTCTTGATTTTCTTCGTTGATCTTCGATCTCAATCTTATTAGCATCTCCATGCACTTTTTTTTTTGCGCCTCCAATAAGAACACAATCACCATAATTCAAGTAAGACGAAAAATAAGTAAGAAAAAAGAACTGATGCACCAAATTATATCCACAAGAATATGAAAACAAAATCCAAGTGATCAAGCTTTGCGTAGACATATAATTAAAGAAAGACTGTTATCTAAACAGAGAACATAATGTCTATCATGAGGAGAGGTGACTCTTAAAGACATTCCATTTATCAAGATGTATAGGTAACCTGACTGAATAGAGCATTACAACTGGCGAGCGATCGGGTCTGGCGGAGGAAATCGGAGTAAGAAAGCCTCTGGCCCGGGGAGGCGTCAATAAGGATGGACTCTGAAGCGTCCATTTCGGGCAAACGAAGCAGGGAGAAGGTGTATTGGGCAACGGAAAAGGCTGATTGGAGGCGGGCGGCAAGGAGACCGGCGGTCGGAGGCTGTGGAATGTTTTGGTTTCAGAGCAATACATATTGGTCGGGTCAATAGAAGCATGTGTATCCACTGATAGACAGTCTCTTCAGAGATTTGTCGGGAAGAAAGTAATTAGTTCGATAATGAACAGAAAAGAGGAAAAACGGATGAACTACCAGAGTAAAATGTTTACCAAAACAGTTCTATATTCCTTAAATAAGACTTCAAAATGCTTTTTAAAAAGACCTGATATAACAGGAGTGGATCGGATGGCTAAATTCCCAACCCGCAACATTGCATCACTAGTTTAATCTGAGAGGTAAATCAAGAGTTCAGAATTGACATTTTCACAGTTAGTACTCTTCTTAAATTGTTGCATATCTTCCAAAAAACAGACTTACCTCTGGTGCAAAACCCTCTCTATGTGGTCAATTTTTCCATAGAGCAGCACGAGTTTGAAAAAGTGAAAAATAATACTCCCTCCGTCCCAATATAAAAGACACATTTGCGTTTGGGGAGTTTTTAAGGGTGAACACTGTTTGAACAATGTTTGACACTGTTTAGACACTGTTTGGCACTGTTTGGACACTGTTTGGCACTGTTTTGCACTGTTTTGTTAGCCAAAAAGGGAAATGTGCCTTTTATATTGGGACGGACCGAAAAGGAAAGTGTGCCTTTTATATTGGGATAGAGGGAGTAGTTTTTGTATGCTCAACTTCATAATTTCAGTGTAAAAAAGTTTGCATTTATAAAATATTACAATACTAAGTATTGAATTAGATACAATGAACCAATTCCTATAAATTACAATAATTTTTTAAATGAAAAAGATAGGATCAAAAGCTATCAAGTAACAACCAGATTGACATTGCCCATGACCATGACCACATAATGTAACAACCAGAGATGTCATAGTACTCAATCATTCTAGCATTAACAACCACCTATGTTATTGGTAAAATAGAGAAAGTACATCATTCAAATTGAAATATCAGAATAAACGAATCAAATGGTGTATATGCAGAAAAATGAGAAAATCAAAATGTTTTTAGGTTATGCATAACTATCTTCCATTAATATTCAGTATAAATTAAAAGTAAACGAATGAATAACATACAAAGTATTTAGGTTATTAATATTAAGCACAGAAAAGGCGTGATATCAATCAAGATCAAACGATGAAAAAAAAATCAAACGATGCAAAGTAATTTAAGTACGCTCACGTAGTCACTCCGATCCATTCCACCACTGAGTTTCTCCAGGCAGTTTGTGACATCCACCATTGCTGGTGGGGCATATTAGCACATAGTCGCTTCATTACGAAACATGATCTAAACATAAACGAGATCTGAAAAATGAAAGAATAATACTATATAAAGATCTCAGTACCATAGATTTACCTTGAGGACATGATCTAGATAATGAAACTCACAATATGAGTCTCCGACTCGAATTAACTTTGACCTGAGCGTTGTGAATCGCAATTCAGCCATGATTGAGATAGTAAATCTCCTAAACGTGGTTGTCGGCTTGGATTACGGCCTCATCCCGGCCATGGAGTCCCCTTCCAAGAGAAGAGAGTTGGAACTCATCGTCCACTCTCCAGGCCTTCCAATAGCAATCCCAAATTGTCTCTCTCGTGATACGCAAGCAGCCGAGCCATTGCTCTTCAATCTCTATATTATTGCGATAGCAAGATTTAACAGCAGATGCGAAAAGATGGTAGAATTAGCGAGAGTAGCAAGGGGAGGAATGATTTTTGAGCAAAAGAGCGCAGATGCGAATGTCCAGATAAAAGCCAACTAAAACTGAAATAAAAAAACAAAATTGAAAACAGAAGAGTTTAAAAGTGAAAAGAAAAAAGAGTTTGCACATTACTGATATACGGGCCACAAAAGTGGCCCAAACGGGTAATTTCCACAAAAATTTAGTTGCAGGGGCACGGGCACCTCCAAGCCCAAACGTAGTTCCGCCCCTGCCTACCGGCCCAACCGGAAGTCTGCCTTCCGGCCTAGCTAGGAGCCTGCTTTCCAGCCCAGCGGGAGCCTGCCGCCCGAGAAGCTCAAGCGTTCGGCCTGCCAGCCAGGCCGACTTGCCAGCCAGCCAGGAAGTGTAACGGCCAACAATCAATGCACTATTAATTTTATATGGAATTGAAAAACAACAAATGCAAATATCTTCACAACCAATAATTCGTCTGGAAATGTTCTATAATTGCAAAACATTAGAGGATACTAATGGGAGAAAATTACAGACTAAAACATAAACGAACATATATGTAGAGATAATAGGGTGTTATAAACACAATTATACAGTCCCTATATCATACATCCAGATGTACGTACACCCGGCCAATTAAATGAACAGGCCAATAACTAATAAAGTCAATTCGGACACGTTCTTCGTTTTGTTATTTTGTACGAAGTACATAGCTCCCGGTATTTTTCCTTTCTCCTCCATCTTCCGGAAGTCTTACTTCATCATCAATCCATCATACGCACATTCCATCTGGAAATCAATTTCGTGGAAGGAAGGCAGTGGAAAACGAGTTACTCAACAGGAAAAACTCTAAGAAATGTTGTATTTTCCACAAGGAGGAGCCTTTTGACGAAGATTTCAGCGATAAAGGCTCTGTTTGGAAAACGGCTTATCAGCCGGCTTTTAGCTGCTTTGACCAAAATTAGATGGTTTGACCCTTCAAGCAGCTGACAATGTCGTTTGGTAATCAGCTGCTTCCGTTGGATGTTTGGTCTCGACCAGCCGAAAACGAAGAAGCTGGGGTAGCAGCGTTTGGTTATAGCTGATTTGTAAATTCCTTTTTACCCTTCATTAATCTCTATTTGTTGAATCTTTATTTTCATCTATCGCCGAACTACTGTGGGACTCCTGATGGCCGATGCTATGTTTGTTTCTTTGTTGATCAATATTGGAATTTTCGAGCAGAATACTTCAAAGATTAAACAAATATCTCCTTTTCATCTTTATGGCTTTTTCCTTTTTACATGCTTCGTTGATAATGTCAGCCAACATTTTTCACACAACTCAAAGTGGGTAATTGATAATTAAAATTATCTCTTTTTATCATATTTTAAATTTTCACCTTTATCCTTTTTGGTTTTTTACCTCAATCCCTTTTAATATAAAATTTATTTCTAACGGAAAACAAAACGTAAAATTTTTGAAATGTTTAATAAAAAATAGATTAAATACTAATATCCTTATATGTCTTTTACATGTAAACAACTATTTTTTGTAGAGAATGTGTATTCTTGATATTAGAAACTGAGTATTACATCCGTATATATACAGCTAGTAATAGAGTCCTAGTATGACTCCATGTAGTCAGTTACACGAGAGATATACATAAGTAGTTACAGAAGGATATACACTAATTAATTAATGATTAAATAAGTTAATGTTTATCCTTTATATGCCCCCGCAAGATGGAGGATCCGTCAGAGACTCCAATCTTGGACCGAAAGTGAAGGAAGGGTGCCCGACTCAATGGTTTGGTGAGAACGTCCGCACGCTGAGCTTTGGAAGAGACATGCTGAACAGATAGGGACCCCGCAGTAACTAAATCTCTGACAAAAAAATAATCTAGTGAAAGATGCTTCATGCGTGAGTGAAAGACTGGATTTTTGCAGACATAAGTAGCACTCAGACTGTCAGTAAAGAGCTGTGGAGGTGCCAATAAAGAAACGGTAAGTTCAGATAAAAGATTTTGAATCCAGAGTACTTCAGCGGTGGCATTAGCAATAGCCCGATACTCGGCCTCCGTGGAGGAACGAGACACAGACTTTTGAAGAGCTGACTTCCAGGAGATAACATTATTGCCAAGATAAATAATAAATGCAGTGGTAGATCGTCCAGATGTGGAGGTGCCACCCCAATCTGCATCAGTAAAAACAGTAAGACCCGTTGAAGGAGTAGCCCGTAACAATAGCCCATGACAAGTAGTACCCTTTAGGTATCGTAAAATTCTTTTTGCAGCCAACCAATGAGCTTCCAAGGGCCCATGCATGTATTGAGAGAGCCTGTTAACTGAGAAAGAAATGTCAGGACGGGTGAGTGCAAGATATTGAAGTAGTCCAAGAAGACGACGATAGTCCGAAATATCAACGGCGCGGGAAGAGTCAGCAAGTGGAAGGCGTTCATTAGAGACCATAGGAGTAGAAACAGGTTTAGCACCATCCATGTGAAACTGGATTAAAATGTCATTAATGTATTGCGTCTGAGAGAGAAACATACCAGATGGGGTGGTTATAACTTCAATACCCAAGAAATGATGAAGAGATCCCAGGTCTTTCAATGAGAACCGAGCTGCAAGGATACGAGTGAATTGATCCAAGAAGACAGTGTTGTTACCTGTGAGAACAATATCGTCAACGTAGACGAGAAAATACAGGAGAACACCGCGGGATGCATATATAAACAATGAGGGATCTGCCTTGGATTTAGAAAATCCAAATTGGATTAAGAAATCTGATAATTCAACATACCAAGCCCGAGGGGCTTGTTTCAAGCCATAGAGTGCCTTCCGGAGGCGACAAACATGTGTAGGATGCTGAGTATCAACATAGCCTGGTGGTTGTGCAAGATAAACCTCTTCATGAAGTGTTCCATTGAGAAAAGCATTATTAATATCAAGTTGGCGGACTGACCAACCTTTTTGTAAAGCTAAAGAGAGAACAATACGGACTGTAACAGGCTTCATAACAGGACTGAAGGTCTCAGAGTAGTCACGTCCTGCTTCCTGTGAATAGCCCTTAGCTACGAGACGGGCTTTGTAGCGATCAATTGACCCATCGGATTTGCGTTTAATACGAAAGATCCATTTGCAACCAACAATAGACTGCCCAGTGTGAGGCACAAGATCCCAAGTCTCATTTCGTTGTAAGGCAGAGTACTCCTCATCCATAGCACGCCGCCAGAGTGGATCCTTTAGAGCTTGAGCAATGGTCCGAGGTTCAATTGTTTGGACAGGAGTATGAACGGTGGATATATTAACAAAGGAAGGACCGAAATACTTAGGATTAGGATGTTTGGAACGTGATGGACGAGAAGGAATATGGTTATGAGAATCAGACGGTGGAAGAGTGGAAGAGTTAGTGTAAGGTGGATTAGAAGACGACAAGGAAGTGTCGGTAAGTGGTGGATGGGCAGAAACTTGGGACGAGTGAGGAGATGAATCTGGGGAGGAAATGGGTGTGGGTGGTAAGTTGGGGGTGTTGACGGCATTAGATAAGGATGGAAGAGAGGAATGGTTATTATGAAGATGCTGACTGGAGAGTATATGAGTAGGTGACGTGGGAGACATAGGCGTATGGGTAGAAGGAATCCAGGAAAATGAATTACATGGTGTGGGTATACTGGAAGAAGAGACGGTGGACGAGAATATGGAGGCAGCTGGATAAACGTGTGGGACAAATTTAACGTGACGGGAAACATAGACTTTGGTGGACACAGGATCAAAGCACTTATAGGCAGATTGAGAAACCATGTACCCTAAGAAGATACACGGAATAGACCGGGGTTGAAGTTTATGACTAATATAAGGGCGTAACCAGGGAAAGCATAAGCAACCAAAAGGCTGTAATTTGACATAATTAGGGGTGGACTTAAAGAGACGCTCGTAGGGAGAGGCATAATTTAGTAATGGGGTGGGAAGACGATTTATAAGATAGACTGATGTTTGAAACGCATGAGGCCAAAATGTAAGTGGTAGAGACGCGGTATGAAGAAGAGATAACCCAGTCTCAACTATGTGACGATGGCGACGCTCAGCGGTCCCATTCTGTTCAGGAGTGTGAGGAGGAGTGGTAATGTGAGATATACCAGCTAAATTGAGACCGGGTAGTAATTTAATAAATTCACCCCCATTGTCCGAAAACAACGTTACAATGTTGTGTTTGAATTTATTCTCAACAAGCCTTTTAAACTGTGGAAAGATGGCACATACATCTGATTTTTTCTTTAGAGGATAGAGCCAACTATATTTGGTGAAATGATCCACAAATATAACATAATAAAGATAGCCATCAGCAGACTTTTGTTTAGTACTCCAAACATCAGTATAAATAAGGTCTAGAGGATGAGTACTTGTGAGAGAATTAGTGGTAAAGGGCAATTTATGACTTTTATTGATATTGCAAGAATTACAAACAAAATCACTAATGGACCGATGAGGTACAGTCATATTACATTTATTGAATATAGTAGCTAAGATTTTATTTGATGGATGACCAAGACTGTGATGAAACTGAGACACGCTGGACAAACTGGTGGCATTAATACTCGGAGGATGTGCCGATGGTGCATAATAAACGCCATTGATGTTTTTACCCTTCATGAGCAGACTTCCCGTTTTCTGATCCTTAACAAGAAAATAGGAAGGGAAAAATTCCACAGAAACATGATTAGTATGACAAAGTTGGGAAACTGAAACAAGATTTTTATGAAGAGTGGGAACACAAAGAACATTTGTAAGGGTGAGAGGACGGTTAGATGTTGAAACAGTAGTGTGACCAATGTGAGAAATGGGAAGAGACATACCATTACCCAAACGAATCTCATCCGGACCATCATAGGTAGAAAACTCTTGTAAAGAACCCACATCAGAAGCTGTATGGTGAGACGCACCAGAGTCAAACATCCAAGGCTGAGAAGAACCTGCATTAGTCATGGTGTGATGCACCATAGGAGATGCACTGAGATGATTGTCACGTAAAAAACGAGCCAGCTTGCGACAATCTTTAACCACGTGTCCTGGAAAGTTGCAGAACCTGCAAATAGGAGTGGAACGCCCAGGAGAAGATGACGGAGATGAATACCCATTAGTAGCAGAAGAGGAGCGTTGATTAGATCGTGCCCGATGTCCATTAGAGGATGAGATCTCACGCTTGCGAGAATCAGATTGAGATGGCCCATGTGACAAATAGCGCTGAGTGTTATTTGCCGTAGGAATAAGAGAGGCGGCAGCATCTTCTGATGCTTGTAAAAACCGTTCATGATCAGTCAAAATGTCAGAGAGCTCAATCATTGACATGGGTGTATTCCTAATACGGATAGCGCTAATAATTGGGCGATAATCTTCACCCAATTGATTCAGAATAGAAATCTGAAACTCAGTATCCGAAACAGGATTTTGAGCCAAAGCAAGTTCAGATGCAATTTGTTGCATGTCTTTCAAGTAATCTGATATTGAGCGAGTGCCACGAGGATTACGAGATAACTTGTTCCTGAGGGCTAAAATGCGACCTGGAGAAGCGTTGGCATAGCTAGTGAGAAGAGTTGACCAGGCTTCTTGAGAGGTTGTGGCAGATGAAAGGAGAGGTTGTACTGAATCAGTACAACTGCCAAGAAACACACTGATCAAGATTTGATCTTGACGATACCAAATGGAATAACATGGATTAGGAATCCGTTTCTCAGCATCCGTGAACTTGGATGGAGGTTTGAGAGATCCGTCAATGTAGGGAAGAAGATTATACCCAATAAGGGTAGCCTCAACTTGCCTACGCCAAACTGGAAAATTGCCGGCAGAGAGCTTAATTGGAAAATTCGTTGGAGCATTGAGATGAACAATCTCGGTTGTTGGCGTAATTTCCATGGCGAAGAGAAAGAGAAAAAATTGATGAGTGTTTCTATATGGCTCTTGATACCATGTAGAGAATGTGTATTCTTGATATTAGAAACTGAGTATTACATCCGTATATATACAGCTAGTAATAGAGTCCTAGTATGACTCCATGTAGTCAGTTACACGAGAGATATACATAAGTAGTTACAGAAGGATATACACTAATTAATTAATGATTAAATAAGTTAATGTTTATCCTTTATATTTTTGAACAACTAATTTACCAAACATTTGCTCACAACAAGCTAACATAATTAGCCAATCAAAACAGCTAACACACCAGCTATTGTCAACCAGCTATCATAACCAGCCAACAGTTAACAGCTAACAGATTGCCAAACAAGGCCAAAGAAGAAAATAAAGGCTGTTGTAATGATCATCACCGCATTCAGGATCATGTGAAGATTGCGGTACCTCAGTAGATGCAGAGATCATTGGTTGATTGAACTTACATTAAGAAATCTGTGTTTCTTGCCATCTTTCTTTTACTGCATAAGCAAAAAAAATTGCAGACTTCCGAGATGCTGGGTTGGTCAGTTGGCGGTCTATAAAAACCGAACATTTTTAGTTGAAATTATAGAGATCATGAGCTATTTCCACACCGTCCATTTTTCAGATAATAAATTTTAAAGCTGGAATTTTTATTGGGAAGTAGTGAAACACTTATAAATAGATATCATTATCTATGTAGTTAGTTTTTGGTGTGCTCTTTGAAAAACTCCAACCCCCATTGTACATTTTATTGAAAACAACAGAAGACTCAGAATTAAAAGAAAATTACTAGTATAAAACAATAGAAATTATTTCAAATAGGACTAAAACTATGGCAAAAACTCAAAATAGGACTTGTTATGTTTTTTATTCCAAAATAGGACCATAGTGGTCCTATTGGAAACATACCCATTTCTTCCTTCCATTCTTACCCCTCCTTTAAATATTAGTAAGAGATAACTAAAAGTCATAATTAAATGTTTAATTCATAATAAATTCGAAAAAATTTCAATAATTCGTAGAAAAATAATAAAAAAATTAATAAAATTTTTATAAAATAAAAAATAAGAAAAAAAAATTTAATTTTTTTTTTTGAAAATTAATAAAAAATCGTAAAACTCCATACAAAAAATAAAAAAAAATATGGATACCTTTCCCACCGCCTGTACTACCTCCCTGAACCACCACCTCCGATCGATGTAAAAAATGCCACTTTTTTTTTTAAATTCCACAAAAATGGCATATTTCTCTATGAGAATGCCAACATTTTCATTCTGCCAACTTGAATCCTTTTGACTTTTGCCAAAAATATGGCATTCATAAATTTTTTGGCATTTTTTTACCCCGGTGACAGGAGGTGGTGGTACCGCCTCCCTGCACCACCACCTCCGACCGTTAAAAAAATTGCCATATTTCCTACAATATGGCATATTTCTCTTTGACAATGCCAACATTTTTTTTCTTCCATCTTAAATCATTCTGAATTATGCCAAAAATATGGAATTCATAATAAATTTGGCATTTTTCCCCAAATGACTAGAGGTGGTGGTGCTGGGGCGGCAGAGGCGGCGGTGACAAAAAAAATTGATTTTTTTTTAATTTTTTTAATTTTTTTTTTAATTTTTTTTTTAATTTTTTTTTTAAAAATTATTATTATTCAAAATATTTTTATTAATATTTTGGTATATTTTACGAATTTTTATTATTTTATTATTTTATTATGAATTAAAACATTCCAATTATGTGTGTCCAAGACACACATAATTAGTCCTATGGAAACATAGTTTATTTTTTGGTCCTATTTGTGCAAAGTGAATGACTTTTAGTCCTATTTTGATAATTAACTCATAAAACAATTGAAAGATGGTTCAGAAAAATATAATAAAAAAACTACTGCTCGTTGAACATCATGACATTTTAATTGAGCATCAAACCTGCACTATCGAGATGAAAATCACCGTTTTTGGTAAATGAGCACTACTGAACTTTTAATGAGCATCAGACCAATTATATTATGTTGAGTATTAGGAGTCTAATATTCAGAATTGTGATCTCTACTTCATAACTTGTATTTCATTTTCTTTTTGTTATTAAATCGTAAGGTTTGTTAGTTTAACATCATGACATTTTCATTGAACATCAAACCTCCACTATCAAGATGAAAATCACCGTTTCTGGTAAATGAGCACTAATGAACTTTTAATGAGCATCAGACATATTATGTTGAGTATTAGGAGTCTAATATTCAAAATTGTAATCTCTGCTTCATAACTTGTATTTCACTTTCTTTTTGATATTTTTTCTGAAAATAACAGCGATGGTGGAAGTCCTCACATCAGAGAGTCTAACTGGAGTCTAACATCCGTTCGAGTTTAACATAAAGTTCATTTGCATTTCTTTTAGTCATGTTAAGCGGTCAGCGAATAAGCCGACTCATTTGTTAGCTAGGGCGGCCTATTCTTTGCCTGACTCGCAATTTTGGTTATTTTCTCCTCCTCCTTTCATCGTATCCGTGTTAGCGAACGATTCGATTAATGTTAATTAAATCCTTTCCTTTCAAACAAAGGGGGAAAAAAATCAAAAGAAAGAGTGAATGCGGAAAGAGAATACGATGGCAAAAAGAAAGAGAGTATAGGGATGGCTGGGAAAAGAACGGAAGCGGATGCTACGCACGCGGAAAACAATACGGACAGAAGAAGTAATGATTTAGAAGCTGTTCTGTTCGTCTTAATCTTATTACTTATTGTTTATTCTTATTTTATTCAGATCAGATAAGAAAAATTCAGATCAGATCAGATCAGAATCATTCAGATCAGATCGGAATCATTTAGATCAGATCAGAATAATTCAGATCAGATCAGAAACATTCAGATCAGGAACATTCAAACATGATTTATCCCTTTTATTATATTAATAATTATAATAATAATAATAATAATTATTATTAATTTATTATTATTATTCTTGTTATTCACTACAAGAAAAGTGAACATAGACCACACTTAGACCAATTTTTTTTTTGCGATGGCCGCATAACTGTCGTTAAAAACCCCATTAACCACACTTTTTTTTGTTTACCACACACAAAACTGTGGTAAAAGGTCCGAGGCGACAGTTTTTAACCGTGGCCGATGTATTTATCACGGCTGTTGTGGCGACGCATGCAAAACTGACGCAAAACTGTCGTAAATGACCCTCCTTATGTTTTTACGACAGTTTTGCGACAGTTTTACGTGCGTTGGCACAACAGCTGTGGTAAAAACATTGGCCACGGTTAAAAACTGTCAGCTCTAAGCTTTTACCACAGTTTTGTGCGTGGTAAATAAAAAAATGTGTGGTTAATGGTGTTTTTAACAACAGTTATGATGCCATAGCAAAAAAAATTGTGGTCCATGTGCAGTCTATGTGCACTTTTCTTGTAGTGATTATTGTAATTGTTATTATAATTAGTATTGTTGGGATATTAGGTCCAGGCCCAATACCCCTAGGCCCAAACCCGGGAAAAAGCAGCGGGCCCAAGGCAGTCCAAAGAACTCCCGAACGGCATTCGGGATAAAACTTATGCTTGGAACATTCCGGGAAACAATTATGCCAAAGTATCAAGGCCAGGTATCGATCGGCGTTCGGGATACTTCCATTAACTAGATCACCTATGGCTGAGATACCGATCGGCGTTCGGGATATGTCCATAAGCAGGATAGCACCTATGGCGGGGGCCCACACACCGAACACCCTGCTCGAGCGGGCAATCAGCAAGTGGAGGCCGCATTTAATGCTGGATCATGACGGCAGCAAGTGGGGGCATGGGTGCATACATGGCAGAAGTCACAGCCTACCAGATTTGGCCACGTGTCCACCTCACCCATCCCTATTATAGTATAAATACCCATGTTTAGATCATTGTAAAGGGTTAGCATTTTAATACTCAGAGCTTAGCAATAGATTTATATCTCCCATCCTTGTAATCTAATATTCATCTACCGTTCGGGTAGTTTCAGTGTAATTGCTTAATTACAGAGTATAAGTAAGTTCTTGAGTTGGATATTATTTCACTATTTTATATTTTATACACATTTCAACCCTACCCAATATCCCTACAATATCCAAGGCTTGTGTTGGGCTTTCGGATCTTCAAGGATAAACCTCAACATTGGCGCCGTCTGTGGGAAACCACACTAAAAGTCCAGGCAAAGCCGAGATCTAAGCACCATTTTTTCTTGAAAATGGCTAGACTTACTACCGCGACACCGAGTTCTACATCCAGAGGCCGGGGAGGCAATAGATCCTCTGAGGGGTGGTCCAGGCAAGGACACGCCAGTGGCAGTGCCACCCGGGAGTTCGAGCAAATCATCCCCCAGGATGTAAGGATGAACCCTCAGTTGATGAGGGAGATGGCGGAGGCCATGCAACGCATGGCGGACGAACAGGAACGGGGCTACACCGATGAAACTCATGAGCCACCATCCCCGTTGCGTCCCATGCCATCTTTCGACGAAGACGAGGACATTGAGACCACGATGGCCTCAGTACATTCCGAGGAACACCGCAGGAACCACTGGAGGGCCCATACCCCCAGACGTGAAGCACCGGCCAGCCGAACCCCGTCCGCCCCTCGAAACGGATATAGGGAACCTACCCCCATGGTAGATCCCGTTGGACAACACTTCCAGTATATCCAGAGGAATGGGGAACGCTTCATCCGGAGAAGAGCTAACACAACGGCCCCTCCCCGAAACAGAATACCGGAATGTGTGGATGCTCGGATACCACACACTCCCCGAACGGCCCAAGACGACGAAATGGCCGAAATGAGAAGACAGATGACTGAGCTCAGAGAGCAGGTCAATCGGACGCCCCAACAAACCCCGCCAGCACGGGTTGGGATCACCTCTCCCTTTACTAGGGAAATCATGAACGCCGAAATCTTGAAGGACTGCCGTCCCTCGACCGGCTTAGCATACGATGGGGTGGGAGATCCCCACGTACACCTGAGGAGTTATCAGGGTGGCCTCATGCTATTGGGGGCCACCGACGCGGCAATATGCAGGCTGTTCTTCAGTACCCTTCGGGGACCAGCCCAGGAGTGGTTCGGAACATTACAACCCGGGTCGATCGGGAGCTTTGCGGAGCTATCCACCTTATTCTTAGCTCAGTTCGCCTCCAGCACAACCCCGAAATTACATTTCGGGTATCTAACCAGTGTGAGGCAAGGGCCTAGAGAATCAATCTCCGGATTCCTCACCAGGTGGAGGACCGAAACCCTGAAGGTGACCGGCATGACAGATGAGACTGCCATCCTTCTTTTCACCGATGCCCTTCAGACGGGAGATTTATACAGGGAGCTGAAGAGGAATCCGGGGACCAGCTACCCAGACATCCTGGAAAGGGCCAGGAACTATGCGGCCCTGGAAGAAGAGATCAGGATAAGGGACCGAACGGCCCCGCAACCTCCCACTTCAAGACTGGCAGAACGTCTGGGACCCACACCAGCGGCTGCAGCACCTCATCGAAGGACTACGCGCTTCACCCCCTGGTCATGTCTATAGCTGGTGTTTTCCATTTGGAACACAACGCCATTCCTCCCCCTACTGACACAAGGCCCGTAATGGGACCTACCCCAAGCTCCTACTGCAGATACCACCAGCGGAATGGGCACCTCACGAAGGATTGCCACGCCCTACATATGGCAATTGAGGACCTGATCCAGAAAGGCTACCTGAGAAAGTATGTCAGCACCAGCCCGAACAACCCTCCCCCAACAAACGCCCTCCCCAGTCCAATAGCTGGAAGCGGGATGCCCAGCGGGATGCAGAGCCAAGTAATGACGCATACCTCCCCCCCACGGAGGAGGCTGAGGGGTCCGGAAACCCGGGAAAAAAGCCAAGGATGGAGGTAAAAGTCATCTTTGGTGGAGGAGAGACCGGGGACACAGCCGCCGAACGTAAGAAATTTGAGCGCAGCCTCTATGTCGCCACTATAGCTGCACCTCCCACAAAGAAGGGCCGCTTGGATCCAATTACGTTCGGGGTGGCTGATCTACCCAACTCACCGAGTCCGCACAGGGACGAGCTAGTGGTGAGTATGTGTATAGACAACGCCTTGATCCACCGAGTTCTGGTGGACACGGGGAGTAGTGTGAACGTGCTGTATTTACGCACGTTGGAGAAGATGAAGCTGAAGAAGGACCAGCTGACCAAGCTGAAGACACCGCTGGCTAGCTTCACCGGCAATGTAATAGAGGCTGAGGGCACCATCCAGCTTCTGGTGGAAATTGGTGATGAACTTCACCGAGCGGCAGTCCGGATGACGTTTGTGGTGGTGGATATTGCATGTGCCCACAACGCCATATTAGGCCGTCCGGGCCTAGAAGATTTGGAGGCAATTGCCTCTGTTCGACACTCATGCATCAAATTCCCAACTGACACGGGTGTAGGAGTGGCCCGAACAGATCCTGCCATAGCTCGAATGTGCTACCGGGAGGCTTTGAAACAAATGACCACCCGGGGACAACGGGTAAACAGCATTGAGGTGCAGACCCGGCGTACGGAGCTCGAGGGACGCCCCGAGCCAGCCACCCTCCTAGAATACATCGAGCTTGATTCCCCTCCCGATCGTAAGATTGCGATCGGGGTGGACCTTGAAGGGGAAATCAGGGAGGGGGTGATCGCTGTCCTGAAGAGATTCCAGGTTCTATTTGCCCGAGGACCCGAAGATATGCCGGGAATTGATCCGGCCCTCATCTGCCACAAGTTGGTCGTTCGGCCTGATGCCAGGCCGGTCCAACAAAAGAAAAGATATCAGGCGGCCGAACGGCGGGAATTCACAAAGCAGGAGGTAGCCACCTTACTGAGAATCGGGCACATTAGGCCAATCATCCATGTCGAATGGTTGGCTAATGTGGTCCTTGCTCCGAAAGGATCTACTTGGAGAATGTGTGTGGACTACTCCGATCTGAACAAAGCCTGCCCCATGGACCCCTATCCTGTCCCACGAATAGACCTGCCGGTGGACGAAACAGCAGGATGTGAACTGCTGAGCTTCATGGATGCCTTCCGGGGTTATCACCAAGTCTTCATGCACCCAGATGATGCAGAAAAAACTGCGTTCGTCACCTCGGACGGCGTGTTCTGCTATATCGTCATGCCGTTCGGGTTGAAGAATGCCATGGCCACTTTTCAAAGAATGATCGGCATACTCTTTAAAGAGGTACTGGGGGTAACCATGGAGGCATATGTAGATGACATCCTAATCAAGAGCAGGAAGAAGGAGGATCATGTCCGGGATATGGAAAGGGTCTTCGGGATCATGCAGAAGGCCAACATGAGACTGAATCCAAAAAAGTGCGCCTTCGCAGTCAAGGGAGGCAAATTTTTGGGTTATATGATGAGCGAGCGGGGGATTGAGCCTAATCTTGAGAAAGTAAAGGCAATCATGGACATGGAGGCACCGCGGAACTTGAAAGAAGTTCAGAAGTTGACCGGAAGGTTAGCGGCTTTGAGCCGATTTATGGCTAAACTGGCCGATCGTGCCATTCCATTTTTCCAAATAATGAAAAAGGCCAACCCGTTCGAATGGACAACAGAATGTCAGGCAGCTTTTGAAGAGTTCAAATTGTACCTGTCTTCCCCCCTGGTCTTAACTAAAGCAGACCCAGGGGAACATCTCTATATGTATCTAGCTGTGGCTGATCTGGCGGTCAGCTCTGTTTTATTAAAGGAAGATGAGGGTGTTCAGCGCCCTATTTACTTTGTGAGCAAAGCCCTGAACGGGCCAGAAACCAGGTACACCTTACTGGAAAAAACCATTTTAGCATTGATTGCTACCATCAAGCGACTGGCACCCTATTTCCAGGCACACCCAGTCACCATCTACACCACCCAGCCCCTGGCCACCATACTGAGAAATCCTATGGCAAGTGGGCGTATCACCAGGTGGTCCCTCCTGATCGGGCAGTATGAAATAGACTTCAAGCCTCGCCCCACGATCAAGGGACAGGCTTTGGCTGACTTCATTGCCGAATGCACTGCCAGATCAACTGAAGAAGGAGCGGACGGAGGAGTACATGACCATTGGTGGGAAATGTATGTGGATGGAGCATCCAGTAGCAAAGGCTGTGGTGGGGGTGCTGTGATCACATGCCCCGAGGGGTTCAAGGCATACTACTCCGTACAGTTTGACTTCAAGGTAACCAACAATGAGGCCGAGTATGAGGCCTTTATTGCTGGTTTAAAGTATGCCAAGGCCCTGGGGGCCGGCAGATTAAAGGTCCGTTCAGATAGTCAGCTGGTGGTAAGCCAGATTAATGGATCTGCCGAAGTTAGGGAAGAACGGCTAAAAGCCTACAAGGAACTGGTTGAGGAAGAAATCGGCAGGTTCGAACAGGTGGTGATTGACCAGATTCCCAGAATCGAAAACAGTGAGGCGGACATCCTATCCAAACTAGAATGTGCCGTTCGGGATGATCATGCCCCAGGCATTCCTGCACACATCCAGAGGTTCGCGCAGAGAGAAATACTGACCACACCGGCAACAATGGTTGTGCGGGTAGATGCCGTGTCCTATGCCGTCCCAAGCTGGGTCACTGACTTGACAAATTACCTGAAGGATGGGACTTTGCCGAACGATAAAAATGACGTGTACAACCTCACTTGTATACAGCGAAGGGCCCCCATGTTCGAACTAGTGGACGGACAGCTGTACAAAAAGACGTTCGGGGGACCATATCTGAAATGCCTTCCACCCGATCAGGCAGCCGCTGTGATGGAAGAAATTCACGAAGGTATCTGCTCCAGCCATCAGGGGCCAAAAACCCTGGCTAGGAAAATCATCCTGCAGGGTTACTATTGGCCAACTATTCAGCAGGACTGTTTTGGGCACACAAGGAAGTGCAAAATATGTCAGCTCTACGCACCAGTACCTGGGCGGCCCGCGACCTTTTACACTCCAATGACTATATCATTACCATTCGCTAGATGGGGGATCGACTTGCTAGGGCCCCTACCTAACGCGACCGGAGGAAGGAAGTACATCATAGTAGGGATTGATTACTTCACCAAATGGGTGGAAGCTGAACCCCTGGCCAGTATCACGGATTTTCAATGTCAACGTTTTGTTTGGCAAAATATTATATGCAGATTCGGGCTGCCCGAGCAGGTCATCACGGATAATGGACGGCAGTTTGTGAGCAAGAACTTCGAGGAATTCCTCACTAGATGGGGAATCAAGCATTCAAGAGCTTCCGTAGCATATCCGCAGGCGAACGGGCAGGTAGAGAACATGAACAGAACCATCATGGATGGTATAAAAAAGAAGCTCGAAGATTACACGTCAACCTGGCCCGAACAGTTAAACTACGTCTTGTGGACATACAGGACAACTCCCCGAACAGCAACCGGGGAGACACCGTTCGCCCTCGCTTATGGATTTCAGGCTAAGGTCCCAACTGAGGTCTTGGTGCCCACTCACAGAGCCATCCACTATGATCCTGAGCAGAATGAGGACAATCTGCGTGCTGAACTCCACTTCATAGAAGAAAGAAGGGATCTCTCAGCTTTACGAATGGAGGAATATCACCGGGCGACTAAGAGGTATGTGGATAAACAGGCTAAAATCCGTTCGATCGAAGTCGGAAACCTTGTCCTGAGGAATAGAGAGAAAAGCAAACCGCTAGAGGGCGGGAAGATGTCAAAGAATTGGGAGGGACCGTACCGGGTCTGGAAAAAATACCGGAAGGGGACTTTTTCCCTACGGGATACCGAAGGCTGTCCGGCAGGGATATGGAACGCTACGCACTTGCGGAAATTTTATGAATAAAAAACGGCTGTTGCCACCTCTGAAAAAAAAAAAAAAAAAAAAAAAAGGAGGGAGAACAATGCTTCCAAAGAGGCCAGAGTTAAGAGGACTATTGCGAGCCGAACGGCATCAACATGCCGAACGGCATCACCACAAACTCGGCCAAAAGTCTCACCTTGATCTATAGATGTCATTCATCTCGATCCATGGGGAGCCATCATCTCAGCAAAAAAAAAAAAAAAAAATAATACAATGTGCAGGATACCAAGCCCGGACTCAGCTTGGGAGATGGTGTAAAAGATCTTGAGTAGGACGAACCGGGCGGCATCCGAAGTCATAGGGTGACCGAGCGGGGGATCGGGACTCTGGTCTTAAAATCTTGCCTTGGCCATACAGCTCGCCTGAACCTTATGGTGGTGAAACCCGAGCTGTATCCTGGAGGCGAGTCTCCATTGTGGCAGAGAATAAGGGGGAGACCCGGATTGGGAGCCTTATTCTCAATGGTCCAGGATGGACATCTCAACCTCATGATATGGATGACCCCGGACGGTAAAACCGACGGTATGCATCGGAATTATGGGCTTGGAAGATGGCAGACACTACACGAATTGTGAAACTGTCTTGCAGCAAGAGGTGATTGCCTTGCGGATAAGGAAAAACGCGGATGATAACCCGAACAGGTTACTTTAGCCTTCAGGGAACAACCAGTCGAAGGTAATAAACCGGACGGCATGCATCTGAAACAGGGTGCTCGGGGGCGTAGCAATCATTAAACATTGATGACTTGTGCGTTCAGGAAACAACCAGTCGGCGGTAATGCACCGGACGGCATGCATCTGAAACATGGTGCTCGGGGGCGCAGCAAGCATTAAACATTGATGACTTGTGCGTTCAGGAAACAACCAGTCGGCGGTAATGCACCGGACGGCATGCATCTGAAACATGGTGCTCGGGGGCGCAGCAAACATTAAACATTGATGACTTGTGCGTTCAGGAAATAAAGAACAACCGGCGGAAATCAATCGAACAGCTTGCACCTCAACTTTGGTGTTAGGGACGGGTGACCGGGCTAAACTTGCAAGTGTACAAGTGCCGATATAGTAATAAATTCCAGTAAATTACCGGGTCGAATCCACAGGGAAACGTTGTTTAATTTAGTCCGAGAGTAGATGACTTTAAATAAATAAATGAGTAAAGTGCAGGGATTTTGAGTTGTGTGTTGTTGTAAAAACAACAACTTGATTCTTCTTTTTAATTTTCAGAGATATAACTAAAATTAATTTGATTAAAGTGATTGATAACAACAACTAAGGCTTCGGGAATCACTTAAATGCTTTAATAGGGTTGAATATTAGTTCTTTACCAAAAATTATGAATACGATGTCGCTAATATATTCTCAACTCCGGTTAAGGCAGCGAGAGCGTGGTTTTCGTTACGTGTAAGTCCCGTTACGGCTTACATTCATCTACCGAAAACCCCGTTGAATATCAAGACATCACACCCGTATCATATAATACCGGATATATTTCTATTCTCGGTAATATATATGTTTATCCTTTAATGTTCATAGTTTAGACCTCAACGTTAATTGCAAGCATAAACTAAGTTTAACATACTTCTATGTTGTACACCATAGTCATAAACAATCAAAATGTAAAGGATAAATCACAATTTATTGGTTTAGAACTTTTATCAAACACCTAGTGGGCATAGAAGTTCATCCCTAGCCTTAGCTAAGAACTTAGCTCCTTGAGCTCATATTAATTACAAAAGTGTAACTAAGAACAATGAAATACAATAACATACAAGAAATAATACCTAGAACCAATTGTAGAGGAGAGAAATGGCTTCTTCTCCAACACTTCAAGAAAATGCAAAAAGGAAATATAAAAACTGAAATTTAATCTTCAAGAATGGAATGATGATCTTGTTTGATGAATTGGGGGCTTTATATAGGCTAAAGATTGGCATCTTTTAGTCTATTCAAGCCCAACAATCAGGCATGGAAGATATATTTGATCAGATCATAAGGAAAGTGGAGTTTTCCCATCAAAATATGGCTGCACGTCTTTGTGTTTTATGCAGATTCGGGCTTAACCGGCGCCGGTTTTAGGCTTGACCGGCGCCGGTTTTACTTCGGGGATGGAATAATAGTGAAAAACACCATAACCGGCGCCGGTTATAGGGTAAAACCGGCGCCGGTTATACTTCGGCCGACCGGGAGAATAACGGATTAAATGCAACCGGCGCCGGTTTGGTGAAATTCCGGCGCCGGTTTTGTCCTGGGATTTTGGGGATGTTCCGCTATGAATTTGGACATGAGTCCTTCATCAAAGTTGTAGCTAATGAAGTCTTCTATCCACCAAAACTTGAATGACGTGATTTTATTCAGCCAATCAAACGATATGGATAAAACACTGAGAGGTATGCATCCTGAAATCCCACCAGCAACATCTGACTTTGTTGGTTGATTGAGTCTTGTTCCCTTCATATTTTGGCCATGACGTCTTCATAACATTTGTACCTTATTGAGTTAGCATTCACATGAAACTCGAATCGAGTGATTTCGAATTCTCTACAATACGGTATACTCAAATTATGGACATAACGTCATTCTCTTGGTCCAAAAAGCCATGCATCACAATGTTTTATGCTCTAGCTCTCATTCTGGAGGTATTTGCCCGATTTCTCTTCTTTTCTTCAACAAATACTTATAAATACTTATGTTAAACACAAGTAAATATAACAGCTATCAAATCCCCCCACACTTGAACATTGCTTGTCCTCAAGCAATTTCTTCACCTTTGGATGCCTTGGTTAGTTTCAACAACAATATATGAACAAAAATAAATCAATTTTTAAGAGATAAAAAATGACATATAAACTCTTTTATCATTCTCGGTCCAAAAACCATTTTTTCAATTAAACACAAAAAGTATCATTTAGATTTAGAAAACTACTTATACTCTTGAAAATAAAGGAATGATTTGTGACTATGGTTTTTTTGGGTGAGTGGGATGGCTTTTTGGTGTTTTTGACTTTTAAGTTGTATGAATCAATTGAACTTCCTAGATGAGACCATGAGTTTTTTTTTTTTTTTTTTTTTTTTTCAAACTCATTTGAAAAGGTCTTCAACTAGTATTTACTGAAAGTCATTTGATGATGCCAATTTATTTGATGAGGTGTGAGAGTGGGTTTTGTGTTCCAAAATGGTGCTTGAATGTAGTATTTGACCATTTTTGGAAATGAAGGAAGGAGATGCTTTCTAGTCACAAGAATTTATTTTTTTGGAAGAATTTTCAAGAGTAAAGAGTAGTCTAAAAAATGATAGGTTTTTGTAAATAATTAAAAAAAACTTTCTCAACCAAATACCCGTTAAAAAGAGATATATGAAAATTTTACCTTCCTAAAAAAAATTATTTTTGCACACAAAATTTGTTTAACTAACCATGAAATGCACCCCCCACACTTGAGATACATTGTCCTCAATGTACATTGGAGGATGTAATGGAGGATGAAATCTTCAATAGCGGAATGAGCCGTCTTGTGAGAGTAGGAGATGCACGATACATGAGTTTAGATGATGCTTTTTTTTCTTTTTTTTTTGTTTTTTTTTTTTTTTGCTTTTTTTGTTTTTGTTTTTTTTTTTGTTTTTTTTTTTGGGTTTCAATTATAAATAAATATGAATATGTATTTAACTAAACATATTTATTTATAATTGAATTTGTTGGGTTGCCTCCCAATTAGCGCTCAGTTTAACGTCATAGGCCGGACGCAACATACCTCTCACGTGTGATTGGGCTCCCGAAGACGTTTGACCAATGTTACCTTTTTGAGATCATGGGGAGGCCATGGAGTTGTCCGTCCATTCTTTTCATTCTCGTGGTGTGTTGGAGGGATGGAAGGATTTGTGTTGACCTCCATGTTTTGAGTTGGTATGGATTGTGTTTTCCATACATTGAATGTTTCATCGTCTCCTCCCACTCTTAGCTTTACGGTGCCTGCTTGCACATCAATGACGGCTGCGGAAGTGGCCAAAAATGATCTCCCAAGGATGACGGGAACCTCCATCTCTTCCATGTCTAAAACAAGAAAATCTACCGGAAAGTAGAATTTTCCTACTTTGACAAGGACGTCCTCCATGATGCCTATCGGATAGCGGATTGTTCTATCCGCTAATTGCAAAGCAACCGTTGTTGGTTGGAGTTCCCCCACACTTAGCTTTTTAAATAGGGAGTAGGGCATAAGATTTATGCTAGCACCAAGGTCACAAAGAGACCTTACCTCCCTGATTTTTCCAATAGAGCATGGAATAGTAAAGCTTCCGGGGTCTTTGAGTTTTGGAGGAAGTTTGTTTTGAATAATGGCACTACATTCCTCCGTTAGTGCTACAGTTGCGAATTCCTCTAACTTCTTTTTGTTGGAGATGATGCCTTTGAGAAATTTTGCGTATGATGGAATCTCCGCAATGGCCTCCGCAAAAGGTATGTTGATGCTCAATTTCTTGAAAATATCAAGAATTTTCTTGTGTTTCTTCTCATCTCCTTTCTTCTTCAACTTTTGTGGATAAGGGATGGGAGGAACATATTGAGGCATAATAGGTGGCAACGGTGTATGTGAAACCTCTTCTTGTTCCTCCGGTGTCTTTCTTCTCTCCGGCATCTTGGGATCCTCCGTTTGCCTCCCACTTCTTGTGGTAATGGCCATGACGCTCTCCCTCGGGTTTACCTCCGTAGTTGTAGGGAATTTACCTTGCTCTCTAGAACTCACTTTTTGGGCGAGTTGCCCCAATTGAACTTCAAGATTTCGAATGGACGCCTTGGTATATTGCTCAATGGTGTCGATGCGTTGGTTGAGCTTTATATTTTGATCTTCAAAGCGAAGATCCAACTTGTTGAATTGAGAGTGGAGATTCCCAATGGATGCCTCCACTCTACTATGGTTCTCTTCATTTTGAGCCTTCATGCTTTCCATGCTCTTGGATATGAATTGCATCATATCTTCCATGGTGGTTTCCTTGGACGGCCCAAAATTAGGTGCTCCGGATTGGGGTTGTGGCTTCCAATTGCTCCCTTGGTTCCACCTTTGTTGATTAGAAGGGTTATTGTTTCCCCGGTTCCCATAAGAGTTCATAAAATTTACCTCTTCAAGATGTTGAGATAAATTGCCTTCCGGACTTTGAATGCTCTCCACATTAGCTATTTGCTTGACTCCTCCCAATACGGCTTGAAAGGCCGTTTGGAATTTTTGCTCAATTTTTGATTCCATTTGTTCAAGCCTTTTATTAATCTCGGTTGTGATAGAGATTTCATTCATCCCGACCACCTTGTAATCGCCTCCTTGAAGTTGAGGATTTGAGGCAATAGATTCAATGATTCGGAGCGCCTCAGTTTCATTTTTATTTCCAATGTAGCCCTCGGCTCGGTTGTCTACAATGGCTTGACAAGGTGAATTCAAACCATTGTAGAATGTATCAAGTTGAAGATCAAGGGGAATGCGGTGGTGCGGGCATTCCCTTAACAATGATTTGAAACGCCGCCATGCGTCTTGAAAGAGCTCACCATTTTGTTGTTTGAAATTGAAAATGCGTTGTCTAAGCTCTTGAGTCATGGTGGGTGTGTAGTATTTAGACATGAAGGCATTGTATATACCTTCCCATGTTGTGTAGCTTGCCGGAGCTTGCTCTAGGAACCATCCTCTTGCCGCCCCTTTGAGAGTGTAGGGGAAGCATTTGAGTTTGAGTTGATCCTCCGCCAAGCCATTTCTAGGGATTCCTTGAATGAATCCGTAGAACTCCGTGATGAAGTTGAGTGGATTTTCCCCAAGCAAACCATGAAACTGAGGCATAGCGTTGAAGTAGCTTTGCCTTAGCTCATAGTCTCTTGCTTCCTCGCTCAAGGTGATGCAAGATGGTGTAGCGGCCACCACGGGTCTCTTCCTCTCATTCAAAGTTGGCAACATCTTTTTAGCTTTTTGCTCCCTTCGAATGTGTTTGCAAGTTTTTTCTATTTCAAGATCAAGTCGTTCAAGAATTTTAGAACCTTGACCTCTCAATTGCATGCAAACACAAGGGAATATCTACACAAGCAAAAACAAAAATCCTTCCAAGATCAAGTGAAGTTGTGAAAAATAAATTCAGGATTTTTGATTGGTTGATTGTTTGGACTTTATTAAACAAGACCGTTTCCCCGGCAACGGCGCCAAAAACTTGACCGGGCTAAACTTGCAAGTGTACAAGTGCCGATATAGTAATAAATTCCAGTAAATTACCGGGTCGAATCCACAGGGAAACGTTGTTTAATTTAGTCCGAGAGTAGATGACTTTAAATAAATAAATGAGTAAAGTGCAGGGATTTTGAGTTGTGTGTTGTTGTAAAAACAACAACTTGATTCTTCTTTTTAATTTTCAGAGATATAACTAAAATTAATTTGATTAAAGTGATTGATAACAACAACTAAGGCTTCGGGAATCACTTAAATGCTTTAATAGGGTTGAATATTAGTTCTTTACCAAAAATTATGAATACGATGTCGCTAATATATTCTCAACTCCGGTTAAGGCAGCGAGAGCGTGGTTTTCGTTACGTGTAAGTCCCGTTACGGCTTACATTCATCTACCGAAAACCCCGTTGAATATCAAGACATCACACCCGTATCATATAATACCGGATATATTTCTATTCTCGGTAATATATATGTTTATCCTTTAATGTTCATAGTTTAGACCTCAACGTTAATTGCAAGCATAAACTAAGTTTAACATACTTCTATGTTGTACACCATAGTCATAAACAATCAAAATGTAAAGGATAAATCACAATTTATTGGTTTAGAACTTTTATCAAACACCTAGTGGGCATAGAAGTTCATCCCTAGCCTTAGCTAAGAACTTAGCTCCTTGAGCTCATATTAATTACAAAAGTGTAACTAAGAACAATGAAATACAATAACATACAAGAAATAATACCTAGAACCAATTGTAGAGGAGAGAAATGGCTTCTTCTCCAACACTTCAAGAAAATGCAAAAAGGAAATATAAAAACTGAAATTTAATCTTCAAGAATGGAATGATGATCTTGTTTGATGAATTGGGGGCTTTATATAGGCTAAAGATTGGCATCTTTTAGTCTATTCAAGCCCAACAATCAGGCATGGAAGATATATTTGATCAGATCATAAGGAAAGTGGAGTTTTCCCATCAAAATATGGCTGCACGTCTTTGTGTTTTATGCAGATTCGGGCTTAACCGGCGCCGGTTTTAGGCTTGACCGGCGCCGGTTTTACTTCGGGGATGGAATAATAGTGAAAAACACCATAACCGGCGCCGGTTATAGGGTAAAACCGGCGCCGGTTATACTTCGGCCGACCGGGAGAATAACGGATTAAATGCAACCGGCGCCGGTTTGGTGAAATTCCGGCGCCGGTTTTGTCCTGGGATTTTGGGGATGTTCCGCTATGAATTTGGACATGAGTCCTTCATCAAAGTTGTAGCTAATGAAGTCTTCTATCCACCAAAACTTGAATGACGTGATTTTATTCAGCCAATCAAACGATATGGATAAAACACTGAGAGGTATGCATCCTGAAATCCCACCAGCAACATCTGACTTTGTTGGTTGATTGAGTCTTGTTCCCTTCATATTTTGGCCATGACGTCTTCATAACATTTGTACCTTATTGAGTTAGCATTCACATGAAACTCGAATCGAGTGATTTCGAATTCTCTACAATACGGTATACTCAAATTATGGACATAACGTCATTCTCTTGGTCCAAAAAGCCATGCATCACAATGTTTTATGCTCTAGCTCTCATTCTGGAGGTATTTGCCCGATTTCTCTTCTTTTCTTCAACAAATACTTATAAATACTTATGTTAAACACAAGTAAATATAACAGCTATCAAATCCCCCCACACTTGAACATTGCTTGTCCTCAAGCAATTTCTTCACCTTTGGATGCCTTGGTTAGTTTCAACAACAATATATGAACAAAAATAAATCAATTTTTAAGAGATAAAAAATGACATATAAACTCTTTTATCATTCTCGGTCCAAAAACCATTTTTTCAATTAAACACAAAAAGTATCATTTAGATTTAGAAAACTACTTATACTCTTGAAAATAAAGGAATGATTTGTGACTATGGTTTTTTTGGGTGAGTGGGATGGCTTTTTGGTGTTTTTGACTTTTAAGTTGTATGAATCAATTGAACTTCCTAGATGAGACCATGAGTTTTTTTTTTTTTTTCAAACTCATTTGAAAAGGTCTTCAACTAGTATTTACTGAAAGTCATTTGATGATGCCAATTTATTTGATGAGGTGTGAGAGTGGGTTTTGTGTTCCAAAATGGTGCTTGAATGTAGTATTTGACCATTTTTGGAAATGAAGGAAGGAGATGCTTTCTAGTCACAAGAATTTATTTTTTTGGAAGAATTTTCAAGAGTAAAGAGTAGTCTAAAAAATGATAGGTTTTTGTAAATAATTAAAAAAAACTTTCTCAACCAAATACCCGTTAAAAAGAGATATATGAAAATTTTACCTTCCTAAAAAAAATTATTTTTGCACACAAAATTTGTTTAACTAACCATGAAATGCACCCCCCACACTTGAGATACATTGTCCTCAATGTACATTGGAGGATGTAATGGAGGATGAAATCTTCAATAGCGGAATGAGCCGTCTTGTGAGAGTAGGAGATGCACGATACATGAGTTTAGATGATGCTTTTTTTTTCTTTTCTTTTTTGTTTTTTTTTTTTTTTGCTTTTTTTGTTTTTGTTTTTTTTTTGTTTTTTTTTTTTGGGTTTCAATTATAAATAAATATGAATATGTATTTAACTAAACATATTTATTTATAATTGAATTTGTTGGGTTGCCTCCCAATTAGCGCTCAGTTTAACGTCATAGGCCGGACGCAACATACCTCTCACGTGTGATTGGGCTCCCGAAGACGTTTGACCAATGTTACCTTTTTGAGATCATGGGGAGGCCATGGAGTTGTCCGTCCATTCTTTTCATTCTCGTGGTGTGTTGGAGGGATGGAAGGATTTGTGTTGACCTCCATGTTTTGAGTTGGTATGGATTGTGTTTTCCATACATTGAATGTTTCATCGTCTCCTCCCACTCTTAGCTTTACGGTGCCTGCTTGCACATCAATGACGGCTGCGGAAGTGGCCAAAAATGATCTCCCAAGGATGACGGGAACCTCCATCTCTTCCATGTCTAAAACAAGAAAATCTACCGGAAAGTAGAATTTTCCTACTTTGACAAGGACGTCCTCCATGATGCCTATCGGATAGCGGATTGTTCTATCCGCTAATTGCAAAGCAACCGTTGTTGGTTGGAGTTCCCCCACACTTAGCTTTTTAAATAGGGAGTAGGGCATAAGATTTATGCTAGCACCAAGGTCACAAAGAGACCTTACCTCCCTGATTTTTCCAATAGAGCATGGAATAGTAAAGCTTCCGGGGTCTTTGAGTTTTGGAGGAAGTTTGTTTTGAATAATGGCACTACATTCCTCCGTTAGTGCTACAGTTGCGAATTCCTCTAACTTCTTTTTGTTGGAGATGATGCCTTTGAGAAATTTTGCGTATGATGGAATCTCCGCAATGGCCTCCGCAAAAGGTATGTTGATGCTCAATTTCTTGAAAATATCAAGAATTTTCTTGTGTTTCTTCTCATCTCCTTTCTTCTTCAACTTTTGTGGATAAGGGATGGGAGGAACATATTGAGGCATAATAGGTGGCAACGGTGTATGTGAAACCTCTTCTTGTTCCTCCGGTGTCTTTCTTCTCTCCGGCATCTTGGGATCCTCCGTTTGCCTCCCACTTCTTGTGGTAATGGCCATGACGCTCTCCCTCGGGTTTACCTCCGTAGTTGTAGGGAATTTACCTTGCTCTCTAGAACTCACTTTTTGGGCGAGTTGCCCCAATTGAACTTCAAGATTTCGAATGGACGCCTTGGTATATTGCTCAATGGTGTCGATGCGTTGGTTGAGCTTTATATTTTGATCTTCAAAGCGAAGATCCAACTTGTTGAATTGAGAGTGGAGATTCCCAATGGATGCCTCCACTCTACTATGGTTCTCTTCATTTTGAGCCTTCATGCTTTCCATGCTCTTGGATATGAATTGCATCATATCTTCCATGGTGGTTTCCTTGGACGGCCCAAAATTAGGTGCTCCGGATTGGGGTTGTGGCTTCCAATTGCTCCCTTGGTTCCACCTTTGTTGATTAGAAGGGTTATTGTTTCCCCGGTTCCCATAAGAGTTCATAAAATTTACCTCTTCAAGATGTTGAGATAAATTGCCTTCCGGACTTTGAATGCTCTCCACATTAGCTATTTGCTTGACTCCTCCCAATACGGCTTGAAAGGCCGTTTGGAATTTTTGCTCAATTTTTGATTCCATTTGTTCAAGCCTTTTATTAATCTCGGTTGTGATAGAGATTTCATTCATCCCGACCACCTTGTAATCGCCTCCTTGAAGTTGAGGATTTGAGGCAATAGATTCAATGATTCGGAGCGCCTCAGTTTCATTTTTATTTCCAATGTAGCCCTCGGCTCGGTTGTCTACAATGGCTTGACAAGGTGAATTCAAACCATTGTAGAATGTATCAAGTTGAAGATCAAGGGGAATGCGGTGGTGCGGGCATTCCCTTAACAATGATTTGAAACGCCGCCATGCGTCTTGAAAGAGCTCACCATTTTGTTGTTTGAAATTGAAAATGCGTTGTCTAAGCTCTTGAGTCATGGTGGGTGTGTAGTATTTAGACATGAAGGCATTGTATATACCTTCCCATGTTGTGTAGCTTGCCGGAGCTTGCTCTAGGAACCATCCTCTTGCCGCCCCTTTGAGAGTGTAGGGGAAGCATTTGAGTTTGAGTTGATCCTCCGCCAAGCCATTTCTAGGGATTCCTTGAATGAATCCGTAGAACTCCGTGATGAAGTTGAGTGGATTTTCCCCAAGCAAACCATGAAACTGAGGCATAGCGTTGAAGTAGCTTTGCCTTAGCTCATAGTCTCTTGCTTCCTCGCTCAAGGTGATGCAAGATGGTGTAGCGGCCACCACGGGTCTCTTCCTCTCATTCAAAGTTGGCAACATCTTTTTAGCTTTTTGCTCCCTTCGAATGTGTTTGCAAGTTTTTTCTATTTCAAGATCAAGTCGTTCAAGAATTTTAGAACCTTGACCTCTCAATTGCATGCAAACACAAGGGAATATCTACACAAGCAAAAACAAAAATCCTTCCAAGATCAAGTGAAGTTGTGAAAAATAAATTCAGGATTTTTGATTGGTTGATTGTTTGGACTTTATTAAACAAGACCGTTTCCCCGGCAACGGCGCCAAAAACTTGACCGGGCTAAACTTGCAAGTGTACAAGTGCCGATATAGTAATAAATTCCAGTAAATTACCGGGTCGAATCCACAGGGAAACGTTGTTTAATTTAGTCCGAGAGTAGATGACTTTAAATAAATAAATGAGTAAAGTGCAGGGATTTTGAGTTGTGTGTTGTTGTAAAAACAACAACTTGATTCTTCTTTTTAATTTTCAGAGATATAACTAAAATTAATTTGATTAAAGTGATTGATAACAACAACTAAGGCTTCGGGAATCACTTAAATGCTTTAATAGGGTTGAATATTAGTTCTTTACCAAAAATTATGAATACGATGTCGCTAATATATTCTCAACTCCGGTTAAGGCAGCGAGAGCGTGGTTTTCGTTACGTGTAAGTCCCGTTACGGCTTACATTCATCTACCGAAAACCCCGTTGAATATCAAGACATCACACCCGTATCATATAATACCGGATATATTTCTATTCTCGGTAATATATATGTTTATCCTTTAATGTTCATAGTTTAGACCTCAACGTTAATTGCAAGCATAAACTAAGTTTAACATACTTCTATGTTGTACACCATAGTCATAAACAATCAAAATGTAAAGGATAAATCACAATTTATTGGTTTAGAACTTTTATCAAACACCTAGTGGGCATAGAAGTTCATCCCTAGCCTTAGCTAAGAACTTAGCTCCTTGAGCTCATATTAATTACAAAAGTGTAACTAAGAACAATGAAATACAATAACATACAAGAAATAATACCTAGAACCAATTGTAGAGGAGAGAAATGGCTTCTTCTCCAACACTTCAAGAAAATGCAAAAAGGAAATATAAAAACTGAAATTTAATCTTCAAGAATGGAATGATGATCTTGTTTGATGAATTGGGGGCTTTATATAGGCTAAAGATTGGCATCTTTTAGTCTATTCAAGCCCAACAATCAGGCATGGAAGATATATTTGATCAGATCATAAGGAAAGTGGAGTTTTCCCATCAAAATATGGCTGCACGTCTTTGTGTTTTATGCAGATTCGGGCTTAACCGGCGCCGGTTTTAGGCTTGACCGGCGCCGGTTTTACTTCGGGGATGGAATAATAGTGAAAAACACCATAACCGGCGCCGGTTATAGGGTAAAACCGGCGCCGGTTATACTTCGGCCGACCGGGAGAATAACGGATTAAATGCAACCGGCGCCGGTTTGGTGAAATTCCGGCGCCGGTTTTGTCCTGGGATTTTGGGGATGTTCCGCTATGAATTTGGACATGAGTCCTTCATCAAAGTTGTAGCTAATGAAGTCTTCTATCCACCAAAACTTGAATGACGTGATTTTATTCAGCCAATCAAACGATATGGATAAAACACTGAGAGGTATGCATCCTGAAATCCCACCAGCAACATCTGACTTTGTTGGTTGATTGAGTCTTGTTCCCTTCATATTTTGGCCATGACGTCTTCATAACATTTGTACCTTATTGAGTTAGCATTCACATGAATCTCGAATCGAGTGATTTCGAATTCTCTACAATACGGTATACTCAAATTATGGACATAACGTCATTCTCTTGGTCCAAAAAGCCATGCATCACAATGTTTTATGCTCTAGCTCTCATTCTGGAGGTATTTGCCCGATTTCTCTTCTTTTCTTCAACAAATACTTATAAATACTTATGTTAAACACAAGTAAATATAACAGCTATCAACGGGCCGAACAGCCTACATCTCAATCAGGATGCTGAGTTGAATAAAAAAAAAAAAATTGAGTGTTCGGGAAGCAAGTCATTCGGAAACGGACCGATCTTTATTCTTCGGCACTACTGGCCGGAAATTATACATGAGGAAGAAAAAGGGGATTACAACAAAGATAACTACACTACGGGAGGGTCCTTATTCGGCACAGCATCCGAGTTGGAGATTGGGGGATTGGCTGAATCATTAGCCTTTTGCCTCTTCTCCATCACCCGTTGGTAAGCACGGCAGAATAAAGGATCAAAACCTTCCTCCTTGGGGTCGAAGGGTTCATCGAAAGATTCCTTGATCACCTCCAGATTCCGGTCGACCAGCATATCCTGGCACTTAACAAGGGTGTCCTTTGCTAGAGCATTGGCGAAGGCTGTCCCGGACGGGGTCTCATCAAGAAGCTTAAGGCCATCATGAAGGGGATCCTCAGACTTCTTCAAAAATTCCCCAAGATGTTTCCCGAGGAACTCTCGAGCAGTCTCCTCCAGGGCCACGTTCAGGCCTTTCCCCCTCTGGAATTCAATCACCGCTTTCTTGGTGATCTTGGAAACATCGGCAGTGTAGGGGGCAGGGGGATTCTCCCCCTTGGCCTTTTCAATCTTAAGGCCAGCAGCTTCGGCGGCTTTCACCTTGGCACGCAGATCGCGGATTTCCCGATCACGTCGTTGGAGTCTTTGCTCCAGTTCGGCCAGCTCCTCCCTGGCCTTGTCACCCTTGTTGGCTCGATCTTGGAGATCTGCAGCCATTTTCCTAGCAGCGGCCAAAAGGGTTTGGCTCTCGTCCAGCTCCTGATGAAGGAGGGTCATCTCCCGTTCAGCTGCTAGGAAGGCCCGGTGATAGTATGCACCGGCCTGTGGAAAAAGAAACAGCAGTAAGAACAAGTCCAAAAAAAATGTTATAAGAAGAAAGAACTGAACAGTCAAGGGCATACCTTAAGGGACTCAGTGTGGCCTGCTTCGACCAAATCAGACCAAATGATCAAGTTGGTGAAGCCCTCGCCAGCCTTCAAAGAAGTGCTGCACCACATGGAGGATGCAGTCTGCCCGAACAGCGTCCGGCATTCGGCTCGGGGGCCCATGGCGGAAAACTCCACCGTCAACCGATCGGGGATCGGGAGACTATCTGAAGCAACACCTCCCCTGTTGCCGAGCTTCCTTGGAGGAGAGGGGACCGCAGGCATCCTTTCCACAGAAGGGTCCGTCAGATCAATGACATGATCGACCGGGACCAAGGCTCTGCTGCTCTCAATTCTTGGCCGCTTGTTAACGGGCCCAGATTCCCGGCCAGCGGAAGAACCTGGCTGAATAGCCTTCTCCCTTCCCTTGCTGACTATGGCGGTGGAGGAAGGAGTAGGAGCAGGACGCTTTATGGAAACGGGGGGAATCACACCTACAGGAAAGAACGAAGGGAAATGAACAAGATATTGAAAAATACACCGAACGAACAAAGTAAGGGAAGAAACATACCAATGCCAGAAGCTAGCATCTTAGCAGGAGTCAAGAAGGACCGTAGGTTCTTGGAACCGGCCAGACAGAGCCTTTCGTACTGGCAGAGAATAGCTGCATCCACCCTTGAGGAGGCATCCTGAACGGGGTAGGTGTTCCACCGGTCAGGGAAAGGAAGCGGCGACCCCACGTGTACGAACACAAATCGTTCCTCCCATTTTTCCGGAGGGGTGGGGTTGTCGGTGAAGAGCGAACGGCCGGGACGGGCCACAAGCCGCAAGTACCCGGTGGTCTAGTAGGGCTGAACGCCGTAGCAGTGCAGAAACAGATCGGCGCTAGGGGCAATCCCCAACTCATGGCACCAAACGATAAAACCGTTCAGGATCCTGTAGGTGCTGGGCACAAACTGTGCCGGCAATACTGACACCCGGCGGAGGAACTCCACAACGAACGGGTGCAAAGGGAACCGCAAACCAGCAACCAAGGCATCCATATGCACCAACACACATCCCGGACGGTGTCGCATGGGATGTTTGATGAACCCCGCATTGAACTGACGGGGTGGAGGTAGTAATTGGCGGAGCGTCTGTTCTGCATCAGCAGGAAGGCGTTGACGTTGCTTCCTGATGCAATGAAAGTTCAGACTATAACGGGGGGCCGTTCAGGCATGCCCTTATTATAGATGGCTAGGTCATCTCCCGACTGACATCCATCATCAGGGAGGGGCTATTCGGGATGAAGTGAGGCAGAAGACCCGTTAGAACCCGACGATCGGGTAGAGGTACCTTGATCTTTGGGGTGAGCTTTTCCCCTTGAAAGGCGAATCAAAGTGGGTGCCATCTCTTCGGAGTCTGACGAACCAGAAAAGGCAGACATAGAATAACGAAGAAAATTTCTAGAGAGAGAAAGCTTGAAGGAATTCAGAAGCAGCAGAAAAAACTGAAACAAAGTAGCTGCATCCTTATATAAGGAAATGCTACCGCCAGGAATTCGAATGAATAATAGACACGTGTCAAGACGGTTGAGAGAAGTTAAAGCATCCTTTGGGGTGGGTGAACACCCGAACGGGGTTGAAATCAGCAAAGTTCACGAACCTCTAAAAACGTCTCCCCGAACGGGATAAAAGAAAAGGGCTACAAGCGTTTCCCCGAACAGGAAAGGAACCTATGACGGTGGTAAAAATGATGGGCTTACCCGAACAGTATGGTTATCTAACATGGAAGAATATGACGGATGCAACAAGGAGAGCAAAAATACATCCCGAATACCGGACACAATTTCCAACTAGTCAGAATGAAAGCTTACGAACGAATGAAGAGGGCACTAGGGTCTTATATTAAGATCATAAGTACAGACTGGACGGGTTCGTTATGAACAACATGCGTTCACAAGATTATTAAGTCCTGAATTCTGGATTTAACGAGGAGTTCACCCGAACAGGTGACCTGACCGCTATAAGTTATGAAGACTGGTTAAAACAGGAACAAAGCAACATGAAACGTATTGCGGAGGCGAATTGATAGGTGAAAAACAAACATAAAGTACAGTAAAAGTCACAAAGACGAGATGAGAAGGCAAAGTTGTATATTCATCGGCTCTACTGGCCGGAAAGTACAAAAACTACTGATTCAAAGGAAAGGAAATACAGATAATGTCTAATCTATTGTTCGGGATGATCTTCATCGTCTTCATCATCGTCTTCATCAGCCTCATCAACAATTTGCACCACCTCCATCCCCAGGGCTCGCCGGCACTTTTTCATCTGTGCCATCAGGGCGTTCAGATGACCCGGATGGAGGTCAGAGGGAAAGTCGGAGGATTGCACTGATCGGCCCATATACTTTTCTAGGAGGGGGAGGAGGGGCTGAAGCATATGTTGGCAGCCTGAACTGTAGATCCCCCGGGCGAGGATATCAGCCCACTCCTTGGTGACAGGATGCTGATCAAGCACCCTGATCCCCTCCTTTTGGCGCTCCTCTCCGGCCACTTTCTCCAAGTGCCTTCCGAAGACAGCGGGGAGCTGTTCGGTGGCATACTTCTCCTTCAGAGCCAGAAACTCCTCTGAAGCCTGGAAGGATTCCCGAACGGCGGAAAGATCAACTGTCATTTCGGCCGGTCCGTCCGGGATCTGGGGAGGAGCCTCAGAGAATTTGATCTGAGCAGCCTCAGCTGCTGCAATCTTGGCTTGGAGAGCGCCCACTTTAACACGGAGCTCCCCTGCCTCGGCTTCTAGCTTCTTCCGCTCCTCAGCGAAAGCCCGCCGTTCGGCCTCGGCTGCCTGTTCGGCCGTTTCCTTGGCCATCAGCAAGCCTTGTTCCTTGGCCTGCCTGGTCTCCTTGAGCTTCAGGCTGTATATCCCTGCCTAATGATCGAAAAGGAAAGTATGAGTACATGATAAGCTGACAAAACGAAGAAAAAGGTTAAAGTAAATTATGAACAAGAAACTACCTTCAGGACAGTCAGGGCAATGCACTCCTCGATCTCCTCCACCGGTATTGGGGGAAGGTTGTGTCCATTGAGGAAACTAGAGTTGGACCAGATCTGGCTCGCTGGACAGCCACCCCTCTCCAGCATTTCATGAGCAGGATCATAGAGGGAGATCCGCTCGAACTGACTAGCCAGGTCAGCCTGATGGGCAGCCACCTCCTCAGCAGAGAAATGGTGGGACTGCTGATCAGAAAAAAGCTGATCCATCAGCGTGTCAGCATGGGTGTGCTGCTCAGGGGCAACCTGCTGCACAGGTTCTACATCCCGAACAGGGTCAGACTGCTCGGGAACGATGGGGGCGGATTGGGAGGATGTCCCCTGATCGGCCTTCCTCAACCTCTTCCTCTTTGTCGTCCTCTGCTGCTTGGGAGAGGTTGGTGGCTCATCGTCAAAACCAACGGTAAAGAGCCTGCTGTCATCCATTGCCGGCTGTTCGGGGTTGTCTCCTTCGGAATCTGAAGATTCGCCTTGCTTTGGAGCTGAAAAGACAAAAGGAACAAATTAGTACCGAGCGGTTCACACGTGGATTAAAAAATTATATCACACGGGAAGGACCGCCCGGGCCATGGTACTTGGTTTTCAGTCAAGTAAGTCCAGGAATACGGGCAGTACCTATCCCGGCCTTAATTAGCCGTTCGGGAGTCAGGTAAGACATAATTTTGAAGCAGCCTCCTGCCTCCACAGCAATGACATCTCTGCTAAGCTCTTCGGAGATAAATGGCTCGGGGGATTTAGGAGGGAATGCGTTCCACTTCCTAGGAATCAAACCGTTCGGGACAGAGACAAAGAAGAACCTATCTTTCCAACCTTTGATGGAAGAAGGGGCATCGCAGAACAAAATATGTCCTGGTCGGGAGCTTACCACCAGAAAACCATGGGACTGCTGGGGGATAACCGAAAAGAAATAGTGGAAAAGCTCTAGAGTGGGTATGACCTTGACACTGTGACAACGACAAATGAAACCAGCTATCGACCGGTAGGAGTTCGGCATTATCTGAGCTGGTACTACATTGTAAAAATTTAAGAAAGAGACAAAAAACGGGTGGAGTGGAAACCTAAGACCGGCCTTAATTGAGTCAAAATGGACCACTACCATCCCAGGGAAATGACGCATTGGGTGAAGCCCGGCCTGGAGTCGGAAATCCACCAAGTCCGGGATCATCATCTGGATTTGGGCCCTATTTTGGGCCGTAAGTTTTTGACGCATCAGCCTAATTAGGGCTAGGTCAAGCTTATGACAAGAAACGCCGCTAGGGGGACCGGCTTCCATGGCCTCCATTTCATCCCCGGATTTGGTACCATCGGGATAAGTTCCGGATGAAGAGGCATCGTCGTGGGGGATCTCCGCCGGGATAGGAGTGACCTCCAGTGCCAGGCTAGGAGTATTCTCAGGGAGATCAACGTTTGAGGTAGAACACTCGGAGGAACGAAGACGGGTTGCCATACCGATCGAACAAGAAGGATAGAAGAAAAACAAAGGCCAGAAAGTACCTGAGCGAGAACTAAGGAGTAGCTCTAGAGAGAAGGATGAATGATAAGCCGGAGATGCAAAGTTTCGAAACCCAGAATCAAAACCAGGAGAGCCTACTTATACTCTGTCATGCCGATTCAGTTACCAATCAGAAAAGGACACGTTTTTTATAATGATGACGGATACACGTGTCACGCAGATAACCCTTCTCAAGTAATCATGACGTTTATCGGAGAAATGAAACGGCAGTTGCAAATAGCCGTCAGAATATACCTCGGGAACCGGCGGAATACAATCCGATATTCACCCGAACAGCATTCGGGATAAAGCTTTTACTTCCTTATGCACTCACTACCGTTCGAGACATAGGAAGTGGGGGACTAGTGTTGGGATATTAGGTCCAGGCCCAATACCCCTAGGCCCAAACCCGGGAAAAAGCAGCGGGCCCAAGGCAGTCCAAAGAACTCCCGAACGGCATTCGGGATAAAACTTATGCTTGGAACATTCCGGGAAACAATTATGCCAAAGTATCAAGGCCAAGTATCGATCGGCATTCGGGATACTTCCATTAACTAGATCACCTATGGCTGAGATACCGATCGGCGTTCGGGATATGTCCATAAGCAGGATAGCACCTATGGCGGGGGCCCACACACCGAACACCCTGCCCGAGCGGGCAATCAGCAAGTGGAGGCCGCATTTAATGCTGGATCATGACGGCAGCAAGTGGGGGCATGGGTGCATACATGGCAGAAGTCACAGCCTACCAGATTTGGCCACGTGTCCACCTCACCCATCCCTATTATAGTATAAATACCCATGTTTAGATCATTGTAAAGGGTTAGCATTTTAATACTCAGAGCTTAGCAATAGATTTACATCTCCCATCCTTGTAATCTAATATTCATCTACCGTTCGGGTAGTTTCAGTGTAATTGCTTAATTACAGAGTATAAGTAAGTTCTTGAGTTGGATATTATTTCACTATTTTATATTTTATACACATTTCAACCCTACCCAATATCCCTACAATATCCAAGGCTTGTGTTGGGCTTTCGGATCTTCGGGGATAAACCTCAACAAGTATCATTATTGATATTATTATTGTTGTTGTTGTTGTCGTCGTCGTCGTCGCCATCATCATCATCATCATTACTATGATTACTATGATTATTATTATTATGAAATTTATTATTATCATGATTATTATTATTCTTATTACTGTTATGGTTGTTGTTGTTATTGTTATTAGTTTTTTTTGTTATTATTATTATTGTTGTTGTTGTTGTTGTCGTCGTCGTCATCATCATCATCATCATCATCATTAGTATGATTACTATGATTATTATTATTATTATGATTATTATTATGATATTTATTATTATTATGATTATTATTTTCAAAAAATTATTATGATTATTATTATTATCATTATAATTATAATTAAAATTATATTTATAGATATAATTATAACTAAAAATATAATTACAATTATATTTATAGCTGTTTTTTTGTTTACTCCAGGATGCGTCTTGGGGAGATGAAGTAAAGTAGGTTGAAACTCACCCCATTGAGTTTCGAACCCGAGACCTCCCATAAGGGAGAGTGAGTCGGCGACCAGCTGAGCTGGACCGCTTCCTCTAATTATAGCTATATTTATAACTAGTGTAATACGTATAATAATAATTATACCTATTATAATTATGATTATAATTATAATTATAATTTTTTATAATTATGATTATAATTATAATTATATTTAAATTATATGTGTGTAATTACATTTCTAATTATAATAACTAAAATTAAAATTATAATTATAATTTTAGAAATATTTAAATCAGATCAGGTCAGAAGGATTCAGATCAGAAACATTCAGATCAGATCAGGAACATTCAGATCAGATCAGGAACATTCAGATCAGATCAGAAAAATTCAGATCAGATCAGAACTTAAAAAATTCAGATCAGAAACATTCAGATCAGGTGAAGAGAACAGCTTCTTAGAGGCCATTTGGTAACATCTTTTTTCGGCTTATCAGGCTTATCAGCCAACTTTTTCACCAAACACGTACTTTTTACTTTTGCGCGCTGAATTGTGTAACAAGCAGAAAAAGTAAGGTTAGAGTTACTTTTCTGGCTGTATTGGCTGGAGTTACTATGGATGACCATTTTAGCTATTTTTACATATAATTTTTTCTTTATTTTATTAATAAATTATATTTTAAAAACTAATTTTTACTTAAATCAGCAGAAACTGCCAAAGCAGCCACTTCATCCAGAACTTCATAAATTTCAGCAGAATCAGCCAAAACAGCCGATTTTCGTGCTACCAAACAGGCTTTTAGTTGTAGCCATTCAAATTAAAACAAATTACAAAAATACGGGTTGTATATGAACACTTGGGGTGTACCATATAAATTGCGCAGTAGGGCTGGGCACGGGCCGAGTCGGGGCGGGTAATGCAAAATAAAATGGAACCGCCGGTTCCATTGTCCGGTCCGGTCCGGATATTGCAATTTTCAAAATAGGAACCGGACCTTACCCGACCCGTTTGAAACGGGTCGGTCCGGTCCGGGTTTTGCGGTTTCTATTCCCATGTCTTAAAATTACTAAAAACTCACAAAGTTCCAAAAATCGATAACCAATAATATAGTACATTAGCCAGTTTCAAAATAACATAGTGATGCACATGTAACACAAGTGACAAGTCCAATACTCCATAATTTCATATATATAAGTTCCAAACAATTAAAGAAGTTCCAAAAATTAGCAACATAGCCAAAATACATATTTTCTAACATTTGAATTTAA
Source organism: Cuscuta epithymum (assembly GCA_945859915.1). NCBI lineage: Eukaryota > Viridiplantae > Streptophyta > Magnoliopsida > Solanales > Convolvulaceae > Cuscuta > Cuscuta epithymum. The sequence continues at coordinate 4,190,045 of CAMAPF010000933.1, read as the reverse complement.
AAATGTTGTCTAACATCACATATTAAGGTGATTGTGTTTTTTTATTAAATTTTCAGTATTAGCCAAAGTTGAAACATACATGAAAGAACAAATACTTAAATTCCATAAAAAGGAATAATTCAATAACAATAAAAAGTAATAAGAAATTTATGTAAAATTTAATCAATAATTTGAAAGCAAAATGATGTTACTGCAACTCAATTTGAAATTCTCACTAGTGGAAAAACGTCAATTAGAGGCGCTTCACTAGAGGCACTTTTAATAGAAAACGCCTTGATTCGTTAAAAAAATGAATTTTCGATGCGTGCGGCGCTTTATAATATATAAGCGCCTCCAATATGTAATTCCCATTTATTTTCGATTTTAAAAATTGCGTTGTTGCGGCGCTTTGGAACATATAAGCGCCTGTAATTGTAACAATAAAAAAAATTAGAAAATTGCGTGTCACGTGCGGCGCTTGTTTTAAAGAAGTGCCTCTATTTAAAAAAAAATTGCGGACGTGCGGCGCTTTATAATTTGAAACGCCTGGAATCTAATTTGAAAATTTAATTTGACCTAGCTCTGTAATTCCTTAGGCGGCAAAACACAGAGTAGAGTACTTCAATATTCTTCTGAAGAGCACACATCAGCTTCAATGACCGTCCACCGTCCGCAGCAGGTTCGACGACAAGGTCCGCCGTCTGCAGCAGGTTCGACGAGGAGGTCCTCCGTCTGCAGCAGGTTCGGCGACGAGGTTCTCCGTCTGCAGCAGGTTCGACGACGAGGTCCGCCGCCGTACGCATCGGCTTCGACAACGAGGTCCGCAGCTTCGACAACGAGGTCCGCAGAGTACGTCGTCCCCAGCAGCTTCGAAGAAGAGGTCAGCGTCCGTCCGTCGACCCACGCCGCGCCACCGACCTGCGATGACATCGGCCCACTTCCTACCGCTGCTCTGCCACCGTTGGGGACTCTGAATTTGGACATTGTTGCCGGCAGAATCGTAAACTAGGTCAGCAGCTTAATCTGAATTTGGACATTGTTCATAATTTCATTTTTGTTTTGTTTTAGGGCTAGCTAAATAATACGATAGTATTCCGATTTTTCCATTTTCTTTTTTTTTTTGGCATATTCGGCTAATTTCACATCTATTTGATTTTATTTTGATTTTAGTTTGACTTTTATATTACAGTATAAAGCAGAGAATCTAGCTAAATTTTCACATCTATTTGATTTTACTTTGATTTCACATCTATTCCGAGTATATTGTTTTAGGGCTCATCAAACCATCCTCAAAAATTTTGTGATATAGTTTAGTTTAATTGAACCTTGTAAATGTGAATAGTTTAGTATAATTGAATTTTATTGTTGAATTTTGTTAAAGTATTATTATAATTATTGTTATTATTATTTGAAAAGTATATAATATTTGCTTTAGTTGCTAATTTTTTATAGTTTAATATTATCCATTTTATTTATGTTGTTATGAATGCTTTCAGGATTGGAATTCAAAAACTTATGTTTGAATTTATAGAATGTATAGGGTGGCATCTGCACAAAAAGGACGCGGTAAGCCAATTAAATGACATAGTGTGAAGGTGTTCTATCCTTTCTTTCCTACAATTAATCTTAGGAAAGTAATCTTGAAATAGAATTTTGGTTCTTGCACATGTTATGAATTATACAGGTTGCACGCAAAACAAATCGGAAGTACTGAATGTGGATATTATATCATGAGATTCATGTGCGAAATAATGTCATGCTATGAAAATCATGATGTTGGACAGGTATGAATAAATTGTGAGCTTGCAAAGCTATTTATTATATGAATATTGTATTGTAAGCAAGTTTGAATATGTTTGTGATCATTTTTCAATAAACATTTCAGGTATGACGTTCAAGGAGTGAACCATACCCATTAGCGGAGCTCAATGTAATCAGAAATGTATGGTAAAGATATTGTCATGATGTAGTATTGCAAATTTGAGAAAAAACTACATAGCAAAACATTTTGTACTTTGTATGAATGTATGAATGTTGACTGGATGTTTAATGAAAACTCGTACTGCATGATGCGTTTGATACATGATATGGTACTATTTTTATTGGATATGTTTGATTGTATGAATTTGTTTTACAAAACATATTTTTATTGGTCCAATAATGAAATATGTGGGACCCATGTTTTTTTACCGTTGCACTTTGTCCATTTAAAATTTATGACAGTTTCGTCAACCAACTATCCCTATGAAGCATCATTCCGCAATTTCCGTCCAGTACGTATGAGAAATCCTGATTTTGAAGACCATGGTGATAAGAACAATAATCAGTGGCAGTCAGGGGAGATCGAGGGAGTGTTGCCATCGTTCTCAGCTAGGCTCCTTCAAAGCTTCCTAAATAGCGATTACTTGGTGTCCAATTTTGATACGCAGTACATAAAAGGGCTTATATTTGTAACCATTATTAGGAAGGAAGGTTAGATATTGTACTTAAAAATTTAAGGGCTTTATACTAACAAAAAATGCCATGTATTTATATAACTTAATTAAAAAGAAGTTAATAACCTCATGTCGCCTATTTTTTAAGGTTACATAGCATTTTTTCCATGTTTATTATTGTTTTTTCACCAATTTATATGTATTCAATCAATCACTTCAATTTTTCATAAATACAAAACACCCTCAATATATTCACCCACAAAAGTCTTTTTAAGTCTTGTTTTAAGTAAAGCCCTCCTTTAAGAATAACGGTAAGCTCCCTCATGACCATGGATGGTAGGAATTGGGATGTTTATATTCTAGCTTATATCTTCCAAGTATAGGACCAACGGGCAATTTTGGCGCTAATCTATTATCAAGTGCACTTTGCATCTACATAAGTTAAGAATACTTTGCTTTTAGCATTAGTTCTATTTGATGCTTACTGTCTGCTTAAGTTTGGAAACCCTGATTACGCATTTATGCCGCACATAAGTTTTTCTCTAAGAGAAGACTGCATCTTTCATAATGGAAATACAATTTTTTAATCATTTTGTACGAAGTGCATTTTGTTTTGGGACTAATAAGGCTTCGATGTTGTTTGTACGAAGTGCATTTTCATAAGATTAATATTTTTTCACACTTCAGAATAAAGTTATATCTGAAAAAAATGAAAAGTTTTAAGGAACAGATCAAACAACTTCCCTCCAAATATTGTTCTAAAAACACATCATTTTCAAATCACCAAAGGGCTCTAAGTGTCTAACTTGTAAGTAGTTTGTGACTTGTTACTATGCTTTGGGTGCAATGAATGTCTTAAATGTTTTGCTTTTCAATAATTTAACATTCAGTTGTTTCAGTCTTATAACTCTTTATAAACAGGTCATGCGTAGCCTTTAGATTAATTATTCGACTTAAAAGTACGGATGTTACTAAACACCCGTACTTTTCCGCTCCAAAAGTTCAATATATTTAATTATTACATAATTGTAGCCCATACCATGCCATTAACAAATAAGTTTTAGGGCATCCTCATTGTTGAGATTATTTGGAGATCAATTTGATGATGTGGAAGATCTTTATTGAGTTCTTCAATGAGAAGACGAGATTATTGTGCGAGATTATCTATTAAGAAAATCTAGTAGCAAATTTTGAATCTAGATTAATTTGAGATTATTTCCAACTTTTTCATTTTTCAAGGCTTTGAAATTTGTGATGTATGTATTATTACTTGATGGGCAACGAGTAACCCATCTAATTGGTGTGAGAGTGCATTTAATTGTCACATAAAAAATCTCAGTATACGTAAATGGAGATCATTGTTGAGGGGAAGTTAATAGATTATGAGATTATTTAAATTTTTTATATGTGGCAATCATGTGGCAACAATGATACATAAAACTCAGTTTATTTGAGTAACATGAATGGAATGGAGACACTGTTAATGCTATTTTTTGTATTATTAATGAGGCTCCTCTTTGTATTGAATGTAGAAAAATGTTGGTTGCATTGTCTTTGCGATAGATGCTTTTAAATTCCCTAAGAACAGAAAAACTTGCATTCGCTTAAGATCAAATTACACTATATTTGTGAAATGTAGACATTTCATTTGGCTTTGGAAATCTTTGGGAAATCTATCTATATATTATTAACTCAACGTAGTGAACTCCTGCCTAAATTCTTTGGGTATTTTAGTGAACTCCTCATTTACTTATCCCTTCATCTCACCTACTAGCCCTCGTGCGTTTGTTCATCTTTCCTAACAATTCAGACCTCGCCCACCTTGTCCTACGCGGCACTCAATCGCACATCTGCTCTCAAACTCTTCTTTTTGCTAGGTATCTTCACTTCTAATTTTGTTCTTTGTTTTTATTAGTCTAACACTTTTAATACATCAATGTTAAGAAAAACTTATAATTTGTTTTTCTATCAGTATACATTTAACTTCCTTCTCTTCTTTGTTTTTTTTTATATATAAATAGACCACTGCCATGCGCTTACATTTCGTATTATACACACACACATTCAGATACATTTCTCTAGCAAAACCCCAAATCTTGAGACATTTCGTTTGATTCCATGTTCCATTTGCTCTCCATGACATTAGACTTGGTTTGTGGTCATGGAAAATATTGAATTATTTATTAGGACTACGTTAACTATTTCATAAAGTTTTACCCCCTCATAAATGTGTTTATATATGCTTGGTTAATAGCGTTCTGAAATATTGTATTATTCAAAAGAGTAAACCTACAATAATTTTTCCTCTCTTTCACTTACCATGTTATGAAGTCATAGCAGAAAAAGGAGAAAATGATCAAGCAGAAACTTTCAAGGGAAAATCTGCAATTTTCTTCTTTTGGTTCCATATTTAGTTTGATTCTGTGCTTCATTGTGAGAAATGAACTCAAACTGTTTGATGATATGTTCATGTGTCTCCCAAAGTCGTAACCTAATAAGAGAATTTTGAGAATAAACATCTGAAAGTATTCTTCTCTTCTTATTACTATGCTAAGAAGTCATAGCCGAAAAAGGACAAAATCATCAAAGGGAAGCTTTGAAGGAAAAATATGCAACTTTGGTTCTCTTTCACTTATTATGGTTTGGTTACATGTTTAGATGGATTTTGTTTATTTTATCATAAACCTTTTCTTCTATTGTTCTATATTCGGTTTGAGTATGTTTTTCTATCATGATCGATCTTTCTTTTGTTTACTCATTCTATTTTTTCATTAAGTTTTACCGGCCCTCTCAACAGTGTTTTTATATATGCTTCATTAAGTTTGAAATATTGATTTATTCAAAAGAGGAAATAATGCACTTTTCTATTTAGTAACAAAAGTTTAATGAGAAATTAGCATTTTTAAATTTGTACACTCTTAAATCATTATTTTGGGCTAAAGTCTTAGCTCAAGAAGAGAATTTCTTAAAGGAGAATTGAAAAAGGAAGTCATAGCAAAAAAAGGAGAAAATGATTAAAGATAAACTTTCAAGGAAATATATGCAAATTTTCTTTTCTTTCCATTACTATGTTTCTCTGTATCGTTCCAATTTTATCGGCTTTCCATTACTATGTTAGGAAGTCCCTTTCCATCATTTTCAATGGAGCCAAAGACTCACTATTGTTTGACTTGGGAATATGATGGAATAAAACAAAATGGATCACTGAACTGTCTGCGCTTCTTTGTTATGAAGTAAGTAAGTAACAGTCAGTTTATGCAATAACAACGCGTTTTTCACTATAGGTCATTCAGAAACAGTTTCTCTGTGCTTTAGTATAGAGGTAAGACTGTGTAAATCCAACTCCCCTTACCCCACCATAGGTGGGAGCCTTTGCGCCACTGGGGTAATGATGATGATGATGATGATGACGACGACGACTATGTTATGAAGTCATAGCCAAAAAAGGATGTTTCTAAGGAAATAGGATGTTTTAATGGGCTGTTTGAACTCTTTATGTTTTAACAGGATATTAATTATTCAATGGGCTGTTTGAACCCTTTTATGTCGTGTAAACCAGTTGTGAGTTTAGTTAAATATCAAATGCGTTTTAATTAATTAGGGATTAACGTCTAGAAGTACTACATTAATAGATCTTTGAGTGACTTTGGTTATCCCAAAAGAGCAAGGTAGTGACGCAGAATAGTTCTTAGATAGAAAACAAGTTTAGATAACATAACCCCTAAGGTCGCTTTTACTCTTTTATTATTTTATTAGCAAATATACAAATAGTTGGGAAATCTGTTCTTATTAATACATCTACTATTTTGCTTCATGAAATGACCATATTATTTTAATTCCAGGATTCCCATCAAATGTAGGAGCTCAAATGTATGTAATTATTCATGTTACAATCTATTACTATACCCTATTGATTTGGTGGTGGATTTTTATTTTCATCCTTCTTCTATCCTTTGATAGGTTATAGTCACCACATTAAGTGGAACAAGCCGGAAGTTGATTAATATTGTGTGTTTAGTAGGGTGAGATGGGGGTAGGGGATCAATATCCTTATATATTATTGGATAACAAAATCATGTTTCTAACTTGTCTTTTTCATGGATAAATGATCCATAGCTTTAGTTACTTGCATGTTTCTAACTATTTATTTGTTTTATGTCTGAATGTTGATTTCATAGCTATGTTCTGAACTTGCATTCCATTGTCTAGATTTAATTGCCTCAGAATATGTCTTTTAAGAAACATATCTTATGATGTCTCTAAAGGGGTATTACAAGTCACCACCATTTAGGGATCGATTATTTGTTGGCAACTACTAAATTGCCTCAAAAAAGTATAAGAAGCTATTTTGTACTATACTTTTTACAAGCAATTATATCATGCCTCTATAAACCAATTTTATTGTAGTCATTATGACGGTAACAAAGATGGTGGTGGTGATTATATTTAAATTAAAACTATGTGCTATAATATTTATACCATATAAGTGAGATCTATATTGATAATTACCAATTCAAGTAGGATTCTTATCATGTCCCATGTACATTGATTAGTACATAGTCCCTCCGTCCTTTAAAACTTTGCCAACTTTCCCTTTTTAGATGTCCCACTAATTTTGCAACTTTCTTTTTTAAATATTATGCGGTTCCAGTTAATTCTCTCTCCTCTACACAAAGCTCAACCACACAATTTTTACTTTATTAATCCTCGTGCCGGTCAAACTTAGCAAAGTTTTAAGGGACAGAGGGAGTAGTATTTTTTAAATAATTCTTTAATATGTAGCACTCTATTTCTTCTTTTATTTCAGGTAGGTGTTGTTCATTTCTTTAACATTATGCATGGTTTTATGGTTCTTAATTCTTATGACACAGTTTTTGAATGTGTAGGAATGCCTAGCAGTGAAGGAAGAATATTCTAGACTTTCTGCACTTTTGAAGGTTAGAACTTAGAACTACTTTTATGCTTATTATAGCAGGGATATCTTATGAACTCGTCTTATATTCTTATTTAAAGATTTTAGACCTTCAGTCGAACACTATTGAATTGTCTTAGACCATTTGGAGTGGTGCAAAAGTCTAAATGTCAAAAATGGACTCCGTCGATATGAAAACAGTGTTTTGACTCCTATTCTCTGCATTCCAGCACCGTCAATAAAATACACTCTGCACAGTTTTTTACATATCAATTTAGTAAAACATTAATTAAATTATTATAAGTAATGTTTTCCTTTTAATTTTTTCTCTGATTAATTATAAAATAAAAAAGACACATTTCGATGTAAAAAAAATAAATTTCATTAATTTTTTTTTTACGTTTTTTGCTGACTTATTTCAAACACATTGGAGCATTGTATTCTCTTCTCAACTTTGTGTCTATCCATAACACATTGGATTCCTTTCTCAACTTGTTGTATCTTTTCAAATCACATTGAATTCTCTTTTCACATTGTTTAACCTTACATTTTTGCGAAAATGATACAAGAATTTGGCCCCAAAAGTTCTAGCCCTCCCCAGGTTGATTTATGCCAATGGCACCATCTTCGGATATGGATACCCAAGCGTTGCATAGACCAACATCCTTAATAACACTCCAATTAGCACCTCTTCTTAGCTTGATGAAGACATCACAAAAATTTAGATAGTAAAGAAAATACTATCGTATGATGAAAAATGAGATAGATGAGAGATGTGTGATTAAAATAGGAAGAAATGAGGTGTTTATATAGGAATTTCGGTCAAAATACTAATTAAAAAAATGAGAAAATAAAATAAATTACTTTAACCGTTGGATTTCAATTTCAGACGTTAGATCAATTTTTCCCCGTTAAAACAGTGTCCAAATCATCACAACCGTTGGATCTACCATTTTTTTAAATAAAAACAACCTAGAGCCCTTGGGAGTGCTCAATGACACCAGCATGATGTCATCATGACGTCATGCAATTTAATTAAATCGACTTCTTCCCCTCTGCGCACCAGCCTGTCCGCCCCACCCCTTTTACTTTTTCTTTTCCATTTAATTCGAGGGAGTGAATTCCAACCTTCAAATTTAGAACCCTCCATCCTATTGCCCACTTTTACTCCCCCATATTGTGAACCACTACAAGGAATTAGGAGTCCAAAAATTACACTTTTAGTATTTTGGACTCCTAATCCTACACCACTCCAAGTGGTCTTATAGAATAGTACTCCCTCCGTCCCCCTAAGTTTGGGACGGAGGGGTGTAGTGTGGTTTTTAAGAAAAAGTGGAATTGTGTGGTTGATATTGAATTGATAAAGTGTAAATAAAGCAAGAGTGAATTCTAGCCACTCAAGTGCTACCAAATATGGTATGGGACAAACTTAGTGGGACGGACGAAAAAGGTAAAATGGGACAAACTTAGGGGGACGGAGGGAGTAGGGGTTAATGTGCAATAATTCACTGAAACCCACACCTTTTCATAAACTAGAATAGTAGGATAATACTAGCCTAGGTATACATGGCTTGTGCCATTAGCTGAAGCAAATTCTCCCTGGGGTCTTTTTTACAAACAATACACATGCACCAATGAAATTAGATAATATTAGTTCATTTTCTTTGGGGTTTAAAGATATTTCTCCCTTTGCTACAACATGTTCTCCCCATCTTCCTTTTTTTAATCAGTTCCAAACGGTTCTTATTTCGGATTGGAGGTGATTTTTCCAACTGAATCGCGAATGAGGTATTCTATTGGCTTATTTCTAATTAATTTGTGTTTACTTTTTTAAAGTTACTTAAAATACTCATATACCATTTAATGTGTGACAACTGACAAGTTGACATGGAGAATAACAAAATGTAGGGTGATGATGGGGGCAACGACGACAATGATGAATGATCTCTCTAAAGCAGCATTTCCAGCTTTTGGATCTATTTTGTTTTTTCTTAATGTGTTATTGTAATAGCTAAACTAACTAGGCATTTCTATATGAAATAATTACATAAATATGATCAAAATAAAGATGATTTACAAGAATATGACTAGTGACTAGAGTAGTAATAATATCATAGTAATTCATGTTCAAGTTTTGAGCTTAAGTTACCACAACACCACATTGTAGTAATGAATAGTCATATTTATGTAAATATGTTTTATTTTAGTAATATTCTTGTAAAGGTGTCTTCCTTGGATTGAAAGGAATAAACATACATACTCAAATTTGTTCCACTCTATCACTTTTTTTTGTTCCACTCTATCACACTCAAGTCTACTACACTTTGTTTAGGTGTGGTTATCACGCGTTATTCTTTATAATATGTCAAGTGTGAAGTCAGTGGCGGAACCAGGTCAGGTAGCTTGCGGGTGCATATTAACAAAAGAAAACATAATAACGGATAATTAACCAAACAATAAAAATTTAAATTAAACTATTTAAAGAATATTTTAATTTTGATTAGCAACGAATGCGTCTAATTAATGAAGGGGAATAATAGGGTATGTGACAATCTTTGTCTTCGAGACGCCATACTCTGAAATCGCCATATTATGACTTCATTCTCAATCTTAATAAAAACATCTTTCTCAAAAACATTTTCGGGACGCCATACTCTGAAAAACATACGTTGATTAGCAACGGATGAAGCAAATGGAGAATAATGGGGTTTTACCATTATTTTCGGTGTTAGAAGTGACATCATCTGACGAAAAGTTAAATTATTCGATGAAAACCCACCGAGGTTTGGCTCTTTACTACCTCTCGGAAGTGGTATATAAAATCCTAACATTGGGGTTGTTTGTGAAACAACCTAGAAATACTACAATTAAAGTAATATATGAGTATAATCTTAAAAAACGCATTCTAAGAATCATGGTAAAAATCCATTAATTGAGAACCCATTGCACAAAAAAATAACAATATATTAAATTGAATTAATAATGAATAAACTCCTCAAGAATACAATAAACTTAGAAACTCACAACAAAGTGGAAACATAACAAGGCAGGATCAGTGGCTGAACGACGTTGCTCGTCTTAGACTCGTCGTCACTCGTCACCCGTCGGATTCGTCGGACAGTTAAAGAATTGGTGGCTTGGTGCTCGTTGGGAAGGGATACCGGACGCAGGGTTGCTGTTCCGCCTATTGGTGTTGCCGAGTGCCGACTTTGTATGTTGCTGCGCAGAGGAGAGGACAAGATCAGATGAGGGCCGTTGGCCGCTTCTGTCCGCAGATCGGTAGATGTGGCTTGGGCTGAAAGTTTGGGACGTTATAAATCCGTAGATGGATCGAGAGAGGGGATGACAGACTGCTGGGTTCTGACTTCTGTGAGGGCTCAGGGTTGCAGGGGCTGATTAATGATATATTAATAAATATATATGTATATTTAAGAAAGAAAAACAAGATTGCAGGGGCTCAAGCACCCCCAAGCACCACAGTAGTTCCGCCCCTGTGTGAAGTGTTGTTATGTTATACTACCCCTGTCCCTTAAAATTTTGCCAAAGTTGACCGGCACGAATAATAATAAAGTAAATACTGTGTGATTAAGCTTTGTGCAGAAGAGAGAGAAATAACATAAACTACAAAATATTGATTAAAAGGGAAAGTGACAGTTTTTTGGGACGTCCCAAAAAGGAAAGATGACAAAGTTTTAAAGGACGGAGGGAGTAAGATATTATGTGATTATGTCATACTCCCTCCGTCCTGAAAGGGTTAGCCAAATTGATCTGATAACTTTTCCTGGTCAACGAGAACCAACTTTAACCAATGATATTCTTTAATATAAATTATTATGAATATAAAAAATTATGTTAGAATGTTCCTCATTCAAAATATTTTCATCAAAGTATAAAACTAATAAGTTATATATTGATCAGACTTGGATAATTGAAATCAAATATTTTCAACAAATATTTTCATCAAATATTTTTATTAAATATTGATAATTAAAATCATTGTCAAAAGTTTGTCATCGACCACGAAAAGTCAATAGACAAACTTTTTCAGGACGAAGGTAGTATATAATATTTCACCCGTTCTTTAATAGTTACATCAATGTAATTTTTGCACTACTCACACACTGCACCTTAGTTTAACAACGATTTTCTACTAATATATCTGATCAAATTGTTATCTATAATTTTTTTTTAAATTTTAATTAATATGAATTTCCTAAATATTAATTTTGTATAATGTTTACTAATACGTAATTACATATAATAACAGACAAATTTGTGTGCGGCAAATGTGGAAGTCAAATTGCAACTATTAAAGAATGGAGGATAGTATCTTGGATTGTATGAACTACTGATATTATATAATTGTATGTAATCAAATGTGAAATTGAAAGTGAAAGTGAACGTCTTCCTACTATTTCATACCTAGAAGAAATTCGAATATCCAAATTCAATAAGGAAATTTGCCGGAAAGCCACTTTCATAACATCAGAAAACTGTCTGCTTACTGACAATTTGAACACGCAGCTGAAAATTTACAAAAAAAACGCATAAGAATCAGAGGCGTCATAGCATGAAAACAAGGTCTCAATCCAAAGACTTTCCATGGGACTAGTTATCTATTTATTTTTATTTCTTACTTTTAGTTTGGTTTCTTCTGTATTTCTTTTTTTAATGCTTTTCTTTCTTTTTTCTCGCATTGTATTATTTCCCCTTTTTCAATAAAATCTCCCCTTCGAAAAAAAAATCAAATGTGAAATTTCTCATTTATATACAACTCAATTTATATGAAATATAACTCATTGCTGCATATATGCTGATTCGTGTGTCACTCAACTTTTGGTGGGCGTGTAGCTTGTCTGTTTTGTTTTATGCTATGCGTAGGTTGTATCCGGTGTTATGGAGTTTCGGGTAGAGGATCAACTGATCAAGAGAGAAGAAGATGCCTCTTTGCATCCACATACTTATTAAATAGGTTGTTACGTGTTTTTATAGGGGTTTGGAGCTGAAAAGGATGGATTCTCGACTAGGTGTATGTATAGGATACTGCATCTCGTATCCTAGGCAATAGCCCGGAAGGTGACCTTTCAAGTTATGCCCGATCGGGTGTATGTGTCGGTTTGCCCGATCAGGTATAAGACAAATCTTTATAAATATATCCCTGCACGTCAACATGTTTTCCGTTTGATACTCAAGACAGGTTAATACCTGATTGAGTATTGCAAATACCCGATTGGTATATGAACAATTTTTCACGCCTTCATTTTGTCCGGTCTCAATTCACTTTTCTTGACCTTTGAGGTCCATTCTTGATTCTTTGGCTGATCTTTGAGCAATTTAAACTCCAAATGACATATTCTACATAAATAAAAATGATCTCGAAGAATAAATTATTCCACCGACAATGTGCAATTACTATAACAAAAAACAATAAAAACTAATTTAAAGTACAAACATGCACACTGAAAACCAACATACCTAATCATGATGCAAGCTCGGCCTCAGCTCAGGGGTTATGCTCGACCTCAGATGCCGAGGATGCCTTAGTCAACTACAAAGGGTTGTTCATGTATATGATGTATTATTATGACTCCAAGGGTATATGGTGTTGGGTGTGTTTTGAAAAACAAAGAAAATCAATTAATAAAAATTAATTAAATGAAATGACGGAAGGAAAAACCAGAAATTAGATGAAGCAGAAAATAGCCAAACCCATTGCGCTACGCACGATGTCCTTAAAACGTATTTGTTGCCTCCCGGGGTGCTAGGAGCGTTTCAACGATCATTTCCCAGGATACGATGACTAACGAGCAACCTTTTGAGCACTCAAACGATTGTTCCGGCGAACTGGAACAAAGTAAGAACACGAAGGATTTTTCAGAGAGAGCTGGAGTGTTTTTGAGCTAAAGAGAAGGTGCCGTTCGTGTATGAATGGTGTATTGTTGCAAACCACCTGCCAGGCTCTTATAAGGGCGATTTTTTATGCGTTAGTAAAGTTGGACATCAATGTCCAGAACGTTGTCAACCTGGGCACGAAGAGAGTCTTTCCCTTCAGGAATCTTAATTCCTTAAAGAGGGTTTCCCTTTATAAACGGTTCAAAGTCCCTTGGGTTTTCCGGTGTGGGAAAAAACAACACTAGAAACCCATTTTTTCCCAGTTTTCTCCATTTCAACGAGTGAACTTCGAGAATCAATTTCTCATTCACCCGTTATCCATTTTGAGCGTACCATAAATCAAATTGTAGCCCTAAACAAGGACAATCTGAAACCACATTGACCTGGCCCAAATCGGAAGTGGACCCTACTCAAAAAATTGTCCCCAAATGACCATTTAATGCAATTTCTAAAATATGGAAATGTACTCCATCACATGCATTCCACATTTCTACACGACCACACACATGCAAAACTAGCTTAAAATACAAGCTTACATGGAATGTGTAAATGTAGGATAGCAGCCTTAATTAAATATTTAACAGAATTACAGAAACGATGCTAAAGACCTTGTACAATATAATGTCATACAATCAACATGGAATATATATAGGATTCCATTATTCAAAATTGCAAAACTAAAGTTACAACTTTGATGCAACCTTACCTTTGGTTCCAGACTTTCAGCCTTGTTTACATGAATATTTCTAGGTTACTTTAATTATTTGGCTACTTGGTTATCAAAATGTTTCAAAGAAACTTCGGACTTTGGAGTGAAGCTAAGAGCCTATTTGGTGGCATGAAAATCGGCTGATTCGGCTGATTCTGCTTAAATTTATGAGGTTCTGACTTAAGTGGTTGCATTGACTGATTTTGCTGATTTAAGAAAAAAATATTTTTAAAATATACTTTATTAATAAAATAAAGAAAAAATTATATGTAAAAATGGCTAAAAGGGTCATCTATGGTAATTTCAGCCAATACAGCCAGAAAAGTAACTTCAACCTAACTTTTTCTGCTTATTACCCTAGTTAGCTTTTTTCCGTTTTAAACGTGTTTTAAACACGTACCGTTTTTTTGACCAAAAAAACACGTTTAAAAAAGGGGGAAATGTCGGTTCGTTTAAAAAGGAAAAAAACTCTTACTTCCCGTATAAAACGTATTTTCCCGTATTCTTCATAGTCTCGACCATTGTCATATCATCTTTTAATGAAGGGATTGCTAGCCTTCTAGGACCCTCCAAAAGTATTGAATTGGCTTCTTTCCAGCCGCTATCCGATATCGATTTTGTCAACTATATTAATCAACACCCTGAACATATATAAATATATAATCACGTAGGTAAGACAACAAAATAAATTAAATGTAAATAAGGATTAAGTAATGGGAAATTCTAATGTTATGCATATTTTTTAAATATCATATCAATGCATATTTCAAAAGTACCATATTTTCATAAGAGTGGATTATAAGTATAATTTAATATATTTTTATAAAAGAAAAAATAATAAAAAGAATGTCAATTTGGAGATAAGAAACACAGATCACGATGCTCATTGTGTTATGCTTCTAATGATCAACAGAATATGCATAATACTCACTAGAAATGCATTAATGCTCAGTTATTAGCAGAAGATGTACATTGCTCACACTGTACATTCGGTTGTACGGTCCTCACCGTACAAACGAATATTTTTGCAATTATTAACAAATTAAATATAATGGCATTTAGTTTTTCCTCCTTACTTCTCCAAGGCCCCATATTATATTAGATTCACATATTGAAATTCATAGGAATTGATTATAGATAAAACGTAATGAGTTTTTATAAATGAAAAACAAAAATAGAAAGTGAATTACAATATATGAAGTTGATATCACAATACTCATTAATCGATACTTAATGCTCAGTAGAATACGACTAATGCTCATTAAAAGTGTAGTAATGCTCATCTAACGAAAATCACGATTTTCACTAAAATTACAAAAATGTCACCGTTTTTTAGTTGTGATGTCAACTTTATTGTAATAACACGGTGCTCATTATTAGATGCTTAATACTCATTAAAATTGGACTATTACTCATTAACAGTACACTAATGCTCATTAAGCAGAACCCGTGATTTTCGCATTAATTACAAAAATGCCAACGAATTATTTTGCTATTTTTCCCTTGGGCCTGTTACTGGGCCGACTGTACGGGGCTTACCGTACGGGTACTCCACTGCTCCTGCACGCGGCTACTTCTCCTCTTGCACTAATACAATTTTAATGAGATGTACGTACACCTCCTTTTCTCTAACATCTTTGCTAAGCAATAATTACTTAATTCTTTTAGTAACTAGAAAAAATGTAAATTTTTATTAAATGTAAGAAGTTCAAAATAATTAAAAAAGAAATAAAAATCTTTAAAAAAATCAAATCAAGAACAAAAGCTTAACATAAATTTCGAAGTTTAAGATTTAAACTAAATTTAATCTAGATAATAGAAATCAATTAAAAAAATTCAAAAAATGTATAGAGAATCACAAATATATTAAAAATGGCCTGAACATATTCGAATTGATCAAATAACCCCTCAACTCTAAAAAAGTTCAACATAGGGATATATCAATATATATGTATATATATATATATATATATATATATAATAAAATAAAAAATAATGTATAAATATGTATGGTAAAAATATTTATTTTTTTGGTTAATTCAAAATATGAATTAAAAATATAAAACAGATGAAAATATAATATATGTATTCTTGAACATTATAGTTACTCTTAAAATTTTATTTTAACCCTTTCATTTCCTACATTAAATTTTTTTTGTTATTTTTAATTTTATTTATATTTCATTTATGCTATTTTATTTATTATATTTTTTAACATAATATATCAGCAACTTTCCATATCAGCAACTAAAGCCGTAAGGTCGTAATCATCTATAGGGTTTCTAAAAATTTAAGTTTATTGATGATTGAAGAAATTTTATTTAGTCTAGTTTCTCATGTAAATTTTAATCAATAAAATTTGAATTAATTTTATTCAGTAAATTTTAATTTTATGTAATAAGAACCTTGATTTAAAAAAATTGTTTTCTTTGCAACTCAAAATCGGACGGGGATGAGTATTACACAAAAAATTAGGAGAGAGATAGTGATAGAATCATTATTAGTAGGGCTGGATTCGGTCCGGGTCAGGTCCGGGTTGGGCCTAGGCCCGGGCGGGCCGCCGGTTCTAAATAGTTGGGACCGAGACCGGCCCGGGTAGCTACCAGGTCCGGGCCGGGCCTCAGGTTTGGTTTTTTTTTTTTGCTTTCCTAAGTATCCCTGACCCCCCCACCCCCCCAAATCCCCCAAACCCCTCCTAAATATCAAGCCCAACCCGGGGGGAGCACCAAAAAATTGAAAAGGCAAAAAATAAAATTCAATTTGGGCCGAACCGGGCCCGGGCGGGCCGGGCCTCCTTTTCACTGACCCGAGCCCGCCCCGGTTTTCCTAGCTAACCGGGCCTTAGACCGGTTCGGGGCTCGCACCACCGGTCCGGGCCGGTCCCGCATAGTAGCGCGCAGGGCCGGTTCCCGGGCCGGGTGGCCCCAACCGAGTCCAGGACTAATTATTAGAGATAATGTAGTGAATCTGCACTACATAGGAGAGAAATAGTGATAAAATATTTCAAAGGGAATACTTTTCTTTTATCTAACTAGTAACAAAATATTGAACGACTTATGTGGTTTACTTAATAGAGATGAAGACTTAGTTGTGCTATTATCCACTTAATGAAATGTTCATCGATCCCGGTTATATCTTTCACTATCTTCCTCTTGAATACTCAATCGAGGAGTATATACAATTCATCGAGGGTAGTTATTACTAAGGAGACTCGTTCATTAATAAAACTTACTACCGAGTCAATATAGAACACGCGCCGTAGATTTACCCGGTAGTAGCAATAAACTTAAGACGAAAATGATTGAGATTGATAACCTCAACACAAACGGTTTATTGGTTTAATCAATATAATTAAGGGGCTGTTTACTTTTTTTTGCATTAAGTCCTGAATGGATTAAGATGTCTGTCTGCATTAAGCTGTCTGTCTGGATTAAGTGACAGTGGTATAACAAACTGTTTACTAAGTGTGCTGAATGAGAAGTCTGAATCACGTTAAATGACCAAATAACCCTTCTGTCTGGAACAAGTGCTGAATGTATATTGTCTGTTTACTTTCTCTGTTCTGAAACATAATTTCAGATGCCTGAGAATAATAATGCTATGAATTATTAAAATAAAAAAGTGGCATTACGTGATAAGAAAAAGTCATTTGTCTTAATGAGAACAACACTTTAAATTTAAACGTTTCCTGCTAGTCTATTAGCGATTTCTGTAATACCCCAAAAACCAGTCTAGCTGAAATGACATAAAGTTAGCTTACTATAACGTACTTCAAGATTATATTAAAATGTTATTTCGATAGTAGCGGATATAATTTTTTTTATAAAACAATAAATTAGATTCAAACTAAATTTCAAATATAGGAAAAATAAACGATTAATAGGAAAGAAAATTGTAAAACTAGTTTTGGGTTCCAGGAGTACTTCATTATTGTTTTTAAATGCATGTCATGTTAAATAAATACTTATGATGAATTAAATCTTAAGATTTACGAAGTGGGCTTAGCAACTAAAATTGTATAAAGATAAAAGGTAAATTTCATTTTAATAAAAAAACAAAGAGAACACCTGGCAGCTCACATGCTTACATCTACGGCCAACAAGCAATGTTAAGATCAAATATATATGTAATATTATATAGATATATATGGACACATGGCACAAAGCTATCTCAGGAGGTGTACATTTGGCAAAACAACCTGCATGCTAAATGAGATAGTAACATTTGGTCATAAGAGGAAGACACGTAAATAGGTTTGAGATATAAGGACAAAAATGATAGCTTCTATAATAATAATGTATTACATACATACATACATGAGACATCCAAGCTAGAACCATGCACTGTCAAAAGAATGAAATAGTTAAAAAGGAGAGGGACAGATTGAGACGAAGAGAAGGGAAAGGACGAAGTTAGTCCGATTGCATCATAAATTTCAATTGTGGTATTTATACTAATTAAGGTCAGTATTATAATACGACATGATCATTATTTTTAATTCTTTTAAAGACAAGCTAAGATGTCACTACTATAATATGACATTTAATAAGTGTTATTATTTTGGTCATTAAAGGAAAAGATGTTTGCACTATAACATAAGCTTTTATATTATTTTCATTCTTATGTTAATTAATTAAATCCTGATATCTGTTTTCATGATTAAGCTAAGATAACATACTGCTATAATATGTCAATGCTTTATGTCCTTTACGATTCACTAAAGATAATACTCCGTAGTATTATAATGATTAATAATGAATATTGAGGTGTTAGTATTATTATAAGATGGCTTTTAGATTTCATCTCAATTAATCTCATTTATTTGGGTTAATTTAAGGTAATGTTAGTGCTTTAATATTATTTCTTTATTTAAAATTCTTCTTAAATAATTCAATGATAATTAAGTCAATTTGTTCATAATTAACCATTTTGCACGAGAATAGATATTTGTTCATAATTAACCATGCTTTAGTCTATCTTATCCGCTGTACTGTTTGTTACTGCTGTGTAATATGACTTTTATTAGCTAATTCCATTTCCAACTAATCAAAGATAAAAGTATTATTCAGCATCCGTATCTATGTGTATACTAATTTTTACAAGGTACTAATTTTGCTTTAAAAAAACGGTGCTATTTTTAGTTAGCTTAAAGGTAATGGTGTATGATTAATGTTTCTTTTACAAGGACACGAAATATGCATAGTTTTACTTGAATAGCTTATATTTAAAATATGATTTTGTTTTGAATTTATCAATGTCCTTTACAAATTAAAGTACGTGAGTCCGTTTATGTGCGTGAGTATTGAATGGTCTTATTTTGGAAAACAATGTACGTACATTTGGCACACTAATTTACCATGCATGCAGATTATATATTATGTATGTGTATGTTTAAAAGAAGATTAAATATAAGTCTTCGAGTATATATGAATAGAAGAAGATGTGTATGTGACCGTATGTTTAGTGATGATGCTTTGGGAGTATTATATTTTCCAATAATACATGAATTTATGAAATATTTTGGAAAAGAGCCTTACTCCGGGATTTAGATTCTAGTTATGGGTACCTCTGTTCTGTTCTGTTTTGGGTACGAGTTGGTTTTACCGACTACGACTCCTCTGGTGTGCTAGCATACGGCCCAAGGCCAGGGTCCTCTGAATCTGAAATCTCTGTTCTGTTATCTGATGATCCTTGTGATCTGAAGATCTCTGTTATCTGATGGGTAAAGTAACTAGAACTTTGTTCGAAATTACTTTATCTGTATCCTTAGCTAGAGTCTGGTCCTAAGAGTAAAGGCTGAAATTAAAGTACTAAAGAATGAAGTATTCAGAAAGCTGGACATGCAATGTCAACGATTTTGAATAAGATTTATGTGTGATTATTTTCTTATTGGATATACGCTTTCGGCTAAATGATTATTTCTATGTAAAATTATGTTACGGTATCCGTTTTGAAATTATGAATATGTTACGAAAAGATCTGAATTAGAAAGGTCAATTCCTCATGATTTATGTACCTATTTCTTAAGTGATAAATTCACAAGTATATTATGTGAAATAATAGTAGTAGTTAAATTTGACTTCTATGATGATAATGTGAAATATGTTTTACGTATGTGTTTTAATTATGTAAATTGGCTATAATAATATTGATACTTCTTTTTCAATTATTTAGGTAACAAATATAGATACATATTTGTTATCACATGTTATATTATAGTACCACTCAGCAATTCATTGCTGAGCGTGTAGTCTTTTCTACACGTAGGTGAGAAGAGATTCAAGTGGAGCCTCGGGACAAGGAGACATCTGGACAGGATTGCATTGCGTGTGTTTTGTTTTATTGTCATTTTCCCTTAAAGTTAGAATGACCGATATTATTTTAAAAGTTAATGTGATTTGATTAATTTGAGTTTTGCATAAGTTCAAGGTAATTGAACAATTATTTTGTGACAATCTATTACAGTTTTCTAATTTAAGTGAGCTTTTGATTAATAAGGCTTATTAAAATAAAGTCAAAACTGGACTTTTATTTTATATTTTAATTAATCTGTAATTTTATCGGGAATTTTTATTAAAAGATAATCGACAGTGACATTCGCCCCGAACCGGCCAGACCGGGCGGGGCGGGTGTTACAATTTCATTCCGCAAATTCGTCATATACTGTAAACTTTGGGTGCCCCATTGTGCTGCATGCACTTCTTCTCCAATATCCTCAGGTTCCTCTTGTGCTTCATTGTTGCTTATAGTGTCATCTTCCCATTCTTTAAAAAAGTCATCATCAATGTTGGACTTTCTAATAAAATTATGAACGACAAAACAAGCAATCACCACATTCCTTTGTATCGCAAATGGATAAGGAGCCATCTGATCTAAGATTGGAAACCTTGCTTTCAAGACACCATATGTACGTTCAATCACATTCCGGAGTTGTGCATGCGCATGATTGAATCTTTCTTCTTTAGTCAATGCACGACGACGTCGATAATCTGCTAACAAGTACCTTGTGTTACGATATGGAGCTAAAAATCCACGAGTGTTTGCATATGCAGCATCACATAGATAATATTTATCTGTAACAAATTCGAGTGTTAATTTTTTTAATTTAAATTAAAATCATTTAGTGACAGAATAAATAATGATACGCACCTTGTGGAGGAAGTGGAAAGCCAGAATTAGGATTAAATACAACTTGCGTTAGTACTCGAGAATCATGTGCTATTCCTTCCCAACCAGCCCAAACAAAAATGAATATCATATTGAAATCACAAATTCCTAAAACGTTTTGATAACACCGACCCCCTCCTCTTCCTCTATAAATAGTTTGCTTTTCGGCAGACACTCTTGCGTGTACAAGAGTTCCATCTAGTGCTCCAATCGCTCCCTTCATAACATAATGAAAATATTTGACACATAATTTTTAAACATAACTATGAATCGAATGTAAAATGAAAACATACCGGAAAAATCTCTCTCAAACGTCTTTGCCGGTTTGACAAATTTAGGACTGAATCAGGCGTTGTTGGTACTATCATTTCTTTTGCAAATTCCATCATTCCTTGTAGAACTTCATGAAAGCATTTGTGAACAGATCGTGTGGAGTGTTGGAATCTCCTTTTATTCACTCTAAACCTCTGATTATTTCCGATAGTTGTCAAAAATATCGCCATCTTTTCCTCAACACTTATATGCTTACTATCACTCAACCATTTTCTTTGTCTAAAATGGTTGCATAATAGTACATACCCAGCATGAGAAACACGCATTAATTCCACACATTGTGTATTAGAACCATCTAGTAACTCTTGTGTGTAAGCATGTCCGGTTAATGCAGAAGTGTTATCTCGTATTCTTTTCATTCTTAGAGTAGAACTTCTTCGCCTCACATAATAATACACAAGCATTAGGATTAGTAGTTGCGCCTCAAGATCCATATTAACCTTGCAAAGAAAGTACAAATTAGATATTTATAAATAAACATTCCATTCTTAGATGTCACAAAATCTAGCAAGTGTCACAAAAACATACAATAGCAATCCCATAAAAATACAAACAAGAGTCATAATTCATCCAAAAATAAACAAGAGTCATAAATACCAAATGTAGTCCAAAATACGTTTAAACAAACACACAAGAAATTAACAACCTACATAAACCCTAATTTCTTCCCAATCATTTTGACCCAATTTGGAAGGAGATTTGCATCAATTTTCATCCATGCTTCGCGATAAAGATCATTTGGATCACAAAAAATTGCGAGGGCAACTCCGTAGAGTGGGTCATCTTCTTCCCATCCAAGCATTTTTAGTTTATTCATGCAGTCATCAAAAGTTGGTGGTTCAGGTTTCGAAGGTGCTTCGGGCTTCCCATGCTTTGAAGCAACTAAGCGAATCACGTTCAAAAATTCTTCATCAATGGCTGAATTTGCTTGTTTGCCCTTACTTTTGAGTTTTTTAGATTGCTTATGGCTTGAACATTGACCTGTTGATGTAGACATAGCTTGTGCACCTTGAAATTCCACTTCTTCTTCAACCACAATTGGACCATCAGATGAAGTATGTCCATGTGGGATAGGTTCAACTGAAGTTGGTCCCCAACTGTCAACGCCCGTTGCAACAGACCCATCAAATAGTTGTGCACAAAGTTCAGGAAATGGAAGCGATGTAGTCCTCAAAGTTTCAACGTACTTATTTTTCTGTGTTACAAAAATGTAAATTATAGGAAAGAAATGAACAACGAAATAAATAGAGGTGTCCATTAGGAGAAAAATACCTTAATTTCAATCTCCCATTCCTCGGGCGTAAGATTAAATGTGTTGGTGGACGGATCATACACATTGCCTGTTTTATTTTTGAGTAGTAACCAGGCTTCATATTTTCCTTTAAGATAATCGTAATGATTTTTCATTTGCTTTCGGTCAACAGAAAAGTTATGAGTCCCCTTCAAAACGTCAGCAACTTTCTTCCATGAAAGTGCTTTCAGACTACTACCTTCCCGCCCGTTTACAGAAATCTCATGTATACAAGTCTCAAGAAATGTTTTCACCACATTGATATTTTTCCAACTTATCCTTGATTTTTTTTGCTTTTCTGATTCACCAGCGTGTTCCATACCTAAAGAATGAAATATGTATGTCCCAATAATATTCATGGAAGTTAAGGAACAGATCTACCAATTATACGATGCTTTCATGATGTAGTATGCTTTAATGTTTAAATAATTCCATTTGTTTGGTTTAGGAAGAGGTAGCAGAAAGATCACTTAAGTGGAATAGTTTTCTTAACAGCCAAGAAGTTTCTGTTCAGCCATGAGATCACAATAATGTAGGAAAATAATGCCCCCAACTTCCAGGAAATCTTCTCAATAGATGCAACAATATGTTAGAAAAACTTGAAGGAACTAAACTTCAAGAAAACAGAAAAGTGTGCACTAGTAATCCACATGTACGAACTAAACTTCATCTAAACTTCAAGCAACATAATACAATGAAAAACTAGCAACATAATACAGAAAAATTCAACTAAAGGTCAAGAAAATGTGCAGGAACAAAACTTAAAAAACAAACACAACTAAAATCATGAAAAAAAAACTGTTTATTTCAAGAAAATAGCAGCAACATAAAACAGAGAACTTCAACTAAACTTCAAGAAAATGTGCAGAACACTTTTTACAAAACCAACCTGCCTAGTGTTGAATAAATCAGTAAAAAAAAACTGTTACACAAATGAAAAAAAGATTAAATAAACAGATTACTATGAAAGAAAAAACCCAGATTGAATCCACACACGGTTTCAATTATAAACAGGGGGAAATCAATATAAATTTAAGTTTCACATAAGCTCAATTAATTGATTCCACACACAGTTTTAACCATTTAATTGAATCACCTAAAATAGGGGGAAATAAGGATTCAATCTTCAGATTTCATTTTGTGTTTCATTAAAAGTTGGGAGATTTGGTTATAGAAGACAATAGCTAAAGGCCACATGAAGTAGGAAAAGCAAATGATGAGAACCGATGGATATTAAAATTAGAAAATTAATCTGTAAATGAACATAGAGAATTACAAATAAATCTAAGGAAATAGCTAGATGAAGAACCTGAAATAGAGAAAAAGCTTCTTGTTTTAAAGATGTAGCGCTGCTTGTTAAGCTTCTGTAATTACTAAGATCGAAGTAAACAGGAATCATTCATTAAACAAAACAGCGGAATAAAAAAAGTACTAGAAAGGAACAAGGTCACCGGCGGTGGATACCTCGGAGAACGGCGCCGCAACCCCCAAACTGGTAGAGAGGAAGGTCAAGCAACTCAGGGAGGATATTTCCCTGAAGAAGATGAACCGCTGCTCTTTTTAATTTGATGAAGATGGAGTGCTCCTCGCTGATCTTACGCTGTTGGATGCCTCACGAGTAGAAAGAGCTAGGGTTAAAAAAGCCAATAACGCGTCTGTTAGCTAAGGAGTGTCATTATCCCGCTGAACTATTAAGTCATATTTCGTCTGAGCGAATAAGTCAAGTTTTTCATTAAGTCGTAAGTAAACACGACTTATTGACTGAGCGAATAAGTCACTCTTTCCATTCAGTTCATTAAGTCCTAAGTAAACAGGGCCTAATTCACCTTAGATTATTAACCATGAGACACATGCATTAAAATCCAAGTTAACTACCGTGAAACGATCAAAGGATTAACAAAAGTATTCGTCGATTGATTCTAGTAATAATTAATATATGAAACAAAACTAGTTGATCCTTTAAGTAATGCTCAAATTTTTAATATGAAATATGAATAGGAATTAATAAATATTCAAGGAAGAAGATTAAAGAAAATAAATGCTACTATAACTAATGTTGAGATATTAACTAGTTGTCATCTTAGCAACACTCTCCAACATTAATATAGAGATAGATTAAAGGAAGAATTAATATTCATGGAATAACACCCCGATTTTTTTTGAGCTAGTTATATTAATCATTATTGTTTATTTAGTCAGTTTAATAAATTTATTTTATGAGTAATGTAACTTATTGTTTGATCAAGTGTTGCTTTGGCAGGTAGCGTTGACCGGTAAGCTCATAATAATTTTAATCGAAGAAATAAATAAATGCCATTTTAATATTTATTTTTAGTATATTTTGAAAGCGGGGATTTAATATTCAGTTTGGGTAAAGAGCGTTTTTTTAGAAGACTAAGATGCCCAAATTAGTTATATTGGCCCGAATCAGTATTTTACCTAGAATGCCTTGGGAGATATATATCATCATAGAAACCCTTGAGCTCTAGCCAGTAGTCCGTTTTTTTTCTTCTCCTGGCCAGCAGTCCAATGAAGCCATCTAGCACTACCATCTGCTTTCATCTTAAAACTGGTAATTCTATATTGTTCACGCCTCTAATTTTGATTCATCCTAAAAAGATGTTGATTTGTGAAAGCTTCACTACGTACTAGTTGCCTGGGATGTCCTATAGGGAGGGATTTGAAATTTAACCCAAATAATCTCACTTTTCCTTCTCAAAATTCTTCTCCTCTGTCAACTGGTCGAACCAAGCTACTGACTGAGTTTTGGATTACCATCTTTGACCAGTGAAAGTTTGTTTTCGTAAATAATAAAACTGATCTCAGGTATTTATTCTCATAGGCTGTCTTGCCATTCTTTATTTTGCCTACTCCTGTAGTTGCCATTTGGTGTGAGGATAATGTAAGGCCTGTTTTGAAAACCATTGGTGTATAAGAAATCTATGCTCCACAAAGTTTGAATTGAATTTTCTACTATATTGGATTAGTTCTCACCGTTTACTTTCCACTTAATTTTGAAATTCAGAATTTTCAGTACTTGAGTTAAATATGCAAATTTCATTTCAGATTTTAAATGGTTCGCAAATCTGAGTTTTCATATTAATCACTCCTTAGGTACTTCTAGTGGATTTCAATTGGTGTTGTTCAAGTTTAAAGTTTTGGTTGTGCAAGGATCAGGAAATCAGATTTTAGGATCTATGTTTGTTTGATTTTTAGTTTGGGTTCCTTGCTGCTCAAGAGCCAGGAACATACGTGTTTAAAAATCAAAAGGTTTCTAAGTTTTGTGATTTAGTTTTCTTCAGCTCTACGTAGCAGCAAGAAAAAAGAAAAACAAAGGATTTTAAGTTCTAAAGCTTTTAACACAGACAATTAAAACTTCGGTAGTATGCCATTTTTCATACTTAGCCGATTCTTATTTCATAATTTCATTTAGTTAAAGATATAAGAGAAGAGCATACCGGGAGACGTTATCAAGTGTCACACTTATCTGAGTAATTTGAGTTCAGCTTCTATCATGTAAGTTCACTACCACCTGTACATGTTTGTTCAACCAAATAAAAGAAAGAAGTCTGGTTGATTTTTAATAGATGATTTTAGTCTATGAGCTATTATGTGAACCTGGTGAATTATTTGCTGTATTAAGTTGTGTTTATTATCTAGCATAGTCAAGATTTTGTCAGTTCTTTAGTTTTCAGATTTAATGATGTTTTTTTATCAAACGTCACCATAAAAAGAACTAATATTTAAAGTGAAAGATAAGGTGATATGTACTCGGGAACAAGTTCCCTCAGATTAGCAGTTTTCAGTTTCAGATAGTCCGATATGTTTAGTGGGTCGCTCCCCTGAGCTGTCGGATTGGCGCCTTTGAGTACTTATCACGGGCCCATAGAGTAAAAATTAGCCACAAAGAGTTTTACAGAAAGTTGTTTAATGAGATCTCTTTCAGAAAGTTTTACAGAAAATTGTTTTGAGATCTCTTTCAGAAAGTTTTACAAAGATGTTTTGAGAATGAAATTTTGAGATCTCTCCAGAAGTTTTGAGAAATTATTTTAGAAAATATTTTCCTTTTGAGATCCCCCTCAGAATGTATTAGAGAAGTTATGTGTTAGTTATTTGTTCAATGCATGCTTATAGCCTAAATTTATCTATTGATAAATTGGCATAGACTTCTAGATATTTTGTGGATCCATAGTGACCTACTAAGCGTAAAGCTTATCAGTTTTCTTTCTTCGCATGTACAGATACTAAGGGTAAGGTCAAGGCCTAGGAAGATGATGAGAGAGTGGAACGCGTGCCAAGATGAGTTAACGGGAGCGACCTTGGCGACTTTTAGCTAGATATTATTTTGTTTCAGTATTTTAGTGTTATAATAAAGAGATTATTATTATTTATTTTATTTGAGGATTTAATGTTTGAATAAATTCCTGGATCCAGGCGGTTATCACGTTTGCTGGTGATAACTACTCCCTCCGTCCCAGGGAGAAGTTCCCGGGTTGACTTTCACACATTTTTAGGAAATAAAATTACTGAGGGGTAAATTTTACTGTTTTGCACTGTTTCGACACTGTTTGGCACTGTTTCGACACTGTTTGGCACTGTTTAGCACTGTTTTAATGTAGGATAACTTTCCATTTAGGGAAATGGGAAGTTTCTTTTGGGACATCCAAATAAGGAAATTGGGAACTTCTCCCTGGGACGGAGGGAGTATATTTTATTGAGTTGTTTTTTTATCAAGAGTTATATTTTAATTATATTTGAGATTTTATCAGGGCTATTTTCTTAAATAGACGGCCGTTAATTGCAGTTATTTTTTTTAAAAGTAGTAAGTTAGTGTAACGATTCCTTTAACCCTGAGAGGGGCGTTACAGAAAATTAAAGAAAATAATTCACAACTTACAATTCATTAAGCTTCAAAGTAGCAAAACCAAGATGAAAGAGTTTAACTCCTCATTTGGAGACTAAACATGATAAAAATATAAATAAAGAACTTATCTAGACTAAGCTTAGAAGTATATAGGAATTGATGGTCTTTAATGTGGAGGAAAGGGGTCTATTTATAGGAAAGATGGGTCAGCAGGGTCGTGTGCCCGATCGGGTCCATATAGGGTACCCGATCGGGTACTCTCCAGAAAACGTCTTCAGAACAGTGCAAGGATGATTCAGTTGTAATCCATGTCATGTCTTTCTTTCCAACAAACTGAATATTATTGTTCAAAATTGTTTTAATAGGTTGAAGCTAGGCATATAAATCATAGGTGTACATTTCTTGGAATTGACATTGAATAAATGTTGAAGATGGAGTCTTGTTCAGAGTTTCAGAACTGATACCCGACCGGGTCAGATGAAGGACCCGACCGGGTCAGATGATCGATGAGCTTCTGTTTTGGAAACTCGACCTGGTTTTCTACCCAGGTTTGTATTCTGTGAAGGAGACCCGACCGGGTCAAATAAGAGACCCGACCGGGTCAATCGACGGGATTTTTAATTACAGGCTTAATTTTGAGCCTGCGGCTCTAATCTCAGTTTAGGTTTTCTTAAACCTATTTAAACGACTCTTATGTACTTGTAAACCTCTGAGTGACGCTGATAATAATACATACTCTCTCTCGTTCGCCGTGGACTAGCACAATCAAATCGATTGTGTGAACCACGTTAATTCTTGTGTTCTTGCTCTTAATTTATCGTTTATCTTTGCCTAATCGTAACAATAAATTATTTCCCTTAAAAAAAATTGTTTGCACGAGACAGAATAGATCATTCTCACACCCGACGTGACCCAACCCGATTCATTTCTATCCATTTTGCAGTGTCCCTCCTTAACAAAAGCACTGGCTCCGCCACTGGTTATATGCATCGCAGCGGCCGCAGTAGGCACTACCGCGATGACCGCTACCGCTATTTAAAACCATAGTGAACGATGCTTTTGACATAATGAGGTACTCGTTTGATCTCGTTTGATCATAGTGAACCTTGTTTGATTGCGTATAATCGTATGATCTATGGTTTATCATAGATCACTAAATGACTAAATCCCCTACTGGCCTAATTAGGCCTTCCATAGCATCGAAGTTACCACACAGCCCATCAGAACATATATTAATATACCCAAGAATTGAACCAGCAAAATCCTTAACCTTTTCTAAGAGTTTCTTCTTCTTAGAACTCATCTCAATGCACACCTAAAATAAATTATAAACCGATAAAACTCATACACAACAGGCGCAATCAACACAACACCTTTCCATGAATTAAATGAAGCAGAATGAGAAAAAATTAGCTGAAACAAACTTTTTATGGATGCAAACTGCCTCGAAGGTCGATCACTTTTCGTCGTACTAGAGCTCTGGAAGTCTAAAGCAGATGAGAACCAGATCGTTTCTAGAGATGGGTTGGGTTTACGTCGCAGCAATTCTTGAATGTTTGTGCACAAAGATCGATACTATAACAAATCAGCATCGCGGGGAGAATCCAAAAGCCCTTGGACTTTGGTTTTTAGTGAAGTTTAATAATTTTTCTGACTAAGCAGTCATAATTTAGAAGAGGCAGCTCAAGAAGTATTCATTATACTACACAAATTTGAGTGCTCCAGGTCAATGTGTACCGTTGTACGCCCAGACCAAAGTATGTTTATTTGCAAAATCATATAGAAACTGTAATTGGAAACAAAAGCCCCACATACAGCTTACCTATATCGATGAATTGCATTAGTACAAATATGATTTTACACCAACTAGCTCTAGATCATATGGTGCCGATGATAAGTTACCGCATAATCACATTGTTGAATGCTTACCCTCTAGATCTCCTTGTCTCATGCAAAGTTATTATTGCCTTTGCTGGCCATTACATGTTTTTGTATTGTCCGGAGATTGTTCCTTTCTGTTTGAAGTATGTTAACTTATGTACCTCTATATTTTCAATGCATAGATTTTTCTTCTTACTCACACGTGACCTGTTGATATTATATGTGAAGAAACCTTATAACCAATGCGGCTCAAAAACATCAAATAAGTAGCATCAATTAGCATGTACTGATCGATATATAATTAGAAAGACATATACACCAGGCCAGCCAAATTAGGTAGAATATTCATATAAGTGCACAACATATTAACATGCTACTACAAAGTCATTGATGCACCTTGAGATCCTCTTTTTAAGAATTTGTGCTCCTTGAATGGTAGACAATTTGTGCTTTGAGAGATGCACGAGGAAAGTTCAAAAGCTTCTTTTTGGCCTTGAAATGCAAAGAGTCATTGATACTTCGAGCTGCACGAATGACAATGTGGTGGAGTGCAGGCGACTTGGAGAGTAGTAATTTTACAAGGCACAGTTCCATTTCGGATGCTCTGAACCCATTGAGCTTCACGGTCTCAAGCATCCTCAAATCATCTTCAATAGTGTCTTCCAAAAGTCCTGAATCAGATGCTTTAGAACCTTTCGTAATATGAATCTCCAGCATCGATAGCTTGGGGGATTTTTTAAGCAATTGGACAGCAAAGTCAAGATGCTTCCCAAAACCAATATTGAAGCCTTCAAGTTTGATTTCTTCCAGATTTATTGCAGTTGGGAAGGCTGCTGAGGCCACCACAACAGCCGTATTCTTAGTATTCTTAGTAATAATAAAATGCAAAAAAAAAGTAAGCTCAGAGATCAAATTAAAAACAAAACAGAAGTAATTAGAAAATAAGTACTCTTTAAATGACTTTATTCATCTAAAAATTTATTCAACTAACTATTCATTTTTTTTAATTCCAATTTATTATTATATGTAACCCAAATTGGGTAAGAATGTTTGTGTGGTCATAATTTTTATGGAGTATTACTTTATTTAAACTTCATAAGTTTACTATCAATATTATAATTCCACTTTTGTGGGATAAAAACCAGCAATATTTTTATTTAAATGCATATTGACGTGTAAAATCTAAATAATAAGTACATCTCAAGTTACTGTTCTAACTCAAGTAAAACTAGCATGATAAAGAATGCAAATTTAGTTTTTCCCCATACCTTTTCTTAATTGTATTTATAATATACATTTGAAATATTGTTTTATCAAATTCTCATAGAGTTTCAATCATAAACTCTATCAATTTTGGGAGATTCAAGCTGATTCAACTAATAATTAGAATGGGATACAAAAAGGAACATGTTAATAATACACATGAATATCAATATATGAGGAAGAATTGAAGAAATTCTCACCCAACACAAATAGAGAGAGAGGGTCTTTATACAACTCAAGTGAAGCTGGAGCAATGTGATTGGAGTCCAACTTTGAAAATGACATATGTTTAAACTTTTAAGTTTGGGAGCGCTGGTGACAAAATTAGGAGTACCAGAACACATGGTTAATGCCAGCTTCTCAAGCTTGGGCATGGTAAAGACCAGTCCCTTATCATTACCCCTGAAAATAACCCATCTGAAATCTGACGAAGTCAGCCCGGGGAATATACGGGCAGCATTTTCCGGCAAGTAAAAAACGAAATTATCAAGATCCAGTTGCTTGATGGTCTTGCACCAGAGTAGACAGGATGGTACCTCATATTCTGTTCCGTCATGAGGAGCCGAGAGGTCAAGTTCCTCAACGCCGTTTCTCGAAAGAAAAAGACACCACCGGTCTAAATCAGACTGCTCCAGCGGCTGGTCAGATGAGGCGGAACCGTAAAACGTGAATTTCTTAACGGGTCCGACTCGGAGCTTGAGAATGTCGTTTATTATGCTCACAACAGACAAGCAGTCGTCGTTACGGTTTTCAATGGAGCTGTAGAACTCCCAGTCAAAGGAGAGCCGCCCTTGGCGGTACCAAGCATCCCTCCATTGAGTTGAGAGGAGAGCACATCTGGCGGCGTCTCGAGTGGGCAATCGCTCCAAAATCCCTTCCTTTATCTCTTCCGGCAGCTCACTAATCTCAGTTTTTCTTCGACGATAGACAGACATCAGATCGGAAAGAGGAAGAGACCCAAAGAGGAATACGTATCGACCGGAATATACGTAGTACAAATTACTTTAAGTAGTCGCCCAGCATGAGCAGGGCCGGTCCTCTTTGAAGCCCAATTAAATCAGGCCTAATTTAAAAAAAAAAAAACAAATTGTTAAATTTCCTTTCTATCTAAATTCAGCAATACCACTAAAATTTGGACATTAGAAAATGGTAAGATTACTAAAAAATAATAAGTTTATGTGGTTGCTATTGAATTGATGAAATAAAAATAAAGTATTCTGTGAGAAATATTTTTTACAACCCCACAAATTTTACTAAATTTGATATGAGACAATACATCAAAACATTTATAAAAAATTATAAACCGTCTTCTATCGTAACCAATAATATTATACTGTAGTAGTATTAGTGGTAAATATTTATGATGCAAACAAAGACGGTCTTATTTGCGCTCTTTTCAATGTTTTAGTCCTATTTAAGGAATTAGCTCCATAATTATTAACTTCTAAGTTTTCTCATCCAAAGATGTGATCATTTTGAATCGTTTTCATTTTCGTTAACTAAATCATTCTTCTTTGAGTTCTCATCTTCAGGAGGTCATTCAAAATTTGACTTCCTTACACAAACAAATTTTTCCATTCAATCTTTTTTTCTTTATCGTATTCATGTTCAATCAATATTTTACACCTTGAAATTAATTAAATTTATAATTTAATTATTTTTATAAAAACATGTTAGTCCTATTTTGGAATTTTCAAACATTTTTAATCCTATTTCGGGTAATATCCTCAAAAAATATCCCCCTGAAAAATTATTAGTTTATGGATAAAAATTCAGCATACTCAAACATATTATAAAGAATTAAACCTCGATCTAATCTTTTTTCCTTTTTCAGGCTGAGCACCCCCCACCCACCCCCACCTATGGCCGCCCCTGAGTATGCGCTTTGATTTTTTGCCTTATGGTGAGTTGGGTCTTCATAAGGCTAATTGCAACTCACATCTATCAATCACTCAAATTTCCCACTATGTTGTATGTATTCACTCCATCAAATCTGTTTTTGCTGCAATCCAGCCAATGTCGATATATTCATCTTCTAAAGTTTTTATTATTACACACCAATTTTTTATCCAATTTTTTAAGGGTAATTAAGATTTAAAAAAGCCAGAGATTCTGATGTAAAAATAAATAAATTTGGAACTTGTTTTGTTCTTATTTTACACTCATTTTGAAAAAATAAGTAAAACACGTAAAAAGAATATTTTAATCATGAGATTTTAATTTTAGCACATGAATATATCAAGAAAAAATTGAGTCTAAAACTTCCCAGCAGTTGAAATTTTATATTTTTTTTTAACTTTATATATGTGATATTAGTGTCATACAAAAGATAAAAAAAACAATTATGAATTTTAATATAATTTTTTTAAAAAAAATAAGGACAAATAAAAACGTTATAAAACTTTTAATAAAAAAAAATCATTTTTTGTTGGGGTCTGCACTCTCTCTCCACCTCACCACAACTTCCTCCATACTTTTCTTCTGGCGTTGTTGTTCCAACAAGGCAACAGGAGTGAATATGGGGTGCCAAATCCCTCCACTTTGGGTGCCATCCCACCCATTTCACACCTTCAATTTAGTTTTTGATGCTCATGGTTGCACGTAGCATAAGAGTACATGCATCTATAGATAATACTACGTAATACAAAGTGGCGGATCTAGCACTTGCGTTTTGGGTGTTCAAAATTACATTAATATTAAAATTGAAAACAATAATCTTGAATGATGCACCAATTCTACATTTGTATCTTTATCTATATAAAGTTAGTACATTTGACTAACGAGTAATCCATAATATGGTAATATATTAATAAAATAGAATAAATTACTACAACTATTCTATCATATTTTGCTATTGTCAAACCTGCTTAAATAAATAGACTTTCACAGATAAAGTGACTTTTCTTCAACATATCATTGCTATCAACACAAATGAATTAGTAACAAAGTAGCCTCACATCTAAAAGAGGTGAGGTAATATAGTCTTAATTCTTAAAGAATACTTAAATTCGGCATTCTATATGGGCTTGACACCGCACCACTAATACTCATTTCTACTCCAATTCTTCATTTCCTTCCTCAGCTCTCTCTTTTAATAAAAAATATGTAATCATAAAGAGCTGAAAATGCCTGACTTTAATTCAGTAATTAGTATGGAACCAAGGATCTACCAACCAAAATCCAGTAACCACATACTTACCTAAAAATAGATCTCCCAAGCACTTCCTCAATAATTCTCAATCAAAATAAAGGAAATTAGGCAAACAATGGGAATCGGAAAAGACACTTTTCCAAATTAGGCTTAATTAAAATAAATGTAGCCGTTAATTTATGAAAGATCAATCATGACTTTAAAGCATCATCAATGCTACAATGTACACGGTGCACATGTGGTATAAGAGATAGCCACATAAATATTAGCAAATAAATTATCTCTCTACTTATTTGAATGATTTTATAAAATTTTGGTAAGTTTTTCTCCACAATGTCAAGGAGACCGTCTAGATGTTGACATTGTTGTTGACATTGCAGAGAAAAACTTACCAAAATTGTATAAAATCACATAAATAGGGAGAGCGATAATTCATTTGATAATATTTATGTGGATGTCTCTCATGCCACATGTGTACCGTGCACATTGTAGCATTGGAGACCAACGGACATGCCAAGAGTTTCTAAACCAAGTGACCGCTTGATGGAGTTGAGGTGTATATGAAGCCAAACTTTTGTAAATGATGGAAACGGCACCGTTTTCCTACTAGCTAAAAATTAAAACTTTGGGGTGTTCACATGAACACCCTTGAACAAGGGTGAGTTCGCCCCTGATAATACATACATTTCAAAGATACAATTATTGAAAGTGATAAAGTATTAATTCTAGAGAGAAGGGAGAGCTAGAGAGATAAAGTGATATGTATAATGAATTCCAATCAACCATTCAACCATCCCCTTTACATGGCTCCCATAGGGAGTATTTATAGGAGAAAAGAGGGCTGGGCTTCCAGGCTTGGGCCTGGCTGGCCCAGTTACAATAAAAGACCAATAAATGGCTAATAAATAGTATCTAATCTATTTTAATGGGTACATATGAATAAATGTAGTGTACAAGGAAATAAATGTTATCTACTGAACATATGTGGGCCGCTGTCCGGGCCGCTGTCTGGGCCCAATAGTCGTGATGCCCAGGGTCCGAGTCTATATACTCTATCAGAAAGTTTTGTCATGTGTCATCTTCTAAATAAACCTTTAGTAATATATTCTAGATTATCTTTCCAATTTAAGATATTAATCATGCGTTACTTTAGGATTTGAGACTTTGAGTTATATTAGAAATCTCATTACGTTAATTTAGTACTAAAATTCTGGACTTCTTCGAAAGTGGGAATCACTTCATGAGACCCCAATCCAAAAAAACTCATTATTTTTAAATTGATATAATTTTTCATTTGTAATTTAATTTTTATAAAAAATATATCAAATTTTTTTATTTTTATTATCTTTCATTTGACACCAATATTGCATATGTAAAAATAAAAATAATTTTAAACATAGGAGATAGGAAACATGAAAGTTTTTAGGATAAAAACTTTTTTAAAATAGAAATTATCCTAAATAGGAATAAAAACATTTTAAAATACCAAAATACGTTTTTATTCGCTAAATAGGTGTAATTTCTGTCAAGTTTGGAAAAACTTGGCAGAAACTGCCATATTCAAATCTTGATAAAGTCAAACATGGCAGGAATCCATGAATTACTCTTATTTATCAAATTTTAACACATGCAGTCTTGCTATTTTAATTTTCCCCACTTTCAGTTTATGATGTTCCACTTTGTACCCTATTTTATGAATGATTAGGAAGTTATTAGGTAATTTTAAACTGTTTTATTGAAATAATTTTGAGTGCTTAGAATATTTTATTCTCATATATTCCACTTTAATGTATTTTTCGTTTAGTATGTGTACTTATTAGATTGAATTAAATAATTTTTAAAGGGTTATCTTTTTCGAATTGCTCTAACTTTTTATATTTATAATTTGAGTTTTACAAAAATGTATCAAAATTTATAATTTAGTATTATCTTTCATATGAAACCAAAATTGCACATATAAAAATGAGAATAAATCTAAATATATGGTTGATGGAGGCATTTTATTTATTGCTTCAAAGTGTCAATACAAAACGTTTGTGATCCACATAATTTTAAAACTTGGATCCATTTAAGACAAATTTTGAGCCTAAAAACCTTCGTCAACCGTATATTAATTTTTTTTTTGTATATGCAATGTCGATGCCATGCGAAAGATTATAATAATTTATGAATTTTGATGTATTTTTTGTAAATTCGGATTACAAATTAATTAAGTTATAGCAATTATAAGAAAGAGAATTTGGTAACGCCCTTAGTGTTTTCTCCGTTCTTCTGGTTTGCCAGCGTGCTTTGTGTTTTCTGATTATTAAGAGAGAAAGTCGTTAACTGAACATTTTGTCGATTCGATCGATTTGAGTTTTTTTTTAAATAAATGTTTTAAAACTTGATGTCATCTTATTGACACTTTAGCCAGTAAATAAAATGCCCCTGATTGCAGAATGTTCAAAACTATTTTTATTCTTATATATACAATATTGATGTCATATGAAAGATAATAAAGATAATGAATTTTATCGAAAAAGATGTTGATATCGCAACTCGGTCTGAAAGACTGGAACTGATTCATTGTTACGAAAAACTCATTCGGTATCTCACCATCTTGCCAAAGGACTGAACACTGATGTCAGCGTGCTTTACAAGGAGGATAAGGGCAACTATTTATAGCAGCCATAAATGCGATGAGAGTACACGTGTCAACAATCTAATGACCGAGGGGTCACCTCAATCGGGGTGGCACCGGCATTCGCATGTGCACCGCATTAAATGCGGTGGGTGGATGTGACGCCACATTAAATGCGGTGGTTGTCTGTCCCCAAAGGGAATCTTCGATGATCGCGTTGTAGTCAAAGGCTCCCTTGTGGCCGAAGGCTCTGTGTATCCGAAGGCTACCCATATGCCAAGGGCGCCTAGGAGCCGAAGGCTCCCGATTTCTGCCATTTCCTCCCAGTAGCTTTGTATGCTCGAATTTGGCTGTCCAGTGAGATTTGGAGCTCTTGACCATAGGGCCGAAGACACCCATATGTTCACCACGGGCTTCTTAAGACATGGGCCACTGTGTTTGGGCTTGGTGTGCTCATCGGGCTTGATAGGCCTGTGTAGGAGAAGCAGGAGTCTATCGACCGGGGTTCTTGGGCCATATACTTTATCAGAGGTACATCACTCGGTGCTCTAAAAACATTACCAAACCATCACAATTGAGACACACATCGTATATTCAATAAGCGTTTCTCTCACCTTTTGTCGTCTCATTTTTCAAGTAGTCTTTTCAACTATATCCCACTACAAAAAAACACGCGTTTAGTCACGGACGGTAGTCACGGATTTGGTCCGTGACTAGTCTAGTCACGGACTAGTCACGGAAATTTAAAAAAAAAAAATAGTCACGGCTTTGACCGTGACTATGGCCGTGACTACACTTAGTCACGGTCGTGGTCCGTGACTAACATCCTCCGATTGGCCCGTTTGAGTTTCCGGCTTGGCTTGTTTTACTCCGGCGATTTAGTCACGGCCACATCCGTGACTAAAGCCGTGACTATGATTAAAATTTAATTTTCCATCTCCCACAAATTAATTTGCAACAGTATTATGTACGGATAAATATAGCAGCCATAAATGCGATGAGAGTACACGTGTCAACAATCTAATGACCGAGGGGTCACCTCAATCGGGGTGGCACCGGCATTCGCATGTGCACCGCATTAAATGCGGTGGGTGGATGTGACGCCGCATTAAATGCGGTGGTTGTCTGTCCCCAAAGGGAATCTTCGATGATCGCGTTGTAGTCAAAGGCTCCCTTGTGGCCGAAGGCTCTGTGTATCCGAAGGCTACCCATATGCCAAGGGCGCCTAGGAGCCGAAGGCTCCCGATTTCTGCCATTTCCTCCCAGTAGCTTTGTATGCTCGAATTTGGCTGTCCAGTGAGATTTGGAGCTCTTGACCATAGGGCCGAAGACACCCATATGTTCACCACGGGCTTCTTAAGACATGGGCCACTGTGTTTGGGCTTGGTGTGCTCATCGGGCTTGATAGACCTGTGTAGGAGAAGCAGGAGTCTATCGACCGGGGTTCTTGGGCCATATACTTTATCAGAGGTACATCACTCGGTGCTCTAAAAACATTACCAAACCATCACAATTGAGACACACATCGTATATTCAATAAGCGTTTCTCTCACCTTTTGTCGTCTCATTTTTCAAGTAGTCTTTTCAACTATATCCCACTACAAAAAAACACGCGTTTAGTCACGGACGGTAGTCACGGATTTGGTCCGTGACTAGTCTAGTCACGGACTAGTCACGGAAATTTAAAAAAAAAAAATAGTCACGGCTTTGACCGTGACTATGGCCGTGACTACACTTAGTCACGGTCGTGGTCCGTGACTAACATCCTCCGATTGGCCCGTTTGAGTTTCCGGCTTGGCTTGTTTTACTCCGGCGATTTAGTCACGGCCACATCCGTGACTAAAGCCGTGACTATGATTAAAATTTAATTTTCCATCTCCCACAAATTAATTTGCAACAGTATTATGTACGGATAAATTTAGTCACGGCCATGTCCGTGACTATTTCCGTGACTACTTTGATTAACACGTCATTTACACGTCATTAACACGGGTTGGACGCGTAATGGACACGGTTTTGGTTAGTGACGGACAAATCCGTGACTAAGTCCGTGACTAAATTTTTTATATATGCAGGAGCAGCTCATTCAACAGAACCACACCAATTCATTCCCAGTATATACAATATCTGTTTGAAAGATCGAAGGATGTAGTCTATCTTCTATCATTTTCCCCGTTTATGCAGTTAAGGTATGTTATTTGAATTATTATTTTTATTTAGAATTAGTTGGTTCAATTTAAATTATTAAAACTATTAAATTAGTGAGGTTGTTAATTAATTAACAACATATTCAACTGTAAGCGTAGTAATATCATAAAATTAGTTAAACTGTTAGGTTTATAAAACAATTTAACTAAAATTAGTTAGCTAAACGTAGTTTTAATCGTAATGATGTTTATGTTAAGTGAAATTAGTTAGTTAAACGTACGTTAGTAATGTGTTAATTAAGTGTATTGTGAATTGTTATTGTAATTGTGTATTATTTATTAATTCAAATGACTTTATATACATGTTCAAATTATTGGGTTAATTTGGTCATATTATTTAATTTAGTGAAATGTTAATTGTGTAGTACTAATAAGATTAAATGTCATTAACGTAATAATTTAGTGTAGGTTTAAATGTAGGTTTACAAAAATAATTTAATTAAAATTCGTTAGCTAAACGTAGGTTTAAACGTAGCTAGTGATGTGTTAATTATGTTAAATTAGTCAGCTAAACGTAGGTTTAAACGTAGTGATGCATTAAAAGGGGACAGAATGAACTAGTTAAATTTAGTTAAATTTAACTAAATGAATTAGTTAAATTTAGTTAAACGTATGTTTAATTTAAATGTAGTGTTAAATTACTTAAATTTTTTGTAATATTAGTAAAATTTAAGTATTAGGTAGTTACTTATATTTTGTGCATTATTGTTATGAATTGTGTGCATTTCATTTAATTTAGTGAAAATTAGTTAGTTGATTATTTAGTGAAATAAATTACTTAGTATTATTGTTACATTAATAACCTTCGTTTTGAACGTGTATACTTTTTTATTATAATATTCAGGCATAATGTATAAACAAAATAGAAGTTGGATGTATAATAAAGACGCGGTATTGTACGGAATGCAATCAAATTTTCTCGAGGGAGTCGGGGAATTTATTGAATTTGCACTTGAACATCCGGCTTATATGAGTGGTGATAAAATAAGATGTCCATGTTCAAAGTGTAAAAATCTCAAATTTAAAGACCCACACGAAGTTGGGTATGATTTGTACGCGGTCGGTTTTGTTCCCAATTATTATAATTGGACTTCTCACGGCGAACCTTTGGATCCATCTGTTATACCCCAAACGGTAGGTTCGTCTCGTTACGTCCCTCCAGAGATGAGTGCGTGGGGAGACCGTGCTGAAATGAGGTGGGACCAACAAATGGTATATGACACATATGGTGTACCGATGTCTCAGTTCAACCCCCCACAACCACCTAACGACCCCCCTGAAGCCTCAACCTCGTATCAACCAGATGCGGATGAAAATCCGACATTTTATCAACCTTATGTGGATGAAGGTTTGGCTGAGAGATTTCAGGTTGTTCTAAAAGCTACCGACCAACCTCTGTATGCTGATTGTGAGGGATACTCTAAGCTATCCGCCGTTACTGAGTTCATAAACATAAAAGCCGAATACAGTCTCCCTGAAACTTTCATGAATAGAGTCTTGCAGTCAGTAGGAGGGATGCTACCGCGAGATCATACCCGTCCCGATTCATATTACCACATGAAGCAGTTAATGTCTAAGTTGGGGCTACCTTGTGTTGAAATTGATGTGTGCCCGGAAGGATGTATGTTGTTCTGGAAGGAGGATGAGGCACTTGAGTTCTGCAAGTTCTGTGGTGGAGACAGATACAAACCTGTTCGTCAAGGTAAAAAGAAACCACGACGTAGGTCGGCACTGTCTAAATTGTATTACCTCCCAATAGCTCCTCGACTGCAGAGGATGTACGCTTCGACTGCTACTGCGAAACACATGACATGGCATGTTGAGCACGAAACCAATGAGGGGATGATGGCTCACCCTTCGGACTGTGAAGCCTGGAGACACTTTGACCGATGTCATCCTCAGTTTGCTATGGAGCCACGAAATGTGCGGCTGGGATTGTGCTCGGATGGATTTGCTCCTTTTGGCAGGTTTGGCAAGAACTATTCATGTTGGTCGGTCATGTTAACTCCTTACAATCTCCCTCCCGACATGTGCATGAAAAGTCATTTCATCTTTTTGTCTTTAATTTGTCCGGGTTCCAAGGATCCTGGGCGAAAGATAGACATTTATCTCCAACCCCTTATCGAGGAGATGAAAGAACTGTGGGCCGTTGGGACACCAACTTATGATGTTTCATCAGATAAAATGTTTATCATGAAAGCTGCCATCATTTGGACCATTAGCGACTTCCCTGCCTATGGCATGCTTTCGGGATGGAGCACACACGGTCTGATGGGATGTCCGATATGCATGGAGAAATCAGGTGCCAACTGGCTTAGTTACAGCAAAAAAGGAAGTTACTTTAATTGTCACCGCAAGTTTCTCCCGGAAAGGCACCGATATCGAAAGGACAAGAAGTCTTTCATTAGAGGC
The DNA here is from genome assembly GCA_945859915.1 of Cuscuta epithymum. Classification (NCBI taxonomy): domain Eukaryota; kingdom Viridiplantae; phylum Streptophyta; class Magnoliopsida; order Solanales; family Convolvulaceae; genus Cuscuta; species Cuscuta epithymum. The sequence continues at coordinate 4,148,929 of CAMAPF010000933.1, read as the reverse complement.
AGAATGGTACGAGAGAGCCCACCCCCGAGATTGACCGGTGAAGAAATTTATAACCGGGTTCGACGTTTTCCTACGGCTATGGAAGAGCCAAACCAAGAGCCATATGGGTATTGTGATACCCATAAGTGGACAAAGAGGATCATACTCTGGGAGTTGCCTTATTGGAAAGATCTTCTCATCCGTCACAATTTAGATGTCATGCACACTGAGAAGAACGTCTTTGACAATATATTTAACACGGTGATGGATTTGAAAGGCAAAACTAAAGACGGTCTTGCAGCTAGGAAAGATATGACTATTTGGTGTGATAGACCCGAACTTTCTGTTGATCTAGAATATCAGGGCAAAGAAGTTCCAAAAGCAGTCTACCAAGTCACAGAACCACAAAAGGCAGCAATATTTAAATGGCTGGCGTCTCTGAAGTTTCCAGATGGCTACTGCTCCAACTTGTCTAGATGCGTGGACATGAACAAACTTACCACGACGGCGAGCATGAAAACTCACGATGCTGATGTAATAATGCAAAGACTTCTACCAATTGCACTGAAAGAGATGCTCCCTGAACACGTATGGTCCTGCATTACTGAAATCAGTTTGATGTTTCAATCGATATGTTCCAGCGTTTTGGATGCGGCATCACTCCGGAGACTACAAGAGTTTGTTCCCATTCTGATGTGTAATCTGGAAAAGATAATGCCTCCATCGTTTTTCGATACAATGGAACATCTTATAATACATCTTCCGTATGAGGCTTTGACTGTTGGGCCCGTCTTCTATCGCTGGATGTACAGATTTGAAAGGTTAGTCACAATTTCATTTAAAAAATGAATATTTGTTTCATAATAACTGTTAACATGTGTAACGTTGTTCTATTGCATTATTGCAGATTTTTAGGAGAGTTGAAAAAGAAAGTGACCAACAAGGCACACGTTGAGGCTTCAATTTGTCAAGCGTATCTTCAACAAGAAATCTCAACGTTCTCGTCTTTTTATTTCGAGCGTGACGTCATCACCAGAAGGAAGAGACCTGCCCGGAACGATGACATTGGCGAGGATTTATATGAAAATGTAGTTTCCATCTTCAATTACCCAGGCAGAGGTAAAGGTGCTGTGACACAACGATACATACTGGGTGGGGAATTGCAAATTGCACATACTTATATCCTCATGAATTGTCCAGAAATCTCACCGTTTTATCAGTAAGTTTAATTTCTAGTTATAATTGTAATACTTATAAATTAAATTTGTAGTTAATTTATAATTTTTTATTTTTGAACTCACAGTGAATTCAGAGCTTCGTTATCAGCCTTTCCTGAGAATCAAATTGATGCATTGGTAGACTCTGATTTTGTAAATTGGTACAAGTATCAGGTATATATATACACACACATTAATTATATATATATATATTATTAAGTAAGATTTTTCAATATTTACCTAATGTTATTATCATGTTTATATTTACAGATCAATAGTCGTGGGATTGTCGACCCTTTGTTAGTATCATTAGCGTGGGGCCCTAGTGCGAGTGCCAGTGCCAAAGTGTGGCGGCAATATGTGATAAACGGTTACACATATCACACAGTCGATTACGGAGAGGGCCGACCAACAACGAACAACAGGTTATGTGTCCCGACCATCGGTTATGATAACTCGGAAACCAATTTTTTTGGTGTCCTGCAGGAGATTCTGGAACTTGAGATGCCTTCTGGTGCGAAAAAATTGACATGCGTTCTGTTCCGTTGCACATGGGTCGACCCCACACGTGGCGTGTGCAAAAATCCGAAGTATAATATGATTGACGTCAACCACTCTCGTGTGTACCCGAAAAATGAGCCTTTCATACTCGCCCAACAAGCAGCGCAGATTTATTGTGCAGAATATCCTTCAACAAGGCGGACACAGAATCCTTGGGTGTGTGCATGTCCTGTCCGTCCGAACAAAATAAAATCACAAACTCAACACAAGGACGTTGATCTAGATGCTTTTCAGCAACAATTTTTCCAACCTCCGCCTATTGTTGAGACGGTCAACTATGACGTCCAATTAAGTGATCCAAATGGAGGACGTGTTGAAGTCATGACAGAAACGCACCTTCCGGACCCAACCATTCCATCTGAGCGCGAAATTGAGGAAATGTATGTAGCACAACAAAACGCTCAATATCAGGAAGAAGGTGAATGGATAGACGGTTCAGATACAGAAGAAGATACTGTATATGTAGAAAATGACGATTCTGATAACGAATAATTGTGCTGTTGTAATTTCAATTTTATTGACTTCTAATATTTGTGCAGATTTCTTTATCATTATATTACTCCAACAATATTTGAATTTTTTTCTATCTTTATCATTATATTTGAAAATTCAAATTTACCCAATACAAAATATGAAATTACTCTATATTATATCCTTGTAATTTCAAATTCGAAAATTCAATTTTTTTTTTAATTTTTCTAAATTTGAAAATTTATTTTAATAATTTTTAATAATTTGAAATTCGAAAATTAATTTTAATAATTCTAAGTCTATTCGAAAATTAACAAAATTCGAAAATTAAAAAAAAGTAATTTACTTTTACTAATCTGAATATTATAATAAATTTAGATATTAATAAACAACTAACACAGATTTATTTATCAAATTTCAAAGATAAATACAAAACACACAATGAAATTGTCACATATTATTTATCAAACAACTAACATAGATTTATTTATCACATTAACCTAACTAACATTATTCATTCCTCAATCGGAAACTTTCAAGAGGCCTAGACCACAACTCCTGAATTTTCATTCGAGCTTCTTCGTTGATTGGGTCCATATACTCTGAAACTTCTTGAGCACGTTGAAGCATCCGACACAAATTTCTTGCTTTTGACTTGCCCAATGAGTCGGATTCTTCATCTTTATAATCGCCAAAACTTTCAAGGGGTCTAGACATCAATTCCTTGATTCTCTCGTATGCTTCCACGGTTTTCGGCTCCATAAGTTGTGTAATCAGCTTAAGTCGTTTCATACCTCTACACATCGAATCCCAGTCAATTGGACCTTTTTAGCCATTTTTTTACAGTCCAGTCTTGGGTCGGAGAAACATGATTTATACTAAAAATTTCAAGTTGTCACGATCTTAGTCACGGATAAAGCCGTGACTAACCTGTCAGTCTGGCAGCCGGAGAGGTGTCAGGGCCGCCGGTCTAGTCACGGTTTTACCCGTGACTAGAACTGTGACTAAATTCAAAATTTGAATTAGACACGGACTTAGTCACGGATAAAACCGTGACTAAACCGGTCAAAGGTGGCTGATGCCGCGTGGCTGATTTTGTTGATTACGAAGGGTTTAGTCACGGATAATACCGTGACTACGCCCTCATATAAAAGCAACCCTTAGCGATTTTTTTCAAACCTACGCTTCCCAAACCCTATTTTCCTCTCAAACTCTTTCTCTTCTAACTTCTCCTTCCACTGCCGCCGGTCTGAGTGCAACGCCGCCGCCGTCCGCCGTCCACTGCCGTTGTTCGTCGCCGGTTGCCGCCGACCATTGCCGTCGTCTACCAATCCTCTTTTTTCGCTCCTCTCTCCACATCAAGGTTATGTTTTCTCGATTATTTTTTTACTCGCAAATGCGTGTTTATGTACTCAAATGCATGTTTATATGCTCCTATGCATGTTGTATTTATTGAAAATTGCATGCCCTAATGATTTATTCTACAATTACATATTTATGTGTATGTTTTTACGTTTATACATACAAATGAATGTTATTATTATGTTTGCATTACAATATTAATTTTGTAATATTGTAATATTAATTTCGCATAACAATATTAATTTGCATGCTCAATATTAATCTCTCCATAATTCTTAGTTTTGTTTTAGTTTCGAATTACAATATTAATTTGCATGCTCAAAGTTGACAAAATATATTTTTCCTTTTTTGTTTGATGTCTAATACGCATGCTTTAGATATAGTTTGATTCAATTTGATTTTTTTTGTATAAGTTTAAAATGCATGGCTAAATATGATTTAATTTTAGGTTAAACAACATGCATGTATTTTCAAACTTTTTTTTCGGACTTATGCATGAATTATTTAGACATTGTTAGGATTATTATTATTTTATCATCAATCAAATTTATTATTTCCAAATTATTTAAAAAAATACCCCCTCATGTCAAAGTTCCAAAAAAGTTTAACATGTTAATTATAAAATATTAATTTAGACATTAAAAACTATCTTCCGAAATAAAATAAAAAATATATATTATAAAAAACAGTTTAATAATATACTGTTTTTTATAAAACAGTTTAATGAAAAACAGTTTGACAAAAAAACAGTTTAAAAAAAACAGTTTGATAAAAAAAACAATTTAATAAAAAACAGTTTAAAAAACAGTTTAATAATAACAGATTTCAATCAAATAAAATCATATTTTAATAAAGAAACATTAAAAACTGCTTTCCAAAATAAAATATAAAATATAGATTATAAAAACAGTTTAATAGATAACTTATTTTTAAACCGTTTAATAAAAACTGTTTTTATTAAATAGTTTAATGAAAAAACATTATAATAAAAAGTGTTTAGTAAACAGCTTTTATAGTTTAAAACAAATGAGTTGAAGTAGTAATCATTTTTTTATTAAAAAGTGAAATAATAATCATTTTTAAAGTTTAAAACAACCTGTTTTTCATTTTTTATGAAAAACAGATTTTTTATTCAACAATTTTTATTAAAAAGTGAAGTAATAAAAAAACAGATTTTAATAAAACTGTTTATATAAAACTGTTTTTATAAAACTTTTTTATATAAAACTGTTTTTGTATAAAACTTTTTTTTTATATAAAACTGTTTTTTATAAAACTTTTTTTAAATAAAACAGTTTTATATAAAAACAGTTTTGTATAAAAACAGTTTTGTATATAAACGGTTTTATAAAACATAGTACGAAAAGTTAAAAAATAGTACGAAAATGCAAAAAAATATATTTTTTAACATGTACGAAAATAAACTTATGTTCCCTCATGTAAACTTGCCTAAAAGTTTAACATGTTACATTTAAGAACAATTTATAAAAGTACCACCCCTCATATTAAACTTACACACAGTTTAATATGTTTTACACATTTTCAATTGATAAAACTTGTATAAAAATTTGATCTTCTATTATGATCATACTGACATTTAAAAATATTAAATGTTTTTATGCAAAAATATCCCCTCATGTTAAACTTCCAAAAAAGTTTAACATGTTAATTATAAAATATTAATTAAGACAGTAAAAACTGTTTTTCGTAATAAAATATAAAATATAGATTATTAAAAACACTTTAATAATATACTGTTTTTTTATTAAACAGTTTAATGAAAAACAGTTTGACAAAAAACAGTTTAATAAATTTTTTTTTAAACTTGTCTAAAAGTTTAACATGTTACATTTAATAACAATTTATAAAATTACCACCCCTCATATTAAACTTACATGCATTTTAATATGTTTTACACATTTTCAATTGATAAATGTATAAATATTTGATCTTCTATTATGATTAGACTAACATTTAAAAATATAAATTAATATATTTTAGATGAGCAATGAACAATCAACCTCGCGTACCCGCCCAAACTATGTGCCCTTAACCGAAGCTGAGCGCAACAATGAAAATGCGCTTTGGGTGACGCCCCACATGGTTGCGAAGTAAGTAACTATGAATTTTATCTAACGTGAAATAATTTTTTCAAAGTATCATAATGTAATCAAAACTTTTATAAATAAATAATATTAATTTTTTGAAGCGATCAAGAAGTGTTGGACCGAATCAAACTCATAATCGGAGGACACTTTCTTGGGAACTGGGCAACATACACGGAAGTTGACCACAAGGTTCGTGAACTTTGGTGGAACCTTTTCAAGGTAAAAAAAAATGAATTTTCTCTGCGTAATTGTATTAACGTAACATTTGATAAAAGATAAATTAATTTATTTGTGTTTTTATAAAGGGTCGGTTTCGATGGACTGAAGCGTATAACGCTAGGATTTCAAACTGGCTTCGTCCTACTTTTAGGCGTGCCCGAACGAGCGGGGTAAGGCCTGGATGGTGTTCGGATGAGGTGTGGGCTAACCTCGTCCGTCACTGGTCTTCTGATCCAAACTTCTTGGCAAGAAGTCAATCCGGTAAGAAAAACCGGATGTCCGAGAAGGCCTTAGAAACCCAATGGCATGGGGGCCGCAAACCTCAGAGTAGACATAAAGAAGATCTTGTAAGTATTTTTCAAAAAACCTTACACAATTACAACCCTTCATTTTAACATTTAATTATGGATCTTAAGCCTTTTTTCCAAACTGTAGTCGAGGCCTGAGAAGAAGAAGGTCTCAATTCTCAAGGTCATCAAGCACTGCTGGACAAAGCACGGCGATGAGTCCGATGCCGATCTGCCACCCCGCCTCGCTGAAATCGAAGTAAGTAACATTATTTTGTTACTTATTTCCATTCAAAATTCAAATTGAGTCACATTAAATTAACAATTTTTATACATGTAGTCGAAGTATAACACAAATGTTGAGAAGAGGCGGGCAAAATTAGGCTTGACTCAGGAGGATGAGATTGATTCTGATGTGGAGGATGATGCCATCTTTGAGGCAGTTGGGGTGTACAAGGGCCGGGTCCCGTGCATGGGGGCTGAGGGGCAACGGATCTTGTACGACCGCAGCGGCGCTTCATCTTCCCGATCAAGGCGCGGAGAGGATCCGCGTATCGCTCAAATGCAGCAGGAGATGGAGGAGCAGCAGTGGGCCTTGGATGAGCAGCAGCGTTGCTTGGAGGAGCAACGCAAAAAAGAAGAAGAAACAAGGGCCCGGCTGGAAGCGATGGAACGGATCCTCAGCGCCGGAATTCGGAATCAGCCTCAGCCTCAGCCGTATGTACTGCACCCCGAGCAGACTCCTCAAGTTCCGCACATGGGCGGTTATTTCCGTTCCAACTCTGCTACCGGGTTGCCTTCATTTGGTTCTATTCAGGATATCAATTTTCACAACGTGTTTCAAACATCTGGAGGCAGCCAAGCAGGTGGCAGTCGCGGAGGGGGTAGTCGCAGAGGAGGCAGTCGCAGTGGCACTCGAGAAGGCCAAGCTGGAGACAACCGAGAAGATGAGACCGAAGAAGATTATCTATATGATGATTCTAGATATTATCATAATGGTAGCCGGAGGAGCTTGTAAATGATATACATTTTTAATTGAACATTGTTTATTTACTATAATTCTATTGTGCTTATTATTACTTTTATTTCAGTCTGTTTGGTTATGAAATGTGTGTTCTAGTAGTCTGTTTATTACTTTTATTCTACAAATATTTTTTTATTACTTTTATTCTACAAATATTTTTTAAAATAAACTTTTCTAAAGAAAATTTAAAAATAAATTTAGTTTTTTTATAAAACAATTTTTTTTTTAAATAAAAAACTTTAGTCACGGATCTGAGCCGTGACTAAATTCTAGACCGATTTTTTTAAAAGTTATTTTACAAATTTAAAAAAAAATTTAAAAATAAAAAAGTAGTCACGGATCAAGTCCGTGACTAAATTTTAAATTTTGAAAATTTAAACCGTAAAATTTGGCGGTTCATTTTTAAAACTTGAAAGTTTAGTCACAGCCCTTTTCCGTGACTAAGTCGCCGGTGCGGTTATTCCGGTGACAAGTTAGTCACGGATACGGTCCGTGACTAAGCCGTGACTACGCTTAGTCACGGATAAAATGTCTGTGACTAGAATTAGTCACGCCCAAACAGTCACGGATTTAGTCACGGACTTTGTCCGTGACTAGCAGAGTTAGTCACTGATTTTTTATACTACGGTCCGTGACTACATCCGTGACTAACTCCGTGTTTTTTTTGTAGTGTCCACACATCTAATGGAGCATGTGTATCTATGCTACAATCATCTTTTGCACGTTACAATGTGTCCCACCCAATAGACTATGTCATATAATACACGTTTACTTGGCTGAAAAATTACCCTCCAATATAGTTAGCATACTATATAGGAAAAATTGTCTGGAATAATCCCAACTATGAGGCGTCCGCTTCTAATAATCCCTACTACGTTTATTTCTGTTTAATCTGAACTAAAGGGGGTGTCTTCCGTAATTGGACTCCATTGACCGGGCACCGGCTGAGCCAGTGAAATTTTAAGAAAGAAACAACATTACGTACCTTATCCCCGTCCGCCGTTCGCTTGGCTAAAACTTAATGCATATTCAGAGCAACAGTTGAGTCTTCCTCTTCTTTAAATCGAAATCATAAATGTCAATCTCTTCACCGTTAATGTTGTCAGCGTGTTTGCTCTTCAACATCTAACCGGTGTCGCTGCGAAGGAAAGACAAACAAAGGAAGGAAGTAGAGTTAACGAAGGGAAGAAGTTGAGTCTTGTTGGTTAAAGTGATACTACAGGTAAATCGTATGACTTTTTGAATTTCTCTTTACTGGAATGGAGTATAATGGTTATTCGGATTTTACAGGCTGTGTATCTAGGGTAACAATTACTGAGTTCATTTAGGTTAGTTGAGTATACTTGTTTTATTTTATAATTACAATTGGTTAGTACACTGTGTGTATCTAGGGCTATATTACTGAGTTCATGATGAAGATATATTAGAGGTTTCAAAACCAAAGTTGCATAAGTAATGAATTACAACTTGATCTTTATTCTAGTAATAACTAAAGAAAAGTCTCAGAATACTCTTCAGTCAGTCTATTGATGAGAAGATCAAACCTTCCATATCCAAAAAGCCCTTCTCTTTCCAAGATAAAAGGTCATTTCTGATTGCTTTACATTCTAACTTCCAGCCACTTAACTGTTCAATACCAACTGTAAGCCCTGCAATTGAATCATTCCACATGATGCTATTTTTTGGATCCACATTTTTCACAAGACACTTTGCTCCTTCCAGAGTTTCAAGTGCATTAATATACCTACAAATTAACATTTCATGATGTAGTTTCACAAAAAACAAGGCTTGTTTTCTTCTGTTGTTTAGGGTTCTATTTACACAGACATGGTCTAGTTCTTACAAGGATAATCTTTTGTTTGATCCTATATATTCTAGTGTACTACCTTTTGTGTTTTTTAAATTTAGGTTGCAAGTCAAAGAAAAGAGAATGATTTTAAATACTGTGGTTACACTTAAGATGTGGCATGGAGGTACATTTAAGAAGAATGGTAGAGGACAATTAGAGTATGCAGGGGGTGAGTTTAAATGTTTTGAAGTGGATGCTGATGAACTCTGTTGGTTTTGGCTAGAGGAGTTAGCTGGAAAGTGTGGCAAATACAGTAGTATAGATGAAATATACTACTTGATTCCTGGTAAGAGTTTAGAGACAGGTTTGAGAAGTGTTAAGTTTGATGCCGAGGTCAGAGAAATGTACAAGGTAGTAATGCAATACAGTACAGTAGATTTGTACATTAGACATGGACTTAGTTCACCTGAAATTGTACTACTGCTTGAAGGGACTGGGGAAAACAAAGGGGGGTCTGGGGGCAGTGAAGCACACACAACTGCAGGGAGTGGAGCACAAATAAGCCAAGGAGGGAGTAGAGCACAAACAAATACTTCAGATGCAAATGAATCAGAACACACTGAGCAAGATGAAGATGTGGAAATAGAAGGTGAAGAGGAGCTACATGTCCCACTGTTTGGCTCAGATAATGACACAAGTGATGATGAATTTAAAGAGTCTAGAAGAAGAGTTACAAGTTGGAATTCAAAGATTGTTGACATAGCAACCCAACTTGAAAAAGAAGTTGTCAAAGGGAGTAAGAGGCCATCAACCACATATTCTAATGATCAAGGTGAATCACAAGATAATGAATTCGTGAGTGAATATGAAGATTCTGATGAAGATATCCACACACCTCCTGGGAGTGAAAATGAGGACACTCTCCCAAGAAAGAGAAGAGATAGACTTGCTGTGGTAGATGCATCTACAGATTTCAGCAAGCTAAAGTGGGTGGTTGACATGACGTTTGAAAATAGAGAGAAGTTCAAAGATGCAGTTACTAGGTTTGCGCTTTCTCAAGGGAGGAATTTGAAGATTCATGTGAGCAATAAGAGTAGACAACAAAGGGTTGGTGTTAAGTGCGTGGATGGTTGTCCTTTTAGGTTGTATGCTAGTTGGGATAGTAGGAGGGCCAGTTTTGTGGTGAAATCTGTCCAAGGAGAGCATACATGCAATAGGAATATGAAAAAGAACAGGCAATTGAAGGCATCATGGGTGGCAGAGCAGTTCTTAGAGGTGTTTAAATCTAGACCTCAATGGCCAGCAAAAGAGATCATAGAGACCATCAGGAGAGGTTACAAAATACTAGTTCAGACTTCAGAGGGATTATGCATACAAAGTGAAATATCATGCACACAAGAAACTACATGGTAGCATGAAAGATCATTATAATAAGCTAGGAAGGTATTTAGAAGCCTTAACCCAAGTTAACCCCCTTAGCCACTTCAAACTACTCACAGATCCTAAATCTCAGACCTTCCCCCCTACTTTCCAACGCTTCTTTGTATGTTTTAATGGCCTCAGTGAAGGATGGTTGAGTGCAGCTAGAAGAGTTTTATGTGTAGACGGGTGCTTCATTAAAACCTTCTTATGAGGAATGCTTTTGTCTGCCGTTGGGAGAGATTCAAATGATCAAATGTTCCCATTAGCTTGGGCTGTAGTTGAAGGTGAAAACAACTCTAGTTGGGAGTGGTTTTTATTAGAACTGAAGAAAATCTTACGACACTCTGATGGCATTGACCTCACTTTCATTTCAGATGAACACCAGGTATCATATTCTTACTTTTATTATTTTGTATTAACTTTACCTTAAAAGTAATGTAATGTGTTGTTTTTTTTGCAGTCCATTTTGCGTGGAGTGTCCACAGTATTTCCATTGGCTGAACACAGGCATTGCGCACGCCATGTCTTTGCTAATTGGCATAAAACACATAAGGGGGATGAACTGAAAATGCTCTTCTGGAAAGCTGTGAAGGCCTATAATGAAGCAGATTTACAGGATGCATTAGATGAAATGGAAACAGTAAGTCCAAGTGCTGCCATTGCTTTCAAGGCTTGTAATCCCCAAGTTTTCTGTAGAGCTTTTGTTAGATCCAGTAGTAAGTGTGATGTCATTGTGAGTAACATGGCAGAAACATTTAATGGCTACATAATAAATGCTAGAGCCAAACATATAATATTCATGCTAGAAGATATTAGAGGTGCCCTAATGCAAAGGATGGTAGTGAAAAAGCAGTCAATGGAAAAAAGTTTGAGTATGATCTGTCCTAGAATTCAGAGTAGATTGGAGAAAGCAAAACACGAGGCAGCCCAATGTACTCCTCTACCATCTAGCCAAGTATCTTTTCAAGTTAGCCATTATTTAGATACTCTGACCGTAAACTTGGAAAGTAAAACATGTACGTGCAAAAAGTGGGACCTTAGTGGAATCCCATGTTGCCATGCGGTGGCTTGCATGTTCTTCATGAATGCAGCCCTTGAGGATTATGTGAATGAGTGCTATAGTAGAGAGGCATATATGAAAATGTATTCTGGATCTATTGCCCCATTGAACGGAGAAAGGCATTGGCCTAAAGTAGAGTTTCCATTGGATCCCCCACCAATTAAAATTGGCCCTGGCAGACCAAGAAGGAATAGGATAAAACCTCTCCATGAAAATCCAAAGAAACCTGGAAAATTAACTAGGCATGGGGTTGAGATGTCCTGTAGTATTTGTCAAAGTAAGGCTCACAATAAAAGAAAATGTCCTGATAAAAACAAGTCTGTGGAGCCTCAGCCTAAAAGGAGTAGGGGAAGACCAAAAAAACAAGTTCAGGCTGCAGTAAACTCTACAAATCATCATGACACAACAGCACAACCATCAAGGCTTGGCAGAGGAGGAAGGGTCATCCATGGTAGAGGGGAGAACAGGGGTGGCAGTAGGGTGCTTAGGGGGGGAAGAGGAAGAAGCTCACAAGGCAGAGGAAGAGGACAACTTCCTGTTGGATATGGTGTAATCATTGATGACCACGGACATAGTTGGACTAATGTAAGAAAATAGCATTACTTTTACATACAATATATTACTCTTTAAATACTTTTTCTAACTTCACTTATTTATTGACAGAGTCCTGGGCAACAAGGAGGGCCAAGAAGTCTGTCTGATACATGAAGTTTGTGTAGAAGTGGCTCAAGAAGTCTATCAGATGCATGAATATGGGAGTCAAGATTATAAGAAATTTAGTGTGTTTGAGTACATTACGTCTGCCAGTAACCTAGAAACTGGGACTTTGTAAAACTTCATATGAACATGTATTTCATGCTTTTGAGTTTGGTGATTTTCATATATTTGTTAACTCATAAAACTTAGTATTGAGGGTTAAGAGTGCAGATTTCAGATTTTCAGATTCTCAATATTGTAGTGTGGTGATTTGAGACTTCAGATGTTTCTGATTATTCAGGCTTGTTATTATGTCAGCTAAACCACCATATACAATGCATGTGATGATCTGTAATTTTGATCCCTTATCTTGCATTGTCTCCTTGCTTTTATGATGGGTCTTTGTTCTACAGATTCTCAGATTTATAGTGTGGTGATTTGAGATTTCAGATGTTTCTGATTTTTCAGATGCACTGAAATTTACAATGGCGTGTGGTTGGTATGCTCAACTCCTCATAAAAGAAGCAAAAATTTGTATGTTTGTTTAATCACTTTAATTACATATTGATTTTTAAGTATAAATATCAAACATAAATCAGTGATATCAGTGACATTACAGCTTGCTTCTTACCAGAACCATTTTAAGGCACATATAGACAGAAAATCAAATGCTTACATTACCTGATCTTTTGTTTTGCACTTCCCTGTCGCATAATTTCTCAGCTTGCTTCTTCCCAGACTCAAAGACGGTGCAATTTAGCTTACCAAAACCTTCTGTCCAGTTTGGGTTGCTGTCATACTACCATATGTATGACATATATGTGATAGGGGCATCTTTTTTATTGCTTATTAGTACAGTTTATCAATATTTTTCAGTTGGTTTTAAGTGTGATGTGCAGATTTAATAGTGCAGATTTAAGAGTGCAGATTTTAGTTTCATTTTGAACATTAGTTGGTTTTGGAGACTTAAAGTTTGAAGTATGAATCAATCTAGCTTTTCTTTGAACATTCACTTTCTTGATTTTTTTGCAAAGATGTTCATGACTTTTACAACATTAATTAAAATTGATCACACAGACAACTAAAGTTGATCACACAGACAACTATTGTCTGTGGAACACACAACTATTGTCTGTGTGGTAAAAGTTGTCTGTGCACACAGACAAATAATTGTTTGTGCAACATGAAAATATTGTCTGTGCACACAGACACTGCACATATATTGATTGATTTGCAAGTTGATGTCAGTGTCAGGCGGCTGTCAGCGTACTTTTTACAAAAAAGTAAATGTCTGTGGATACAGACAAAATTTGTTTGTGTACACAGACAACTCTTGTCTGTGACCACAGACAATTCCGTACCAATTGTCTGTGACCGACATTTTGTGTACAACTTGTGTACAACTTGTGTACCCCTAGCATGGTTGTTTTAACTTTTTCGATACATGTCTGGCAAAAACTATCATACCACAAGGCCGGTCAAATTAACTGGCAAAATATTCCCATAAGGTGGGCCAGAAGTCGAAAACTTGTTAACATGCCACAAGATCTTTCTTTTATAGGGGTTTGTAGTCGTCCTTGTAGACAATTTGTGCTTTCGGAGACGAACGAGGAAAGCTTAACAGTTTCTTTGGGGCCTTTGAAGCCAAAGACTCATTGATATCTATAGCTTCACGAATGACAACGTGGTGGAGTGCAGGCGAATTTGAGAGTAACAATCTCACAAGGCACATTTCGATTTGGGTTCCTGTAAACTCGTCGAGTTTCACGGTCTCAAGCATCCTCAAATCCTCTTTACTAAGATCCTCCAAAAGTGTTGGATCTGCATTTTCAGAACCTTCCTGAACATTAATCTGCAGCACACATAGCTTGGGGGACTTTTTAAGTAATTTGACCACAAAGGCAAGATGGTAGTTAAAACCAAAATTGAAGCCATCAAGCTTGAGTTCTTGCAGATTTATTGCCTCAGTTGGGAAGACTGAGGCCATCGCAGCAGCCCTCTCCTTAAGAAATAGAAAAAGCAAACAAGAAAGTTAGCCATGACATAAAATTAAAAACAAAAGCGAAGTAAGAAGATAATATTCTATCAATTAAATAAGACTAACCTATACTTAGAAGAGAGATGTAGGCTACTAATGTAATTAATCGAGTAATAAACTAATAAATAGAAGGAAAAATCGCACTTTTAATCCATCAAAAAGTCGTCCTATTAGATGGGAAATATATATCACCTTCTAAAAGACCAAATTTACGATAATTTGGACAATTGAGGGTGACATTACTCTCTCAAATAAGGATCTCACGTACTATCTCTTAAATACATATCTAACAAATTTATCTCAATATATGAAAAAAAGGATCTCACCAAACAGAGATGTAGGGTACTAATGGAGCTCAAATGGAACCTGAGCAATCTGCTCCCAGTCCTCCCTAGAGAACCAAATAGAGACAAACTTTTAAGATTGGGAGCTTTGGCGACAAAATTAGGAATACCAGCACACGTATATATATCCAGCTTCTCAAGCTTGGGCATGCTAAAGACCAGTCTCTTATCTTTACCCCTGAACTCAACCCTTCTGAAATTTGACGACGTCAGCCCGGAGAACATACAGGGAGCATTTGCCGGCAAGTAAAAAACGAAACGATCAAGTGTCAGTTGCTTGATGGTCTTGCATGACAATAGACAGGATGGTACCTTATACTTTTGTCCGGCATAACGAGCAGAGAGGTGAAGTTCCTCAACGCCGTTTCTTGAAAGAAAAAGACACCACCGGTCTATATCAGACTGTTTCGGCGGCGGCAGGACATATGAGCGATATATGTTTAAGGTGAATTTCTTTATAGGTGCTGCCCGGAGGAGGAGAATGTTGTTTATTATGCTTACCGCAGACAGGCGGCCGTCCCGAGAAAATTTACTGTTTTCAACGGAGTTGAAGAAGGCCCTGCCAAAGATGAGCCGCCCTTGGCGGTGCCAAGCATCCCTCCACTGAGTTGAGAGCAGAGCACTTCGGGCGGCGTCTCGAGTGGGCATCCGCTCCAAAATCCTTTCCTTTATCCCTTCCGGCAGTTCGCTTTCTGCAGCTTTATCTCGACTGGAGCTAGGCATGATGGAAAACAGCTTTGATCGGGATCTGGGGGTTTCTGCTTTCCCGAGGCACACAAATTGCAATATTTGAACAAGGATGAAATTCTCAAACATGAAACGTGTCTATTTGATTAGGGCAGGTGCTGTCCAGTTTTGGGCCTATGGGCGATATACTTTTATGGCCTTATTTCCAAGACAAACAATAAATTATACTTACTTAAAGTAAAATTTAGGAAGTATAATAAAACTATGAGATATTACTCTAAATACGACTAAAAACTAGGGGTGGGCATAACGGTTTGGTTTAACCGAACCGTACCAAACCGAACTAAAACGAACCAAAACCGAACCGTATGCAATTTGGTTTGAGTTTGGTACTATTTCTTCCAAACCGTATTAAACCGAACCAAACCGAATCGAAACCAATAAAAACCGAACCGAACTAAAGAAACTCAAAAAGACTTTCATATATTATTAAAATTGGTGGGTTAATTTGGTTTGGTTTGGGTTTACTTAAGTAAACCATTTGGTAAACATTTGCTCAAATCGAATGGTTTGGTACTTTGGTGGTTTGGTTTAAAAATGGAAAAACCGTAAACGGAACCGAACACCGAACAACATATATATCTACTTTGTATTTATCTTCACTCTTCATTGTTAAGATATAAATAAATAATTTAGACATAAAAATACATATTTAAGCATATACTCGTATCATTTTGACTTTTACACATTTCATACATTCATTATGACAAAGTTAGCTAATACGACATATTTTTATTTATTATGTTTGGCGATAACAATAGCAAATTGCATTTATATTTTTACATGATTCATTTGAATAAAATTGTGAATATTACAACATTTGTACCACTAACCCTTTTAGGTTTTTTTTGAATATTTTATGTGATATTATAAAGGGTTTTTTACAAGAATATTACTTAAATAAAACTTAATTACATAAATATGACTATTCATTACTACAACGTAATGTTGTGGTACTAAAAGTTCAAAACTTGAACATGAATTACTATGATTTCATTACTACTCTAGTAACTAATCATATTTTTGTAAACCATCTTTATTTTGGTCATATTTATGCAATTATTTCTATTATAAATACTAATCAACTATCTTATTTTTTTGTAGGAAGTGAATTTTTTGTAGTGATAAAAAAGATGTTAGAAGTTTTAATTTATAATATTTTATTATTTATTTTTCTATCTTTTATTTCCTTTTACATTTTATTTAAATAATCAATAAATTAAAAAAGATGAGATGGACTACTACTTTCATTTTCTAATTCTAAAATATAGAACTTGATCAAATAAAATAATAAACATAAGCAAACGAATCAAATCAAATTAAATTAAACATAATATTTTTTACTTTGGTAAACCGAACTTCAAACCGAACCGAACCGAAACCGAACCGAAACACAAATGGTTTTAGTTTGGTACAAATTCTCCCAACCCGAATAAACCGATCTGTTCCACGAACCCCATCGCCATACCCTGCTTCTGTTCCACAAACCACCGTCCACCGCCATATCCCATAAAACCATACTCCCTCCTCTTCCATATATATATATATATATATGGAAGAACGGTTGGCTTGGCAAATGATAGATCGTCGAGTAGAGAAGATTGATGTATTAATTCCGTCCATTTTCACCGAGTGTTTGAGCTAAATAATTAATTTAGCAGCTTTAATATAAATATATACTGTTGTATATATATATGCAAACATATACAGAGTATTGAAGATTTAGATCAACTAATCGAAGGCATGGAACATTGGAACGTGTGTGTATATATATCCTCTTGGCTCCTTATTTTGGAGCAATAATATGGGTTGAGTCCATTTGACACCTTTACAATACAGAGATGCTATGAACTGCACTACTTACACAGGAAAATCGGAAATCAAGAAAGAAATGGTGAAGGGGGCTGAAAGAGTGAAAGAAAGAATCTCGATAATTAGAGAGACGAGTATATACGGAGTATATTTTGGTGAAGGGCATCTTTGTACTTTAACAAAACAATACATCAAAAATCACTTTTTTTATCAAACACTCCAACTTTACCTTTTTCATTTTAATCACTTCTATTCCCAAACACTACCAACTTTTACAAGAAATCACTTTTTCAATAATCTTTTAAAAAAATCACTTTTAAAAAGCACAAGCAATCGCAAACACTCCCTTAATAACCTATTGCTTTAGTTTTTTATTTGATTAATATGAAAATGTAATATATAAAATATTATTTAATGTTGAGTTTGTATTTTCTTTTCCAATCAACCTTATTTATTTGTGCACTAAAAAATATTCTAGGTATTAATGTTTTGTTTTTTAATTTTTAATTTTAAGATGATTATTTATTTGATTATTAAATATGGTGTGTTAATTACTAATATGAGGTTTGTG
Organism: Cuscuta epithymum; assembly: GCA_945859915.1. Taxonomy (NCBI): domain Eukaryota; kingdom Viridiplantae; phylum Streptophyta; class Magnoliopsida; order Solanales; family Convolvulaceae; genus Cuscuta; species Cuscuta epithymum. Next base: position 4,131,222 of record CAMAPF010000933.1, on the reverse strand, counting down.
TTATACTAAAATGAGTAAAGTGCAAATAAATATGCATGGGTAAATATTATACAAAGAACACGATATATTTGTAATTCAAGAACAAAAAACTATAAATTAGTTTTAATATAAAAATATTATATTTCTCATTGTCATATATAATACTCCCTCCGTTCCCTTTTAATGTCTCGTTTTACCATATTGGGATGTCCTTATTTAATTGTCGCATACCTTATTTGGTAAAGTTTGTGTGGCTCAAAATCATTCTTACTTTATTCTTACTTTATCAATTAATATCAACCACACAAACCCACTGTTCTTAAAACTCGTGCCACCCTCTTCAGTCCAAATATAAAAGGGACGGAGGTAGTAATATTTTATTAAATTGTTAACAACGAATTTACTATAGAAAAAGGTTTGTGGTATAGGTGTGTTATATTCGAATGAGCATAACGATCAAAAGAAATGAGCATACACAAATGAATTTTCGAAACTCATTTTGTAAGTTATGTATACTCATTTGGTATTAGTTTGTGTTGTTTTAAAATGTCATATTCATGCATATTTCAATGCTATCAATTACATTAGATTCACATATGAGCTGATTATAGGCACGAGAGTAGAGATCATGATACCAAATTGCATGTTTCTAATACTCAATGGAGGAGTGTTGGTCCCGTTTAATATGGTAATCAGTCTAGAGGGGGGGGGGGGTGAATAGACTGATTGGTTTTTCAAAATTTTTCTCTAAGTCCAAACTGACTTATCAGAGAAGGTCTTACTCTGGTAACAGAGGAAGGCTGGTTCTGATATCAGAACTGGCCTTGGCAGCGGATTCTGATCTGTCCGGGTAGCCTCAGAAACACTAAGGCAAATGCCTTTCTGGTAACTCTGAAAACAAGATCTGCTGAACACAGATTCCAAGTCTTAGAGTTAATCAGTTAATGTCCTAAGTGCAGAAATATAAATTGCAGTAAAGTAAATGACACCGGATATTTTTATAGTGGTTCAAGGAACAACGCGTTCCTCTAGTCCACTGTTCCACTAGCTTTGAAGTAGATCGGTTACAAAGCTTAGTCCCTAGCACTTAAGAAGTTCTCCACGCCTTCTTCAAGCCTAGCTGCCACCCAGGATGCAGTTCCACTTCCTGATGGCTGGTCCTTTCACTCAGCTTCCCGGAAGTATCACCACTTCACTACTGCAGTTACTTGGACGCCCTTCTTTTCAGAAGATCCTTTGAAAAACAAAGTTTTTCCTCCAACTTGCTTCGTCACAAATGATGTTTGATGAAGTTCTTGAAGAGTTGAAGAACAGGATGAACTTTGCTCGTTGTTGGGGATGAAAAATTTGGAGTTTGAATCTTCCCAACGTAGGACTTTTCTTGTAGAGTGTTATGAAAGTTGAATCTCAAGAAGTATGTTCAGAGTAATGAATGGAGCAAAGGTTCTGCGAAGAGTTGTTTTCCTGTTCTTCGGTGAGTAGCTTATATACTGAGGTTGTCTGCCCGTTGGAGGAGGAGACAACTGCATTAAATGCGCGTACTGTTGACTTGACCGCCGTTTTGGAAGGTTTCTATTTTTATAATATATCTTCCCGGATTCCTTGGTCAATCATTTGCAATCAATCCTTCAGCGTATCAGGCTCATTTAATGTGCATTAAATGCTTTCCATTCATGCACAGTCTTCTAGCCGTTGGATGTTTTTACCCGTTGGATTCATATCTGTTGGATGTTGCTTGAAATCTTCTAAGTGTTAGTCGGGCTCTGATCAGGCTCTTCTGATGTGTTGGATTCTAATGGCTTTCTGAGTTCTGATGGCTTTCTGATGAGTTGAGTTCTGATGGCTTTCTGATCTCTGACTGAACTCTAACTCTGACTCTGATAGGTCCGCTGATGAGTACCTCTGATCTGTAACTCTCATCGGTTATCAGATGTCCAATTTATCAGCAACTCTCATGGTGCAACTCTGATGGACTTCTGATAAGAGAACTCTGATGGAGCAGTTCTCATACAGCAAGTCTGGTCGAGCAATTCTGATGCACTTCTGATCTGATCCAAAGCAGAGCAACTCTGATCGTTGACTACACTAATACTTACAATTGAAAATTCTAATACATAAAATCTAATTTGGGGATACTCTAACTTTCTAATCCTATAGCATCATCAAAATCTAATTACATTTATTCCTTACAAGGAGGTTTGATGCTCAATGAAAATGTCTTGATGTTCAACTAACAAAGCTTATTATTGTCATGTCAATGTTCATTTTGTAAGTTACCTATGCTCATTTGGTATTGGTGTTATGCTCATTTTAAAATGTTACGTCAATGCATATTCCAAAAGCACTATATTACATTAAGTTTACGTAGGAGTTGATTATAGATGCGGGAGAACAAACCATGATACTCAATTGCATTTTTCTAATACTCAATAGAAGATGTTTGATGTTAAATAAAAATGTCTAAATGTTCAACTAAAAAAACTTATAACTTTCATATTAATGCTCATTTTGTAAGTTACTTGTGCTCAATTGTTACTTCTATTATGCTATTTTTTAAAATGTCATAACATTGATTACTCTTATTCAGAAAAGAAACACATGACAATCCTATTTTGAAATTAAAAAAAAAAATACTCCTATTTGAGGAATTCTCCCTACAACTATCCTAATAAAGGTTATAAAATAAAGATGAAATTCACATTCATATTACTTAAATTATAAATTACATATTTGGACAACAGTAACAACACAAGTATCACAAAAGAACATTGTGAAATAAAATCATCAATAATTGCTTTATAATAAATCTTTTCCAATATCACATGTGCAATGTTTAAAATTGCTAATGCATTACATTTTTTGAGGCATAATGGATAATTGGGATGATGTTTGAGAATGGGAGGCACCAACAACCCAAAGATAATAATATAAATTGGTAATTTTGAAAATAAAGAGAAAAGGGGCAAATAAGGTCACGTACTAACAAAAAAGGTCAAATAATGCCTTATTTAAGAGGCTCTGTCCGGCCGGACAGAGCTTCATAAATAAGGCCTTATTTGACCTTTTTTGGTTAGTACGTGACCTTATTTGCCCCTTTTCCCGTAAATAAAAGAATAAAAAGTCTTAAAGGCCAAAAAGATGTGAAGAGACGTGCTTTTATTCATTCAACAACAAATGTGTTGACTCAAAACCAACTCTATTTAAAAGTCAAAACTAAATTTATATTCTTTTTTAAAACTTGTCTAGCTCCATTCAAGACTTTTTAGTTATGTTTTACAATTCTCAAATTGTCAACAAAAATTATGCATTAGGTCTGATTAATCAACTGAAGTTATAAATAAAAAAAGAAGTCTACTCAAATTACATATAAAGAAAAAAACTTGAGCCTAATTTTCTTTCTACTTTTTTTCGGGCCTAGGGCGATCGCCCCTGCTGCCCTCCCCCTAGGACAGGCCTTGTATTTGATGGACAATTATGCAACCACGTGCATGGTAGTTGGTGACTTACATATTTGCTTGGTTTGAGTTCTCTTTTTCGGAGATCCCTCGTCTTTAAAAGAATTTAGAAAAGATTAGTTAACATGAATTTTGGTGGTTGAATATCAAGTATGATTTTGAGAAGATATATTCAAAATCTGGTTTTTTGGAAAACATCTTTCTTACTTAAGACAACTTTTATTGGAGAAGATATTAGTTATACCCGATCGGGTACACCGACACACCCGATCGGGTATGCCTTTAATTTTAACCTTGAAATTGATCGAGTATACCTCGAATCTAAGGTTTTACACATACCCGGTCGGGTACCGTGTATATACCCGATCGGGTACCCGAGCTGCATTCCCAAAAGCCTATAAATACACCTCCTTTCCTTCACAATTATAGACCAATTCCTATACACTTCTAAGCTCAATCTAGATAAGTTCTTTCTTTATATTTTCATGATGTTGAGTCTCCAAATGAGGAGCTAAACTCTTCCATCTTGGTTTTGCTACTTTGAAGCTTAATGAATTGTAAGTTGTGAGTTATTTTCTTTAATCTTCTTCCTTGAATATTAATTAATTCCTATTCCTGTTTCATATTAATATTTTGAGCATTACTTTAAGGATCAACTAGTTTTATTTCATATATTAATTATTACTAGAATCGATCGATTAATTCGCTTGTTATTAATTCGGTCCTTTCACGGTAGTAAACTTGGATTGTTAATGCATGCATCTCATGGTTAATAACCGAAGGGGAATTAATTATATTGATTAAACCGATAAACCGCTTGTGTTGAGAGGTTATCAATCTCAATCGTTTTCATCTTGATTTTATTGCTACTATCGGGTTAATATATGGCCCGTATTCTATATTAACTCGGTAGTAAGTTTCATTAATGAACACGTCTTGTTATTAATAACTACCCTCGATGAATTGGATATACTCCTCGATTGAGTATTCGAGAGGAAGATAGTTAAAGATATAACCGGGATCGACGAACATTTCATTAAGTGGATAAAAGCAAAGCCTAGTCTTCATCTCTATTAAGTGAACCACATAAGTCGTTCATCTTCGTGTTTACATAATTAAATCAAAACAATCCAAAAATCCCCCTTGTTACTTATTTCTAGTTTTGTAAAAAGAGAAGTATTCCTTTCCCTGTGCATACGAATCTTACTACACTATATTACTGACATTCATGTTATTCCCGTGTTTATAATTGTGCTTTTGATTAGTTTTGATTGATTGTTACTCTAGAAATTACACACTTTTGGTGTAAATAGTTTAGTTTGTAAAATGTTTGTAAATTGTTTAGATTAGGTTTGTTCTGAGCTCAAACAGGTCCAAGACCACTCTAGGGACCATTGGTGAACATCACAAGTGGAAGGAAGGTGCAAAAACTCCAAAACAAAATGAAGATCCTGATTTTTGGTGTTGTACCCGGTCGAGTATACCCTATACTCGATCGGGTAAGTTGCTGAAAAATCAAATCGGATAAATCCGCGAACAAGGCAACATGCAGGGAAGATTTTAACCACGATCGAGTGTCTATACCCGATCGGGTAGCCGACATACCCGATCGGGTATGCCCATGTTTTTTTCAGCTTCCACGAAGCAACTGAAGGCCCGATCGAGTACCCAATATACCCGATCGGGTACATGACCCTGCAAGCCCAAAAAACCTATAAATACACCTCATTTCCTTCACAATAAATCACCAATTCCTATATACTTCTAAGCTCAGTTTAGACAAGTTCTTTCTTTATATTTCTATGATGATTAGTCTCCAAATGAGGAGCTAAACTCTTCCATCTTGGTTTTGCTACTTTGAAGCTTAATGATTTGTAAGTTGTGAGTTATTTTGTTTAATCTTCTTCCTTGAATATTAATTACTTCCTATTCATATCCCATATTAATATATTGAGCATTACATAAAGTATCAACTAGTCTTGTTCTATATATTAATTATTACTAGAATCAATCGGTTAATACGCTTGTTATCAATTCGGTTCTTTCAATGGTAGCAAACTTGGATTACTAATGCATGCTTCTCATGGTTAATAATCTAAGGGGAATTATTTATATTGATTAAACCAAAAAACCGCTTGTGTTGAGGTTATCAATCTCAATCGTTTTCATCTTAAGTTTATTGCTACTATCAATTTAATATACGGCGCTTGTCCTATATTGACTCGATAGTAAGTTTTATTAATGAACGCATCTCGTTATTAATAACTACCCTCGATGAACTGGATATACTCCTCGATTGAGTATTCGAGAGGAAGATAGTTAAAGATATAACCGGGATCGACGAACATTTCATTAAGTGGATAAAAGCAAAGCCAAGTCTTCTTCTCATTAATTAAACCACATAACTCGTTCATCTTCGTGTTCAATTTTAATTAAATCATTCAATCAAAACCCCCCCTTTATATTTACTAGTTTATAAAAAAGAGAAGTATTCCTTTCCCTGCGGATACGAACCTTACTTCAATATACTACGTATATTAGTTGTATTGTATTTATTTTGAGTGCACCTCACGACAAAGTGCACGTCAAATTTGGCGCCGTTGCCGGGGAAAGGCAATTAGTTTTCTTTTTATTTTATTTCAAGAAAAATCAAAAAAAATATTTAATTAACCAAAAATATAAAGAGTTCTTATTTTTCTATTTCTGAGCTTTGTGAAGTATATGGTCCGATATCGTTCCATAAACGAAATCACTTATCAAACAAACCCCGAAATAGAACAAGCCTTCGAGAGGTTGAGAAATTTATTTCCGCACACACCCTCGGAGGAATCCTCAAACGCTAGCTCTAGTTCTAGCGAATCTGAAGAGCCAATCACTATGGCTCAAGAAACAAGAACACTGAGGGAGCTCACGGCTCCAAACCTGAATCAACAACCATTGTGTATTACCTTCCCCACTCTTGATGAGGGTATAGTAATACATTTGAGCTCAAATCGGGGCTTATTCATCTTCTTCCTTCCTTCCATGGCTTAAGAGGGGAGGATCCAAATAAGCATCTCTCGGAATTCCATGTTGTTTGCACAAGCATGTGCCCCAACGGAGTTACCGAGGAGCAAATCAAGTTGAGGGCTTTTCCATTCTCCCTCAAAGACACTGCAAAGGATTGGTTATTCTATCTTCCCTCGGGAAGTATAGGTACATGGGCGGCCATGAAGAAAGCTTTTCTCGAGAGGTATTACCCCGCCTCCGTCTCCTCATCTCTAAAGAAAAAAATTAGCAATGTGGAGCAAAATGATGATGAATCGTTCTATGAATATTGGGAACGGTTCAAAAAGCTTTGTGCAAGCTGTCCATACCACGGCTATTCGGAGCAAGACCTCATCCTATACTTTTATGATGGTCTTTGCAATGATGATAGACGAATGATCAACGCCGCATGTGGGGGAGGAATCGTCAACAAAACACCTTCCCAAGCAAGAGACCTCATCTCGGAGTTTGCCGAAAACTCGAGACACTATAGCGGGAGGTCATCAAAAAAACGAGTGATGGCGGCAGAGTCCAACACCTCGTTGGAAAGTCAAGTTGCCGGCTTGACTTCTTTGGTTAAGGACTTCCTATTAAATTCCAAAACCCAAGAAGTCAAGGTCTGCGGCATTTGCACTCAGCAAGGGCACCCAACCGACTCATGCCCAACGCTACAAGAAGACAACCCCGAACAAGTCAACGCTTTGGGGTTCCCAAATCATAAAAGGTACGACTCCTATGGCAATACTTATCACCCCGGGTTTAGAGATCACCCCAATTTGAGATATGGGAATCCGCAAGGAAACCCACCACAAAATAACCCTCCACAAAACCAATTTCCTCAAAAACAACCGTACTCTAAACCCCAAGGCCAAGGCTCAACTATGTCCACCGAAGACATGATCCGAGCACTCACCTCAAATGTCTCCACCATGCAACAAAACATGGTTCAATTCCAACATGAGACAAAATCAAGCATCCAAAACCTCGAGAATCAAATGAGCCAAATCTCAAGTGCCGTGAGTAGGCTTGAAGCCAAGGATTCAACAAAGCTTCCATCTCAAACGGAGCCGAATCCTAGGCAGCAAGCCCATGCGGTAACGTTGAGGAGTGGCAAAGAGTTGGTGATTGCCAAGGAGAAAGCCAAAAGCCACATTGGCGAGGAAGAAGAAGAGGAGCTTGTGGATAAAGCTCAACCGGAAGGGGAGGAGAGTCACATACCAACTCCACCACCGATCATTCATGAAGTGGAAGCACCGTTTCCCGAAGCTCTAAGGGAAACGAAAAAGGGTGGAGAAAGACAAGGACATCTATGAGACATTCTCCAAATGTGAGGTAAATATTCCTCTTCATAACTTAATAAAAGGTGTTCCTAGATTTGCCAAATTTTTCAAAGAGCTATGCACAATAAAAAGGAAGCATAGACTCAATGGAAAACAAAAAGTCCAAGTTAGTGAACGTGTTTCGGCAGTTTTCCAAAAGAAACTCCCAAAGAAATACAATGACCCGGACATGTTCACTATACCTTGTAAGTTGGGAGGTACTACGTTTTCAAAGGCCATGCTAGACTTGGGGGCATCAATTAATGTCATCCCTTACTCTTTGTATAAATCACTTGAACTTGGCCCTCTATATGAAACCGGAGTAGTTATTCAACTTGCGGATAGATCAAATGCCTACCCTAAAGGTATTGTCGAAGACGTACTAGTTATGGTAGACAATTTGATCTTTCCCGCCGACTTTTATGTTTTGGAAATGGAAAATGATAAGAATGCGGTTCCTATCCTTTTAGGAAGGCCATTTTTAAAGACCGCTAGAGCTAAAATTGATGTTTTTAGCGGATCTTTAACTATGGAATTTGATGGAGATAAAGTTGAATTCAATATTTATGACTCCATGAAATACCCAAATGAAAATCATTCTCTATTTGCCATTGATATTATAGATCCCCTTGTGCAAAATACTTTTGAAATGAATGGGGAGGATGAACTACTAAGTGTGATTGAAAATGACCTCGGGGAAAATTCCTTAGAACTTGCTTTGACCCCCAATATACAAGCCATGATGGTGGAGTTGGATAACCACTTCCAACTTCCACTTATGCCACCGGGGTCAAGAGCATTCCCACTAACCATCCCCGAGGAAAAGCCTTTGCCTTCTATTTTGCAGGCTCCCGAAGTTGAGATGAAACCACTCCCAACACATTTGAAATATGTGTACTTGGGAGAAAAAGAAACATTACCGGTCATAATCTCAAACAAACTGACCGGAGAGCAAGAAGAGAAGCTGATTGCGGTACTTAAAGAGCACAAACTTGCAATCAGATGGACTATAGCCGAAATCAAAGGCATTAGTCCATCTACTTGCATGCACCGCATCTTGATGGAGGATGAAGCCAAGCCGGTGCGCCAACCACAACGGAGATTGAACCCACCTATGATGGAGGTGGTAAAAAAGGAGGTCATCAAGCTTCTCCAAATGGGGATAATCTTTCCCATATCCGATAGCAAGTGGGTTAGTCCAACCCAAGTTGTTCCCAAGAAGACCGGAGTCACGGTGGTGGAGAACAAACATGGAGAGCTTATGCCCACCCGAATTCAAAATGGATGGAGGGTATGTATAGATTACCGTCGCCTCAACGCGGTAACTAGAAAGGATTTCTTCCCCTTACCCTTCATTGACCAAATGCTTGAGAGACTTGCGGGGCATAAGTTCTATTGCTTCCTTGATGGCTACTCCGGGTATTTCCAAGTACCCATAGCCCCTGAAGATCAAGAAAAGACAACATTCACTTGTCCGTTTGGCACTTTTGCCTACCGACGTATGCCATTCGGACTTTGCAACGCACCCGCCACCTTCCAAAGATGCATGATGAGCATATTCTCCGAGTATGTTGAGCTATTTATGGAAGTTTTTATGGATGACTTCACAATCCATGGAGACTCATTTGATTCATGCTTATATCATCTCTCACTTGTGCTCAAAAGTTGTTTAGAATCAAATCTTGTTTTGAATTCTGAAAAATGCCACTTCATGGTGGAAGAAGGAATTGTTCTAAGTCATGTGATCTCATCCAAAGGGATAGAGGTTGACAAGGCCAAAGTTGAAGTCATCCAATCACTCCCTTATCCTACCACCGTTAGGGAGATACGGTCATTCCTTGGACATGCAGGTTTCTACCGGAGATTCATCAAAGATTTCTCAAAGATTGCATCTCCTTTATGCACTCTTTTGCAAAAGGAGGTGGAATTCATCTTCTCTGAGGAATGCAAGAAGGCCTTCAATACGTTGAAGGAAAAGCTAGTAACCGCACCTATCATCCAAGCTCCCGATTGGTCTCTTCCATTTGAGATCATGTGTGATGCTAGCGACTATGCGGTCGGGGCCGTCTTGGGCCAAAAAGTGGGAAGAGCTTCTCATGTGATTTACTATGCATCCACCACACTCAATGATGTTCAACGCAACTACGCCACCACCGAAAAAGAAATGTTGGCCGTCGTCTACGCACTTGAAAAATTCAGGTCATACTTACTTGGAACCAAAGTGATCATTTACACCGATCATGCGGCTCTTAGATTTTTAATGACAAAGAAGGAGGCCAAACCAAGGTTGATTCGGTGGATACTACTCTTGAGCGAGTTTGATGTTGAGATCAAGGATAAGAAGGGCATGGAGAACTTGGTGGCCGATCACTTGAGCCGTTTAGTCCTTGATGAAGGAAATGATCATATCAAAGATGATATCCGAGGGGAATTTCCCGATGAGACTCTTTTTTCTCTTAAGGAAATTCGCCCTTGGTACGCTCACATTGTTAATTTCCTTGTTCTAAACAGGTTTCCACCAAGCTTCTCTAAAGCTCAAAGAGAGAAGCTCCAACACGATGCAAAACAATACGTGTGGGATGAACCATACTTGTGGAAACATTGCAAAGATCAAGTCATTAGAAGGTGCATTCCCGAGACGGAGATAGCGTCCATTCTTGCCTTTTGTCACTCACATGCATGTGGTGGCCACTTTGGAGGAAAGCGAACGGCCATGAAGGTACTTGAGTGCGGTCTTTGGTGGCCAAGCTTATTTCGAGATGCCCATGTCTTTTGTCAATCTTGTGAGAATTGCCAACGCATGGGCAACATCTCTCGAAAACATGAGATGCCGCAAGTTCCTATGCTCTATGTGGAGATCTTTGATGTTTGGGGAATAGATTTCATGGGACCTTTTCCTAACTCCCACGGAAATCTATACATCCTCTTGGCGGTAGACTACGTCTCAAAATGGGTGGAAGCAAAAGCCACAAAGACCGATGACGCCAAAGTAGTAGCGGACTTCATCAAAACCCGCATCTTCTCAAGGTTTGGAGTCCCGCGCATTCTAATAAGTGATAGGGGCACTCACTTCCATAACAAAACTGTGAGTGCCTTGTTGAAGAAATATGGCGTCACACACAAGCTCTCCACCGCCTATCACCCTCAAACAAACGGCCAAGCCGAAGTCTCAAACAGGGAATTGAAGTCTATACTCCAAAAAACGGTAAACCCTAACCGTAAAGATTGGAGTATTCGGATAGATGATGCCTTGTGGGCATATAGAACTGCTTTCAAAACACCAATTGGAATGTCTCCCTATAGACTTGTGTTCGGGAAGGCTTGCCATCTCCCGGTCGAACTCGAACATAAGTCTTATTGGGCGGTAAAAACATTCAACCTCGACATGGAGCAAGCAGGGATGCAAAGGAAGCTACAACTCCAAGAGCTAGAGGAACTTCGACTTGAGTCCTATGAGAACGCCGCCATCTACAAGGAGAAGACGAAGGTATGGCATGATAAATTGATAATGAGAAAGGATTTCCAAATCGGAGACAAAGTCCTTCTTTTTCTCTCACGCCTTCGTCTTTTCCCCGGTAAACTGAGATCACGATGGGAAGGACCATTCGAGGTGATCAAAGTCTACCCCCACGGAGCGGTTGAAATAAAGAGCCTCGACACCGGCAAAATCCTCAAGGTTAACGGACATCAACTCAAACCGTTCCTTGAGGGTTTCCAAAAAGAGAACGTTGAATGCATGGATCTCTTCGATCCAATCTATGAAGGATGAACAAAGATATGGCGTCGTGCCACGACGTTAACTAAGGCGCTTCTTGGGAGGCAACCCAAGCAAAGGTACGCACTTTTTAATTTTTGTTTTCGAATGTCAACTTTTGGGACAATGGGAGGAAATTCTCAAAAAGAAAATAAGGGAAAAATAATATTTTCAAGGCCTAGGGAAACCCCCGATCGGTCATCATCAGTTACCCGGTCGGATCCATGCCGAAAAGAGGATTAAAATGGACCAAACAAAATTTCAGGCTAATGTACCCGATCGCGTAACAGTCCTACTCGGTCGGGTATAGGGTAAAAAAGGCAGGATTTGGGATCGAATACCCCATACTCGATCGATCAGAAAAAAATTTGATCGAATACCCGATCGGGTATACCACATACTCGATCGAGTATTCGACCCCTGGAGCCAATTTGAAAAAACCGCCGTAATACCCGATCGAGTACATTAATATATTCGATCGAGTATATTTCCAAAAAATCCTACGGCGAGGAAAATCCGATCGAGTATACCCCATACTCGATCGGAGACACATCCCTGGAACCATTTTTGAAAAAAAAGGGATATACCCGATCGGGTATATTAATATACTCGATCGAGTATATTTACGGAAAATCCTACGGCGAGGAAAACTCGATCGAGTACGGGGTATACTCGATCGAGCCTGATCCCGAAACAAGTACAAACCGAGGTATACCCGATCGAGTAATCGGGGTACCCGATCGGGTACACGAGTTTTAAAGACATTTTTGAGCCGAAATCAGTTCATCTTCTCCAAAGCTCTTACCCCAAATTCGAACTCTCTCTCTAAAAACTCCATTTTCAAACCTTATTTCTCCCATAACTCAACCAAAACTCAACCAAATTCCATCAAACCACCACCAAAACACTCCCCTCACTCCCCTCTACAACCTCATACCGATCAATCTCACCCTCTCTCCCTATTCCCAAAACTCCGAAACCCTACCCCCAAATCCCAAGTCCGAACCTATACTCAAGATTTGCTCAAAAATGGCACCAAAGAGGAACCAACCGGAGAGCTCTAACTCAAGGGGACCTATCCGAGGCTATGAGGATGTTCAATTTGGCCCGGGGGATCATCGGAAGCGATTTGTGGCCATCCTAAAAAGGCAAGTCATTCCTTCTCGCTTTTTATGCCATGAAGCTCTTACTTCTCTAGGTTTGTTGGATGGCATGAGAGAGTTGTTTGATGAATTGCATATGGGCTTGCTTTTTAATGTGCAATATAATTGCAATGAAAGGGTCATTTATGAATTTTTGAGTTCGGCCAAGTTTGTGTTGGATGAAAACCATTTCTATGATGATACACTCTCGTTTCGGTTGATGAACACCGAATACACTATAACGAGACGTGATTTTGCCGAACACTTTGGGCTCCGATTCCCACATGAAAGGGAAATTCCGGATAACACTATGGATGCATATAATCTTTGGGGCAAAATGACCGGAGAACGGAATTTTAGCACGTCCCAACTTTACATAAGTCACGTGCAACATCCCCTTCTCCGGATTTTCCTCAAATTTTTGTGCAACTCTTTGCTTGGCCGCCCCAACAACCATCACACTCGGATAGGGGATGTAGCCATTCTCACTCTTGCTCTTTTCCGCAATCCCGTTGAGTTCAACATTTGCAACTTGATTTGGGATCATCTAGAGAAGGCTATCACCAAAGGGGGGAACATTGTTTTAGGGGGAGTCATCATGCATTTGGCTTCCAAATTTGGCTATGTGGATAATGCCACAATTTCTAGAGATTCATTAATGCATCTTGGATGGCTATCCAATGCACAATTAATCTCTTTGGGTAATAAAGACCACAATGGAACCCAACGCTATCGATGGAACATGAAGTACCCCGAACCAGTCAAATACTTCCCCCTACCTTGCGATGAATTACCTAGACTTAGGTATAAGATGGAACCCGCCCACATTCCACATTACCTCCTCCCCAACAACATTCCACCTCATCTCCAAGCTCAAGCCGACCAAGCCGAACAACCCGACCCCCAACCGGAGCAACCCGAGCACCAAGAGGGATATGAACATTTCCAACATGACATCCCCGACCTTCCCCAAAACCCGCCGCCACAAGACTTCTTCCAACAACTCTTGGCGGGTCAACAATCCCTCTTAACCGGTTTCCAAACAATGAGCCTTGACTACACAAAGATGGGAGAGCAATTCACCCAACTTCAAGGAGAGATAGGCCAATACCGGGCGGAACAACAAGCAAGGGACCGCCAATTTGATGCTTTCCGGACCGAACAACAATCGGCATTCCAAAGGATGGAGGAACAACGGGCGGCCGACATGCGACGATACGAGGAAGACTACCGGAGGATGTATGGGCCGACGTATTCTTACATGTCCCAACTTGGCGGGTTTGCATCTATGGCCTCACCACCACCGGCACCTTCTTGGTATAACCCCTCCGATTGGGGTAATTTTGGCGGCTCTAGTTCCGGCATGAGTGGTTATGATGGCGGGGACACTACCATGGGTGAGGGAGGCGGTGATGACATGCACGGGACCGGCTTTGGAGGAGGCTATTATGGTGGCGAGGGCGGGCACTAGGGATAGTGCCATGCTTCAAGTGTGGGGGAGGAAGATCTATCTTTTGGTATGTACACTCCTTTATTTCTACCTTGTACTAAGCATTATTTTCTTGTATTAGTTATACACAAAAAAAAAATGTAATAAAAGAAATGAAATGCTAGTTAGGTTGAAAACCCAAAAGGGCAATCTAAGCAACAAGGGCTTACAAAAAATGATGAGTGAGTGGTAAGGAAAGAAAAAGAAAAGAGATGCTAGGATGAAAACCTGAAAAGGCTCCTAGGCAAAATGAGAGATATGAGAGAAAAAATTTGTTTTTGCAGGACACTATCTCTTGGATGAGGCAGAAGAAGAAGAAAAGAAGAAGAGGAGAAAAAGAAGTAAGGGGCATAGAAGACCATTAAACCCAAGGAGATGTTATTTTGTAAACTCATTTGCAATATTTGGTGGTTTTAGTTCCTTATTTCCTCCAATTTTTGAACTCATGATCTTTTGACAAACATTGTGTAAACATTTGGTTTTACTCGAGGTCGAGTAAAGGAACTAAGTGTGGGGGAGTTGACATTCATGTTATTCCCGTGTTTATAATTGTGCTTTTGATTAGTTTTGATTGATTGTTACTCTAGAAATTACACACTTTTGGTGTAAATAGTTTAGTTTGTAAAATGTTTGTAAATTGTTTAGATTAGGTTTGTTCTGAGCTCAAACAGGTCCAAGACCACTCTAGGGACCATTGGTGAACATCACAAGTGGAAGGAAGGTGCAAAAACTCCAAAACAAAATGAAGATCCTGATTTTTGGTGTTGTACCCGGTCGAGTATACCCTATACTCGATCGGGTAAGTTGCTGAAAAATCAAATCGGATAAATCCGCGAACAAGGCAACATGCAGGGAAGATTTTAACCACGATCGAGTGTCTATACCCGATCGGGTAGCCGACATACCCGATCGGGTATGCCCATGTTTTTTTCAGCTTCCACGAAGCAACTGAAGGCCCGATCGAGTACCCAATATACCCGATCGGGTACATGACCCTGCAAGCCCAAAAAGCCTATAAATACACCTCATTTCCTTCACAATAATCACCAATTCCTATATACTTCTAAGCTCAGTTTAGACAAGTTCTTTCTTTATATTTCTATGATGATTAGTCTCCAAATGAGGAGCTAAACTCTTCCATCTTGGTTTTGCTACTTTGAAGCTTAATGATTTGTAAGTTGTGAGTTATTTTCTTTAATCTTCTTCCTTGAATATTAATTACTTCCTATTCATATCCCATATTAATATATTGAGCAATACTTAAAGTATCAACTAGTCTTGTTCTATATATTAATTATTACTAGAATCAATCGGTTAATACGCTTGTTATCAATTCGGTTCTTTCAATGGTAGCAAACTTGGATTACTAATGCATGCTTCTCATGGTTAATAATCTAAGGGGAATTATTTATATTGATTAAACCAAAAAGCCGCTTGTGTTGAGGTTATCAATCTCAATCATTTTCATCTTAAGTTTATTGCTACTATCAATTTAATATACGGCGCTTGTCCTATATTGACTCGATAGTAAGTTTTATTAATGAACGCATCTCGTTATTAATAACTACCCTCGATGAACTGGATATACTCCTCGATTGAGTATTCGAGAGGAAGATAGTTAAAGATATAACCGGGATCGACGAACATTTCATTAAGTGGATAAAAGGAAAGCCAAGTCTTCTTCTCATTAATTAAACCACATAACTCGTTCATCTTCGTGTTCAATTTTAATTAAATCATTCAATCAAAACCCCCCCTTTATATTTACTAGTTTATAAAAAAGAGAAGTATTCCTTTCCCTGCGGATACGAACCTTACTTCAATATACTACGTATATTAGTTGTATTGTATTTATTTTGAGTGCACCTCACGACAAAGTGCACGTCAAATACGTATTAGTGTTGTATTGATTCTTATTTTGACGCACATCACGACAAAGTGGTGTGCACTCAAAATAAGTATCAATACAACACTAATACGTAGTATAGCGTAGTAAAGTTCGTATCTACAGGGAAAAGAACACTTTTCTTTTTATAAAACTAGAAATAGGTAACAAGGTTTTTTTTGATAGGTTGATGAACTTAATTTATATTTAAGCACGAAGATGAACGACATATGTGATTTAATTAATGATAAAGGGACTTGGCTTTGCTTTTATCCACTTAATGAAATGTTCGTCGATCCTGATTATATCTTTAACTATATTCCTCTCAAATACTCAATCGAGGAGTATATCCAATTCATCGAGGGTAGTTATTGTAAGGAATAAATGTAATTAGATTTTGATGATGCTATAAGACTAGAAAGTTAGATTACCCCCATATTAGATTTTATGTATTAGACTTTTCAATTGTAAGTATTAGTATAGTCGACGATCAGAGTTGCTCTATTTTGGATCAGATCAGAAGTGCATCAGAACTGCTCGACCAGACTTGCTCTATGAGAACTGCTTCATCAGAGTTCTCTTAGCAGAAGTCCATCAGAGTTGCATCATGAGAGTTGCTGATAAACTTGGACATCTGATAACCGATGAGGACTACAGATCAAAGGTACTCATCAGCGGACATATCAGAGTCAGAGTTAGAGCTCTATCCGAGATCAGAAAGCCATCAGAATCCAACACATCAGAAGAGCCTGATCAGAGCCCGACTAACACTTAGAAGATTTCAAGCAACATCCAACAGCTATGAATTCAACGGGTAAAACATCCAACGGCTAGAAGACTGTGCATGAAAGGAAAGCATTTAATGCACATTAAATGAGCCTGATACGCTGAAGGATTGATTGCAAATGATTGACCAAGGAATCCGGGAAGATATATTATAAAAATAGAAACCTTCCAAAACGGCGGTCAAGTCAACTGTACGCGCATTTAATGCAGTTGTCTCCTCCTCCAACGGGCAGACAACCCCAGTATATAAGCTACTCACCGAAGAACAGGGAAACAACCTTGCTACAACCTTTGCTCAACAAAAGTTTCAAGCTTTCTTGAGATTCAAACTTCATAACACTCTACAAGAAAAGTCAACGTTGGGAAGATTCAAACTCCAAATCTTTCATCCCCAACAACGAGCAAAGTTCATCCTGTTCTTCAACTCTTCAAGATCTTCATCAAACATCATTTGTAACGAAGCAAGTTGGAGAAAACTCTGTTTTCAGAACATCTTCTGAAAAGAAGGGCGTCCAAGTAACTGCAGTAGTGAAGTGGTGATACTTCCGGGAAGCTGAGTGAAAGGACCAGTCATCAGGAAGCAGGATTGCATCCCGGGTGACAACTAGACTTGGAGAAGGCGTGGAGAACTTCTTAAGTGCTAGGGACTAAGCTTTGTAACCGATCTACTTCAAAGCTAGTGGAACAGTGGACTAGAGGAACGAGTTGTTCCTTGAACCACTATAAAAATATCCAGTGTCGTTTATTTTACTGCAATTTATTTTCCTGCACTTAGGATATTAACTGCTTAACTCTAAGACTTGGAATCTGTGTTCAGCAGATCTTGTTTTCAGAGTTATCAGAAAGGCATTTGCCTTAGTATTTCTGAGGCTACCCGGACAGATCAGAATCCGCTGCCAAGGCCAGTTCTGATATCAGAACCAGCCTTTCTCTGTCATCAGAATCAGACCTTCTCTGATAAGTCACTTCGGACTTAGAGAAAATTTGAAAAACCGACCAGTCTATTCACCCCCCCCCCCTCTAGACTGGTTACCATATTAAACGGGACCAACAAGTGGTATCAGAGCCTCCTTGTTCTTGTAATCTTTTAGGTTACTCTCTGAACAAAGATCCACTTGTTCTTAGCCTCTATTTAGTTGTTATTATGGATAACTCTCTTGCAAAGCATCTAATGTTCACAGATCAGAAATATGATGATTGGAAGATCAGAATGAAGGCACATCTGTGTGCTCTTCATGATGAAATGTGGGAAGTCTTGGAGAATGGACCCTTTATCCAGTTCATGAAGATCAATCCTGCTCACTCCATTGATAACTCTCAGCCTCAGATGATTGAGAAAGCCCGGTCAGAATGGACCAAGGAAGAGAAGAGGCAGTACAATCTAGATAACATAGCCAAGGACATCCTTTACAAGGCTATTGATGAAAGATACTTCAACAGAATCAAGAAGTGCAAAACTGCCAAAGAAATCTGGGACAAGCTAGATGAGATTGGAGCAGGAGATGAGCAAGAAAGAGATAACAAGTTGACCATAGCAATGAAGAAGTTTGATGACTTCAAACTTCTGCCAGAAGAATGCATTGCTAAGATGCATGAGAGACTGCTGATTCTCATTAGTGAGATTTCTGAGCTTGGAAAGGAGCTCACTATCAAAGAAGTCAACATGAAGATCCTGAGGGGACTGCCTTCAGCTTGGAAGATGAAGGTGATTGCTGTCCAAGAAAGCAAGAACATCAAGACCTATGCCACTGAGAAACTCATTTCTGATCTCAAAGCTTATGAGTTTGAGATGCATGAAGAGAAGGAGGAAGCTCCTGATGAAAGGACCACCACCGCTCTCACTGCCAGCACCTCAAAGGTAAGTGACTTTGACCCTTCTACTCTTTTATCTGATGAGTATATGGCTGCTTTTGCCAGGAAGTTTAAGAAGTTTATGAAGAAAGATGGAAGGAGTCCATCTTCCATCAGAAGACCTCATCAGAAGACCAAACCTTCTGAAAGCAATGGAGAGTACCTCTGCTACAACTGCAGACAGCCTGGGCACTTCAAAGCAAACTGCCCCTATCCAAGAGTGTCCAAGAAACAAGGACATGAAGAAGAAAAGAAGCCTGAAGATCAACACAGAAGAAGAAGAGCATTCGTCTCAGAGCAAGCTGAGAGAGATCCACTCTCTGAATCAGAGTCCAGTTCAGACTCTGACTCTGATGAAGCTTTCTGCTGCTTGGATGCAGAAACTGAAGACCTTTGCCTCATGGCACAATCTGATGATGAGGTATGCTCCACTTCTGACTCTATTTCTTCTTCGGTAGGCACAGCCTTAAATGATGATCCAATGTCATCATTTTGGGAAGAGTTCCAAACTATCCAAGCCACTTATTCCTTTGTTAAAGATGAGAACAGTAGGCTGAAAGTTGATATCTCTGATCTAAGGAAAGAGACTGAGTGCAAACTTAATCTCTTAACTGAGGAAAGAGATAGACTAAAGGCTGAAAATGAGTCTCTTCTTAAAAGAATAAGAGATATTGAAGAACTTGAGAGTAGATATAATAGTCTTCTGAAGATGCAATCTTCCATGAAGAATATTGGTGACCCTCATAACTTCACCTCTGGTCTTGGATATGTTGAACCAGAGTCTGGTGAGCCTTCTGTAAGGCCTAGCACCAAAGTTGCTAAGGCTAAAAAGGTCATAGTGCCACAGACTCTGAGCCCCATTTGCCATGCTAGTACTTCTGGTACTAAAGTTGTTCAAGAGAAGGTCACACCAGAGAAACAAACTCTAAAGGCCAAACCAAAACACAGTTTGAAAACTAATGAACCTGGCAGAAACTCAAACAAAAGGAAGAGTTTTCAAAAAAATAATAATCAAAGGCCTAATCCAATCAGACAATCTCATGACAATGGTATCAGAAACTGCTATCAGAAAGGCAGATATCAAGAGAAGATTAACTATAGGCAGAAGAGGTTGTCTGGTCAACCTCAGAAGCCTAAAGTTAAGCGCTCCTCTAATCTTGATAGCATATGGGACTTCTTTCCAACAAAGAAGGCTATGCAAAAGTATGCAAACAGAAAGCATGATCCTCACAAGCATCTGCCCAAAGTGAATCATACATCTGTTTACTACGACTACCAGGTGGATAATGGGTACCATCCACCAAGGTTTCAGTTGATGAGACCAAAATGGTACCAACTACCAAGACTGCATTACCCCCCAGGACCCAACATTGCTTGGGTACCTAAATCTTCCTTTTAATCTTGCAGGAACTGTGTGCTGGAGCCATCTCAGAACAAGAATGGTATATTGACAGTGGATGCTCCAGGCACATGACAGGTGACAAGAGTCGCCTATCAGAGTTCCAGAAAATCAATGGACCCAGAGTCACTTTCGGTGGAAATGACAAGGATGGTCAAACAAAGGGAAGAGGGAAGCTGATCAAGAACCAGATAATCATTGATGATGTCTCATATGTCAAAGGTCTGAAATTTAACTTGCTGAGTGCTAGCCAGTTCTGTGACAAAGGCTACACAGTTGAATTCACCAAGACCTTATGCTATGTCAAGCATGAGACAACCAAAGAAGTAGTTCTTACAGCCAAAAGAAGGAAGAACATCTATGTTGTTGACTGGCAAACAGCAAAAGATGGAACCTGCCTGATAGCAAAGGACAATTCAAAGCTAAGCTGGGAATGGCACAAGAAGCTTAGCCACCTGAATTTCAAAACCATCAACAAACTAGCAAGGGAACACATTGTAGATGGTCTGCCTGACATTGTCTACAAGAAGGAGACCCTCTGCAGTGCATGTCAGAAAGGCAAACAAGTGAAGACCTCATTCAAACCCATAGCTGGAGATATTTCTACTTGTCCTCTAAATCTGATCCACATGGATTTATTTGGACCAGTTGAAACTCCCAGTGTTGGTGGAAAAAGATACACTCTTGTTATGGTTGATGACTACTCAAGATTCACATGGACTGTGTTCCTAACCAAGAAAAATGAAACTCTTCAGAAGTTGCCATCTCTGTTAAAGCAACTTCAAACTGAGAAGAACATGAAAGTCAGGACGATCAGATCTGACAGAGGAACTGAATTTGTCAACAAAGTGATCAAGGACTTCTGTGATCAGAATGGCACCTTCCATCAACTTTCTGCTGCCAGAACACCCCAACAAAATGGTGTTGCAGAAAGAAGGAACAGAACACTGAAGGAAGCTGCAAGGACTATGATTGCTGAATCAGGATTACCCATCAGATACTGGGCTGAAGCAATCAACACTGCATGCTACACCCAGAACAGAAGCATGATCCACAAGAATCATCAGAAGACCCCCTACGAGCTATGGAAAGGAAGGAAGCCAAATATCAGCTATTTCCATGTGTTTGGATGCAAGTGCTACATTCTAAACAATGGAAAGGATAATCTGAAGGTATTTCAAGAAAAAGCTGATGAAGGTGTATTCTTAGGCTATTCAAGCTCAAGCAAAGCCTATAGAGTACTCAACAGGAGAACTATACAAGTTGAAGAATCCATTCATGTCAAGTTTGATGACAGCACCTCTGCAGAAGAACTATCAGAGACCCTGCAGAAGATCAATCTTGAAGATAAGGCTTCAGAACCATCAGAAGAGGCCATCAACAATCCTATATTCTCAACTCCTCCTGCCAATCCAATTCTGATAGACAAAGATGAAGATGAAGAATCAGAAGATGAAACATCAGAGTTGCCTAGACAGCAACTGACAGAACCTGATCTAACTTGGTTAAGAGATCATCCTCCTAATCAAGTGATAGGTCAAGTCACCAGTGGTGTTAGAACCAGATCTGCATCTAGAAGAGAAGCCATGTTCACCTGCTGCATATCTCAAATGGAACCAATGTGTGTGGAAGAAGCTCTAGAAGATTCAGATTGGATCAATGCAATGCAAGAAGAGCTGACACAGTTTGAAAGGAATGAAGTATGGAAACTTGTTCCCAGACCAAAGCATCAGAATGTCATTGGAACCAAGTGGGTATTCAAGAACAAAGCAGATGAAGAAGGCAACATTGTAAGGAATAAAGCAAGGCTTGTAGCAAAGGGATACTGTCAAGAAGAAGGCATAGATTTTGATGAGACCTTTGCACCTGTTGCCAGACTGGAAGCAATCAGGATATTCCTAGCCTATGCTGCTTTCAACGACATCAAAGTATACCAGATGGATGTCAAGAGTGCATTTCTGAATGGAGAACTTGAAGAGGAAGTCTATGTTGAACAACCTCCAGTGCAAATCTATGTCGATGATATTATATTCGGAAGCACTAATCCAGAATTATGCAAGAAATTTTCTCAAGTAATGCAGAAGAAGTTTGAAATGAGCATGATGGGAGAACTCAGTTACTTTCTTGGATTACAAGTCAAGCAAGTACCAGAAGGCATCTTTATCAACCAAGGAAAGTACACCAGAGATCTTATTAAGAAGTTTGGAGTAGATGGAAAATCTTCAGTCAAAATTCCAATGAATGCCTCTCAAGGAATTGGACCAGATGATGAAGGAAAGGATGTTGATGCTACAACATATAGAGGAATCATTGGATCTCTCCTCTATCTGACTGCAAGCAGACCAGACATAGCTTTTGCAGTAGGAATCTGTGCCAGATATCAATCAAAGCCCAAGGAGAGCCATCTAGTTGCTGCTAAGAAGATTATCAGATATATCAAAGGAAATCCAAACGCAGGACTATGGTATCCCAAGGGAGGTAATTTTGAACTAATTGGCTATTCTGATTCAGATTTTGCAGGTTGCAGATTGGACAGGAAGAGCACTTCTGGTCACTGTCAATTGCTAGGTGGGAGACTTGTCTCCTGGTTTAGCAAGAAGCAGAATTCAATCTCAACTAGCACTGCTGAAGCTGAATACATTGCTGCTGGAAGCTGCTGTGCTCAATTGCTCTGGATGAAGCAACAACTCAAGGATTATGGAGTGCAAGCAAAGGAGATCAAGCTGTTGTGTGATAACACAAGTGCCATTGCCATCACTCAGAATCCTGTGCTGCATTCAAGAACCAAGCATATCGAGATCAGACATCACTTCATCAGAGATCATGTGGAGAAGAAGCACATCTCAATTG
This sequence comes from Cuscuta epithymum, assembly GCA_945859915.1. Classification (NCBI taxonomy): domain Eukaryota; kingdom Viridiplantae; phylum Streptophyta; class Magnoliopsida; order Solanales; family Convolvulaceae; genus Cuscuta; species Cuscuta epithymum. Next base: position 4,108,286 of record CAMAPF010000933.1, on the reverse strand, counting down.
AGCATGTACCAACTGAAGACCAGCTTGCAGATATCCTAACCAAACCTCTCTCTGAGGCAAGGTTTAACAAGTTGAGAGAAGAACTGGGTATGATGGATGATCTTCCCAGAGATACATGAATCAGAATTGCAGAAGTATCAGATGTGGGTTCATCAGAACATCCCATCTCTGATACCTAAGCTCTTATCCATCAGAAGCTTGAATCAGAATTGAGAAGGATCAGACTTGCAAAAGTCAGAATTGCAAAGATCAGACTTGGTGTTCATCAGAGATCCTCGTATCAGAACATCTCTTTCTCTGATACAAGGGCTAATACTTATCAGAGTGGCTGTGGACTTAGAAAAATTTTCTAAACTTCGGGCGAGGCTGTTCAATAAACCGGAAGTTACTATTTTACCCCCGGTAGTTATTACCATATTCGGAAAACGGCTTTCCGCCCACAATCCATTTAATGCGACCTCGAAACTGCAAATTATATCAAACGTCCACTAACCCAAATTCATATATTTCCCTTCTGAAAACCTAAATCGCTACTGCAATTTTATTCCTCGTCTTCAAGCCTTATCTCTCTGAACCTTCAATCTTCAGAACTCTCAAACCCCTCACTAAACTGAAAATGAAGTTCATCAACATCACAGATCTCTCAGACGCTGAAGCTAAGTCGCTTGTGGCTAACATCGCCACCGGAATGAAGGTTGACATGTCCTCCCTGCCATTATTGGCCGAGAACTCTAAGGTGATGAAAGCGGTCATTGCTGGGATGAATGACTCGCAACTGACCAAGATAGTGGCTCATCCCTATGAGCACTTCAGCAATTTGGATGTGGCCGAGTTCTACCTCAACGCCTACATTGCTGACAACACCATCCACTCACAGGTTCAGGGAAAGGACCTGAAAATCGATGCTGACTCTCTCAACGAGTTCTTCGGCATCAAACTCGACTCTCAGGACATTGACACCCCCACACTCATCGACTTGGAGTCAGTCGAAATCTCTGTGGAGACATTTGTGGACACCTACTGCCGGGATGATGCAACCGGAGTAGATAAACTCTACATGAAGAAGAACCAGCTCAAGAAGGACTTTGAAAGGCTGATGAGCATCATGCACAGATGCTTATGGTGCAAGACTGGGTCAACTGACCAGATGAACAATGCCAACTCGAAGGCCATCTATGCTGTTCATCGAGGAATGAACATCAACTGGGGAAAGGTACTTTTCCAGTCCATCTCTGAGTCCATTGCTAAGAAGGACAAAAAGACAGGGATGTTCTTCACCAAGATGGGACATGGACTTCTGATATCTAGGCTCATATCCAATGTCAACATAGCGCTCAGAGAAGCTATTGAAGTCAACCACAACAAAACCATCTTTCTTACTGCATCCCCCAAACTGCATGTGGCTGTTGCTGCAGAATTGAAGAAAACTAGCAAGCTTGAGCAATTAAGGGAGAAACCAGTCACTCCAGCTGCGGTTGATGATGAACAACCCAAAGAAAAGAAGAAGAAGGTTCAAAAGAAGCCTGACACTACCCCAGAGAAACCTGCATCAGAGGTTGACACATCAGAAAAGGATGCACCGGCAGAGGCTCCTGTCAAGAAGCTGAGACAGAAGAGGAGAAGAAAAGCAATCATTCAGAGTGATTCTGATGGCTCCAAGTCTCCTATCAGAATCCAGAAGAAGAAGAAGAAGACCAACTCTCCCCCAAGGGAATCAGAGGTTCAGGGGGAACCAGCACCAGAGTTGGACACTGCACTGGTGATCTCTGATGCTCAGGGGGAACCTGAATCAGAGATCCAACCTTTATCTGCACCAGATCTGCAAGTCACCATCTCTCCACAAGAGCTCCCAATCTCAACTGGAGTTCCTGAGGTAGATCCCATCTCTGCCCTTGAGAAGCAATTTCAAAGGGTGCTAACATGGAGGAAGTGGAGAATGGGACCTCTGCAGCAAATACTTGCCCAAGCTGCTGCTTTTGAATCAGAAGAAGAAGAAGTCCTCAAATGGGCAGGTACAGATGATGTATCACTATGCTTTGATCTTCAATTTTTACATTCTGTCTTGGAGAAGAAGAAGGAAAGCCTCAAGGGAAAAGAGAAGATGACTGCTCCACCATCAGAAGAGCATGTCAAGCCTCTATCAGAGAGTGAGATCCCAGTCTTTGAAGAATGGCTGGTGGAGATGAAAAGGAGGGAATCTCTGAGAAAATATCCCTACCTTCCTCACTTTCACGGTGAATCCTCAATTGCCAACAATATGCCACTGGCAATGCAGCAACTGATCAGAGAGTGGAGGAACTCTCAGACTGAGGAGACTTCTGTTGAGGTAATACCTAACTCTCCCTCTCCACCTATTCATATTACACCAGAACTCCATACCTCACCCCCAAAATCTCCCTCACCAAAACCAACCTCGACTCCTTCTCCTCTACAAGCTCAGAAATCACCCTCTCCATCACCTAAGAAACCATCTTCACCTACTACCTCACCCAAGAAATCCCCCACACCCAAACCATCCTCACCTTATCATCAGATTACCCCCATCAGAAGCCGCTCACCCTCACCTCCTCCTCCTTCACAACATCAGAGAACCCCTACCCCTCAAACTTCACCTCATCAGAGCTCCCACCATCAGAAATCCAAATCTCCCTCTCCTCCGCAGAAGCCTACATCTAAATGTCCTTCCCCTCAACACTCTGCAGCCTCTACTCAGAAAAGAGAACCAGTTGTAAGGATTCCTTCCTCAACTGAAGATAATGATGGGTTCCTTCCATCCTCTCTGGCTTGTGACCTCCAATCTAACAAAAGGAAGACCCCTACTCCTCCTCTATCTCCTGATCAACCTCAACCTCAACCTCAAATGAATGAGATACCTCAGCCAGAACCACCCAAAGCTGTCCTCATTCCCTTCCAGGAATTTGTGGAATCAGCTGAGGACTTTGGCGATCAGATGGTGGCTGGACTGAACAAGTTACTTGTACTAAATCAGAAGCATGATGCTCATCTTGATTTGGTACAGTACAACATTGAGTCAGGACTTGAGAAGATCTCCAACGCCCTCTCACAACTGTCGACTACATTCTTTAGCTACATGAAGACATCCAATGAGAAGGTTGATAACATAGCTTCAGAGGTTGCCAGTCTTCACACAGTCCTGTTCTCACAATCTCAGACTCTGACAGCACAAAACAAGGCCATTCAAGAGTTATCTGATGCTGTTGACACTCTACAATGGTCTCATGACAAGAATGCGGAACATCTGACTGATGTGGAAGACATCTGCAAGACCTTGAAAGAATTTGACATCAAACTGATAAACAGTGGAAAGGACAGAGATCACAAGTTGACTCTCCTTGAAGCTACTACCAAGGATATTCAATCGGCTGTGGGCAAGCAAAAGGAGCTGATAGAAGGGCTGGCCTCTGTGACCCAAACTCTACCTGGTACTCTTGAAGCTATAAAAGAGAGCAATGCTACAGAATTCTCGAAAATTGGACTCCTACTTGGTGATCTTGTTGATGCCAAAAAGGGGGAAGATAGCAGAGAACCTGTTCCACCTCCCAGAGAAGCAGAAGGCCCAAGCTCAAGAGCTATTAACCCTGCCAGATACTATGAAAGAGCAAGGCAAAAGAGGCTAGCTACTGGCATTCAGAGACCTCCTCCTCCTCGTTCAACGAAGAAGAAATCTCCATCTTTCACACTGAACCAATGGCTGAACAGTGGGTTGTCTAAACCAGACAAAGTCCAATTTGCTGAGATGAAAAAGCATATGACTCCCCTGCAGTGTGAGAATCTGATCCAAGATGAGAATGGCATCATCACCATTGCTCATGGAGGATCCATAGAAGAAGCTGAAGAATGGTGGAGGTTGAGGATCCTACCTGGAAAGGATGAGAAGGATGCAATAAGGTACTATCTTGATTGCCAGCTTACTCCACTCTGGAAGAGATACATGACTCCCAGGAACCTTGCCTCCATCAGAGCAAGAGTAAATGCTGAACTTCAAGAAACCAAGGCAAAAGAAGAGGCTGTTCTTGCAGAGGTTGCAGAGGAAGATTTCTAAACTTTATCTCCTTTGCATTTCTTGTTTGAAAAACTCTGATTAATAAAGATAACCTCTCTGCCTCTAATTTGCATGGCTATATCATATTTTGTGTTATCTACTGCTTTCTATCCTTATTTGATTATTGCGTGATTGACTGTATCTTACTCTTACTATTTTCCTATGCCAAGTGCACACCAAGACTCTAAATGAAAGTTTTTTTTTAATTTATTTTCCTTCATGGTGGAAAGCACTTCTCTGGAAATAGTTTAAGGGTTTTGGCATCATCAAAAAGGGGGAAATTGTAAGGAATAAATGTAATTAGATTTTGATGATGCTATAAGACTATAAAGTTAGATTACCCCCATATTAGATTTTATGTATTAGACTTTTCAATTGTAAGTATTAGTATAGTCGACGATCAGAGTTGCTCTATTTTGGATCAGATCAGAAGTGCATCAGAACTGCTCGACCAGACTTGCTCTATGAGAACTGCTTCATCAGAGTTCTCTTAGCAGAAGTCCATCAGAGTTGCATCATGAGAGTTGCTGATAAACTTGGACATCTGATAACCGATGAGGACTACAGATCAAAGGTACTCATCAGCGGACATATCAGAGTCAGAGTTAGAGCTCTATCCGAGATCAGAAAGCCATCAGAATCCAACACATCAGAAGAGCCTGATCAGAGCCCGACTAACACTTAGAAGATTTCAAGCAACATCCAACAGCTATGAATTCAACGGGTAAAACATCCAACGGCTAGAAGACTGTGCATGAAAGGAAAGCATTTAATGCACATTAAATGAGCCTGATACGCTGAAGGATTGATTGCAAATGATTGACCAAGGAATCCGGGAAGATATATTATAAAAATAGAAACCTTCCAAAACGGCGGTCAAGTCAACTGTACGCGCATTTAATGCAGTTGTCTCCTCCTCCAACGGGCAGACAACCCCAGTATATAAGCTACTCACCGAAGAACAGGGAAACAACCTTGCTACAACCTTTGCTCAACAAAAGTTTCAAGCTTTCTTGAGATTCAAACTTCATAACACTCTACAAGAAAAGTCAACGTTGGGAAGATTCAAACTCCAAATCTTTCATCCCCAACAACGAGCAAAGTTCATCCTGTTCTTCAACTCTTCAAGATCTTCATCAAACATCATTTGTAACGAAGCAAGTTGGAGAAAACTCTGTTTTCAGAACATCTTCTGAAAAGAAGGGCGTCCAAGTAACTGCAGTAGTGAAGTGGTGATACTTCCGGGAAGCTGAGTGAAAGGACCAGTCATCAGGAAGCAGGATTGCATCCCGGGTGACAACTAGACTTGGAGAAGGCGTGGAGAACTTCTTAAGTGCTAGGGACTAAGCTTTGTAACCGATCTACTTCAAAGCTAGTGGAACAGTGGACTAGAGGAACGAGTTGTTCCTTGAACCACTATAAAAATATCCAGTGTCGTTTATTTTACTGCAATTTATTTTCCTGCACTTAGGATATTAACTGCTTAACTCTAAGACTTGGAATCTGTGTTCAGCAGATCTTGTTTTCAGAGTTATCAGAAAGGCATTTGCCTTAGTATTTCTGAGGCTACCCGGACAGATCAGAATCCGCTGCCAAGGCCAGTTCTGATATCAGAACCAGCCTTTCTCTGTCATCAGAATCAGACCTTCTCTGATAAGTCACTTCGGACTTAGAGAAAATTTGAAAAACCGACCAGTCTATTCACCCCCCCCCCCCTCTAGACTGGTTACCATATTAAACGGGACCAACAGTTATTAATAACGAGACGCGTTCATTAATAAAACTTACTACCAAGCCAATAAAGAACACGCGCCGTATATTCACTCGATATTAGCAATAAAATCAAGATTCACAAGCGGTTTATTGGTTTAATCAATATAATTAATTCCCCTTAGATTATTAACCATGAGACACATGCATTAATAATCCAAGTTTACTACTGTGAAAGGACCGAATTAATAACAAGCGTATTAATCGACCGATTCTAGTATTAATTAATATATGAAACAAAACTAGTTGATCCTTTAAGTAATGCTAAAAATATTAATATGGAATAGGAATAGGAATTAATTAATATTCAAGGAAGAAGATTAAAGAAAATAACTCAACAACTTACAATTCATTAAGCTTCAAAGTAGCAAAACCAAGATGGAAGAGTTTAGCTCCTCATTTGGAGACTAAACATGAGAGAAAATATAAAGAAAACACTAATCTAAACTGAGCTAAAGAGTATATGTGAATTGGTGATTTTATTGTGAAGGAAAGGGGTGTATTTATAGGCTTTTGGGAGCTGCAGGGTCTGATACCCGATCGGGTATATAGGATGCCCGATCGGGTATCTTAGGAAATTGCCCAGAAAGTCACTTTTATGGGCATACTCGATCGGGTATGTCGGCATACTCGATCGGGTATGTGACAAATCTTCACGAAAATTTGTTCCCACGATCATTTGTTCCCGGATTTGATTTGGACAATCGAATCAAGCGAATACCCGATCGGGTATAGGCAATACCCGACCGGGTACATGAGTATTTTTTCCAAATCGAAATCTTTCTTGTCTCCTTGCACTTTCCTTGATCTTTTAAGGTCCAATCTTGATCCCTTGGATGATTTTGACTGTTTAGCTCAGAATAATCCTAATCTAAACAAATTACAAATAAAAATGAAAATAAAATATTACACCAAAAGTGTGTAATTTCCACAACTAGAACTAATAAAAACTAGTTAAAAATACAAACATACATTCGGAAATTACACGAATATCAACTCCCCCATACTTAGCTTCTTTACTCGTCCTCGAGTAAAGTCAAATGTTTAACACTTCCAAATCCAGCTGTTGGTCCCAAAATAAGGATGTATTGAACAGCAAAATACGATCTATAACAATATAGGTAAGGTCTAGATAATGATATGATCAATCTAAGAGCAATAGAGCCTTACGCTATACTATCGAGAAGTATGAAAACTTTTTTTTTTAGAGAATAAAATAGTACTGTATTGCTGATTTTTTTTGGTCCTGTACCACAAGTACGCGTATTTATAGGCGCAGGTACAGGTACCGAGAATGGTAACCTAGAACTCTGGGCCTAGGCCTTTTTGGGCCTTAAACCCTTAGTTGGATTTATTACATCATAAATACATTAAAACGTTAATCTATTCTAGATAAATAAACAAGACATCAGACAAGCTTGATCACAATTAATATTTTTCCTCAACAATCTCCCCCTTTGTGATCAAGTGCCGTCTTGCTTCTTCTTCTCTTCACTTTTGAGCTTTATAATAATTCTTTCTGAGATTAAGTGCGTGCTCATAGTTTCTGAGTGAATTTCTTCTATCAAGTTGCTTTTCGATGGCCTGTAGGATGTTGTCAATTCTGTGTGCCTCTTTTAATTCAGCATCTGTGGCATCTGCATACTGTTGCTGTCTTTCTTTGAATGCTTCTCTGATCGGTTGCAGTTTTTCTTTCACAATCTTCAGGGTTCCGTCACAGTATTTGTTAATTTCATCAATGAATAGCATACGTTTCTCACCATTGTGGTTCAGATAGATAAGCGTGATTGGACTATCAAAGATGTAATACTCAGGAAAGTCTTCCAATTCTTGTCCATACAGATTTGGTCTTGTGAGGTTCGTCTTTGGCATGTTTGTTTCAAGAGCCATCTGAAGATCATGAGAGGCAAAGAATTTGATTTGTCTGATCATAAACCGCTTGAGTGCATGCAGCCCATCTTGTGTAATTTTGTCACGAATGCCTGGAATTTCCTGGAATGCAAGATACATCTGATAGATGTCGTCCATCTTTAGCATGTAGAGATCATTTTCCTTGCATGTGAATACAGTTCCGTCAGAGCGCTGAAGCTGGTAGACTGATAGTTTGATATCTTGAAAACTGGTTTCAACCACATTGAGAACAGCCCAGACAGGGTCCTTGGCTGTTTGAAGTTCGTGTTGCCAGACTTCTCTCTGTTTTCCCATATAGTGATGACTAAGTAGAAACAGCTGTCCGCCCTTGTTTTGTCCTCGTAGATGGTTAAGACCACGAATCTTCAATTCATCCAGTTCTCTGACCTTATCCTCTTTTCGCCAGATGTTTTCCCTAATTTCCTCTTGAAAGGGGGCATTGATGTCGATCTTTTCCCAGGGCTTCTCATTTCTGGGCATTTGAGCCGCTGTTTGTCTAATGATCGCCTCAAGCTCCTTGGGTGGTGTCTCATAGTTTTCTCCCTCCTTGAGTTCATCTTGATCAAGTAGAATCACATCAGCAGCACAGTTGCCTAAGAGATCTCTGAGGTATGCTCTTCGCTGTGCTTCATCTACATCTGTCCAGAGTTCAGACCATTTGTTATGCACCAGCATTTCCTCAAGTTCATCGTGCATTTGATCATTGTAGTAGCTGGAGGAAGCCTGTTGCTGCTGTGGCGACATGTCTGGCGTAGCATCGGGATCCTGGTGAGACTTGCAGGGATCCTCAATTATCTCAACACGATGCTCTTGCGCAGAGACTAGACCTCTATACTTCGTTACATGCGTCCAATCCTCCCTTGGCTGAGAAAGTGAAACACCGGGATCCTCAGGATTGCCCGTTGACATCAGTTTCGAACTAGGTTCTAGCTGATGGCCTGAGTAAGAAGATGTACTCGTGGTAGCATCATCAGGACTTCCAATCCGTCCTTGGTTAACATCTATAGGGGATGCACCTCGGGATGTTATGTCTAGCTCGACCATGCTAGAGAGAGTGGCTAGGGATTTATGGCTGGCTGAAGTAGTGGGTTGCTCATTGGTAGAGGTGGAGGGTTGGTTTGGCTTTGAGGGTTGGCTAGTAGAAGCAACATGCTCAAGTATCCGCGGGCGCTTGTTCTCCCTCTCATGAGAATCTGAATCATCAGGATCCTCATGTGAACGTTTAGCGCCACGGAGACTGTCACGACATGTGTTCTGTGTATCTAGAGCATGGAGAAGGGCTTTTTGAAGAGGGGTGAGGTTGCCTTCTTCCACGTCTAGTATACGGTCGTAGATCTCAGCTACAAGATCCTCGAAGCGTACAGTTGTTAGGTTGGGTTTGGTCGTTGTAGGGGAGAATACTTGTAACACCCCCATTTTTCCCACCAAAATAAAATAACATTTTGAAATGAAAACATCTTTATTATAAAACATATTTAGAGTACAGCGGAAGTCTTTAATGGAAAAACAGGTGTGTCACCGCCACACTCAACCTATACATGATTGAGTGCACAGGCTATCCACCATAAATTCAAGTAGCCATCGGATAAAACTTAAAACAAGTTTATGGATTACAATTTTAAACAACAATAATTAATCAAACGTGTGCAACTAGCGGAACACTCGGGCAGCAAGTACATCAATCTTCATAATCATAATCATCTGTACAATAGAGCAAAGAGAAAAAGAGAAAAGAGACAAAAATTAGCTTTAGAGCTAAGTAAGATTCCACCCGAACCCGTAAAATAATATAATTTGGAAAATAGGTTTTTGTATATGTATATATATTGAAAAGTAGTCTCTCATATTTCCAAAATGGTTTAATGTCATAAAATAATTTCCACAATAGATAATATCATCCTTCAATTCCTCCAAAAGTAATACTTTAGATTCTTTTAAGAGTGGGCGAAACTCAAGATTCCTCGAGCCCAATGAGTCGTTGTTATCTACGACTCATCCCGGAATTCCGGCTCCCACCGACCACCAATTGGAAGCTGAATTTCTACCTTAAGTGTGCACACCCTCTAAAAGGGATTCCAAGCCCTCCGAGTAGTAAGAAACCCAAGTAGGCAGGATGTTTTCTACCACCTACTCACAAGGGACATTGTCCAAGGGTAAATTAGGTAACTACTACTACGACCACCAAAGGATCTTTGATCCTCAAATAAAAGCCCGGGATGTCTACCGGAGTATGTCATTGCCGGACTGGTTACCGACCCAAATAAATTTCACCAAAAGTAGTAGTAGCCCTAACCACCCACGCCTCGTGTTTCTCTCGAGACGTAAGAATATATATTATGAAAACTTTAAGTTTTCCCCAAATCATTCTTGTCACATTTTCTCAAAATATCCTTTGTAATAAATATAAATCCACCAATATTCTTTAGTAAAAAGAATATACATTTAATCATCCATAAAAGGTAATAATCCACCAATATTCATATAGTCAAAATATCCGATCCATGTCAAACATATAATTTCCAATTCATAAATAATTCACGTAGTGCAAATATTGCATACATATAAGTACGAGGCAAAACATTTTGGTTGACATAGAACTTACCTTAAATTGCGATAATCTCCTTAATAAAATCTCTAGCTTGATCTTCACTTGAATTCTTCTTCTAATATTGATCAAAATTCTAAATCAATAACTATTCTATTATTTCGTTATTTCTTATATATCCAACCTTTAATTACTTTAACTTCATAATTCCTTCTTTAAATATGAATATTAAATTAAATTAATAAATCTTACTAAATTTTTATTTCCAGCCCATTCTTATTATTTTCTTTAATTATAATAATCCAACTCGATTTTTCTTTAATTTTATTTGGTTAAATAGTTAACTGGTCCAATTAGTTTAACTATATAATGATATCATCATTTCGAATTAAATAAGTATTTTTAGTCCAAAAATTCAGTTTACATAATGTACATAATTTTTTTTTATAAATCTTCTAATAGTAATTTCATGTAAACAATATTTCAAAATAATAGTAATTAATGATAGTTTAATCTCAATAACCACTTTAATTAGTTCAATGGTTTATTTATACTAACTAACCCAATTAAATTAATTAATCCAATCATCCAGTTTTATTTATTTTATTTACTAATTTAATTGAACTAACTAAATTCAATAAATAAGTTTAATTATAGCAATATAGCTAAATACATTAATCTAATTCAATTAAGGCCAATAATAAGCTTCTAATCTCGTTTTAATTTTCTATATAAAGTCCAAAAATATTACCACATCCATAATTTAACCAATTTATCCATTAAACTAATTCATTTAGTTAAACTACTCCAATGAAGTCAATTAACTAAATCACTAAGTACACATTACTTAATTAATTGGTTTATATTAATCAACTAATTTTTTTTTATGAGTTCAAATAGTTTAATAATATATATGGAGTCCAAATCACTAATAATCAAGGATAATAATTATTAATTTAATCACACTAATTTAATTAGTCCACTAATTCAATAATTTATTTATTGAGTCCAAATATAGTCATTCATTTATACTAGATAACCCAACTTTATTTTCTTTTCCTTATTTTATTACAAACATCATTTTTAGTCCAGAACATTATTTTCAATCTTAGTGATTTATTTATTTCACCATTAATATCAAAATTTTCTTATTTAATTACTTAACTAGTTTTATATGGCCTAATCAAATTAAATGGCTTAAAAATCGACTTTATAAATTTATTACATTCCATAACTACATTTTGGGTCTATATTTGACCTAGGTTGTCCAGATATTTATTTTAGAATTATTTCCCTTATTTATTCACTTAATTTCATATATCTATTAACCGGTTTAATTACAATTAAGTATGCTAATCATAATTTTTATTAATTATAAATGGTCCCAAATGTCCTAGTTAGTCATATATTTAATCCAGCTTGCTCCAATATTTATTTCATAATTTATTTCGTTATTTAGTTAATTATTTACTAAATATGTACAAATTGGCCCAATTACAATTAAATCAATTAAAAATAGCTACAAATATTATTTTTCAATTATTCTTGGTCTGAATATGTATTTTTAAACCAGGTATTTAATTTATATTTTTACAGATTTTATTTATTTCATTTACTATTTTATTTTTAATTTTTATTGAAAATGGGCCGAACCGGCCCAAATTCGCGACCCGGCCCAAGAAGACTGGGTTGTCTCCTTCCCAGCTTCTCCAGGTCGCGATTCCGGCGACCGGAATCCCGAAAACTTCGGCGAGCGATAACTTTACTTACAGGTAACGGATTTAAACGATTCAAGTTGCAAAATGATCCTGACGTCGAGGAGAAGCTCCGCCACCCCTATCTACGGCCAAATTTCCGCACTTGCTGAAGACCCATTTCCTTGGCTTGCAACTCCGGCGACCTCTAGGATGCTCCGGTGACTACGAATCGGTCTGGAATTTATTGGGAAATATTCCTAGACCTCTCACGACCCTCCTCTCTTGTTTATAGGCAATTTCTTACGTAAATTTATATATGTGTATTTTTCCGGCGAGTAAGTATATATATATATATTCTCTACTCGTTTTCTTCACTTTGTGGTGATTTAGAATGGGAAGGAAGCTGTATTTATAGCTGTAGATCGATCATTCTAGGCTGAATCATACATGGAGTGATTGGTTTGAATTATTTCTTCATTATTATTCAATATTATTATACATAGTATTATGAACATGCATGTGTAAATGTTGGTTGTTCTAATGCATTCTAAGTCTAGTCCGCAAGTTCATTGCATATATTATTACCTCTATTTGTATTATTGTGAACACCTATGTGTATGATTGTCATCCACAAGTTACATTTTATGTGTATATGTATATTATTACATGTTACAAAATGTCACTTATAATACTTTGATATTTATTTTTATTTACCTTGTCAGATATATTTTATCTGATTTATTTTTATTTTTATTTATTTTATTTTATTTTATTTTTTCCGATGCCACATAAGTGTTTAATTTTCATTGCATGTAGTGTGCGTATATTTTTATACACCAAGTATAAAAAAAATATTTTGATCTTACTTTCATTTGATTTATCAGATATAACTTATCTGATTTATTTATTTATTTTTATTTCAAATTTTCAAGGTATCACATTCTACCCTCCTTAAAGAATGCTTCGTCCTCGAAGCATAAACTAAGACGCGAATTAAGTATGAAGATGAATTATTATAGGTTTATAAGATATGACAACCTGCCCCCCTAAAAGAAAGGTTACGTCCTCGTAACCGAATATTTACCTTAATTGAAAAGTTCAGGATACCGTTTACGCATATCCTCTTCTGTCTCCCATGTTGCATTCTCGGTCAAATGGTTTGACCAAAGTACTTTTACCATCTTAACTGTCTTCTTCCTTGTCTCTCGGGTCTTAGTATCGAGAATCTCTATGGGTTTTTCTTCGTAGGATAATGTCTCATCCATTTCAATCACCTAATAATATAACGGTTAACTTATATTCTTTTCAATTTACGTTTGGCTCATCTCGAACATACTTCTTTAATTGTGATACGTGAAAGACGTTATGTACCTAGCATATATCGGTATGTTAAGAATGTATTTTAATCGTAGAGAAGTATTTGATTTCAAATCGGTTGTTACCTTATCCAACTCCGTGGGTAGAGCTAATCGATATGCCACTTTTCCCACCTTCTCTAGGATGTCATAGGGTCCGATGAATCTCGGACTTAGTTTCCCTTTCTTCCCGAACCTCATTACGCCTCTTGTAGGAGAGACTTTGAGTAGAACTTTCTCCCCTAGTTCGAATTCAGCTGGTTTTCTCCCAAGATCGGCATATGATTTCTGTCGGTCTTGGGCAGCCTTCATCCTTTCTTGGATGACCTTGATTTTCTCAATAGTATCTTGCAAGTATTGTGGTCCTAGAACCACCTGATCGACCATGTCACCCCAACATAAGGGACTCCTACACTTTTGACCATATAGAGCTTCGTATGGGGCCATTCTGATGCTAGCATGGTAACTGTTATTGTACGAAAACTCTACCAAGTCTAGGTGTTCATCCCATGATCCTTGCAAATCAAGAACACATGCCCTCAACATGTCTTCTAATGTTTGGATTGTTCTTTCGGTCTGTCCGTCCGTGGTTGGATGGAAAGCAGTACTTAACTTCAATTTTGTTCCCATAGCCGTTTGTAATTCTTTCCAAAATTGGGATAAGAATCGTGAATCTCGGTCTGATACGATGTCTTGAGGTACTCCGTGGTGTTTGACCACGTGTTTGACATAGGCTTTTGCCAGTTTCTCCATGCTCCAGGTTTCATTCATAGGAATGAACCTTGCAGTTTTGGTCAATCTATCCACTACCACCCAAATTTTATCTTTCCCGGACTTTGTTAAAGGTAAACCCCCGACAAAGTCCATTGAGATTGAATCCCATTTCCATGTTGGTACTTCCAAGGGTTGCACGAGTCCCTTGGGTTTGCATCTCTCCGCTTTGACTTTTTGGCAGTTCAAACATCGGGATACAAATTCGGCTATTTCTTTCTTCATTCCCGGCCACCAAAAGTTCTTCTTGAGGTCTTTGTATAGTTTGTCTCCCCCGGGATGTACCGAGTAGGGCGTGTTGTGTCCCTCCTCCATGATTTGTTTTTTAATATCTGCACACTTCAGTGGAACACACCATCTTCCCTTGTATCGGATGCTCCCATCTTCATGCATCTTAAATGGTCCGTTGACGCCATCTTTCATTCCTTCCTTGACTCTTTCGAGCTTTACATCTCCCGGTTGTCCGTTCTTGATTTCGTCAAAGATAGATGGTATAACAGTCATAGTACATAACTGTATTTCACCATCTACTTCGCCATATTGCTTTACTTCCAAGCTCAATCTTTGGAAGTCTCGGAATAGTTCTTCTGGTAATATCCATGTTGCTCGGCATGAGTGCTCAGATTTCCGGCTCAAAGCATCCGCCACCACGTTAGCTTTTCCCTCGTGGTATTGGATTTCTAGATCGTAATCATTGATAAGCTCGAGCCATCTTCTTTGCCTCATGTTAAGCTCTTTTTGAGTGAATATGTACTTCAAGCTTTTGTGGTCAGTGTATATCTTACAATGTGCTCCGTATAGGTAATGTCTCCAGATTTTCAAAGCAAACACTACTGCAGCTAACTCCAGGTCATGGGTAGGATAATTGACTTCATGCACCTTTAGTTGTCTTGATGCATAAGCCACCACTTTCCTATTTTGCATTAGCACACACCCCAACCCCTTTTTGGATGCATCACTATAAATATCAAATCCCTCCGTCCCTGACGGTAGTGTCAAGACCGGTGCAGTTGTGAGTCTTTTCTTCAACTCTTGGAATGCTGCTTCACAATCTTCATTCCATTGGAACTTGGTTGTCTTCTTTGTCAGATTGGTTAGCGGTCTTGCTATCTTGGAGAAATCTTTAACAAATCTCCTATAGTATCCCGCTAGACCCAAGAAACTTCTTACCTCTGTGACCGAGGTAGGTGCACGCCATTCAACCACCGCTTCAATCTTCGATGGATCTACGGATACGCCTTCCTGGGTGATGATGTGACCCAAGAATGCTACCCGATTCTGCCAGAAGTCACACTTTGAGAGTTTGGCATACAACTGGTTCTCTCTCAAAGTTTGTAACGTGAGTCTCAAGTGTTTCTCGTGATCCTCCGGGGTTTTTGAATACACAAGAATATCATCGATGAATACCACCACAAATGTATCAAGATAAGGTCGGAATACACGGTTCATTAAGTCCATGAATACCGCCGGTGCATTTGTTAAACCAAACGGCATCACAGTGAACTCGTAGTATCCATACCTCGTGCGGAATGCTGTTTTTGGTACATCTTTTTCGGATATTCTCACTTGATGATATCCAGAGCTCAAGTCTATCTTAGAGAACGTGCTAGCCCCCTTCAATTGATCAAACAAGTCGTCAATTCGGGGCAATGGATACTTGTTCTTGATAGTTGCTTGATTCAACTCTCGGTAATCGATGCATAGCCTTAGACTCCCATCTTTCTTTTTGACAAATAAGACCGGAGCGCCCCAAGGTGAGACACTCGGTCTTATGTACCCCTTCTCTAACAACTCTTCTAGTTGTTCCTTCAGCTCCTGCATTTCTTTCGGTGCCATCCGGTAAGGTGCTTTTGAAATTGGCGTGGTTCCGGGCATCAACTCAATTGAGAATTCAACTTCTCTCTCGGGTGGCATCCCTGGAATCTCTTCCGGAAATACATCCGGAAATTCATTGACTACGGCAATTTGGTCAATGTTTGGATCCCCTGTATTCACCTCTTTCATAAAGCACAGGTATGTTTCATACCCCTTTCGGATATGTCGCTTTAATTGTTGCATAGTCATCAGCCTCATACTAGGCTTGGATGTGATTGCTTTGTAAGATATTCGCTTCCCATTTGGACCCTTCAAGATCACCTTCTGTTCATCACAGAGGATCCTGGCTTTGTATTTCCCCAACCAATCCATGCCCAGTACTATGTCAATATCTTTTAAGTCAAATTGGATTAAATCTCCAGGTAGGTTGGATTCAGATATGAGTATGGGAATGTTGGAGTATACATTTCCACAAGTTACAAATTTATCTGAGGCGGTTCTTACATTCAAGTCTATTCTAGCCGTTGGTTCAATCTTCAATTTCTTAACGAAACTAGAAGATATGAAACTGTGAGAAGCACCAGAATCAAATAGAACATAAGCAGGCTAAGAATTTACAAGGAATGTACCTGAAACCACATCATTAGCATTGGCTTGGGCCTGATTCATCACCATGATTCGCCCTTGGTTCGGACGGTTGCCGTTGTTTCCGCCGTTGCCATTGTTCCCGCCATTGCCATTGCCATGATTATTCTCCCCTCCTCCTCGAGGGTTGCGGTTGTTGTTGGCGGCGGCATTGTTGTTATTTTGTCCTCCATTTGGCCCAGCTTGGTTCATATCTGGCCTTCCTCCATCACGGTATTGCACCTGGTGCACTGGTGCCCCATTGGTCTTTGAGAGACACTCGAAGGTTCGGTGCCCTAGCTTCCCACAATTGAAACATTTTGTCAGGCTTCCATCGCAATTAACACCAGGATGATCTCTCCCGCACCTCTTGCAGTAGAAGTGTCTATCTCTGGGAGCAACTCTTCGATCATTTTGTTGGTTTTGACCGTGGAAATTTCTTCCACCTTGGTCATCTCTCCTCCTCCTCCCTTCTTGTTGCTGTGTAGGTGGTTGCACTCTGACCCTCTTTTCTCCTCGACCTCCATCTTCGTCCCTCTTCATCTTCTGGTTCCTCTCTCTTTGTAGTTGCTGAACTCGATAGTGAACTGCAGCTCTATCATAAGCTTCAGTCAGAGTTTGGCAACCCAAAACAGCGACGATTTTCTGCGTATCATAGTTTAATCCGTAGATAAATTTCTCAACTTTGGTGCTTTCATCAGGCACTATTGTTTTCGCAAATGGCGCGAGGTCCACGAATTTATTGTGATATTCCTGGACACTCATGCCCATCTGTTTCAAATGTATGAATTCATCACGCATGGTGGCCTGAACGTGTGCAGGATAAAAACGTTTCCTCATGGCAATCTTGAAAGCTTCCCAATTGAAGTCAGGTTGTTGACGTAAAGTTGGGCCTGATGAGACCCACCAGTTATCTGCCTCTTGCTGTAAATAGTAAACAGCAATGTCAACCCTTTGCTCTTCCGGACAGCTCACCGCGTCGAAGAGTTTGTCAAAGAGTCGGAGCCAATTCTCGAGGATACGAGGATCTTCTTGCCCATGAAAGCTTGGAGGGTTGCGAGATGCCACTCGTTTTGCGGCATCATTCCCGTTGTTCTGGTTTTGGTTGTTCTGGAGCACAGTAGCACCCAGTGTGTGCATAAATTGTGCCAGTTGCTGAACGCTTTGTGCCAACTCAGCATTGGTGGGCGTGTTATCAGGGTCTCTTCTTGGTGCCATGATATCTTGATGACACAAAGTATTCGTGTAAGAATTTCTATATTTTACTCCTAAGGATCCTAGTTCAACTAAGGATTCCATAGGCTATGTAACAAGAATATATAAAAATGTACATAACAATCATACAGAGGATTCATACTTCACATAAGATCACTTTCGCACATAATGTTTGTACATACCTTAGCCACTTAGGAATTTTGCCTTATGAGGCATTCCATTTAGCATTTGGGGTTCCCATTTCTCATATGGGCCCACAATTAGCATAATTATCACATACATGATACATGTAAGGAAAATAAATACTCACAAGGTCCTCACCACGTTCCTAAAAGGCCATTTCCTAGCTATATTATCTTTCCTAATTTTAAAAATATTTGAAAATCTCCCTTTTGAAGGTACAATTTCAAAGGTTTCCTTCAACGATTTCGAACGACGAAGTTTCAGCACAAGGAGAAATTCCCAGGTAGTTGGACGAGCGCAAAGGCTCAATTAAGAACCAACAGCCTTAGACTCTTATCGTCTTGGTGACAGAATTTCTCCATACAACCTATTACCTCGTGTTCTAATCCCTTTGGAAAACCTAAGGCTCTGATACCAACTTGTAACACCCCCATTTTTCCCACCAAAATAAAATAACATTTTGAAATGAAAACATCTTTATTATAAAACATATTTAGAGTACAGCGGAAGTCTTTAATGGAAAAACAGGTGTGTCACCGCCACACTCAACCTATACATGATTGAGTGCACAGGCTATCCACCATAAATTCAAGTAGCCATCGGATAAAACTTAAAACAAGTTTATGGATTACAATTTTAAACAACAATAATTAATCAAACGTGTGCAACTAGCGGAACACTCGGGCAGCAAGTACATCAATCTTCATAATCATAATCATCTGTACAATAGAGCAAAGAGAAAAAGAGAAAAGAGACAAAAATTAGCTTTAGAGCTAAGTAAGATTCCACCCGAACCCGTAAAATAATATAATTTGGAAAATAGGTTTTTGTATATGTATATATATTGAAAAGTAGTCTCTCATATTTCCAAAATGGTTTAATGTCATAAAATAATTTCCACAATAGATAATATCATCCTTCAATTCCTCCAAAAGTAATACTTTAGATTCTTTTAAGAGTGGGCGAAACTCAAGATTCCTCGAGCCCAATGAGTCGTTGTTATCTACGACTCATCCCGGAATTCCGGCTCCCACCGACCACCAATTGGAAGCTGAATTTCTACCTTAAGTGTGCACACCCTCTAAAAGGGATTCCAAGCCCTCCGAGTAGTAAGAAACCCAAGTAGGCAGGATGTTTTCTACCACCTACTCACAAGGGACATTGTCCAAGGGTAAATTAGGTAACTACTACTACGACCACCAAAGGATCTTTGATCCTCAAATAAAAGCCCGGGATGTCTACCGGAGTATGTCATTGCCGGACTGGTTACCGACCCAAATAAATTTCACCAAAAGTAGTAGTAGCCCTAACCACCCACGCCTCGTGTTTCTCTCGAGACGTAAGAATATATATTATGAAAACTTTAAGTTTTCCCCAAATCATTCTTGTCACATTTTCTCAAAATATCCTTTGTAATAAATATAAATCCACCAATATTCTTTAGTAAAAAGAATATACATTTAATCATCCATAAAAGGTAATAATCCACCAATATTCATATAGTCAAAATATCCGATCCATGTCAAACATATAATTTCCAATTCATAAATAATTCACGTAGTGCAAATATTGCATACATATAAGTACGAGGCAAAACATTTTGGTTGACATAGAACTTACCTTAAATTGCGATAATCTCCTTAATAAAATCTCTAGCTTGATCTTCACTTGAATTCTTCTTCTAATATTGATCAAAATTCTAAATCAATAACTATTCTATTATTTCGTTATTTCTTATATATCCAACCTTTAATTACTTTAACTTCATAATTCCTTCTTTAAATATGAATATTAAATTAAATTAATAAATCTTACTAAATTTTTATTTCCAGCCCATTCTTATTATTTTCTTTAATTATAATAATCCAACTCGATTTTTCTTTAATTTTATTTGGTTAAATAGTTAACTGGTCCAATTAGTTTAACTATATAATGATATCATCATTTCGAATTAAATAAGTATTTTTAGTCCAAAAATTCAGTTTACATAATGTACATAATTTTTTTTTATAAATCTTCTAATAGTAATTTCATGTAAACAATATTTCAAAATAATAGTAATTAATGATAGTTTAATCTCAATAACCACTTTAATTAGTTCAATGGTTTATTTATACTAACTAACCCAATTAAATTAATTAATCCAATCATCCAGTTTTATTTATTTTATTTACTAATTTAATTGAACTAACTAAATTCAATAAATAAGTTTAATTATAGCAATATAGCTAAATACATTAATCTAAT
The DNA here is from genome assembly GCA_945859915.1 of Cuscuta epithymum. Taxonomy (NCBI): domain Eukaryota; kingdom Viridiplantae; phylum Streptophyta; class Magnoliopsida; order Solanales; family Convolvulaceae; genus Cuscuta; species Cuscuta epithymum. Next base: position 4,088,090 of record CAMAPF010000933.1, on the reverse strand, counting down.
TCAATTAAGGCCAATAATAAGCTTCTAATCTCGTTTTAATTTTCTATATAAAGTCCAAAAATATTACCACATCCATAATTTAACCAATTTATCCATTAAACTAATTCATTTAGTTAAACTACTCCAATGAAGTCAATTAACTAAATCACTAAGTACACATTACTTAATTAATTGGTTTATATTAATCAACTAATTTTTTTTATGAGTTCAAATAGTTTAATAATATATATGGAGTCCAAATCACTAATAATCAAGGATAATAATTATTAATTTAATCACACTAATTTAATTAGTCCACTAATTCAATAATTTATTTATTGAGTCCAAATATAGTCATTCATTTATACTAGATAACCCAACTTTATTTTCTTTTCCTTATTTTATTACAAACATCATTTTTAGTCCAGAACATTATTTTCAATCTTAGTGATTTATTTATTTCACCATTAATATCAAAATTTTCTTATTTAATTACTTAACTAGTTTTATATGGCCTAATCAAATTAAATGGCTTAAAAATCGACTTTATAAATTCATTACATTCCATAACTACATTTTGGGTCTATATTTTACCTAGGTTGTCCAGATATTTATTTTAGAATTATTTCCCTTATTTATTCACTTAATTTCATATATCTATTAACCGGTTTAATTACAATTAAGTATGCTAATCATAATTTTTATTAATTATAAATGGTCCCAAATGTCCTAGTTAGTCATATATTTAATCCAGCTTGCTCCAATATTTATTTCATAATTTATTTCGTTATTTAGTTAATTATTTACTAAATATGTACAAATTGGCCCAATTACAATTAAATCAATTAAAAATAGCTACAAATATTATTTTTTAATTATTCTTGGTCTGAATATGTATTTTTAAACCAGGTATTTAATTTATATTTTTACAGATTTTATTTATTTCATTTACTATTTTATTTTTAATTTTTATTGAAAATGGGCCGAACCGGCCCAAATTCGCGACCCGGCCCAAGAAGACTGGGTTGTCTCCTTCCCAGCTTCTCCAGGTCGCGATTCCGGCGACCGGAATCCCGAAAACTTCGGCGAGCGATAACTTTACTTACAGGTAACGGATTTAAACGATTCAAGTTGCAAAATGATCCTGACGTCGAGGAGAAGCTCCGCCACCCCTATCTACGGCCAAATTTCCGCACTTGCTGAAGACCCATTTCCTTGGCTTGCAACTCCGGTGACCTCTAGGATGCTCCGGTGACTACGAATCGGTCTGGAATTTATTGGGAAATATTCCTAGACCTCTCACGACCCTCCTCTCTTGTTTATAGGCAATTTCTTACGTAAATTTATATATGTGTATTTTTCCGGCGAGTAAGTATATATATATATTCTCTACTCGTTTTCTTCACTTTGTGGTGATTTAGAATGGGAAGGAAGCTGTATTTATAGCTGTAGATCGATCATTCTAGGCTGAATCATACATGGAGTGATTGGTTTGAATTATTTCTTCATTATTATTCAATATTATTATACATAGTATTATGAACATGCATGTGTAAATGTTGGTTGTTCTAATGCATTCTAAGTCTAGTCCGCAAGTTCATTGCATATATTATTACCTCTATTTGTATTATTGTGAACACCTATGTGTATGATTGTCATCCACAAGTTACATTTTATGTGTATATGTATATTATTACATGTTACAAAATGTCACTTATAATACTTTGATATTTATTTTTATTTACCTTGTCAGATATATTTTATCTGATTTATTTTTATTTTTATTTATTTTATTTTATTTTATTTTTTCCGATGCCACATAAGTGTTTAATTTTCATTGCATGTAGTGTGCGTATATTTTTATACACCAAGTATAAAAAAAATATTTTGATCTTACTTTCATTTGATTTATCAGATATAACTTATCTGATTTATTTATTTATTTTTATTTCAAATTTTCAAGGTATCACAATACTAGTTCTGTATCCTGGGTTCCCCTTGATGAGGATGGTTGTTGGTTTTCTATGGCTAAAGGTTTGGAAATAGGAATGGAAATGGTTGGGGGCTGTGTCGTTTGAGGTTTGGGTGGTATATCCTGAACAACTGGGGTACTTCCAGAGTCTTGTGCACTAGCGGTTATTGCTTCATGCACCCATGGCTTAATGGTAGACTCTAGAAAGCTATTCAGATATACGAGAATGTCTTCGGGGATAATGGTACCAGTTACAGGGGTTGTAACTGTTGTCACAGCATCAGTGAAGATAGCTGATGTGTGGCCTGCGTTCAATGATCGAGGCATTGTTGGCGTAGCAGGGCTTCCGACCATCATAGTTTGCACTCCGGTCGTTGCATTCAGGGTGAGTGCACCTGTATGTGCAGTGAATAGTGTAGGTGTCCTAGAAAAATGTGAAAATGTAGGAATGGTGACACCTAGACTCGATGTGATAGAACGGATGGGGGTAGTGGTCCGGGGCTGTTGACCACTAAGTCTCTCAGCAGATTCGGAAGGAATCAGTGAGGTCGGTGTAAGTTCCCCTTGAGTTATTGAAACCCCAGTCTGTTGGGAGACTGGAGAGTGGATGGGAGATGGTCGTGCATGCGCAGTTGAACTGGATGCTGCGACTTCTACCCGGGAACTGACAAGGTCAGCTCCTGCTCCTTGGGGCGTGGTTCGGTCTATGGTGACGAAGGTGTCGCAGTCATCGTACAGTGCCAGCTCCTCTTCCACTGCACTCTTCTTTCTGAGCCTCTTCTTAGGCTGTGATGATGCAGGCTTCTCATTGCGTTTCTTGGAGCGCTGCTCACTGATGATGATCCCTTTGAGTGGTCGGGGTGTGAGTGCAGCCTCAATATCTTCTGATGAGGAGTCGGAGTCTATCGGAATGGCCTGTTTACCAGCTCTCTTCCTGTTGCTGATCAGGACTCCCTCCATGTCATCATCATCATCTGCATCATCATCATCCTCATCTCTTCGTTCATTCCCTTTGGCCATGCTATCGGAGGCCTCACCACCAACCTTATTAGAATGGGCCTGGCTGGATGGTTCATCGGCAGTGTCCTCAGCATCGGGTTGGCCCTCAGCAGTCTGGGTCCTCTCGGAAGAGTTACCAGACTGATCATCATCAGGCCGGGTTGCCACTGGTTTCTGTGGCGGGGCTCTCTTCCTTTTACCCTTACTCGCTCTTGGCTTGGTTCCTGGGGTAGGTCCAGCTGGGTTTTGCTGAACCATAGGAACCGTTCTCTTCAACGACTCTTTGTAGTCAATGACTGCCTTATCCCTTGGGTTTGCTAGATCAAGCAAGGAGTCCGGGATAGGCAGTGCTTCAGCCTTGTTGCTGTCTCTCTGAAAGTACTTGAGCTTTGGAGCGGTGAAATGCTTGTCCTCCTTACGCTTTGGCATTGTCGGGGTGGCCTCCATAATGTTGTGAATGATCAGCGCCAGCCACCGAGCGTAGGGGATGGTGTTTCCTTTGTTGTTCTCTTTAATCTTCACTTGATCCATCAGCTCTGTCCAGAAGAGCTGGGCCATGTCGTAGTTCATATCAAAGGCAATCCCATGGAAGATTTGCAGAATTTGCTTGTTGCACTTGTCGTGTCCGGCGTGCTTAGGAGACAAGCATTTGTTGACCAGGCCGAACAGACTCTTCCATGGGTGAGGAACATTTGAGATTGTGAAGTTTGACAGCAATGGCAGTGGGCTGTCATATCCCAGATCTTTCATCCCCTTGATCAGTTCTTCGTTGGAGGGGAGTGGTGCGTAGCTTTGGTGCATTGGGAGCTTCAGAGTCTCCCGGATTGTAGAGGGTGTTAGCACCACTCTCTTGTCAGCTAGTTTGGTCATGATCTTTGACCGATCCTTCTTACTCTCAGTTCGCATGCAGCCCCAGAATTGCTGCAGGTATACCTCTGGTACCGGTTTGGCCTCATTGAATGCAAACCAGAGGTAGTGCTTCTGTAGAATGGAGAGAATGACCGGGTCCTGACATTTGAAGAGCTTCAGGTCCAATTGGAAGTTGTTGTCGTATATTGGGATCCAGTTCTCTTTTGGGTACAGTTCACCGCTTGATTGTGCATTCTTGCCTGTTCCTGACATGATTGACTGAAAGAATTTGGTCAGCACAATTGTTCATTTGAAAATTTTATTTTTGTTCTGTTTTTCCAATTGTTCAGATCAGTTGTGTATAGGTGGGACTTCGAAATCATTCTAAGTGTAAACCACGAGAACCAGCTTTTCGAGGTTTAAATGTCGAGAAGTAGGTTCCCGAGGTTTAAATACCGAGAGGCTCTTCTCGATATTCAAACATCGAGAACTTGGTTCTCGAGGTAGGAATATCGAAAAGTCCTTCTCGAGGTTTAAACATCGAGAAATACTTTCTCGAGGTTTAAATATCGAGAAGCACTTCTCGGTATTTCAACTTCGAGAAGCTGATTCTTGATACTTAAATATCGAAAAGTCTTTTCGAGGTTTAAACATCGAGAACCGGATCTCGATTTTGAAATAGCGAGAAGTTCAATCTCGAGATTTAAACTTCGAGAAACTAAGTTTCTCGAGTTCGCACTTAGAGTAGAGTCGATAACCACCTGCAAATATACAAAATACATAATGATAAGGAAAAACTTTTCGATGTTTCAAGTTCATAGTTCGAGAAAGATGGTTCTCGATATACAAACTCAAGAAATTTTCTCAGGTTTGTATTCGAGAACCTTGACATTATGCGCAAAAACCAGTTCATTGTTGTTTTTCATGATCGAGAACTATTATTACTACCTTTGGAAGATTTTTGAGAAGGATTTGAGAATGATGAAATGCGAGAAAGTTTTGAGGACTCCGAGAACTTAGATGCGAGAACGACGAAATATGCGAAAACTTGGTTCTCGAGGTCCTATATGTATGCGAGAATTGAGATGGGCCTAGCGAGAAAGTTTTGGACCCATTTGTTTGAGTTGGGCCCCGATCTGTTTTAAAAGTTTTGGGCCTCAAAATTTTGTAAAAAAACTTTATTTATGTACAGTCCCTTTCTAAAAATACTCTTTTTCATTCTTTTCTAACTGATTTTCTCACACACACACATTTTTCAGAATTTCTCCCCCTCAAAGTATACACACTCTTTTTCTTTTCTTTTCTCTCTTTTTCACTTTTTTATTATTATTATTTTTTTTTTATTTTTTTTTATTTTTTTATTACACCCCCTGAACACATGCAACGCACACAACACACACACGCATATATACAGACCAGTAGGAGACATAATTATACTGGCGCAAGATTCAACATGCCTAACTTAGATACCAAGAACTGGAATCTCTGTTCGTCCAGTGCCTTAGTAAACAAGTCAGCCAGTTGAAACTCTGTGCTCACAAAATATAGGTCAATATCTCCTTTTTCCACATGGTCCTTGATGAAGTGAAAGCGCAGATCGATGTGTTTGGTGCGAGAGTGATGAACGGGGTTGCTGGTGATGGCAATTGCGCTCTGGGAGTCACTGTAGATCGGGATGTGATTGAAAGTGAAGCCGTAGTCTTTGAGCTGTGTTCGCATCCAAATGATTTGTGAACAACAACTAGCAGCCGCAACGTATTCTGCTTCAGCTGTAGATGTTGACACGCAGTTTTTTTTCTTGGAGGACCAGCAGACTAGCTTTTCTCCTAAGAATTGAGCACTTCCCGACGTACTCTTCCGATCCATCCGACAACCAGCAAAGTCAGCATCAGTATATCCAATTAGGTCAAAACCTGAGTTCTTGGGATACCACAGACCCAGATTGACTGTGCCTTTTAGGTATCTCAAGATTCTTTTCACAGCAGAGAGGTGAGATTCTTTGGGATTAGCTTGAAAACGCGCGCACACGCATGTGGAGAACATAATGTCAGGTCTGCTGGAGGTAAGATACAGCAAAGATCCAATGATAGCCCGATAGTGAGTAGCATCGACTGGTTTCCCGGTGGGGTCCGAGTCAAGCTTATTGTTGGGGGACATAGGCGTTCTTATGGATGCAGTACCTTCAACATTGAATCTCTTCAGCATGTCCAGAATGTATTTTGATTGATTGATGAAAATCCCATCTGACAGCTGTCTCACTTGCAGACCAAGAAAGAAGTTCAATTCTCCCATCATGCTCATTTCAAACTTTGTTTTCATCAGCTCTTCAAACTGCTTACATAGATCAGGATTGGAGGAAGCAAAGATGATGTCATCAACGTAGATTTGAATTAGAAGAATATCATTGTCTTGACGCTTGATGAACAAAGTTGTATCAATCTTTCCTTTTGAGAAGCCTGATTCTGTTAAGAAATCTGTCAGTGCATCATACCAGGCTCTCGGTGTTTGCTTCAATCCGTACAGTGCTTTATTCAGTTTATACACATGATCAGGAAATCTTGGATCTATAAATCCTTCAGGCTGAGCGACATAGACTTCTTGAGCAAGAATACCATTCAGAAAAGCCGTCTTCACATCCATTTGATAGACTGTGAAGTTCTTGTGTGCTGCGTAAGCAAGAAAGAGGCGGATAGCTTCAATTCTTGCTACGGGTGCAAAAGTCTCATCGTAGTCTATGCCCTCTTGTTGATTGTATCCCTTGGCAACCAACCTTGCCTTGTTCCTCACAATGATTCCATCTTCATCTCGCTTGTTTTTGAAGACCCACTTTGTGCCAATAATGGTTTTCTTCTATGGTTTAGGCACAAGTGTCCATACGTTCATTCTGCTGAATTGATTGAGCTCATCTTGCATAGCAATCACCCAATCAGGATCAGTTAATGCGTCAGCAACTTTCGTTGGTTCAGACTGACTGATAAAGCAGGAGAAGAGACATTCATTGGCTGTTGCAGTTCTGGTGCATACTCCACGACTCGGATCTCCAATTATTTGTTCAACAGGATGTGCCTTCGTCCACTTCCGCTCATGTGCTAGAGGGATTGGAGTTATGATGGGGTGATCCGGGTCCTCAAAGATATTAGATGATGTTTGTTGAGGTGTAGAGTGCACTGATTCAGCAGGAGTTGTTGTTTGTGTTTCTGGTGAGATTTGTGTTGATGCCGTTGCTTGTGTTGCTTCTGTGTGATGATCTTCTGGATCTTCATGATCGGATTGAGAGAAAACATCTTCTTCATTTTCAGTAAGATCAAGCAAAAGTGGCATCTGTGCTGTAGGTTCTGTTGTTGGTGCAGTCCTTTGCTGTGGATTTGTGTTACGTGGATTCTCATAGAAGTGTTCAAAGAGAGAATCAAGAATCGCACGTTCAGTAGATGTTTGCTCAGTTGCTTCAGCTCCATCAGAATTTTGATGTTCAGAAAGAGTGGGTTCTGTCAAGAAGTGTTCAGATGCAAAATCTGCCATTTCATAAAATGCAACATGTACACTCTCTATGACAGTTCGTCGATCCCTCAAGTAGATTCTATAAGCTTTGGATTGCGTTGAGTAGCCAATAAACACACCTTCTTTGGCCTTTGGATCGAGCTTGCTTCTTTCACTTCTATCATTCAGAACAAAACACTTGCAGCCAAAAACTCTGAAAAATGATATGTCAGGAGTTCTGTTGAAAAGAATTTCATAGGGGGTCTTGTTGAAGCGCCTGTGAATAGTGGTTCGATTTTGAGTAAAGCACGCAGTGTTGATGGCTTCTGCCCACATGAAGTGAGGAAGTTTGGATTGTATGAGCATAGTGCGTGCTGCTTCAACAAGAGTTCTGTTCTTTCTTTCAACTACTCCGTTCTGTTGAGGAGTTTTTGCCGCAGAGAACTGTTGAGTAATACCCTGAGATTCAAAGAAATCAGTAAGGCACTGATTTTTGAACTCGGTTCCATTATCTGTTCTCACCACTTGAACACTCTTCTGAAGGAAATTTTGAATTGTCCTGATGAAGGTTATGATGGTTTTTGTTGCTTCATCTTTTGTCCTCAAGAATTTGGTCCATGTGTATCGAGAGTAATCATCCACAATGACTAAAGTGTATTTCCGTCCATTGATACTTTGTACTCTCATTGGTCCACACAGATCCATGTGTATCAGTTGTAATGCTTGAGAGGAGGATGGAATTTGTTTTGACTTGTGAGAGCTCCTTGCCATTTTGCCTAATTTGCAGGCACCACAGTGGTTGTCAGCGGAAGTCTTCAGAGTAGGCAGCCCTTTCACAAGTTTCTTCTTGGACAGAAAGATCAGTTGTTTGAAGTTCAGATGAGATAGGCGTCTGTGCCACAGGCTGTATTGCTCAAAGGAAGCTTTGGACAACAGGCAGATGGAAGAAGTTGATTGAACACTTTTCAGATCAATAGTGTACAGGTTTGATATCCTGTTACACGTTAATAATGTGTTTCCATAGCTGTCTATCACACAGCATTGTCTAGATTTGAACTTCACTTCCATCCCGCTATCACAAAATTGTCCAATGCTCAGCAAGTTATGTTTCAGTCCTTTCACGTAGGAGACAGCCCTTATTGTGACATTCGGACAGATGACGTCTCCATATCCAAGAATAGGAGACGATGCGTTGTTGCCGAATCTCACATTTCCTCCGTAGCATGAAGTGTAGTTGCTCAGCAGGTGTTTTATTCCGGTCATGTGGGTTGAGCAGCCAGAATCCAAGTGCCACACATGACCGTTCTGCAAAACAATTAAGTTTTCTTAGGTACCCACCGTAGGATGGGTCCTTCCTTATTAATCAAAAACATCTTTTTAAATTTTTCTTTGAGCTGTGATCCAAGGTCAACAGCTTTTTCAGTCAAAGTTTGAACCTTTTCATGTTCGGATTCAGATTTGGGTAACCATTTCTGCTTAATTGAAGGAGGAGATGAGACATGATCATAGTGAGTGAATGGATGTTGGTTAAGATATGGCTTAAAAATTTCTTCTTTGGAGAGTCTTTTCAGATGTTTCTTTGAATGAATTCGGAGGGGGTATTTTAAATGCAAAAAGTCATAATAACCCTCAACAAATTCATTCTCAGATTTCCTTTCAGTCTTTTGTTCACTCTTCCTTCTCCATTTCACATTATTCACATCACTATCAAAATCAGAACTTGTAAAACTGCCAGTACAATCATTGACATAATCAGATGATGAACAAGGTTTGTCATTAATCTTAAAAGCATTCAGCTTGGGACTCAAGACTGAATTATGAGTACAAACATGCTTAATAGAGCAAGAGTTACAATTATTTTTAGAATAAAACATTGCGCTAGAACAGGACTTCTTATTTCCCAAAAATATTTTCTTCTTTCCTTCAGCAACCTCTCTTCGTTTCTTCCTCCACTCCTCTTTCTTCTCCCATCTCCGACTCACTTTGGTTCCTGTAACCGAAGGAGACTTGGAGTGAGCAGATGGATTTTCAAAAATGTTGGGAATTTTGTGGTTATGATCAATGGTTGAGTCTGTACTGCTTGTAGATTGGGAGGCTGTGTTTGATTGAGACTGTTCTTTCAAAAGAGTAAGTTCACTCAATAATTTTTTCCGCTCACTCTCAAAACTCTTCCTTTCTTCTTCAAAACTCTTTCTTTGATTTTCAAGAGAAATGTGTAGATTTTCAAATTTCTTAATGAGAGGAGGAATGTATGGTTCATCAACCTCAGAATGTGAGTTTGAGGGAGGTTCCAAATCAGACACAGCTTCCTTTTCAGAAGGATAAGGACTCACGCATTCATCAGAAGAAAAGACAGGTTCAGCTGTAGCATAACTTTTGTTCAAAGCAGAATAATCAAAAGAGATTTGAGCTTTTGTTGTGTTTGTTCTTTTCTCAGCCTCAAGTTCCTCCGTTTCTTTTGCAGCCGTAAAGTGCATAAGTTTGGTTAGACCGAATCCCATGTAATTAACATCATACAGTTGTTTGCATTTGACCTTTTTCAGGTTACAGGGATTCGATAGACCAAGACCTTCTTTGGAGTTATAGAAACGGGTATCCTTGGGTTGATTCAAGAAAATTGTTTGTTCAGTTTGATCACGCTTAGCTAACAAATCCTCAAGCTCTTTGATTTTCCTATAAAGCGCACTTCTTTGCTCATGTAAGACTCTTTTTAGTTCAATTGTTTGATTAAGCCCTGTCTTGGTGTTACGCAGTTCACTAGTCAATTCAGTTGTCCTAAGTGCCAACTTATCTTTTTCTAAGGTCAATTTTTCTACCTTTTTCGTTGACTCATCAAGTTTCAAAGTAAGACAGGCATTTTTATGCAAGTTCTTAAGTAAAACTTTGTGATTGTTATCAAGTCTCGTCTCAAGCTCCTTAATAATCTTGTCCTTTTCTATTAAAGAATGATTTTTGCATTTGCAAGAACATGAGTTTTTAGAAGGACTTACATTGCTGTTTGAGCTTTCAGTATCATCATCACCGGGGATCGCAGCATCACCCTTTCTTTCATCTTTCTCCACGATTGCCATCAAAGCCAAGTTTTCTTCTTCCTCATCTGAAGAATTATCCTCCATCCAATGGTCCTTCTCAGCGAGCATTGCAGCATTTTCATCTTCTTGCTTTGCCATGAACATCTTCTGCTTGTTCATGAGCATCTTCTGCTTATAATAGTTGAAGTCCCTTCTTCTTGGTAGGCGACAATCTTTGATCAGATGTCCAGCCTTTCCGCAATTAAAGCACTTGGGAGCTTCTTCTGCTGCAACAGCTCTTTCTGAGGAATTTTGCTCAAGCTGTTTCGGCTTGTAGTTGGATGAGGAAGTTCTCAGCTTGTTGGATGAAGTACTCTTCTTCACAAACTTCTTATTGAATTGCTTGGTTAAGAGCGCCATTTTCTTCTGCAGCTCTACCAGCTCCGACTCCACGTCTACTTCTTCATCGCTTTCTTCATCTTCAGACACGACTGCAGCTTTCTTCTTCCTTTGCATCTTAGCTGTACTTCTCGTTTGAGTTTCCAGCAAAAGAGCAAGTGGATCATTAATTCTGTTTTCTTCAGGCTCTGCAGTGTCATTCACAAATTGCTGTAGATGGTCATGAATTGTGTAGAGATCAACTTCATCAAGATCCAGATTCTGTCTCACATTCTTCACTGTCCTCTTCCATTCAGGGTTCAGACTTGATAGAAACCGTATGTTCAGCTCCATGTTAGCTTTGTTCACATTGATCTTTCTCAGATCATTCACTAGCTTAACAAATCTGTTGTAAGTCTCATGCAGAGGTTCACCGGGTCTAGCCTTGAAGGAATCATAGGCAGTGAGAGTGCTTGCCTTCTTGGTTTTCAAACCTAGGTTGGTTCCTTCCATCAGCTTTCTGATTCATCCCACATCTCCTTAGCAGAATCCATACTGTCAATCAGTATATAAATATCATTCGGAATTGCTTGGAGTAGGTACGTTTTTGCCATTAAATCAGCTTTGACTCTCAATCTGTCCTCTTCAGTATACAGCTCTACTGGTTTTGGAACTTTCACTTGGTCGACAGGGGGCTCATTTTCATCGTCTCCTCCTAGAACCATCCATAATTGAGCCGGACCCTCTGTCAGTGATTCCAGCATAGCTGAGGAATTGTCTTTGCTCTCGAGGAAGTTGAGAAATCTGTTCTTCCACATAACGTACTCATCTCTCCTGAGGATAGGGGGTCTGCTATCGTTACCCATTGAAAGAGCGTCCATATCTGCTGTTCTTGAGAAAGTGACCGTTCGAGTGATTGATCTGTTTTTAGAAAATAATTATTTCTAAGTATGGAATATTGAGAAGTTTAACCTCGAGAAAGATATTCGAGAACAGGGAATTCGAGAAAGTTTATCGAGAAGTAAGTTTTCGATATTAGGACTTCGAAAACTTGGTTTTTGATATTCTAGGTTCGAAAACTGAGATATCGAGAAGTCAGATATCGAGAAGTTCAATTTCGAGAACTAAACTTTTCGATATACTGATTATCGAGAACTGAAGTCGAGAACCTGTAATATCAAAATCAGATATTCAAAGTATAAATATCGAAAAGTACTAGTGCGAGAAGCTAGTATCGAAAACTAAGTTCGAGAACTCAGTATCGAGATCATTCTGTCGAAATCCTGTACTTAAAAATTTTCAAAATTTTGAAAACGAAGATTGCTGCTGAATTGTTTTCGATGTCGAGAAGCTTCCTGGATGAATCAAACTTCGAAAAACCTGCTGAAGTATCGAGAACCTGTTTTTCGATATGCCTATATCGAAAACTTCAAATCTCAAACTTTACAGATATCGAAAATGAAGATATACTGCTGGTTCGTTTTTGAAAGACGAATCCAACAGTATAACTTTTACACAGAATTGTCCAAAAACAGATTTACAAAGACAGATTCAATAAAATATCGAAAACATAAAACAGAGCATTCTTCGCAGTTTTTCTTCGATGCAGATCAGTACTCGATTGGCTCTGATACCAATTGTTGGTCCCAAAATAAGGATGTATTGAACAGCAAAATACGATCTATAACAATATAGGTAAGGTCTAGATAATGATATGATCAATCTAAGAGCAATAGAGCCTTACGTTATACTATCGAGAAGTATGAATTTTTTTTTTTTTTTTTAGAGAATAAAATAGTACTGTATTGCTGATTTTTTTTTTGTCCTGTACCACAAGTACGCGTATTTATAGGCGCAGGTACAGGTACCGAGAATGGTAACCTAGAACTCTGGGCCTAGGCCTTTTTGGGCCTTAAACCCTTAGTTGGATTTATTACATCATAAATACATTAAAACGTTAATCTATTCTAGATAAATAAACAAGACATCAGACAAGCTTGATCACAATTAATATTTTTCCTCAACACCAGCCCAAGAAGTCCTTAAAATGACAAGAGTATCAACACCAACATCTACGTGTGTTTTTAGAACAATACAAAAAATATCCCCAAAAATATAACAGTAAAGAGGGTTCTTTAACTCCATACTTCCTATCAACCTCTGATTTGTGTGTAATTTCCGTTTGTATTTGTACGTTTTTAATTAGTTTTGTGATTCACTAGTTCAGAAATTACACACTTTTTGTGTAATGTTTGGTTTTATTTAAATTGGTGTAAATTGTTTAAATTAGGATTATTACGAGCATAAGACAGGTTGAAAGCACTCAAAGGATCAAGAAATGGATCCCAAAGACGAAAAGGTGTGCAAGGGAACAAGATCAAAAATTGATTTGGAAAAAAGTTCATATACCCGGTCGGGTATATGCAATACCCGATCGGGTGTTGACCGATTTCGTTGTCCAAATCAAATCCGGGAAAACAAAGGATCGTGGGAGCAATATATTTAAAGGATCCAGTCGCATACTCGATCGGGTAGACCGACACACCCGATCGGGTATGAATGGTGATTTTCACATTCTCGGAAGCTGCTGAGTACCCGATCGGGTACCTTAAACACTTGGTCGGGTACATGATCCTGCCACCCTCATTTCCCTATAAATACACCCCTTTTCCTTCACATTAGATCATCCCTTCTTCCATATACTTAAGCTCAGTTTAGAATAGTTATATCTTATATTTTTTTAGCATGTTTAGTCTCCAAATGAGGAGCTAAACTTCCATTTCTTGGTTTTGCTCTTGAAGCTTGTTGATTATTAAAGTTGTGAGTTATTTTCTTAACTTCTTCTCTTGATTATTAATTCTTCCCTTAATCTCATTCTATATAATACGTGAACGATAACCGATCCCAAGCTCACAGGCTCACAGCCATCCCGCAAAACCAAGATTTTATCATTTAGGATGTTTTTACTTGGACTGTAATTTGCCCCAGACCAGACCAGACCAGTCCAGACCAGACCAGACCAGACCAGACCAGACTTGGATAGTTATAAAAATACAAAGAAACCAGACCTTACCAGACAAGACCAGACCAGATCAGACCAGACCAGACCAGACCAGACCAATTCAGACCAGACCAGACCAGACCAACAAATTACCGTCCAAGTAAAAACATCCTTGAGAGCACTTTTAATGTTTCTTCACAAAAATCATTTCAGCTATGCTCTTCTGCCTGCTTCCAGAACTCAATCCTGATAAACAAATAAGTCTATTTGTTTCCCAATCGTTTGGGAATTCAGCTCCATTTTTTACATTCTCCCCACTAAGGCTAACCGCAACCCAGCCCGTCAAGAAATCTAATTTTCCACCTGTTTATACGTATTCACTCAGTCAATTCAGCTTTTTTCTGCAACCCAACACCGTCAATATATCCACTCAGAACATTTTTTATATTTAAATCCTTACTTTTATTATTATACATAATTTTAATGCCAAATTCTATTTTTGCGAATAATAATGATTTAAAATGTCAAACATTTCGATGTAAAAATAAATAAATTTGGAGTTTAATTTTTTAACCATGAGATCTATTTTTGAAAAAAAAATAACCAAGAAATGTAAAAAGTATTTTAACATGAAATCATAATTTTAACACTTGAATTGACTTCAGAAAAAAATGTTAGGTCTAAAAATTTCCAACAAATAAAATTTTAATTTTTTAATTTTATATATTCAATATTGATGTCATATGAAAGTTTATAAAAAGTTATGAATATTGATATATTTTTTATTTACATTGGAGTTCAAATAAAAAAGTTATACTATAATTAAAAAAAGAGATGTTTTTATTTCCCTGGGTCTCATGTCCTGCCACTTGTTCAGCTGCTTTTCCTCCTACGTACTTAGCGCAATTCTCCTTTCGGAAGGGTGGATCAGGGTCTTCCCAATTCACTCAACGGGAGCCATATATCACCAATCACTCCCATGTCTACACAATTTTGTTTGGGTTGGAGCACACTTTGGGGTGAATACATCAAATTTGGGGTTTTCACCCCTTACAATGCGGACAGCCTAACAAAGGCTTTTCTCTTTGGCTCCTTCACCACCCACACTAACACTGCACCTGCCTCCGACCCTACCAAGTGACAGTGGGCTCACACCACCACAACAAGCATTGCTACCTCCGGGCCCCTGAAGCCGTGGCACAGATCGCCAGTCCTCCTTTGATAACAGAGGCAGAGGAAGCAGCGGATTAGATTCAAGTTTGAGTAGTAATAGGAAATGTAGACAGGACCAGACCCCAGTTCCTCCTTAGGCTGCCCGCAAGCCTTGGGTGAAAAGGTCATTTTTGAGCTTTTCACCCCAAATATTGCTGCAATCCATTGTAAAAGGAGGGGCCAAAGTAAGTAGGAGGAACCGTTGCGGTGGGATTTCATATGTTTATTCACGAAAGAGACAAACTCAAATGGAGGAGCTTTCGTGCGTCAAAGAAAATGAAATGGTGGGCTAGGGATTAAATGTAAAATCTCATATTTGTTTAAACTTTAATAATTTTTTTATCTGTATTCAAATTTTTATAAAAAATATGTCAAATTTCATAACTTTTTACGATCTTTCATATGACACAAATATTGCATACATAAAGTTTTAAAAAAAATAAAAAGTTCTTTTAATCTAAAAATACAGCTGAATCAACAAAATAATAATAACAAACTCCAAATTTATATATTTTTACATTGTAAATAGGATTTATCCGATTTAATTTCACAATAGGATGTAAAAATATACTCCCTCCGGTTTTTAATAAACTTCACACTTTCTTCTTTGGGATGATCTAAAATAAACTTCACACTTCCTTATTTCCTTTTTTGGCAAAGAAATCTACATCAAAACAGTGTCGAACAGTGTCTCAACAGTGTTAAACAGTGTCTCTACACTGCCAAACAGTGTACTCTACAGTAAAGCCAAATTTCTTTCCTTATTTTGTGTGAAGTCAAACTGTGAAGATTAAAAAAAACCGGAGGTAGTATAAATTTGGACTACATAAGCGCATGATATCAAAAACAGGATGAAGCGCTTGATATCAACTATCAAGGGAAAGCTCTTACCTGGACGTTGGAGGAAGATCCTTTCTCAGATCTGCATTGGAAAGTTCAAATCAACAACCATAGCTATCGTGCTACAAATTTGCAAACCGGCAACTACTCTCAGCTCGATCTGCAAATTCATCCCATGCCCACTCTGCTCTTCATCGAGAAAGCTCTCGTCTGGACGCAGAAGAAATATCTCATCTGCATTGGAAAAACTTGGAAGCCTTCCCTTCCTATTCCAAGCCTTGAGACCACCGAATTCATAACCAAACTGCTTGACGAACTTGGGACAAGGAATTGAATCTGAGCATATCCGAGTGGGCCGGAAGTCGTTATTCGGTAGCTTTGATGGAGCGATGCCCACCTTGTGTCGTTATCATTACGTTGTTGGAGGAGGTGGTCTAAAATTGAAATAAGTAAACACGATTGAAAATACAAAAGATTAAAAATGAAAACAAAATTAGATGATACATAAATAATACTACTTCCGTTCTTAAATAAATGCAACACTTTGACTTTTACACTAATCACATGTTCTACTTTGACTACGTTTTATTTGTTAATGTAATAATATTATTTTATGAAAAAAATATTGTTAAACTTGTCTCATTGTAAATTTTAATAATCTATTTTTTTAATTTTTTATTAATACAAAATCATTTATATTAATGGTAAAAGTTGTGTCTCAAAGTATCAAATGTTGACCATTTCATTTATTTAAGAACGGTACGTGAGATACAAAAGGTGGGTAATTTCCACTATTTTTAATTTCTAACTCGGCAATGTCTACCCCTTTACCAATGCACGTGCTCTATTCGAAGATCCAGCAACTCCCCAATCCCCATAAGGCCCAAAAGCTAAGCGCATGCTGCGCGCCTACTTAACTACTCCGTAATAAATTGCACTACGTACAATTAATCCGATCGATACATATTCCTCTTTCCGATCTGATGTCTGCCTATCGGAGAAGAAAAACTGTGATAAGTGAGCTGCCCGAAGATGTAAAGGAGAGGATTTTGGAGCGGATGCCCACTCGAGACGCCGCCAGATGCGCTCTGCTCTCTACTCAGTGGAGGGATGCTTGGTACCGCCAAGGGCGACTCGCCTTTGACTGGGACTTTTTCCTCTCTTTCAGAAACTTGAGAAATGTTGCTTACAAAGGCGTGTTTTTGGTGAACATAATAAACAGCATTCTCCTGCTGCGAGCTGGGCCTGTTAAGGTATTTACGTTGGACATTTGTGCCTATCCTCTGCCGCCGCTGCAGTCCGAATTAGACCGGTGGTGTCTTTTTCTCTCAAGAAACGGCGTCGAGGAGCTTCACCTCTCGATGGGCTTCTCCGTACCGAGCTATAAATATAAGCTTCCACTTTGTTTAATCTCATGCAAGACCATCAGGCGACTTTCACTGTTAGATTTCGTTGTCCATTTGCCGGCAAATGCTCGGTGTATATTTCCCGGACTCATGTCGTCAGATTTCTACGACGTTGAGTTCCGTGGTAATGTTAACGGACTGGTCAATACTAATCTTCCGAAGCTTGAGAAGCTGGCCTTCGTCCAGGGCTGTGTTGGTGTTGGTAATTTTTTGGTCAGCGCTCCCCGACTTCAAACTTTAAACGCTATTAGCTGTCTCGAAGGGCTCAAAATCACATTTCTCGCGCTTCATTTGAAATCTATCCATACCCTCTGCTTGTCAGCAAATTCGTTTTCGGTGAGAATATACATCCTCCGTACTTGCAATTGTAACGTGTTGTCGCTGTTAGAACATCTTCAATGCTATAATATGCACCGTGCGGTGCACATGTGGTATGAGTTATAGCCATATAAATATTAGCATATAAATTATCTCTCTCCTTATTTGAATGATTTTATACAATTTTGGTAAGTTTTTCCCTGCAATGTCAATAACAATGTCAACATCTAGACGGTCTCCTTGACATTGTCGAGAAAAACTTACCAAAAATGTATAAAATCATTCAACTAAGGAGAGAAAGAATTTATTTACTAATATTTATGTGGCCATTTCTCATACCACGTGTGCACCGTGCACATTTTACCATTAGAGATGCTCTTAAAGTATTTGAAAATTTTGATTGTGCACCACATTTTTAAGAGATACCATATATGTAGTATATTGACTTTTGCTTATCAATTATCACAAACTTTAGACAACGATTTTAAATATTATATTTGTATACGAAGTATAATTTATAAATTTTATATTTTTATGAACATATTTTGAATAAAGAATGTTTTGATATAATTTTCATATTCTACATAATTTTGTATTATAAAATATCATTAGCCAAAAATGATTGTCATTGAGCAAGAAAAGTTAATTTAGCGAACTTTTTTGGGACGGAGGGAGTATTAGACTTCAGTTTGTACTCTAATTTTTGAAAACTAATATATGCACTACAATTGTTCAAACATTTATGAAAAGCTAAGGTGCAAATTACATTAATTTTTTTTTACTCAAACCGGTACGACATATATATTAACTTTTTTTAATATGAGGTGCAAAGTCTATTTTTATCCAAAAAATGTTGTACCAAGTCAAGATTGTCTAAACCTATTTCCATAAAAGGTATATGTTGCAATTTAACAAATAAAAAATTAATATTGATTAGATGGTACTACCGTGTTCACTTTTTAGGTAGTCATTTTTATTACCGTTCTAGTCAATAATTGTAAATTTTGATCAATTATTATAACTAATATTGTGTGTGTTTTTACATAACTCATAATGCATAGGAGATCAACAATAGCTTAAAAAATGAAAACCTTCTCCTCGTGACCCCATGTTTTGTATTGTTACAATGCAATTATTAATCACTAAAATTATTTGCATGACGGCTAAAACTAGCTTCCCAAAAGACCAAAACTTGTAATATTATTGCATTTATGATGTTTTTCCAATCAATCATATCAAAATTAAGGTTTTTCTAAACCTGGCATATTTTTAGTACAAACTTTTACACATAAACAATAATAAGCATAGCAGTCGCACAACGTATTTTTCTCATATGTCATTCATCATTTTGATGAAAATCATGAGTTTGACTTGAGTGTTATTTGATGATCATATAAAGACAATGATTTTAACTTAGTCTCATTCTATTGTTATTATTCCTCATTTTTTTGACATTATTTTGCAATATTATGTCTTGGATTTAATTAGTATTTTTATTTTTTCATCGACTTATGAAATTACAAAATAATATTTTATGTGGTAATGAGATTTGTTACTTGAATATGTGTATACTTTTTTTTACTACGTAGTACATATCTTATTTAGTGAAGTATATACTTTAAATGTTCAAAATAATATCCCATATTTTTTGTCCGAATTTTTGTAACATATATCGTATTATACATGTATACGTATTCACACGTTTTTTAAAAGTCAACGTATTTTTCAACGAATTTTTGACCGTCTTTTTCATTCTTGTTACCGAATAAAACACGTACGTATTAAACCTCGTTTAATTCCCGTACCGTATTTAACTATGAAAATGACACGCTAAAAATGAACAAAGGAGATAAGGAAGGAATAATGATATTAATTTTATATTATGAAAAATCGCGATGAAAAAGTATGAACATAAAAAGCCATGAAGTCTTGATTTAAAATATATACGAAGTACGTCATAAGGTAATAATCTTATATGGAGTATTAAAGTGATTTACTTAAAAATCACTATACGTTACACGATGTGATTTGAAAGTTATGAACTAGTTTTATAATTTGTTTATCCGATACTTTGGTTATTACTTTAGGATAATGATGCGGCAGTGGCATATGCAGCACTCCCAATTGCGAAGAATCTCAGAGAAATCGTGCTTGGTCGCTTCAGTTTTGATTGTGGGAACCATATAACCTTTCTTATGCACTTACTTAAAAAATCCCCCAAACTATGTGGGCTGAAGATTCACGTGGTAGCAGGAAGCGTGAGTAAATACAAAACAGCCTCTATTCTTTAATTTTGTGTATTAAAAAACGCATGGTTCAAAATAAGAGTAAATAGGGATAAAGCTTATATAAAAAAATTAATATATTTTCATCCTCAAAATATATAGGAATTTTTGTAGTCTACATAAATAAATCACGTTATAAAACATTTATCTTAAGAAGGAAACTATTATAGGATTTATAGCTAATGATAGTAAGTGGAAATTTAGGCAATTTTTTCTTAATAATGTTTGAACTTCATAATTAACTTTTGTTTATTACTCCCTGTATCCCAAATTGTTTTGCAAAGTCAATATTTTTTGGTCAACCAATAATAAAGGTCAAACCTTCTTATTGATAATTAATTCAATTTTTAATAATTCAAATTTACATATTCATAAACTACATTGAAATCTCTTCAAAGTTGTAAATTCCAAATTGGAATATAATTAGAAATTGACATCCTAATTAAACGAACAAAACGAATCTGTTTGACCAAGAAAAGTCAAAATTGCAACTCAATTTGGGACGGGGTAGTATAATAATGATAAACATTGTGATAGATTATTTAATCTTAGAGAGAAGTGAGAGCTAGAGAGATAAAGTGATATATATAATGAATTCCAATCAATTATCTCATTTCCTTACATGGCTCCCATAGGGAGTATTTATAGGAGAAAAGAGGGTTGGGCTTCCAGGCTTGGGCCTGGCTGGCCCAGTTACAATAAAAGGCTAATAAAGGGCTAATAAATGATATCTAATCTATTCTAATGGATACATCTGAATAAATAAAGTGTACAATGAGATAAATGCTATCTACTGAGCGTATGTGGGCCGCTGTCCGGGCCCAATAGTCGTGAGACCTGGGGGTCCGAGTCTATATACTCTATCAGGAGTCCCCCACTCTCTGAGTCGAGAGTACTCGAGGCGAAAGAGAGTAGAACTATTTGCTGATCTGTCGTCGTCTGGTGAGTAAACCGCTGTCGTCACCGAAGCGCCCCGCCCGGATTCCCAAGCCGATGATCCGATCCCACTGGTGAGCCCTGGCTGAGGCAACCCTGTGGGAAAATCCTCAGCCGAAGGTCGCAGGCTAGAGACCATCACCACCGGTCCTGAGGCCGGGGAGCTATGTATATGTACTGGCCGATGTGGCAGCTGAATATGTATGTGAGATGATGATGTCGTCGGTGCGTGTGGCAATCCTTGCAAAAATTTTGAATTTCTGCTTCTTTGGTAGCGAAGGCACTAAGTCCCCCGCTCTCCCAGTCCCCCACTCCTTGAGGCGAGTGTAACGAGGTGAAGAGGAGTAGAGTAATGCATGTCTGATGATGTCTGCAACAGGGGGCCGAGGGTTGACACCTTTTGATCCACAATGGGGAGATGCCTCGTTAAAAACCTCATTAGGAAAAACCCTGTGGGAAAAAATCCTAATGAGGGAAAAAGAGTACATCGGATGCCCCCAGAACGAAACAATAGGTGCGAGCCCTTCGGCCTAGAGGTGGAGCTGCAGCGAGGGGATGGCAGAGGCCGATCCATAGATGTGGGTAGCTCGTCATGATCAGTAGTCCTAGTCATCAAATAAAGATGACTAAGGGATGGGTCGAGCGACCGTCCATAATATGATGTCTGGTTCATCAAATAAAGATGACCAGAATATGAGGCCGATGGGCCGATGTGAGCTCCACGTCATCAAATAAAGATGACTGGGAGTAGTGGCCGAGAGGCATATATGAGAGCTCCACGTCGTCAAATAAAGACGAAGGGGCGATGTGTTGCCGAGGGGCCTGGATAAGAGCTCCACATCGTCAAATAAAGACGACGGGGCGATGTATGGCCGAGGGGCCTGCATAAGAGCTCCACGTCGTCAAATAAAGACGACGGGGCGAGATATGGCTCAGGGGCCTATAGATGAGTTCCTCGTCATCAAATAAAGATGACAGAACGATATGTGGCCGATGGGCCTGTAGATGAGCTCTTCGTCATCAAACAAAGATGACAGAATAATATATGGCCGATGGGCCTGTAGATGAGCTCTTTGTCATCAAACAAAGATGACAGAATAATATATGGCCGATGGGCCTGTAGATGAGCTCTTCGCCATCAAATAAAGATGACAGAATAATATATGGCCGATGGGCCTGTAGATGAGCTCCTCGTCATCAAATAAAGATGACAGAGCGGTATATGGCCGATGGGCCTGTAGATGAGCTCTTCGTCATCAAATAAAGATGACAGAGCGGTATATGGCCGAGGGGCCTATAGATGAGCTTCTCGTTATCAAATAAAGATGACGGAGCAAGATATATGGCCGATGGGCCTGTATGAGAGCCCTTCGTCATCAAATAAAGATGCTAGAGCAAGATGTGGCCGAGGGGCCTATAGATAAGATCTGAGATCCTTTAGTCTCTGAGCCGGAGACCGCAAGATGTTTGCTAGATCCGAACATGAGGACGAGGCGTTGGACGCCTGTCTGAATATGAGGATGAGGCGCTGGGCGCCTGTCTGAATATGAGGACGAGGCGTTGGACGCCTGTCTGAATGTGGGGACGAGGCGTTGGACGCCTGTCTGAATATATGCGGACGAGGCGTTGGACGCCTGTCTGAACATGAGGACGGGGCGTGGGACGCCTGTCTGATGATACGATGACGAGGCAATGCTGAGCCGATCATCATATATAGGCAACGGTCGCCATCCAGGAGGAGATGGCGAGCCCGATCGCTAACCCAAGACATTCGGCAATGAGAGGCCGGTCTCGGAGATAGGACATCACATCGTGGCCTAGGGGCCGATCGTGATGTGAGGACAGCCGTGATAAGGAGCCGATCCAAAATAACAATGACGAGGCGATGATAAGCCGGTCGCCATGTAGGGGCGATAGTCACCATCCAGGAAGGGATGGCGAGCCTGATCGCTAGCTCAACACACTCGGCGCTGATGAAGCCGGTGTTGAGATAGATCATCACGCCGAGGCCGGGGCGGCGGTCGTGACATGAGGATGGCGATAATGGGTAGCCGATCCGAATAATGACGACGAGGCAGAGATGAGCCGGTCGTCATGTAGAGGCGACGGTCACCATCCCGGAAGGAATGGGGAGCCCGATCGCTAGCTCAACACACTTGGCGCTGACAAAGCCGGTGTTGAGATAGGGCATCACGTCGAGGCCGGGGGGCCGATCCTGATGCGAGGTCGTCAGCACTATGAGGCCGAGCCAAACGTCCAAGCAACGGTCGCCATCCGATGAAGGAATGACTGAGACCGGTCTTGGGGAATATGATCACGTCGAGGCCGAGGGCCTGCCATGATCGGCACTGAGGGGCCGACCCAAAAATCCATACAATGGTCGCCACCCAGTAAAGGAATGGCTAAGACCAGTCTTGATATAAGGTACCGCGCCTTGGCCGAGAGGCCGGCTGCGATGCGAGGATGACGACTATGATAAGCCGGTCCAATGTATGATGACGAGGCAATGATAGGCCAATCGCCATGTAGAGGCGACGGTTGCTATCCCGGAAGGGAATAGCAAGCCCAATCGCTAGATCAAGACACTCGGCGCTGAGGGAGCCGGTCTTGAGATAAAGCATTACGTCGTGGCCGAAGGGCCCGATCGTGATGTGAGGACGAAGATGCTGAGGAGCATGTCCGAGATATGATGACGAGGCAATGATAAGGCCGATCGTCATGTAGAGGCAACGGTCACCATCCAGGAAGGGACGGCGAGCCCGATTGCCAACTCAAGACGCTTGGCGATGAGAAGCCGGTCTTGAGAAGGAATAATCACACCAAGGCTGGGAGGCCGGTCGTGATGTGCGGATGGCGATGATGATGAGCCGATCCGAATAATGATGATGACGAGGCGGAGATGAGGCGATCGTCATGTAGAGGCGATGGTTGCTATCCCGGAAGGGAATAGCAAGCCCAGTCGCTAGCTCAAGACACTTGGCGCTAAGGGAGCCAGTCTTGAGCTAGATCATCACGTCGAGGCCGGGGGGCCGATCGTGATGTGCGGATGGCGATGATGATGAGCCGATCCGAAGATCCAAGCAACGGTCGCCATCCGGGAAGGGAGGACTAAGACCGGTCTTGAGATAAGGTATCACGCCTTAGCCGAGAGGCCGGACGCGATGTAAGGACGACGGCGATAATGAGCCGGTCCAACATATGATGACGAGGCGATGTGAAGGCCGATCGTCATATAGAGGCAACGGTCACCATCCAGGAAGGGACGGCGAGCCCGATTGCCAACTCAAGACACTTGGCAATGAGAAGCCGGTCTTGAGGAGAAATAATCACGCCAAGGCTGGGAGGCCGGTCGTGATGTGCGGATGGCGATGAGGAGCCGATCCGGATAATGATGACGAGGCGATGATGAAGCCGATCGTCATATAGCGGCAACGGTCACCATCCAGGAAGGGACGGCGAGCCCGATTGCCAATTCAAGACACTTGGCAATGAGAAGCCGGTCTTGAGGAGAAATAATCACGCCAAGGCTGGGAGGCCGGTCGTGATGTGCGGATGGCGATGAGGAGCCGATCCGGATAATGATGACGAGGCGATGATGAAGCCGATCGTCATGTAGAAGCGACAGTCGCCATCCAGGAGGGGAATGGCGAGCCCGGTCGCTAGCTCAAGACACTTGGCGCTGGGGAGGCCGGTCTTGAGATAAAGCATCATGCCGAGGCCGGGGGGGCCGGTGGTGATGAGCGGATGGCGATGATGATGAGCCGATCCGGATAATGATGACGAGGCAATGATGAAGCCGATCGTCATATAGAGGCGACGGTTGCTATCCCGAAAGGGAATAGCTAGCTCGGTCGCTAGCTCAAGACACTTGGCACTGGGGAGGCCGGTCTTGAGATAAAGCATCACCCCGAGGCCGGGGGGCGGTGGTGATGAGCGGATGGCGATGATGATGAGCCGATCCGGATAATGATGACGAGGCGATGATGAAGCCGATCGTCATATAGAGGCGACGATTGCTATCCCGGAAGGGAATAGCTAGCTCGGTCGCTAGCTCAAGACACTTGGCACTGGGGAGGCCGGTCTTGAGATAAAGCATCACGCCGAGGCCGGGGGGCCGGTGGTGATGAGCGGATGGCGATGATGATGAGCCGATCCGGATAATGATGACGAGGCGATGATGAAGCCGATCGTCATATAGAGGCGACGGTTGCTATCCCGGAAGGGAATAGCTAGCTCGGTCGCTAGCTCAAGACACTTGGCACTGGGGAGGCCGGTCTTGAGATAAAGCATCACGCCGAGGCCGGGGGGCCGGTGGTGATGAGCGGATGGCGATGATGATGAGCCGATCCGGATAATGATGACGAGGCGATGATGAAGCCGATCGTCATATAAAAGTATGACGGCGTTGGGGAGGCCGTTCATGAGATGATGGAGCAAGAGCTTCGGCATTGGGAGCCGGTCTTGAGATGAATAATAAGTTTGGGGAATTTATTTATTTTTATTGCTCGAGGCCGGCAAGTGCACGGTCCGTCGGCTTCCCTCTTTTTTTTTTTTTGGATGGCCGAAGGGTTACTGTCCCTTCGTCCATGTGCGGTATTTTGTCCGCTACGCTTTTCGCGTGTGTTAGTGCGAGGGAGTAAATACGCCCTCGGCTTGGTGTGTCAGTGGCATCCTTTTTTGCCTTTCCACGTCTATCGGCGACGAGGGACTGGACTAGGCATCGTCTTTTGACGGCCGCCCTTTGTGGTCCTGAGCGAAATTTTACTGACGGGTGGAGTTTTTGTAACCTCAGCCTTAATTCAGGCCTGTCGTCCTGCGGTTTCCGCGCGGACGACGCGGTATGCTTCTCCGTTTGAAGACGTTGGACCATGCACACAGGTCCTTCGTCCTGCATATCGCCGGCCGATTTGGGTGTTTCACCGCTTGTGCCGATACGATATTTAGGTGCGTTGTTTATTGCAACGGCTTTGTAGGCGCGTTGTGGATCGCAACGGCCTTAGGTGCATTGTGTATTGCAACGGCTTTGGGTGCGTCGTTTATTGCGACGGCTTTAGGTGCGTTGTTTATTGCAACGGCTTTGAGTGCGTTGTTTATTGCAACGGCTTTGGGTGCGTTGTTTATTGCAACGGCTTTAGGTGCGTTGTTTATTGCAACGGCTTTTGGATGACGCAATTAGCGTGTAGGGGAATGAGGTGTACCGCTTCTAGGCATAATGTCGTGTGCGGCCGTTGATGGCTCTCATTCTAGATGCCCGGGTCATCAAATAAAGATGACCATGGTAGGTCAATGGACCCAAATATGATCTGAATCATCAAATAAAGATGTTCGGAAGGTTAAGGCTTTGGTCCGCACCAATTGGGGATTTCAATCCGCTAGCAATGGTGGTGAAGATAATAATAATAGTAGCAATTATTATTATTGTTTTCTTTTTTTCTTTGGAATAGTAGTAAAACTATTTTTTCCGGAATAGTAGTAAAACTATATATATATATATTTTTTTGAGTAGTGATAAAACTATTTTTGCTCCATATTTAATGCATAAAATAGGAGGAAAATTTTGTGGCACTTACTTGTATTTGGGCCGAAGCCTGCCTTGCTTAGAATTAAAAGAGGGAATATAAGATTTGGGCCTGCTCTTTAAGAATCCAGGGCCCTTGAGATTAATAGTCGGCCCACATTTAATCAGCCCGCTACTCCAATTGGGATGCTGGTCCCAGATCTTGTCTAAGTTGATTTCATCCGAAGGGGAGGAGTTGGTTCGACGGAGTGGAGCGTGAAACAGAGACGAGGAGACTCCCCGCGTCGCTGGAGTCTATTGGGGACGAGGAGATTCCCGTCGTCCCTGCCGGAATCATCCGTCTGTTCTGGCCGTCGCAAGGCCAAGGTGGTGCGCCGCTGCTCTACCGTCGCCTGGCCGAGAGACCACGAATCGGCCGAGGGGTCCGTGATTTGGGGCCACTCGGAACCAGGAACGGCGTGGTGGGACTTCTCCGGCCGATGGTCCGCTCATTTGACCGATGCGGTCCAGCCCGGACGATGCGGTCCAGTCCGGACGATGCGGTCGCTTGACGGGGTGGCCTTGTTGTGGCCGATGCGGTGCCGGCTGAAGCGGTGCCGGCCGATACAGTGCCGACGATGTGGTGCCGGACGATGCGGTGCCGGACCATGCGTGCTCAGCCGATGAAGTATTGGCGGATGAAGTGCCGGCCAATGAAGTGTAGTCCGCCGAAAGTGTTGATGGGTTGCTTAGTTGCTTGGCTGATTGTGTTGCCGGCCGATGCGTGCCCAGCCGATGAAGTATTGGCGGATGAAGTGTTGGCCGCCGATAGTGTTGATGGCTAATGCAATTGCTGGCCGAAGCGCGCAGTTGTGGGCCGATGGGAAGTTTCCCTTTATTGTTTAGCCGACGGGATGCACATGTAACACCCCCATTTTTCCCACCCAAAAATACCTTTAAATAATGTTTTATTCAAAGGGATTTAAGCTTTATTTGAAAACATCAGAATTGTGCAGCGGAAATTTAAATGGAAATAAGGGGCGTTACCGCCACACTCGGTTCTCACATAACCGAGTGCACAGGCTATCCACCACCAACAATTAAAATTTTCCATAAATAATTGTTCAACTAAAATTCCTTAAAATTAAGACTAAAATAAATCACTCAATCAACTTTAGTCTATGTGTTCTAGCGGAAGCTCTCGAAAGCAACTTCAATATGATCCTCTATTCCTGCACAAATAAAGTACAGAAAGAAAACACAAAGAAACAAAAATTAGCTTGAAATGCTAAGTAAGGGCCTACTCAATCCCGTAAAATAATCATGTTTGATACATATATAATTTTTCAAAATACATGTCAAAACCCTTTTTTTTTTTGGCATGTCAAAACCTTCTCAAAATACTTTACAATTCCTCAAATGCAAGTAAAATATTTGATCTCATAAATACATAAATAAATACACACACTAAATTGGGGTTCGTAAAAATTTTTCCATCTCACATCATATCACAGATATGCAAGTAAAATAATGTCTTGATATCACATAGTCCTCCAAAATACTTTGTCAAATCTGTATACTTCCCAACATACTAAATACGGAGTAATAATTTTAGAATAGCATTCATAATTCAAAATAATGTTTATAAACTTTGAATAGTAAGATTTCTTTAACAACCCTTATAAGGAATAATAATTCTCCACGATAGTCTCAATGGTAATAAAAAGATTTAATTCCCTAAAATATTTAATCCTCCCATATGTATATCCAAAATTATTTAAGGTCTCAAAATAATTCCTCCAATAGATATTTCCATTCTCAATTCCAACCAATGTAATACTTTATGTTTCTTTTAAGAGTGGGCGAAACTCAAGATTCCTCGAGCCCAATGAGTCGTTGTTATCTACGACTCATCCCGGAATTCCGGCTCCCACCGACCACCAATTGGAAGCTGAATTTCTACCTTAAGTGTGCACACCCTCTAAAAGAGATTCCAAGCTCTCCGAGTAGTAAGAAATCCAAGTAGGCAGGATGTTTTCTACCACCTACTCACAAGGGACATTGTCCAAGGGTAAATTAGGTAACTACTACTACGACCACCAAAGGATCTTTGATCCTCAAATAAAAGCCCGGGATGTCTACCGGAGCATGTCATTGCCGGACTGGTTACCGACCCAAATAAATTTCACCAAAAGTAGTAGTAGCCCTAACCACCCACGTCTCGTGTTTCTCTCGAGACGTAAAATATATTATGAAAACTTTAAGTTTTCCCCAAAATCATTCTTGTCACACTTCCAAAGATATTCTTTGTAATAAATATCAATCCACCAATATTCTTTTAAAAGAATATACATTTAATCCTCCATAGAAAATAATCCACCAATACTCATATATTCCAAGAATTTGATTCATGTAAATCATAAGATTTCCAAGTCATAAATAATTCCCATAGTTCAAATATTGCATACATGTAAGTATGCGGTAAATCATTTTTGATTGGCTTCGAAACCTACATTACTATAAAATAAGTACTAGTTATACTCATATATAAAGGTGTTTATTTTATATATTATACCAAGATCTCTTAAAATCATTTGTAGCTCAATAATAATTTTGATTGTCAAATGCTCTTAAGTATCGAATTTTATAAATAAATACTTGTATTAAAACAACATCTCAAAATTTATTAATGAGGTAAAATACGTAGTGGTAGATTGTGGTGAAAACAATTTCGTACTATAATCATACATTCAAAATAATAATTTCAAAAAGGTAATAGTCTCATATATGTAAATAATTTTATTGCAACTCCTTAGATTCTCGAAGAGATTAATTAAATATATACATTTTGGAAAAACTTAGTTATACTAGTAATCACATCTTTAATATCAAATAGATAATACGTATTATTTCATTATCAAAATCTCTAAAAACCATATATAATTTCATAGATTTATTAAATACTAGTAATTATTATTCATTTAAATGTAGTGGTTTAAAATATTTATATATACATCGTAACTTTCCCAAAAATGTCTATGAGATGGACATATTAATAAAAAGGATATATATAAACTCTTGTATGTATATTACTAGTCTCAAATACATATAATTTCATATCAAAGCTTTTGAAATATTAATCATATAATTAAATCTTTAGAATCACTAGTTTTTCAACAATTAATCTTTATAAAAACAAGGACTTGTCATATTTCCAAAAGTAGTCATACTATATCCAATCTCAAATTGTAGTTTTCCAAAAAGAACATAGTATCCAACTCACACTTTCTCAAGATCAATAAACTGATTTGTACACAAAACAGTCATATTTCGCATGTCCAAATGTTTTATCAAAGTTTCCAAACTCATCGAGAAAGTCACAAATTTAATAACGCTAGTAAAATAGTAATTTTAGCAAGTCCAAATACTTCACATATTTTCAAATGATATCAAATCTCAAAACTTGGAACATAGTTCACATACAAGTTTTTGAAACTATTAACTAGAGGAATAGTAGTTTTGATTGACGGAAACACTTACCTTGATTCGTGTCACTCGTGTTATTTTGATCTTCACAGCAACCACCTTTTAACTATTAAAATTTCACAATTAGTATTTTATTCTATTTCTTTTTATCCCATTTCTCCTAACCCAATTGATTTTCTTATACTCATTATTATTATCTCAGTCCAATTAATATGGACTTTCGGCCAGTCCAAAGAATATTACTACGTATTAATATTGTCCTAAGTCCAGCTCAACCAAACAATACCCAGCCACGAAATCAAACAACAGAAGAGAGAGATCCTTACTATATGCAGGGATCGTCTTCTTCGTCGGAAAAAGGAGCAGGGACATTCGATGTTTGCGGCGACTCCCTTGACCGGCGGAAGACAGCGGCGACTCCGAAGATCAACGGCAGAGGCCCTGAAGTCCATGGCTTCATCTGCCCCGGCGAGGAAGCGGTCCGACAGCCCGGCGACTAACTGGGTTTCTTCTCCGGCGAATCCTCCCTTTTCTCTGGCGTCCAGGGGAATCCAGCGGCGGACTCTTCTACCCCGGCAATGTATAGTACCGATTCTTTCGGCGTCGATTCCCTTACTGTCACTCTCCTTAACTCACGACGCATATAGCAAGTCGTAGAGATAAGTGCGGTTGTGGGAAGTAGTTCTCTGGTTATGGTTTCACAGGGGAGTTTATAGTTTATACGTATATGTAAAATTGTATTTGTATATATATGCATGCACAAGGTTGCTGGTTTTCGCTTGTTTTGGTAGCATTTTGGAATGGAGTGATGACTAATAATAATTCTATCTAAAAGGGTATAAGAGAATATAAAATGACTTTTTTTTTGTTGTTGTTGTAAGCTGTATGAGTGCTCTTCCCATATGCCGATGAATCTTCAAGTTTGTGCAATAAAAAGGCAGGGAGAAAGGGAGAAAAGTTTGTGGATCTAAACGTGAGAATTATTGGATGTACTGTAGTAAATTGAAGGTGATTAATCATACGGCCATCATCCATAAATCCGAACTGACAATGTGTAGGTTGGTGTGATCTAGCATGTGGGATTGTTGGGTGTTCTTTTGGATCGCATGCATCATGCATGTATATGGCTAGTAGTCTCCATCTCAAATTGCATTATTGATATGTATGATAAGTTAATGTGTACTTGTGAATAGATACACTCTATATTATTATTACTACTAGTCGGTATATTATTGATATGTGCGTACGTAGGGAATATGGTATTATTGTCATTGTGTATATTGTGTATATTTGATGAATAATTAGATATGGGTACGTATGTATTAGATTAGAAAAGTCAACTATTTTAACATTGTTACTTTTGTATAGTGTATATTTGTACACATATTATTAATCCATTAAAATTGTTAAAATGCCACTTTTATTATTTATATCAGATGAATAATTATCATTTCTTGCAAAACGTCATCTTTGTTATTTAAGTCAAAGTCTTATCTAGTCAACCTAACACTTATTAAAATGTCACTTTTGTAACATTCTATTTGATAAAGTAATTGTTTATTTTCTTTGAATTTTTTGGAGTGTCACATTCTACCCTCCTTAAAAGATGCTTCGTCCCGAAGCATATGTTAAGAAAATTATCCACAAATACAATTAATAGTTATCTCATGTTAATTTACGTTAATTTCATTTTATTAAATTGAAGGAGTGTCACATTCCACCCTCCTTAAAAGGATGCTTCGTCCCGGAAACATAATCCTAAAATTTTCCTTAGAAATATTCTCACCCTAAATCCTACACACACACACAAAAAATAGGAGCAAATAGCACATAGATCTTAGTGCTAAATCTTTCCTGGGGAGTATATCACCAATATGCCTATTTTAAGCAATTATTAATATTCACATAATTCCACACAAGCTCACCACGATCCTAAATTTGTTATGAAGTATTTCCTTAGTCCGTTTATTAGTCCTAAGTTTCTTCTCTTTGAAACACATTTTGAAAACTAGTATCATTTTTTTTTCTTTTTGGAAATAAAACATTTGAGAAAACTCCTTGCAAAAGTTTCAATAAATTTTAGAAAACAAAAGCTCACTTATGCGAGTTTAGGAAAAATCTCAGAAAATGTTTGATTTTTTTTTTTTTTTTTTACCATAGTCACTTGAAGGAAAGTTTTATTTGAAAATCCCCAATTTGGAAATCTCCGAAAATGTTTGAAAATCCCATTTTGGAAAATCAAAGGCTCTGATACCAACTTGTAACACCCCCATTTTTCCCACCCAAAAATACCTTTAAATAATGTTTTATTCAAAGGGATTTAAGCTTTATTTGAAAACATCAGAATTGTGCAGCGGAAATTTAAATGGAAATAAGGGGCGTTACCGCCACACTCGGTTCTCACATAACCGAGTGCACAGGCTATCCACCACCAACAATTAAAATTTTCCATAAATAATTGTTCAACTAAAATTCCTTAAAATTAAGACTAAAATAAATCACTCAATCAACTTTAGTCTATGTGTTCTAGCGGAAGCTCTCGAAAGCAACTTCAATATGATCCTCTATTCCTGCACAAATAAAGTACAGAAAGAAAACACAAAGAAACAAAAATTAGCTTGAAATGCTAAGTAAGGGCCTACTCAATCCCGTAAAATAATCATGTTTGATACATATATAATTTTTCAAAATACATGTCAAAACCCTTTTTTTTTTTGGCATGTCAAAACCTTCTCAAAATACTTTACAATTCCTCAAATGCAAGTAAAATATTTGATCTCATAAATACATAAATAAATACACACACTAAATTGGGGTTCGTAAAAATTTTTCCATCTCACATCATATCACAGATATGCAAGTAAAATAATGTCTTGATATCACATAGTCCTCCAAAATACTTTGTCAAATCTGTATACTTCCCAACATACTAAATACGGAGTAATAATTTTAGAATAGCATTCATAATTCAAAATAATGTTTATAAACTTTGAATAGTAAGATTTCTTTAACAACCCTTATAAGGAATAATAATTCTCCACGATAGTCTCAATGGTAATAAAAAGATTTAATTCCCTAAAATATTTAATCCTCCCATATGTATATCCAAAATTATTTAAGGTCTCAAAATAATTCCTCCAATAGATATTTCCATTCTCAATTCCAACCAATGTAATACTTTATGTTTCTTTTAAGAGTGGGCGAAACTCAAGATTCCTCGAGCCCAATGAGTCGTTGTTATCTACGACTCATCCCGGAATTCCGGCTCCCACCGACCACCAATTGGAAGCTGAATTTCTACCTTAAGTGTGCACACCCTCTAAAAGAGATTCCAAGCTCTCCGAGTAGTAAGAAATCCAAGTAGGCAGGATGTTTTCTACCACCTACTCACAAGGGACATTGTCCAAGGGTAAATTAGGTAACTACTACTACGACCACCAAAGGATCTTTGATCCTCAAATAAAAGCCCGGGATGTCTACCGGAGCATGTCATTGCCGGACTGGTTACCGACCCAAATAAATTTCACCAAAAGTAGTAGTAGCCCTAACCACCCACGTCTCGTGTTTCTCTCGAGACGTAAAATATATTATGAAAACTTTAAGTTTTCCCCAAAATCATTCTTGTCACACTTCCAAAGATATTCTTTGTAATAAATATCAATCCACCAATATTCTTTTAAAAGAATATACATTTAATCCTCCATAGAAAATAATCCACCAATACTCATATATTCCAAGAATTTGATTCATGTAAATCATAAGATTTCCAAGTCATAAATAATTCCCATAGTTCAAATATTGCATACATGTAAGTATGCGGTAAATCATTTTTGATTGGCTTCGAAACCTACATTACTATAAAATAAGTACTAGTTATACTCATATATAAAGGTGTTTATTTTATATATTATACCAAGATCTCTTAAAATCATTTGTAGCTCAATAATAATTTTGATTGTCAAATGCTCTTAAGTATCGAATTTTATAAATAAATACTTGTATTAAAACAACATCTCAAAATTTATTAATGAGGTAAAATACGTAGTGGTAGATTGTGGTGAAAACAATTTCGTACTATAATCATACATTCAAAATAATAATTTCAAAAAGGTAATAGTCTCATATATGTAAATAATTTTATTGCAACTCCTTAGATTCTCGAAGAGATTAATTAAATATATACATTTTGGAAAAACTTAGTTATACTAGTAATCACATCTTTAATATCAAATAGATAATACGTATTATTTCATTATCAAAATCTCTAAAAACCATATATAATTTCATAGATTTATTAAATACTAGTAATTATTATTCATTTAAATGTAGTGGTTTAAAATATTTATATATACATCGTAACTTTCCCAAAAATGTCTATGAGATGGACATATTAATAAAAAGGATATATATAAACTCTTGTATGTATATTACTAGTCTCAAATACATATAATTTCATATCAAAGCTTTTGAAATATTAATCATATAATTAAATCTTTAGAATCACTAGTTTTTCAACAATTAATCTTTATAAAAACAAGGACTTGTCATATTTCCAAAAGTAGTCATACTATATCCAATCTCAAATTGTAGTTTTCCAAAAAGAACATAGTATCCAACTCACACTTTCTCAAGATCAATAAACTGATTTGTACACAAAACAGTCATATTTCGCATGTCCAAATGTTTTATCAAAGTTTCCAAACTCATCGAGAAAGTCACAAATTTAATAACGCTAGTAAAATAGTAATTTTAGCAAGTCCAAATACTTCACATATTTTCAAATGATATCAAATCTCAAAACTTGGAACATAGTTCACATACAAGTTTTTGAAACTATTAACTAGAGGAATAGTAGTTTTGATTGACGGAAACACTTACCTTGATTCGTGTCACTCGTGTTATTTTGATCTTCACAGCAACCACCTTTTAACTATTAAAATTTCACAATTAGTATTTTATTCTATTTCTTTTTATCCCATTTCTCCTAACCCAATTGATTTTCTTATACTCATTATTATTATCTCAGTCCAATTAATATGGACTTTCGGCCAGTCCAAAGAATATTACTACGTATTAATATTGTCCTAAGTCCAGCTCAACCAAACAATACCCAGCCACGAAATCAAACAACAGAAGAGAGAGATCCTTACTATATGCAGGGATCGTCTTCTTCGTCGGAAAAAGGAGCAGGGACATTCGATGTTTGCGGCGACTCCCTTGACCGGCGGAAGACAGCGGCGACTCCGAAGATCAACGGCAGAGGCCCTGAAGTCCATGGCTTCATCTGCCCCGGCGAGGAAGCGGTCCGACAGCCCGGCGACTAACTGGGTTTCTTCTCCGGCGAATCCTCCCTTTTCTCTGGCGTCCAGGGGAATCCAGCGGCGGACTCTTCTACCCCGGCAATGTATAGTACCGATTCTTTCGGCGTCGATTCCCTTACTGTCACTCTCCTTAACTCACGACGCATATAGCAAGTCGTAGAGATAAGTGCGGTTGTGGGAAGTAGTTCTCTGGTTATGGTTTCACAGGGGAGTTTATAGTTTATACGTATATGTAAAATTGTATTTGTATATATATGCATGCACAAGGTTGCTGGTTTTCGCTTGTTTTGGTAGCATTTTGGAATGGAGTGATGACTAATAATAATTCTATCTAAAAGGGTATAAGAGAATATAAAATGACTTTTTTTTTTGTTGTTGTTGTAAGCTGTATGAGTGCTCTTCCCATATGCCGATGAATCTTCAAGTTTGTGCAATAAAAAGGCAGGGAGAAAGGGAGAAAAGTTTGTGGATCTAAACGTGAGAATTATTGGATGTACTGTAGTAAATTGAAGGTGATTAATCATACGGCCATCATCCATAAATCCGAACTGACAATGTGTAGGTTGGTGTGATCTAGCATGTGGGATTGTTGGGTGTTCTTTTGGATCGCATGCATCATGCATGTATATGGCTAGTAGTCTCCATCTCAAATTGCATTATTGATATGTATGATAAGTTAATGTGTACTTGTGAATAGATACACTCTATATTATTATTACTACTAGTCGGTATATTATTGATATGTGCGTACGTAGGGAATATGGTATTATTGTCATTGTGTATATTGTGTATATTTGATGAATAATTAGATATGGGTACGTATGTATTAGATTAGAAAAGTCAACTATTTTAACATTGTTACTTTTGTATAGTGTATATTTGTACACATATTATTAATCCATTAAAATTGTTAAAATGCCACTTTTATTATTTATATCAGATGAATAATTATCATTTCTTGCAAAACGTCATCTTTGTTATTTAAGTCAAAGTCTTATCTAGTCAACCTAACACTTATTAAAATGTCACTTTTGTAACATTCTATTTGATAAAGTAATTGTTTATTTTCTTTGAATTTTTTGGAGTGTCACAGCACAGGTGACCGATGATGCACATGAGTACTCTGTTGAGCCAGTCTTTGGCCGAGGACCTGCCATCCCAGATTGCTTGGCCGAAGCGGGAATTCTGGCCGTAGGTGCCCCATTGGGGCGCCCCTCTTTTGGTTCCCTTTTGTACACTTCAGCCGAGGCGGGGCCGATGAGATGCGGCCGACGATGTATGCTGCCGAAGCGGGTGCCGGCTGAAGTGGCGTTGACCGAGGCGGTTGCTTATGCAGTTTCTGGCCGATGAAGAGCGTTTGAGCGCCGGTGGAGACAAGGGGCCGCTGCCAGTTGCTTTACTTTGAGCCGTGGTGGCATTTGGCCGCTGTGTGCCGGCTGGGGTTACTCTGAGCGGATACGCCTTGGAGACTAACATTCCCCTTTGTTGTTCTCATTTTTGTTTGCCTTGGCTGATGTGGAACACTTAGCTGTTGAGGGCGGACGAAGGGAAGCCTGGTGGGGATCGTATCATCCTCCAGTTCCTTCCTCTGTATTTCACTTTGACTGGCTGAGCAAGCTCTTGACCGAGGAGATGAGATGGACTTGGCAGTAGCCTGGATGTTCATTTCCACGTGTAACACATGGCCGAAGGGATATATGTCCATTACTCCATTGCATGATAATATGATACAGTACACATTCGGCATGATGGCCGAAGGTCGTTTATTTACGTGAAGCTAGGTGGCATGCTGCCTCCAATGGGGCCGAAGGGTACCCCTTTGTTTATTCACGTGGAGTTTTGTTGGTTGGGGAGGATCTCACTTGATATATTCTAGCTCTCAATGAAAGCACCAAATGATAGATTATTTAATCTTAGAGAGAAGTGAGAGCTAGAGAGATAAAGTGATATATATAATGAATTCCAATCAATTATCTCATTCCCTTACATGGCTCCCATAGGGAGTATTTATAGGAGAAAAGAGGGTTGGGCTTCCAGGCTTGGGCCTGGCTGGCCCAGTTACAATAAAAGGCTAATAAAGGGCTAATAAATGATATCTAATCTATTCTAATGGATACATCTGAATAAATAAAGTGTACAATGAGATAAATGCTATCTACTGAGCGTATGTGGGCCGCTGTCCGGGCCCAATAGTCGTGAGACCCGGGGATCCGAGTCTATATACTCTATCACATTGTTTTGTTAATATGATACAAAAATGTTTTTGTTATTTGATAAGTTCTGCAAAAAGTCAACCTGGTTATAAATTAATAATAAACAAAATTTTAACTTTTAAAATAAAAATATTATACAAAATTGATGAAAAGTAATGACATGAAAATTATGAGTTTCACTTGAGGGTTATTTTATGATCATATAAAGATGAACGTAATCATGTTCTATCGTTATTATGCTTTATTTTTTGACATTATTTTGCAAAATATAGTGTGACTTAATTACTATTTAAAAAAAAACCGACTTATGCTATTACATGTTTTTCTTTTATGTATTGATGAGATTTACTACTTGAATATGTGTATACTTTTATTTTTTTTATTATATGTTATTTTGTTTTGTATGTAATTTAACTGTTCAAAACAAGACTCCATATATATTTTTTATCCGGACTTTTGTGGCATACTTCCTTCATTCCTTTTTAAATGCAATGGTCCACTTTTCACGTTGTCAACACACATGTTTGATCATGAATATCTTCCATACCTTATTAGTAAAAATTAAAAATAATAGATTTTGAAAGTTTAAAATGGGAGGATTTAACAATATTTTTTTAAAATTTAATTTAAAATACATTAATAAATAAAACAGTGTCAAAGTAGAAAATGTGAATATATAATGAAAAGTCTAGTGTTGCATTTCAAGAAATGGAGGGAGTATATAGGGGATCTCGAGTATATCGTATCATACACATATTAATATTTATACGTTATTTAAAAGTCAACGTTTTTCAACAATTTTTTGACTGATTTTTCATTTACACGTATAAACAATTACACGTATTCTGGTTAATACCATGGAGTATTATGGAATTTCCCATCAGTGAATCCCTTTTTTCATTAATTTATTTTTGTCGTTGTCTTACCTACCTGCCTTTATATGTTCTTCGTGTTGATTTAGTTGACAAAATCAATATCAGATGGCGGCGGGAAAGAAGCCAATTTAACACTTTTGGAGGGTCCTACAGAAGAAGGCGGCCAATTCATTAGACATGATATGAGAATGGTTGAGACAGTGAAGATTAAAGGATTTACAGGATCTGAAATTGAAATATGCTTTTTGAAATTGATACTGTCGAAGTCCACTGCGCTCCAAGATGTTGTTATTTGGGAAGCTAAAGATATCAGTAACTCTCTGTCTTTTCAGGCCTTAAAGAAGCTTTTGAGCTTTCCTCGTGCATCTTCTAAATCGAAACTTATCTACAAAGAACACTACCTTAGGTTCATGCCAAAGTTACGTTGAAAGGTTTTGCTAGCCAAGTATGCCAACTAATGGTGGTAACCTAAGAATATAATATTCATGTAATTAAACAAGGCCGGAACCAACGGTAGAATACGCGGGTGATTTCTTAATTTATGGGAAAAGCTAACATTTACCACTAAAACACGGGGAGTTTTTGTAGGTTTTCTAAGAATGGGGATTCCGAATTCCCCTTTCCGATTGGAATAATAGGGTTGATTGGGTGGTAGGGCGAGGGGGAGGGTAGTGGAGGGTAACGTTAATGTAAAATCCCATTTTGATTTTAAGTCATGTAACTTTTTTATTTATATTCCATTTTTTACAAAAATTACACCAAAATTCATAATTTTTTATTATCTTTCCAACCACACCAATATCCAATACTCCGTATTAAAGTTTGATTTTTTTAAGTCTTACCAATAGAAATTTTTTCAGTCCCAAAATTTTTCTTAAATAGATTCAAATGTTGAAATTAAGATTTCATTGTTTACATAAAGTGTTTATAAGTTTCAATTATTTTAAAAAAAAAATTATGAAGGTGTTTGGTAAACGGCATTTCAGTCGAAAAATGGCGGTTTAATCTCTTTCAGCGTTTTCAATGAGTGAAAAAGTTGTTTGGTAAATAGCGATTCGGCCCTAACATTTTGGGACGAAAACGCTATTAATTGGAGAGTTTTGAACGAAGTTGGTGATCAATGTCCGGTCGGACTCTCTGGATTGCTCCAGCTTCATTTCACCTCTATAATTAAAGACCCTTGGCATGTTAAGCATGTTTCTTCGGTATTGGGTGAGAACTTCTCAATTCTCATTCAAATTAGGAGCTTTTTTTGCCATTTTCGGTCCCTCCTAATTGTGTCATTGACACCTTAGGTATTGGATTTTAGTTTCCCAATTTCAATACTTCGTATTTGACTATTATGCTAGGTAGGGGTGAGATTTGTCCAGACACTACAACACACATAAAATGTCAAGAAAAATAGAAAAAGTGTCAAGATAGATCCTTATAGGCTTCTCCAACACACATAAAATGTGTCACTAGGAATGGTGTTAGGAAAAACCTTTCTTGACACTCGTAGACATGTGTTGGCAAATCTCTCTGCACTTTCGCTGACACATAATGTGTCATGAAATTGCTTAATCACCAAATAAATTTTGTGTGTCATGAAAGATTAAAGATAACACATAACTGTCAAGAAAAACCATGTTGATTTATTTGAAGCCATAATAAATTATTTTAATAAATTTTCTATAGCATGTTTATATTAGTAATAAAAATGTGGGATACTAAATATTACTTTCATGGAGAAACTTGCACCTGACTTTAAAATAATTGAAAAACTTCAATGAAGTAAAGTTTACAATTCAAATTAAAGCAATGAACTTACACGTACCATAGAACTAAAGTTATTTCTAGAAACTATGCACTCCTTTCATACTCAAATTTACACCATAGAAGTCCAAAAAAAAACTTAAAGCTCACAATGAAGCAAATTGAAATTGCCCATAAAACCAACTATATGTGTACAAGCTTGATCTCCAAAAATCTTCTTAAGTGTGATGACTTCCGGTTGATGATGGCTCATTTGTAGAATTGTAGGTGTTGGTCCATTAACAACCTGGAAAATAACAGTTTAATCAGGGGTAGAAATTCATAAACAAGAGAGTACAAATAAATAAGATCATAAGTTTGTACTAATAATTGCATATATAACTAGTTTAGAGGTGTATGGTATAGATAATTAAAAACTGAGAACTGCATATTACAAGCTACTAACAAAAAAATACGAAGTACATGGCAGAGCTAGCAATAAAAGAAAATACACTAGAAATTGGTTAGAGAGCCAAAAATGCAGATTGTGGTGAAAATTTATTAGCTAGCAATAAAAATGCTGCTCGTGGTGTTTACTTGACTGGGACTCTTCAATTCTATCAGATTGTGGCATTTTTGAGGAGTTATTGGTTGAGACAATGTTCAACCTCTTGCGCTTTGTCATTGTTACTACAATAGAATACTAAAATTAGTTTTAAAACATTTAATAATAAATAAAGAACCGATAAAAAAGTTATGTGTTAAACTAACCTCAATGTGAGGAATGGATAAAGGTTCTTCAATCCAAACCTGCAAAACATAAGATATTATAAGTAGAATATAAACCTGTAATAAATCCACCTTGTGCCAAATGGTTATCCAATTGCAAACCTGCAAAGAATATATGGGTATAACCGTATAACAAACACACAATATGTGAAATGATTATTTTAGTAGGAGAAGATATTATGAATTAGATAGTTGTTAAATCATATCTTCTCTGGGTGGAACTGTCAGTGGGTTACTTGTGAAAAAAGGCTTCACTTACCAGATAATGGCCCCTGAAGATCTCCACATCTTCTCACAACTTTCGAATACAAATGCTAATCAGAGAATTACTATCACATATTCAGATGCATTTTCTGTGATTAAGCACAGGATCAGACAAGTTTATGAGAGTGTGGAATCATCAACTGATGAGGTTTCTGGAGTTCCAGCACTTCGGATTCATGATAAGGTAGTGGTTAAACAGGAGTCAGAGAATCATCTTTCTGTGCATTGGACTGCTGACCCTATCAGTGATATGGTCTTCGACTCTGTTGTTGCATTGGTTCTAAATGCAAACAAATGCCTAGGTTGCTCGTGGAATCAGAACATGATGTAAACATTGATGAAGATGCAAAGAAAACTGAGGAAAATTATTGACACTGTTGGTGTCTTTGTTTGGGGATGATAAAATGGGGGATGGAAAGCTAGTTATAAATGTTGATGGGAACACACCAGAACTTGACAAACAGACTGGTGATGTTGAAGGTGAAGACGATGGCCTCAAGGAACGCGTAATTAAAAACAGCATATAGGCGTACTGCAAGTGCAGTGAAACCCATCCCACTGTCAGCACCTTAAACTAAGTGGAGCATGAAGTACAAGAAAGAGGGAGGGGATGATAGCAGGCTTTATACTAGCACACGCCAAACATGACAATTGACAAGGGAGCTCTTGCATGCAAAGGAACTGTGACCATCTCCTGGTTTATTATGCTTGAAAATGATTGAACGGAGCTCTTTCAAGTTGCAAATCCCATTCCCTATGCATGATTGGCAGCACCTGCTAGTAACCATAGTTTCAAATGTATCTTTTTTTCTTTATTAAGGTTACTAAATCTTCCATTCAGAGTGTAGTTGTCATGGCAGTTGACTGACCTGACGTGTGACTGCTTTGTGTTGAGGTGATCAAGTTTATCAATTTCCTTATTTCTTCAAAAAAAATGTTGTTAAAGCACTATCAGTAAACATGTAGTACAGAACAACATAAACTTAATTAATAAGAACTACATCTATTTATGTAACACTAATGCTAGCTTCATCATTTTCATCATCTTCATCATGCATAGCTTCTTGTTCCATCATTGGAGTGACATCAACAAACTGCAGGTCTCCAAAGGGGAAATGTTCAGTTAGGAAACTCACGTGTTAACTTAATTTAGAACAATCTAGATGGTGTTAAAATTGATAGATCAATCTGGATCACTTAGACACTTAGTTCAGTAGAGTATATAATACTCCGTATAGAAATTAATCTTTTCTAATATTCAATATAATGGCATAGGCAGAAAACCTAAATATGATGTGATTTTGTTAATTAGGTTTATAAAACTAAGAACTGAGGATAACAGAATTGGTCTTAACTCATGATCTCCATTGCAGATTTCATCATTTATGT
This sequence comes from Cuscuta epithymum, assembly GCA_945859915.1. Classification (NCBI taxonomy): domain Eukaryota; kingdom Viridiplantae; phylum Streptophyta; class Magnoliopsida; order Solanales; family Convolvulaceae; genus Cuscuta; species Cuscuta epithymum. The sequence goes on along the minus strand of CAMAPF010000933.1, from coordinate 4,045,859 downwards.
ATAAAATATAGACACACACCAGGGTACGAATCAATGAAAAATACAAAGCTCTTTTAAATATGCTGGATCAACACAACGAGGCCAGAATATTAACTCTAGCAAACATAGATAAAAAAAATTAAATCAATAGTAAGCAATGAACAGATCACGCGGGCAGACATTAGATCAAAATACGTACAAATTAATCAATCCATAGAAAAGCAAAAGCATTACCGATCTTGTGCATATTCAGAAGCAGGATTGGATTAGGCATGGAAATATGATTGAGGTGCCTGGAGGATCCACTTAGTTCGAATTGGCGATGGCTGATCTCTGGATGTTCTGCTCAAATTGGAGACAAGAGGATTCTGAATGTTGAGCGCGATGGTTCAGCGGCGCTAAAGCTGATAAGAGGCTTTGAATTTTGGGTTTAACTGGTTTGAGTTCTACTCCGTAGTTGTTTAGTGACCCAGGGTTCTAAATCTTACGAGTATTACTCCGTATTTGTTATCTACTTCGTATTCAGCAAGTTGATTTCGGCACTCTTTTATTAAGTGTCAGCAAAACTAAACTTTATTTTTTCTAATCAATTGCGGAGTACTTGCTAATGTTAGTTTTTAACTTTTTATGTGTTGATAAATTTATATGCACTTAATAAAAAAAATCAGATATTTTTCTTGTCACACAAAAGTGTCGATATATACAATCTATTGTGACACTTTTTTATGTGTCATTAAAAATGTGTCAACAAATGTAACATTTTTTGTAGTGAGGCTGGGTAGGTTTTTGCTAAACCCGGAAATTATCCGGAAGGTCTTGAGTTATGAAAATTAGGGGCCAGAACAAAGTCCATCATATTCCATCTGAGTCGGGTTTATGGTAGCCCGAGTTCAGTCCTGGTTCTGATTGGGCCGATTAAAGCCCGAACATGAAATATATCATTGTTCTTTTATATATTAACACCTATTTTTAAATAAAATTAATCAAAATTACAAGCCGCAAATAATAACACAAATATTAGTTTCCAAAATCACCAACAATTCAAAAATAATGAAGATAATTATGTTAATATTTATAGCTGATGTTTGTTTAGTCTTATTTGTATTTTCATGCGAAGTATATACGGAGTATTACGTTACTTCAGTTTTGTTTATTTTTAACAAGTGCTTCATCATAACTAAACAACTACGTATTTCATTTCGCCTTCAAACAACAACGCACGCACAGCCTGCTCCGGTGGTTTCAGCAGCCTTCCCAACTGCTATAAATCTGCAAGAAATCAGACTTGATGGCTTCTATTTTGGTTTTGGGAAGCATCTTACCTTTGCTGGCCAATTGCTTAAGAAATCCCCCAAACTGTGGTGCTGCATATTAATTTAATATTGAGGAAGGTTCTAAACAAGCAGATCCAGCACTTTAGGAGGACTTTATTAAAGACGATTTGAGGATGCCTGAGACAGTGAAGCTCATCGGGTTCACAGGATCGGAAATGGAACTTTGTCTTGTGAAATTACTCCTCTCAAAGTCGCCAGCACTTCAGGACGTTGTTATTCAATTCGTGCCTATCATAAACTAGGTGCTATAAATGACTCTTTGTCTTCGGAGGCCCCAAAAAAAGTTTTGAGCTTTCCTCGTGCCTCTCCCAGAGCACAAATTGACTACATGGACTACATACTATCTCCTTTCTTAAATAAGTGCAACATACCAAATTTTACACTATTCACATGTTCTATTTAGACTACATTTTATTTATTAATGTAGTAATATATATTTTTGAAAAAAAAAATTACTAATTTGTCTCATTGCAAATTTTCAAAATCTGATTTTTTTTTTAATTTTTTTACTAATAGAGATTTATATATATTAATGATTAAAATTGTGTCTTGGCAAATGTGAAATGTTGACCGTTGCACTTATTTAAGAAGTGAGGAAGTATAATCCTTGGTATGTTAGTAAGTTATGGACTTATAGCTAGTTTGGCCGTGCTGGTCACTGGTGTAACATTTACGTATATGTATCATGTATGAAAGTTTTTGCTTGGTAGTTGGTATGCTTGGAGGTGGAATCAAGCAATGGGCTAATGCGTAATTGTGAGGCAGTACATATGTATGACAAAAGTCCTCTCTTTTGTATGACAATGACGTGCAACATTGCAACAATCACTTTTTGTTGCATTCTATTTTTTTTTGTTTAAATTACAATCACTTTTTATTTATTGTCAAGCTTTAATAAAAAAAAATAGCATTTCCGGTATCATTGTCTAACGACAACTAAATTCTTAATATCAAGATTTGATAAATTTACTCTTGCTTCAACACGTTGGTCACATGTTAATCTTTTATCGACTAGAAATTTAAGGACTTTTTATCCACATAGCTCTTTAATAAATCAATAATAAAAAAATAGCTTAAGATTTGATAAATTCTTAAGATGTTTCCAGAAAAAAAATCTTTTCTTCTAAATATTCATTTTTAGCTGGATTTTTAAATTTTTTTTATATACAATACTGGTATCATATGAAATATTGTAAAAAATATATAAAAAAATTTGATATAATTTTCGAAAATTTGGATTAAAAAATTAAAAGTTAAAACAATTGAAATATTATAACTAATGTGTTGCCACATGACAAAATTGATTTCATAATTAAAACAGGTCATGGGGCTATGTCTAAAAAAACGACCCGACCCGACCCGGTTGGGTCATTCTGGAATCCGGCGACCCAGACAAACACCTAGGTCGATTAGTGTAATAGCTAGATTATTGATGATAAGTTTAATGTAATACCACCTCCGTCTAGGGGTGGACTCGGGCCGGGCGGCCCGGCCCGGAACCGGCCCGGCCCGGTTACTGTTTGGCCCGGCCCGGCCCGGGGCCCGGTGGGTCCACCGGTTCGGTTCGGCCCGGCCCGGCAGCTGGGCGGTTCGGGCTCGGGCCCAGTTTTTGGTGAACCGGCCCGGCCGGTTCGGGCCCGGTTCGGGCCGGTTTTTAATTTTTTTTTTTTTTTGAATTTTTTTTAGGTTTTGGGTTGGATTATGTATTTTGGGCCATTTGAGGTGGTTTGGGGTTGAGGGGGAGGGGTTGGGGGTTAAATAGAAGAGCCAAAAAAAAAATTATAACCGGTTTGGCCCGGAACCGGAACCGGAACCGCCCACCGGCGGTTCGGGCTCGGGCCCAACTTTCCTGGCCCGAGGCCCGGCCGGGCCCAGGCCCGAACCGGGCCCGAACCGGCCCGAGTCCACCCCTACCTCCGTCCCATAAACAAGTTCTCATTCACTATTCAGTGGTCAACTTAAATTACTCTTAATCTTTTATTTTATATATCAAAATTTTATCAAACTTAAATTTTCTTGATCAGGCTTTGTAGCGGTTTTATTGAAATTTCTGAATATGTAAATTTTATTTACTAAAAATAATTTGAGTATGAACAGAGATTGAGTTGCTTTTTCGTCAGTCAAACATCATAAACCGTAATGGGAACTTGTCAATGGGACGGAGGGAGTATATGCATAACATAAGGGATCCGGTAAGAAAGGACTCCAGAGAAAGAAATGTGATGAATAATACTCCGTAATTTTGAACGGGTTCCGGTTTTAACCCCTATACGGGAGGAAATTACCAATTTACGGGAGTTTTGGGACTGACAAGCCAAAATACGGGACTTCAGTTAATTTACGGGAGTCGGATTCTCCAATTCCGACAAGAAGGATTAAAGTATAAACAAAATAAAAAACACCTAGTCGGAATTGTGTAATCCGACTAGGGGGTGTTCAAAAATTTTTAAAGTTTTCATTATTTTATTTGTGTAATCCGAAGGAATTAAAAAATAATAAAAAAAAATATAAAAAACCTAGTCAGAATTGTGTAATCCGACTAGGGGGTGTTCGAAATTTTTAATGTTTCCATTATTTTATTTGTGTAATCCGAAGGAATTAAAAAATAATAATAAAAAAAAATAAAAAAAAAACCTAGTCGGAATTGTGTGATCCGACTAGGGGGTGTTCGAATTTTTTTATTGTTTGCTTTGATTTGTGTTCATTCATGTAATATATTTTGGTTGTAATATATTCTACTTTGACTATATTTTATTAATTTATGTATTATAAATTAAATTTTTTAAAAATATTGTTAAATTCTTCTCATTCTAAATTTTCAAAATATGATTTTTTTTAAATTTTTTACTAATAAGGAATGAAAGATATTAACGGTCAAACTTGTGCGTTGGTAAACGTGAAATGTTGATTGTTGCAATTAAAAGGGAACGGAGGAAGTATAATAAAAACAGTCCGAGAACTGAAATACAGCTTTCAGGGTCAAATGTACACTTTGGGACATATTAGGATGACCTCTGAAATGGGTAGTTTTTACCCCCAAGGGATGTACACAAACCTTGGACGGTAAATGATCCTAAATACTCCAGGTTGGGGTTGATTACCCTTGGACGGTAAATGATCCAGTATACTCTCGGTTGGGGTTGAGTACCCTTGGGCAGTAAATGATCCAGAATACTCCAGGTTGGGGTTGAGAACCCTTGGACGGTAAATGATCCTAAAATATTGATTTTAATATGAAAATTATTTATAAATTTATAAATATTGGATTCTTATCAGTACTCTACACAGCCGGATGCATATTTTCCCACATTTCCGGATTCTTCATTTTACCATGAAGACACAGCGGGGGTTTGGAACACTGGCGGGTCCAATCATGACAGCGGGGGTCCGGTCCGAGCACCCAACCTATCGTTGAACAAAGATGAAGACGCAAACCGTGACATTATTTATCATTATATATTTATATGTAGTATTAAAGTTATTATTGTATGCATATATTTATTACTCCCTCCGTCCCATTTAAATGTTCCCACACGGTTCACGACGTTTGATTGACCATAAAATTAACTGATCCCTGTAAATAGCGCATTTTAAATGGCCATCCTAATTCTCCAGCTCAATCGGACTGCGCTAATCATATACGGAGTACATTAGAAATTAGTTGGTAAATCACACGGCTAGGATTTGGTGTTTTATACGCTCAGCTCCATCCAACGTCCAGTTTCCAGGTTAATTAATATCCATCCAATTGTAAATGTCTATAATTTTGCATGTTGATTGAACTAAATGTCTTATTTTAATAGTTAAATTTGGATGACTATAATTTACTGTAATATTTTACACATAAGTTTATTAAGTTATTTTAGATTATAAAAATTGGAGTTTTTAACATAATTTGCTGAAACTGACTTTCAGATTTGAGCCGGCCTTAAACGCCTTCGTCACAGCTGCCGATGGAGCAGGCGTATTGTTTTTGGTATCTTCATAGTCAGAGAGAATTGACATCGTATCCGTGAGCACAGTACCTCTAGGGTTTTCGATGTTCCAACTTCCAATCGTATTAAAAAAAGTTCGATCGTCTCTCGCTTCTCTCTAGGGCTTCGGGCACTTGGAGTTTTTTTCCGTCTTCGATTTTAATCGAAGGACGGTCGCTTTTTCCCTCTTCGATTTTAATCGAAGGACGGCCGCTATTTCCGTCTTCGATTTTAATCGAAGGACGGCTGCTGTTGTTTGTGCTTCGTACTCGAAGGGCGGATATGCTGTCATGGCTCGAGGAGATCGGCGTTGTGGTCAAGGTTTGAGGATGATGTATTGCTGTCGTCATTGGAGAAGATCGGCGCCGCCTATCCGTTTACTCTGGTTGCATGAAGCAGGGATGAGTTTGGTTATGCAGGGACGGAGGATTGATGCATGGCCTTTGTCATATAAAAGATCCCCAAGACACTGCTTATGCTTGTACCGGGATGACCTAGACCGCATGAGTGAGAGTCAGGTAGTACTTGAAATTTCAACTTCAAGCGTACTTTCAATTTTCAATACATATTGTTTTATAGTTCTTAAATTGCAAATTAAACTTTTTACAGTTTGATTTCACTCCCTACGCGTCCTAGATACTCCCACCTAACATCCTTAATGACGCTCTGCTTTGGTCGGCTGAGGTCATGCTCATATTTTGCAATATGACCAAAAGGCATTACCCCGACCGATTTCTTCGGCAGTTCCATATAAGGCAAGATACTCCGAATGATCCTTTGCCGGGTACTGATAATCACGGCAATCAAGGTGTCTCATTTGATCAACCACCGCCGTATTATGATTCTTATCAGTACTCCACACATGCGGATGATTATGTTGAGTCATTTCTGAATTCGTCGTTTTATTACGGAGACACAACGGGGAATTGGAACACTGGCGGCGGGGACGGAGCAGGCCCGAGCATGCAACGTTAGATGTAGTATTAAATTTAATATCGTATGTACTGTCTATTCATTAATAAATCACTGTCTATTCGTTGTTTTGTTCACTTCCATTAAAATTACAAAAATTGCACTTAAATCCCTCTCAAATTTGTATATCATTTTACGAATGGATTAAATCAAAATTGCACTTAAAATTACACGATTGGGGTTAAAAAAAAATTCACAACACAAATGGATTAGAAAACAATAGACTAATAGGACTAAAAAAGTTTGGAAATTCCAAAATAGGACTTCCATGTTTTTATTTCCAAAATAGGACTAATTACTGTGATGTTTTGGCAGTATCAGACTTCAAACATGGCAGTATTTTCCAAATTTGGCAGTAATTAGTCCTATTTTGGGAATAAAAATATGGCAGTCCTATTTTGGAATTTTCAAACTTTTTTAGTCCCATTTCGGGAACTTTCCCAAAACAATATAAAGCAATCAAATGTTTTGTTACTAAAAAAATGCATTATTTTCATTTTAAAAAATATGCAGGAATTTAAAAACACTTTTAAATTTGGAATTGATAGAATTTAAAACTTTAGTTTTAAAAACTTTTTTTGAACCGAGTAGGGGATTTGGCCAAAAAGTTAAATATAAAAACTTTAGTTATTTGTTTTGAATCAAAAAGTTAAGAATTCGGCCCATCAAAAAAATTAAATATAAACTCCTTGTCGGAATTGGCTAATCCGATAGGAGGGGATTTGTTATTTTTCAAAAAACCTAAGCCTAGTCAGAATTGGCTGATCCGACTCCCCCTTTTTGGTAAAACCTAGAAAAATCCCCGCATTTTGGCACTCACATCCAACTTTTCCCGTTATTTGGTAAAACACCCCTATACGGAGTATTATAAAATAGGTTTGTAATCACTGAAAAATGTGATGATAAATAATAGTTTTGAACGGGTTCATCGTTCACATCAAGAACCCCTATATTATATAATATCTTCATTTAATGTCTTGAAATACTTAATTAGTTTAATAATTAAAGAATGTTGATGAAAAAAATTGATTATGAAGATTAAGCGTGCCCGATGCTGTATTAAAAAATAATGACAAATCTATGAGCTAAATAAGAGTGAGAGAGTGTTTAGATCTATTTCTTAAAACTGTTTTGTCTTCTTCAGAGAACAAATTAAAAGATATTAGAGTGTTTGGTTGGAAGTGCAGAAGTACCTCTGGGAGCTCCAAAATGCTCGTAGAAATAACTTTTTAGAAACTAGAGGAGACGACACTACAAGAAAAGTGCACATAGACTGCACATGAACCACATTTGTTTTTGCGATGGCAACATAACTGTCGTTAAAAACACCATTAACCACACATATCTTTATTTACCACACACAAAAATGTAGTAAAAGCTTAGAGAATATAGTTTTTAACCGTGGCCAATGTTTTTACCACAGCTGTTGTGCCGACGCACCTAAAACTGTCGCAAAACTGTCGTAAAAACATAAGGAGGAACATTTGCGACAGTTTTGCGTCAGTTTTACGTGCATCGCCACAACAGCCGTGGTAAAAACATTGCCCACGGTTAAAAACTGTCGTCTCTGACCTTTTATCACAGTTTTGTATGTGGTAAATAAAAAAATGTGTGGTTAATGGTGTTTTTAACGACAGTTATGCGGCCATCGCAAAAAAAAATGGTCTATGTGCGGTCTATGTGCACTTTTCTTGTAGTGCGAGCTTCTGGAAAACTGATTCTGAATTTATTTCTTCTTTTGAAAAAGAAGCAGAAACAAAACCAGTTTCAAACACCCTGAACAAGATCAGATATAACTTTATACTTTAGTAACTGTTTTCATAAAAAAATTAATATCTATTACCGTGGTGATTGTACATATTATGAACCATGTAAAAGTATGTGAATTATCAAGATAGTTTTTGTCACTCTTGTATATCGAGAAAAAGATATCTATTGGGCCCCTTGACAATTAAGATTAATTAGCATGGCCATGCACAAATGAGGTGTCATTTGATCAAGATTAATCTTACTTGGTAATCAAGAAATATTAATTGAGAATAACAAGGATGACATGACCTAACCTTGTCTCAATTAAGGTATCATTTGACAAAAGAGAATTATTAGCACAAATTAATCATTAAAGGGTTATGTCAGATTTAATTGACATTTATATATTTTGGATAGTCATAATGCCTTGCTAGAGACCGCTTATGATTTGTGAGGCTCGAATTAATTTCTATCCCACTGCCAATAATATATAAACCTACAGGGTCACACACCTAAGTGATTTGGATCATTAATGTTTGTTAATAACATTAAAATAGCTTGATTAGCCCAATTCGAAAGAGGGTTTCGAATGGTATTGGGCTAGGGCCTCTTTAAGGGTTTTATTAGCCATAAAACCCCTTCTTTCCTCCTTTTATAAATAGGGCCATATAGACCCACGAATTTTAAGAGTTAAAATTCACTTCTTAAACCTAGAGTAGAGAGGAAGAAAGAAGAGAACGCTAGCACGTTCCCTGCGGCCGATCCAGTCACGTGCGTGTGGATACTGGTAGAGCTCGGGATCGTTTTCTCGGACTGTCTGACATCCTTGATTAAGATTGCTATGTAAGTCCCTCTTAAATCTCGTAATTTCGTTTATAGTAAGAACCTCATATCCGTTTGTTTCACTTTTGGGTAGTAAGATTTTCGTTTATTCCGCTGCCCTTTTTCTGCCCGAAATGCAACATGTAAAACATAAACATTTCAGTTGCATTGCACACTACGGACAACACGTGAATATGCCCCTAAAACATAGATACTTCATTTGCAGAAGGAGGAGGAGGAGGAGGAGGAGGAGGAAGAAGAAGAAGAAGAGGAAGAGGAAGAAGAAGAAGAGGAGGAGGAGGAGGAGGAGGAGGAGGAGGAGGAGGAAGAAGAGGAGGAGGAGGAGGAGGAGGAGGAGGAGGAGGAGGAGGAGGAGGAGGAGGAGGAGGAGGAGGAGGAGAAGAAGAAGAAGAAGAAGAAGAAAAAACCTTAAGGGTTGCCAGTTTCTGTGGGTTGATCGTTGATTAGTTGAATGCGGTTGCAGCGCTGAGGAATAAAACTAAATATGAATGATACAATATGCTTCTTTTTTTGCTGCTAAAAGATCTGATCTTATTAAATGCAAAAACCAATATGGTTACCTCCTCCAAAAATTGCTTGATGAGTTTTTTATGCACATCCAAGGAACTCTTCTTAATGTCCAAGCCTTTGTCAATTAACGGACGAACTCTTACCATTGTGAAGGCTCTGCATCCAATAGGGAAAATCAGAAAACATAATAGACGCATTAATGGAAAATTATTTTAGATTGTACATTAAATTAGTTTTGTAAAGGGCAAGTACGGTGCGAGAGCTCCCACACAGTTTGGCTTCTGTGGAATGGATAAAGTAGGCAACCTTTCCCTTGCTTCTTGCGAGGAAATGGATCATAAGCCTAGGCCTCCCGGCCACCCCTCACATTATGATATTGTTTAATTAATAAAACATGACATTGCCGTAGTGCTTAGCAAATGGAACATGACACTATTGTGTTGTTTGGTACCTTGGTTAATAAAACATGTTATTGACCCTATATGAGACATACTGATCCCTTTCCGCTGCTCCTGCCTCTCATCATCCTCGGCCATACACTGTCTATCGTCTTTCTGTCTCTTTCAGAATGCCTCAACTTCAGCCCTCAATATGTGCTTTTCCAACTATTCGACGTGGATTGAAAGCCATCGTTAGAACACAGTGAAAAACAACACAAAGTAGGGGCATAAAAATCCATAAACATAGCAGTTGAGACAATGACAGCACACGTGCAATCATACAGAGGCATCCATTTCTTTAAAAACTTGTGTTGATTAAAAGAATAAATCCAATAGCAATGAAAAGAAGAACACATAATTTTAAAATACTGGCTGCAAGAGATGTTGAGTGATACCCATTGTAACACCCCGACCCCACCGGACCCGAGGTAGTTACTCCGGACCAATAGTACTGTCCCCACAAACCACCACAAGCCTTTACCGCGCACTTTGTCCTCACTCATGCGCGCCCTGAGAAACTTCCCAGGGGGTCACCCATCCCGAGACTACTCCCGTGCAAGCACGCTTAACTTTGGAGTTCTTGGGTGATGAGCTCCCTTAAAAGGAGATGCACCTCTGTTGGTATGAGTAGTACTATTAATCCTCTTATATTAATCTCGGGTATTACAATCACCCCCACTTAGGATCGCAACGTCCGCGTTGCGCCCTTAAACCAATCTCAATCAAATCCCAGAAACTTTTCCCCTGCTAGGTGTCTGCCCGATATCCAACGGATCAGCACACTGTCGCAGGGTTGCTCTGATACCACCTGTAACACCCCGACCCCACCGGACCCGAGGTAGTTACTCCGGACCAATAGTACTGTCCCCACAAACCACCACAAGCCTTTACCGCGCACTTTGTCCTCACTCATGCGCGCCCTGAGAAACTTCCCAGGGGGTCACCCATCCCGAGACTACTCCCGTGCAAGCACGCTTAACTTTGGAGTTCTTGGGTGATGAGCTCCCTTAAAAGGAGATGCACCTCTGTTGGTATGAGTAGTACTATTAATCCTCTTATATTAATCTCGGGTATTACACCCATAAGCTACAAATTCTACAATATCGGTTCATAAATTAATTTTTTCTTTTGTCATTACTTGAGTTCTATCAGACCCCTAACCAAAAGTTCCTATCTTTATCAATCAAAGAAACAACTACTCACTAAAAAAATATAACAGGCAGGGCAAATTATCACCTAAAAACACAAACCAAAAAATATGAGCTATGAGAGCAACCAGGAGGTTTGCGGTAACAAAAGGGATAACATAAATAGAATTCAATAAGAAAGCACTTTCATTAAATGCAAAAATAGTCAAAAACTAAGAAAAACAATTAATCAAATAGCTAACTTCATGGAAAACTCATAACAACTAAAGAAACTAAAACAACATAAACTGTGTTGTTAAATAAGATGAGAGGAGCACTAGAATTCCAGAACTCCCGGAAGGTGAGATGGACCGAACACAAAGCGCATGGACTTGGATAAGAAGCGGAAGAGCGAAGGCTAAGGCCAGGCGGAAGGCATCAAGGCGTGCAGCGCACCAAAGGGATGAGACCACACGCTGAGCATCGACGATTAGCAGAGTGGCAAGCGGCGGGGCTGGATTTGCGATTTGGCGAACGTGATAGTTCATCGATGCTGAGACACAGGACAGAGCTAGGGCAGCGACTCCACTACTGACGGCCTAGTGACAAAAAGATCGAAGGATTTCTCTTCTTCCTTGCGACCTACAATACATCAAGCTCAGGAGGAGAGGAGGAGCTGTGAACCCTAGACCCAATGCATCGAACAAAATGAGAGCAAATGAATCGGGAAAGACATCTGGTGTTCTTTTATGTGGGTGAGCGACAAACAGAGAATAGCAAACGGAGACGTTAAAGGGCGAGTATTGTAGCAACGTAAAAAGGACGTACTAACTCTCTACCGCTCTTTATATAAGGATATAAGGAAATAATTACATAAATATGACCAAAATAAAGATGGTTTACAAAAATATGATTCATTACTAGAGTAGTAATGAAATCATAGTAATTCATTTTCAAGTTTTGAACTTTAGTTACCACAGCACTACATTGTAGTACTGAATAGTCATATTTATGTAAATAAGTTTTATTTTAGTAATATTCTCGTAAATAACCCTTATATAAGTAGGGGATTTGAAATATTATTATTTTACATATGAATTATGTTATGAGAATTTTTTATAAATATTGTCTTACTTACAATTGATATGAATGTTTTGAAAAGATTTTTCCTCCCAAATGTTTTACCAAAATGTATATATGTATCAAACCTGATTATTTTACAGGGTTGGGTGGGTCTTACTTAGCATTTCAAGCTAATTTTTGTTTTCTTTTGTTTTCTTTTTGTACATGATTTTGTACAGGTGATGAACCGATGAAGATGTTGATTTCGAGAGCTTCCGCTAGAACACATAGATTAAAGTTGACTTGATAATTTATTTTAGTCTTAATTTTTAAGAATTGTAGTTGAACAATTAGTTTTGGAAATTTAATTTATGTATAAATTATTTTACCTTGTGCCCTCAGTTAAGAGAGAATCGAGTGTGGCGGTAACTGTTATGAAGCAAAAAAAATAAAATCAACGGGGTGAACCGTTGCCCAGATAATCAACGATAAATAAATATCGTTGCCCAGAGCCAAAAGGCTAAACCAACTTTTATTCCAAGATAACAAGAATGAACCCTGGCGAGGGGTATAAATAGCCTTCTACAAGCAACCCTAATCAAGCCCAAATTAATTAAATCCTAATTAGGCTCATACTAACTCTACTAAGTACTCTACTAATAATAGGCCCAAACCAAAACATAACATTAACCTTAATAATAATAAATAAACTATAAAGACAGCCCTAACTCCGTGGGCCCAAGCCCGGTCCCGCCCCATGCTTTTCCCGCTCTCTATCAGTAACGCCCTATTTCCCTTTGAATTTTCTGCTGCACAATTATGATGTTTTCAATTAAAGTTATTAATAAATAAAGTTATTTTTAAAGGAATTTTGGGTGGGAAATTTGGGGGTGTTACACACTTGGACTAAAAGGAATAAACATTCTATGGGCGGTTCGATTTTGATTATGGTTATTTGGATAACCGATATGTCAGTTTGGTTCGAAGATACACTGGATTGGTTCGGGACTCGAACCGAATCCGGCCCTACTAATTAGGCCCTCCATAGCATCGAAGTTACCACACAACCCATTAGAACATATATTAATATACCCAAGAATTGAACCACCAAAATCCCCCATTTTCTTAGAGTTTCTTGTTTTTTTTAGTGCAGGGGGCGTCTGGGGGATGGGGCTTAGGATAATTTGGGCTGAAACTCACTCCATTGAGTTTCGAACTCGAGACCTCTCGTCAGGGAGAGTGAGTCGGTGACGAGATGGACTGGAACGATTCCTCTCTAAGAGTTTCTTCTTCTTAGAACTCATCTCAATGGACTTAAAATAATAAACTATAAACCAATGTATGGATAATAACTATAGTATGGATAATAACTAAATATCAAGTAAATATGAATGTGTATAGTATATATACTTATATAGTATATATAATGTGTAAAGAATTATAATATGAATGTGTATAAGTATATATTTATAAATAGATAATTAATATATAAGTAGATATAATAATTATATAAATTATATATATGTAGAAAGAATTTGGAGAAGATGAAGAATGAAGATTGAATATGAGAGATTTAGAGTAGAGAATTAGAGAGTAGGAAGAGTTGTAGAAGAAGAGGTGTAAAAAATGTAGAGAAAATAGGAGTTTAAATAGATTTTTTTTTATACCCCACCCCACCCCCCCACCCCCCCTAACCCCCCAGACCCCCCCTCCTATGCTCCCAACGGCTATAGTGCCGTTTGGGAGCCTTCCCAACGGCTAGGAGCCTTCTAAAATCCAAAATTTTTTTTTTTTTTTTAAATATGGGCGTTGGAGGCCCGAACCGGGCCCGGCCCGGCCGGGCCGGTTCACTAAAATGGAGGCCCGTGCCCGGACCGCTTTACCACCGGGCCGGGTGGCCCGAACCGGCTAAGAACCGGTTGACCGGGCCCGGCCCGAGTCCACCCCTACCAGACGGGCTCGTAATCGAAACAACACTTTTCCATGAATTAATTGAAGCGTAACGAGAAAACAATAGTTGAAAGTAATCTTTGATTGGATGCAAACTGCCTGGAACGCCAGTCACTTTTCTAGAGGAGGATTGGGTTTACGTCGCAGCCATTCTTGAAAGTTTGAGCACAAAGATGGACACTTAAAGAAATCAGCATTATGTGGACACTCCAAAAGCTCTAGGACTTGGTTGTTTAGTAAAGTGATAATTTTCTCCAAGTAAGCAGTTCAAGAAGTATTCATTATGCTACACAAGTTTGAGTGCTACAGTTCATATAGAAACTATACTTGGAACAAAAACCCCACTTACAGCTTTCATGTATTTATGAATTGGATTAGTACAAATATGATTTTACGCCAACTAGCTCCAGATCATATGGTGCTGATGACACGTTGCCACATAATCACATTGTTGAATGCTTATAATTGAAAGCGGGCAGAACCAATCCTCTAGATCTCCTTGTCTCTTGCAACGTAATTATTGCCTTTGCTGGCCATTACATGTATTTCTACTGTGGAAATTTTTCCTTCTTGTTTGAAGTATGTTAACTTTTGTACCTCTCTATTTTCATTTCATAGATTTTCTTTCCTACTCCCAAATGACCTGTTGATATTGCCTTTGTTTGGTTATTGGCGATTTCATGGAAACGCCAGCCTAATCCGCTACAATTTGTAGCGTTTCAGTGTAGTTTACGTTGGCGTTTTGGCAGAAACGCCAAAAGCCAAACGCAGCCATTATATGTGAAGAAACCTTAGAACCAATGCGGCTCAAAAACACCAAATATACCATCAATTAGCATGTACAATCAATAGATAATTGGAAAGACATATACACCAGGCCAGCCAAACTAGGTAGACTACTCCCATAAGTCATAACATATTAGCATACTACTAAAAATTCATTGATGCACCTTCAGATCCTTTTTTTAAGGATTTGTGCTCCTGAATGGTACACAATTTGGGATTTGGGAGATGCACGAGGAAAGTTCAAAAGCTTCTTTGTGGCCTCGAAATGCAAAGAGTCATTGATACTTTGAGCTGCACGAATGACAAAGTGGTGGAGTGCAGGCGACTTGGAGAGTAGTAATTTCACGAGGCACAATTCCATTTCGGATGCTCTGAACCCGTTGAGCTTCACAATCTCTAGTGTCCTCAAATGATCTTCAATAGTGTCCTCCAAAAGTTCTGAATCAGCTGCTTCAGAACCTTTCCAAATATTAATTTCCAACACGAATAGCTTGGGGGATTTTTTAAGCAATTGGACAGCAAAAGGAAGATGCATCCCAAAACCAAAATTGAAGCCATGAAGTTTGATTTCTTCCAGATTTATTGCAGTGGGGAAGGCCGTTGAGGCCACCGCAACAGCCGCATGCTTAAGAATAATAAAATTCCAAAAAGAAATTAAGCCGAGAGATGGAATGAAAAACAAAACTGATTCAAGCTGATTCAACTAATAAAAAGAATGTGATACAAAAAAGAACATGTTTATAATACAAATAAATATCAATATATGAGGACGAACCGAAGAAATTCTCACCGAACACAAAGAGAGAGAGAGGGTCTTAATACAGCTCAAATGAAGCGGGAGCAATGTTCTTCCAGTCGAACTTGTAAAATTATTTATGGACAAACTTTTAAGATTTGGAGTGCTGGTGACGAAATTAGGAATACCAGCGCAGAAGTACAAACCCAGCTTCTTAAGTTTGGGCATGCTAAAGACCAGTCCCTTATCATTACCCCTGAACTCAACCAATCTGAAATATGACGAAGTCATCCCGGGGAATATACAGGCAGCATTTGCCGGAAAGTCAAAAAGGATAAATTCAACTTTCAGTTGCTTTATGGTCTTGCACCAGAGCAGACAGGATGGTACCTTGTATTTTGTTAAGCCATAAGGGGCCGAGAGGTGAAGTTCCTCAACGCCGTTTCTTGAAAGAAAAAGACACCACCTGTCTAAATCTGACTGCTTCAGCGGCTGCTCAGATGAGGAGGAAGTGTAAAACGTGAATTTCTTAACGGGTCCAGCTCGGAGCATGAGAATGTTGTTTATTATGCTCACAACAGACGAGCAGTCGTCCTTACGGTTTCTTATGGAGCTGTAGAAGGCCGAGTCAAAGACTAGTCTCCCTTGGCGGTACCAAGCATCCCTCCACTGAGTTGAGAGCAGAGCGCATCTAGCGGCGTCTCGAGTGGGCAATCGCTCCAAAATCCTTTCTTCTATCTCTTCCCGCAGCTCACTAATCGCAGTTTTTCTTCGACGATAGATAGACATCAGATCGGAAAGAGGAATACGTATGGATGGGTTTATCCGTAGTGCAAATTACCTAGGTAGACGCCCACCATGGGCACTGGGCAGGGCCGGTCCTCTTGAAGTCCAATAAATTGGGTATCATCTTAAATGGCAATTAGTGGAAGGTAAGTTCGAGTGCGTATACCGTACATCCTGCTGTACGGTGCAAACCGTATAACCAGTGGCAATTTTGTAATTTTAGTGAAGATAATGCTTTCTGCTAGATAAGCATGAGTGTCATATTAATGAGCAGTAGTCCAATTTTAATGAGTACTGATAGTCTAATAATGAGCAATGTGTCATTACACGAAAGCTGATATCACAAATAAAAAACGGTGACATTTTTGTAATTTCAGTAAAAATCGCGATTCTCATTAGATGAGCATTAATACACTTTTAATGAGTATTATACGTATTCTACTGAGTATTAAGAGTCGAACAATGAATATTGTGATATCAACTTCATATATTGTAATTCACTTTCTTTTTCTTATTTTTTTCGTTTATGAAAACTCATTAAATTGTACCTATATTAAACTCCTATGAACTTTCATATGTGAATCTAATGTAATATGGTACTTTTTTAAATATGCATTGGGAGAACACTTTAAAATGAGCATAATATGAGTACTGTTTGAGCATGTGTAACTTACAAAAAAGCATTAATATGAAAATCATAATTTTTTAGTTGAGTATCAAGACATTTTCTTTGAGTATCAAACCTCCTTTATTGAGTCTAATAGTACACCAATATCAAATGAGCATACTCACTTTACGAATGAGTATCAAAAAATTCAGCCGGCTCATTCAAAATCCCTTCGCTGCTCGAATATTAAATGAGCATATATAGCTTACGAAATGAGTTGTGAAAAAATTTAAATAAACATTACACCAATAGGTATGGATATCACATTTTGAAATGAGCATAACACAAATCTAAATGAGCATATAACTTATAAAAAATCAAAGCATGTTAAAGAAAAAATAAAGAAAAGAAATAACTAAAACAAGAAAACAATAAAAACTGAAAACAATGAAAAATGAAAAGCCACCAAAAAGTGAAAAGCAAGAAACGATTAAACCAAAGTGAAAAGCAACGAAAAGAAAAGAGAAAACCAAAAAGAAAGAAAAAAACGGGTAAAGACATAGTGTGTGAGAGGTATTTCCCGAGCTTGGTGCTGGTAGTCCGTAGCAGCCATCAGCGAAAAATAAAAAAATTGGCGGACGAGCAGTAGGGGAAAAGAAAAGCAGCAACAAGCATTAACCTAATCTTTACCATTGAACTTGGATTTAATTACAAAAAAAACCCGGCTGTACTATGCCCTAGGTACAGCCGGCTCTACGGTATATATTACCGGGTAGTTCTAAATGCAGCCAAATAATTGCTATTTTACAGTGAATAATTAAAATTAATTATTATAATATAATCATAATGCCTATTATCTCCTTGCACGCAAACTCCATGGCATTGTTTTCAATGGAGACTGGTGCTGCATCAGACGAACATATATGTTCCGCAATTGGTCTTACTCCCAGCGACGGCCGACGACAACCTTCTAGTGGGGAGGTATGATTTCTCAGTCCAGACGGCTACGGACTGGGACCTCAGGGGCTACAACGGCGAGCCGGAACACATTCTCCCTGCCAGACCGGTGACCTCAGGGACTACAACGGCGGATCCCCTCTCGAAACGATGGAGTTGACATTCATGTTATTTCCGTGTTTATAATTGTGTTTTTGATTAGTTTTGAGTGATTGTTACTCTAGAAATTACACACTTTTGGTGTAATAGTTTAGTTTGTAAAATGTTTGTAAATTGTTTAGATTAGGTTGGTTCTGAGCTCAAACAGGTCCAAGACCACTCTAGGGACCATTGGTAAACATCACAAATGGGAGGAAGGTGCAAAGATTTCAAGAAAAGATGAAGATTCTGATTTTTGGTAGTGTACCCGGTCGAGTATGCTCTATACCCGATCGGGTAAGTTGCTGAAAAGTCAAATCGAATCAACCCGGGAACAAGGCAACATGCAGGAAGATTTTTAACTCGATCGCGTATCCATACCCGATCGGGTAGCCGACATACCCGATCGGGTATGACCCCAGATTTTCAGTTTCGAGGAAACTAACCCTTACCCGATCGGTTGAACTGAAAACCCGATCGGGTACACGACCCTGCAGGCCTAAAAAGCCTATAAATACACCCCATTCCCTCCACAAGAAATACACCAATTCCTTTATACTCTTAAGCTCAGTTTAGAATAACATTTCCCTATATTTCTTTTAGTATGTTTAGTCTCCAAATGAGGAGCTAAACTTCCATTTCTTGGTTTTGCTCTTGAAGCTTGATTGATTATTAAAGTTGTGAGTTATTTTCTTACTTTCTCCTCTTGATTATTAATTCTTCCCTTAATCTCATTCTATATCATTGTTGGAGGGTGGCTAAGTGACGATTAGTTAACGTTCCGACATTGATTATTACTAGAAACGTTCAACGAACCGATGGTTAAACGTTGAAGGTTTCATAAGTAAGTAACTTCGGTTTATTAATGCACGGTCGTGGTTAATAAACTTAAGAGGGATTAATTTTGTTGGTTAAACCGAAACCGTTGTGTTGAGGTTATCAATCTCAATTGATTTCATCAAGGAGTTAAAGAGGTTAAATGCTACTATTAAATCGGTATACGGCGTTGTTCTATATTTGGTTAATAGTAAGGGTTATTAATGAACGGTCGTTGTTAATAACTACCCTCGATGAATTGGATATACTCCTCGATTGAGTATTCGAGAGGGGATAAGTTATAGATATAACAATGATCGACTAAAATATATCAACAAGTGGAAAGTAGCAAGACCAAGTCCCTTTTATTCCTGAATTTAATTCCATATAACTCGTTCATCTTCGTGTTTAATTTAATTAAATCACTCAACAAACAAAACCCCCCTTTATTTACTATTTACATAAAAAGAAAGTTATTCCTTTCTCTGTGGATACGAACTCTACTACGCTATACTACGTATTAGTGCTAGTATTGAAATTTATTTTGAGTGCACACACGACAAAGTGCACGTCAGGAGTCTTAGAAGAAGGTCAATGCACGACTTGATATCACATCCCAAACTGTACCCAGAAGGCCGAAAATCATGGCAATTCCAAGAAACCGAACTCTTATTTGGGATTCGCCTGAACACCTCCTTTGCCCTCTATCTATGACCGCATCTACCAAACATGTCCACAAGGGCAGAGGAAACAAAACAGTCCAGGGAGATCTCATCTTTCACAAGTTCAGCATAGAGTTTGGCGTGCTTCCAGCTTCGATACCTCATCCGTAGTAGTTTTGTCTAAATCCAGAACCCTTCCCCTTTATCTAAATCCAGAAGCCTTCTCGAACAACTCTAAAGTTTTGTCGCACGATCCACTTCGATAGAATCATAGAACGAAACAGAGAAATTTTAGTAAGGGTGAATTTGTAAAGTCGCCCAGTTTATTTTAAACCATTTCATACGTGAGGCTGGGCAAAGTAAAAATTAGGCTGTGTTTGGGAACAGTCCACTTTTTTGTAGCCAGTTCAATTGCTTTTCCTTTTCATTTTTAAACTTTTATGTTTCAATTTGATTTTCTTATTTCACATTTACGCTTTAGCCAGCTTTGGGAGTGTTTGCAATTGCTTCAACTTTAAAAAAGTGATTTTTGAAAGTGATTTTGGAAAAAGTGATTAATAGTAAAAGTTAGTAGTGTTTGAGAAAAAAGTGATTCTGGAAAAGTAAAAGTTGGTAGTGTTTGATAAAATAAGTACTTTTTGTGTAATAGAAAAAGTGAAAAGCAGTTTAAAGCACCCTTCTACCTGCTTCCAGCTTTTAGCTTTTAAGTGATTAATTTAAACAGAAGCTGTCATTTGAAAACACTATTTTCAACTTTTTTTAAGCCAAAAGTTGAAAAGCGTTTTTTTAAGCAAACCCAAACACTCCTTTTGTCAAAGACTAGGTTTTTTATTTGCGCGTTGTGCAATTAGATTAAAAATGTCGAATGTTATATACGTAGAATAGAATTCATAAGCTTAGAATTCATAAGCTAAGAAGATATCATGTGGGGTTGTCAATTCTTGTAGAGGGTACCTAGATATAAGTAGGGATGGACTAGGACGGGTTGGACCGACCTAGTCCCCACCCAATCCCGGCACTGTTTAGGCCCGACCCCGGTACAAACTCAGGCCAGTACAGCCGTACAGGGCCTAAATATTTTAGTTCTGGTCCCTCTCAGTCTTGGCCAGGAGCCCGGCCCGACCCGATCCGAGTCCATCCTTAGATATAAGAGGAAAACACGTGGGTGCTCAAAATCTCCTCCAATACATGAAGCATTAATATTTAATAACAATGCAATAAATACCGAGTATCATAATTATGGATACTAATTTGATTAGCACCTAAAACCAACATGCAGCATACAATATGAAATGATATTTGACTATTTTTCTAAAAACTAAAAGATAAATAAAACAATACCCATTAGTAGTAAAAAATGGGATTTTTTATACGAAGTAGAAAATAACGACTCCGTATGAATTACAAATAGACGTAGTAAGATATACCTTCTCTATCTAACAAAATAGCACCCTTTAATAGTAGCTAAGTGCGTGAAGTTTGAGCCAACCGAGCTGCTGCTACTTCATTGGCTTCAGATTTTACCTTCAGCACAAAATGTCTCTCCTAAGATATAATCTCCTTAAAAAGTCCTCCTATTAAGGTCAAGTAACATAAAGGGAAAATTAAGTAAATAACTAATCAAGCTAAGGAACAAATCCTTTATATAGAACATTTCAATGATAAAAAATGTTGATCTTCTAATCGCAGAGTAAGATGTTATTTTCTACAATTCTAATGAGTGAAAACATAATATATTACAGGATTTCTTAAATTGAATATTTACTTTTGGAGCCCGTTGGATACAATAATTAACAGAACTGTATTTTCTAATGCAAAAGTGTTAATTAATTTAAAAATTAACCGGTAGGACATAAATTATCGGGTATAACATATTTAATCCAACATATTAACACATTTGCATATGATTGTTCCTAACCATTAGATCTTTTCTTAAATTTTAAAACATATTAACACATTCGCATATGATTGTTCCTAACCATTAGATCTTTTCTTAAATTATAAAACATACTATCGCATAAAAGTTTGCTTGCATGTGGAACACCCCATCATCCAGATCATTTGAGATTTTTTTTTAACGTGAACGTTTAATTGTAAACAAAAGTCTAAATAAGGTTGTCTGATGACCAATTTCACCATACAAGAGCCGAAGCACACAAACAAACAAAATAGAGGCTAGTGTCTTTTGAAAGAGAATATGTTAATTTTCTTATCCACAAAAGATAACTCAAAGCCATACAAGCCACAACAAATTCCAACCATTTCTAGAGTGAACAAGGCAAATGACGTCTCATTTCAACTTTTCATTTTATCACAATGAAACAATAATTTTTTGAAACAAGTAACAGAATTAGACTTTTGGAACACACTTGACCTTGTTGGTGTGCACTTTTTTTCTGGATGGCATGTTTGTATGGATATGTGATTGAGGAGTGGTGACCTGGAAAAATATGTGGAACAACATCCATAATACGATAATACCGTAAACTATAGATGAAAAGGTACGGTCAGGCACAATAATACTATCGTAGCATTTTAGACCCTTTCATTCACTTTCATCCCTTCTTGACGATCTAAACGCATACATTGTCTGTCAATATCTTTCTCTTCTGTGGTGTTGTTTGGTTTTTGGCGGATCCACACCAATCCGCTGCTAAAAGCAGCGGTTTCATGTTTTTTTTTTTTAAAAAGCAACGGTTTGTAGCATCCGCCGTTTTCCAAACGGGCCCTGTATGTAAGAGTGAACGAGCCGAAAAAGGTGGAACATCTTCATGTTGATTGTTGATTAGACTCATCCTCATTAATAACATCATCAATGCCTAAACTATTCCTCTTTCCGGGAACAATAACACACCATTTAATGTCAATAAGATATGTTACGTAGAAAACTTGTTCAACTTGTGAGGAAAGTAGGAATGGCTCATCAGTGTCGTGAAAACTAGAATGAACTCGCAATAATCAATCTTAACACCATGTCAATTGTTTTCTACCCACTTATATTAATTATTAAAATATGAGAACATGAAAATCAGTTAGTGAACGAAGTTCCCAGATTTCTGGTATGATCCAATAGCAAGACAATCTTCTATTGATAGGAGATTTGTCTTCAACACTTACATAACTCCTAGATTAGTGGTGGACTCGGGCCGGGTGGCCCGCCCCGGAACCGGCCCGGGACCAGCACTGTTCCGGCCCGGCCCGAACTGGTGGCCCGGCCAGTGACCGGTCCGAGTAGGCCCGACCCGAGGGGTTTCTGGTCCAGGCACGGGTCACCAAAAACATGAACCGGCCCGGTCGGTCTGGGCCCGGTTCCGATTTTTTTTTTTCATTTTTTTTTAAATCTCCGGGTTGGGCTGGGTATTTTGGGCCATTTGGGGTGGTTTGGGGGGTTGGGGGTTGGGGGGGGGGGGTAATTAGAAAAAGGAAAAAAAATAATGTAAGAGGCCTGAGGCCCGGCCCGGCCCGGTGGCTACCCGGGCTGATCCCGGGCCCAACATTTCCTAACTGGCGGCCCAGGCCCGAGTCCAGCACTATCCTAGATGATGCCACAACTCTAACTCTATTGTTCTAGACTAATGATGTGTTATCATTAAAGGTAAATCCATTAATATCATAACCTTCATAATGCTAGACACATTAATGCTCTTTCACCTTTCGACGTACACTTAGTTATTCTTTGGGTTGGGTTGTAGCTATTTGTTAGTTGAAATAATTACATAAATATAACCAAAATAAAGATGATTTACAAAAGTATGATTAGTGACTAGAGTAGTAATGAAATCATAGTAATTCATGTTCAAGTTTTGAGCTTTCGTTACCACAACACTACATTATAGTAATGAATAGTTATATTTATATAAATATGTTTTATTTTAGTAATATTCTTGTAAAAAACCCTTGTTAGTTTTCTAGTTCCTTTCTGCATTTTTTTTTTCTTTATTATTTTTTGTAACTTCTTTCATTTCTAATAAAGTTTTGCATTATAAAAAAAAGTTCATCTAAAAAAAAATAACAGGATGTGCACTCATGCAAATAAGTAAACTCACTAAATACTTACAAGCATAAGTTGCATGACTAAATATATATTCAAAAATTTAATTAGCTTATATCCCGTGCAACGCACAGGTTATGACTAGTAACTTATAATCTTGACATTGAGCGTAAAAGGGAAATACATAAACGCAGTCTGTAAAGGACAGTATGCTAGCCACATTAATGTTGTTTTACCTTTCGATGAAAACTTTGAAGCCAATTCATGTAAATATTGTTCAATATATGAATGAATAATGGTATGAGAAATAAATGGCAGCACTTGTTTAAAATTGTTTATCAAAAAGATTACTGGGACATCGTGCTTCAGTTCGATGTGTACGCCCATACGGCCAGACCAAAGTATGTTTATTTGCAAATTCATATAGAAACTATAATTAGAAACAAAACCACTTACGGCTTGCTTATGTTTATGAAAGGAGGAAGAACCAATCGTCTAGATCTCCTTGTCCTTTGCAATGTCATCATTGCCTTTACTGGCCATTAAATGTAGGCTAAAGGGTCAAATAGGTACCTGAACTAACTTAAAGTGTTCAATTAGCCCCTTATATAGGAGGTTCAGTCCGCCTGTCGCCAATTGGGGAGGTTCCCGGTTGAATTTTTTGATGAATTTTTTTGAGCATTTTCTTCATTCAGTCTAGTTTACCCACACTACTAGGAAAAAGGTTTTTTGGGGCGCTTAAATAGAGGCGCTCTTTTAAAAAGTGTCGGCCATGCATATTTCTTCTTATATTAGATGCGCTTATAAAAAGCGCCTCTAATATGCGCTCCTCACTATGTAAATAAGTTTTTCGTTTCCGTCTTTATTAAATTAAATAAAAAATTATAAACTAATATTTAATTGAATGAGTATGTTGATATTACTCGTATATAAGTTAAAAATCCGAATTTTGAATTTAATGCCTCTGTAATAATCTATGTTGCACGGATACGGATACGCCGATACGCGGATACGCGGATATGGGTACGACGATACGGCACTTTCAAAAATTATAGGATACGGGTACGGGGGTATATTTATAAATAATAAAAATATAGGGTATAATTTGCAAATATATATAATTCAGGGGTTCATAAATAAAATAATAATAATAGTACAAAAAATTAACTATTATAATAAAGTTTCAAAGATTAGTCTAAAAAACTAAAGTATTGATATTTTGATTTAAATTCAAATAATTTTTTTTGTTCTCTATTTGCATTTACATCCAAGTCTTGTTTAAATTAAATATCATCAAGCAATGAAATGTCAAATTATAGTATTCCATTATTTTTCATACTCCCGAAACCATCTTTATCAATGTTCTACATGTTGTGGTCGCTTGGTTGGCTACTAAATTTTCGTCATGTCGTGTATAAAATGAGGGGTTATAGGTTCAGATACGCGTATCGGTTCACGGATACGGGTATCAGAAGTATCGATATTTTTAAAATTAAGCCCGATACTTTTATTAAATTACGGATACGAACCCAATACGTACAGGACGGGTATCGGTGAGTATCGGATACGGATACGTATCGGATACGCGGATACAGCATCGAAGTGAAGTATCGGTGCAACATAGGTAATAATATTGACCAATCTTTATACATATAACAAGGGGACCGTCTGGCATAACTGTTCCTTGAAGTTATGTCATGATGATGTCATGGTTCACTAACATACTACGTATTAAACACGCCTATGAAATTGGAAACCGCACCAACTACTTACCCCAGTAACCACGATGTCCTCATGTTTAAATAATTTCGGGAATATACTTTAATAACTGAAAATCTAATTTACACTTCATTTTACTCCGTGTTTTACTTATATTATTATATCTATCAAAGGGAATCACGTGTCTTACAATTGTTCTTACTCAGTAATTCATGTGGGCATTAACTTCACTTTCGATTTTCTTCATGATCAGGTGATTTCTAAATTGGTCATTTAACTGCTTGCACTACTATTAAACATTCATTTGATTCAAGCTTTGGACTTTGGTTGGCCATTACTGCTTGCACGATCAAGTAACTGCTTGCACATTACTTCCATTATTATTAGCATATTTTTTGTCTGAAGCAATCAAGCAACTCGATTTGAATAAATTTACAATCACGCACAAGTATTTCATCTGATTTTCGATGGGCTTGAAGCTTTGGTTGACTGGGAGAAATAGTAGCAGCACTCCTGCATATGGCACAAGAAATGTTGAAGGAAGCTTGAGATATACGAAGTATATTCATAGATTCATAGAGGTATGCATTTACTGCTCAAGGCATGTCCAAAGTACGATTTCTTTTCAAATCTAATGCATGGTAGATGTCCTATGATACATTAACTGTGAAACACCAGTTGTCTTATACACATAGATGATAGAGTATGAAATCAAGATTATACGAAAAATAACAGTTTGATCTAATCCAAAATTCAAACATATTTGTATAAATATATAGATTAATGAATGCATGTGTTTGTATATGTGTGTGTGTGTTCATGTTATGTACTATGTAGTATGGGAATATATAGGAATGCATACATGTCTACTTCTGAACCAAACAGGTATAAGAATCAAAGTTGTGCTTGCCTCAAACATACATGCATCACTACAAAGGAAAGAAATATGTAACATATGTTTGTTTAGATTGATATTTAAAAAAAAAAAGATGAATATTTGAATTATGAACTGTAAACATGGATTAGTTGAAAAAGAACAAGTACATTTCGTTTTTCACTAAAGTAAAACTTATAATTCTTAATTAAATTCCAACTTGACTTTACACCTTTAATGAAAACATGTTCACTTGGATATGTTAAGTAGATAGACAGACGGTTTTTGAATCTACACCATAGTATGAGAACTAAACTTTATACTCCATATAAGAGTATTCAAAATTGAATCAAACTTAGCTCACATGCAGCATAGTGGCATTTAGTTCAAAATCTCACAATAAAAAGAACTGTTTGAACCATATATAAAATATATTCAGCTGATTTTATAGCGATGAAAAAACAGAAAAAGTACATATATGTCATTTCTTTTAATGAATATCTAGCTTTTAAGATATGATATACAGCAAGAATATTAGAGTAAATATGTGCTCAAATTAGTTTCACATATGGTTCCCTTACCTACTTTTCATGTAATGAAGCAATATATATCTACTTAGGGAGTGTTTGCGACTGTTTCTGCTTAAAAAAAAGCACTTTTGGAGATGTAAGGAAAAAGTGATTAGTAGGAAAAGTTGATAGTGTTTGAGAAAAAAGTGATTTTGAAAAGTAAAAGTTGATAGTGTTTGGTAAAATAAGTGCTTTTTGTGTAATAGACACTACGTGAATGAATGAAAATGAATAAGGGCAGCTATAAGGGAAACACGGTTATAGCCGGTTGTATCTCAAGTTTGCCATTAATCCCTTATTGCAAAAGGAGGTCTACATTTGACTTTGAAATCTTATAAGGGATCAATAAGGAAGTATCTTTGTTATTAAATTTTGCTGACCTGGCTACAAACCTATAAGGGATTAACGGCTCTTATTCCCTTATGCAACTTGATGAGAATCTTGTACCGTTTTTTATTATTTTGTTATTAGCAATTAATAGGGGATCACCCCTTATTATCCTCACATCATTTTCTCCAAATTAAATAAATACAATAATACTCCCTAAATTAAAAAGACTCACGCCTCCACTCAATAATACGGAGTACGAAGCATTTATGCGTGTAACAGATTTTAAATATTTGTCACAAAGTGTTCTTTTCAAATAAAATATTTGTATATTATAGGTCTATTTAATTTGACTTATTTTACTCACAAACTGAGGATGTTTTTACTTGGACTCAAATTTTCTGGTCTGTTATGGTCGAAACTGATATAGCCTGATCTAGTCTGAAGTGATCTGGTCTAGTAAATGTATGATCTCTGTGTATTTTATAGCTATTAAAGTCTGATCTGATCTAATATGGTCTGGTCTGATCAGATCTGGTCTGGTATGGTATGGTTTGATCTGGTCTGGGACTGAAAATAGTCCAAGTAAAAACATCCTAAATTAGATAAATTTGAACATACATTTACCACATCAGTCATCAAACTATCAATAAATTGATTTTACAAGGCTAAAGATGACCTAAGTGAATTAACTTTGCACCGAAGAGGCTCAAAAGCCTCGCAAATATAACAAGGCACACCACGAGGTCAGAGTAACCTAAGTGGAAGCCCACCCAATCTTGCTCAAACATTAAGAGCCTAAGGGTCTGAAATTGGTAAAGTCTTCCCTAACAAAGAAAAGACAACCTTGACTTGAAATTCAAGGCAAAAAACAGATAAGGACAATGATGATTGGAAACGAGCTAATAAACCTAAAGCAATTAGGGAGACCCGGAGGTCATCCCGAAATCCAAGACAATACAGGCTCAAAGTCAGAGGTCAACTCCCCAAAGAACTGAAAGAGTCTGTTGGGTTAATGGCCCAACACAGAGGGCCGGCCCATTTACCCCCTCAGTCGGACGAACATCCAGACAGGGCATTGGGTGGATTAAGCTGACAGGCAAATATGGTACAGACGAACGTCGGATTCAACGCCTAGGCTTACTAACCCATCCCGACGAGCGTCCATACATACGATAGTGGGTCAGGCCCACAAACCAGTGTAGTGACAACGAACGTCTCCGGTTCAAGCTCTGAATAACTCTCAAGAGACTCTGAACAATTCCAAAGAAGAGGAAAAGATCAAGCCCTGAATTTTATTAAGAATATAGGAATAATCCTTTGTGATATCGTCGATTCTTGATAAATTAACTCCAAAATTTGAAGAACGTTCGAAGATCTAAAGAACAAGTCTTAAAGATTCGGAGATCTGAAGAACAAGGCTTTGAAGATTCAAAGATCTGAAGAACGAATCTTTGAAGATTTGAAGATATTCATATGAAGATTGAATCAAGATTCAATTGAAGATCAAACCATATATCCCGTGAAGCCTTTTAAGAGAAGATCAAGCCACAAAACGGTCATTTCGATGAAGATCAAACTACTTGAAAATAGGAGACTCTTCAAGCTGAATTCGGCATTAAAAAACAATTGAAGATTCAAATAGCCTAACTTTGAAGATTCAAATATCCGAAGAACGAAGATTCGAAGATGTGAAGAACAAATATTTGAAGATCTGAAGAACGTTCGAATATTTGAAGGATTAAAGATTTAATTTTGAATTAAATTCTTTAATTGTATTTTTTTCATATTGTAAGTGAAGTAGTTGATTGAGCTTAGAGTTTGTACCCAATTTTCTCATATATTATTATTATTATTATTATTTGTGATCAATTTTAAGTGAATATTTAAAATTTGTTTCACTATGAGTAATGAGAGTAGTAAGGAATAGCAAATACTTGATTTAATTCCACTTTTGATCATATGAATTTTATGTCAAATCAACATTTAATCCATGTCTTTCACTCACTTGATATTTGACTAATGTTTTTTGATCATATGTCTCCGGCGACTTTAACCATCAAAAACATTGTCGGAATGAACATATATGAAGAAACGACAATAATCATGTATCAAAAGTAAACAAAGTAAAAAATAGGAAGTAAATATGAAATTGATATAAAACTATAAAAATTGGGTCATCTTGAGGCACGGATAGTATGTTTCTCTTTTAAAGTGTGGCAAAGTGTAATCTAAACTTGGGCGCCGGGTGTAAATTGAAATTAAAAAAAAGTACCCCATATAAAAAGCCCTTTACCACCCCTCTTCCAAACCTAATCGCAGCACTTCAGAATTTGACGAGCGGCGGCGGATCTGAATCCCCATCCGGAATTGCAGCACCTTAGTTTGTTTTACACCGTCGTTGTATGAGTAATGTCGTATAATTTTACTCGCACAGCAAGCCGCCGCGTCACTCTAACCACATGAGTTCGTCTTCCTCGATGTTACTACAGGTAAGAAATTCCTCTAATTGATAATAACTTCTTCTGTAAATAATTATTATTGATGTTGAGTGTTGAAAGCATTTTCTGTTTTTAGAGGAAGTATCTTCACGGTTGTGTTCTTATTTCCAGGAGCCTATACCTTTTTCCATCCATTTTGTAATAATAATCCTTTATGACTTTCCCCAAAACTTATTCTTAACATCTTCAGCAGGTGGAAGAGGATTATGACTCGTAACTGTTCTTGCAAGACTCGGGAGGATGCTACAAATTGCTTGCACTTTAGTCCACAATTGTCTCTGTTCCATATCTTTTCTTCACTGTGGAGGAGGAATTCGCCCCCAACAACATTAGTCAATAATTACTTCGTCATCTAATTGTAATAAAAATGATTATTCTAATGATATTAGCTACATTGTATTTGTATTTTTATTATGTCATAATTATTGAACTGGGTTCCTCAGTCTTGTAAAATTGTTGTATTAAGTTTTGTTTATGACATACTGTAATGCTGTATTCCATTGATTTGGTTCTATATATAAATGTTAATGTTAATGTTAATGTTCCATTATTTAATGTATATGTTTTGTATTTTGTATGTTTGTATTTTTTGACAATTGTACAATTTAAAAGCATTTATACAATTTATTATTTTTATTAAAAAATTCGAAAAATCCAATCGTATTTCTGGGAAAAAATGAAAAATTATTATTATTAGCGAAATGATGCATCAATAACAACAGATGATCCCTTATTAATTCCTTATACAAAGAAAGCACTATCCCTCTTCCACGTAGGAATGATATGACCGCCTATTCCTTATTAATCCGTAATAATGCTAATAAGGGAATAGAGTCCTTATTGTCCTGGAAATAACGAAAATTTAATAACGGATTTAATAAGGATCAATTCCCCTATTACTTATAAGGGATATATAGGGGATGGCTCCTTATTCCAACATTTTCATTCACCTAGTGAGAAAGGAGAAAAAGTAAAAATTGGTAGTGTTTGGTAAATAAATGCTTTTTTAAGCCAAAAGCTGAGAATTGCTTTTTTTTAAGTGATTGCAAACACTCCCTTAGTATATTTGTACTTTGTAAAACTTTTAACATATGATACATATATTAAGCAATATATATCTACTTATTAACAAGTTACAACGATCACTGTACTTTATAAATATCATACTCTGTATAAGTTTGAACTTTTAGAATATGTCTGTATGACGTATGTAAATATAATTAATTTCACATCTAGCTTTTCATATCTGAAATATATTTATATTAGCCACATAAATATGATATATATTGCTATATAGAGTAGGCAATTAGGCAATCATAGAGTAGATGGGAAAAGATAATTAATATAGATAAATTTAACACAGTGAAATTTATGTTAACCAATTTGCAAAAAGAAGTTCCAAATCAATGTCGCAGCAGTTTCAAAGAAATTCTTGAATTTCAAATATTACACATCTTAAAGTTTTTACTTATTTGATAATTATCAAAACACCAACATCAATTCAAATACCTAGCTTTTGTAATACACCGTAGAACAATATAGAATATGGTATGGAGTGATAACCTAAATAAAATATAACTTTAATTTTTAAAAAATTGAGCTAAATTTAAAAAAGACGGCAACATATATCAAGTTGAAATTCACCTGTAGCACAGTGTTGTTAATAAGATAGACAGAGAAACACTCCGTAATATGCTACCAAAAATAGAATAGTTGTTATATGTAGGACTTATGTCTTGCGGCTGGGTGAACACAGGCCTCGGGGTGTCGGGGAGGCAACATCTTTTTCCTATTTGCAAGCTCCAGCATATATACGTGATGTATAAATCGTTCACTAAACATGAAAGAAAATTAATAGAGGTAACAACATGGAAATGGAAAATACAAACGAAACAGATATGGCAAATAAAATAGCAATACCTGAGAGAACTACACAAATTGATGTACTAACGACGATTCACAAGAACCTTACTTCCAACCCTTTGAAAGCTGTTTAAGGATGCTATTACCTGATGTTGTTTACGGCTAGACAGGGAGGGGAGACTGGGATGAGAAGGGAATAGATCCAAAGGAAGTGTGAGAAGGGAGGAGAGTTATGAAGAATTCCATGATTAGGGGATGAGAAGATGGAGAGGCCAAGCCGCCAGGTTTTATGTACAATTGGACCGGAATTTATATGGGCTGAATGTAGCCCGAGCATTTTAAGGTAGTACTGTATTAACTTATGTTGATACGTTCAGAGCCCGTTTGGAGAACTCTGTTTTCGGCTTATCAGGCTTATCAGCCAGCTTTTTCACCAAACACGTAACTTATACTTTCGCGCGCTGAATTGTGTAATAAGCCGAAAAAGTAAGGTTGGAGTTACTTTTCTGGCTGTATTGGCTGAAGTTACTGTAGAGGACCATTTTAGCTATTTTTACATATAATTTTTTCTTTAATTTATTAATAAAATATATTTTTAAAATATTTTTGGTGCTACCAAACGGGCTCTCAGTTTTTACATTAGTCAATTAGTGACCATGAAATTGTACTGTATAACAATTTGTTATATCTTTTTTTTAATATGTATTCTTTAAGTAATATTTTTTGAAATCATATAAACTATATTAACTTATGTTAATGTATCGGAGACAAAAATACTAATAATATTTAGAAAAAAATATTCATCTTTTCAGAAACTGTTTAGTTGCACATTTAATGTTGCATATCCCAATTTTTTTTTAAATAATCTTTAATTTGATGATGTCATATTATTAGTTTCATATTTTATTCGCTATATCTCGATTCATATACTTTTATTTTTTGTTAAATCGTACATGTATTATGATTTTCTACATAGTTTATCCATCACTCATTAATATTTCAAATTGTAAAATATTACTTCGTATATTTAAACTATAAGAAGTGTTTTCCCGTGCGATAGGGTTACATACTAGTTTTAATAAATATAGCAAACCATTTAAGTTAGTTTTCAGTTCAAAATTATTGTAAGAAGAAAAAGCGCCGTGGAAAGGAGCAATAATGATTAACGATTTTTTTTTTTTTTTTGATAAAAATTCATATTTTAGTATTTAATTGTTGACCCGTCCAGTTACAGTTATCCGACCCGTCCAGTTACAACTACCTGACTCGTCAAGTTACAATTATCCGGATATACCAATTACAATTTCCCGATTTGATAGTGACCAGTGACCACCGCAAGCCGCCAATACTCCTAGCCACCGCCAGCCACCTCTGGCCACCGCCGTCCACCTCCAGAAACCGCCAGTCAGCGTCGGCCACTGCCGGCCACCGCCACCGACCACAGCCCCACCCGACATAGACTCCCTAGCCACATCCCCAGCCACAAAATCAACTCCAGCTCCGTTGTTGCCACCACGACCATCGCCGGTGGCGCCCCACGCTGACCCAACCCCTCCCCCGCAAATCGTAGCATCTTATCGCCACTACAGCCATAGAAATGAAACCATAGCCAATCGATGCGCCGTCTGGTCGCAATCGCCATAGTCGTGCGCCACCGCCACTTGCTCACATAGATAGATAACGTCCGCCGTCTAGAGATTTCTGTTTGGATCTCCATCGTCGTTTCTGATTCACCATCTCCAACTGTATGAATGGAAGGAGAAGAGGAAGAAACGAACATGAACAACAAAGCTGGTCAACGATGGAGACAAAGGAGCAAACCGAGGAGGCGGCGACCAGTTGATGGTGTCGACGTCCGGGAGGGGGTATTGTTCACGGCGGCGCCTGGTGCTATGCAAGAGAGACGAGAGAGACATGGACTTCTTCGTGCTAGGTTTTTTGGAATGGGCCGTTTCACTCTTTTCACTATTAGTTCGGTACCTTTTTTGGCCGAATAGAAGTTTGGGCCTAAATTTGTCAATTGCAAACTCATACGTAATACTTTTGTCTTTATGTTTAAGACAACACAAGACAACCCAACGCAAGGCAGGGCAATACAAGAGAAACAAGGCAAGACTTGCGAGTCTGTGAACATCAAAATAGAAACCTTATTTATTGATAGCATAAGAAAAAAGCAAGTATATGTGAGCGGAGATGAACTAAGAGAATGCCAGAGAATCTGAACTTGTCAAGGAAAGAGTCCAAGAAAGTTTCTGTCCAAGAGGTTGGAGCATAAAGCAACACCACAAGAAGAACATTGTTCCATGGATATACAAAAACTTACCGATGCAACCTTAGACGACACTATAAAATAAACTGTATATGATACACCACAGTAGGGAGGATGAAACCTAACGAGTAAATAAAAATCAAGATGCAACAGCAAGGCCTTGACCCTCACCCTTCCTCTCCAAGAAATTGGAAGCCATCAAACTCACATCCTGGATACCAACACTTTGATACACAGACCTCGCTAGGCCGCCATTATTATTATTGTTGTTGTCATGCAACACGTCATGGCAAACGGCGGTGCTCGAAAGCCTCACATTGGGCCCAACTTTACATTTCCCCATGCACTTGCATCCACAAACTGCCACGTCTGGTACCCCTACAACTGCATTTTGAAGTTCATCCAGTATAGCCTGCGCCCCTGATTTCTTGCACTTTCCACCCATGCATACCTCAAATAACTTCATGGTCCGACTTCCCATTTCAGAACAACTCGGGCTTTCATCATTGATAGGATTGGAGAGAGGGTGGATTGAAACGGGAAGCAGCATTGGCTGCTGTGAATCTAATACCACAACAGGTTTGGACTCAGGAGTAGTAAAGCGTTGGACGATTGCATTGTCGCACTTCCTTCTGTTCATGTTGTCTATACCCTCGCACTCACTATCGCTTGATTCAGATGATGAAGAGCTTGATGAATCATACCCTCCGCGCCTTTCTTTTTGTTTACCCGTTGCTTTTAGTTTTTTGAGATGGGAGAGCATGGTTTCTGCACCTCCCGAAATAGTAGTTTGTTGTTGGTGGAGTGATTCTGCAAAGTCCAAGCCGAATCCAATCGAAGACAGAAAATTCTTCTTTTTGAGCTTGACGGCGGCATCAGATATGCACAGAGTCTCGGCCCCAGATCTGATACTCCGGCCACCGGAGGAATAGTAACCCAAGTGGGTCTCGTCTTCGAACCTGATGTTGCAGCGCCTCGCAGACGAGAGGATCTTCTGCCGGCTAAAGGCGAGAGGCCTCCGGCAACACGCCGCCGATGTAGCGCAAGCATCCATAGATTTATTCACAATTTACAATAATAATAATAATAATACGATTAACGCCTTTTCGCAAGTTTAACTCTTATAATATACTACGAGAGCCGCTCTTCGAGAGCTCCAGAGGGCCGCCTCCTAGGGTTTGGCTTGCAATAATGATTAACGAATAATAACATTTCTTTTCTTAAGCACTTTTATCTAAAACTAGTCTTTCACCCGTGCGTTGCACGGGATGCCAAACTTACTAAAACCAAAGTATGACACATAAATTGCATATTATCAGCAGAACTTTTAAATTGTCCAAATATAACTATGATCCACAATTCCACATGCAGTAACAACATAGCCTACTTTAAATAAATGATATAGTACAAAGACATGTAAATAACTTTTATATTTACCTAGTAGCCATACTTTCAAAACATCACAACACTTATCTTGTGTTGTTTAGATGAATATATACCATCTAAAATATTTGAACTCCAAAGTTTGACATGAAAGAGGCCCAGAACTTTTTTAGGATGTATCATAAAAATTACAGAAAATGGTGTTACAGATGCTTTTTATGAGATTCCATATCGGATAAGGAAGCATATGGGCCAGAGAGACATTAATTAAATGAGTGGTCTATCACGATGGTATATTTTACTCCCTCCATCCCGCTAGAAGGTTCCCGTACGGTGCTTCACGCTCTGATTATTTTTAGTAAATAAATAAAGTTTACGAAAAATTGGAAATAATAATCCCAACTATTGCTGGTCCGCTAACGATAATCTCAACTATCGATTATCGTAAAATTGTGCCCTGCATAACATGTAAAATGTTAAACATCGTAAAATTGGACCAACATAGTGAAATTTGAGCATTAAAGCTGAGGAAAAGAAGAAATTGAGTAAAAGTGAGTGGGTCCGAAGAACATGATTATTGGCACTGAAAGTCTAGAACAGGCACAAAACCCCCAATCAATCATGTGGTATCAAAATATGGTAATTTGTATGAAACTGTAGTTATTCACGGGTTGCCAGCATAATGCACTAAAGTAATCAAAAATAGTCATTTTAACACACTATCATTTTGGTGTTCTCAAATGATAATCCAAAAACAAACAAAAAAATTGCATTTCCTTCACAATGCTCAACATGGTGATAACATCAAAACTGCACTTTGTTAAGTGAAAAAACTCAACATTTAACTAAGCTTGTACATGGACTAAATAAGATGTTGGCTAAAAAAAATAAAGTGAAGTTTCAATAGCAGTCATACACTATTGGATCACTTCTCAGGGATACAATTTTGGTTTATAGTCTCACCACATGAAGAGAGGATATAAAGGAAAAATAATAATATAAAAAAGAAAGAATATAATTGCAGAATGTATAAAAGAGAAAACTGTATTTTTTTACTTCTTTTAATCTTAGTGTTCTCAAATCATAGACCAAAAAGAAAGAAAAACTTGATGGTTTTTTAAATGCAGAATCCCATAATGACATGCTGGATAATGACCTGGCGAGTTGGGACTAAATTTGGAACAGATCATATATCTACCTTGCTTGCAATGTATATTAAGTTAGCTTGGAAGAAGGATGGGTGCCTTAGTGATTTTCACAGTAGGGTAGGGGTAGTAATATTTAGAATTTGGTTATTCCTTCAAGTTCTTGTGAAGTTAAAGAAAAAAGTCAATCCATTGCTCTCTGTTGTCAAAGAATTAGAAAAAAAAATGGAGAACAAATACAAAACAGAAAAAACTCATAATCTAAAGCCGTGTTCATTATATTGATAGCAGAAAAATGACCAAATCTATCATAAAAGAAGTTCTAAAACTTAGCAACATAATTTTCCCTAACTCTTGCCCATATTCGAAAATATTGCAATAAGAAGGTAAGTTTACAACTTTAGATGGAAGTTTTTTAGATAATTAAAAGCGGCATGCCGAAGATAAATATGAAGAAACATAAATCAGTCCAAATTAGTCGCATAAAAAGGAGGGTTAGCACAACCATAATACCTTGTAAGCATCCAGTTACGCAACACACTCATCTGAAAATATCACAAATTTAGACGGGATACTTATTTTGCTTTATAATATAGAGATAATAAAGTGGCATGTCAAAGATATATATGAAGAAACGGAATTAAGAGATTACACTAACCAACAATAAGGAGATTGACTGAGATGGACTGTGAGTACGTTTGTAGAAGTACAAATCGCAAATCTCGGATACCTAAAAGATAAAAGAGAGCCTTGACTGAAAAGGAAGTCACAATTACAACTTAGACTGAAGAGCCAAATACCTCATGAGACTGGAATTATAGCCGGATTGAGAAGGGAGTTTACAGAAACGCTGAGTAAGAAGAAGAGAGCAAAAGTAGGAGATGTGTTAACAATAATCATGTCCAAATACGCATATGCCCTTCAAATTTAGGCATGATATTAGTTCCCTTAGTTATATATAGATATAGATTGTGAATGACAACATATCAGATCAATTTGTAAATGTGTGAGGAATCCCTATACATTGAAAACATTAAAAAGTATTGTCTAGTAGAACTCTTTTTCATTTGTGGGAGCTGCTTAGCCTAAAAAGTGTTATGCAGACATATTAGGAGAATATATAGCAGTAGTTCTATAATAAGTAGTGGGGCCTAGAGAGTCATTTGAGGTACTTCAGGTTTTGTTTTTCTTCTCCCAGTCTTGCATATATTGAAATTTGGCATTTTCAAGTAGCTACTTTTTTTTGGGTTGTTATATTTAAATAATGTTGGATTAATTTAGCACTAACAGCAGCATATAAAGTATTACTTCACACACTAAAATTATAAACTAAAGTCTGTCTATTTTTACAAACACAGCAAACATAGTCAGTTCACAGTTGTAGTGTATTGATATATAAAAAAAAAAAGGATACCGAATGTCTGTTGTTTGGGGTGCTATTAAAGAATAAATAATGGATTTGAATGTTTCCAAGCAATGACTTTTAATTGAAAATGCTCAGAGGAACTGGGCTATTATTTGTTGTAGCTAAACATGCCACAGAAATGATGATCTAAGCATTTAATCAAACAGAATGCATGCCAAAGACCATTTAGCTATATCAATCAATGAAATCTTAAAAGCTAACCATGCATGTAAAGGAGATGATTGAAGTATATAGTTTTTATATCCATTCTTAGATAAAAGATACATCAGTCCGTAGCTAGAAGGCATAGAGAGTTAGGACCACCAATCCACCATAATACCTTGCAATCACTTATGGATTCGTTTATGCAACAATCATCTGGAAAAATCACAAATAGAAAAGATCTGTGATTAAATTTGCAGAGGGAAGTTTTAAGGTTTTTGCTAGATAAATGTATATGTACGTATATAGATAGAATAGGAAGTGTAAGATATACTTCGTATATACTATGGTAGAGATAAATTTGTTAGATATCACGTGGTTGATATGGCTCGCCGCTTGCGTGTAGAAGGAAGAGGCTTTGAGAAGCCAGAAATTCTGAAACATTAGCGGAGAAAACGCAGGAGTCGTAGCGGGCTGATGAAGGGAGAAGCAGATTCCGAACTTACCAAAATACCTTAGAGTTTTAGGCGGGAGCCTCACTTAAGTGAGTTAATTAATATATAGATGACTTTGCACCTATCAGTAGATCTTAGAAACAGTTACTACACCTTTCTTCCTAAAAAAAGGGGAAATCCCTAATCATCTCAAAAAGCATCTGCCTCCGTATCAGCATAGATCGATCAAATATCTCTCATCGCTGGACC
The DNA here is from genome assembly GCA_945859915.1 of Cuscuta epithymum. NCBI lineage: Eukaryota > Viridiplantae > Streptophyta > Magnoliopsida > Solanales > Convolvulaceae > Cuscuta > Cuscuta epithymum. Next base: position 4,007,519 of record CAMAPF010000933.1, on the reverse strand, counting down.
TTGTCTTAGCCTCAACAATGGCGTCGAAGCTTCTCAACTCGTATCAAACTCAACTTTGACAAAATTGGCTATCGGTAAAGAGTTTTAATCTTCAGGTAAGTGCGTGGATCCTCCTTTTCAAAAGAGAGCAAAAGTAGGAGATGTGTTAACAATAATCATGTCCAAATACGCATATGCCCTTCAAATTTAGGCATGATATTAGTTTCCTTAGTTATATATAGATATAGATTGTGAATGACAACATATCAGATCAATTTGTAAATGTGTGAGGAATCCCTATACATTGAAAACATTAAAAAGTATTGTCTAGTAGAACTCTTTTTCATTTGTGGGAGCTGCTTAGCCTAAAAAGTGTTATGCAGACATATTAGGAGAATATATAGCAGTAGTTCTATAATAAGTAGTGGGGCCTAGAGAGTCATTTGAGGTACTTCAGGTTTTGTTTTTCTTCTCCCAGTCTTGCATATATTGAAATTTGGCATTTTCAAGTAGCTACTGTTTTTTTGGGTTGTTATATTTAAATAATGTTGGATTAATTTAGCACTAACAGCAGCATATAAAGTATTACTTCACACACTAAAATTATAAACTAAAGTCTGTCTATTTTTACAAACACAGCAAACATAGTCAGTTCACAGTTGTAGTGTATTGATATAAAAAAAAAAGGATACCGAATGTCTGTTGTTTGGGGTGCTATTAAAGAATAAATAATGGATTTGAATGTTTCCAAGCAATGACTTTTAATTGAAAATGCTCAGAGGAACTGGGCTATTATTTGTTGTAGCTAAACATGCCACAGAAATGATGATCTAAGCATTTAATCAAACAGAATGCATGCCAAAGACCATTTAGCTATATCAATCAATGAAATCTTAAAAGCTAACCATGTAAAGGAGATGATTGAAGTATATAGTTTTTATATCCATTCTTAGATAAAAGATACATCAGTCCGTAGCTAGAAGGCATAGAGAGTTAGGACCACCAATCCACCATAATACCTTGCAATCACTTATGGATTCGTTTATGCAACAATCATCTGGAAAAATCACAAATAGAAAAGATCTGTGATTAAATTTGCAGAGGGAAGTTTTAAGGTTTTTGCTAGATAAATGTATATGTACGTATATAGATAGAATAGGAAGTGTAAGATATACTTCGTATATACTATGGTAGAGATAAATTTGTTAGATATCACGTGGTTGATATGGCTCGCCGCTTGCGTGTAGAAGGAAGAGGCTTTGAGAAGCCAGAAATTCTGAAACATTAGCGGAGAAAACGCAGGAGTCGTAGCGGGCTGATGAAGGGAGAAGCAGATTCCGAACTTACCAAAATACCCTAGAGTTTTAGGCGGGAGCCTCACTTAAGTGAGTTAATTAATATATAGATGACTTTGCACCTATCAGTAGATCTTAGAAACAGTTACTACACCTTTCTTCCTAAAAAAAGGGAAATCCCTAATCATCTCAAAAAGCATCTGCCTCCGTATCAGCATAGATCGATCAAATATCTCTCATCGCTGGACCTTGTCTTAGCCTCAACAATGGCGTCGAAGCTTCTCAACTCGTATCAAACTCAACTTTGACAAAATTGGCCATCGGTAAAGAGTTTTAATCTTCAGGTAAGTGCGTGGATTCTCCTTTTCAATTAACGAAAACATTCTATAATCTATGATGAAATTGATATCATGACAGTTCAATTATACGTAGTATCTTATTTGATAGTATATCTTATTGATGTTCAATTAACTCAGTTGACGTCTTATTTTATTGTTTCCATATACTATACGGTAGATCTGTAGTTGAGAAAATCGTTGGTAATAAAACCTCTTTTCAACTATTGTCTGGCCTACTGAAAATCTGTTGATTATGTGTATAGGGAATGTCTAATATTATAGTATAAAGTGAGCAGGCCTTCAGCTCCACTTCAGCTCATATGACAAAAGGCTTGGTTCTAATTAGCATTTTTTTTTTAATTTTTTTAACCTCTACGTAGTTATCAAAATCAATTAAATGAAAAAAATCTTAGCCAATCAGTGTATCTTGACCGTTAGTTCATGTTTGGTTGGAGGGCATTGGATGGAAGGGAAGAAAGCATAAAGTCTAAAACTGTGATTTAAGGAAATAGAACAAAATCTATATATGTGGGCTGATATTTCTCCCTTAACATCAAGCTAAACCTGGTGATTGTTCATAATAGCTCACCATGTGCCTAATTTTTAAGCTATTCTGGCTATGCAGATATTTAATTAACTTTTCTTATATGTTAGATCGAATTCAGTGTTTTATTCATTTATATGTTTTATATAGATTCTAAGCCATTACAGTATACTTCGTATTACCCACACACAAGCACTTCAAGATAAAGAGTTTTTTTTACATGATTCTCTGTAGTTCTCTCTTCTCTTCTGTCCTTTGCCTCCCATCTCCTGAGTGGAATTAAGTTTGAATGAAAGCTTTTACTTAGTAGCTTACTTACTATATGGAAGAAAAATCATTTTTGAGCAGCTTAAGAAATAAACAAAGGTTCATTCTTAATAACAAACCATTGAAATTGAATCTAATATTGAATAAAGCATTAATGAAGGCATTGAAAAATAATGAGAACTACATAAATGTTTATGTTAGTTATATTGTTGTCTAGTCAAATTGAACAATGTGTTAACTGTTCTCATACTTAACCAAAACAGAAAACTAATATATCCTATAAAGATACTATATATTTGAATGGATATACTAGATCCAAATTTGCTTAACATTTCATTTTTATTTCCTTGTGATGACTTAGAATTTGAATATGCAATTTCTAAACAGTTTCAAAAGCCATTATGTTGCATTCTACTTTCTAAACAGTATGTTTCTTGGTGTAAAATGGGCTTCAATTTTTTATTTAGGTTTCATTCCGGTTTGGTTGTTTGATCATGGATTTGGAATCTATCAAGAAATTTTTAGCTTCTCCGTTGAGAACAACACAATACCGAGAAGGGGTTGATGGTTTTATGGGATATGCTATTAGAAGTTTGCCTTTAGATGGTAAACTTAGATGTCCATGCATGAAGTGTGTTCATAATAAGCTTTTGAGTCCAGATGAAGTAAATGCTCACTTGCTTCATTATGGAATTATGAAGAATTACTCCAATTGGATTTTTCATGGGGAAAGTGCGGGTCAAACGATAAACCCAACTTCTTCTGAACCTCTAGTAGAAAATGAAATGCTAGATCATTCAAATATGTGTCAGTTGATACATGATGCATATGGATATGGTCATAGAAAATGTGATCCAAATTTTAGTGAGTCTATTCCAAATACAGATCAACACACCCGAGGTCCAAATAAGGAAGCTGAGACATTTTATAGTTTGCTTGAAGAGGCAGATAAGGAGTTATGGCCAGGATGCGAATTGACTCAACTCTCATTTTTGGTACTTTTATTCCACACAAAGAGTACTAATAAATGGACTAATAAGTCATTTAATGAACTATTAGGACATTTACAACTTGCAATCCCAAAAACTGCAAATTTACCAAAGTCATTCACAGAGGCCAAAAAGGTTATTGATAAATTAGGTCTTGGCTATGTTAAAATCCATTCATGTCCAAATATCTGTCAACTGTTTTGGAAAGATAAGGCTAATGATGATATATGCTCAGTTTGTGGTGCTTCAAGGTGGAAATGCATGAGTGAGAATACAACTTCAGTAGGAGGGAAGAAGAAAAAAGGAATCCCTATAAAAGTTTTACGTTATTTTCCATTAAAACCTAGGCTTAAGAGATTGTTCATGTCAAAGAAAACTGCATCCTTAATGAGATGGCATGATGAGGAACGTCTTAAGGATGACATATTAAGGCATCTGGCAGATTCTGAAGCCTAGAAAAGTTTCGATTCTAGGTACCTTGATTTTTGTGCAGAGAGCCGTAATGTGAGGCTTGGACTTGCTAGTGATGGTTTTAATCCATTTGGGATGTTAAGCTCTACATATAGTTGTTGGCCTGTTGTTTTGGTTCCATACAATCTACCACCATGGATGTGCTTGAAAAAATCATCTCTTATTCTTTCTACACTTATTCCTGGACCAACTAGCCCGGGTAATAAAATTGATGTATATTTACAGCCCCTTGTTGAAGAGTTGTCACGCCCCGGACCTCCCCGGACACGTCAACAACCCGCCGTACAATACGAATAGTCAACCGCAGTCCAACACATTCATATTATACAAGGCGTCATGAATATCATTCACACATAAGTCATCCATAAACAACATAATAAGTAATTCATAAAGCAGCGGAAAACATTGTTTAAAACAAAAGGGCCACACAGGGCTATTCATGAGCACGCAGGCTCTATAATAAAATATCCATGAGCATGTTTATTAATGTTTAAAATCCGAATGGAGGAAGCACGAACCAAGTCTTCGCTCCTAGATGATCTCTCGAGCAACGAGCACAGGAAGCAAGCTCTAGCCTCAACCTGAAAAATGGTGGTGGGACGCCCCCGAAGGGGTCAGCACTCTATACGGCTATAAAGTGCTGGTGTGGCAGGCATCTAATAGATATACAACAAGTATTTCAAACACAAGACCCTCAAATAGGGTGATAGTACATTATGATTGTAACCCAAAGTTACCCTGTTTAAAAATATACTTACTTTATATAAAAGTCAAGTAGACGGCCCGTGGGCCCATGTTCATTTGGAAATCACCATTCCCAACCCCGTGACTATAAGCCACGACAACTCCTAGAGTCCAACCCTAGTACATGACATTGTATTCTAGAGCTCGGCTCTACCACATCACCATACAATTCATATACCTCGGGTCAATTTCCCTACCTTGCGTTCTAGAGCTCGGCTCTATCACATCACCACGCAAGTCCTAGAGCTCGGCTCTAGCTATACAATACATAGACTCCAAGTCTACACCTTACATGCATTCTAGAGCTCGGCTCTATCACATCACCATGCATTAAGGTCCAATTCTCAAGCAACCCTATGCCTAGAATTAACATATCATTAAACTACCATGGGTCATCCTTAAAGACTTCCCATAACTCAACCTTAGTTCCATACTAAGTATTATATACACTTGAACTATATTCAAGTACCTTTCATACAATCCAATCCCTAGGATCAATTTAATCAACAAGTCCCAATAATCACTAACTAGTATTTCAATACTATTAAGATTATTGTTATCATACCATTATCCTCATTATTTGTAATTCTCTACATATTTATAATTACGTAGCAGCAACTTAAGTATTTAATCTCAATACACAAATATTCATTTATGTATCCACATAATTCATACATGAGTAAAATACCCATTTTCACAAAATGGTTCTTTTATACTCATTTAATCTCATATTATTCATACCTTCTCAAATCATTTCAAATTTCATTCTTTGGCAACTATATCAATATTTCATCAATATATAATCATCATAATCCATGAAAAATCATGATTTAAGCATTTAGGTAATCTCATGCTTAACCTACAAGTTGTAAGCAATTAGATGTCAATCCTCACCTCAATTGAGCTTTAAACTTTCCCTTCTTGGTCCAATGGTCAAACCTTTGGTCAAGGTGGATTTGGGACTGATTCCTTGCTCAAATATGAGTGTTAAACAGCCTCCTCAAAGTGCTAGTTCAACCCTTAATCGTTGATACGAAAACAGCCCCTAGAACGGGTGTTTTCCGGCTAACTCGATTCCTAGTTTTCCAATATTTGCATCTAGGTTAGTATCTAACCTTTACATCAATAAGATAACTTTTTAGGGACATATTATACACTTGGATTAGTGTATAATAGTCTCACCAATCGTTCATATCATTTGGAGAATGAAAAGTAAAGCTTTGGGGTTAAAACTCACTTTAGAAGATTAAATCCTCTCCTGCGAGGTTGTGTTTTGCTCGGACGATTTGGAAGCCTTCCACAACTCCGATTCCTGCAAACCAGACCTTCACGGATTCCTCGTCTTGAGAGCTTTCTGTGGGTATCTCACACGCCTTAATTGGACTTGTAAAACTCTAGATATCGACCAAACAGTCTCAGCACTCTCACAGCTCGAGTTCACAGACCTTTGCTCGTTCCAGCTCGATTTTGCAAGATAAGCCTTCTCTCCTCGAACAAAGACCACTCAATTGAGATAATAGACTTCAAAGGCTATCCAAGGACACCTCATACACGTTATTTGGTTGAGGATAGCTCCTATAATGAGAGGAGACAAACAGCACACCAATTTGTGCGAAAATAAGAGTGGTGGCCCCAAACTTTGATTCTTATCAAGTCATGTGCAGCTCTTCTCCATAATGGCCGGCCAAGGTAAGTCTCCTAACCCATTTTTATTTGTTTTGCAGGTACTAATACCATGTGGAGTGGTTCCCAATTGATCCCATTAAATTTGGGGTCCAAAATATCTACCAATACTTCCAAAAAATGGGAAGATGGGTCCTATTGTTTTATCTTTGTCAAAGATGTCTTTTTGTACTCATCCTAATTTATTTAGAACAAGTCAACTTCCTAAATCACATTATTGATCTCCAATATGTGTAGGCTCATTCCAATAATTTACACGATGAAAATTACAAAAGAATGCGGGTTTGAACAATACAATATTCAATCATGTACTTCGTAAAATATTAATCGTTTCTCCCATTGTTTTGAAATTGGAAATTCAATACATCACTTTTGAATTTTTAAATCGAATTTTCAAGGACGTTCGGGTGCGGTGTCACAAGTTCACCCCCCCTTAACAGGAATTTCGTCCCCGAAATTCACAGCTCTACTCGAATAGGAAAGCATACTGCTTCCTCATCAAAGCCTCCGTTTCCCATGTCTCTTCCTCGACCCGATCGCTCTTCCACAGGACTTTAACCATTGGGACTTCTTTGCTCCTCAGCTTCTTCACCTTTCTATCGGTGACCTTGATAGGTTGAACAGCGTAGTTCAAATCCTCACGTACCTCTACAGGTGGCTTCTCTAGTACGTGAGAGGGATCATGCACATACTTCTTAAGCATGGATACATGAAACACATTATGTATCTTCTCTAACTCAGGAGTCAACTGTAGACGATATGCAACGGCCCCAATCCTCTCTATAATTCTGAATGGACCTATATATCGTGGGTTAAGTTTTCCTCGGGTTTGGAACCGAATGATCCCTTTCCAAGGAGAAACTTTCAAGAATACCTCGTCATCAACCTTAAACTCTAAGGTTCTTCGACGCTTATCTGCATAACTCTTTTGTCTATCCTGAGCCGCCTTGAGTCTCTCTCGAATCAACTTCACCTTTGATTTGGTGACCTCAACCAACTCAGTACCCTCGAGTTTGGCCATGCCAACCTCGTCCCAGCATAACGGTGTACGGCACCTCCTCCCATACAATGCCTCGTATGGAGGCATGCCGATGCTTGCCTGATAACTGTTGTTATAGGCAAACTCCACAAGTGCTAAGTGGTTGTCCCAACTTCCCTGGAACTCCAATGCACAAGCCCTCAGCATGTCTTCTAGGATCTGAATAACCCTTTCAGACTGCCCATCCGTCTGTGGATGGAAAGCAGTGCTGAACTTCAACTTCGTTCCCATAGACTCCTGGAATTTCGGCCAAAAACGTGATGTGAATCGTGGGTCTCTATCAGATACAATGGTCACCGGGACCCCATGCAGCCTCACGATCTCATCCGTATACAATTTGGCTAACCTCTCAAGTGGGTAGGTAGTGTTGATAGGCAAGAAGTGTGCACTCTTTGTGAGCCTATCCACAACGACCCAAACCGCGTCACAGTTCCTGATAGTCCGTGGTAAGCCTACCACGAAATCCATAGTCACGTGCTCCCACTTCCATTCAGGGATGGAGAGTGGTTGCAATAAGCCTGCTGGGTGCTGATGTTCTGCCTTAACTTGTTGACAAGTAAGGCACCGACTGATGTACTCGGCTATTTCCCTCTTCATTCCAGACCACCAGTAACTTTCCTTCAAATCACGGTACATTTTCGTGCCCCCCGGGTGCATGGCATAAGCCGATGAATGAGCCTCCTCTAAGATGGACTTTCGGAGCTCATCATCTGACGGTACACACACTCGGTCACGAAATAACAAGAGACCATCATCTCTTTCCCTGAAATCCTCCACCGGCCCCGCTTGCATGCGTTCCCGGACCTTCATAAGTTCTTCGTCGGCTTCCTGACCCTTCTTGATCTCATCAAGTAAAGTGGGTCTCACCTCAAATCGTGCCAATAAGGCACCATCGCTGGTTACCTCCAGTTGGGCTCTTAATGCCCTCAAATTAGTTATCAATGCCCCAGACGAGCTCTTCCGGCTCAAAGCATCTGCCACCACGTTTGCCTTGCCTGGGTGATACTCTATCACCAGATGGTAGTCTTTTATCAGCTCCATCCACCGTCTCTGTCTCATGTTTAGCTCTTTCTGAGTAAACACGTACTTCAAGCTCTTGTGATCAGTGTATATGTGACATGTCTCCCCGTAGAGATAATGTCTCCATATCTTCAGTGCAAATACCACTGCCCCGAGCTCCAAATCATGAGTAGGATAATTCACCTCATGCTTCTTCAATTGTCGTGAAGCATAGGCGATTACCCTCCCATTCTGCATCAGTACACATCCGAGCCCTTGAATGCTCGCATCGCTATAGACATCGTACCCCACACCTTGTTTGGGTAATGCAAGTACCGGTGCCTCAGTCAATCTCTTCTTTAGTTCCATGAACCCTTTCTCACATTTGTCATCCCATACAAACTTAGCTCCTTTACGAGTGAGCTTCGTCAATGGCGATGCCAAAACAGAGAACTTTTCCACGAACTTTCTATAGTAGCCTGCCAATCCAAGGAAACTACGAATTTCCTTGACGTTCTTTGGCCTCTCCCATTCAGTGATGGCTTCTATCTTCTTGTTATCAACAGCAATCCCCGATCCCGAAACCACGTGCCCGAGGAAGCCAATCTCCTTTAGCCAAAATTCACATTTAGAAAATTTGGCATAGAGTTGCTTCTCCCGTAGTGTTTCAAGAACAAGTATCAAGTGCTCCTCATGCTCTTCTTCACTCTTTGAGTAAATCAAGATGTCATCTATGAACACAATCACGAATCGATCCAAGTATTTATGAAATACTCGGTTCATCAAGTCCATGAATGCCGCCGGGGCGTTTGTTAACCCAAACGACATAACAAGGAACTCAAAATGCCCATACCTTGTGCGGAAAGCACTCTTTGGTATGTCATCTTCCTTAATCTTCAATTGATGGTACCCCGACCTTAAGTCAATCTTCGAAAACACGGTTGCTCCTCGTAGTTGATCAAACAAGTCATCAATCCTAGGCAACGGATACCTATTCTTGATTGTGACCTTGTTCAGTTGACGATAGTCAATGCACATTCGAAGTGTCCCATCTTTCTTTTTCACAAAAAGAACCGGTGCTCCCCACGGGGAGTGGCTTGGTCTAATGAAACCGTTATCCAAAAGCTCTTGCAATTGGGTTTTTAACTCGTTAAGTTCAGCGGGTGCCATCCGGTATGGCGGTATGGAGATTGGTTTGGTACCAGGCTCGACCTCGATCACAAATTCAATCTCCCTGTCAGGTGGAAGCCCCGGTAGGTCTTTAGGGAAGACATCCGGATACTTACAAACCACCCTCACATCATCGATGTTCGTTCCCTCTTTGGTTTTGTCAACCACGTATGCTAGATATGCGTGGCATCCCTTCCTCATCATATTTCTCGCTCTCACGGCGGATATGATACAACTATTTGATTTGCCGCGGTCCCCCTCGAAGCGTAGGGTGTCCCCATGCGTGCCTTCGAGTTCCAACACCTTTGTGTAGCAATCTACCCTAGCATGATGCTTTTCTAGCCAATCCATCCCTAGGATTGCATCGAACTCCATCATACTCAGCGGTACGAAATCACACGTCAAGGTTTGGCCACCGATTTCCACCATACAAGATGGATAGTAATTGTTTCTTTCAACGTCTTCCCCTAGTGGGGTTGATACCACTAAGGTTTGTGTCATTGGTATTGATTGCATCTCTAAGCTCTCGGCAAACGCCTCACTCACGAATGAACGTTGCGCTCCGGTATCGATAAGGATTCGTGCATCCTTCCCGTTAATCTTTAGTGTCCCTACATTCATGAACCATGTAAGACACCTTTTTTAATGGTTTAGGACACTTTTTGGAGGTTAATAGGTTCATATAGATGTTCGGAATCAAACGGGGGTCCAATCGTAGAAGAACGAGATGAAAAACTTAGGTTTCGGGCGGCTGGGGTCCACGCACGGTCGTGCGTGGGACACGCACGGTCGTGCGTGCATGGAAAAAAATTCGCTTCCGGCTACTGCCGGTTACGCACGGTCGCGCGTACCCGGACACGCACGATCGTGCGTCCACGCACGGCGTGCGTACCGGCACGCACGGTCGTGCGTCCTGCGCGAACATCACCCGGAACCACTGCCCCCTACGCACGATCGTGCGTGGGGTTGGACGCACGATCGTGCGTCCCTGTTTTTTGGTCAGTTCTGGCCCGAATTTCGCCGTTTGACCCCGTAATGGCTCGCACTCAATCCCTATGACTTATGTCATCAATTTATGGATTAACTATGGACAAAATACAATTGTGCAAGAGGCAATACCTGCAACCGAGTCCGGGTTGGCTCGAGCATCCGCCTCCGTCATCGCATAAACTCTAGCTTGAGTTCTTCCTTGATTCACGGATGGCGCGTTGCTCGCACTCGCTCCCCCATGTCCCCGGCTCGCTTGAGAAGCTCCGGTTTGATTCCGTGTACCCGTCGGGCCGCTACTCGGTCCCGATGTCCTTGCCCCACTCAATTGTGGGCAATGTGCCTTCAAATGCCCGGCATCCCCGCATTGAAAACATCTAGGGGGGTCGCGACATTTACCGGAGTGGTTCTTCTTGCAATTGTTGCAACGAGCTACCACTGAGGTTTGTGACCTCGCGCCTTGCCCACTCGGGCCTTGGTTCCCCCTATATGGTGGCGGTGGTGCCCGGAAAGATCCTCCTCCGTGGTTCCCCTTTTTGTTGGAACCTTGGGAGCCATGACTCTCCCACTTTCTCTTTTTCGCCTCCTCGGCGTCTCTCTTCTTCCTTTCTTCCCATTGCTTCTCTCCTTTCAACCCTTGGTCAACCACTTGGGCAAACGTCATGTTAGGCAATTGTGTTGCCCTGTCACGTATCTCCAAGTCTAGAGCATCCCAGAAGTGGTTCACCATCCGGTTCTCGTCACAAGCATACTCAGGTATGTAATCGGCAAGATCCCTGAACTTGTACTCAAGTTCCCTCACCGTCATGTTACCCCCTTGGGTTAGAAGGGTGTATTCCCTCACTTTCTTGTTCACCTCAAAATCCGAGTAATATTGGGCAAAGAATTCCTGTCGGAAATTCTCCCAAGTGACGGTCTCGCCATATTTGCCTTTGGTCCCATCCCACCACTTGGATGCCATACCTTCAAGCAATCTCACCGCAACCCTTAGTTTATATTCGGGGGTGAGTTGCATGTCCAGGGCTGCCTCATTCAGCCGCTTAATCCATTGTGCCGAAACGGAGATGTCACCCGTCCCATCGAACGGTTTGCACCCCAAGTCTCGTGCCTCTTTGATGTATTTGGAGATCCTTATGATTGGACCTCCATCACCCCGACCCCCATGTGGTTCAATGTGGGCCCTAGAGTCGCCATGGCTTCTCCCTCTTGAAGCCCCGCCCGAAGGTTGCCCAGCCCGGCGCCTTCGGCGTTCCCTCCTCTCCTCACGCTCACGGTGGTACTGTTGAAGTAGTGCTTCAATCCGTGCTAAGGAGCCATTTTCCTCCTCATCACTTACATCATCATCATCCCCTTCATAAGGGGTCTCAACCGGTTCAGTTTCCGGTCGATAGGTCGAGTCCTCATAGGACCAGTAGGTTTCACTTTCCGTGTCGACATGACCGTCACTCACGGTCTGTGATTGGCCTCCACGGCCAGCTCCTCTAGATGCCCTAGAGGTCCTTCGACTGCCCTGTCCAGTCTCCACTGGTACACGACCCGTCGGGTTTCTCCTAGTAATCCTGCCACCACGGTCCATTTCTGAAAGAAATTTGGAAGGAGTCGTTAGACTCGTATCAAATGTCAATTGACGGATAGGTACTTAAGACACATTTTGGCTCGAGTCACCGCCATACCAATTGCTAAGGGTACCATCTTAACAATTAGAGACCTTGCAACCCAAGTACCAAAAGCTCTCCAAGTACAAAACTTCCATGCTCATGGTTTTCAAAATCTTTTCAAAAAGAGAATTTTGAGACTTCATTATGAAGTTTATGGACTAAGGCTCTGATACCAACTTAATTGTCACGCCCCGGACCTCCCCGGACACGTCAACAACCCGCCGTACAATACGAATAGTCAACCGCAGTCCAACACATTCATATTATACAAGGCGTCATGAATATCATTCACACATAAGTCATCCATAAACAACATAATAAGTAATTCATAAAGCAGCGGAAAACATTGTTTAAAACAAAAGGGCCACACAGGGCTATTCATGAGCACGCAGGCTCTATAATAAAATATCCATGAGCATGTTTATTAATGTTTAAAATCCGAATGGAGGAAGCACGAACCAAGTCTTCGCTCCTAGATGATCTCTCGAGCAACGAGCACAGGAAGCAAGCTCTAGCCTCAACCTGAAAAATGGTGGTGGGACGCCCCCGAAGGGGTCAGCACTCTATACGGCTATAAAGTGCTGGTGTGGCAGGCATCTAATAGATATACAACAAGTATTTCAAACACAAGACCCTCAAATAGGGTGATAGTACATTATGATTGTAACCCAAAGTTACCCTGTTTAAAAATATACTTACTTTATATAAAAGTCAAGTAGACGGCCCGTGGGCCCATGTTCATTTGGAAATCACCATTCCCAACCCCGTGACTATAAGCCACGACAACTCCTAGAGTCCAACCCTAGTACATGACATTGTATTCTAGAGCTCGGCTCTACCACATCACCATACAATTCATATACCTCGGGTCAATTTCCCTACCTTGCGTTCTAGAGCTCGGCTCTATCACATCACCACGCAAGTCCTAGAGCTCGGCTCTAGCTATACAATACATAGACTCCAAGTCTACACCTTACATGCATTCTAGAGCTCGGCTCTATCACATCACCATGCATTAAGGTCCAATTCTCAAGCAACCCTATGCCTAGAATTAACATATCATTAAACTACCATGGGTCATCCTTAAAGACTACCCATAACTCAACCTTAGTTCCATACTAAGTATTATATACACTTGAACTATATTCAAGTACCTTTCATACAATCCAATCCCTAGGATCAATTTAATCAACAAGTCCCAATAATCACTAACTAGTATTTCAATACTATTAAGATTATTGTTATCATACCATTATCCTCATTATTTGTAATTCTCTACATATTTATAATTACGTAGCAGCAACTTAAGTATTTAATCTCAATACACAAATATTCATTTATGTATCCACATAATTCATACATGAGTAAAATACCCATTTTCACAAAATGGTTCTTTTATACTCATTTAATCTCATATTATTCATACCTTCTCAAATCATTTCAAATTTCATTCTTTGGCAACTATATCAATATTTCATCAATATATAATCATCATAATCCATGAAAAATCATGATTTAAGCATTTAGGTAATCTCATGCTTAACCTACAAGTTGTAAGCAATTAGATGTCAATCCTCACCTCAATTGAGCTTTAAACTTTCCCTTCTTGGTCCAATGGTCAAACCTTTGGTCAAGGTGGATTTGGGACTGATTCCTTGCTCAAATATGAGTGTTAAACAGCCTCCTCAAAGTGCTAGTTCAACCCTTAATCGTTGATACGAAAACAGCCCCTAGAACGGGTGTTTTCCGGCTAACTCGATTCCTAGTTTTCCAATATTTGCATCTAGGTTAGTATCTAACCTTTACATCAATAAGATAACTTTTTAGGGACATATTATACACTTGGATTAGTGTATAATAGTCTCACCAATCGTTCATATCATTTGGAGAATGAAAAGTAAAGCTTTGGGGTTAAAACTCACTTTAGAAGATTAAATCCTCTCCTGCGAGGTTGTGTTTTGCTCGGACGATTTGGAAGCCTTCCACAACTCCGATTCCTGCAAACCAGACCTTCACGGATTCCTCGTCTTGAGAGCTTTCTGTGGGTATCTCACACGCCTTAATTGGACTTGTAAAACTCGAGATATCGACCAAACAGTCTCAGCACTCTCACAGCTCGAGTTCACAGACCTTTGCTCGTTCCAGCTCGATTTTGCAAGATAAGCCTTCTCTCCTCGAACAAAGACCACTCAATTGAGATAATAGACTTCAAAGGCTATCCAAGGACACCTCATACACGTTATTTGGTTGAGGATAGCTCCTATAATGAGAGGAGACAAACAGCACACCAATTTGTGCGAAAATAAGAGTGGTGGCCCCAAACTTTGATTCTTATCAAGTCATGTGCAGCTCTTCTCCATAATGGCCGGCCAAGGTAAGTCTCCTAACCCATTTTTATTTGTTTTGCAGGTACTAATACCATGTGGAGTGGTTCCCAATTGATCCCATTAAATTTGGGGTCCAAAATATCTACCAATACTTCCAAAAAATGGGAAGATGGGTCCTATTGTTTTATCTTTGTCAAAGATGTCTTTTTGTACTCATCCTAATTTATTTAGAACAAGTCAACTTCCTAAATCACATTATTGATCTCCAATATGTGTAGGCTCATTCCAATAATTTACACGATGAAAATTACAAAAGAATGCGGGTTTGAACAATACAATATTCAATCATGTACTTCGTAAAATATTAATCGTTTCTCCCATTGTTTTGAAATTGGAAATTCAATACATCACTTTTGAATTTTTAAATCGAATTTTCAAGGACGTTCGGGTGCGGTGTCACAAGAGTTACTTGAACTTTGGAATGTTGGAAGTGCAACTTATGACGTTTCAAAAGATGAAAGTTTCAATATGCGGGCTGGTCTCTTGTGGACTATTAGTGACTTTATAGGTTACGGAATGCTTTCCGGTTGGAGTGTACAAGGAGAAAAGGCGTGTCCTTGTTGTAATTCTGAAACCGACTCCAAATGGCTTAAAAATGGACACAAGTATTGTTTTATGGGCCACCGTCGTTTCTTAGAGTCAAACCATGAATTTCGTTTTAACATGGAGGCTTTTAATGGAGAAGAAGAATTAAGAGAGGCACCACTGGCACGATCAGGGATTGATGAGTTACATGAACGGGAGGAACTTGCTGAATTTAATGGCTCAAAAACCTGGAAGAAAAAGAATATTTTTTGGTCATTGCCGTATTGGGAGTCTCACTTAATGCGGCACAACTTAGATGTAATGCACATCGAAAAAAATGTGTGTGATAATATAATTAATACGTTATTGAATTTTGAAAAGTCTAAAGACAATCTAAATGTCCGCTTGGATCTTATGGAAATGGGAATAAGGAAGGAGCTTCATCCAAAGGAAAGAGGTTCAAAAAACACACTGTATTTGCCACCTGCTCCTTTTACAATGTCAAAAGAAGAGAAACAAGCATTTTGCAAAACTCTTCATGACATTAAAGTGCCAAATGGTTATGCCAGAAATATTTCAAGGTATGTCAATCTTCAGAATGTAAAACTACTTGGACTTAAGAGTCATGACTAGGGGTGGGCGAATCGGTTTACGGTTCGGTTTTTATCGGTTTCGGTTCGGTTTCGGTTTATTCGGTTTGAGGAAAATAGTACCAAACTCAAACCAAAAGAATTTCGGTTTGGTTTCGGTTCGGTTTGGGAAAAATTCGGTTCGGTTCGGTTTGGTATTCGGTTTGATGTTCGGTTTATAAACTTGAAAATGATTATGTCTTGTTTCATATGTTACAATCCACTTTGAGTAAATGAGTAATTTTGAATGTTTTGTTTTCATTGAAATTCCAACTAAATGAAATACTAGAACCAGCCTTCACCAAATCAATTGAACAACCTGCCTTCACCTGCTTAAACAACCTGCCAATTGAAATTCCAACTAAATGAAATACTAGAACCTAACTTAAACAACCTGCCTTCACCTGCTAAACCAATTGAAACAAACTAAACCAAAGACTCACACAGAAATAGAAATAGAAATAGAAATATAAATACAATTTGCTATTGATATCGCCAACCATAATAAATACAAATATGTCGTATTAGCTAACTTTGTCATAATGAATGTTTGAAATGTGTAAAAGTTAAAATAATACGAGTATATGCTTAAATATGCATTTTCATGTCTAAATTTTTTATTTATATCTTAAAATGAAGAGTGAAGATAAATACAAAGTGTGTGTGTGTGTTGTTCGGTTCGGTTCGGTTTTGTTCGGTTTTGTTCGGTTTTTATCGGTTTCGGTTTCGGTTCGGTTCGGTTTAATACGGTTTGAAAGAAATAGTACCAAACTAAAACCAAATTGCATACGGTTCGGTTTCGGTTCGGTTTAGTTCGGTTTGGTACGGTTCGGTTCGGTTAAACCAAACCGTTATGCCCACCCCTAGTCATGACTGCCATATTTTGATGCAACAAATTCTTCCTGTTACGTTGCGAGGGCTTCTTTCAAAAGATGTGGTGTTGGTTTTGCTTGATCTATGTGGCTATTTTCGAGATATTTGTTCTAAGAATATACATATTGATGAACTTAAACGGCTTGAGGCTCACGTGCCCAGGATAATGTGTCACCTCGAAATGCTATTTCCACCTAGTTTTTTCACAGTGATGACACATTTAGTTATTCATCTTGCAACCCAAGCAAAGAATGCAGGGCTTGTTTGTTTTAGATGGATGTATTTTATCGAAAGGTATCTTGGCTCATTAAAGTCACATGTGCGTAATAAGGCTCATCCAGAGGGTTCCATTGCCGAGGCCATCATAGCTTCTGAATTTTCAACTTTCTGTTCTCATTACTTAGAAGGTTTTGACTTAAAGTTCAGTCTACCTTCTGGAATCACAATTACAAACGGGGTTGTAGATCCGTGCTCTTCAAATTTTCAAGAAGGTTGTTCATTATTTGCACAAGTTGGGAAGCCTATAGGAAAGCCCGGTACACGCACCATTGCCCAAATGAACAAGATTCAAGCACATCGTTATGTTTTATTCAACTGTTCAGAGATTTCTGGATTCCTACAGTAAGTACTCTAAATTCTTATAAAATAAATTGAAGTTTCCAGTTATCTTTTATTATTTAACTTTTTAACTTCAAATTTGCTTACCGGTTATCTTTTCTTATTTAGAGAACATGCAGCAGAGCTTAGGAGACGATGTCGTCCAAGGCGTTTATCTTTGAAAGATATTGAATGTATTCAGCATGAGACATTTCATGAGTGGTTTAGTCAACATGTAAGAATCAAAATAGTAATATTTGTGTTATTCAACTGTTTTTTACATGAGTAATTAATACGATTGATTTTTTACAGGTAGCCAAATTAGAGGAAACGCATGGTATAGAGAGTTTAAAAGAGGAAGTTCGTATGTTAGCACGTGGTCCACTTGATGTTGTCACTAAATATCAAGGGTACAGAATAAACGGTTTTACATTTAGATCCAAGAGGTATGACAAGTGCACTCAAAATAGTGGTGTTGTTGTGATCGCAAAGACATCAAGCTATGCCAAGTCGAGTGATATGAATCCGATTCTGGGAGATGTTGCTAGCTTATTATGGACGTCTAGTTGATATCACAGAACTAAAATACTTAGGAGTTAAAACAATGAAGGAACGCTTATTTGTTGTTTTCAGTTTGAAGAGTTTGAATGATGCAATATATACCCTCATTTGCAATTAAGATGTTTCTTAGTATTATTATAAATGTTATATGATTAATTGGAAAAATTCGTAGCAGGGGCAAAATACAAATTACGATCATGGTAATATATTTAATTTGAAGGTGCATATATTAAAGTGCAGTTATATCTCTTGCGGCGCTATATATATACCTCAATAGGATGTTGAAAAGCGCGTCACATTTAGCAACGCTTTTACAATGCTATACCAATGCTAAGAATAAGTGTCGTAAGAAGGTCTAGCGACACAAGCAAAGCCAGCACTTTTACAAGTGTCGGTAAAAACACTTTCGACGCTTTTTAGCGCCTCTATAGGTCAATTATAGTATCGTCAGAGCTCATTTTCCTACTAGTGCCATACCAAATTTCAGCTAAAACTTCAACCGGGAAGGTAGTCAAATGATTTTCCGAAATGTATTGCGCTGTTTAACTGCGCAGCCATCTTCAAAAAATCATTTGACTGCCTTCCCGATTGAATTTTTAGCTGAAATTTGGTATGAGTAAACTAGACTTAAGGAAGAAGATGCTTAAAAAATTTCATCAAAAAATTCCTCCGGGAACTGCCCCAATTGGCGACGGCCGGGCAGAACCTTCTATATAAGGGACTAATTGAACACTTTAAGTTAGTTCATGTACCTATAAGTCTATAACCCTTTAGCCTTAAATGTATTTCTACTGTCCGGAGATTTTTCGTTCTTGTTTGAAGTATGTTAACTTTTGTACCTCTCTATTTTCATTTCATAGATTTTCTTTTTAGTCTCCCACATGACCTGTTGATATTACATGTGAGGAAACCTTAGAACCAATGCGGCTCAAAAAAAGTACCATTAATTAGCATGTTCGGAGATCGATGGCTATACAAATACACCAGGCCAGCCAAAGTAGGTAGAATATTCGCATAAATGAATAACATATTAAGATACTACTAAAAAAGTCATTGATGCACCTTGAGATCTTCTTTTCAAGGATTTGTGCTCCCTGAATGGTACACAATTTGTGCTTTTGGGAGATGCACGAGGAAAGTTTAAAAGCTTCTTTGTAGCCTCGAAATGCAAAGAGTCATTGATACTTTGAGCTGCACGAATGACACAACATGGTGGAGTGCAGGCGACTTGGAGAGTAGTAATTGCACAAGGCACAGTTCAATTTCGGCTCCTATGAACCCGTTGAGCTTCACGGTCTCAAGCGTCCTCAAATCATCTTCAATAGTGTCCTCCAAAAGTCTTGGATCAGTTGCTTCAGAATCTTCGTGAATATCAATCTCCAACACCAATAGTTTGGGGGATTTTTTAAGCAACTAGTATTACACCTGATGGAGTATATGGACTCTACCCCCGGTATGCCAACTATTGGGCCTGGACAGCGGCCCACACACGTTTAGCGGATCCATATTATCGTACATTAGTATTCAAAGGGAAATTATGATTGACCCCCACTGAGGTTTGATGCATTATCAATCACACCCCTATACTATCAAAAATATACTTTTACCCCCCTCCCTATCCTTTAATGATGATTAAATAACTTCTAATCTATATTTAGAGAAAACTATAGATATAATTTCATTATTTTTCGTTAGGTCCGCTTTTAATATTGTAATTTTATTCAATCACAAATTTGATCCGGTAATTAATAAACTTGTCCATATTAATGACATTTTTATCGGAAGTCAAACAAAACTGACCCCACTCTAGGTAGTTCGTTTTATACCTTTGAATTTGTAAAGTGACTAAATATACTTAACTGGTATGGAAATGATCAAAATAAGCTAAATTTGTCAAGAACTGAAACAAATCAACTTAATTGAACCAAACCGACTCAAAAGTGATGTTGACTACTTGGTTTTACCATTAAAGATTGAATGCAAGAAAATTCTCATTTTGCACTCTAGAAACTTTTTTATCACTGAAAATGAGATCATTATAGGTATAATATAACTTGTAAATTAACATTTGACAAAATATGAACATATTTACATGTAAAATACTGGTAAAGACATTATAATTTATCATGAGTTTCACACCCAAACTGGTTAGTGCTAAATAATTAGTGTGGCCCATGACATTATCTTCGGTTCTAATCTCCTAATTTGTCTAGGTTCGCTCTCGATAATTTAAATATTTAACTACCTATTTTTTAATTTTTAACAGACTATAACCAAATTTTAAAATATTTTCAATGGTTTTAATGAAAAAATGAACGGGGTCAAAACATGGGCTCCAATCGTGATCCAAAAAGTGAGGTCTGAGGCCTCTTGTTCACCAGTCTGGTCTCGATCCCAACCTAAAATCTTAATTAAAAAATTGGTCATTCTCGAGACCGAGCCTTGTCCTCCCCTAATATGAACCACAAAAGTAAGTACTTCTCATACAAATTTACAATAGGTATCAATAGTCTCCTAAAAGTCCTTCAACAACATCTGTTTTACGTATAAAATATACGTATTAGACATCTTTCTCTCATTAGAAAAGTTTCACCAAGATTTCTACAACCTCAAATATATTTTTGAACTTTTAAAAGTAACAGAGATTTATGGTTTTAAGCTTGTACCTTTCGATTGTGTCTGCTAAGTGTATAATTTTACTCACATGTAGATGTAGTTATGTACCGTGTCAATAATAAGGGCTATTTCATTGAAAAGTACGCGTTCTTGCAAAAAAGTACTTTCTGATGGAAAGATTTTGAATACAAGTAAATTTATTAATTATCAGGTTAAATCTGCAAGTGAGTAAATTTATAAAACTGAATTTATACTATTTCTAAACGTAATTAAGAGTTACTACCTCCGGTTTTTTTTAATCTTCATAGTTTGACTTCACACAAAATAAGGAAAGAAATTTGACTTTACTGTAGAGTACACTGTTGAGGCACTGTTTGACACTGTTTGGCACTGTAGAGACACTGTTTGGCACTGTTGAGACACTGTTTGGCACTGTTTGGCACTGTTTTGATGTAGATTTCTTTGCCAAAAAAAGAAATAAGGAAGTGTGAAGTTTATTTTAGACCGTCCCAAAAAGGAAAGTGTGAAGTTTATTAAAAACCGGAGGGAGTATTAAACTTTCATTAAAAGATAGGGAGGGGGTAAGTGTATATTTTTAATAGTGCAGGGGTCTAGGTGATAATACGTGACACATCAAGGGTGGTAAATGATAATTTCCTTTATTCAAATGTTCTAGATTAGCTTTTTATACTATCAGTCCATTTATGTAACTGGGTCTGTCAGACCCTTATTAGAAGCTCAGACCCAGATTTTTCCTATATATACAACTTATAGGAGGCCTGTAAACCATAACTCATAGAACTCATAGTTCATACTCCGTACACAATACACATTTTCTTCTTCTTCTCCATTACTCCTTTTGATTCTTGTTCAATTTCTCCTGTTTATACAATATGAGTATCAATTATCCAACAACACCCGTGCGATGCACGGGACAAAATATAGACATGAATTATTATTATAATAATGATAAATATAATAATGATAAAACCCAATTAAAGAGCATATTTGTATTTGTACACAATCATCAAAAGAGTAATATGAGAAAATGGTAGGCAATTTTCATATAATATATATAGATGATAATGCGCATGTCCAGCTAAAACTATTTTTAAGAATTGGAATATGTATTTGTGGATTTAAAAATATATGTCTGATTGCAATGTGATCATTTAAACAATCAAACATTTCGAAATTATACTTTAAACAATCAAACATTTCGAAATTATACTCTGTATTACTGACAAATACGGGTATAAACTTGCATAGGAATAAATTAAAATTAAAACTTAATTGATAGATTGGTATGAGTTTTATTTTTTTTAATGCCTAAATGACTGAGTTTGTATGTAGAAATTAGCATTGTATTATTTTTATATATGAATGGGATTTTATTTATTTTACTTTATTTTTATTTTTATTTTATTTTATTTCACTATTTAAGATGTTTCGACGTTATCTCTCTCCAATATAATGCTAGTCTTCATGTATTGGACTCCAAGAGCCCCATTCTCTCATTTTCCTACCTGAATTATCTTCATACTTTCATTTTTCGTCCATATGAAAATTATCTTCTCTTTATTTTTTTTGGCAAAGATTTTGAGATTCACAACATTTCTTTTCACATTCTTACACATTTCTTTCTCATGTGTACAACTCTCCACCTTACAATTATCACTATTTTAATCTATGTGCCAATTGCACTTCAGAAGATAAATATGGGACGTGGGACGGAGGGAGTTTATCCCAACATAACATATCACATTAATTATCCAGATTCACATATTTTCTAGAGTTTATATAGCCCGATTCACATGTCAAAAACAATTAACGATGCGAATCCTCATGCGGTGGTTAATATGGTCCAAAGTCCTACATGATCCAATTTATATAGAGGCCGTTTGACAACACTGTTTTTCGGCTTATCAGGCTTATCAACCAACTTTTTCACCAAACACGTAATTTTTGCTTTCGCGCGTTGAATTGTGTAATAAGCAGAAAAAGTAAGGTTGAAGTTACATTTCTGACCGTATTGGCTAAAGTTACTGTAGATGATCATTTTAGCTATTTTTACATATAATTTTTTCTTTATTTTAATATAAAATATATTTTAAAAATAATTTTTTCTTAAATCAGCAGAATCAGCCAAGTCAGCCAGAACTTAATAAATTTCAGCAAAATCAGCCAAATCAATCGATTTTCGTGCTACCAAACAGGCTCATATATTAGATTAGCTCTAGTCCTTGTGCATTTTAAATGAAATTCTAGATTAAAGGACATATTCATTTTCGGTCAGTATTATATGTAAGAACTTGGAAACAGGTCTATATTTATATACTCCATCTGCTTTGTAATTGCGTTGCAAGTGTTCCGGCCTGTATGAAATAAAACCTCAATTGTGTACGTTATATATTAATATTACACTAACAAATACGACAGTATATGTTAACGAAGTAATGCAAATTTGTAATTTGATACTCTTATTATCGATCAATACAGTCAATCTTTATGTTCTTTTTAGCTTTATTATGTTCTCTATTTTCTCCCCTGATTAGTGTGTGTGCTTTTTATTAAATTAATAAAACTCGAATAAATTTTGAACTTTTATCTCACTGATGATTTTTAGTTATTTTTCTAGATTAAAGAAATATGTGATGTTTTACTTACTCCATCTCTATAACTTTCAAGGCAAATACCAAAAGATGGGTTCAAAATCCTACCATAAAATTGAACTCATACCCTCTTGAATCTTGAAATGGGTATAGGTGATAACCCAAACTCTAGCTTGCTATACCGAATACATAAAATTTTATTTAACCCAGATTTTTTCGAATCCAGTTCTCAATTCCTTAAACAGTCTCGCTTTACTTCTAAAGACATTTTAAACTACTTTTATTGAACTAAAAACTCTAACAAATTGATACTACGTACTTGCATTATATATCAAAATTTTCAATTAATTGTGTAATTGATTAGATATATATAAATCCAGTAGTCTAAATTGCAAAGGAGAATAATTATTGTAAAGAGTACCATAATATTGAAATTCAGTAGTCTTTTCCACCTGTTGAAGCTTATTGCCGGCCTGTTCTAAGTGGTTGAATGGTAAAGCTACAGAAATCATGAGGAAAAAAATCAATATTAACAAAAAAGAACTAAATGGATCACACTAAGGAATACTCCGTATCGAACTTGTGAGAAACAAAATCATTGGACTGTAGACGATAGTGCGGTACTGCTGCAGTGGTAATTGGTAAAGCATTTGCAGACCATTGCGAGATTTATATAGGATTTTTAACTGGAGTGATAGAGTATATGGGCCTGGACCCCATGGCCCACATACTCAAACGGCCCAAAAGACACTAGCAGGGCACCCGCACCGGCCAGAGGCACGGGACGTCCAAGAAAGAAGACATCACCCGGGTTCTTTGGGGTGAAACCCAGATCCGCGTCGTCCATGGGTCGCATCGTCCATGGACCGCATCGTCCATGGGTCGCATCGTCCATGGACCGCATCGTCCGGACTCCGTCCAGGCAGAATGTATTTTCCTATTTTATATACTAAGGAGGTGTTTACTTCACTGCTAAAGTCACAGTTAGGTTAGTAAGACAGGTGAAGTAAACACGCACACTGCTTAATAAGCCGCTTACTAACCGAAAGAGGTGCTTAAAGTGCCGCTTATTAAGCATACCACACCCCCATGTATTAATTAAGCGGCACTTTAAGCTTTTTTAGTTTCCGAATTTACCCCTTGCCCTTAACCTATTGTTATCCCTGCCCCACCTCGACCCCAACCCCACCCTACCCCTTACCCCACCTCACCTCGACCCCACCCTACCCTACCCCACCCCGACCCCCCCACCCTACCTACCCCACCCCTACCCTACCTAACCGACCCCCACCTACCCCGACCCCACCCCACCCCTACCCTACCCCTACCCGACCCCCACCTTACCCCTACCCCTACCCTACCCCATCCTACCCCTACCCGACCCCCACCCTACCACTACCCTACCTACCCAATCCCACCCCTACCCTACTTACCCGACCACACACCTACCCTTACCCTACCCTACCTACCCCACCCCCTTACCCACGTACCCGACCCCACCCTACCCTATCTGACCCTACCCCTACCCCACCTCAACCCCCACCCTACCTACCCGAACCCACCCTACCACTACCCTACCTACCCAACCCCACCCCTACCCTACCTACCCGACCCACCCTACCACTACCTGACCTCAATCACCCCACCTACCCCACCCCACCCTATACCCCTTACCCCACTATACCTAGGGTGGTGGGGTCAGGGTGGGGCCGATGTGATAGAGGCGCTAGGGGCAGGGTAGGTGTGGTGGGGTAGGGGTAGGGGGGTGGGTTTGGGTAGGGGTAGGGGCGGGGTTGGGGTAAGGTAGGGTAAGGTGGGGTCGGGGTGGGGTCGATGTGGTAAGGGCCTATGGGGGTAGGGGCCTATGGGGTCGGGGGTAGGGTTGCGGTAGGGTGGGGACAGGTTAGGGTGGGGTCGGGTAGGTAGGGTGGGGTCAGGTAGGTAGGGTAGGGGTAGGGGGTAGGGGTAGGCGGTGGGTGGAGTCGGGGTAAGGTAGGGTGGGTAAGGGGTTAGGGGTATGGGTACACATATTATATTATATACTTGTGTTCATGAATGTTTGTGTGTATATATATGTATAGGGTTATTTTGGACATTTTAATGTTAAGCGGTGTTTTAAAACCGTTTGAAGTAAACACGGTCTTACAACATTGTTTATTTTATGCGCCGCTTATTAACACGGGTCTTAATAAGCACCGTTTAATAACCGGTGAAGTAAACATGTCCTAAGTGTTGTACTCAGCCCATTAGTGGCCTTATTTCGCCCAAAGAAGGCATGATTATTGTAATGGGCCTCCTAAGCCCAAGGCTAGGGGCCCAAATCCACATTTTTACCTATAAATAGACCCCAAGGGGTTAATTATAGGGGGTTCCAAGTTGAGAAATATAATTACTCACTTTCTCTCTCTAGCTCTCACTTTTCTCTAGAATTAATACGCTATCATGGAGAATCATTAGTGAAATGATCTTGATGAAATGGCAATCTGCACGGGAAACAAAGCGTCACCCCCAAATTCATTTATTTACTCCATATTATTAATTAGCTAAAAAGAATCCACAATTTTTGAATTGAAGTTAAAAATGAACTCCTGAAAGAAATCCCACAGCCGACATATAGCCGAAGTCCAAATTCCGAAGTGCCACTTGCTATTTAATTCTGGACATCTAGCTATTATTATTACGGAGTAATTTAATTTTATTTTAGAGAAGTAATTTAATTTTATTTTAGAGAATGCCTAACTGTTTTAGGGCATTCTCCCCTAAAAAAATTTTGGCGCTAACTTTTCCTAGAAGATTTCTTTTGCTTTTATATATAGATAGATTGGCAGCAAAGGTAAGATGCCTCCGAGAACCAAAACGGAAGCCATCAAGTTTGATTTCTTCCAAATTGATCGCAGTCGGGACGGCTGCTGAGGCCAACGCAAGAGCCCTATTCAACTTTGTAAGAATAAAATGCAAAAAAGAAAGTAAGCGTAGAGATCAAATTATAAACAAAACTGATTCATGCTGATTCAACTAATAAAAAAAATGTAATACAAAAAAGAACATGTTTATAATACAAATGAATATCAATATATGAGGGAGAACAGATGAAATTTTCACCGAAAACAAATGCAGAGAGAGGGTATTAATAGAGCTCAAATGAAGCGGGAGCAATGTGCTTCCAGTCCAAGTTATATATCTTTTATTATACAAAGGCAAAATGAAATCTGTACAGTGTTCCCGCCCAAACACTGTACAGTAACGGGCCGGGTCAGGGGATATGGGTTCAGGGACGGGTCATGTAGCAAGTCCTCCTCTGTTCTGCTCAGCAACTTCCAGTACAGGCCCAATGTCCAGTGCAGTTTGTGCTGCTCGAGAGATCAGTTTATTGGCTCAAGAAAACAGAGCTGCAATAATAATAAAAAAGTACAAGCATTGTACTCAAAAGGTTAGAGGCCACACATTAAGTCTTCATGCAATTCTTGAGCCACACAACATTAAATGCAATAATAATAAAAAAGTACAAGCATTGTACTCAAAAGGTTAGAGGCCACACATTAAGTCTTCATGCAATTCTTGAGCCACACAACATTAAATGCAATGTACTTGCTTTACAAAATGCACATGTGAACACTCGGATCTTGCAATATTATAATTAATGGTTGTACTATAAAATTTGAAAGTAGAGATTGTGTATGCTTTGACCATTGGTTATTACTCAATACTCAATTTGTTTTTCATCACC
This sequence comes from Cuscuta epithymum, assembly GCA_945859915.1. Classification (NCBI taxonomy): domain Eukaryota; kingdom Viridiplantae; phylum Streptophyta; class Magnoliopsida; order Solanales; family Convolvulaceae; genus Cuscuta; species Cuscuta epithymum. The sequence continues at coordinate 3,980,829 of CAMAPF010000933.1, read as the reverse complement.
TCCCATCCGCCCCTATATAAACCCAATGATGGTTTGAGCAACCACACCACAATGAAGGTGAAGCACCCAGAGCAGCGTGCACTGCACATCCATGGCAAGGAAGGTGAGAGTATTGGAAGTTTGATGGTGTATCAAAGTAATCACACTTCAGATGAGTGGCCATCATAGTTTAAAATTTTTAGATCTCAACATTGATATTGTGGAATATTAATAATGGCATGTATGAACATATTTTGTAAATCAGATTTGGGAGAGGAGATGATAGCACAACTTGGGTTGGCAACTTAGGGGCCATGTCCCTATTGAAAACTCTTCATCTAACTATATTATATTGTTGTCCTATTTTAGGAAGGAGTTTACCAAAAATTTAAGGGTGGAGTGCTAACTAAGGTGAGAAACACTAATGTATCATTTATTTTTTGAAATCATGTTTCCACATCAGCATAAAACCGTTTTATAATTGTTTATTTCAGGCAGAAAGGGGTGATGAAAATAATACAAGTTGTTTTCCAGGCTGAACAAGTATACTATTGGATTCTTGAAAAACTATTCTAAAACAACCAGGCAATTTTCGTGCAGGTTTAGTATTTTCTAAAAAAAAACAGGTAAAGACAGGGATGCCACAACTACCAACCAAAACAGAGGGATGATTTGAAATCAAGGTTTTATAAATCACTATAAAGTTTATATATCACTTCTTCAAATGTAATATGTATATACTGTATATGTATAATATTTCAAGAATGAATAATATAATTATTTCATATTATTAAAAGTTATCTTATGTGCTATTAAATTACAGAAAACTTTTAGTGTAAGCTGATTAGACAAAAAATAAACATATATGCAGCATATAAGTGTAACTGAAATAATAAAATAATACTACGTACCTTACTGGGATTCATACCTGCCTTTGAAGCTGCACAAACTCTGAACATGCATATCATGTTGTAATCTAATTAATAATTAGATTTTTATTATGATTACACGATTGGGAACCTTATCAAGTTTCCAGAACATATATACATTTTCTATATGATAAACAAGTAACTCAAAATAACAAAAAAACATTTTGGCCTTGGCCAACAAAAAGATATATGGTGAATGAGATGCCTAAATAAGAAAATGCTAATAACAATATTATTAATCCATTAGGGTAAATAATATGGTTTTTAACTTATTATTCAATTACTATTTATTTATAACATGGTTTTTCAAACATGGATATAGGGTTAAAAAAAATAAAACCGGGGCATTGTATATTTCCATATTAGATCAATATTAATAATATAATACTTTTCATAAAAGTTGTCATTCAAAATGCTACTGATATTATATAAGTTGCCAATTACAAAAAATTATGAATGTGCTCAAATGCAATTCAAGATTCAATTTTTATATGGCTTAAAGAATGAAGATAGATAATAAGAAATAAATTAAGTTATAAACAGATTAAATTGGGACAGATCTAAAGTTTGATTTAGGTACAACCATGGCTGTCGTACTTGCCAGTAATTTAATACAATCAATTCAATTATCAATAATAAAAACATTTTTAATGAATTGCATTTGGACAAAACTGAAACTTTCAAACATGTTTCAGAATTTAGGCTTCAGAAATATTATTTCCACTTCAATTTAATATGAACATATTAAAGTCTCCAGATAAAAAGATTAATCACTTCTTAAAAAAAATAGGTATTCAATTCAAGTCATACTTGAATTGTTCACATTGAAAGTGTACATGTATTCTTGAGTAATCAAAACACCGGCTTCAAGTACTTATGTGTGTGTGCATAGGAAAAGAGTGTAGGAGAACAGCTCATGTATCAAGGATAACCATTGAGTCACATAGTCATATACTCATATATGTATAAAATCATTTGTATTAATCTAATATGTAATACGTATTAGCATATGCGTATAGTTACAAAAATTGATTTTCAGTAAAAAAAATAATTCAGAAAAATTAAATAACATACAGATTATATTATACGATAGTAGAGTATATAGGTACTACCGAACTGGACTTCAACATAACATGATTTCAAAAATACTCTTTAATCAATAATAACAGTTTTAATCAATAAAGACCCAATAGTTTTGATCACTTATTTTTAAATCAACATAACAATATCAACGAGGAAATTTTAATGTGTGACATTCTTTGACTATAAATCTCATTATTTAGAGATTAAAGTGCGTATTTGTGCCATCTTTAATTAGCCACAGATATGATATTGTGACAGATCCGTTCTCGATAGTAAAGTTAAAACCTCATTTACAACAATTCGTAAAATGAGTCAAAATAGTTTCGGAACAAATCAATTCAAAAAGTACATGCTTTCCATAAAGAAAACAAGATCTGCTCATACTGTTTAACTCATCGCATGTTTATACGCAAGGGATGAAAACTGTTAATCAAAAAAACATATGGATAACTTAACACTAATGACACCATAAATGAAATTGAGGACGACTTTTTGTCAAACTTAAGAGATATGTACCAATTAGACTGACGCAAATGCGTAAGCGCTCGATTTGGTCGGAGTAGCGGTGGATTCCAAATTGTGGTGACCGTACGCTTTACATGACGCCCCAGGAGGTCGCTTGAACAGTGAGACAAAGAAGGAGATTCAGATGGTCGCGGATTCAGACGGGGAGAAGGGAGCGTTCTGGAGACCATAACTAGGTGTAACCGACGACGAGTCTCCAGGAGTGTGTACGGATATATCAAGCGGCGCTGAACATAGATATGTTTATGTATTAGGCGGTTGAGTCAGCTAGGTTATGTTGGGTTGTTGGGTTGTTGGCACAAATGGGCTGGATTTGGCTTTTGAGTCCAATTTAGTGAGCTGATAATAAATACTAGGTTAAGTTATGGGCCTAAGTCATTTAGCTGTTATAATGTTTTGATAATACTAATAATTTTTAAACTATTATTTAATATTATTAATTATAAATATATTTTTTTTTTGTTTATCTATGATTAATTATTTTCAAAAGTTCACGTATTCAATGTTATAAAAAGTATGATTAAGGTACTATTTCAATTTTTATCTAAATTTAGAGCAATTAAGTTTTAAAGAAGACAACCTCATGTCATGATCTCTTATATGATTACTAGAAGTAACCATCAAGGTTAATCTTTATTGGATGTTGAACTATTATTAAAATAGCAACTATTAATGATTGTTCATTTTTGTTACAGTATTGAGAGTAACAAATCACAAAGCTGTGAAAATATCGATTTGCGGCGAAGATGATCAACAAATCCAGCATAATATAAATATTGTTTACAAGGAATTGAAGTGTTTCAAAATGTGTATAAGCGGAAACCTTATTTATTTCTTGCTTCTTATTCGAAAAAACTACACTTCATACCAATTATCAGTTGTAACTATCTCTTATTACATCTATGTTATTTGCATTCGTTCACACACTAACTCAGAATGTCAACAAATAATACTCACAATGTCCTCTAATAATGCCCCATCTCTTCATTTTTTTCCGTCCTACAAAGATTGTCTCATATAAAAGATGGTAAGTTTGTATTCTTACTTCATTCTTACGTTATCAATTCAAATCAATCACATAAACTTATTTTTCTTAATAATCGTGTCACCTACTTATGTCTGGGCCAATTGTAATAAATTTTTGGATTGTAATAATCGATGATCAGCACCGTTTTAGTGTTGGGCTGATAAGTATTAGGATTATGGTCAATTACATATTACAGGGTATATTACATTATTATTGCATTTCATTATCAGTATAAATGTATTAATAATACGAAAAATAATAATAAGATTACATATTATTATTATTAGATTGTGTTTTACTGATTTGCGAAATTTTGTTAGCTTACAACAAACACTTTTAAAAAATTGCATATAACAAAAAAGAAAATATCATAAGCATATGTGAAAGTATATTAGTGTTAGTATTGTTCTTATTCAGATACCATTAATTTTATAAATAATTCAAAAATTATTTTTATTATTGATTTAAATAAACTTTCTCAAGAGCCAAGACCAATATTTGTCACATGTTGAAATAAAAAAAGTCAATGATTATGCATTGTCAATAGATTGTGAAACTCTATATAACATTTCCTTTTTTCTACTTACTCCAAAACATACTTACTACCTATTTCTGAGTTTTCACTATCTGATCTACAATTATACGGAGTAATTTATTATGCATGTTACGTCTATGACAATTTGCATTTATTTCACATGACCGAGTAATATTTATAAATAATATCATATCGTTATTATATTTTAATATCCCGCGCATCGCGCGGGTGAGAATCTAGTAATCATAAATGCACAAACTTTTAAGTTTGGGAGCACTGGTGACAAATTTAGGAGTACAATAACACACAAGGAATTCTAGCCTCTCAAGCTTGGGCATGCTAAAGACCAGTTCCTTATCATTACCCCTGAACTCAACGAATCTGAAATCTAACGAAGTCAGCCCGGGGAATATACAGGCACCATTTACCGGCAAATAAAAAACGAAATATTCAAGTTCCAGTTGCTTGATGGTCTTGGATGAGAGTAGACAGGATGGTACCTTAATTTCTTCTGATCGAGAATGTTTCATGGAGAGGTGAAGTTCCTCAATGCCGTTTCTTGACAGAAAAAGACACCACCTGTCTAAATCAGACTGTTTCAGCGGCGGCTCAAATGAGGTACAATCGTGAAACGTGAATTTCTTAACGGGTCCAGCTCGGAGCATGAGAATCTGGTTGATTATGCTCACGACAGACAAGTCGTCGTCGTTACGGTTTTGAATGGAGCTGTAGAAGGCCGAGTCAAAGACGAGTCGCCCTTGGCGGTACCAAGCATCCCTCCACTGAGTTGAGAGCAGAGCGCATCTGGCGGCGTCTCGAGTGGGCAATCGCTCCAAAATTCTTTCATTAATCTCTTCCGGCAGCTCACTAATCACAGTTTTACTTCGCCTATAGACAGCCATCATCAGATCGGAAAGAGGGATCGGATTATCCGTAGTTCAAATTTAAGTAGGCGTCATGTGCCGATCCTTTTGAAGGCCCAATCAAATTGGGCTTAATCTTAAATACTATCTACGTCCCATTTTATGTATCTTAGTTTGACTTGGCACGATTATTAATGAAGTGGTTGAAAAAATAAAAGTTTTGGTTGAGGTTTGAGTATAACAAAGTGAAATGGTTTAGGTCACATATTTTTTTCCAAAAAAGGAAAGGAGACACTTATTTTGGGACAAACAAAAAAGGAAAGTAGGACAGGTAAAATGGGACGGAGGGAGTAAAATTGTAAAACATGTGTAATGATAATAGCAGTAATACTTCAGGACATTTATGAAAAAATCTGATAAATATCTTTCTATCTAAATCAATAATATTATAGTATACTAGTAAATATTTAGAAAGAAAATAATGACGGTCTTTTTTGTGCTCTTTACTAGTTTTAGTCCTAATTAAGGAGCCAGCTTAATTAATACCTACTCCTAAATTTCTTCATCCAATGAAGTGATCATTTTGAATCGTTTCATTTTCGTTAGCTAAATTATTTTTCTTCTCTGAGTTCTCCTCTTGATGAGGGCATTCAGAATTTGATTTCATTATCCAAACCTTCTTTAGCGTCGCTTTCTCTAATTTCTCTTCTTTTATTGTTGATCATATTCAAACTCAATCATTTCTATTACACATTAAAATTAATTAAATTTATGAATTAAAGTATTATCTAAAAAAAATCTAGAAAAATCAACAAATTATAACACCAACGCTCAATATAGAATCATCAACAATTAAGAAAGTAAACCATTAATTATGAATGAAACCAATCAATTATTGTTGGAGATTTATTAAAAATAAAGCTCAATTGTTAATTTACATGATCATCAAAAATTTATATTCAGGTCGATCAACTTCCTATTTTTGTTAAACGCTCTTATTGGATGGACTTCTATGGCATTCCGTCCTTTAGATACTGATTTTGTTTTGTTTTACTTTTGTCGGGTAAGGCTTGGCCCCCTCGATTGTTTGTGTAATCTCCACATTAATAAAATCTGGTAAATGTTCCCTGGCATTTACCCCACTGATTTTGGTGGTTGACCTTCTGGGGTAAAAAAAAAACATGATCATTAATCATTTTATAAACAAATAATGTGATTTATAAAAATGATATTTATTATTATATATCATGAGAGCACAATGGTGAATTCAATTCTGAGTAGCTACAAATACAGGCTAGTACTAATTCACAAAAACAGACCTTTGCAATGTGACCTTTTCTACATTTAAATAAGTATAGGCCTTTACAAAATGACAAAAAATCAGACCTATACAATAATGGATAGAGTTCATGACTGAAGATGAACTACTCCTCATCATATTCTAGTATGAACTCCCCATTATTTGGCTCTTCTGAGTCTTGATTAGTACTGGTGGTATTTACTGGTTGGGATAAAAGACCTCTTACAGCATCAAGCAGCTCCACATCAACCTCTATGCTTGTGGGCAGAGTTCCTTCTGCAATCATTCTATCCTTTTCATTATGTGGTAGCTTGTAGCCCCCCCCCCCCCCTCCACTTTGAAAATATCTAACATAACATATTGAAAGCTAAGCCACACCTTGTTGAGAGTCATGGGTGAACGCTCATAAAATGCCTCAACTGCCTGTAGCATTTCATCCACATTCTTAGATGCTTTCCGGTCTTTTAGAGACTGGATCGCCATAAAGAATCCAAGGTCTAGTATGTTGAGATTTGGGGAATTAGGGGACTAATTAGTAAGGGTAATGTTAAACTCATCTCCTTTAGAGATAGCCATAAAATCTGGATCAAAATCTAGAATGTGTGGCCTTGTATTATCCTGTTGGATAATGATTTCCTTGCTTAATTGTTCAGGCCATTTGTCCTTGATTGCAGGTAGCACTAGCTGATTAGCATGTCTTTAAACACTGCCTTTGTAATGTTAAGTATAGGCTTGGTTTCCATGACCCGCGCATTTCTGTTTTTGCTTTTTCTTTTGGCTGCCACTTTCTCAACAAATGGGAAAATTCCAATTTTTCCATACCAAATTACATCTCCATTATCTGCAAATAGAGGCCTACCAACTGCTCCAGTGACACCGCTTTAGTTATGAATCTTTTGGATTTGCATACTCTATGTGGATCCTGCTCTTGTAGGCCCATGTAGTATCTTTGTGATGTTTTGGACAGGAAAAATCATTTTTCATCTATGTGTATGACATTCTGAAAGTTTATAAAAACTGGTTTTTCTGGGATTGATGTGTCTACCTGCCTATAACAGAAATTCAGTCTTGACATCCTGTTTGTGTCACTTAGCAAAGGCTTTATAGCATTAGTGTGACTTCTGAGAATACCTCTGTGAACCAGCTTGTGAATGGTTGACCTTGATACTGAAAAAGTAGAGGCAAGTGTCTTCAAAAGTTAACATAGATTTTTTTCATAACTCAAAAATAACATAGATTCCTTTCATAAGTTACTGAGTCTTCAAAAGTTAGATTTTTTTATTTGTTTCTATTAAAAATGACAACATCCAATTCAGATGACCATTTTCTTAAAAGTCGTTTCAGTTGAGCCAAATTCAATCAATAAGTGTCTAAGGAGAGGCAAATCATTGGATTGGATGAGTCCTCGGTTGCTGCTAGCTAAGTAGAGGAAAAGAGTGAACATAGTCCACCAAGATAGAATCCTACTCTTTCTTTGGAGTGGCAGAGAGGTTTCACTTCTAAGACAGCCTTTTTGTGGCATAGAGGGGAAAGCCACATTTTGTTCTAGGATTTTTCTTTTTCGTAGGTCATTTGTGGCACGCAGGAAGGGCTCGTTTCTGCCTGATTTTCCCAGCCACTTTGTTGTTACATCTACAGCATCCCCTTTTTCAAGTTGCTCTTTGGCTGTGTTCCAAATGTTGAAAATAGTTCTTCTAGTCACTGAGTATTTAGTGGCAAGCTTAGAAAACACACCTCTCTGAGCTACTAATGCCTCGGAAATATCTCTTTTAGCAGTGATTAACATTTCATCTACTATGCTCTCTCTTTCCTTGTTTCCTAATCTTTTTGCTTTGGTATTTGAGTTTGGGTCTTGTAGTGTTGTTTGCAGATCTGCAGAAGAGCCTAATGAAGATGAAGGCAAGTCTTCATTTATGGAAGGTGCAGAAGCAGTTAAGGGAGATGAAGCCAAATCTTCATTTATGGAAGGTGCATAATGGGAAGAAGAAGACTGGGCAACATTTATGTTGGCTGCCATATGTTGTGTGTGCTGTGTGTAGTAAACTCTACTTTTGGAAAGTGTATTTATAGATAGTAAAAGAGGAGAGAAATTTTGGAGGGAACTTTTTATGTAAGTAGGATTTCCAAAACAACCTGGATTGTATGCTATGCACACGGAATTATCCCTTGTTTTGCAGCTATCACATCAAATTTAGCTTTATTGTACTTGCACTAAAAAAATTTACCTCCTTCCCTTTCAGCCGCTTCTTTCTTTAGTATAGGGGTATACATGGAAAGTCAATGTCATTTATCACTTGCATTAAACTCCGATCCAAGTCAAAGTAAGAAGAGTTTTCCGGGACGGAGGGAGTATTTATCTATATTAAAAATTCTTATCAATATATAAAGTGTTTGAAAGTACCAACAATGAAAAAAATGTACAATATATTAAAGGGAACATAATGTTAGATAATACTGAAACTATCACCATTTAAGAATAGTGAAACAAATTATAGAAATAATTAATTCATTCCCAACTATTCAAATATATATATATACAAAGTCAAATACATATATAAGAGATCAAATACAAACCTCTCATAATTTACAAACTATAAACTAATCTTGACCATCCGATTAGTTTATCTAAAGGTTGTATATGCAGGGTGGTATTTTGGTATTAAAGCCAAAAGTTTGGCTCAAATAATTGAAAAAAATGTATAGTCATCAATAAAGTGTTTAAAATTATGTCATAGAAGTAGAATTTAGTTTAAAAATTGACACAACTCAAATGAATCGCTGGCTCCGCCACTGCTCATACCACAATGGTTAGAGAGGATTAGGAGGGCAAGATCGACCGGTTTCAAGAATGTTACGAGGTGCTCGGCTATTCCGTTATGTTCTGGTGTGTGTGGTGGTGAAGTAAAATGAGAGATACCATGAATTGAGTTTCACAATCACCACCATTATACTCTGTATGAGAATAAAAGAGCCCGTTTGGAGAACTCTGTTTTCGGCTTATCAGGCTTATCAGCCAGCTTTTTCACCAAACACGTAACTTTTACTTTCGCGCGCTGAATTGTGTAATAAGCCGAAAAAGTAAGGTTGGAGTTACTTTTATGGCTGTATTGGCTGAAGTTACTGTAGAGGACCATTTTAGCTATTTTACATATAATTTTTTCTTTAATTTATTAATAAAATATATTTTTAAAATATTTTTTTCTTAAATCAGCAGAATCAGCCAAAACAGCCACTCCAGCCAGAATATCATAAATTTCAGCAGAATCAGCCAAAACAGCCGATTTTGGTGCTACCAAACAGGCTCAAAATGTAATACAGAAATTAAAAATTTTCAACCAGACGGTGAAGTTGAGGGAAAATTGTGGACACATTGTTTGGCAACATCGTTTTTCGGCTTATCACCCAACTTTTTCACCAAACACGTAACTTTTGCTTTCACGCGTTAAATTTTATGATAAGCAGAAAAAGTAATGTTGGAGTTACTTTTCTGGCTGTATTGGCTGAAGTTACTATAGATGATCATTTTAGCTATTTTTCATGTAATTTTTTATTTTTTTATCAATAAAATATATTTTAAAAATATTTTTTCTTAAATAAGCAAAATCAGTCAATGCAGCCACTTCAGGCAGAACTTCATAAATTTCAGCAAAATCAACCAAAACAGCCGATTTTCTTGCTACCAAACGGGCTCTCGGCCACCTTTGACCTTTCAATTGTCTTGAGATTTTTTTGAGGAATGGGCCCTGAATTGATCGGATGATCACTATGTGCAAGGCACATTGTCTGGAATGGGCCCTGAATTGATCGGATGATCACTATGTGCAAGGCACATTGTCTGATTTTTAGGCGTAGATCAAAGAACCCCAGATTTATTTTTTAGTGGATATAACCAAATGTAACACGAGAAAAAATCAACAAAAATTACATAATAATTATATCCATCAATCGAGGTGGTGTTTGTGCTCCATACATCCGAATACAACATTTCAAGTGGTTGTTTGGCAGACATTGTATTAGAAAAAACATGGTAACTTTGTACTTTTTATTAATAGAACACGACATATGAGACACATTTTGAGTAGCACACGGTATGCGTTATTTTTTTCTGCAAAGACACAGTATATGTCTTTTATTTTGACAAAGTAAATAATGGAAAACCTGACTACAAGGATTACCCAACGTACGTATGATGCTAGTGAGATCGGGTCTTTATTTGAGAGACGTGAATTTGAGGTGAACGATAAACTCATGCATAGTAGACATCACAACTCACAACTAATGTCAGGAATGCGGCTAAAAAATACCAAATAAGTACCATCAATTACCATCTACATGCATTATCATGCATGGACTGATGCATATATATACACACATATAAAATAGGGAAATGTTCCCCAACATTTACCCCACCACTTTGGTGAATTCTGGGGATAAAAAAATACACACACACATAGTCATATGCACCAGACTAACCAAATAAACTAGCTAGAATATTCCCATAAGTACATAACATATTATGGAGTATGATACCACTAGTCGGGATTTGAACTCTTTTTTTAAGGATATTTGATCCCTGATTTGTATACAATTTGTGCTTTGGGAGACGCACAAGGAAAGCTCAAAATTTTCTTTGGGGTCCAAGGAGTCAAAGAGTCATCGATATCTACACCTTCATGAATAACAACATGGTGGAGTGCAGGCGAGTTTGAGAGTAGTAATTTCACAAGGCACAATTCCATTTTGGATCCTTGAAACCAATTGAACTTCACTGTCTCAAGCATCCTGAAATCAACTTCAATAATCTCCTCCAAAAGTGCTGGATTAGTTTCCTTAGATCTTTTCGCAATATTAATCTCCAGCACGCGTAGATTGGGGGATTTTTTAAGCAATTCGACAACATACTTAAGAAGGTAGTCACAACCAAAATCGAAGCTATGAAGTGTAATTTCTTGCAGATTTATCGCAGTTGGGAATGTTGGGGAGTCCACCGCAACATCCATACTCTTAGTAATAACAAAATGCAAAAAAGAAAGTTAGATGTGAGATCAAATTAAAAACAAAACTGAACCAAGGAATAATATATACTAAAATTTTATTCCACTCACTATTCATTTGTCTCATTCCAAATTTATAATAATTTGTGTGATAAGAATTTGCGGGATAAGAAAGGCAGTATTTATACTACGTATTGAAGTACATATACATACATATACGAGTAATACTTGGTAGTATAATACAACAATATGAATGAATACAATAAGAAGAACTCCATATGAAATAAGATACAAAACTTGTTTGACATCATCTACTCCGTATTTTAATTTATCAACTTTATCGGTCAAAATTTACCCATTACTATTTAGATTTTACATGTTGAATTATATAATAATCAAAATAAGCAAGTTTGAAATTACTTTTCTAACTAAAGTTACTAAAGAGTGCAATTTAGTTTTTCCCGTATTCTTTTGTTAATTGTATCTGGTAATATACTTTAAATATCATTTTATCATGTTCCTATAGAATTTCAACAATAACTTCATTAATTTCAATATATTTGAGCTAATTCAACTAATTTTATAGTTACAAACTTCATCAATAATTTCACTAAATACAACTAATTCAACCAATTTCACACTTATTGAGCTATATAAGATTATAAGTAAACTTTTACATTCTCGGTTACATGATTCTAAATATTATAATTAATTGGTTGTTCAAATATTAGTAAAAAATACTCCCTCCGTCCCGAAAAGGTTCCCCAACTTTGACTTTCACGTGAATTAATAAAGTGGTTGAAATTTGTGCAGAGGAGAGAGAATTAACTGTAGCCACATATTCTTTACTTTAAATGGAAATAACAAAACTTTTTGGCACATCCAAAAAAGGAAATTTGACAAACCTTTTCGGGGCAGAGGAAGTAGGAAAATTGACAAGAATAATCTCACCTTTCACAGGTGTTCTAATAATTTCATCTTTACGTAATCTTAGAACAAACCCATATTTGCACCTTATCTTTTTTCGTTGGACCCTGACTTGTTGATGATCTACTATACCTAGGTGTGACTCAAATTCTAGGTGTGAGTCGTGTGACGAAAACTATATTACTATAAGATTTGAGATAATTACCCTAGGTGTGACTAAAACTCTATTACTTTCTCAATCTATGAGCTAATTAGTTTTTTTCCAAAATAATATTTAAGTTCAGTACATTTAATTAATTTATTAATAAATAAATAAATGAAAAAATAATTTATATGGACTAATATGCCCTTAGGTTATTATTAGAAAACCTTATATAATTAAGGAAAAATTGACTAATAGGCTCTCGAAGTAAACAAAAAAAGTCAATAAACCCCACTAACCTCGAACTAGAGAAACACCCAATTAACCGTTGAGTGTGCTTGCCTTGCATCCAAATGTCATTTTTTGACATTTTCTTCTTTTCTTTCATTCCTTTACCTTCTCCTTCCCTGTTTTTTCTTCCTGACCCCCCCCCCCCCTCATCCTATCTCCCCTTTCTTCGTCGCACCCAGACCATCTTCAATTCCCCATTTTTTCCCTCTAACCCAAACTTTTTCTCCCTCCTATACGTCTGCTTCTACCTGAGACCAGCTTCTCTTCTACCGATCCATCTTCTTTTCTTTTTTCTTCCTTTCTTGCCTCTCTTTTCTCTCTAGTCTTCTTTCCACCCCATATTCTCCGCCATTTTGGAACTCTTCTATGCCATTTTCTATGAACATAATCTTTCTTCTTATTCCATGTGTAGAACTCTGGCGAGAAGGGCGGCTATGGCGTTGGAGACGTTCATTGTCGGCAGCTGCGAAAATTAGCTCGAGAAGGTGACCATGGGTGGCAGCAATTTACGACCTCGAACCGGACAGATGAAAGAAGAAGTCGGAGATGGCGGGGCAGTAAGAAGTAGATGGAGAACGGGTCAGAAGAAGAAAGTGACAAGAGGAGACGAGCTCAAATTTCCGGCGAACACCTCCGGCGCGCACCTCCGTTGAACCTCCGGTGAAAGGAACAACTAACAAGAAAGACAAGGAAGAAACAGAGGATAAGGAAAGAAGCAGGGGGGGAGAGAAATGGCAGGCGGTAGAGAGAAAGAAGAAAGTAGGAGAAATGTCTCGCAAAGAACAAAGTTGCAGGAGGAAAGAAGAACGAAAGAATAAAAAAAGGAGAAGAAAACTGAAAAATATACACTAGGACTGCCCCACCTCACCAGACTTAGAATATGTGATTGTTTTTGTAAAGTTGATACACTTTATTTTAGTTTGGAGAGCTTAATTGATTTTTGAATATATTAGGAGAACTTATTTGACAGTTTTCCCTGTAATTAACCTCCTACTCTTTTTTCTTCGACCCTAGCTATAGCCGCTTGCCTCTAGAGTCTAGTCTCCCGCCGTCCACCCGCGTACCACCGCTGCTGGCTGTCCAGTTGCCACAAAAAAGTACTCCGTATAACTTTGTTTTTGCTTTTCAATCAGAAAGAATAGAGATTATACATAGTTTGAGAAAGAAGTTCTAACCCAACTTAAATAGAGAGAGAGGTAATACCAACTAAATCAAAGTCGGCAAAATCATGAACTAAATGAGGTAATACCAACTAATGACTTGTTCCATCTAAGAATAAAGAGATTATGTGCGAGAAAGAAGTTCTCACCGAAGTCAAATGGAGATGGAGGGTCTTAATAGAGCTCAAATGAAGCATCAGCCATCTTCTTCCAGCCATACTTGAACATTGAAATATGGTCAATCTTTGAAGTTCTGGTGTGGTGATAGCATAATCAGGAGTACCAGAACACATGGACAAAACCAGCTTCTCAAGTTTCGGCATGCTACAGACCAGTCCCTCTCCCTCCTCGTCACGCGTGAACCTGACCATTGTAAAGTTTGATGACTTCAATTCGGGGAATATACACGGAGCATTAACTGGCAACGAAAAACTGAAATCCTCAAGATACAGTTGCTTGATGGTCTTGCAATAGAAGAGACAGGATGGTAGCTTATATTTTGGTCCGCCATAAGGACCAGAGAGGTGAAGTTTCTCAATGCCGTTTTGGGACAGATGAAGACACCACCGGTCTAAATCAGACTGCTTGATCACAGGATCAGATCCAGATGACCAAAATATCTGCAACTTGAATTTCTTAATAGGTCCAGACCGGTGAATGAGAATGTTGCCTATTAGGCTCGTTGTTTCTGGAGAAGGCTTGTAATCTCTGAAGAAGTCCCAATCAAAGACGAGCCGACCATGGCGGTACCAAGCATCCCTCCAATCAGTTGAGAGCAGAGCACATCTGGCGGCGTCTCGAATTGACATGCTTTTGAATATTCTCTCTGCTAACTCATCAGGCAGGTCGCTTATTACGGTTTCCCGGCAACCAGACATTGCAGGAATGAATAATAGCAGATCGATCAGAATGATTATCCCGTGGAGAAGGCGAGACCGCAGCTTAGGTTTAAATACGATTAAAACAGACTTTGAATACAAATAGGAATTCCACCCTTTGGGTTTGGATTGAGGAATTTAAAGTTTTTAAACCCTAACCAGAAGTAATTGGGATCGAGTGGACGACAATACCCTCAGCAAGCATAGCATAAAATTCAGTTGGTCATCTTTCCGCTGCGGGATTGAGACGGAGGCAGGATCTGATCGATGCATCTTTTTCTTCTGCTTTTTTGCTTCTTCCATCTGTGTCCATCCACTGCGTAATTGTTTTTGTTTAATCTTTTCTTAATTCTCGTGTTCCTGGTTCCTATTCCATCCAAACGCTTGTTCTCCGCGCACCCCATAATAATCGGCGCACACACTTTCTTTCATATTCGAACAATTTTGCCCCTTGCGTCAATCGTTAATGAAAAAAAGAGTGAACCTCCTCAATTTTGCCATTCCCAATGTTTTTTTCTTCTTTTTGTTAAAATATAATGACACTTGTTGGGAATCAGTTTTAGAGGCTGTTGTGTTCGTCTTAATCTTATTACTTATTGCTTATTGTTATTTTATTCAGATCAGATCAGAAACATTCAGATCAGATCAGATTAGGAACATTCAGATCAGATCAGAAAAGTTCAGACATGATTTATCCCTTTTATTATAATAATAATTATAATAATATTAATAATAATAATAATTATTATTATTCTTGTTGTTGTTATTGTAATTATTATAATTTCTATTATTATTGATATTATTATTATTATTATTATTATTAGTATTATTATTAGTATTATTATTAGTATTATTATTATTGTTGTTGTTATTATTATTATTATTATTATTATTATTATTATTATTATTATTATTATGATTACTATGATATTATTATTATTGTTACTACTATTATGGTTGTTGTTGTTATTGTTATTAGTTTTGTTTTCGTTATTATTATATTATACGGAGTAATTATAATTAAAATTATAGAAATAAATATTATAATTATAATTAAAATTATAATTATAGAAATAAATATAACTATAAATATAATTACAATTATAATTATAGCTATATTTATAACTAGTGTAATACGTATAATAATAATTATACCTATTATAATTACGTTTATAATTATAATTATAATTTTAATAATTATGATTATAATTATAATTATATTTAAATTATATATGTGTAATTACATTTATAATTTATAATTATAGTAATTATAATTACAATTATAATTATAGAAATATTCAAATCAGATCAGATCAGATCAGAAAAATTCAGATCAGATCAGAACTTAAAAAATTCATATCAGAAACATTCAGATAAGTTTAAGAGAACAGCTTCTTACTAAAATAAATCGTTTTTGTATTTTTTTTTGGACCACGTTTTTGTATTTGTTAACCATGTGTTTGTATAAAGAAGGCCTAGCCAGTTGAATACGGTGATGAGACGAACGGTTGTTTGGAGGCGGCTAGATCGAAGGAGCCTTGAGTTGCAGCAAGGGGCTGGCATAAGGTTCAAGCAACAAATTTGCATGGAAAGCTTCGGGGACATGTCTGATGGTGAGGTTGTGGCGAGCGAGCGACCCCCTTCTAAGCCGCCGCCATGGAGTGCAAGCAAATTTAGGTTTTTGAAGAAGATTTATTTTATTGGTTTTGATTGTTCTTTTAGTGATTGTAGTGTCTGTCTTTCTATTTGCTTTTTATTTATCGTTCCTGTTTGTAAGACGTTGATTTTGGATATGGGAGATGAGAGGAATTTGGTAACCGTATTAGACTTTTTGTTTCCCGATTATGGATCAGCGAATTGTATTGCTACGGCGATTAATTCCGAGTCTGATTCGAAGAATAACAGTTATCAGTTTTCTTTATGTCTGGTGACCCCTACTCTGAACTATTATTGGTTATTAATCTAAGCCGTCGGAGTTGATGATCAAAAACCAAGTGTTTGTATAATACAATTGATCTCATCATTCGAAAAGTTAACCATTTTGTTTAGGGAGATTTAAATTTAATACCATTTTAGATGAGTGTAAGATAACGATCTCAAACTTGTATATGTGATATAAATACTCAAACTTTATAAAATAAGTTATCATAACATCATGACCTTACCTTTCTTCTTCCACAAGTGCAAATTTATGATGTTATAAAAATAATTTAAATGGAATGAGAACTTTTAAATGTGACACTCAAATAATGAAAATGGAAACCTTTCAATGGGACGGATGAGTATTAACTTTTTCCCCTGTAATATATGTGAAGAAATCATATTGTAAGTAAAAGTTACGAAGTACCATTTTATATTTTAAAATATAGACAATAATATTACGGAGTATATAATTTCGTTATTTTTAAATTAAAGGATGTATTAAGTTTATTTTATGTGCAAACATGTGAAAGAGGATGTTTTTCACTCGATTGACTTCGAACTCATCTCAATCAAACTAAAAGAAATCAGACTAGATTAGATAGATTAAAACAAGTCAGGCTAAATCAGAGCAGACTTAAAAAATAGTTCGTAGCAAAGTTCACTTCCACCGGTCATATATCTGATCAGACCATGGATTTAAATAGCGGTCCGCTACCAGCTGCAACAAGGTCGCCACCGACCCCAATGGTGTAGTCCAGTCCAAAATGTGTTGATTCATTTGTTCGTTGTTCACATATTGTACTACACCACTATTATTCTCTTTTAGATGTCATATTCTTATTGGTTGATTCGTTGTTCACATATAAGTGTTTAAAGAGGTATTCATATTGTTTCTATTAGTTTTATCATCTATTAATTCAATTAAAAAAAATTATGTTCAATATTATTAGTAGAAGATTTTTAAAAGAACACACAAAATCATGATATTCTCATATTCCTATCTTGTGCGACCTTGAAAATATTTCAATTCACGCCATTGCGACCATTATATGCATCGCAGCAACCGCATTAGCCGCTACCGCGATGACTGCTACTGTTATTAATACCGCTATTTAAAACTTTGGATCAAACTAGAACAGATCAGATGAGGTATTCTTTTCAAAATTTTATGTCATATTGATGTCATATAAAAAATTACAAAAAATTATTTATTTTGATATTTTTTTTTAAAGATCTAACCACAAAAGAAAAAGTTATGAAATTTTATATTAAAAAAACAATTGTTAATTACACGGCACCAAATTGAAACTTAGGGCGTATCAGTAAGTTCGTGGGCTTTAATATATATACTCCGTATCTGGTTATATTTAAATTGTGTAAGAATGTTAACTTGGTCTTTTTACCGTTGATGCAGTACACACGGAGGGCCGGAATCACACTGAGCTTGACTAACGGAATTATTCCGTTTTCTCCCCTCTCTTTTGGCCAGCGCAACTTCAAATTCCCCAAAAAAATTATCCTAGCGCGAGGTGCGATTCAACTCGGCCTGATTGACACAAAGGAAAATATCTCTGACAGATTCAACCTCATCCGCTTGATCTCTGTACATTCGTTCCTTTTTACTGTTTGGTGCTTTCGCACCTGCCTTGTAAAAGATCGTTAGAATCATTTCGTTCCCTGTTCGTTCCTCTGCGGTCTCTTTCTCTGTTGTTTTTGCTTGGCCAGTTCTTCATCTCCTCTTCCAAGACTGTGAGTCTTTTTTGCTCTGCTGGTTTTTTTTTTTGTGTTTTGCTCTGTGTTCTGTTTTTTTTATGTTGTGGTTGGGTTGTTGGATTATTTCCATTTATTATGGCCTTAGGACCAATATTAATATGTGTTCTATATTTATGTATTGTATATATAATTATGCATTATATATATTTATGTATTATTTGATGGAAATAATACTTAAGGGGTACCATTGTGGTAACACCCTTTAGGACAAGAATGAAGAGTTGTGACTATTGAGTATTCTCATTATAAATACCCTTTCTCCCTCTCATTTAAACATACGTACAACACAACACCATAAGCCTAGGAGAGAAACACAACTCCCTAAATTTCACTCCATCTATTATTGTCCTAAAAGGGATTATCCATCCATTCACCACAAGGACAACAATGGCTTCTTCATCAACAAATCATGGTCTACCAAGGATTGGCTTCCCATCATGTAAGTTCACATATATGAACTTGTATATGATATTTTATCAAAGAGAAATCATCTCATCAGGCCGGCCTGACGGGCTGCCCCGTCCGGCCGAGCCCGTTTGGGCACTTTCCCGGTGGAATTTTTTGATGAAATTTTTTGAGCATGTTCCTCATCAAGTCTAGTTTGTCCATACCAAATTTCAGCTCAAAATTCGATCGGGAAGGTCGTCAAATGATTTTTGCAAGTTAACTGGTCCGGAAAATACATATTCCGGACCAGTTAACTTGCAAAAATCATTTGACGACCTTCCCGATCGAATTTTGAGCTGAAATTTGGTATGGACAAACTAGACTTGATGAGGAACATGCTCAAAAAATTTCATCAAAAAATTCCACCGGGAAGGTGCCCAAACGGGCTCGGCCGGACGGGGCAGCCCGTCAGGCCGGCCTGATGAGAAGAGTACTCTTTTATCAAATATGTTGTGTGATGTGTAGATCTTGGTTCTCATGTATAATAATAATCAACATGTGGTATCAAAGCTTTCATATAACATCACGCACTTGTTACCCTTCATATACGTAAACGTAGTTTAATGACACTAATACTCTACGATCGTGACAAGTTTAATTGGGATTGCCATTCGCACTCATGATTGAAATACAAAAAATCTTTTCTGGAAACCACTGAAGTCCTAAACTCGGCGCCACACTCGTTTATTTATTATCTTATACATAAACTGATCGTATGTATATAATGGTTTGAAGATCATTTTTTTCTAATCTGGAATTGTGATTTAACCTTTTGGTATGACCGTATGACTCTTATTCCATGATAATAATGTCATAATGTAATCATGATTAAATTCCATCATCATGATCATGTTGTGAAATGAAAATCATCCTAGGAAATACGGAGAAATTTGCCGAAGACATCGTCTCTTCTTGTATTGTTTTGCCGCCCGGCAGTTTTCATTTTAATATTTTTTTTTTCTTCTGCCGTTAATCGGTGGTTATCATTTTTGTGACGGCGCCCGGCGGGCTGTGACGGCGGCCGATGGGTTGTGGCGTTTACCGTTCAATTGTGACGGTTACCTACAATTTTATGACGGTTAATTAGATCCAAAAGTTATGACGGTTCACGGTTGGGAACAATTTATAATTTTAATCAACCAAATCACGTGGTGTTTGTTACGTTGTACATAATAATTTTATATAAATAATAATAATAATAATGTTATAACGTAAATCATACATCATGATGGGTAAATCACACAAAATAAGGCTACTGGCGGTGGTATGTCCTCCCTGCATATACACACATAGTGCATAATTGCATGAATATATATGTGCATCTAAATGTAATTGCATGATACTCGTGATATATTCACATGCCTAATTTCAAATCATTAGTAAGTGTGGAAAAATGATGTGTATACTGCCCAAGATTATATCTTGCCGGGATGTACGTAGTACTTACCTTTACTTTTAAACAAATCAAATTAAAGTGTCAATAACCTCTAATATCGGCCCAACGGAAGATATTAGAGTAAACATAAATTTTTTTTTTACCATTATTAGTAAAATGGTTAAGCTATTTTATTTTCTATGCTCTTGATTATTTCACTAGAGCTTAATAAGTGATTTTTTTGCATTATTATTCAATGAACCCAAAGGCTAGTTGTTTGATAGTGTAATTAATCATTGTATATATATTAGCCTAAGTGCATGAACATTATGATTCTGCCCAAAGGTGATTTTAATGTTTGTGTGGCGTAGTTTAACTTGTTATGTGTCATTATGCATGATTGTTAGTGATAGCCAACGCGAAACTAAAAATCATGCAAGACATTAGTATACCTATTATTTGGTGTTATTAATAGGTTTCATTATATGACATTTTAAATATCCCGATTAAATCCCTCTTATTTTTATATAGTTTCTTTTACGCATATTTCTAACTCTTTATACTCCTTAGCATCCACTGTTACTACGAATTACGGAATTGAACCACTTACCGGCACTAACTTCACCTCATGGAAAGATAATGTTAAGCTCACCCTTGGAGTTATGGACCTCGACCATGCTTTGAGGTATGACCCCCCTGAACCTTTGACTGCTGAATCAACTCATGAGCAGAAAAGGTTTCATGAAATTTGGGAGAGATCAAACCGTATGTCGCTAATGATAATCAAGAACTCCATTTCTGTGGCAATTCGCGGTGCTATCCCTGATTCGGATAACGCGAAAACATACATGGACTCGGTCGAGGAACAATTTAAGGGAACCTCCAAGGCTCACGCAAGTACATTGATCTTGAAGATGTTGACCACAAAATATAATGGTACTAGTGGTGTGCGTGAGCACATTATGATGATGAGCGATATGGCAAATAAGCTCAAAGGCATGGATATGGAGATAAGTGAGGGCTTTCTCGTCCACTTCATCATGACTTCTCTTCCCACACAGTTTGGCCCCTTTAAGATCAACTACAACACTCAAAGGGAAAAGTGGAAAATGAGTGAGTTGATAGCCATGTGTGTGCAAGAGGAGGAACGCCTGAAAGTTGAGAAACCGGATGTTGCTCATGTCACCACTACTTCAAGCTCATTCAAAAGGAAGGGTAAGTCTCAAGTTGGAGAGAGTTCAAAGGTTCCTAAGGCAAGTACAAGTGCAACGCCTGGCTCAAAGGGGGCTTTGAAACAACTTCGTTGTAAATTCTGTCATAAGAAAGCACATTATCAACGAGATTGTTCCAAGTTCAAAGAATGGCTTGCAAAGAAAGGTAGTCATGATTTGTTTATGATCTATGAGTCTTTTAATATAAATGTTCCTGCTAACTCATGGTGGCTTGATTCTGGTTCCATGGTTCATGTCACAAATTCTTTGCAGGGATTCCATACAATCCAACAACTGCACCAAAGCCAAAGGACAATTAAAGTGGGGAATGGTGAAGACTTAAATGTTGAAGCTGTAGGATCACTTTCATTAATGTTAGAAAGTGGTCATAGTTTAAGTCTTAAAAACATTCTTTATGTTCCTAATATTACCAGAAACTTAATATCTGTATCAAAGTTAGCATATGATGGCTACACTTTTATGTTTGGATACAATAATGTTGCTATAAGTTTCAATAATAATGTTGTTGGCTATGGTTGTATGGATGGTTATCTTTATAAATTGTCTCTTGATAATCATTTTATGGAGTTCTTACTATCCTGTAATATTGATGAATGTGTGAGCAAAAGGAAACGAGAAGGGGAAACTTCGTCTAAATTATGGCATCAACGCTTAGGCCACATTTCCCGAGATAGGATGGTACGTCTCATAAAAGATGGAGTCTTACCACCTTTAGACTTCTCAGATTTCAATACATGCATTAAATGCATAAAAGGAAAATTGGCAAAAGGGAATAAGAAAGGGTCCACACGTAGCTCAAGGTTGTTGGAAATAATATATACTGATATTTGTGGACCTTTTCCCGAAGGCATTGGCGGACATAGATCATTTATTACCTTTATTGATGATTACTCGCGATATATGTACTTGTACTTGATTAAGGAGAAATCCGAGTCACTTGATATGTTTAAGACTTTTAAGGCCGAAGTTGAAAATCAACTTGACCTAAAGATAAAAGTTGTGAGATCGGATAGAGGCGGTGAGTACTATGGTAGACACACCGATATTGGTCAATCTCCTGGTTCTTTCTTTGAATTTTGTAGAGAACATGGGATAGTGAACCAATACACCATGCCAGGTACTCCTCAACAGAACGGCGTTGCCGAGAGGAGAAATAGAACTCTTATGGACATGGTGCGGAGTATGATGGCTAACTCCAAATTGCCTCAATACTTATGGACAGAAGCATTAAAAACGGCAGTTCATATCTTGAATAGGGTTCCTTCAAAATCTGTCTCTAAAACTCCTTATGAATTATGGACAGGAAGAAAACCAAGTTTACGCTATCTCAAGGTATGGGGATGTCCAGCTGAAGCTAAACTCTATAATCCCCAACAAAGAAAACTTGACATGAAAACCGTCAGTTGTTCTTTTATTGGATATCCCGAACGTTCAAAGGGATACCGATTTTATTGCCCTTCACATAGTACACGCATTGTTGAGACAAGACATGCTGAGTTCCTAGAGAACTCTAACATGAGTGGGAGTTCTTCACCTAATGTTGTTGATCTCCAAGAGATGGGGGAGGAGAGTACGACGGTTATACCAATCCCTATTATGCCTAATGCATCTCTTGAGGGTGATATTGCCTCAAATGTACCACATAATGAAGGCACATCAAATTTTGAGGCAAATGACAACATAAATCAAGGCAATTCAATTCCGGAAATTCAAGAAGAATCTCATGAGCCTGAACCGCCACTAAGGAGATCTAATAGATCTAGACGCCCTACTAATTTTGATGATTACGTCATATACCTTAATGAGGTCATTAGTGACTTAGGAAAATGTAATGATCCCATGACGTATAATGAAGCTATTATGAGCGCCCAATCATCTCATTGGAATGAAGCTATGATTGATGAGCTTGATTCCATGAGCAAAAACAATGTGTGGGAACTTGCCGAATTGCCTAAGGGTGTTAAACCCGTAGGATGCAAGTGGGTCTTCAAAACCAAACTTGACCCGAAAGGAAACATTGAACGTTATAAAGCGAGGTTGGTTGCAAAGGGTTATACCCAAAAGCAAGGAACTGACTATCAAGAAACTTTCTCACCGGTTTCGAGAAAGGATTCCTTGCGAATTGTCATGGCTTTAGTAGCTCATTTTGATTTAGAATTACATCAAATGGACGTCAAAACGGCATTTCTTAATGGAGACTTACATGAGGATGTGTACATGTCCCAACCAGAAGGTTTCAAGCCTAAGGGACAAGAACACCTAGTTTGTAAACTTAAGAAATCAATTTATGGGCTCAAACAAGCATCACGTCAGTGGTACTTGAAGTTTGATGAAGTCATCAAGAAAAATGGCTTCATAAAGAATCAAGTGGATCAATGTATATATCTGAGAATGAGTGGGAGCAAGTTTGCCATTCTAGTACTTTACGTTGATGATATTTTGTTGGCAAGTAACAACTTAGATATGTTGCATGAGTCAAAGCGGTTACTTTCAAGTAATTTTGACATGAAGGATCTTGGGGAAGCCTCTTATGTAATAGGCATAGAAATCCACCGAGATCGCATCAATGGGACTTTAGGGTTGTCTCAAAAGGCGTACATTGAACGTGTCCTTGCACGTTTCAATATGCAACATTGTTCCCCATCAGTTGCTCCAGTAGTTAAGGGAGATGTTTTTGGTTTATTTCAATGTCCAAAAACTGAAGAAGAAAAGGAGCAAATGAGACTAATTCCCTATGCATCAGTAGTAGGGTGTTTGATGTATGCTCAAGTTTGTACTCGTCCTGATATCGCTTATATATCTGGCATGCTAGGCAGGTATCAATCTAACCCTGGCCTAGATCATTGGAAAGCCGCTAAGAAAGTCTTAAGATATCTTCAAGGGACAAAAGATTACAAACTTGTTTATAAAAGAACTAATGCTTTGGAAGTTGTGGGATTTTCTGATTCTGACTTTGCTAAATGCAAAGATGATAAGAAGTCGACATCGGGATATGTTTTTATGATGTCAGGTGGGCCGATATCATGGAGGAGTCATAAACAAGAATTGACTACCACCTCAACTATGATGGCGGAATATGTTGCAGTTTACAATGCAACATGTCACGGAATGCTATTGAGGAATCTAATTAAAGGACTCAAGGTAGTAAACTCCATTTCGAGACCACTGAAGATTTATTGTGATAATTCTGCAGCCGTGAGCTTTTCAAATGGAAATAGTTCGAGTGGGGCTGGATTATATCTTGATACAAAGTTCCTGTTTGTACGTGAACGAGTGGAAGAAAATAATCTTTGTATCAAGTACATTAGCACTCATGATATGCTTGCGGATCCGATGACAAAAGGTCTACCACCCAAGATTTTTCAAGAACATGTGATGAAAATGGGTTTTAGTCGAGACCTCACTTAATTGGCATAGTGCTCTTATGAACAATTCATGTATATAAATAAATACTTGAATTCTTAATTGTCTATTATATGTATACCGTGCGCACTGATTTTGGTATCATAGACAACTTAATATTAATTACCACATTACATTTGATCATTTATGTTTAATGACCTTAAAGTCCTAATACATGTGCTATAATATGATTAGTGGGGGTCCCATATCTACATAGATGTGTGTGACTGTACTTCTCTATTATAGTATAGATATTGGGTATATAGAACACATACTCGGCCAACTTAATGATTATTGGTCACTCGGCCAAGTGGGAGAATGTTGGATTATTTCCATTTAATATGGCCTTAGGACCAATATTAATATGTGTTCTATATTTATGTATTGTATATATAATTATGCATTATATATATTTATGTATTATTTGATGGAAATAATACTTAAGGGGTACCATTGTGGTAACACCCTTTAGGACAAGAATGAAGAGTTGTGACTATTGAGTATTCTCATTATAAATACCCTTTCTCCCTCTCATTTAAACATACGTACAACACAACACCATAAGCCTAGGAGAGAAACACAACTCCCTAAATTTCACTCCATCTATTATTGTCCTAAAAGGGATTATCCATCCATTCACCACAAGGACAACAATGGCTTCTTCATCAACAAATCATGGTCTACCAAGGATTGGCTTCCCATCATGTAAGTTCACATATATGAACTTGTATATGATATTTTATCAAATATGTTGTGTGATGTGTAGATCTTGGTTCTCATGTATAATAATAATCAACATGGGTGGCTTGGGGTTGCATCTCGGGTGAAGTTGGGAGGTTGGCTTTTCTCGGTTGCCGCTTGCCTGTTGCTGGGATGCTCTTATGTGGTGTTCCGGTGTCTTATATGGCCTGAGCCCTGCCTTAACATTTATGGGTTGTGGGGGTGTGTTGAGAATGGTTAAACTTTGGTCTGTGTTGGTTGACTGATTTTGTGGTGCTGTGTGTTTGATCCGCTGGCCTGGCTGTGTTTTTCAGTATTGGGCTTGCTTGATACTTGCAACGGTTTTTGAAATTTCTTTGCAATGCGTTGCTTTTGCAAAAAAAAAATCTGTGCGTTCTTACTACATCTACAGTGGATTCTGTGTTGATCCACTTCGGCACAGAAACGTATTTTGTGACTTTGTGAGACAATTATTTCTTATCTTAAAGATCACCTTTTGATTGTAGCAATTATAAGCAATTTAAGATTATACTTCTATATACCTTGTATTCTGGAGTGCTTATACATAACCAACACCACATAAAGACTGCTTTTAAGGATAGTTCAGTTTATGAAGGTATTGAAATTGTTCAATGGTATTTGCAAGGAAACCAGTTGTTTGCTTAGTTAAACATTTTGTGTATGTTTACGAACTGTTCGACAAAATGCCTTAGTCAATGATTTCTCATAAATTTCTCTATTACCAAATACAATATTTCCCATATATATTTGTTGATCTGCAGTTGCTAAAAACTACTTAGATTCTTCACGAAGTACGAAAGTTAGCACAGGTTTACTTGACTATTGCATAAGGAATGAAACAAATTAGATAAATTGCATGACTTCACTACTGTTGACACTTATTTGAATGTCGCTATTACAAACAATTCCAGCATTACACACAAACATCATGTATTTTTTGAAAAGGCCGGTGCAAGAAGTCCGAACATGCTATTTCTTTCCATTTAAAAGTATACATTTCAATAATTAATAGATGTCACATCTAATTTGGAATGGAGAATGTTAAGATTTTTTTTTGCAAGAGCACTGGCTTTCTCTGTCAAATTTCTGAACATATTTGAATTGAACTCAGTGTTTGGTGTTCCATTCCTGACCTTAGATGCTTTTATGAAAAATGTAACTCATAAGAAGAATCCTCCAACAACAGATCCTCCAAATATTTTCCCAAAAATTATAAAATTAATTGTTATTTGGGGTCTATCATTGCTATTCTGTTTCATTGTAAACAACCTTGAGAAAATATGTGTGTTGTTATTTTTTTTATTAAATTAACTTAATAAAATATTTATATTGACCTGATTGACATTGCACACTCTAAACTGCTGGAGTGAAGGGACTGTGAACCTGAATGAGCTACACAGTTGTTTGATTGTGTGGTATCAGATCTTTCTTTTCGTTTTCTGGAATTGTCCTTACTTATTGCCAGCAAACTGTTTGAGAAGTAGCCTGAGACGTAATTCTTAACTTTTTTGCAGCAAACTTTTTCAAACTAAGAGACCAGTAGTTGTTTTTCGGTCCATGTGCACATTTCTGTTTTGATACCTCAGAACCCTCCGCTTATTTTAAAACACCTTTCTCAACATGATTGGATATTTAAGATTTAAGAAAGTTGATAGTCTTGATTTTTTTTTTTGGGTGTAAATTTCTGCTTTGCCACCCAAAACCATTTGCTTTTTCAAAGATTTTCGTATGAAAAGTGCATATACATTTATTTAATTAAAACTAGAAAACTTAGCAGCAACATTAGGAGGAAAAGTCACAATATAATACCCTAATTTGAAATTGTTCATTACACATTCATTTCATACAGGTAATTGATGAACATCATATGTCATCCCTTTCTCTTTTTTTAGCACTCTTAATAACCTTCACCTTAAAAGTAATGAAACAATAATTAGAAGTGTCTGCCAATGGAAGTGGATAAATTATCATCCCTGCCTAGGCTCTTTTAATTTTCCCTTTAATCTATTTACAACGTTAAATAAATATCCCGCTTACAACAAATGCACACTGAAACAATTTAAGGAGTTTCAAGTAGCCTTGCACACTGAAGCAAATGCACACCGTTAAAAAGATTAACACTTCAGCCAAGTAATATTTGAAAAAGCTTATGACATTGGTTCTACTAATAACTAACGTAAAACATATTTTTTTATAAAATATAAACTATACGACGAAGGTTTTTGAGAAACCGGCGGGAAAGCTATGACGTGATTAATCCTTCCTGGAGCAGTGTACAAATCTATGTCATATTAAAAAGATTTTTTTGACCACTGTGCCATATTATTTGAATTTCTCACTTTTTATAAATATCCTATATTTATGTTACCACATTTTTGTCTAGATGTATTAGCCTTGCTTGATATTTGCAACTGTTTGGTTGGAATTTTCTCTCTTGCTTTTGCCGTTGAGTGATTTCGGGTGTTATTGTATTTGTTGCTAGGTATTCCTGCTGCAGTGGGCTGAATTACCGAAATTGTAAGTCTTTTGTGTTATTGTTCACCCTGTAAAAGGTTTTGTGTGTTCACAATTTGCTGCGTTGCTGTTTTTTGTGCTGTTTTATCTCGCCAATCCTTGCATGTTTGATGTGTTGTGCATGTTTTGAGATGTTTGTGTTGGGTCAGCTAATGTTGTGTACAAGTGTGTTGTTTTGTTTGTTCTGGGTCGATGTGGGTTGCTGTTCTAAATGTTTGTAGCCATTAAAATTAGTGTCATTAAGCTACCGCTGGTGCTTGCCTCGCCTGCGATCCGTTTAATGTGTTGCTTCCCGGGCTGTGGTTCAGCAGTTTTTGCATGAATAGCTGATTTGTTAGCCTTTGAGGGTTGAAATGACCTTGGGTGTTATTTTGAATATCAGTTGGGTAGTGTGTGTGGTGCGCACTTGGTTGACGTAGCTGGATCATGGTCCGCACTAGGGGTTCGGGTAGTGACCTACCTGCGGAAGAACAACGTGCACGCACTCAAAAGCGTCGGCGGTTCGCGTATAGCGAGCGGGCTGCAAGGAATCGAGCCGTATCTGTTGGTGCTGCTGCGTCTGGCAATCAGGTGCAAGTGGGCGCAGCTTCTTCAGGTCTGTTCTGGCGTATGTATGGTTCTTTATATGTGTTCTGCCCCAGCGCATTTTAGTGAAACTTTCTAATTTGTTTTTTCCTCTGGTTTTTGAAATGTCCCTTCTTTTTCAACCCAACCAAACTAACAATCATGTTATTCCTGTGATATATGATGTTCGCTTGTGTCTTTGGAATACGGTCTCTTTTGCCTTTGTCGTGTCAACGCTGCTTTCCTTTAATTTACTCTTGAAATGAATAACCACCGAAAACTGCAATAATGTTTCCCCATGTTATCCTCGCTTATCGCTCCTCTATTTGCCTCTCATACTATCTTGCTCACCCTACCAACTATTTGTTGCCTCTGTTCGGATCATAACTGGTACCCAAAATACTTCCACCCCGTCTTTCTTGTCGCTGAACCATTTTCCATGTTGAAATTAACAACACATCGTCTCTTGGCGGCTCTTGTTGGCATACTGCACTGTTTGGTCATGGCGGTGCTGGGCTTCAGGTCATACATCCGCTGGACAATCCAGCAGCTCACCCCCTGCGGACGGTGCTGTGTACAGGCTGCAGGAAGTTCCTGAATGCTTATTCTGTGGTGCTGAACGCCTGCAATATGAGACCGCAAGTATGTGCTGCAGCAAGGGTGAATTTGTCCTGACCTCAACTGAAATGCCGGAGCAGCTGGTTCAATTATTCACGGCGCATGATCCTTTATCAAAACACTTTCGCTCATGTGTGCGCACATACAACAATACTTTTGCTTTCACGTCCATCGGGATCTACAATTACGACAAAAGTCTTTGCAGACGGAACCAGGGGATATATACGTTTAGGGTTCAAGGCCAAATATATCATTTCATAAATGATCTTCTCCCTGATGGTTGCCCACCCCGTAATCTTCAATTGTATTTCTACGACACAGACCATGCTCTTTCCAGCAGGCTAGAATCAACAGATCGTCTGGACAAAGATGTGGTCCAAGTGTTAATGGAAGTGATGTGTGCAAACCCGTATGCCCAGTTCTTCAAAACACTTGGTGACGTTGAACAGGCAGGGGAATTTTCCATTGTCCTTAATGGTAATCCTTGTCTCGATCAACATGTTTACAACCGCCCAGCAACATCTCAAGTTGCTGCGGTTTGGGTCGAAGATGGCTATGAAGGCGCGCCTTCAAACAGAAACATTCGTGTGTATGCCCACAGTGGAAGGTCTCAGAACATCCATTATTACTATGGGTGTTATGACCCTCTACAATACCCGCTTTTGTTCCCGCGAGGAGAGGTTGGTTGGCACGAGGGAATTGCCAGGTGTCCTTCCGGCGTGCTGCACCCCGGTTCAACACCTACTAACTCACTTTCCATTAACACAACTCTGTTTGGATCAGGCGAATCGCTTATAGCAAGAGAGGAACTCTTGCTCAATACTGGCCAAAAAAGACATTCTATTTCTTGCAGGGAATATTACGCATACAAGTTACAACTTCGCCGGGCAGACAAGGCGCTTATCCTGCATTCTGGGCGCCTTTTCCAGCAATACATTGTTGACATATATATTAAAATTGAAACGCAGAGGCTTGATTATTATCGAAGCAAGCAGCGTGACTATCGGGGCGAGACATACCAGGGGTTGGTTGACAGCGTCAGCACAGGTATCCAGACCACCAGTGACGTTGGCAGGCGCGTGATACTGCCAGGCTCGTTCATTGGCGGGCCGCGCGACATGCGTGGCCGCTACATGGATGCAATGGCGCTTGTCCAGAATTATGGTAAGCCGGATCTGTTTATCACCATCACGTGCAATCCCAGCTGGCCAGAAATTAAAAACCGCCTAAAATTCGCTGATGAGGCCCAAAACCGCCCTGACCTTGTTGCACGTGTTTTTCGAGCGCGCCTGGAAGACTTCAAAAAGGACATTATTTCAAAATCTCTGTTTGGAAAGGTAGTTGCATACACGTATGTCATCGAATTCCAAAAAAGGGGCCTCCCTCATGCTCATTTTCTCGTCATTTTGTCGAGGGAATGCAAAATAACAACTTCTGCTCGCTGTGATCAGTTAATCACTGCTGAACTGCCGGATCCTATCACAGACCCCGGACTGTATCTGCTTGTAAAAAAACATATGCTACATGGACCCTGCGGCACGATCAACCCACAATGTCCTTGCATGGTTGTTGCGCGTGGGTCAGGATCCCCAACATGCAGAAATAAGTTTCCCCGTAACTATTCCGCTGTCACAGAATTTCATGAAAACTGCTTCCCTGCATACAGACGTCGTGAATCTGGAATAACTGTCATAGTAAGAAAGCATTCCCTGGACAACCGTTGGGTTGTCCCTTATAATGCCCAGTTATTGCGCAAATACGATTGCCACATCAATGTGGAAGTTTGTGCAAGCGTGAAATCAGTTAAGTACATTTACAAATATGTGTACAAAGGACATGACAGGATAAGCATGTCGTTGTCAGAGACAAGGGAGGATGAGGTGATCGACGAAATTTCCGATTTTCAAAAAGCTAGGTGGGTCTCTGCCCCCGAGGCTGCGTGGCGTATCTTCAGCTTTCCCATCTCTGAAATGCGCCCCGCTGTTCTTTCACTGCAGGTCCACCTAGAAAATTCTCAATACCTTACCTTTTACGGCAACCAGCGCATAACATTGATACGTTTGTAATTTCCGTATGTTTATTTACGCTTTTAGTTAGTTTTGATTGTTTAATATTTCCGAAACTACACACTTTCGGTGTAATAGTTTAGTTTGTTAAATTCTTGTAATTTGTTTAGATTAGGTTTATTCTGAGCTTAAACAGGTCCAAGATCAATCAAATGATCAATGGTGAAGGAAGGTGCAAGAGTACAAGACAAAAAGAAGGGAAAATCCTGATTTTGGTCTATACTCGATCGAGTATATACATATACTCGATCGGGTATCTGGTTGACATTTCAAATCGGATCGGATCCGAAAACAAAGGAACATGCAGGAGAAGATTTTCCCACGTTCGAGTGTCTATACCCGATCGGGTATGCTTATATACTCGATCGGGTATGCATATAAAATCTACTCGAGTATTGATCGAGTATTGACCAAATTCTGATTTCTATACATACTCGATCGAGTATGTATACATACTCGATCGAGTACTCGATCCTGCACCTCAAAAAGCCTATAAATACACCCCCTTTCCTTCACTTTTAGACACCAATTCATATACACTCTTAAGCTCAGTTTAGAATAGCATTTCTTTATATTTCTTTTAGCATGTTTAGTCTCCAAATGAGGAGCTAAACTTCCATTTCTTGGTATTGCTCTTGAAGCTTGTTGATTATTAAAGTTGTGAGTTATTTTCTTAACTTCTTTCCTTGAATATTAATTCTTTCTTCAAATGCTATTTCTATATCAATGTTGGGGAGTGTTGCTAAGATGACAATTAGTTAACATCTTGACATTAGTTATAGTAATAATCATTTCTTTCTCTATGTTAATATTGGGGAGTGTTACTAAGATGACAATTAGTTAACATCTTGATATTAACTATAGTAGGATTCATCTTATTTAATATTCTTCCTTGAGTATTAATTAATTCCTATTCATATTTCATATTAATATTTTGAACATTACTTAAAGGATCAACTAATTTTGTTTCATATATTAATTACTACTAGATACGATCAACGAACCAATGGTAATCGTTGATGGTTTCACTAGTAAGTAACTTCTGTTTATTAATGCACGGTTGTGGTTAATAGACCTAAGAGGAATTAATTGTGTTGGTTAAACCAAAACCGCTTGTGTTGAGGTTATCGATCTCAATTGATTTCATCAAGGAGTTAAGCGATTAAATGCTACTATCAAGTCGGTATACGGCGCTTGTTCTATACTTGACTAATAGTAAGGGTTATTAATGAACGGTCGTTGTTAATAACTATCCTCGATGAATTGGATATACTCCTCGATTGAGTATTCGAGAGGAGATAAGTTATAGATATAACAATGATCGACCAAAATATATCAACAAGTGTAAAGTAGCAATACCAAGTCAATTTTATCTTTGAATTAAATCCCATATAAATCGTTCATCTTCGTGTTTAAATTTAATTAAATCACTCAACAATCAAAACCCCCCTTTACTTACTATTTATATAAAAAGAAAATTATTCCTTTCCCTGTGGATACGAACTCTACTTCACCTATACTACGTATAAGTGTTGTATTGAATTTACTTTGAGTGCACTCACGACAAAGTGCACGTCAAATTTGGCGCCGTTGCCGGGGAAAGGCAATTTATTTTTTCTTTTTATTTCATTTTAAAAAAAAAAATAGTTGAAGTATAGAGATTTCTATTTCTTCTGAGCTTTTGTTTGAGTATATGGTAAGAACCCGATCTATAAACGAAATCATCTACCAAACAACCCCCCAAACGGAACAAGCCTTCGAAAGGTTTAGGAATTTATTTCCGAATACTTCTTCGGAGGAATCATCAAGTGCTAGTTCTCAATCTAGCGAGACCGAAGAGCCAATCACTATGGCTCTTGAGACGAGAACATTGAGGGAGCTCACAGCTCCGAATCTTAATCAACAACCCCTATGTATCACTTTTCCAACTCTTGATACGGGGGTCACATTTGAGCTAAAATCTGGGCTCATCCATCTCCTTCCATCATTCCATGGTTTACGAGGGGAGGATCCGAACAAACACTTGTCGGAATTCCATATTGTGTGCACAAGCATGTGCCCCAATGGTGTGTCCGAGGAGCAAATCAAACTGAGGGCCTTCCCATTCTCTCTGAAGGATACTGCAAAGGACTGGCTTTTCTATCTTCCCTCGGGAAGTATCACTACATGGCCACAAATGAAGAAGGCCTTTCTTGACAGGTACTACCCCGCTTCTATTTCATCATCACTCAAGAAGCAAATAAGCAACATCGAACAAAAAGATGATGAATCCCTATATGAATATTGGGAGAGATTCAAGAAGCTATGTGCAAGTTGCCCCTATCACGGATACACCGAACAAGACCTCATCCTGTACTTCTATGATGGTCTTGTGGATCAAGATCGTCGCATGGTGAATGCGGCGTGTGGAGGGGGCATTGTCAACAAAACCCCTTCGCAAGCAAGAGATCTCATCTCGGAGTTGGCCGAGAACTCCAGACACTATAACGGGCGATCCTCAACTCGAAGAGTTATGGCGGCAGAATCCAACAACGCGTTGGAAAGTCAAGTGAACGGCTTGACCAGTCAAGTGACCGGCTTGACTTCTTTGGTTAAGGATTTCCTTTTAAAATCCAAGACCCAAGAAGTCAAGGTCTGCGGTATCTGTACACAACAAGGGCATCCCACGGACTCATGCCCAACTCTTCAAGAGGACACCACAGAGCAAGTCAACGCTTTGGGGTTCCAAGGCCACCAACAAAGGAGGTATGACCCGTTCTCAAATTCTTTCAATCCCGGATTGAGGGATCATCCAAACTTAAGGTATGGAAACCCTCAACAAGCCAACCCACCTTCTCAATCGAGTATGTCTACGGAAGACATGATTCGAACTCTTGCTACTACCATGGGCACCTTACAACAAAACGTGGTGCAATTTCAACAAGAAACAAAGTCAAGCATTCAAAATTTGGAAACTCAAGTTAGCCAAATTTCGAATGCTGTAAATCGACTTGAAGCAAGAGATTCGGGTAGGCTCCCGTCCCAAACTGAGAAAAACCCAAGGCAACAAGTCAATGCCATCATGCTAAGGAGTAGCCCGGAATCACAAGCAAAGGAAAGTGAAAAAGAGGAGATTGACCACAAGGAGGAGGAGCCAACGAAGAGAAAATTTCCTCCACTATCATCATATGAACCAATCCCTCCATTCCCTGAGGCGTTGAAAGATACAAGGAAGCTAGAGAGTGATCGGGACATCTATAAGACCTTCGCCGATTGTGAGGTAAATACCCCACTCTTTAAACTAACCCAAAGTGTTCCCCGTTATGCAAAGTTTTTGAAAGAACTATGTGTAATAAAAAGAAAAGATAAATTAAAGGGGAAACCAAAGGTTGAAGTTAGTGAGCATGTCTCGGCCGTCTTTCAAAAAAAATTTCCAAAAAAATGTGACGACCCGGGCATGTTCACTATTCCTTGCACGATAGGAAACACCACATTTCCTAAGGCCTTACTAGATTTGGGGGCATCTATAAACGTCATTCCTTATTCCGTTTATAAAACCCTACAACTTGGCCCACTACATCAAACCGGTGTAGTGATTCAACTAGCAGATCGTTCTAGTACCTACCCAAAGGGTGTATTAGAGGATGTGCTAGTAGAAGTAGAGAATATGGTTTTTCCCGTCGACTTCTACGTCCTCGAAATGGGGAATGATGACCAAACGGCACCCATCCTCTTGGGAAGACCCTTCTTAAAGACCGCAAAAACAAAAATTGACGTGTCTAGTGGTTCATTAACTTTAGAGTTCAATGACCAAAAAGTAGAGTTCAATATCTTCGACTCTACGAAAAAACAAATTAAAGATCAATCTCTTTGCTCTTTGAATGTTTTTGAACCACCAACGCCAAATGCTTTAATTGAGTCGGGAACAAAGAAGAAAGGTCGGCCTTACTGGAAAAGGCAAAAGAAAAGAAATGAAGGAAGGGATGCTCACGATCCCACATAAAATAAAAATAAAAATAAATAAAACGTCGTGCCACGACGTTAAATAAGGCGCTTCTTGGGAGGCAACCCAAGTCAATTAGTTAGATTTTATTTCCTTTTTGTGTAAATTTGAGAGAAAAGAGAGAGAGGGAACTAATCACATGTTTGTTTTGAAGAAGAAGAAAATGCAGGTTTTGAAGTGTCTGGGGACATACTCGATCGAGTACCATCTCATACTCGGTCGGGTATTGTCTAAAAAGAGGAACCGAGGCATTACTCGATCGAAGTAGCCATATATTTCTAAAAATGGAGGCATACTCGATCGGGTATACCTCTTTACCAGGTCGAGTATAAACTGAAATAAGAAGAAGAAAAAATCTGTCTCCTGTACTCGATCGAGTACAGGTTGATACTCGATCGAGTATAACGGGAAAAACAATTTAATTTAACCCCTGCCTCCAATACTCGATCGAGTATATGTTGATACTCGGTCGAGTATGCTCAGAAAAGCCAGTTCTTCCAGCCCCTGTCTCCGGTACCCGATCGGGTATACAGGGATACTCGATCGGGTACCCCTGCGATTAATACCCAAACAACACCCATTTTCACTTCATCTTCTCCAAAACACTCCCAACTTCGAACCCCTCTCCCCCAAAACTCCATTTTTCCACCTTCTCTCTACCAAAACTCCCTCATTTCTCCACCAAATCATCCCATTTCACCACCAAAATACTCCCCTCAATCCCCTCTCCATATCTATACCCATAAATCCCACTTTCCCCAAACATCCACAAAATCCAAAAAACCCTACCCCAAAATTCGAATTTTTGGTTCTCAAACTCAAAAGCTTCAAAAAATGGCTCCAAGGAAGAATAGGGGAGAGAGCTCAATCACCATAGCACCCATCCCGGGCTTTGAAGACATCATTCCCGCCGACGCCGAACACCGATTACTTCCAACAACTGCTTGACGGATTTAATAGAGTTACTAACGAAGTTGGTAAGTATCGGGAGGAACAAAGGGCGGGATTTCAAAGAATAGAAGAGCAAAGGGCCGAAGACAACTGACGGTATGAAGAGGATCAACGTAGGTTCTATGGACCGATGTACTCTTACATGGCTCATCAAGGCCAATTCCACACCATGGCTCAACCACCACCACCCCCCTCTTGGTATGACCCCACTCAATGGGGTAATTTTGGAGGATCTAGCTCCGGGGGTGGAGGTTTTGATGGAGGGGATGATGGCGGCGACACCCACATGGGCGATGGGAGCTTTGGAGGAGGCTTTGGAAGCGGCTTTGGAGGCGGCTTCTACGGCGGAGAAGGCGGGCACTAGGGACAGTGCTTCAACTAAGTGTGGGGGAGGAGATTACTCATGGTATGTAATTTCATTTTCTACCTTTTACTATGCATGAATTTCTTTTACCCTTTGTAAACAAAAAAAAAAAAAAAAGAAGAAGAGAAAAATGGATAAAAGAATTGAAATGCTGGTTAGGTTGAAAACCCAAAAATGGGCAATCTAAGCAAAAAAATGGCTTATAAAAAAAATGAAATGAGTGAGTTAGTAAGGATGGAAAAACAAAAAGAGATGCTAGGATGAAAACCTGAAAAGGCTCCTAGGCAAAATGAGAGATATGAGAGAAATATTTGTTGTGTGCAGGAACTCATTTGATCTCTTGAGGAGAAAAGAAGAGAAGGCAAAGAAGAAGAGGCAAGAAGATGGAGCATA
Source organism: Cuscuta epithymum (assembly GCA_945859915.1). NCBI lineage: Eukaryota > Viridiplantae > Streptophyta > Magnoliopsida > Solanales > Convolvulaceae > Cuscuta > Cuscuta epithymum. Next base: position 3,943,851 of record CAMAPF010000933.1, on the reverse strand, counting down.
GAAGATCATAAAACCCAAGAAAGAAAGTTGTTTGTAAAAATCATTTTCTTATTTCTTGGTGATCTTAGTTCATTTCATTCTTGAACTCATGGAATGGTCTTAAACTGTTTGAACATTTGACTTTACTCGAGGACGAGTAAAGAACTAAGTGTGGGGGAGTTGATACGTTTGTAATTTCCGTATGTTTATTTACGCTTTTAGTTAGTTTTGATTGTTTAATATTTCGGAAACTACACACTTTCGGTGTAATAGTTTGGTTTGTTAAATTCTTGTAATTTGTTTAGATTAGGTTTATTCTGAGCTTAAACAGGTCCAAGATCAATCAAATGATCAATGGTGAAGGAAGGTGCAAGAGTACAAGACAAAAAGAAGGAAAAATCCTGATTTTGGTCTATACTCGATCGAGTATATACATATACTCGATCGGGTATCTGGTTGACATTTCAAATCGGATCGGATCCGAAAACAAAGGAACATGCAGGAGAAGATTTTCCCACGTTCGAGTGTCTATACCCGATCGGGTATGCTTATATACTCGATCGGGTATGCATATAAAATCTACTCGAGTATTGATCGAGTATTGACCAAATTCTGATTTCTATACATACTCGATCGAGTATGTATACATACTCGATCGAGTACTCGATCCTGCACCTCAAAAAGCCTATAAATACACCCCCTTTCCTTCACTTTTAGACACCAATTCATATACACTCTTAAGCTCAGTTTAGAATAGCATTTCTTTATATTTCTTTTAGCATGTTTAGTCTCCAAATGAGGAGCTAAACTTCCATTTCTTGGTATTGCTCTTGAAGCTTGTTGATTATTAAAGTTGTGAGTTATTTTCTTAACTTCTTTCCTTGAATATTAATTCTTTCTTCAAATGCTATTTCTATATCAATGTTGGGGAGTGTTGCTAAGATGACAATTAGTTAACATCTTGACATTAGTTATAGTAATAATCATTTCTTTCTCTATGTTAATATTGGGGAGTGTTACTAAGATGACATTTAGTTAACATCTTGATATTAACTATAGTAGGATTCATCTTATTTAATATTCTTCCTTGAGTATTAATTAATTCCTATTCATATTTCATATTAATATTTTGAACATTACTTAAAGGATCAACTAATTTTGTTTCATATATTAATTACTACTAGATACGATCAACGAACCAATGGTAATCGTTGATGGTTTCACTAGTAAGTAACTTCGGTTTATTAATGCACGGTTGTGGTTAATAGACCTAAGAGGAATTAATTGTGTTGGTTAAACCAAAACCGCTTGTGTTGAGGTTATCGATCTCAATTGATTTCATCAAGGAGTTAAGCGATTAAATGCTACTATCAAGTCGGTATACGGCGCTTGTTCTATACTTGACTAATAGTAAGGGTTATTAATGAACGGTCGTTGTTAATAACTATCCTCGATGAATTGGATATACTCCTCGATTGAGTATTCGAGAGGAGATAAGTTATAGATATAACAATGATCGACCAAAATATATCAACAAGTGTAAAGTAGCAATACCAAGTCAATTTTATCTTTGAATTAAATCCCATATAAATCGTTCATCTTCGTGTTTAAATTTAATTAAATCACTCAACAATCAAAACCCCCCTTTACTTACTATTTATATAAAAAGAAAATTATTCCTTTCCCTGTGGATACGAACTCTACTTCACCTATACTACATATAAGTGTTGTATTGAATTTACTTTGAGTGCACTCACGACAAAGTGCACGTCAAACATACATCACGCAGGCTGCTGATTCCATGAAAACAATGTTGACGCAGTTCTTTGTGATGAACGCGTCTGACCAAGTTGCGAAATCTCTGCATCTTCTTTATGTTGAATTCCCCCATTACTTTGTCTGGAACAGTCAGCGCAAAGAATGGACTCAACGCAAACGGAAAGAAGTCATAGGTCGACTTGTCTCTGTGAATCCGGTAGAAGGGGAGCGCTATTATCTTCGCCTCTTATTGGCTAATGTACGAGCCCCAACATCATTTATGCATCTCATAAGTGTTGGTGATGATGAATTGCCCACATACAGGGCTGCGGCTGAACGTCTCGGGCTTTTGTCGGGTGACTTTGTGATTCGGGCATCCCTCGATGAGGCAGTTTTGTTCCAGCTGCCATCCAGCTTGCGTAGATTGTTCGCCACACATTTATGCTTCTCAGATGTGCCAGACCCACGTGCACTATGGGAGGAGTACAAGTCGCATTTGTGTGAAGATTTTGCCCGGTTTGAGCCATTTTCACTTGCTGAACATTCTGCTTTAATAGTTTTACGTGATCTCTTCACTGAAATGGGGAAGGAAATGGATTCTTTTAACTTGGTGGAAGCCGACTTATGCGGATCTGTCCCTGACGGTTTCACACGGGAAGTATTGGCGGAGCTTAATGTGCTTGTGAGTGATGCAGACCTTAATGGAATCTCATCGTTAAATACTCAACAGCGAGTGGCATTTGACTCCATCATGGCAGCAGTGCACGCTTGTGAGGGAGGTGTGTTCTTCGTTGATGGGCCTGGGGGACAGGGAAAAGTTTCTTATACAGGTGCTTGCTCGCTGCAACAAGGACAAACAAATGGATTGCACTTGCAAGTGCAAGTTCTGGTATTGCGGCATCTATTCTTCCTGGAGGTCGCACTGCGCACTCCCGCTTTAAACTACCGTTTGACGGTGAATCAAAGTACATTTGCAATATCGGAAAACAGTCTTCTGAAGCGCGCCTGCTTAGAGAAGCACGACTTATTTTGTGGGATGAGGCATCCATGGCAAACCGCATGATTGTTGAAAGCTTGGACACCACACTGAGGGACATACTAGATAGTGACACTCTTTTTGGAGGGCGGGTTATGGTGTTTGGCGGTGATTTTAGGCAAACTTTGCCAGTTGTGCGTTCTGGTACGAGGCATGACTTTGTTGATGCTTGCTTACTTAGATCAATGATAATCTGGCCGCACGTGCAGCGACTGCGACTTGTTGAAAATATGCGCGCCCATGAGGATCCAGGTTTTTGTGACTATTTATTGCGAGTTGGTAATGGAACTGAACCGAACACCTCCCCAGGCAGAATCAGAATCCCTTCCAACTTTTTACTACCTTGGGTCAATGAAACTGTCTCATTGGATTTACTCTTTGCAGCAGTGTACCCGAATTTGTGCTTGTTCGAAAATGACCCTTACTCTCTGATGTCACGTGCCATATTGACAACAAAGAATGACATTGTAGATTTTATCAATTCATCTTTAATGAACAAGTTCCCGGGAGAAGCCCACACATTCCTAAGCCATGATATACCTATTGACTCAAAAAACACACACTGTGAGGATTACTTACACACTTTATCCCCTGCTGGCTTGCCCCCCCACAAACTGACTCTGAAGCGTAATTGTCCAATAATGTTGCTTCGAAATCTTAATCCGTGCGCAGGCTTGTGTAATGGAACCCGCTTAGTATGTGATTCATTTGGGGATCACATTTTAAGCTGTTACATTGCTACGGGCGACCACAAAGGCAAACACGTTTTCATTCCAAAAATTCCCCTTGAAGTTTCAAGGGATGAAAACTGCCCAGTCCTGTTTAAACGCGTTCAATTTCCTGTGAAGGTTTGCTTTGCGATGACGATCAACAAATCGCAAGGTCAGACGCTTGACTACGTTGGCATCTATTTAAAGGAGCCTGTTTTTTCTCACGGACAGCTATATGTTGCCCTGTCGAGAGCGCGCAATGCAGATTCAATTAAAATTGTCATTTGTCCGGATGATCCTAGGCCAGCTCTCGCTGCTACAACTGCCAACGTTGTCTTTGAGGAAATATTGCCCTTTATTAACTAGGTCCTGCCAATGACTTATGTGTTTATATTTGCAAATTGCTCACACTTACATTTTCCTTTTGATTCTTAGATTTGTTTACCTTTCCCGTTGTTGCAGGTGAACGACACAAATGGAAGCTGAAGTGCCAATCCTATCTGTGACACCAAATACCAGGCCGTGGACCTGCCGAGTTACTGTGGTGGAAAAACAGAATGTGCGTGCTGCAAAGGCGTCTCCCATAAAGTTTATGCCGATGATACTCATGGATTCTGCCGTATGTTTTGTGATGCTTACTCTACTGCGCCCACTTTTCCTCTTTTGCTACCTGTAGTGTTCACTTGCCAGTGTTACTCTTTGTAGGGAACCAGGGTTCAGGCGACTGCTTTCCAAGGTGACATTGAAGGGATCGATCAGCGCCTTACGCTATACTCCACCTATCTTGTCTCTAATGCGTATGTAAAATCGATCAGTGACATGCGTTTCTGCGTTGATGGAGCGTACCCTTACGTTTGGTCATTCACACGACGAACTATGATCCAAGATGTTGTTGAGGAAGAAGGTCAAGACTTCCGTCAACTGGCTGAGGCAGACACCACCCCTTTTTCAGACATTTATGCTTCTTACATGCGCGATGAACAAATCAGTTAGTATGCTTTAACTGTGTATTTGCCATATCATACTTCATGTTATTTTTATATGATATCCTCTTTCTTTACCACACATGCAGATGTTTTGGCTGCAGTGGTGAAGAAGCTGCCGCGAACATTTGTCTTCTCCAATGCGAAACAAAAACCTGCATGGGATGTCGTCCTGCTCGATGCACAGTACACACTCCCTTTGTTGTTTGCCTTTCAACTATTATGAAATCGCCTCTAAGCGTGGCTCACTTTCTTGCTTATTTGAATAGGTGCATCCCAGTTACATTCACCATGTGGGAGGAATTCATCACTCGACATGGTGGTGAGATTGACCAATGTTTGCAAACTGGAGATTTCCCCTTGCTTCTGATAAATAGGGCTGCCATCAACCTTTATCAAGGTGATGTGATCATCTGTATTCATTCTGAAACACATCCTCGCACACCAATACAATCAATGTGCCTTCTGTTCTGATTCTCACATATCATTTGATGTGTGATTGTTAAAACCAAAGCATGTTTTTGCCCACTGACAGGGGTGCTTATTCGCAATTACTTGTTCTTTTCCTTGCTTTGCTAAGCTGAATATGTTATGTTCAGGTTTGACTTTGTCGACTCACTTTGACTGCCATGTTGTGCTCAATCCTGACGGAGAACGGGCGCTACAGTTGAAAAAATGGTACCCACCACTTTTCCCCCTATGGGTTATATCCACTGCATAGTTATTTTGAGGAAGGTGACATATTTCCTTTGTGTTTAAATGTCATGTCAGGGTTTCTGACAACAGAGATAAAATAAATGACGTACTGCTTGCAAAGAAATATGACGAAGCCCTTGCGCTAATTGCCAAGCCTCATTCGCAGCCGCTCACTGCCCTTAAGGATTTGGAAAGCGCCCTCAATGAGGTCAGCCTAGCGGATTGCCACCCGCTCCTTACTTTAAGTTCTTTATGCTGCAGTTCTGACTGTTGTTTTTCTCCTCACCCATTCGCAGGATCCCATTGTTTGGGTGTCCGCCAAATTTCACTTGACAGACACTTCAGAGGAAGGTTTCTACATTGGGTGTGACTACTGCAATCGTAGAGTACATGGGGCAGAAGGTGTGAACTTCCAGTGCCTTTTCTGTGGGCAGAAGAATGGCACTGCTGTTAAAAGGTATGTCCGTCCGTTGCAATGCAGCTGTATTATTCACATCTGCTCTTCTGACGGGACCAGCACCATCCCTGTCACGCTCTTCACAAGTGATGTGATGCAGCTTTTGAAATGTGTGAATATTGATCCAACTGGTGACATGGATTTGGAAATATTTGATGCAAAACTGCAAAACATCAACTTTGTCGCTGGAGTGAAGCGTACTAAGAGCAACGAAGAGGGGCTGCAGGGCAATCCCTACTCGATTGTGTGCATCTCCTGTATTGAGATAACCCCCCAGAACTCCCCGAAAAATGACGACACATCGCCAGAAACTGCTGCTGCTCACTTGACCTCTTTGAAGAGGAAGTTAAACTTCAAATCCATCAATCAGTTACCTGCCGCCTCACCTTCATCCTCCAAGGCGCCTGTGGCACACAAGGCCAATATTCCTGAAGACAAGCTCACGCCACTGGGTCCCAAAAAACACAAACCAAGCAACACTTAATGTCCAAGAAGCATTTTTTTGCTGTACATAGTGGGTGGTCACTGCATACTTCTAGCCACGCTCTGTCGGATGTCGCTCTTCAGTTGCCCGTTATGTGTTCACCCACAAGCTCTTTTGCCCAACTGCTGGACTGTATAATTGCCAGAAAGTGATGCTGCTACTATCGCACTACTTACTGCATAATTATGCACCTGTCCACGCTTGCACCGTCACTTCTATATTTAATACCTTTTGTGTGCATGTGATCATGCAGAACATCTTGTAAAGTCTGTTAACTTGGTTTTGCTTCCCCATTGTTGGGAATGTATATAAGGCTATGGATGTGTTTTGTATTCTTGTGTGTGGATTTGGTGTTGGTTTTGCTGCTGTTCTATGCAGGTCGTTCATTACAAGATTTATGATTCTCCCGCACTGCTTACTTTGGAACATTCGCTCTCGTTCATACCGGGTATGTCTTGTGTTGTTCATGGTCACAGGTATACTAATTTCTGAACATGTGCATTTGTTTATTGGCGGTAATGAAGTATTCCTGTTAAAGCCACCCCCCCATTTTCTGCTCGTTTATCATTGAACCACATTGACCCCCCAGTGATGTGTCCTTTAATTATTTAGGCCCTTGATGTGCTATTCTATTTTTATTTATGCAGAATGTTGTCCTATTAATGCTTGGTTTTTGAGGGGGTGTTGCTAACTAAGATCAACGTTTGTTTTTTATTCTTTTTTAAAACATTGGTCCACTTCGGCCCTAGAAAGCCCGTAGCCCCAGCCCATATTCCTTTTTCACCGCTACATAAACTGAAATTTTATGTTTTTTTAAATCTTCTTGGTGCACGTTTGAGGGGTCTTAAATACACCGGGAGTAACGCCCAATGGGATATCTCCAGAGCTCTTCTCCTTCACCGTTTCCTTGCTCTCGCGTGCACCTCGGGCCAGCGTTGTTCAAAGGTAATTTCTCCATATCATCTCCAAAAGTGTGTTTCATGTTTGCGCACCACCACGCTTGTCTGCATCTTCACTGCTTTTCCATTTCCACTATTACGTTTTACGTCTTCCCCTTCAATTTTTTTGTCCGTTTTTGCTTTCTTCCCTGTCTACATTGATGTTGAAAATCTTTCTGTAGATGAAGCTGTTAAAAAAGATTTGCTCTTAAACCAGAACATGTGCAATTTCTATAATAATAGTGTGATGTTTTGGTTTTTTTCTTGGTTGCAGATGCTTTTAAAGTATCCTCCTGGAAAGAAGATGCATATGCGTCCATATGATTTGACAGCTTTTTGCTTTCCTGGAGGTGTTAAAGTTTACTTCCTGCTGGTCCAAATTGTTAAAACTTTCTATTGTTTTAATGCTCCTTTTGCATGTTCTAATGTTGCAAATTTTGTGATGTATTTTTCTTAAACAAGATGTGTATCACAAAATAACTTATCAATCTCAGCAAGGGGGTAATGTTTATATTTGTATCTTTCTTTAAATAAGGCACACGTCTTGGAGAGAACCCCATCATTGAGTGAGTTGAATCAGCTGGTCTATGGGCAGGTACGCATGATGTTCAAGGATAATGTTTCTTTCTGCCTTGTGTTATTTAGTACTGCGTAATTCGAACATCTAATGCCTCTAGCCATCTAGTGAATACTAGGTAAAACTAATTGCACTTTATTTTTTTCAAATCTTATCTGCAGGAGCATTTAAATAGAGATGACTTTTCATTTGTATTTTCCCTTAAAATAAGTTGAAGTACTCATCGATATCTCATGTTTAGTAGATGTGAGACAAATTCTTTCACACTTGTTGTCTCATCGATACCTATGGATTTCTGTCAATTTTGATCATGGCAAAGATTTAACTTAAGTTTTCAAATATCAGATTCCTCTATTGATTTAGGTTTACATTATATGTGGAAAGATTAGCAGCAATGTCATCCTAAAACTTCCCGCCCCTGCGGCTCTTGTACTTCGTCTTGACGAAACTAAACCTTGTATTTTAGCTGTCAAACCACATTTTTGGGCACTTTTGCAAACTTGTTATGTATTCGCCTTTGCTTTTGCGTTCAAATTTCTAATTTGCCTATCATTGGGCACGGACCATCGCGCAACGCGCGTGCCCATGCTAGTGTATATTAAAGAATGAAAAAGAGGCAAAATTGTCTTGTTAGTGTTACATTAAGCAAAAAAGTGGGTGCACGAAGCATCACCCCCATCCAAATCATGCAACTTTTTCAGAAGTAGGACTTCTTTAGGTTTTTTCCCATCCGTAATACTTATCTAGGCTAAAGGGTCAAATAGGCCCCTGAACGGACTTAAAGTGTTCAATTAGCCCCTTATATAGGAGGTTCTGCCCGGCCGTCGCCAATTGGGGCGGTTCCCAGTGGAATTTTTTAATAAAATGTTTTGAGCATCTTCTTCATTAAGTCTAGTCTACGCATACCAAATGTCAGCTAAAATTTCAACCGGGAAGGCAGTCAAATGATTTTTTGAAGATAACTGCGAAATTAAACAGCGCAGTACATTTCGGGAAATCATTTGACTGCCTTCTCGGTTGAATTTTTAGCTGAAATTTGGTATGGGTAAACTGGACTTAATGAAGAAGATTCTCAAAAAAATTCATGAAAACATTCCACCGGGAAACGCCCCAATTAGCGATGGCCGGGCAGAACCTCCTACATAAGGGGCTAATTGAACACTTTAAGTCATCTTGAATGGAGTGGACGATAATACCCTCAGAAAGCATAAATGCAGCCGGTCTTTTGCTTCACGACTAGGGGTGGTTCGGTACGATATACCTTATATTTTTTCACATACCTTTGCAGTACCAAAACTTCCGGTATGCAAAATATGCATACCTTTACCTTACCGAAGTTCCGGTATACCGCATTTTGGTATACCGAAGTTTCGGTTCGGTAACGGTACGGTATCGGTAAATTACCGTGCATGTCTTCCAATACAAAAAAATTTCATGGACTAACAAAATATACTAAATCGTTATTAGTAGCGACATATTAAATCTATTATTAAACTGTTACGAAATACAATTAATAATCTATTGATGTCAATTAAATATTGAACGATAATTATTATTAGTATATTTAAGCAGTTCAACATGCCACATATTAAAAAGTAACATGTTCTCCTAAAATAACTTGAACAATATAGATATAATTACATCAATAGTGATCTCTAATAAAAATAAATAAAACTATTCAAACAACATGGATATAAAAATTATAAAGTCATTTTTATAATTTTTTAAAAATTGAATAAGACTTTCGAACAACTTTGTGTGTCTCGACTTGCGGAATCCCTATGTAGATACACTTGTCACATAAGTGTATCTCTCTTCACTCGTCAGCTACTTAGCGGCCCAGCCATCACAACTTGCAAGCTCTTGGAACAAGATAGACTTGTTTCTTGACATTTGTACATTACTGATTAGTCATTAAGGATAGCGGAGTAGAAGCCTATAAGGTTATAGTGGGTTTGAAAAATTGGGCCTTTTTTGTATTTTTGTATTTGTAACCAACTTAAGTACTCCGTATTAATTCTGGGCTTCAAAATTGTAATGGATTTTTACAATATATTAGAATTAAAAGTAATTGTTGAGTAGAGAGTCGGTACGGTATTATACCGGTATACCGCGGTATTTGAAAACGTACATTTACCGTTACCGTACCGAAATAGATCGGTACGGTATGATACCGTACCGAAAATGACGGTTTACCAATATTTTAGTATTTTCCGGTATTTTTCGGTACGGTAAGTGCGGTATACCGATTTTTTGGTATTTTTGCCCACCCCTATTCACGACTGCCCGACAACACCTGATGTATTTTTTCTCTGGTCTCTGTTTCTCGTTTTACCTGGTTTCCAACAAATCCACTTTGATTTTTTCCCGCGATCCTTTATTATAGGTGTCCTTTCTTATTCTAGAAAAGTGTCAATGACTATATCTCAAGTTGGGTGCCATGGAGTAAAAAGTACACAATAATGCAACAGTGATTCGGAAGTACATAAAAGTGAAAAATCGATGTTAAATTAATACCAAATTGTATTAGTATGTTTAAATCACTTTGGCTAATGGATTAGACAAATAATAACCACCTCATCCGCAAAATAAAATCCTAACCATACCATTCTTTGGAATATGAGGCAGCGGGGCATTGTTTTTCTGTAGCTATTTGAAGCACTCGGATGTTGGGGATGGAGAGTGGAAATTTTCCCAATTCTAGCCGGAGGAAGTTTGTAAGGGACAATTTGTGGTGGCGTATGGGTGGTCAAAGAAAATGTTGTTGGTCGGTGTGGTGGGGAAGCTGGAATCAGAGAGAATGTGGGGGAGTTTCATGGTGAATTTTTTATGGCAGGTTGAGGTAGCCGGATCTGCTTGCGGCATTGGGAGGAGAGAGAGATGGAAACTGAGAGAGAACGAGAGTGGGAGAAGTAATGTGGCAGTGGCTGTTTGAGTTGGTGAATGGACATAGATGGTGATCGAAGGGATGCGCACCCGTGGCGGGTGGGGAGGAATCTTGAAGGTGGCAGAAGCGGAGGAAGGAGTTCGGAGGAGAGGGTATGGTGTCATGGTAGAGACAGAGAGAGATTCCCTGGCAGAGAGGAAAACCAGGGCGGAACCATTTATCCTAAGGGAGCAACAGACAACAGTAATCAAAGTGGGTGGCGGCTAAGGGTTGGAATCCAAAGTTAATTTACCACACAAATGCTAATTATTGCCAAATTAGCGTTTTAAATGTGGTAATATTAGTTCGTATTAAATTAACATTGATTTTCAAGTTTTATGTACTTCTGAATCACATTTGTACTATTGTGTACTCTAACTCCAATAGCTCCCAATTTGATGTACTCATTTGATCATTTTCTCTTTTTTATTCTTTTTATTATAGTCAAAGCATGTTTTGCTTTTTCACTAGATCAACATGATATGGGAGGTTCTTGAAGCTCATACAACAATGATTAGATACTCAAATACACAATTGATTTCAATAAGCCTTAGTCAACATAAATATATAAAAAATGTAAAACTACTATATATCATTTAAGTATGGGGATATTAGTGGATCCAAGATTGAGATGTGGGGTGGACTAAGCAATAAAAATATTTGAGACTATACATATGTTGGGTTAATGATCCGAGTAAAGGGTCGGCCCATTCACCCCCTTATCCGGACGAACGTCCGTCCCAATAGGGCAGCCTGCCCCGACGAACGTCTGAACAAAGACAAGTGGATCAGACCCATAGACAACCGCAACGGCGATGAACGTCACCGCCCAAAGACATAGCAACTGGGTACCGATCCAATCCCTGTGACAAATCCTCCAATGGCCAGGATACGAACGGCCCATTACCCTTTGCAGTATCACCAGGAGCAGGCTCCCTTCTCAGCTGGACGTTCGTCTCCACGGGTTAGGTGGGAAACCCAGATTCTGGCAGGAAACGCATTTAATGCTGGAGATTTGGTCGTTAAGACGCCAGCCACACATAGCCCTCCACGCCAGCGTAGCCAATTGCCCATTGATGGTATAAATAGCAGCATTTATTTCATTGTAAAGGGTTGACAACTTACTATTTTAGTGCACTAGCTACTTAGCTCTTACTCGCAGCTCTTCTACTGCCTTGTAAGACGAACGGCCGACGAGCCTTAGCAAGCGTATTGTATTAGGGAGTTATTAGCTGATTAATAATACCTGATCTCTTACTTGCTATTTGCTGCCTCTTGATCCATCTTATTTGCTTGTTGGTCTAGTTTATTCGTATACACCTACACCACTCCACTCGAAATCTTTGGGCTTACGTGTTGGACCCAAAGGTTGAAAGAATAAACCTCAACAACATACAAGGTTTAGCACAGGGCTGATATCGAATTGAGCTTTTTTTAATTACTCGAGTTCGAGCGTGATTGTGCTTCTAATTTAATGATCTGAGCATAACAAGCTTCAAACTCGAAAACATGCTAGGTTTTGAATTTGAATAATTATTAAAGTCCAATAATTGTTAAAGTATTTGTCTCACATCAGAAAGCTATAAAACAATAAAACACTATATAAGGATTGATGGTACTATGGGCCTGACCCATAACCCAGATACACAAACAGATACTTAATTCCGGCCCAGCCCAGACAAAGGATCAATGACGAAGCCATAAAAGCCTGAACAGGGAGATCCAAATCCACTACGAGGCTGGCCACGCCTGAGCCGACCTGGACAGCAGGCGCCAGGCTCTATGGAAATCCCTTGGAGATTGGACCATTCCTAGGGCTTACGTGGCAATAGTTCCATAAAGGCTCATTACAAGTGGCATCAGAAGAGTCATGGGCCAACAACAATAATAAAATAGTTATAGTAATAATAATAGTTATAGTAGTAGTAGTAGTAGTAGTAGTAATAATAATAATAATAGTAATGGTAATGGTAATGGTAATGGTAATGGTAATGGTAATGGTAATGGTAATGGTAATGGTAATGGTAATGGTAATGGTAATGGTAATGGTAATGGTAATGGTAATGGTAATGGTAATGGTAATGGTAATGGTAATGGTAATGGTAATGGTAATGGTAATGGTAATGGTAATGGTAATGGTAATGGTAATGGTAATGGTAATGGTAATGGTAATGGTAATGGTAATGGTAATGGTAATGGTAATGGTAATGGTAATGGTAATGGTAATGGTAATGGTAATGGTAATGGTAATGGTAATGGTAATGGTAATGGTAATGGTAATGGTAATGGTAATGGTAATGGTAATGGTAATGGTAATGGTAATGGTAATGGTAATGGTAATGGTAATGGTAATGGTAATGGTAATGGTAATGGTAATGGTAATGGTAATGGTAATGGTAATGGTAATGGTAATGGTAATGGTAATGGTAATGGTAATGGTAATGGTAATGGTAATCGTAATAGTAATAGTAATAGTAATAGTAATAGTAATAGTAATAGTAATAGTAATAGTAATAGTAATAGTAATAGTAATAGTAATAGTAATAGTAATAGTAATAGTAATAGTAATAGTAATAGTAATATTGATAATAATAATAACAACAACAACAACAACAACAATGATGATGATGATGATGATGATGATAAGAGGTGAGCACCGAGGAAAAAAAGGCTAATTTTTTTTTTCATGAAAGGCTCATCAGTGTTATTAAAAAGGATGTTTATTTATTTGGTGTTATTTCTCAAGAAATTCTATTATTTCTTCCATTTTAGATTTTAAGGATGAAGGACGACGCCATGACATCTGCGGAGAGGGCCTAGCCGCTGGCTAGGGTTTAGTTTGGTCAGGCAAATTTTGCCTGCAGTTTTTCCACGGCCGAAGCCATCTTTGGCAAATTCGGCAGATTTTCTAGCGGGGAAGCAACAGGACTCCGGCAGGAGTCATTTGTCAGCAACCTTGCCGGACGAACTCGATTCGTATCTTGGACAAAAGACATGGAGCAGGGTGACATCGATGGCCGACGGGCTGCGAGGCGCGATAATACGATGATGGGATGGGTTATCTTAGCCTTGTTGGTCATTGTGATGGAAGCTACACCAGTGATTTTTGATCCGGGAGGTACATTGAGGGGCTCGAGCTTGGAGACAGGGTTTGATTTGGTCTCCAAACGGATGGGAAGGCGACTGATGCGGCTTTTGCAGATCTGGGACGGAGACCTCCAACTTCCGGAAAGGGAGAAGCAAGACGAAGAGTTGATGATTCGTCCTCCTCCTGAGCCGCCACCATGGAGAAACTGTGCGGATAGGGTTTGCAAGAGTGTTTTACTAGATATTTTTTATTATGTTAAGTCCAGTCTACTTTATTATTTCCATTTTGTTATGCTTAGGTCAATCATTGCTTTGAACTTTAGTGGTAGGTTGGTGTTTGTTTTGTCTTGCTTGGTTTGGGTTGTTGATCTTGGTGGAAGCGATAAGGCTTGTTTGGTCGTTAAAAGCTTCGAAACTCTCACATGGTTCGCGAATAGTCTCGCTCCTTCGGGGGTGGTCTATTCTAAGTCTAGCCAGAGAGTGGGGGGGGCCTTTGGGCTATGCGGAGCCTCACGAGGAGGTTTGGTGTTGCAAGGGAGGTAGTATTCTTAGAGATTTGATTGAGAAGGTTTGGCATTGTAAGGGGGAAGTATTGTGAGAAGTTTGGTTGATATAATATAATCAGTTTTCCTTTCAAAAAAAAGGACGACGCCATGACTTGTAATTGCATCGTAAATGAACTTCAACTTTATCATCCGTAGTGAATGATTTCCTACGATGGTTGTAGTCACTGTGATTATAAATTGTTATAAAGCATTATTACTTGCACTTATTTAATTGATAAAAATGGTTTTTCTAGTTGCGTGTTAAAATTAATTACAAAAATTGTATGATACGTACATACAGTACAATTAGTTAGTAAGCAAAAAAATAATTAATTTCGTCCTTACAAGTCATTTATCGGCTAATTAGAAACAACTATCTAACCAAACACCATTTTACAAACCGATTATTATTGGCTAATACTTCGTATAATCAAAACAACTAATTAACCAACAGAATCCACTATCATCAATTAGCTAATAGTCAACCGCCAACAACCAATTGCCAAATGCCCAAACACCCACGTAACTGAGAGGATTGGTAGTGATTAGTTTGATAATTGAGTGAAATTGATAATCACCGATTGAAGGTGATATTTCCCTTACTGAAATTTTATAATTTCCTTAATCTGATTACATACTTAAATTGATCAGTAAATTCCTCATGTTTAAGTATTTTCCTCCGTATTATCTAAGCTAGTTTTAAGATAATATATTATAAATTAGCTAAATTGTTTCAATTGATACTGTTATTTTTCAAAAACTATCAAGTACTTAAAGAATGAGGTACTATTGTATTTGACTTATCAACTCAAAAAGACAAACTAGAGCAGATAAACTGTTTATCAAATACCCTCATTATATGTGAAGAAATCTCACAACCAATGACGAGAATGTGGCTGAAAAACACCAAATAAGTACCATGAATTACCATGTACATGCATTACCATGCATGGACCGACGGGTATACATATAGTCACATACTCCAAACCAGCCAAATCAACTAGCTAAAATATTTTGCAAGTGAATAATATACTCCGTAATCCGTATTATGATAATAGGACACTCATACCACTAGCCATGATTTGAACTATTTTTTAAAGGAATTCAGATCCTTGAATTGTAGAGAATTTGTGCTTTGGGAGACGCACAGGGAAAGTTTAAAATTTTCTTTGTGGCCTCAGAAGCCAAAGATGCATTGATATTTAGATCTTCATGAATAGCAACATGGTGGAGTGCAGGCGAGTTTGACAGTAGTAATTTCACAAGGCATAATTCTATTTCGGATCCTTGGAATCGGTTGAGCTTCACTATCTCAAGCATCTTCAATTCAGTTTCAATAAGATTCTCCAAAAGTGTTGGATTAGCTACTTCAGATCTTTTCTCAAACTTAATCATGTTCTCAAACTCAATCTCCAACACGCATAGCTTGGGGGATTTATTAAGCAATTGGAGAACATACTTAAGATGGTAGTCAGTATCAAAACAGAAGCCATGAAGTTTGATTTCTTGCAGATTGAGCGCAATTGGGAAGGCTGTTGACTCCAGCGTATAAGTTGTACCCTTATAGTAATATCTCTTATAGTAATAATAAAATGCAAAAAAATGTTCTCCGTGAGATCAAATTAAAAACAAAACTGAAGAAGGAAGAATAGAGTGCTAAAATTAAACATAATAGACCTCATACTTATATACGTAAAATTTATTCCACTAACTATTCATTTGTCTCATTCAAAATTTATACTACCGTGACTATTCATTCATATTATTGTATTATACTACCTTCATCCCTTAAAACTTGGTCATGTTTAACCGGCACAGAGAATAATAAAGTAAAAACTATATGGTTGAGGTTTGTGCAGAGGAGAGAGAAATAACAGGAACCACAAAATAATTGATTAAAATGGAAAGTGACAAAGTTTTTTTGGACATCCCAAAAAGGAAAGATGACTGAGTTTTAAGGGACAGACAGAGTATTAGGCTAAAGGATCAAATAGGCCGTTGCACCGGTCTTGTAAACTCAATTCAGTCCCTGGACTAAAAAATGGTCCATAAGAATAGAATAATGTACTCAATATTAAGAATGAATAGAATAAGAAATGTGAAATTAGATAGAGCTTGTTTGATAACCTCCATTTTAATTTATCAACCTTATTAGTCAATTTCTACATATCACATTTTATATTTTATGTACTGAATTATATAATAATTTGAATAAATAATTCAGAAATTACCTTTTGAAATTATTTTATCGTATTCTTTACTTATTTGTATTTATAATATATATACAGTATTTTAAACATCATTTTATGGTATTCCCATAGAATTTCAACCATAACTTCATCAATTCCACCAATTTTCTAGTTACAAACTTCATCAATAATTTCACTAAATTCAACTAGTCCCACCAATTTCATACTCTGCAAATACCAAGTTTAATATAGTGATTACCAAACGGGATCATAATATTCTTAATTATTAATACCTTCGTCCATTAAAATTTTGCCATTTTTGACATTTAAAGTTAATGGTGGTAAAGTTTATAACATGAGTTTGAGTAGTATGTAATACTACGTATAATATTTGGGATGTTGTAAGTTCTATACTTATATGAAAGTACTTCTAACAAATAACATGCACATATCTTTTATACTACGTATTATAAATAACTTCCTATAAAAATATTAATTGGTAAAAGTTGACCTTGATTGACCAAAACATTCAAAGAAGGGAAAGTTTCAAGGGACGAAAGGATAATACTTTATTCTTATTTAGCTATGCGAGTTAACTTTTACATTTTCGGTGATAAAAGAGAATATGTTAGTCATACAAATCAATCTCAAAGAACTATAAGTGCAATATATATACTTTCTTCATCTCGTTGGACTTGAACAACTTTTGTTTTTAGTTATTCATAAAACTTTGTCATTTTTCCGTTAAAGTAACGAATTTGTGATTCTACTAATTTGTCTACCCTCTCTACAAACCTCAATTTAAAGTTGGTAAAGTACAGTCCAATAGGACGAACTAAAGGAGGTAAGATGCGGGAAAGAAGTTCTCACCCAAGTCAAATAGATGCAAAGGGTCTTAATAGAGCTCAAATGAAGCGTCAGCCATATCCTTCCGGGAGTTGAATATTCACACATGGTCAAACTTTTAAGTTCAGGAGCGGTGATTTTATAATTAGGAGTAGCATAACAATGGAACAAAACTAGCTTCTCAAGCTTCGGCATGCTACTGCAGAGCAGTCCCTTATTATCACCCCTCAACCAAACACCTTTAAAACTTATTGACTTCAACCCGGGGAATAATACACGCGGAGCATTTACCGGCAAGTCAAAAGTGAATTCCTCAAGATTCAGTTGCTTGATGGTCTTGCAATAGAATAGAGAGGATGGTATCTTATATTTTGGTCCGGAATGAGGACCAGAGAGGTGAAGTTCCTCAATGCCGTTTCTGGACAGATAAAGACACCACCGGTCTATATCAAGCTGCTGGATCCAAGGATCAGATCCACATGAGCGAAGAATATGCAACGTAAATTTCTTAAGAGGTCCAGACCGGAGAATGAGAATGTTGTATATTAGGCTCGTCATAGACAAGCCTTCTTTATTCGAAGAAGGCTTGCTTTCGAAGAAGGCCTGATCAAAGACGAGCCGATCTCGGCGGTACCAAGCATCCCTCCATTGAGTTGAGACCAGAGCACTTCTGGCGGTGTCTAGAGTGGACATGCAATCAAATATTTTTTCCCTTAACTCATCAGGCAGGTCGCTTATTACTGTTTCCCTGTTACGACAACTAGACATTATAGGAATGAATAACAGCAGATCGATCAGAATGTTTATCCCGTAGAGAAGGCGAGACCGTAGCTAATAAGACTTATATACGATGAAAACAGTCTTTGAATACAAGTAGGAATTCGAGCCTTTGGGTTTGGGTTGAGGAATTAGAGGTTTTTAAACCCTAATTAGGAGTAATTTTGAATCGAGTGGACGATAATACCCTCAGCAACCACAAAATTCAGCCGGTCTTTTTCTTCACGATTGCACGACAGGACCTGATGCATCTTTTTCTTCTCCTTCTGCAGTTCTTCCATCCATCCGCTGTTTGAACCCCTTTCATCTGTTTTCTCCATCCATTGCTTTGTTGTTTATTTTTATTGTTTTTTTATTCTTCTCTTAATTCGTTTTGCACTAAAAGAAATACTCTGTTTTTTCCTCTGGTTTCTATTTCTCGTTTTTCCCGGTTCAAGTTGATCCACGTTGATTTTTTCCCACGATCCTTTTTATTTTGTGTTGTTTTTTACTCTCTTTATTTTACTCAAAGCCTGTTTTACTTGGAGAGAGGTTTAGGAAGCTCATACGGTCATACTTAGGGGTGGGCAATAATCTAGGTTCCGGTGTCGCAAACCAAAAATCTGATATCATTCCGGAACTAGCTCAATCTATTTAGGATCCAATTTTTTCATCCTGAACCGGTCTCATACTGGTATCAAATGGGACTTGACCGAGATACCTATAAAATATTTCATTC
Source organism: Cuscuta epithymum (assembly GCA_945859915.1). NCBI lineage: Eukaryota > Viridiplantae > Streptophyta > Magnoliopsida > Solanales > Convolvulaceae > Cuscuta > Cuscuta epithymum. The sequence continues at coordinate 3,925,145 of CAMAPF010000933.1, read as the reverse complement.
ACTCCGCTGTCCCATTTCAAATAAGTAGGTTATTTTAAAATTTTAATGATATCTAATACGCAAGCCCAATCAAACTTTTTAGCTCAAGTCTGGAGACAAAATATCTAACCTAGCCCGCTTCAGAAGTTTGCTTTGCATCCGACTACTCTGGGACATCGGGAATGCCTGGATAAGAAGAATGTGAGGGAGAAGACCATAGGGATTGTGTTTCTTTTAATTATACATTGCAAATATCTACTTGTGTAGATTCAGAAGCCTAACGATTTGTTAAATTGCTTGTAAGATTCGTGAAACGTGTAAACAAGTGTTTTGCTTTTGTTCTTCTTTTCTAAATTGCTACTTGAAGACTTTGTTTGCTAATTTTTTTTACATGTAAACATCTTTGTACTACTGCTCTTGAAATGTATGCACTGTGAATGAAACATGTTCAAGGGAAAATATAGTTTCTTGCTTATCCTTTTAGGAAAGCTAGATTTGCAGAAATGGGTGTCTTTATTTTGATGTTATGTTCGTTTTTTTTCCTATGAAATTCAAAAGTTCTGATTTTATGGGATGCCCCGAACCCATCCCGGACTTTCTCAGATTGTCTTGGTGCCGATTTAAATGGGACAATTTTATGATAAAGACTTGTCCCAAACCGTACCGAACAACTATTATAAAACCAGATCAGGATAAACCAAATCTCGGACCGTACCGAACTGTACATGTACCCACCCCTACTAGTCGTACCTAATACCACAATGATTAGAGATGGTTTTGCACCATTTAAGAGTATTTTATTTCATACATATACCGTACCAGGCTCTAGAGAAATTATAATTTATAAGGCCTTAGACATTCAAATAGACAATTGATTTCAATATGCCTTAATCAACATAAATATATAAAAAATGTAAAATCAATTAAATATATGTATACTTCGTATTACATACAAAATGCACCACATACTATTAATGTAAAAGAATTTTTGTTGCAAGAGTTAAATGCATAAATATTCTCTAAACTATGAGCAACATATATTTTTGTCCTCAAAATAATAAATCTAATCATTAGTGGTGCATTTGCACAAGCTAAGAAACCAAGATGCAAATAAAGGAACTAGAAAATACATGTACCCTAACGCTATCATGTTTTGTTAACAAATAGCAAGAGGAGAAGTTGAAATAGAACGCGTTCCCATAGAGGAAATTTGGCTGACCTTTTCACCAAAACCTTTGAGATACGAGAAACACACTAAACTTTTGAGAGTCTAGGTGTTAGACACATCGGTGATTGGGACTAGGCCAAGTGAGAGTTTGTTAGTATATACTCTTTCCGTCCCGCTATTAACTTCCTACTTTCATTTTTGGGCCGTCCCAAAACAATCTTCTCATTTCCCTAAATGGAATGTTACCCTACATCAAAATAGTGTCAAATAGTGCCAAACAGTTCCAAACAGTGTCGAAACAGTGTACTCTACGGTAAAGTCAAATTTATTTACTAAATATGTGTGTAGGTCAAAGTAGGAAGTTAATAGCGGGACGGAGGGAGTATGTGATATGCACTATTTCCTAGTGCATAAGTTTGTTATTTTAGTATTGTTTGATTGTTATTTTTAATTGTTTAGTTTAGTTTGTGATGTACTCTATAGATTTATTTTTTAGGTTTTACTTTGTATTTTTAGTGTGTATTTTGCTGTAAGTACCATAAGGGATGCAAGGAAGTATTATAGGCACCAAAAGAAGGCAAGATGAATGGTGGAAATAAATTCTGGTAGCAAACCCGGTCGGGTTGCAATATAACCCGGTCGGGTTGGAAGTGACATATGAAGCCAAAGGGAAGCTACGCACCAAAACCCGGTCGGGTTGGTATAAAACCCGGCCGGGTTGAGTTGACAAGAACAAAAGAAAGTGTTCAAGATCAAGAGAACGTGGGAAATATCCGATTTGATACGTAACCCGGTCAGGTTTTGACCCAACCCGGTCGGGTTGAATGTGATTTCAGCACCTTCCGAGCAATTAAGGATACCCGATCGGGTATTCTACATACCCGGTCGGGTATCAGACCCAGCCACCTCAAAATTAAATACCTATAAATACACCCCATTTTCCTCCCATTTAGGACACCAATTCCTATATACTTCTAAGCTCAGTCTAGATAAGTTCTTTCTTTATATTTTCTTCATGTTTAGTCTCCAAATGAGGAGCTAAACTCTTCCATCTTGGTTTTGCTACTTTGAAGCTTAATGAATTGTAAGTTGTGAGTTATTTTCTTTAATCTTCTTCTTTGAATATTAATTAATCCCTATTCCTATTACATATTAATATTTTGAGCACTACTTAAAGGAACAACTAGTTTTGTTTCATATATTAATTAATACTAGAATCGGTCGATTAATACGCTTGTTATTAACTCGGTCCTTTCACGGTAGTAAACTTGGGTTGTTAATGCATGTGTCTCATGGTTAATAACCTAAGAGGAATCAATAATATTGATTAAATCAATAAACCGCTTGTGTTGAGGTTATCATTCTCAATCGTTTTCATCTTGATTTTATTGCTACTACCGAGCAAATATATGGCGCGTGTTCTATATATATTAACTCGGTAGTAAGTTTTATTAATGAACGCGTCTCGTTATTAATAACTACCCTCGATGAACTGGATATACTCCTCGATTGAGTATTCGAGAGGAAGATAGTTAAAGATATAACCGGGATCAACGAACATTTCATTAAGTGGATAAAAGCAAAGCCAAGTCTTCTTCACATTAATTAAACCACATAACTCGTTCATCTTCGTGCTTAAATATAATTTAAGTTCATTCACTCAATCTAAATTCTAACCCCCCCCCCCCTTGTTACTAGTTTATAAAAAAGAGAAGTGTTCCTTTCCCTGTGGATACGAACCTTACTTCATTATACTACGTATAATTGTTGTATTGTATTATTATTTTGAGTGCACACCACGACAAAGTGCACGTCAAATTTGGCGCCGTTGCCGGGGAAAGGCAATAATTTTTCTTTTTATTTTATTTAAAAAAAATTATTAATTAGTAGAAATATAAAGAATTCTTACTTTTCTATTTTCTGAGCTTTCATGAGTATATGGATACCAACACATATATGGATATAACTTCTTTCCTTGAATATTAATTCTTATTTTAAATACTATTTCTATATCAATGTTGGGGAGTGTTACTAAGATGACAATTAGTTAACATCTTGACATTGGTCTTAGTAATAGCTATTTCTTCCTCTATGTTAATATTGGGGAGTGTTACTAAGATGACAATTAGGTAACATCTTGATATTAACTATAGTAGGATTCATCTTCTTTAATATTCTTCCTTGAGTATTAATTAATTCTTATTCATATTTCATATTAATATTTTTAACATTACTTAAAGGATCGACTAGTTTGTTTCATATATTAATTATTACTAGAAACGATCAACGAACCAATGGTTAATCGTTGATAGTTTCACAAGTAAGTAACTTCGGTTTATTAATGCACGGTTGTGGTTAATAAACTTAAGAGGGGTTATTTTTGTTGGTTAAGCCGAAACCGTTGTGTTGAGGTTATCAATCTCAATTGATTTCATCAAGGAGTTAAGAGATTAAATGTTACTATCAAGTCGGTATATGGCGTTGTTCTATACTTGACTAATAGTAAGAGTTATTAATGAACGGTCGTTGTTTATCTATGGGAAATCAATAGAAATACATTCATCTTATCCCTATATATAGTACAACATTAATTAAATTATACAGAGTACGTCCTTTAGTGTTTGTTTTTGTGTGGTAAGCTCACACACTTACAGAGGAGTTTATTTTGTTTATACACTAGTCTTTCAGGAATCCATTGGCTCTTTTAATGTGTCCAAAAGTTATATACTCACAGAGTTGTTTATTCGAAACCATTTATTAACCATTCATAAAAAATACTGCTCCAACAGATATATGTTAGAGCCGTAATTTTTTCTTTATAGTAAAATGATTTGAGTAAAAAACTATTGACCAGTTTATATATTTACTGTTTTATTAGTATTGTTTATCGTCAATGTCATTTGTAGATTGAAATGAAAAATTATGAGGCAGAAAAATGGTGTTTCAATTCAATAATGTGTGGAAGAGGTGTTACCAAGAGAGACATTGTTAATACAAAAGAGACTGGACAATTCGTATGCCATGACTTCTAATGATATGGATACAATAATGAGTACTTTGAGAAAGGAGATTTAAAGAGAAAAAGGAGAAAAGGATGCCGAACTAGAACAAATGCGGAAGGAGCGTGAAGTTGAGAAAAAGAATTTGGATCTGATCCTAGCAAAACTTTCTGCCATCATTCCTCATTTTGATTTCACCTTGCTTGGAGTATAGAGTCAAATATTTAGTTAGTTGCTGAAAAGATCTGGTTGATTCGCTTTAGATTAACTACTACCTCATGTCAGATGTTTGGAACGTTGATTATATTACTATCTAATTTGAGTTTTCCTTCAGAGATATGTGAGTTGTGAGGAAATCTAATCTGAATTCTTATGATCTGATCTGAATCTTTCTGATCTGATCTGATTTTAATATTTCTATAATTATAATTATAATTATAATAAGTATATTTATAATTGTAATTATAAATATAATTATAATTGTATTCGTAATTATAAAAGTATAATTATAAATATAATTAAAAGTAAATTATAATAATAATACCTATTACACTAATTATAATTATAGCTATAATTATAATTCTAATTCTAATTGTAATTATATTTATTATTTGATCTAATCATAAAGGGGTTAGGTCATCAATATAGCTAAATAAATGGACTTGGACAAATACAGGAGCTCTTTTAATGGTTGCCAGAAAAGAGACTATACGTATGATCTATGAGTAAGTTTGGCATAGGAATTATCAAATATACCCCTGCCTAACTAATATCCAGCAAACTACTTAGAGCCCGTTTGGAGACCTCTTTTTTCGGCTTATCAGGCTTATCAGCCAGCTTTTTCACCAAACACGTAATTTTTACTTTCGTGTGCTGAATTGTGTAATAAGCAGAAAAAGTAAGGTTGGAGTTACTTTTCTGGCTGTATTGGCTGAAGTTACTGTAGATGACCATTTTAGCTATTTTTACATGTAATTTTTTCTTTATTTTATTAATAAAATATATTTTTAAAATATTTTTTTCTAGAATCAGCAGAATCAGCCAAAACAGCCATTTCAGCCAGAACTTCATAAATTTCAGCAGAAACAGCCAAAACAGCCGATTTTCGTGCTATCAAACGGACTCTTAATATGCTTGCGTTGCTTACATATCATTCTTCCCCGTTCCCCGGCATATGCAAGTTTAAAGAAATTGACTCTTATATCCTTCTCCCCAATTAATTCCGTGGGGATTTACAATTAATTGATACGATCACTTACACTTGTACCAAACTAGTAACTCACCCGTGCGATGCACGGTGTAGGAATGCGCGGTTTGAGATATTTTCTTCAATAGTTATTAATATTTTTTTTATTATAAAGCGTTGTGAAGTGAGAAAGTTGTAAAATATGGAGTAAAATGAGATAATCCCTATGTAAAATAAATCATGTTTGGAGATGAAAATTCAAATTATTTTTTGAAATGCCTCCAATAACATATACCAACATCGAAAACCTTGTATCACTTAATGACATTAATCATGATATCATCACTCCTCTCTAGGTAATCTAATAATTGAAACACAGTATCACCTTTTTAATCACAAAGTCAGAATGAGAAAATTGAGTTTCCAAAGTTACTTTTCCAATAAAAGCTACTTCATTTATAGATCCTCCTTCTCTGTATTATCCTAATCTACAAAATAACAATTACACCATATTGTATTGCTTAACTAAACGATTTTAAATTTCTTAATTATACGTACTTCTAAATTGTAGATACTATAGAATTGTGCCTCAAGAGTATAAAACCTTTGAGTACTACGTCTTAAAACCGGTGAGTATAAAATATACTCCATATATACTTTTAATTTTCTCCGGCCGTGCATCGCACAGTTTGTGAATTTGACTCTTTAATTAAATTTGATAAAAAATAAACTTGTCATTTTAGTTAAATCGTTACGAATTTATTTTTTACAATAATAAACTTTGACGTGAAATGAAACATATACAATATGATTCACCAATAATCACTCTTCACACAACCACATAAAGGCTTTGTTTGGATATCAGCGTGTGGAGCAAAAATGTTATGTTTCTTACCCTACAAACGCTGATAATTGCATATTTGGGCTGAAAACGCCGTTTAACAAACAGCCCTAAAGCAAACCATGACTAAAACAGGGGTTCTTAACAATAAACCAACACACGATAAGATCGTTTTTTCACTTTTATTTATAGTCATGACATGATAAGTCATGTTTGGGTGTTATTACATCTAAAATATATTGGAATGGCAAGCTAACATATGGAGGTGTTAAGAATGCTTGAGAATTAGGGGGTGTTTGAATCTGATCCTTAAAACTGCTTCTGTTCTTTCACGGAGTAGAAGCAGAAGCTGGAGTGTTTGGATAAAAGGGCAGAAGTGATTCATGTACTCAAATTTACTCCTAGAATCAGTTTTTTTTAGAAGCTGGGGTGACCAGCTTTTGAAAACTGATTTTGATTCTGCTTTTGAATTAATAAAGAAGCAGAAGCAAAATCAGTTCCAAACATCCCTTAAAACCTTTTTTCTCGCACTAATCCCTGTTAAAATCCTTTATTCCAGAAAATTTAGCAAAGAATTTTTTCATATTATAAAATTATTTATAATGATTAAGTAATAGAGTGACTTTACATCTATACGAATTCCTTTTGTAAACTGGCAAATAAGGAGATGTGTAAATATGTGAAAATATGTTATGTCATTCATAAATTATGCTCAAGTATAAATTTAGGCGAAAATGTTCAAATAGGTCATCTACTAATGTAGAGGTCAAATTTAGGTATTTATGCATATAATGTTTTAGAAATAATTACATAATTTTGATTAAAATAAAGTTTGCTTATGAAAATGTGACCTCTTAAGTATAGTGACTACGACATGTCTTCAGTCATATTGTTTTTGTTCAATTTTCACATCAAGTGACAATAACATTACATCCATAGTAATTTTAGTCTTCTATTTGTAAATTTGACAATAACATTGTCTTCAGCCATATTTGTAATTCGGTAAATTCTGTCAATGCAATCAGTTTAATTAGATTATGTCAAATTTAACATTGATAGAGCCCCTTCAATAAATTCTAATCTATTACGTAGTACTACCTCCGTCCCAAAAAGAGTTGCAAATTTGACTTTTCTTAGTCAAATAGTCTCGTTTTGTTCACTTAATTAGGATGTCAATTTTTAATTATATTCTAATTTGGACTTTACAACTTTGAAGAGATTTTAATGTAGTTTTTGAATATGTAAATTTTAATTATTAAAAATTGAATTAAGTATCCATATAGAGGGTTGACTTTTATTATTGGTTGACCGAAAAATGTTGACTTTGCAAAACAAATTGGGACGGAGGGAGTATAATCTAAGTAACACCTTAGAGAGTATTTTTCTTAAACAAATGTATTTTTCCCTTCGTCCCCCTAACTTTGTTCCGTTTTACCTTTTTCGTTCGTCCCATTAAGTTTGTCTCATATCATATTTGGTAATATTTGGGTGGTTACAATTCATTCTTACTTTATTCACACTTTATCAATTCAATATCAACCACACAATTCTACTTTTTCTTAAAAACCGCGTCACATCCTTTGTCCCAAACTTGGGGGACGGAGGTAGTACTACGAATAAGTAACACATTGGTGAGTAGATAGCAACCATACATCCGCTCCTTCCATTTAAATGGGCCTGGAATGAGTAGCCCGCTACCTATGAGTCCTTTCTAGAAGGCTAGAAGGAAAAACCTCCCTTTTTCCCAGCAAGGGTTCAACCCAATCGTCCATCCTGGGCAGCCCCTCTCGCCTCTCCAACCGACCACGCATACCTTCCACCCCCAAACCCTTTTCATGCCTTCATTTCCCCCCAGAAAAAGCCAATCGGCTGGCCTCTCTCCAACCAAGGACACCAACATACAACCCAAAGACGTCTATCGAGTACCGACAATTCAGTCGGCCTGTCAAATTTCAGTCACGGAGCCCTCTCTTCACACCGATTCTCCGGCAACATTTTACTATTTCAGCCGCCAGTCATGAATCCGAGCTCTTGAAAGACTCGTTTGCCTCAATGCCTCATTCTCCTCCTCCTCCCTGCTCTAAGTTTTAGAGAAGAGCGAGTCGGGGCCAGGGCCTTTCCTTCTCCGGTGAGTAAAGGGTATTTATGGCTATGTATCCATGTGTGACCCATAAATTTGCTTGTATATGAGTGTATGTTAATGGTGTGTTTCAGTCGCATGTTCTCAATCTGCCTTCTAAACTCTTGTACCAATTTTATTTGAATGAATTTTCTCCAACTCTTCTGCCAAGGTTTAAAAGGCATATTTCAGCCAAAAGAGGTTAAACTGCTATTTAAGCATCTATTTAAGCCTCCAATAGCATCCAATTGCATCTATTAATTAAACTGCTATACACAATGAACTAATATTGAATGCGGGATGGATCTGAGCCCAGTACATATTAAAGCAATGAGTTTGTGATATTCCATCAAAATATGAAATATAATATACAGAAAATAAGAAAAACTTCATTAAAACAACGCATTTTTTATGTGGAATGTGAGATGGATCTTTGAGCCCTGCAAATATTAAAACAATGAGTTATTGATATTCCATCAAAATATGAAAAGCGGATCTTAAATGATGATTTTAAATTTGTGGAAGCTCTTCATAGAGAAATATGTAGTATAGTTTACATAAAATAAGAAAAATATCATTAATAGCCTCAGAAGTAAGCTTACCAATTGCCTCTTCCTCTCCCCCATAATGTTCTTCTAATGCCCTTTTCAGGTCTTCTTTGGTGACCCGTTTCATTATCAAATTTGTACCTAATAGATAATCAAATGATGACAATGAACTACAGGTTTTTGGTGAATAGAAACTTCACAAACAGAACAGAGAGTTTACAGTGATGAGCAGTTCATTAAAATAAGCATAATATACCTTAATAGCTCTGGCTTTCATTGTCCAAATAGTCTTCTTATGGTTGATAGCCTCATTTGCTGGATGAGTTTAAGGTGTGAGTGAGGAATGCATATGCAAGAGCTTGCTTTTATAGACAGAATTTGTATGACCATCCATTTAGCTTGGGCTATGTAAATATTTGTTTATTTATTTTTTCGTAGCTGGGGCATTAAAATATGGATTTTCCTCTTGTCTCGCTGACATAAGATATTCTAAATCTAGATTACTGTTCCCACCTCTTCATCCACCAATTAGAATTGAATCCATCTAAGAGTCACCCAAACTCTTATCCAAAATCAGCTTCAATTATTTTGACCAAATAAACACGCCTAATTTTTTTCAACAAAAAATCATCCAAATATCCATGATAGCGACACATCATCCTATCACAGTACCCACCTCTTCAAGCCACCAATTGAAATTGCAATAACGAAACAGTGTTCCTGAAATTCTGCCCACCCATAACATTATTAGACATTCACACCCACGTATAACTATTTATTTTCAATATTGTTTATAGTTATTTGCAACTTAGGAAGCTGACCCACCTGACAGTGATGTTTTTGAGCGGCAACTTTCATTCCAAGAAATCTTTTCCTTTTATATATTAGTAGATAGTAGATAATTACAGTTACTTATCCCATGATAAAAAAAATTACAGTTACGTATTCCACCCGTTACAATTATATGCCACCAAATAATTACAGTTACTTGTCCGACCAGTTACATTTATACATTTAAATAGTTACACTTACTCGTCCAACAAATTACAATTGCCGCCGCCAGTTACAATTACTCGTCCAATCAATTATAGTTACATGTCCGACCAACTATAGTTAAACGTCCCGATCATTTACAATTAATCAACCCGACCAGTTACAGTTACCCGATCTGATCAGTTACAATTATTCGATCTGATCACTTACCGTTACTTGATCCGATCAATTACAATTGTCCGATTTGATCAGTTATAGTTACCCGATCCAATTACGATTACCCAGTTGGACTATTTGCAATCACTCGGTCTCTGACAGCCACTTCTGAATGACCGCCACCCACCCGTCAAGTAACCGCCGCCCCACCACTTCCAGTGACCGTCATCCTGTCACTTCCGGTGGCCGTCGTCGCCGTAGCCGCCTCGCTCCTTCTGCTTGTTGGCTCCTGGCCTACCCCACCCCATCCCATCCCGCAACCGTACGTCGTCCGCCCCTGTCCCATCCCAGCCTCCACCAGCCTAGATCCAGCCCCCAAACGTCGATCCACCCCCAACCCACCCGATTCTGCCACCAGCCACGACGAAGACATGACCCCAATACGCTCCACCTCCAACACACATGATCCATCAACCCCCGTAAGTGCAATCGCAACCATTTTTTAACCGCCGCCAACACCTAATTGGAAGCCCTGGATTCCGATGCGAACAAAACTTGGAGCTCCAGATCTAAATATATGTCTCTGATTGGGCTTTAATGTCCAGAGTCTAGCGGATTTTTGCGGACAGAAGAAAGTAGAAGAAGATCAAGGGATTGTAACCGACGACGAGGGCGGAGACCGAACTAGGCGGCGGCAGAGGCGAGGTGTCATCGCCGGCCGCCAAGGCAGACACACTGCCGCTGGATGTTGTTGCCATTCATCGGAGTTGAACCGCTGGTTTGGGAATCGGAACCATCCTTGTGCGTGAGCTTTGGTTCGAATGGAAGAGGAAGGTAATGACTGTACGCGAGCTCTTGTTCAGACGGAGGAGAAACTGATTGCAGGAGTAGATTTTACTATTTATACGAGGACACTTTTGTCAGTTCACATTTCTTTAGTCTCATTATCGTCCATATTATAATTAGGTCTTATTTTTGTACTAGTTATAAGGCGCGCGTTGCGCGAAAAGATAATGCCCAATATTGTTTTATGATAACATTAAGAAATGTGATTAAGCCTTGTCAAGGGCAGCATGTAATATTATAACAAAAAATGTGTAATTTGTTATTGGTTGATGTTTTTTAGTATAGTAACCGGTTAAAAAAAGAATCTAAAATAATGGTGTTCTACAACATAAAGATGCAAGTTACAGGATTCTATCAAAAATGTTTAATAGATTAAACATTTGACAGTTTATATAGTTACTATATACAAAAGCAATGTCATTAGAATAAAAATATGTTGTGCCAATATGTTGTGTGATACTATAATGTCTTTAGTAGGACTTCAGTGGAATTTGTGTGCTGAGATGACCCTTAAGCCATCATAGTTTTAACTGGACCTAGAAGAGGCAACTAATTAAATAGAGAATTTAAATATAAAATAGAAAGCATACATGGAAAAGGATAAAAAAAAGTGGGAGAAACATGGCATCAAAGAAAGGATACAAAGAAAAATACTTCATATAAAAAAGAATAGTCTCATAAATCAGTCTGGAGCTAACCTCTACTTGAACTTTAGTGTAACCTCTTTCCATGTTGCAGAAAAACGATTTAATAATTGAATTGTAGATATAAACCAATGACTCATCTTGCATGGGAAGGTTGGTACTTGGTAGCTTCCTAGAAATGGCCTCCGTTTAAGGTTGCATGCTGATGCTTGTCTAGGGAAATAGGGAATGACTACTTTGAAACCTCTAAATGGAAGTACTATGCTTGCACCAGTACAATGGCTTTCAACCTACTTTGTTTGAAGGATGATGTTTTATCCTTCACGCCCAAACACCAATGTACCATGTGAGATATTATTTGTTTGATAACTATCTCAGTTGTGTATCTTTCATTAGTTCGCTGAGCTTTGCAATATGTCTTCCAAATATACCAGCCTAAAACACCATGAAGAATCACAATTGACCATCATGGAAGTCGTTTCAAGCAGCAAGCCGACAGCTGAAACAACTTTGTTTGAAAGAGCTATCCACATGCCAATCAACATCCAAAATGGCAGAGAATATTTCCAAATTTCAGCTATAAAAGAGCAAGAATGCATGATATGATTTAGTCTGGGGTCTATGTTTAAAAGAAAAAAATAACAAATAGCAGGCAGATGAAGCTGGAAATTTGACAAATTATCTGGAATGGGAATATTTCTTCTGAAGCACTGCCATAAGAAAATACTGATTTTAGACTTTTAGTCATCTGAATAGGATGCCAGATAGGCGAGTTGGGACATTTTTGTTCTTTGTTGTTTTCTATAGAAAACAACAAAGTTCATTCTATCAATGAAATGGAAAATGGTTCTTCTAATCCACAAATACAGTACGTGGCTATGGAAACGAAGCCGGAGAGGCTTTCAAAAAGTAACAGCCTTTCTGGTATAATTGAATAATTTTTTGTGGTAGACCCAATAGCTTCCAAAGAAGGCATGACCGAACAATTTCAGCAGACAGAAACATAAACACGTGATGTAAAGGAAGTAAGTATAAGCAACCACCGCAGATGGTTTGTGTTTATCACGTCAATTTGTATAGATTTTCATATTGATTCACATATTAGAGACTACTTTGTGCCTAAGGCATCGTTTGGCTGAACGAAAGGGAAGGAAATAGAGCCTGACTATTTTTGACCCAGTAATGTAGTGTTCATTACTTTTGACTACAAAATCTTTAATCCTATTCATACTGCACTCTTTGTACTTAAGCTATTTAGTGTAATCTCACTCTCTAATATCTTAGTTCTCATTCATGCTTCACAAAGCAGTCTAAACATGTGATCTAAGAATTAGTTTTCCCGATTATGATTTTGTTTTCTGAACTACACATTTCAACACTTCCTTGAATTCATTCTTCACTATTAAGCTATATGAAATAAATGACCTTAGTCTTTTGCAGCCTACAGAATCAAGTAATACAAATGATGTTGATACTTGATACAATGTGACTAGAGAAAGTGCAGTATACAAGATTTATAATAGTTCTATAGGAAGTTGGAAACATTAATGGTGGCAATCCATTTATTTGGTATATATTCTCATTTTACCCCAAGACTTGAGTTTGTTGGGACTTCGGACAGAAGCAATGTCATACCACTTTACTGTATACTCCGTATAACATACTGTAATCTCATTTAAAGCCTTAAATACAGCTTGCCGACTGGACAAAGTCAATTAGTTACCACTTTTAGTTGTTTTTTAAAGCGCGAGTCGTGGATATTATAGCTAGGAAAATAAAAGAGCAAAATATATTGATGGATGCAAAGAAAGGTGAGAAAATATCAGCAAGTGTATGTATGAAAAAAGAATGGTTGCATATTGGTTTATAAAGATAGGGAGGTAAGTGAAAAGTACTTATTAGTTTTTTAATTATATGACAGTGCTAATATGCCTCCAGTAACTACATGTGTTTATGATGACCGCTAATTATCTAAGAGTTGACACCTAAACATTGATTTAAAAATGGGTGCTTAGGAGGCCTAGGATGGTAAAAACCACACCAACTTCAAATGATGAAATACCATATCCAAAATATTAGAGGAAATATGTAGTGACGACTATCAATAGATCAAAACTTCTTGTTTAAGAAACAAGCTCACCCAGTTAAAGAGTCATTAGACCAATTTCCACAATTCCACCCCCCACCCCCATAAACCTAAAAGGATCAAATATCATAAGTCTAAAATATCAAGGGAAATATGTAGTGACTATCAAAGGATCAAAATTTCTTGTCTAAAAAACAAGCTCAGCCAGTTAAAGAGTCACTAACTCAATACACCAGTTTCCAGCCCCCAAGAAAAAACATCAGTTTAGTTTTTAATGTCTTATATTAAAGCTATTTTCACATGTTTTGTTAGAACTCAGGAAATTAAAATAGAAAGGAAATGTAATACGATTAAGTGTTTAATTTTCTTTTGCATTTCATAATATTTCTTAGCAGTCAAAGCATAGAGACATCTTAGAAAGTGAAAAAAATATTGAATGTGACATCTATGATAGCGTTGGCAATGCATATATTATTCCACCTGTCATCAAAGTTAACTTTAATAATGTTATCCTTCATATTGCTATCCATAACCCCAAATCCTCATGACTAATCCATATATTATTGAATGCGGAAGGACTGGGGGATTTTAGATTCCATCTCCACATTTTAATATCTGATAAGCAATGGAGAATGGGCATATATGTCTCTATTGATCAAATTGGCAGCTAAAAGGAAAACTAAAATGCTATTATCACCAAGCAAAAGCGTGTTTTACTTTCCGATGAGCTCTCCTTTGACCCAGGTTATAAGGGATTATCTAACTTGCACTAATCCAGACCGCAGTGCATAAGAGATTCCCAAATATCAGCCATAGATTTAATCGTGAAAATGATTTCCTAAGCATATTCGAGTGATCTCATTCGGAGTTTCTATACTTCTAATAAGATTTAATTGAAGAGAATCTCATGAATCTAAAACAGCATGTAAATAAGTTTCATAAGACCTAGCCACCGAGGTATGGTCTCTGGTACTATGAAAGGTTCTAGATGACATTGCAAACATAGACATATCTTGTGTACGTTTTAGGCAGTGAAAGGGAAGGGAATGTGGGATGCTTTGAAACAAATTGATGGGAATAAAATGTACCATAAAAAGGTGTCTACTTACCAGGCCCAACTGGCCTCCATCCCCACGTGCTACCCAGCAATCTCCTCATCCAACCAGCACTTTCAGGTTACTACGATGTAAACATTGAACACAATTATAGCCACTAATAGTTACTAAAACTTTGCCAACTTTCCTTTTTTGGATGACCCACTAACTTTGCCACTTTCCCTTTTAAGTAAAGAATGTGTGGTTCCAGTTAATTATCTCTCCTCTGCACAAACTTGGCAAAGTTGTAACGGACGGAGGAGTACTAAATAATATTTTGGTCCATGACTTTATTATTAGTAATATTTAAGGAAAAATCTCATATTAATAACGAAATATGAAATTAAACCCGAAAACTTAAAAGACGATTGTAAACACTTTGTCTGAGACTTGTAACTCTTACGTGAAAAGATAATCATTCTTCCTAAACATGATACCTAGGATAATAGTTCATTTACAAAATAAAAAACCATAGAAATAAGTTAGAAAAAATATATTAGACGTATAACAGATTGCAAAGTCTTGTATCTATAATTCATCATTTCCGGAAATCGGACGAAAATGATGGCCTATAACTCTGAAATTTACTCTTCAAGATTCAATTGCCTTGGACCACTAAGGTGAAAAGAAGACGTTTTTTTATTAGATTATGCTCCACCTAAAACTCAACAAAAAATACAATATGACATAAAAAAACTTGAGTGTCACATTATATCCTGATGTTTTATAAATCCCTTGTACTAATCACTTACAATATCTTTTACCAGGGTCACCATTTACCTACCGCTTCTGTCGAGTGTAAAGCTTACATCTCCGGCTCCCCCGGCGTCCCTCCCCACATTCTGCAGAACAAGCCCATTACCACCGAATTCACCCCTGCTCATTTTTTCCAACCCCTACGCTCTGCCTCCGTCTGCTCCGCCTCTCGTCATGCCACTCTGAACTCAGTCCCACTATCTCCGAGCAATACTTGAGGTTGTTCTTATCCAGCTGTCCCCGAGACCTTTGACACCGTACCCGGTCAACCAGATTCTAGCTGCAGTGTCCCCCACGCCATTTCACCCAGGTTTGGCGTGTCATTGCTCCATAGGTATCCAAACATGATGATCAGCAAACAGCTTCTTCTGACATATCTGTATCTCCTTATTTGTATTTTGCTATCCTCTGGCGTTATTTTGTACAACAAGGTATGCTCCACCTACTTCGTACTTCATTTCAGCAATGCCTTTTCATTCATCTCAAAATTTAGCTCACATTTGATGTTGCAATAGAGTTGATAGAGCCTATTGGGATATTTTACTATTTTATTAATGGAAGCAAGAAATAAAGGCATACCATTATATGGAGTAACTTTTTCTCTCGTTCCCAAACGTGAAGTAAAAAAATGAAATTTAATGGAAACTTAAATTGGAAGCAATACACCACATGGAAACTTTTTCTCATGTGGTGTATTGGCTGTCACAATTGTTTTTGTTCCTTTTCAACGGGTTGGGCAAATACACAAACACTTACAAAAACTTAGCATGCTTCAGAGAGCTTCACTTTCTCTACAAAATTAAGATCATATTGGCACACACTCAAATATCACAACAAGCTTCAGTCAATATAATTAATGAACTCAAGCACGCTTAAACAAAACTAAATTTATCTTCCCTTAAATCTGACCTCATTCTCAATGGTCTTTATAATTGTTTGAAATTATGAATGGGGTTTTGCTTGCATAGTTGTGAGAACTGGAACCAGCAATGCACCTTGGTTCAATCACTGGAATCGTCTGTGACAGAGCATATGCCCTAAAATGAGAAAAAGTGAATTGAATGTAGCGCCAATCTCAGGAAGAAATGAAGCAAAGGTATCGAGCGATTTTTGCCTCCATTCTTATTTTTTAGTTCTTCCGTGTTATTCGTTTCCAGGAAGCCGAAGTTCTCCCTAAACTGCATAGATGAGTAGTAGAGCTCATCCAGATAAATGACGGACTTCAAGTTTGTTGTTTGCGTTGTTGCTGGGAAGAGACTTCAAACTTCAGATAGAAATATTTGCTCCCGTTTCAGTAACATCATATCACAACCCTACCACACATTATAAGATAGCGTTGGGAGATGAATTTAGGTTGAGGGTATCCTGCGGCGCTCGCGAATAGATAGGCGCTGAGGATAACGGGAGAAGATGACGATAATGGAAGGGTATGAGTTAATCGTACAAACAAGAAATAATAATGTACAAACACTTATTGCAATTTATTATATAAATTGCAATAAGTATCCTAAATCTTAAACAACGAGTTATTCTATTGATTATTTGTTTAAGTTATGTAATTATTTTAGATGTTCCTTCTTTTAAATTTTCAATTAAGTATTAAAAGCTAAGGGGGGCGAATCTAATTAAATTATGAAAGTTTTATGAAAATATTACATATATGATAGAAAATTTTGAAAGTCCAAGGGGGGCGGTCGCCCCCCGCGCCCTCCCCTAAATCCATCCCTGATGATATTAACGATGGGAAGCATACATAGCGCATTATTACATAATAATGAGGTTCAGTCATTGTTTCGTTGAATCGTTGTTATAAAGAGTGACGCAAAGGACAAACTTGTCCAATTACGAGAGAAAAGGGGTGCGCCTAGTACGTCTTGTGGTGCGCAGAGCACGAGCTACATCTACAAAAATGCAACAAACGCTTACCTTGAGCTACATCTACAAAAATGCAACGAACGCTTACCTTGAGCTACATCTACAAAAAGTTTTAGCTAACATTTGGTATGAGTAAACTACACTTGATGAATAAGATGCTCAAAAAATTTCATCAAAAAATTCCACCGGGAACCGCCCCAAATCGTGACGGCTGGACAGAGCGTCCTATATAAGGACTTATTTGATCTTTTTATGAAAGTTCGAGGACCTATTTAACAGTTTTCCCAAAATAAAATGTAGCTTTATTTGAATCATTGACTTGAACATTTACAAATTATAATTGAGAATAGTTACATTACATTTCCTATTCGTTGGAACTCCCGCTTCTGGCGTCGGTTGTCGTTTCCTCCATGTACTGTCATTGCATTATGAACCCTTACATAAGGCACATAGAAAACACTTTTTATGTGCCTAGTATTAGATGAACCAATATCATATCAAAGGAAAATATTTGGTTAGACAAGAGTAATTGGATAGTGTAATCAATAATTGCCTAGTATTAGATGAACCAATATCATATCAAAGGAAAATATTACATAATACTACGTACAATACTTCTTTGAACTTTGAAGCAACCAATTTATATACGATAGTATAAAGATGCTGGTCTCTGAGAATCACTTATCTGAATACTAAAACTTCGTACTGAAATAATTATACACATTTTCAGAATTATCACAATTAACAAATGCATGATTTGTAGTGCGTGTTCTCTTGCTTACAACAGTAACATGTAGAAGTGACTCGCAGGGATATTCTTTCATTGAGCACTTAGCGAATAAGAATCCGTTTAGCCAAAGTCTCTTAACAAAACGTGTTATTGGAGGGTGTTGTGAACAAATAGTTTTGAAAGATGTCGACTTTTATTTCAATTGTTTAAGATTCTCACACATGAAGTGAGAAAGAAATTGTAACATTTATGTTCAATCTAAAAAGGGTTATCTTTACCCTTTATGATGGGATTTTTTTATTTTGTAGTATCAACAAGGTTCTTAGTGATGGTATCTCTATTTGTGAATATTCCACTTATGAGTCCTCCTAGCAGATGAAGTCAAATTTTCAAGGGGATTACCTGGGACCAAATTATCAGACTAAAATTATTGTTTTACTTGCAGTTTCGAAATACTTTTAAAAGGTAAAACAAGCTTCTATTTCTTCACTTTAAGAAAATGAAGAGAATTCTAAGAAAAGCACATCCAATCGAGCCCTACAGCTCCAAGACAATGTGCAATGTTTCTTTCAGAGCTCCGTCTACATGCTTCAGTTCCCGCACTTAATCACACTGTGCACCATTCATTCTTAGTCTCTTACACTACATCATACTTCGTATAATTCATTACACCATCACCTTAAAATGGTAACTCCACCTTTTCCCAATTTCATTTTCGACTCAATCAACAGTGCACCAAAACACAAAAAATATTTAAAAAGAGCACAGACAGAGGGGCAATGAAAGCAAAGAGAGAGGTTTCTCATAGCGCAGAGGTGGTAGGAAGGGCGGAAGTTTATCCAAAGTCGCACGAAACCAAATTTATTGTTGCTGAAGGCATGCAATATGAGCATATGCAGCTCTATGCAATCTCCATGCGGCTGTTAGAAGAATTCAAGGCACTATCAGCATCACATAATTGATAATTGGCAAAAAACAATACAACGAAGATAATCAGGGATGAACATGTTTCAAATTTTCAGAAGGTCTGAACCATAGAAACTATCAGGGAGGGGAGGGAGTTAAACCCTAGTTTGATTTTAGAATGATATATTAAAAGGTTCTGTACCTGGCCCGGAACACGGGCTTAGACAATTTGTAGTGATAGGGAAATGATGGGAGAAGCTCCATGAGCAATAGCTGATGAACCACCTATGTGATATAGTTAGGAGCCGACCAAGAAAATTGGATGTGTATTCAATCTTACCATAAGAGAAGCAGATGGAACGGAGGTGAGCGACGGAAACAAAACGGAATAAAAAGTTCTTTAAACAGAGTACACATTATAAACTACATGATTACACCAACATTTTTTCATCCCTAAAATACCCTAACTCTCATTGGCTATTTTAAGATTTTAGAAATGCCAAACTCGGTGGTCCTATGGCTGCCATTTTTTCAATCATAAATCATGTTTGAACTTTTCTGATCTGAATGTTTTTTATGAGACCTGAATGTTTCTGATCTAATCTGATATGAATCTTTCTGATTGATCTGAATTCTTCTTATCTGATCTGAATTTTTTTGATCGGATCTGATCTGAATTGTTATGATCGGATCTGATCTGATCTCAATACAATCCCAATAATGTTAAAAATGTCATATATTAGTAAAAATGAGCAAATTTGCATATAAATGTGAGTATTATCGGTGAATCTCATCATCACTATTGGAAATCATAAAAAATAGTATAGGATGTTAGATAAAATGAAACATATTATAAAAGAAATGTCACCATGAAAAACTAATACCATAATGGTAAAAGAAATGAATTAATGTAAAAAAATGTCAATATATTTGCAATACTAAAATAATCTCAGAGTTGCTAAAGAAATACAAATTTCATTGTTATCATTATATTGAAAATAAGCTTGCTAACCATTGAAAGGAAAAAAAAAATCTCTCTTTAATATATAGTTCTTTTAAATATAAGATAATCGGCTAAAAATCGAGTAGAAGATTTTTATCCCTCATATGTAGTGCTTTTAGGTATAAGGTAAATTGACTGACAAATGAACCGGAGAACTTTCTCTTTCATATGTAAGGGTTTTAGGTATAAGAATGTAAGCTTGCTAATAATTGAGCGAAAGAGTTTTCTCTCTCAAATTTGGCGTTTTTAGAAATTACAAGATAAGCCTGCTAACAATTGAGCGAGGAATTGACCGAGGAGATAATTTTCCCTCTCATATGTAGTGCTTTTAGGTATCAGAAGATAAACTTGCTAACAATAGAGCGAGATAACTTTCTCTCTCACATGTAGTGTTTTTAGCTATAAAGTAAGATGGCTAACTATTGCGCGGGAGAACTTTTTAGAATAGTATTTAATATTAAAATTAATCATTAAAATTAGTAAGTAATAAATTCAAATTAGTAGTGTCAATTAATTTTTCCTAATATACTTTTCGTTGAATATTTATTATACGGGCTTATACTTTTGGTGTTAGCTTATTGTACTACAAACTTATTTTTATTTAACATTTAATTAGATCATGAGTGAAAGTATATGCACCAACTGCTATTTCCCGTGCGCATGCACGGGTACTGTACAAGTATAATAATAGTTTTTAACTACATTCAAACGAGGAAAGGACGAATTTACGGGAATTCCATGCATCCATTCTCAAAATACGAATGTCAGAGTTAGGGTATGTATTTACGGGAAACGGGGTTGGGGAATCCGAGTTTTGTAGGGTTTTTTTTGTAGGTTTTTGTGGGGTTTTCCAATTTCGACAGAGGTGCCGGGTGATAAATGTCAGAAGCAAAAGTCGGATTCTATGAATCCGACACCGTGATTTAATAAGCAATATGTAAAATGTCGGATTCCTTGAATCCAAAAAAAGCAGAAGTCGGATTTGTGTCAGCCGCATGCATGTCAGATTCATGCTTTTAAAATACGATATTTAAAGCTTGAATTACATTAAAGCTCCATAATCATTTATAAACGGGAGATTTTCATAATCTAAAAGCGCACCACAATATCGGATCAATAATGCTCTTTGTACCCACATTATTACCCACCCTATACCCACTATTTAAACCCCAAAAAATAATTACACCCTTTCACCCCTTTACCCCCTTCCCTCATCTCTCCTCTATCCCCACCTTTTCTATACGCCCTTTCTCTCCTGTCTCCCCCCTCCCATCTTCTACGACGTTCTTCTCCCTCCCCTCTTCCCCATTTTTCTCCTCCAAACCCAAGCTCAAACTATGCAGACGGAAGAGTGAAGACTGTTGATCTAATTCATTTTTTTACAACGAGCAGCAAGGTTTTCAATGTAAAATTCAACCTATATTTTTATCTACCTTGTTCATTGTGTTATAGGATTATATTTGTTTTTTTCAATTTTATGTATGTAATACGGAGTATATGCTAATGTTGAATACTTGATTACCTTGGTATATTGTTATAGATTTGTGATGCTTATTATTGAGGTTTTAATTCAAACTATTCTTTTTCACTTTATGTCCAAAAGATGTTTGTAGAAATGACCCAGTGAATTTTCCATTCATATCCGCAATTTGTGAGTTCATTTTCCTTTTTTGCTAATTTCTTGGACTATTTTATTTTATTATTATGAATTTTATTTAGCTTTTTAATTCTATTTGTATGCTTAATTTATGTTTGTGAAGTTGTTTATTTACCTACTTGTTTTCATTTTGAATTGGTCAAGTTGATTACTGAGTTTATAGTTTAAGCATCCTATTCTATTTTCTTGCACATTAAGTGTTTGTGGAAAGGTTGCAATGAATATTTGTTGAATATTAGAAACATGAATATAAAATAATGAGACAATCATGGATAACTTTCTTTTATTTTTTTTTGTGGTATAATGTGTTTTTATATTTAATTGATGATATTAAATTTCTTTTTTTCCAGTTTAGATTATTGTGTTCTGACCATGTTAGTATTTCGCTTAGTTTTGTTTTCCCTTATTCGAATGGACTGAAATGTTAACTAATAACTCTTCTTCTTGTGATGGTTCAAAGTTAACTCTTTTTTCTTGAGTTTTTTACAAATTGATTAAATGTAGAATGAGATGATGTGAATTGGAAAATATATCTCTTGCAAGGGTATTGGACAAATACAACCCCTGTAATTTTATTTTATTTTATTGAAATTGTATGTTTTATTGATATTATATGGCATATTGTTGAACTATTTTGCTTCATTGTTGGAACATATGGTGTTCATCATAACACTTAATGTTCTAGAGGTCATTCTCTTTTCTTGTCCACAATGTGTTTGATAAAATGTTGCAATAAAATGTTGTTATATTTATTATGCTTAAATGTTTGGTTGTCCTTGTTAATTGCACTGCTAGTTATTTGTTTTTGCTTACATAGTACTCCTAGAGATCATTATATTAGTTCTTTGCTAGGATGCTTGCTATATATAATGTGTTTGATTGTTTTATTTATTACGACTCACATAATCATGTTCACATACTCTTTTTTTTTTTTAGTTTTTCAAGTTCACATACTCTATACACATCACAATTCACAGGAGTTAAATGCAAACAAAGAAACTGAACCTCCAACGGGAAAATTATCTGAAAGAGGTAGGGTGATGACATGTTCAATTTGTAAACAAAAGGGTCATAACAAGACAATTTGTCCAACTCTTGGTCAATCTGTTAGGGCTGGAGGACATGGCAAAGGTGGAAGAGGTGGAAGGGGTGACCGAGGTGGAAGAGGTACAACAAGCATCAGCTATACAACAAGAGATGAAGAATTAGTAGAATAAATTAATTAAGTAGCCTACTAGCTGTTAAAAATAATTATGTACTATGTGTAAGAAGAACAAGATGGATACTTTGACATGCTTGTAGTTCTTTATCTTGGAAGGGATGTTTTGCTTTTTTTGGAAGAAATGTTTTGTCATTTTGGAATGGCTGTTTTGTTATTTTCTGCTCATTAGTTAAGAGCTGAATATTTTTATGTAAAAAGGCTCATTAATTTATTATTTCGGATGGTTTGAGCTCATTTTTTGTATTTTAACTGATCTGGTTTTTTATAATAGTTATTTCTAAAAGAATAGTAGGTCACAATGGATGAATGAGGGTGAGTGTTGACTGCTAGGTGAGCATGAAAGTACTAACTGTTTTGTAACAGATTTGAAACTCATCATGTGAACTGCATTTTGTTTTTAGACCATTTTCGATCCTGCATCTTTTATTTAAAAACAAGACAAATGTGTATTCCATTTTTTCACAATGATGAGTGGTTTCATTCCTCTTAGCAATCAATATGTCCATTTCAGAAAGTCTTATAACAATTTCATTCACAATAATAGCCACAACAAAAATCAGAAACAAAAACCAAATGCCAAAAAACAACATAGAACCATAAAGCTTGATTCTGTACCTCAATTTCATTGACCAAACAGTACATGAACTTCATAGTACAACAATAACTAATACTAGTATACAATAACAGTTGCATCTATCAATTACTCTACCTATTACATTTTTTAACCATGTCAATAACAATTAAATCAATACAAATACATAACTCATTCTCTTGCCAAATAGCTTGTATTTTACTTCAATTGAACAATCACTTTAATGGTTTCCAATTCACTTTCCATAGCATAAATTAGGGTCTTTAGTTCCTCAATTGAAAATACTTTACATCCTGAACAACCACATCCCCCTTTTATCTCCTTCTCTTGTTACTTCACCCCAGTATTTCCCTTCAAAGCAAAAAATTCACATCCCACCCCCTCCTACAATCAGTATCAAAATCGTGTTGTTACTTTCTCATGGTTGTAACTTTTGGTACAAACTTCCTTAGAGACATATTTGCCTAGTAAGAGCTCCCAAGCATGCCATGTTGTTAAACACCTGCTAAAAGCATTTAAATTCATGCTTCTTAAGCACCTGCTAAAAGGAATTAAATTCAATGACAAACATTAAGAAACATTCTTGACTTTAATCATTTCACACACAAAAATTGCATCAACATTATTACATATAAATGAACACACAGACAAATATTATCTACGCACAAACATAATAAATGAACACATAGACAATATTTTAACCAAGCACAAACAATATAAATAAGCACACAGTGAGAAGTTGTAACCTTCTCCTTTCCCATATTCTCCCATTTTACCTCAAATAAATTCTGAACCATAAATATACATTACAGTTTACAAACTAATCCAAAAAATAAGTTCATCTTAGAAATTTACATGAATAAAATATGCAATTTGATGATGACAAACAACATATATAAAACAACTACAACTGTAATAACAACTTCAAAAAACATTCATTAAAATTTCAATGAAACGTTTAAACAAACATGTCATGTGCATAGTAAAAAAAGTAGAATAGTTTAACTGAAATTTCAAGATTTAGCATCACCAATCCATAAGTCTGAAACAAAATAATCATACATTCAAAGTTATACTAAAATATTTGCTTCCAGCATAACAAGATACATAAAAATCTGAAAAAGAAAAAAGTATAAACGTAAAAGCCAAAACAAACTAAAGTAAATTATTACCTCAACATTCAAAGTTTTAGAGCTGAAACGATTGTATTATGTGTGAGAGAAAGACACTCTCATGATTTTCCTGAGTTGATCGTTGTTGGTGAAGTGAAAGATTTTGTAGAAGAAGAAAAAATAAAGAAGATGGAAAAGGGGCGTAGAAGAAGGGAGGGGGGAAGGAAAAGGCGTAGATGAAGGGAAGGGGGAGAGAGGAGAGATGGGGAGGGGGTAAAAGAGGTGAAAGGAAGTAATTAATTTTTGGGAGTATATATAATGGGTATATGGTGGGTATTATAATGGGTACAAATAGCATTTTTGATATCGGATTCATTGAATCCGAATTTCTTGAATCCGAAAGAGGCAGCATTCTGCTTTGTGTCAGCCGCATGCATGTCAGATTCATCCATCCATACACATTTCGGATTTGTGTAATCCGAATATTTGGCCAGCAGCTCCATCCATCCACATTTCGGATTTGTGTAATCCGAATAGTTGGCCAGCAGCTCCATCCATCCACCCCACGAATCAGCTCTCTGATTGGCCAAAGGAATACCACGCGGATTGTGCTTTCCTCTTGTTATTTTCAACCCTTGGATCATATTAAATAAATCTCAACCCTCCATTTTTTTGTGCGGTGGTTCACTATCCAACCACAATTCTTACCTCTTTAAATCCCTCCAACATCATATTTAACACACTACAAAAAAACAAATTCAATTAGATAAAATTATTGAGTGTTGTTGCTGATTTGAATTCGTTGTGTCCTTCAAAGAGGTTAGAAATTTAATTATATTTTTATTCTTTTTGAGGTCGTTTGGTAACACTAAAAGTGGTTGTATTGGCTGATTCTGTTGAAATTTATAAAGTTCTGGCTGATGTGGCTGTATTGGCTTATTCTGCTGAAATTTATGAAGTTCTGGCTGATGTGGCTGTATTGGCTGATTATGCTGATTCATGAAAAAGTTATATTAAAAATATTTTTTATTAATTAAAAAAATAAAAAGTTATATGGAAAAAATAGCTAAAATGATCCTCTACAGTAACTTTAGCCAATACAGTCAGAAAAGTAACTTCAACCTTAGTTTTTCTGCTTATTACACAATTTAACACGTCAAATAAAAAATTACGTGTTTGGTGAAAAAGCCGGCTGATAGGCCGAAAAATGGGGTCACCAAACGGAGTATTTGTGATTACACGTGTACTGATTTTTTTATTTCAATCTCAGTATTTAGAAAAATTTAATAAAATAATTGGTTCACTAATATTTGTTATAATGTATTAAATAATAAATCAGTGTATATAGTAATTTGAGACTACGTTGCTATTACTAATTTAAATTTAGTTTAGTTAGTTGAACATTTTAATTTAGTCATCACAATTTATTCCCAAATAACACTGTAATATAATTTAGTTCATAATATTTATTATAATTGAGCCATAAAAGTCTAGAAGTAGTCCTTTTATAGTTTCTGGCAAATGGTATGACTAGAACTAGTTTTTTTCTAGTTTCTGTTATAGTGAAAATATTAATGAGTGGCAAGTCTAAATTTGCAATCAGTACATATATTATAATTGCACTATATTGGTACAATCTTCACAAGCTCGTCTAGAACTAGTCCTTTTCTAGCTTCTGGCAAATGTTACGTCTAGAACTAGTCCTTTTCTAGCTTCTGGCAAATGTTACGTCTAGAACTAGTCATTTTCTAGCTTCTGGCAAATGTTACGTCAAGAACTAGTTCTTTTCTAGTTTCTGACACAGTGAAAATATTACTCAATGGCAAGTCTAAAATTTGTATCGGTTCATATATATTATAATAGGACTAATAGAACTAGTCCTTTTCTAGTTTCTGGCATGGTGGTAATACTGTTCAGTGGATAAGCCCAATATCAACTATACATATATTATAATGTAATACTTAACACTGATATAGTTTCATTGAAAATTTATATATATGTAATTTATAATTTCATTTAATAAATTATACATACACACACACATATATATATAAACACTAATATGTGATTTTTGTTGTTAGTTGAGATACGAATGGCTGCACAAATACCACTTATGGACCCGGTTGATCGGTCTGTGCTGGTGATGCCACGTTACGCGCATCGCGCGGACCTTATCTGGAATGGTTCTACATCTTTGGATGAGAAGTTGAGATGTAATATATATTGTTCAATGGTGTACAAAGACGGCCCGCGTCACCCAGGAGTGGTAGCGTTGCTGAAGACCTCCGGATTTTATGGCGTCGAGGGCATTGGAAGGTTGCAGTTGGACTGGTCACTTATAACAGCGTTGGTTGAGAGATGGAGACCAGAGACACACGCCTTTCATTTGCCTTTTGGTGAGGTCGGCATCACCTTACAGGATGTAGAAGTGTTGTTGGGGTTGCCCGTCGATGGAGAACCATTGTCTGGACCTAGGACGAATTCGAAGGCACTTTGGATGCAAATGTGCACAAACTCTGCCGGGTTCACGCCAACCAACAAGTACTTAAACACATCTGTAATAAGAATGAATGCCCTACACCGTTGGCCGGTACATCAGCACAGCACAAATGAGGAACTCATCACACACACGAGGGTACTCATTTGGCAACTAGTAGGCGGGTTATTGTTCCCCTCCACAACTGGGAACAAAATAAAATTGTACTTTTTAGAGTTGTTGCAGGGACCGCTCGGTGATGCACGACGGTGGAGTTGGGGCTCAGCAGTGTTGGGATACTTATATCACAACATGTGCAAGGCCGCCAAAGCTGACAGAAAAAATATTGGGGGATGCTTGCTTCTATTACAAATTTGGGCATGGGAGAGATTGCCCATGGTGCGGCCGCGAAACGTTTTGCCATTTGAGAATCTACAGGATAAGCCATATGGATGCAGGTATAATTTCAAAATTTACATAATAAATATTAATATATCAAAAATATGTGTAGTTCACGGTATAATAACTTATTTTTATGAAGGTGGGCGTGTCGGCACAATTGGGAACAAAGTTCTCGGTATACCTTGCGTCTTTATCGAGATCAGTTGGACGGGATACAAGAGAACGAGGTTATAATTAACAATATCATTTTAGTTTAATAAAAAATTAATATATATATATATATAAATTAACTTCAAATAATATTGATCCAGTTCGTGTGGCTCCCATATGCATTACAAACCCTCCCCTGGTTCTGCGTCGAGGGAATACAAATGTGGACATCTAATGTCATGCTTATATTCTGTGACATTTCTGAGATGTACTACCCCGGTAGATTTTGTCGTCAATTCCGTGCAATGCAACATGTTCCTCCCGTGGCGGAATCTCAAGCTAGACACCATGCAAGTGGTGCAAAAAATTCTGGATGGCCATTGACACTATGGGAAGAAAGGCACACTGCTCGTCGTCGTACCGCAATGGAGTTCGTTGATGATCCCACCTACACTCCTGCGTACCGTGAATGGTACAAATATGTCGGGAAACGACGGATTTGCAATCCGTTACATGGCCGACCTACAACGGGTTATGTACCTACTAATAGGGAGACGAGTACTTTGGTAAGTATTTTATGTGTATTTATTCTTCTATTACAAATGTTTATTGTTATTTAATAACTTTACTTTTGAATTGTAGATGCAATGTATGGGGGATATCTATCGACGCATGACATCTCCATTTGACGTCGAAGACATCCGCGAGCAAATTGCACGATGCCTTACGGGATTAGGTGCCGAAAACGTGCTTCATGAAGACATCATTTTGTTCGGGGATGCCCATGACACATCAGTGGATGCTCATCCTCCACTTCGGCAAGACCTAAGAAGAGACGCGCCCACTCGAGGTCGGCGTTTCGGGCGCGGTTATGTCGATCCACACGTCGAAGAGAATGTGAATGATGATGATGATGATGATGGTGGTGGTGACAACGATAATCATGATGATGGTGACAACACTGATTATGAGGATGATGGTTATGATGATGATGAAGAGGATGCCGAAGATGGTGGCTTAGGAGGACAACCATCGTCTTATGTTCATTCACATATCCCTTCCCCGCCTCATGTACCCGATCATTACTCTACACCGATTGGTGCATACATTCCGACGTTTGAAGCACCACTGTTGTCCAACCACAAATATCAACATATGGAGGAGGTGATTCTCGCAATTGTGAAACTTTTCACAATATCCACTCCCACGGTGACGGACCATCAACGAGATACGGCGGACGCTATAACCCGCATTGTGTTGAACGTGAAGATGGCCCTTCAACAACATATGAAGAGGAAGAAGATTCTGATAATGAACAATTTTCTGGAGATGACGATGCAACAACAAATTCTGACGAGAATGATGTCGTTCATGACACAACATGGGCCGGTATCGAACTGGAACAACCATATGTTGAACCAGCAAATCGTGAAAGTGATATAATTGTGGTCGGCAAAATATACGATTCATACGACTTACTGAAAGAAGGCGTAGCCAAAGAAAGTATTCGGCAAAACCGAATTTTTAAGACACTTGACAAACGTGTCAGATCGTGGAAGGCAGTTTGCATCTATGATGAAACGTGTACATGGCACATTCAGGCGGGAAATATTCTCAACACCAATTTTTGGAAGGTGAAAAAATATCAGCCACTACACCACTGCATAATGGATTATGAAAGAGCTCCTAATGACAGACTGATGACGAGCAAGTTAATAGCGACTGCAATCGCCACCAAAGTGCATGTTGATCCGGATTACAGCATTAAACTCGTGATCCAAGACATATACGACAAATTCGGAATCAATGTCAAGTACAAAAAGGCGTGGTATGGACGTTTGATCGCCCTTGAGCGAAGATTCGGCAACCGGGAGGCGGCCTACAATGATTTACCCAATTTGTTGCATGCGATAAGAGCATCAAATCCGGGATCAGTGGTAGATTTCCAACCAAAACCAACCGATCACGCTGGTACGTATGAATTTCACCGTGCATTTTGGGCTTTCAAAGCTTCCATTGATGGGTTTGAACACTGTCTGCCTGTACTATCAGTAGACGGTACTCACTTGTACGGAAAGTTCAAGGGCCATCTCCTGGTTGCAGTCTCCATGAATGCTAACCGTGAGATTTTCCCTCTCGCCTACGCAGTCGTGGAAAGTGAAAACACAGATAGTTGGTCCTGGTTTTTGGAACACGTTATGACTTATGTTGTTAGACCAAATCGACGTGTGTGCCTAATATCAGACCGACATCCCGGCATCCTAAGTGCCTATCGATCAGTACCTCAATTGCAAACCTCCCAAGTTTCAAAGCGGTTCTGCCTCCGACACATTAGGAGCAATTTCATGACAAAATTCAGGAGCACTGAACTGAAAAAGCTCTGTTGGCAGGCTGGGAGTACACCCATTGTGAGTGAATTTTACCAAACAATGGCTCAAATTCGTGCTAGGAATGAGAATGCGTTCACATACTTGAATGATATTCCACATGAAAATTGGGCATTGTGCTTCGATGACGGACGACGTTACGGCATCCTCACAACAAATCTTTCTGAGAGCTTCAATAACGTCCTAAAGGGATGTCGCACACTTCCAATCACTGCGCTTGTTAAGGCGACTTATAACAAAGTTGTGCAACTATTTGCCGACCGACGTAGGGCTGGTCAGATGTGGCGGCAAGCTGGGTTCCGGTATCCGCAAAATATATGGAAAGATATTCTTGAACGTTCGCAGCAAAGGCATCGGTGCACTATTGTCCCGCATAACCTATCAACGGGAAT
The DNA here is from genome assembly GCA_945859915.1 of Cuscuta epithymum. Classification (NCBI taxonomy): domain Eukaryota; kingdom Viridiplantae; phylum Streptophyta; class Magnoliopsida; order Solanales; family Convolvulaceae; genus Cuscuta; species Cuscuta epithymum. The sequence continues at coordinate 3,894,826 of CAMAPF010000933.1, read as the reverse complement.
ATACTCTGTTTCCATTAGTGATTATCCGCCAGTAACCGTAAATCTATCACGTTGCGAATGTGATTGCGGTTTTTGGAAGCAGAATGGATTTCCATGTGTTCACGCCTATGCGACATGTCATTTCTTAGAAATAACTGTTTATCATCTCATCCCGGACGTGTATAAATTAGGTGCCTACATCCGTACGTATGCTTCGGATATTATGCCTTTGCATGACGTAAGTGCGATGCCTGATACCGGATATTTAGTGATACCGCCTCAAAGTGCTAGGCGCGGTCAAACCGGTAGACCTCAAAAGACCAGATTTACAAATGAAATGGATATGCGCCCGAGTAGGAGAGCACAAGAGTAAACATTTATATGTATTCTGTAACTCTTTTTAATGAATAAAAATTTGTATTCCTTTGTCATGTTGTTGTTATAGATGAAACGAGTAATGAAATATTTATATTATTTATTTTTCCTGGAACATTGAATAACTTCATAATACAATATCATTAAATATGTATATTCAATAATTAATACAATCACTAATCTAACAATTGATTATTTCTTATTTAATATATTAATACACATATTTCCAATTACAAATATCACTAAATTTATTCATTTTTAACACATTATCCCAATCAAAACACTTTATTATTTATCCCACGTAATATGAGAATTACCCAAAACATAATACTTCATATACCCTATTTTCATATACCCTATGTAGTATTATTATTCATCCCACAACCCATTTTTTATGTAATTACTTATGTCTTCCTATTTAAAAAAATTCAACAATGTATTTAAACAAACCAACTCAACAAACCCACTCACAACTAGAGGTACGTACGTAGCATGGCCCATGCTTAACATTTAAAAAAATTAAAACCTATTTTCGGATTAGGGGAATCCGATTTTCATCTGTCCCTTAAGTTCGCCGAGCACCCTAATATTTTCGGATTCTCCAACAACGTTTCCCGCAAACTCAGAAAACCTAAAAAAAATCCCGTATTTTAGACAACCATGTGATGCATTCCCGTAATGTGAGAAATCCCCCACATTCAAACTATGTAAATGATTTTTTGAGCATGTTCCTTGTCAAATCTAGTTTATCCATACTAAATTTCAGCTCAAAATTCGATCAGGCCAACCAAACTAGCTATAACATTCCCAAGCACATAATAAATTAAGATACCACTAGCCAGGATTTGAAGTCTTTTTTCAAGGATTTGTACTCCATGAATTGTAAACAATATGTACTTTGGGAGATGCACGAGGAAAGCTCAAAAACTTTTCTGGGGCCCGTAAAGCCCAAGAGTCATTGATATCTTGAGCTCCATGAATAACAACTTTTTGCAGTGCAGGCGACTTTGAGAGTAACAATTTCACAAGACACAGTTCCATTTTGGATCCGTGGAACCTGTTGAGTGTCAATTTCTCAAGCATGCGAAAATTAGCTTTAAAAAGGTCCTCCAAAAGTGCTGGATCACCTTCTCTTGAGCCTTCCTGAATATTAATCTCTAGCGTACATAGTCTGGGGGTTTTCTTAAGCAATTCCACAACAAAAATTAGATGCTTCTCAAAACCAAAATTGAAGCTATCAAGTTTGCCTTCTCGCAGATTTATCGCAGTTTGGAAGGTTACATCGGTCCCTCTCGACACAGCCGTATCCTTAGAATAATAAAATGAAAAAAAAGAGTTAACTGTGTGATCAAAAAGTGAAAAAAGAGTTAATTTATATTTTAGTCCTTTTCGAAACAATTGGTTTGATAAAGCTTTTAGATAGAATCAATTTATGAAAATGAAATTTCTCACCGAAGACAAGGAGAAACAGATGGCCAGGGTCTTAACATTGCTCAGAATAAGCGCAAGCGTTAATCCACTTTGAATTGAATTCCCACGTATTACACAACGAAATAGAGTCAAACTTTTAAGTTTCGGAGCCCTGATCACAAAATTTGTAACTCCAGTACAGGAATCGAAAGCCAGCTTTTCAAGGTTCGGAATACTGAAGACCAGTCCCTGATCATAATTACCCCTGAACCAAACCCTCCTAAACACTGCAGAAAGGAGTCCAGGGAATATACATCCAGCATTCACAGGCAAAGAGAAATCGAAACATTCAAGAGTCAGATGCTTAATGGTATTGCATGAGACTATACAAGATGGTAGCTTAAAATGTCCAGGATGGGACGTAGACAGGTCAAGCTCCTCCACGCCGTTTTTTGACAGAAAAACACACCACCCATCCATATTAGCCTGCGGTAACGGCATAGCACGACATAGGTCATTGAGTCGGCCAGGATAGTCAAGCGTGAAAATCCTAATAGGTCCAGATCTTAGCATAAGAATGCTGTTTATTATGCTCACAACAGAAAAGCATTCGTCTTGAGAAGCTTTATTGAACTTATACATGGAGGTTATGGAACAGCAGAAGGCCCAATCAAAGACGAGCCGCCCTTGGCTATACCAAGCCGCCCTCCACTGAGTTGAGAGGAGAGCACATCTGGCGGCGTCTCGAGTGGGCAGTCGCTCCAAAATTGTTTCCATTATTTCTCTGGGCAGTTCCTTTGCTGCAGATTTTCGTCGACGGCAGCTAGACCTACGCATGATGGAAAATAGGAGATCAGAGAATTAAGGCAAGACCGTAGTTTAGGTATTCCGTATAGTGAAATAGGCTAAATACGTTTCACTAAAACGAAGTCATGTAAATAGGAATGGGGATTTCTTGCGCAACCCCAATAGACTATATTTTAAGTCTTTATTTTTCATTTAATTAAAAGGGTCAAATAAAGTGAGCACTTTTAAAAAGGGGCAAATGAGTTATCAAGAAAGTCATATTAATGTCATTCCCAGATTTTAATGTCACTGTCATATTTTAATGTCACTATCAAATGTCACTGTCACCACCGCCCGTGTCACTATAGTCACCGTCCGTGTCACTGTGGTCATTACCGCCCGTGTCACTTTAGTCATCGCCCGTGTCACTGTGGTCACCGCCCGTGTCACTACGACCATTGCTCCTGTCACTGTAGCCACCGCCCGTGTCACCGTAGCCGCCGCACTGTGGCCACCGCCGCAGGTCACTGTCACTGTCGACGACAACGCCCATTACCTCCACCCCACCTCTGCATCTGGTGACCACCGCCTAGCCCCACCGGCCACAGCCCCGACAACCACCACCGTAGACAGCCGCCACCCTAACCGTGACCACATCGACCCCTCCCCTGCCCACGAGTCCCCTCCCAAGCCCCAACCCACCAGCCCCCTCCGAGATCCTTTGATTTACACTGAATTGGGATGCGATTCAAATCTGTGACCTTTTCTTTTTAAATTTCACAGTGATGTTGTCAGACCACAAGATGCTTGACTTGCTCATTAGACCATATAATTATAATCCGTATTAATTAATTATATTAATTAATCACTTAAAATTAGGAACAAACCCCATACTATACGTACATTCAAAAAAAAAAATCACGTACGCTATACGTTGCCACTTGAGGCTTGAGCTAGTAAATTTGTTTGATAGCTCAAAATTTCATCCAATTTTAATTTACAATCTTTGATTTTACTTGGACTTATTGGAAATATAGTTTTAAAATAAATTGTGTGGGTCCCAAGTTGGGATGAGTACATGAATACATTTTTAAAAAATGACCTAACTAGGAGTCATGTTTTGGCATTGTGAAGCTTTACACAATGCATTATTTTCCAAGTTCCATAGTGATTACTTATATTTAGGAAATAAACACGATTACTTATATTTAGGACATAAACACGTTTGGAGTTTACACACAATTGTTCTTCTTCGAAGGGTTCTTAAAATTATAACGTGTCTATAGGGTCCGAGTATGATATGAGTTCTACGCGGTTACTTGGTTTGTTCGGGTAAAGAGTTCTTAACCCTTTAAGATAAATTTTAAAAAGGATAAAAAAACATACTACATCCATCACGAAAAGTTTCGCCATATCGACTTTTCTTGGTCAATGATGGGCAAATTTTGGAAAATGATGTTAATTACTCCCTCCGTCCCACTAAAACTGGGACAATTCGGTTTACGATGTTTGACCGACGATAAAGCAAACATATCACTGTTCACTCTCAAATTATTTTTTGAAAAAAATATTACATATTCAGAAACTACATTAAAAGGTTTACAAAGTTGAAAAACCTGAATCAAATTTGATAAAAATTTGATACATAAAGTAAGATATTAAGAGAGAGTTGTGTTGACAAGCAAATAATGTATGAGACAATTTTAGCGGGACAAAGGAAGTATTATATTTGTATATAATTTATAAATTTCATACTTCTGTGAAAATATTTTGAATAAAGAACATTTTAATATAATTTTCATATCCAAAATTATTTCGTATTAAAAAATATTATTGGTCAAAGTTGATTGTCATTGACCAAAAAAAGTCAATTCGGCGAACCATTCTTAGACGGAGGGAGTACTACGATGTAAAAGTGAATACACTAATAATCACTAAAAGTAACTAATATAGTCACTTTGTATAAGAAATCGCCTTTTCATCAAATATTTTTACATTATTCATACATACACACACAAATCATATAAGATTACCCTAAGCACAGTCTTTAACAAAATACTTAAAAAACTAAAGAAAGACACTTTTGAATACACAATTATGCTAGTACTAGTATGTGCTTTTTACGTACATCTAATTCTAATTAAGTTACTTAGGGTGATTTTCATCGGATTGAAATTTGCCGGTTTGACCTGGTCTGGTCTGACTTGATCAGGTCTAATAAATGTCTAATCTTTGTGCATTTTAAAACTATAAAAGTCTGTCTGATCTGATTTCGTTTGGTCTGGTCTATTTAAATCTGATCTGGAACTCAAAAAGTCAAAGTAAAAACATCTTGAAGATGTTCATTTTGAATTGTTTTTCATTATGTCATCAATAAACAATTCAATTTGTTTCAAACTAATTTCTTTTATAACTATGAATTGCTTTTATTTACTTGATTCAATTTTACCCAGTTTAAGCTCGAAATAGTATAACCTAAATAAATTACAACTAACTAAGAAAATAATGTATTACACCAATAATGTGAATATTCTAAAACAACAACAACTAAAACTAGTTAAAATTAAAGGAAAAATGGTCAAGAATAATCTCAACTATTAGTGATCCAATTGAAATAATCCAAAGTATCAATTATCTCAAAATAATTCCAACTATTAAAAAATATCTCAAAATAATCTAGCGAAGATAAATAAATAATATGTAAATGACTAATAATATTTTATTGTCTCTGAGTATTTTGAGATATTTTTTCATTAGTAGGGATTATTTGGAGATAATTGATAATTTTCATTATTTTAAGGGGATCACTAATAGTTGGGATTATTCTTGTCCATTTTTTAAAAATTAAAAACATAAACAGTAATAATTCTATATTATCAAAGGCGTAATGAATTTTTATTACTTTCTGTTCACGATATCAAGTAATATATATAATGTCAATATCTACACGATGTATGGAACATACATGCCATGACGAAAATTTAGTAGCCGCCCAAGCGACCACAAAATATGGAACATTAATAAGAATGATTTTGGGAGTATGGAAAGTAATAAAATACTATAATTTGTCATTTTATCGCTTGATGAACTTTAATTGAAACAAGACTTAGGGAGTGTTTGCAACAGCTTAAAAAAACACTTTTCAGCGTTTGACTTAAAAAACACTTATTTATCAAACACTACCAATTTTTACTTTTTCTCGACTTGCGTGTGAAAAGTGTTTTTCCATTTTCTATTACACAAAAAGCACTTATTTCTACCAAACACTACCAATTTTTACTTTTCAAAATCACTTTTTTCTCAAACACTATCAACTTTTACTACTATCACTTTTTCCTTATGTTAGACCCTAAATTCTGATAGATTTTGATGATGCCTTAGTTTTGATATCTCTCATCTTTTGTAGCATTCAATTATTATGTATACTGGCAGTTGGCTGTACTAATTATCTGAAAGTGTCCTGCTCAAATTAAAAATTAACAAATAAATATAACTGGAAAACATAAAATGCAATAAGGTAATACTTTATTACCTTAAAAGGATCTCTTATAGATTCTACCAGTTAAATTTATTTGTTACATCAAATGACACAAAAATATTTCGAACAACTACACTATTTATTTAACTGGAATACAAAATGCAATAAGGTAATAATTTTTACCTTAATAGGATTTGTTATCCTACCAGTTAAAAATTTAGTTTATGTTCGAAATACTTGATGGGCCATACACAACCAAGTGTGACCAGAAGTCAAAAGAAAAATGTTTGTATCAAGTAAAATATACTGGAAAAATAAAAATGCAATAAGGTAATTTTTACCTTAAAAGGGATATTTAAATCCTACCCTTATATATTTACTTTATCACAAACATTTTAATTTTGTCACAAAAACGAAAGGCACATTGGTATGAAATATACATGTGTCTAATTGAGAACAAATAGATGTATAATTTTTAAGACTAATAAAATTAATACTGGAAATTAAAAAATGCAATAAGGTAAATTTATTTACCTTAATAGGATATTTAAATCCTACCAGTATAAATTTTATTAGACACAAAAATTAACTGTTCGAGTGTTTGTCTCGTGGTTATCCGGAGCCAATCAAAAATCCCGGCATGGAGAGCCAAGACGTACAGTATGGGATGCACAGTCAACTTGAAATGAAAAAGCTACAGTGGCTAGGAAAACAAGACAAAAAGAAACCATAAGCTCTGAAGAAGAAAATAAACAACAAGTTGTTTATCTTCTGCGATCAAGATTCAACGTTCATGATTAAATCATCTCAACCAACGGATGATATTAATCAACCAGAGATGCCTATAAATAAAGGCCGAAGCATGAGTTGAAAAATTAAGTCATTGAGTTCAAAGCAAGAGATTCTGTTAATACACTACGAATATCCAGCAAAGAGGAGTGCTAGAATACTCTGCTTTGACTCATGCTTCACTAAGCTCTTAGATTAGATCATTCACTATAACATTCATAGAGCTTAGATCTTAGTTGGCGGTCAGAACTTTCGTGAAACACTTCACAAGATTGTAAACACTTAGGAGAACAGTTGTTCGGATCCTAAAGTGTAGGTAGATAGATAGAGTACCTTTTGATCCCCACTGGATCATTAGAGAAAAGTCTAAGGACTGAGTAACTTTGAGTGGTGTTATACTCATTGTGAAAAACCTTCAATCTAGGCCTAAGTGTTGTAAAGGCTAGATTGGCACTAAGTGTATTGGGCTTAATACTTTAGTGGAAATCCATCTGAAATAGGGTGGGACTGGATGTAGGAGGATTACACCACCTCTGAACCAGGATACATCGTGTGTTGATTCTCCTTTACTCAACAGAGCACACACCCAACACTTCTCATTAAAGGGATCGTAGTTTGCCAGCAGCATCCTAAGCAGTAGCCTTAATTGACTCTACTGCTTATCCTACTGCTTAATAACTCACTTTTCTTTGAGACAACTGTTTCACACGAGCTTTGGAATACCACTACTAAAAGGTTTGGTTTGCCAGTTCTCAGAAATACTCCTTTCATACACAGCAGACGGCTTAGCAGTTCCCTGGGTCTACCCAACTGCTCAGACCTCTGCTCAGGCAAAACTCCTAATTCTCTTTAGCTCTACACATATTCATAAAGTCCTCATCATTCTGTACAAGGCCATATAATTATCTCTTCTAAACTCCTGTTTTCTACTAGCAGTTGCCTCAGCAGTTTCCTGCCATCCAGGCTACTGCCAAGCCAACTGCTCACTGTTCAAAGTCCAATCTTCCCAAATTAGAAAGTGGTCAAACACTCATCACATAAAGGGTAAAGACTTCCGCTGTGCATCTATTAATCTCTCAAAAGATTATAGATTAACTTTTCTAGAGGGAAAACTTCATAAAAATGAAAAAGATTTAAAAGTCTTTTCATCCCCCCTCTAGACTTTTACCCTATCCGGGACCATCACCTTACATCTCCAAAAGTGCTTTTTTAAGCAGAAACAGTTGCAAACACTCTATTAGATGTAAATGCAAATAAAGAACAAAAATATTATTTGAATTTAAATCAAAATATTACTACTTTAGTTTTTTAAGCATAATCTTTGAAATTTTATTATACTAGTTAAATTTTTGTACAATTATTATTTTATTTACGAACCCCTGAATTATATATATTTGCAAATTATACCCTATATTTTTATAATTTATAAAAATACCCCCGTACATGTATTCTACTAGACTACTACCTCCATTCTATTTTATGTGAATTAGTTTGACTTGGCACGATTATTAATGAAGTGGTTGAAAAAGTAAAAGTTGTGATTGAGGTGAGTATAATAAAATGAAATGATGTAGACCACATATTTCTTTCCAGAAAGGAAACGAGACACTTATTTTGGGACAACCCAAGCAGGAAAGTAGGACAGATAAAATGGGACGGATGGAGTATAATTTTTTAAATTGTCATATTTACCGTACTTGTATTCGCGTAGTGGCCTGTCGGCGTATCCGTATCCATGCAACATAGGTTGTGGGTGTGTAGGCTGTAGCTAGGTAGAGATTAGAGAAATGAAGTGAATAATTTTAAAACAAATTAGTCATATTTTTAGTCTTTCAATACTTTTAGCACTTAGGAACATAATCTTTGGTGACTGAACGGCTACAATCATTCCAGTATCGAGACCTCCACCATTATTTTATTATAAAAATATACAAAATACACAAACCGAAGGAATGATGCTCAATCCTTCAGCATTATTAATAGCATGGTACGTAGTTTTACACAGTAAACCAGAAAAGCTTTCAGTTCATACCTCTCTGCGACTCTGCCGATGCTCAATAGCCTTCTACATTTCGCCGTTCACAGGTTTTCCTCTAAGTTCTAACCTGGGTCGATTTTTTAATCCGTATATGTCAAGTTTTAGGATTGCTTTCGCTTCTTAGTTCTAATTCATTTGTTCATTAATTTGCATATGGTAAAGCTGCCACCTGAGTAATTAACATGGCAAGAAGAGATAGAATCAGTCAGCTCCCGGAAGACATACTTGACCATATTTTGGGACTATTGCCTATCCAACAAGTTGCTAAAACTGCAGTTCTGTCTACAGTTTGGAGAGATCTCTGGACCACTCTCACTCAGCTTTGCTTTGATTATCACTTCTTTGACTATTTTGAGGTAAAATATCGGAGGGCTAGCAAATATGTCAGGAAATCTTCTGCGTTATATGTAATCACCAAAGTTCTCTTGCAACACAAGGGAACTATTAGAAAATGTGTCATTCATTTATCTGATGCTGGGATTCTTACTGTGCGGTCTCGGTCCTTTGACTTTGATCAGTGGTTATATATAGTCACATTTAAAGGTGTTGAAGAAATCCACCTGGATTTTGGGCTTAAACAATACAAGCTGCCGACTTGTATCTTTTCGTGCTCAACACTCAAGACGTTGCATCTTCATGGGTTCTCCATTGATCCATTAAATCTGCCTCGCACATTGTCGCTTAATCTCAAATCACTATATTTTGAATATGTTGACTTTGGTCCTGCAAATGTTTCAAACTATGTTGTTGATGTTCCAATGCTGGAGAACCTCTCATTTAGTTACTGTGAGAATATATCACACTTCAGCATTACTGCCAGAAAGCTTTGCAGTTTAACAATCAAAGGTTGTTTAAGTAGTGAACTGGACAAATCTATAAGGCTCAACTTGGACTTGAAATCTATCTGTACTCTAGACATGGACAACTGGTCTCTCCAGGTAACTTAGCTAGACATTTTCTTCTGGATTATAATTTATTTATAGCCCATTAGTCTATTACACAATAGATTCAAAGTGATCTAACTTCATTTCCATATGGTTTCCAAGTATATTATGGGCGAAAGGGCTATTACAGGACTTCCACCACAAGTGCATGCACTGAATGTGGAATTCTTGAAGCTATCAGAGTTTTGTTTTCAAAATGATGTTGGGACTGCTGCATTTGTAAACCTGCTATGCATATGCCCGAAGTTGTGCGAACTTGAAATAAGTTTTTTGGTAATAAATTAGTTTATAAAGTCATTTTTGTTCAAAAAAATATTATTATAGCTCTAATTGTTTCCATGTTCTTATGGTTCTTTCATACTAGCTCTGTCTCTTGGACATTACTACGTATTAAGTTTGAGTTGGTATTCACTAAATTGAGAAAAAAAAATTAAGCATAAAGTGAAAAATTAATAATAAGGTCCAATGTGACAGCGGGAGTACAGTTTTTTTTATCTATAATGCTTAACCATTGATGTTTTCTTCTTGTTTTTTTATTTAGTGGGAAGAGGATACAAAGGGTATAGATGCTACATCTAAGCAATTGAAACAACTACGGGCTGTAGTTCGAACATATGAAAGGCTTCTCAATTTGACGTTTAGCTCATTCAGAGGATTTCAGTCTCAAATTCTTTTCATCAAGGAGATGCTGGGGTGTCTTCCTGCACTTGAAAATGTTGTCTTAATTGGTGACCATATGTATGACAACTTCAAGGAGAATGAGATAATTGAAGAAGTTTTGTCTTTCTCGCTTGCATCTGCGAAAGCAAAAATTGTTTATTATTAGTTGCTTAGTTATCTATATCCATTGTACCTGTATAAAACGCTCTTAGCGTAGTAGCGATTTTGCAAATCCAAGGTACTTTTTTTGTAGTATAACACCAAAGCATTTTTGTCCAAAAATGTTGTATGAATGGTAATGATTTTTTTATCAAAAGGAAATTAAGTATGCATATGGTATTACAGTACAACTTTTTTGCGTATGTGACGAGGCATATTTGGCTAGAATGATACCTTAAGACTACCCACAATCCAACAGTGAATAACCTATTTCAAAGCTTTTCACCCTAAAAATTTCTACAACCCATGTATTTTGGGGTGTCAAAGTGGATGGATAGCACCCCAAGGGGTGGAAATTCCGCATGCATATTCACGGGACTTTTCTCTCTACGTGTACGAATGCAACTAAGGATGTTTTTACTTGGACTGTAATTTGTCCCAGACCAGACCAGACCAGACCAGATCAGACCAGACCAGACCAGACCAGCAAATTACAGTCCAAGTAAAAACATCCTAAACAAGCAACAAGCAACAACTTCTCCTTGGCCGGCCGCATGAAATTAAGTAGTGGGCCGCCTAATCGCCTATATAAAGTTTTTTTATCATCCAATACCTAGTCTTTATTCATATCATAAATTTCAAGATTAGAGAAAAACAAATCTGACACCAATCAGACTCCAACAACTATGACTGTAAACTCTATGATCAGACTTAGAAGCGGTCACCTCAGCAACACGAATCGCTAACCATGTAACAGGCTTGACACAGTCATCCATGTTCCCATAGATCCAGGCATAGTCAATGACATAAAACAAGGTTAAATTCTTAAACAAACTGACAAAACTAACAACAATGACAACAAGAAACCCAATGACAAAATAACGAGAATTTATGGGAAAACTTTCACGAACTCTAGCCTCTCGCACAATCCATGGTGGTGGTTCAGGAGGAGGTTGTACCATTAGTACCACTCTAATTGATCCGCCACTGATTTCAGTAGTGTTGCCATCCTCCTCCTTCCCTAAAAGTCGGCTATAGCCATCACTGATCGAACCCCTTTCCCTCAAATGTAGCCAAACCCCGCCGCCAGATGCATGAATCTCTTCCGGTATGCTGGAGCGTCACTCCATGCCAACCACTGCCCTCCAACAAAGCAAATCTCCCCCAAACTGAATAGCATCGCCTTGCCAAGAAACTCTCACCATCATCGAAAGCCGGAGGCATCGAAGTGGACCTGAAAAACCGAACTCGGAAGCCGAAGAGGGTACAAGGCCGTTGTTCTATTTCACTTTAAATTTTAGAAATTTCAAAACGGTACTATGGCCGCCTATATAAAGTTGAATAACTCTTTAGTCTCTTTTATTTATATTTCAATTTTTATTAAAAATATATCAAAATTCATAATTTTTTATTATCTTTCGAAGTCTAGATTTTCTCTCTCTAGAATCCGCCGCCGCCTAGGGTTACCCTTACGGTAACGCCCAGTTTTCGGTTTCTCCGCCGCCAACGGCTGCCGTTTGGCGCTGTGGCTTTCGATTTTCGGGCTCCTTTGTGGAGTCTCGGTTTTTTCCTTCAAGTATCGGGTGCTAAGATTTGGCATTTGGAAGTTTTCGGCAGTTTCGAGGCGTCGAGTTGAGCCTAGAAGAAGACGATTCGAGTCTTCGGTGTTTACGTCGAACACGAGGCGACAAACTCGGGCAGTATAAAAGGCAGCAAAGGTGGGATGGAAGGATTTGTAGACAAATATAAATGGTAGGCGATCGAAACGGAGGAGGAGGAGTTGGACCTAGATGGGGGAGATGCAAAGGAGAGTCCGATGGAGGAACAAAACCCGGGAATTCCGGTAGTGGGGCTGCTGCTAACAAATAGGAAGGTTAAATATTCAGCCCTCAAGGAACTCATGTTGTCACTATGACGGTCGGGAAAAGGTATGTGTAACGCCCCTCTCAGGGTTAAAGGAAACGTTACACTTGCATACTACTTTTAAAAATAAAAGTGCAATATAACGGCTGTTTGTTTAAGAAATAACCCTGATAAAATCTCAAATATAACTAAAATATAACTCCAAATAAAAACTTAATAAAAATTTAGATATCACCTGCAAATGTGATAACCACCTGGATCTAGGAATTTATTCAAACATCAAATCCTTAAATAAAAAAAATAATAATAATCTCTTTATTATAACACTTAAATACTGAAACAAAATAATATCTAGCAAAAAGCCGCCAAGGTCGTTCCCGTTAATTCATCTTGGCACGTGTTCCACTCCCTCATCATCTTCCTAAGCCTTGGTCATACCCTTAGTATCTGTACATGCGAAGAAAGAAAACTGATAAACTTTACGCTTAGTAAGTCACTATGGATCCACAAAAATATCTAGAAGTCTATGCCAATTTATCAATAGATAAATTTAGACTATAAGCATGCACTGAACACATAACTAACACATGACTTCTCAAATTCATTCTGAGGGAGATCTCAAAAATAAAATATTTTCTAAAATAATTTCTCAGAATTGCTGGAGAGATCTCAAAATTTCTTTCTCAAAACATCTCTGTAAAACTTTCTGAAAGAGATCTCAAAAACAACTTTCTGTAAAACTTTCTGAAAGAGATCTCATTAAACTTTCTGTAAAACTTTCTGAAAGAGATCTCATAAGCAACTTTCTGTAAAACGTTCAGAATGAGATCTCATTAAACTTTCTGTAAAACTCTTTGTGGCTAATTTTACTCTGTGGGCCCGTGATATGTACTCAAAGGCGTCAATCCGACAGCTCAGGGGAGCGACCCACTAAACATATCGGACTCTCTGACACTTATAACTCTGTAATTCTGTAACTCTGTGAGAACTTGTTCCCGAGTACATATCACTTAATCTTTCACTTTATGTATTAGTTCTTTTCTTTTTCATGGTGACGTTTGGATAAAACACCATTAACATCTTGAAATAAAAGTAATGGCATAATCCTGACTATGCCAGATAATAAACATAATTTGACACGACAAATAAAATAACTCATCAAATAATTCACCAAGTTCACATAATAGCAAATAGACTAAAATCATCTATTAAAAATCAACCAAACTTCTTCCTTTTATTTGGTTGAACAAACATGTACAGGTGGTAGTGAACTTACCTGCTAGCAGCTGGACTCAAAATACTCAGACAAGTGTGGCACCTTGATAACGCCTTCCGGTAAGCTCTTCCCTTAAATCTTTAATTAAATGTAATAATCTAATAAGAATATTACTTTACCTATAAAGCATTAAAGCAAACCCTCTTTAAAAAAAATGTTACTGCTGCTCTCTAACTAAAAATGAAACAGAGATGACATGCTAGCTCAATTAAATACGCAGAAGTGTACCTGAGTTAGGTATAAAAATGAAGTTTTACAAATTAAGAGCCCGTTTGGTAGCACGAAAATCGGCTGTTTTGGTTGATTCTGCTGAAATTTATGAAGTTCTGACTGAAGTGGCTGTTTTGGCTGTTTCTGCTGATTTAAGTAAAAATTATTTTTAAAATATATTTTGTTAATAAAATTAAGAAAAACTTATATGTAAAAATAGCTAAAATGGTCATCTACAGTAACTCCAGCCAATACAGCCAGAAAAGTAACTTCAACCTTACTTTTTCTGCTTATTACACAATTCAGCGCGCGAAAGTAAAAGTTACGTGTTTGGTGAAAAAGTTAGCTGATAAGTCTGATAAGCCGAAAAATGAGGTTACCAAACGGCCTCTAAAGATCTGTAAGCACCACTAACCCGAATTAGGCATTGATAATCAGAAAAGGGAGAAACTTGAGCCTTATATGAGAATCAGGGTGTGTATGAATGTTGATAGACCTCTGAAAAAGGGTACTAATCTGAAAAAAAGAAGAAAAAAGCTTTAGGGTGGATTTTTAATATGATAAATTGCCCAATTTCTGTTTTATATGTGGGTTAATAGGGCATTTCAGATAAATTTTGCCCTTTAAATTACGAAGAAGATAGATCTTGTTCTGGAAAACCATTTTCGGGTTTATTTTAGAGCAGGAATTGGGGTGAAGACAAGTCCCACAGGAGGAAACAAATGGATGTGGGAGGGTCCATCGAGCTCTGGAAGGGACCGAGGATATATGGGGGATTTCAAGTCTGCTGATAGGCAGGATGGAGGGGAGAAAGAGTCTATATCAGAATCAGCGCAGAGCATTACTAAAGGCGTGGAAACAAAAGAAGAAACTTCATGGGAACAAAAGAGAAGAAGGATATGGGAAACCCAGGGGGAAGGAAAGAATGGAGAGGATATAATAACATGGCACTGGATGGGACAAAAAACTGGGCGGGGACGGACTTTGGTCTGTAAGTCCTCCACAACAGCTTCAGACACATTGGACACGGAAGATAAGGGTGCTTCTGTGGCTTGGCAGACTCGGGCAGACTTATGTTATGTTTTGTTTTGTTTTTGTTATTCCTGTTTGTAAGACCATGGTTTTGGATAACGGTGATGGGAGGATTGTGGTAACCATCTTTAGCTCATTTGTGTCCATTAATGGATCAACGAATTATATTGCTTCTATGGAGGTGATTAATCTGAGTTTGGTTCGCGGGACGGCGGTTGTCAGGAATCTTTTTGTCAGATTACCTACTATCTGAATGATGTGTTATCAATTTAAGCCTACTTCTATCAAAAAAATACTCCCTCCGTCCCGCTAAGATTGTCTTATTTTACCTTTTCGGGATGTCCCACTAAGATTGACCCCTACCAAATTTGGTAAAGTTTGTATGGCTCTAAACCATTCTTACTTTATTCTTACTTTATCAATTTAATATCAACCACACAAACTCACTTTTCTTAATAACCGTGCCACCTTTTCATGTCCCAATCTTAGTGGGACGGAGGTAGTAGTATCTTTCAAATGACGCCAATATTGTATACAAAAAAATTTCATTTGCATCTTTCACTTATTTTTATCCAAAATAGGGCAGAAATAACATTTAAAATAATCAAATCCCCAAATTATATAATTTTACATCAGAATGTTTGACTTTTTAAATCAAGATTATTCGTTATAAATTTAAATTGAAAAACATTAATGTATAATAATAAAAGTAATATTTTAATTAAAAAATAATTATTGGGTGAATATTGACGGCAGTGCCGATCCTACCTAAACTCGGGCCTGAGTCGAGTTTCATAAATGGGCCCTATACATAGTGTTTTTTGTCATACAGATTCATTAAAATTCAATGATTAAATATCACAAAAAAACGCAAATTTTAAATTTAAGTGTTACATTTTAGAAAAAATGATATTGGATGTATTAAAACTAATTAAGTACAACTCGCCGAACATTTCTAGATGCATATATATTAATCAAGTATGCATAATCTATGTTATCAATAAATTACTTCTCAATTGATAGCATAGCTAATTCATTCAACTCTTTTCAGACATGCTTGAAGATGTACTCTCCGAAGTGTCTCTTTTCCGGCCTGATGAATTGAGTTAATGATTCATTGATTCAATACGTGATTTTATTTTCCTCTTTTGAAATCGAGACAAAAGTTTGGGAGCCATGGTACAAATAAGTAAACACATAATTTAGTGGAATCTTTAACAATATACGTTAGTAATTTTCTCTATAAAATTCAAAGCATTTAATTTAATTAATTGTGAATTGAGAATTCCGTAATTACAATATTGATAATACTAAATAAAAAAGCAAGAATCAACTAGTATTTAATTATTCATTACATTAGCATTTCGAAAAATAATATTAAATTAGAAAATTTCTGAAAATACAAACAAATAACTATATAAGCAGATAAAAAACATAGACAGATAGAATTAACTATTCCCAACCCTTCAAATCGGGGTATTTCGGGGGAAACGTGTTGATAACCACAAAATATTCATTGCCTACGTGAATAAACAAAACATTATAATATAACAAAGGTTAAAAATAAAAAAAAAATAAAAGGAAAAAAATTAAAAATTAAAAATTTCAAAAATTAAAAAATTAAAAACATTAAAAAATAAACAACTTAAAAAAAATTAAAATATTAATAATTTAAATAGTAAAACAAAGTTAATTAAAAAAATAAAAAATTAAAAAATTAAAAATTGCAAAATGTAAGAATTATAAAATTAAAAACATAAATAAAAAATTATAAAATTTTAAAATTTCAAAAATTAGGAAAAGTTAATATTATCAAAATAATATTAACTTTTGGTAATATTATCAAATAAAAAAGACCTGATCGATTTTCAATGAATTGAGGGGTGTATTTGTAATTCTTCCGGTTCTGGGACCTGATTGCAAAATCGCAAATAGTTCTACGACTTATTTGCCTCTTTTCCCCTCTATAGTGATCAGTAAATGCCTTTTTCACTTTAAGTACTACGTAGTACTTGGGAATATTATTCGTAGGGAAAATCGCACTTTTAGTCCCTGAAATAGTCACGAAAATGAAATGTCAAACCCGTATTCCCAAGTTTGTAAATGTCGTCCCTCAATTGTCCTAAATGCTGTAAATGTGGTCCTTTGAAGGGTGAAATATACAATGTGGGCGAGAGTACATTTCACCCTTTAAAGGACCACATTTACAACAATTTGGACAATTGAGGTGTGACATTTACAATATCAGAAATATGGGTCTAACATTTCATTTTCGGGACTATTTCAGTGACTAAAAGTGCGATTTTCCCTTATGGTGACTAATTCGTAACACTAATACAATAACAAAGAAAAAATTGTATTCAATTACACAGTTGTACACATTGTGAATTTTTTTTGTACAAAAATATAAACATGTGTAACAACAACAACAACAACAATTACAACAACAATTGTTGCTACAAATACTCTCAAAAAAAAATTGTTGCTACAATAATTTCAACAGTGTTCTGGAGTAATCATGCATGAGTTTAATGGATTCGACAGACCTAACAAATTGGGATAATGATTAACACTTGCAGACTTGCAGTTATAGGTCCGGTAAAATGAATTTCTGCTGCCAACGAACATAACATTAATGGAGATTTATCCATTTTGTTTCTTTCATCTTGAAGACTTGAACCGACGCCGATGCATGTGTGCAACGAAAATGAGTTATCTACGATGAAGCTGCAGCTTGAAAACTACTGTACAATATAATGATGTTCTTTAGCTTTCTTGAGCCACATGCTTGAGCCGCACAAATGATTAAGACCATTTTTTTTATCTGATCGTTTGGCATTATGTTGTGATGAAGTGAAATGATATGAAAATGCATGAGATAAGTAGTGGTGATAGCGGGTCCACATCCACCCATTAATCTTTCATAGTCCACATCCACTCCAATCGGTATGTTCCCTTATAAGTTATAGGCTTCTGTTTGGCAAAGCTTGTCATCTTCCCGTAGAGCTTGAACACAAGTCATATTGGGCGGTGAAAGAATTCAACCTCAATCTTGACGAGGCCGGTATACATAGGAAGCTACAATTGCAAGAACTTGAGGAACTTCGTCTGGACTCCTATGAGAACGCCGAAATCTACAAAAGAAAAATGAAGGAGTGGGATGGTAAAATGATCATAAGGAAGGACTTTAAACATGATGACAAAGTCCTCTTATTTCAATCACGCCTTCGTTTATTTCCGGGCAAGCTGAGATCTCGTTGGATTGGACCATACAAAGTGGTCAAAACATATCCACACGGGGCGGTGGAAATTCAAGACCTGGAGACGGGAGAGGTGCTCAAGGTGAATGGACAAAGATTAAAACCCATCTTTGAGGGTTTTCAACCAAAAAATGTCGAAGTCATAGACCTTTCTGAACCGGTCTACGAATGAAGAGCAACAAAGATATCGTCGAGTCACGACGTTAAACAAAACGCTTCATGGGAGTCAACCCATGCAAGGTATTTTTCTTATTCAGTCGTGTGTGAGTATTAAAACGTTTCAAAAAAATGGGAATAACGCCCGGCCGGGTACACACATAAACCCGGTCGGGTCCTAGAAAAAAAACACAAAACCTGCCCCACACCCGCCCGAGGCAGGCAGAAAACTCTTAAAATCACATCGTTACCCGACCGGGTCTCCCAAATACACGACCGGGTGATTACATTTTGAAACCACTGCTTTGCCTGGAAACATAAACGCGATCGGGCGAAAATATTTTTGCAAACCCGGCCCCTGGAACAAAAGACCCGACCGGGTCACTTCATTATACCCGGCCGGGTGATTTGTTAAATCACTCTCTGGATAGCGACCATTTAGGCTCGACTGGGTACACAAATTCCACCTGGCCGGGCGATTTTTCAAAAAAGGCTACTGGATAAGCGATGCTTAGACCGACCGGGTCAATTAACCTACCCGGCCGGGTGATTGGGTAAAAGCCCCTTATGGGGGCGAGCGAAGACCTTTCTTCCCCATTTCTTCTTTTTCCTCCATCGACCCAACCCCCCAAATTCCACCATTTTCACACCTCAAACCTTCAATTCCTCCCCAATTCTTCACCAAATCCATCACTTAAACACATTTTTTTCATCTACTCAACACCCTCTTCCATTTTCTACCCAAAAATCCTACCCAAATCCACCCCCAAAGGAAATCCGAAACCCTAATCCCCCATACCCCAAAGTTCCGATTTTTCCCCTAAAATCCCAAGAAATCCTAATTTCTTCTCCTAATAATCATCCTCTCCACTCTCACAACCCCAAAATACCCAAAAACCACAAAACATCCAAAGTTCCAAACCCCACCCTACCCAAGTC
This sequence comes from Cuscuta epithymum, assembly GCA_945859915.1. Lineage (NCBI taxonomy): Eukaryota > Viridiplantae > Streptophyta > Magnoliopsida > Solanales > Convolvulaceae > Cuscuta > Cuscuta epithymum. The sequence continues at coordinate 3,875,472 of CAMAPF010000933.1, read as the reverse complement.
CGAAAATACCAAGAAAAATTCCCAAAAAAAATCAACTTTCACGACTCCTAAAAAGTCTAAAGCATCTTTTTCAAGGGGTAACCAAGAGATTGCACCCGTTCCCGGTTTTGAGAGTGTGAAGTTTGACACCGAGGTCAACAAAAAGCGTTTCATAGAGAAAATCAAACAGGAGGTAAAACAATCCCGTTTCATATGCATTTCTACGCTACTATCATTCATGCTTGATGCGATTATGCATGAGATTTTCACAAACATTGGGATGCTTAGGATATTTGAGATGCAATATGTTATCTATCCACATTTGGTGTATGAATTCTTTAGCTCATTTAAGCAAATAGCAACTGTTGATGATCATGCTGCAAGTAGAATCACATTTCGTTTGTTGAATGAGAACCGTTCATTGACCAAGCGGGAGTTTGCCCAACACTTTGGCCTCCCCTTGTTCAATGAAGAACGTGAACATGACACTTTTGTGGGTGTGGAAATGTGGCAAAGGATGACAGGGCAGGTGGATGTGGAGCTCAGACACCTTAGGGTGAATCGTGTACAACATCCGGTCTTCCGAATTTTCTTGAAATTTTTATCAAACTGTTTTCTCGGAAGACCGAATAACCATCACACAAGGGTCTGGGATGTTTGTATTCTTAGACAAGCTGTTTTACCTGGTCCGGATCACGTGGATGTTGCCTCCATCCTATGGGATCACTTCAAGACAGTGGCAACTTCCACAGGAACTATGAGGGTAGGGGGCTTGATTACACATTTAGCTACACTCTATGGCTTTGTAGACCCAGGCCCCATTACCTCAGCACAGCTAGTTTGCACATCATGGCTCATGAAAAATACCAAAGATATTGTTTTCTCCCATAAAACACCCGGTGGGGTAGATATCTACAATTGGTTAATCGATCCACCACAAAATACCCTCAGCCGAACTCCCTTTGGAACTTTTGAATCACCAAATTGGTGATGGACACCACTATTGTCTCCCCGGGAGAATACCACTCCACTACCAACAAGAACAATCCCAACAAGAACAGCCTGCAGATGAACCACCACCCCTCATTCCTGAACAACCTCAACCACAACCCAATGCTCACCAATATTCACCATTTGAGCAAGAAATGCTAAATGGCATGAATGCTCTAAACCTCAACTACACCCAACTTCGGGAGGAAGTTGTTTTGTATAGAACTGAGCAAAGGCAGAACTATGAGAGGATCGAGGAGCAAAGGCAAGCGGATTGGCAGAGATACGAAGAAGATCGGTGGAGAGATCAGGAGGACCAGAGGAGGACTTTTGGCCCTATCTACTCCTATGTAGCACATCAGAGTGACTTTGCCGCTATGACTACTCCTCCTCCGGCACCCTCATGGTATAACCCCACTGAATGGGGTTATTTTGGCGATTCGAGCTCTAGTGGTGGAGGCGGGGATGACGGATACGGCGGTGATCACATGGATGAGGATACACACTTGGGCTACCATGGCTATGGAGGATTCTTTGATGGTGGAGATGCAGGCGGGCACTAGGGAATGTGCCATGGACTAGCGGTGGGGGAGATCTTTCTGGTATACTTACATTCATACTCTTGATTCTTGCTTCTATTTAAATAAAAAATAATAATAATAATAATAATAAATAAAAAGCTTGTTAAGTTGAAAACCCACAAAGGGCAGCTTAAGCAAAAATAAAGCAAAAATAAGAGCGAGTTTGTGAGATTTATTGAAGAAAAATGTGGGAAGCTGGGCTGAAACCCCGAAAAGGCACCTAGGCAAAATGAGAGAATGAGAGGAAGTATTTCTTTTGATTTTGCAAGATCCTAAGGGTGGTTACTAAAGAGAGTTCATTGCATGAGGAAAAAGAAATTAAAGATCCCTTGATGTATTCTTTTTATGTTGGGGATACTTTGTGATCATTTTGGTTCTAAAAACACTTTGTGATGGTTGATGATCTTATCATTTGAGGATTTCTTGGATTGCATTTACTCGAGACGAGTAAAGATTCAAATGTGGGGATATTTGATATGCACTAGTTTGTAGTGCATAAATGTATGTTTTTATATTTATTTTATGTGGATTGTTTACCATTATTAGTTAGTTTGTAAGCATTTGTTTTGTTTTAGTTGTAATTGTTTTTTACTTCCATTTATAGTTGTAGAATAGTGGTAGAGTTTTTGGCAAGGAAAAGGAGAAAAAGTCAACAGGAATGCGGGCCAGGGAGATCCACCCAACCGGGTAGAAATCTTCATCCGGTCGGGTCTGATTTAAAAACCGAACCTCAGAGGAAAGAGCTGGACCCGGTTGGGTTAACTAATCCACCCCGTCGGGTTGGACTTGACCCGGGACATTTTAACGTGCTGAAACACAAGAACGTGGAAGATTATCTGATCTTGACATGCACACGGTCGGGTACCCGGCCCAAGGTGTTGAAAAACACCTATAAATAGCACACTTTTACTTCACAAAGATTCATCCCTTCTTCCATATACTTAAGATCAATTTAGAATAGTTATTTCTTATATTTTATAGCATGTTTAGTCTCCAAATGAGGAGCTAAACTTCCATTTCTTGGTTTTGCTCTTGAAGTTTGTTGATTATTAAAGTTGTGAGTTATTTTCTTGACTTCTTCTCTTGATTATTAATTCTTCCCTTAATCTCATTCTATATCAATGTTGGAGGGTTGCTAAGTGATGATTAGTTAACGTTCCGACATTAATTATTACTAGAAAAGATCAACGAACCGATGATTAATCGTTGATGGTTTCACAAGTAAGTAATTTTGGTTTATTAATGCACGGTCGTGGTTAATAAACTTAAGAGGGATTAATTTTGTTGGTTAAACCGAAACCGTTATGTTAAGGTTATCAATCTCAATTGATTTCATCTAGGAGTTAAAAAGATTAAATGCTACTATTATATCGGTATACGACATTGTTCTATATTTGATTAATAGTAAGGGTTATTAATGAA